>CM033460.1:10142129-11509104 GCA_019425755.1 Amaranthus cruentus
TATATATATATATATATAAAACTAATAATTTTTCACAAAATTCACCGTCTTTTGTAAAGTCGGCCCTCAAAAGTTCAATCTAATTCTAAATATATATTATTACAATTCTAAATATAGATTTGGGCTGGATTTTTGAGAGTCGTCTTTACAAAAGGTAGTCTCTTAAGAGAACACCTAATAATTTTTTGCCTAGCGCACGTGGTTATTGGGCCCTATATTATGATCCGATACTATAGTGGTAGTCTCAATTGTTAAAAAACAAATTTTGTGAGGGACGGTCTCTTTGAGAGACCAAATCTAATTGGCCGGTTTAATAATTTTGAAATATTGTAAGTAGGCATTAAAATATAATTTAAATAGGCATTTAAGATATTGTGAGTAATAATTAAAGATATGGTAAGTAGGCATTACGACTAATGTAAGTACAGTAGTCGTAATGCCTACTTAAGAGACTAGCTGTTGTTAAAAACTTATTTTATATTCTATATATTTCAATTATAAAAGTATTATAAATAAATATATGTTAAAAAGTATCCTATCAATACGACTATAAAATTCAGTTTTACTTTATTAGTAGATTAAAAAATAATTATTAAAAGTATTATTAAAAGTATTCAACAACAGATATAATTGATGATTGATAACAATTATAAAATTAGCAATCCTAGAGCCATATGTAAACCCTAGATATAAACTTTACATAGTTAACCATATTATATACCATAAATAATATATTACAAATATCATATAAACTATACTAAAACAATATCTTATTGTGACACGTGTCACTATTATTCAGCGCATTTATTTATCACATTATCACAATTATTACAATCGCCTTCAATTATGTTTCTTGTCATATTACAATTAATACACGGATTAGTATTTTGAGAAGTATTGTTGGTTGACTAGCTACAATTATTACAATTGTCTTCAATTAAGTTTATTGCTATATTACAATAATTACAATTACCCACAAATAAATCATCTTATCTGACCAAAATCAACGAATTTCAACACAATTCCCTGCCAAGTTGCCATACTAAATTATAATTACCCGTACATATCACTCCAGAATATTTTTAGAATTATTTTTAGTTGACTAAAAAATTGTTAATTGACGCAGTTAAATCAATTGTCAATTGAATTACTAATTGGCTAAATCAATTCAAAATATTTATAGAAATATTATTATTTGTCTAAATCAATTCAAAATAATGAATAACTTTAGCATTATATCAATCAGTATAATTTTAATATTCTTGATTGAATATTTAGCATGATATCAATGAATATATAATAATTCAGTATATCAATTAGTACAGAAATATTATTATTTGTCTAAATCATTTGAAACTAATTATATTAAGGTATATTCTAAGTGTAAACATTTGTTTATAATGCTTTAAAAAATCTAACGTGCATGTTTCTATTAACATAAATAAATCCATGTAGCCTGACTTAAAATTAAATCTGTTCAACATTGATTTTCTTAAATTAACTTGAGATATTTCATTAAATGTTTTTTTTATTTTTTTCTCTCGTTCAATATTGATTTTCTTTTTAAGCTTATAATCCTAGCAAAATAATTTTCTTCATCCATAGATAGTTCCTAGTTCCTACATTATTAATAAATAATTGCTAACTATATCCTAGCAAAATAATTTTAACCTATAATCATCCTAGCAAAATAATTTTAACATTGAATTAATTAAATCTTATGAACAATTATTAAAACTAATCTATTTATTCATGTAGCCTGACTTAAAATCTTTTATGATTATGTTTTTAAAGATAAATATTTTCACTTTAAAAAAATATTTCAAGCTAAGACAAAATATATTGTAACATTATATTATTTCGAAATAAATTAGTTTACAAACTAATCATTTAAAAAGTGTTGCTCATAATAAGACATGAATAGCACCATTAAATATTCGAGGCCCTATATTTCAGGGACCCTAGGCGGTCGGCTACCTAGGTTACCCCTAGAACCGGCCTTGAAAATGATCAATTACAATTTTAAAATGATCAATTACAATCTTAAAGTAGAGTCTTACAATATTCAACATTAACCTTACAGTAATCACTTAGAATTTTAAAGTGACTAAATATAGAATATATATATATATATATATATATATATATATATATATATATATATATATATATATATATATATATATATATATATATATATATATATATATATATATATATATATATATATATATATATATATATATATATATATATATTATATATATATATATATATATATATATATATATATATAATATCAAAATATAGAATGAAAGAAATTAATATCACAACATTATTCTTAACAAAATTATACTTTAAGGCTTTTTTTCTAACTTATTCCTCGATGACAAATGCTAATCAACGATCCACATGATATACAATAGATGTTACATCCACTAACTTCATTAATATCTCAAGTTAGTTTTATTTTTAGATAAGATAAACATATAAAATGATTCTACTTATGATGTTTTAGAAAATTCTTTTGTGCAAAAGAAAGTATTACAACACGCAACGTGTGGTCATCATCAAAGCTACACCAAAAAGACTTTCAGTACTAGGAAGATATACAATTCATAGCAACACCATTGTCCGGAACACATATGATGATAATAGAGAAGTTGTATCACAACTAACTAACAATTGTGAAATAGGTAAAATATCATTGCAACAATATATTAATAGGAATTAAAAAATAACCCAATTTAAGAAGGTAAGAGTAGTATTTGATGAGTATTGGCTTGCCATGAAATAGGTATTTATAGAAGAAAATGGGGAATATGAGAGGTCTAGATATTGATGAGGGAAATGAAACTTCAACCTTAAGTTAATTGTGCCGTCTGAAAATCATCACAGCCGTTTTATAACCATTTCGTTCTTATATCAAAAAGGTTGTATTCATGACTCTTAATCTTTATTCTTTTATTTCTCCTTAGTAATCTCATCCGTTTCATATGCATTGCTGTCAAGTTTCAATTCTCTATTTCTTTTTTATTATTATTATTATTATTATTATTATTTTAAACAAGAAAAATATTTCATTGATCAAATTCAGACAGGTACAAACACAAAGCCTAGGTAAGCAACTCCATTTTACAAGTTGAATCACTATGAAAGTGGAACCCACCTTCTAGGAAAGGTTGAATCACATTACTCTTTGTGTGCATAAAGGAGAAGGCCTCAAGGAACCCACCTCAAGGAACAAAACAAAAAAATTAGACTTGAAAGAGTCTCCTAAACCAAGTTTCACACCTCAATTATTAGAGGATCCTTTTAGTGACAATTACAACAGTGCTCATACTCATCATCCAAATAGCTTCATTCCGGGTTCACCAAACCATATAGGTAAGGCTGCAGATACTGATGAGGATCAGGGATCTACGGAATTTAGGTTCCTTCCATTTCTTGAAAGCAAGTCTGTGTAGACCATGAGGGATTCGAATAGCTAGCCACTACCATAAACTACAACCAATGTATACTAAAAGCACATTGAAAAAAGATATGATCAATAGACTCTGGTGCAGCATTGCATGTAGGGCAAACGTTATCATTAAGGACACCCATTTGAATCAATTTATCCCTGGTTTTGCCTGCACATCCACTCACTCAATTGAAGCTTTACAGAGCAAAGCCTCTCTAGAGCCCAGCTAACCGTTATGCCAGGGACTCCTGCATTGAAATGATATGCCAGGCAAGCTTGCCCACAGACACTATATTCCATACATCAAGGTTTCAGATCCTTAAGTCAATACTATTTGGTTGGCAGACCTTAGACCAACTGACGTTACCTCCAAAGCTCTTTGTAAAATCACCGTGTCATAAGAAAAATCGACAAGATATTATTATTATTATTATTATTATTATTATTATTATTATTATTATTATTATTATTATATAAAATTTATCTTAATAGAAACTAAGGAGCAACAATTACCCGATCTTAATTATAATATGACCTTCACGTTAATACTATTTATGTAAATAACTCTAATTGACACGTAATTTTGGTCTACGATTCTTATATATGAAATGCTCATAAGGCATAAAATATTATTATATGACATACTCATATAATAACCGAAAAAAATCTAATCGAAAATTAACGGAATATTATAGAAGCAACAGAAGATTTGGTAAATATCACTACAACAACAAAAATTTTCTCCCCCAATTTTATTACTTAAATTATTTCAGTTAATTTTAATTTCAAATTGGATATTTATATGTTGATGGCGATGAGGATACTTGGTGTAACACCCCTAGGCCAAATTTTAAAAACACTTTTAAAGAAAAACCCGAGCCAAAACCTACTCATGGGAGGGTTACCGCCACATCTATTTCTAAGAAAATAAATGTAAGGCTCAACGACTACGAAAATAACTTAACAAAACTGAAATCCGACAATAGGGTCTTGCAACTTAAGAAAAGACTTAAACGCAATTTGTGTCCATATTAAACTTAAAAAACTGAAAATACAATAAACTGACATATGACTCTAATAATAGTTATAACTCTAGGTGATCCTCACTCCACAATCCCCACGTGATCAACCAAAAATAAGAATACAAGAAAACAAACAAGGGAAAACTCCCAAAATCAGATAAACTGAGTAACTCCAACTCCATCCCGTAAAACAGTTAAGTTTGAAAATAATTTAAGAAAATAAAATATAATTGAGTTGAAATAATTGTAGAAAATAAAGTATTATCAAGCTGAGTTAAAGATCAATTTTATGAATATAAAATAAAATAAAACATAGGCCAATTAATTAATTTGATATTTAATGACGACAACACATATATCCAATTTTAATTTGAGGGAACGAGAACGCCAGTAGGCCGAGGCTTTACCCCTATACCTACTTCATTAAGAGGTCGTCACCCCAAATAATTCATCAAGGCCAGCAGAGTAGTCTCAGGTAACCCTAGTGTGCACACCCCTTCTACTTGGATCACAACAAATAGAAGGAAGACCAAAAATCGTATCGAGCATCAAAAATAATAATAATAACCTGCCGGCAGCTATCATCATATACATATTATAATACAAGAACATTTTTGCCACGTGTCAGCCTATGATCAACCTATTATGATTTAATTTGTAATTTATGTCCTTAAGTACTCTTAATAATTAAATTAATACAATACATATTATAATACAAGAACATTTTTGCCACATGCCAGCCTATGATCAACCTATTATGATTTAATTTGTAATTTATGTCCTTAAGTACTCTTAATAATTAAATTAATACAATTACAAAATATATAACATCAATCAATTAGGAGGGACTATTGACTTTCCGAATTCATTCATAAAGAATAGTAGCCACCCACCTCAATATTAATAATTTTGACATTCATTAAGAATAGTAAAGCAATTAGCCACCCACTTCAATATTAATAATTATGATTGTAGATTTACCTAATCTTTAATGTTACTATACATAAAATTTATTTATTTATAAGTTAAAACTCTTAATACAATTAACTCTTAATCATAATCAGTACAATTTACTCGATAAATAATAATAATAATAATAATAATAATAATAATAATAATAATAATAATAGACTTTACACTTACCAAATTCATAAAGTACTCTTAATACAATTACAAAGTTACAAAATATATAACATCAAACATCAATTAGCCACCCAAACGTATAATAAAGTACTCTAAATAGTTGTAGTGTTTTGTATTTAATACAATTTTAATCATATATAAAGCACACATTTTATTTTCTCATTCAAACAAACAACAACAATGGCTAATCAGTACAATTTACTCGATGAATTAGCTACAGCTGATGATACCGAATTTCTGAAAATAAAGTGTCAAGTTGTATACATGTGGAGAGAGAATGAAAATGATCAACAGAGAAATTCAATTCATCTGATTTTAATGGACGAAAAGGTAATCAACTTTGAATGTAATTGTATTTTATAAGATCTCTATTTTAAAAATACTAACTTTAAACATATCGTTTACAGTCAAGTACTATCAAAGCTTCTATATTTAAAGATAGTTATAGTGTTCATTCATCAAAGTTGTCATTCGGAAAAATTTATACACTTGGACGTTTTAAGCTTTATGAAAACAACGGAGACTATAAAGCAACATTCCACAAAAAAAAAGATCGTTTTTACAAGATTTACTAATGTTAAAGTTTGTGACGATGTGGAGATACCACCATATGTGATCAAATTTGTCTCATTTTCTGATATTCTTTCACAAACTTATGATATGTCTTATTTATGTGGTATGTATTCTACACTCTTTACTCTTATAGTTTAATTAGCTATATATTAAAATTTAATATCAATACAAATATTAGTAAATTTTAATATATGATTTAATGAATATCTTTTTTAAAATGATAGATGTTATTGGACAAGTGGTGTCGTTTACTGATGTCCATATGACTCCACCTAAAAAATGCATAACTTTGCAGTTATGTGATACAGAGTATGTATATAATTATGTTTTTTTTAATTTTCTTTAGACAGATTTAAGATACTTATTATTATTAAAAAGAAGTTCAAACCTATGATAATAATTTTTGCAACAGGGATAATAGAATTTCATGCAAACTTTGGGATACATATGCCGAGAAAATATTTGAATATATATCACAACAAAATACCAATGAGTTTGTTTTTATTGTCCTTCGCTTTGCAAAGGCAAAAATCTGACAAGGTAAAAAGCTAAGTTATTTTATTTGATCAAAATATCTAAATTTATTAATACTATTATACATATAACACAATTGTTATTTGCAAGAAATTGTAGTTTAACCAACTCATTGTTTAGTTCAACAATTATCATCAACCCGGATATTCCAGATGTTAATGAATTTGTTAAAAGGTATTTCATCTACAATCAAAACTTTTTGTGTTTTATATTTAAAAATATCAAACTAATTATTATATATTATCATGGTATTAAAGAATGAAGGATAAAAAGACAGATAGTCCAAAACAACTCATGGAAATTCCTAAGGATAATCTCAAATCAAATGAAGCAATTTTCTTACAAAACAAAAATGTTATCACATTAAATGACCTTCCAATATCACAAAGGTATACTACAATCACATGCGTTGTGTATTGTTTTGATTGTTTGATTATACTTTTTTTATTAACGGTAATAAATTAATTGTACTTTAATTTTATTAGGAAGGACATTATGTGATTTTAGCATGCATTACTGGCTTAGATGCTGGTCGTGAATGGTTCCATCAATCGTGCAATACATGTTATGTTGAAGTTGTTCAAGACTCAAATGGTTTCCTTATGTGTCCCAAGTGTAAGACAAACATGCAAATTACCTTTGCTAGGTAATCAATGTATACTTACTGTATTATAATATGCTTACATCATAAATCTATTTAACTATTTGTAGGGAGATTTACATCATAGATCTATTAGAATTTTCAATATTTACATTATTAATTAATATAAGACTTTCTTTAACATGATCTCCATAATTCAGCAAAATATATGAATGCTTTGACACTAACAATCAACTTTCATCTATGATAAAAATATTACACAACCTGTGCATAGCACGGGTAAATACCTAGAACTAACCAAACAGGGCAACCTGTTCATCACTCTTATACTTGGATCACAACAAATATAAGAGTTTCATTCCCATCGTTACACTTTACGTGATTTAATATAATCTATTAGTTAGTCGCGACTCGCGAGCACATAAAATTTTGCCAAACATTACATTATACATTTTATGTAATGATCATAAATTTTCTCAATAAATATATACCTCAGAAATATCCAATTGAAATCTTATCCAACAAATCACCATTTTAGTATCAATCGGTGACAACAACAATTAAAATCATAAATATTTCTCTTTCGACTCAAATCGTCTTTTAAAACCATTATTAAAATAATAGTATAACTTCCATAAAAGAATAAGATAAATATTTTTCTTTCCAATTTAAACCGTAACAAATTGTGTTATTTAAATAATAATATTCATTTTATCAAAATAACAATTATAAATTCAAAGTTTGACCAAAAAAAATAGTAAGTATAATTTTGAGAATTGAATATATAAAAATATAGTATCACGCAAAAATAATCATAATCATAATCATCATATCATAACATCTATTAAAAAAGCTGTAAAAAGCCAAGTGTCAAATTTCTAGAGCACTTACCATATGTAATTTTTCTATTGGAGTATTTAAATTAAATGAATTAAATAGTTGACCAATCTACTTCAATCAAAGATTTGACAATCAATTAATACTCTAATCTATAGATTGAATCTTAGATTGAATAAGAGAATGGAAACATTAAATTAAGAATTATTAAGATGATATTAACAAAGTTAAAATTACAAATTAGGGAATAAAATATTAATCATATATATCTTAATAAATCACTACTAGAGAAATTTTAAAACAAAATAAAGTAAGAAGTATTTAGATAACATTAAATAATTTATTAAAATTTAGACGATTTAGTTATAGAAATTATCATACAATATAATAAAAGACTTGAAAAATTCCAAATGTCAACTTATTAGAATTTTCTTTATTAAATAGAATAATATATTATTTGTTTCTTTTGATTATTACATGACAGTTTAGTTTAGGAAATAATATCGATTCAAATAATTAAAATTTTATAATTATCATACTCCATAGGCATATTTTAAATTTTTATAATAGGCATAATTTATAGATATATTTAAAAGCTATGTTAAATTAGGTAAACAATGATATCACATTCAAAATCTTTATTAGAAGGTCATAATAAAAAAGAAACTTTTTTTAATTAATAAAAAGAAACTTTAATTAATAGTCGTGGTGAAGTTGTTATAAAATTTTAATACTGATTATTACATTTTATGTGGTTGCATATTTCTTCTAAACTTTTTTTTTTATGTATTTTCATATTAGAAAGTTTGTGCATTGCACGAGTTTTTATACTAGTTTCAACTAATCATCATGCAATTTAATAAAAAGACTCAAAATCACACGTTCATTCTTTTGGAGCCACGCTAGATTAAAGAATTTTATTTGTTGATATTGGCTTAAGTGACTAATAAAATTAATTAATCGACCAGGTATTTATTTTATTCATCTACAAACTATTTCAATTTATAACACACTAGATAATACCCGTGCGATGCACGGTTTTATTAATTTTTCTGACTTATTTGTATAAATTAAAAAATAAAAAATTTACGGTTTATGTTTTAACGATATAAAAATATCCTATATTTATATTTTTTTTGAAAACAATATCCTATATTCATTTAGTAAATAAATTATAAATATTTTAAAAATAATTGAAAAAATATAATTTTTTAATACATTGAATGAATAATATTATATTCATAATTAAAAAGTAGAAAAGTCAAACAATGACATCATCATTTAGTTTTGGAGGGAAAATTTTTATTAAGAGAGTGACACGTAAGCAATTTTAAAAAGTGATGACATCACTTCACCCGTGTTTTATTTTAGTAATAGTTATAGATATAAAAATTTCATATTACCCTAGTTTAACAGTTATTATTTATTATTTCATCTTTATATAGTATATTTAATTATAAATTATTACTGCATGTTTTTTAAAAATATATTTATATACATCTTCGTACTAAGAATTTCGTGCATTGCACGAGGTTTAATACAAGTATCATATAAAATCAAATATCCCATTTAAACACATTAATTATCACTTAGCACATAATACTAACAAGATAATCCTAATTAGATGGACATTGAGAATTACCTTGCCACGTGATCCTAGACAAACGTATGCTCCTAGATATCTCGACTTACGTATCCGCCGTCTACACGATAAAATACGATGTCTCAAATTAATACCCGAATCAACCCAAACGAAATAAATAAATTAAAAGACTCTCGGTTAAAATATAATTTTTTAAAATAGCAATTTTTGAAATGTAGATTAAACCTTTAAAGATAGAAGAATGGTTTTAAAAAGAAAAAGACAAAGTTTAATAACAATTAAATAGGATAAATAAAAAGAAAAAAGAAATAATAGCTTTTGTAGAAAAGACAAAAGTTTAAATGACCATGAATGATGACTTAGGGTTTATTTGGAAAAACACAAAAACTCAAAATTGTTTCCCGCGGGATTCAATTCTAAGCCTCGTATATATATTACTCCATCCTATTCATCCATCTACTTTTTAGATACTATTTATCTTTTACGCATAATCAGGCGGGATCTTATTTGATTCGTCTCAATGTAAGGATTATTCATATCATCTCTTCATAACTTTTTAATTATACACAATTAGACATATTAAGGATTGAATAAGTGCATTAGATAGAGTGTAAAAAACAAACGGGACCCTTATGCAGAATAGGAGGGAATATTATTTTAGAATTAATTGCGAATTAAAGCCTTTTGTTTTCCATTAATAAGTAAAGTATAATTTAAAAGACTACAACATAAATAAAAAAACTTGACATAAATTTGATATTTTATAAGTTAATTAAAATGATGATTTTTAATGTTATTCATGAAAAACAATCGATGAGATTATACACAAATACATATTTTAATTCTAAATTGAAAGTATCATAATTTAAAGCAAATAAAATTAAAATTATCATAATTTAAAGCAAATTAAAATTCAATTTATAAACAAATAAAATTTATTTATCATAATTTAAAGCTAACTAAAATTAAACTCAAATCAAATAATAGTCGAATTCACAATACAATCTATCTATCTATAATCTTCTATAACTATTATTAAAACAAAACACTGGTGACATAATCATTAATTAAAATTTCTTATGTGTCACAACTTTAACAAAAATTAACCCTCCAACACTTAATGATGGTGTCATTGTTTTTATGACTACGTTTTTTATCTTTGACTTTATTATTCACGACATTTGATGTAATAGAAAATCATATATATTATTTCTTTTTTTAATTATTTATAAAAAAATTATTTTATTTATTAAATGAGTATTATTTACCGTATTGGATATTTTGAGATGGTTATAATATAATATATCTAAATTCAAATACGATACAGGTTGTGACTATTTTTTATATAAGCTAAGTTAATTACATTTTTCATGACAAAAACTATTTTTTTCGTTTAAACTTTTATAAATAATTTTACATATTTTTGTGTTAAATTTGATTTTGAAATGTGTTATCAATAGTTGTAATAATTTATACAAATTAATGTAATTTATGTCGAAAAATTTAATAAAATCGTACATCGTATGGACACTATCTAGTACTTAACTAATTCTAAATTCTAATTCCAATTTCAATAACTTTACCTAATATAAGGAAGGGGGATTTGGATTATGGGGTTGTGGACAGTCGGCAACAATAATGTAGTGGCGCGGTGCAATAGTGGTTGTGGGCAGGCCATAGACAAGCGATAAGGTGGCCACAATGGAACTTGAGAATTCCAAAACATAGATTGGGCGGAAGAAGAATCGAAAATGGAACAATTAAGGAATTAAACTAATCGTCATTTATTTCCTTCGTTTAATAGCCATTAATTGTAGATGCTCTTTTAAAGTATTATTTTATTATGTTAAAGTTATAAACTAACAATTGTAAATGTGGTAGCCTAGTGGTATGGAAGTGAGATTAATCATTTATATTTAGTAATAGGTCATGATTGCAAGACCTAGGTACTACTTTCTTGAATCTTTTTTATGCAGCCCCATCACCTTAACTAGATTCATCAAAACCGTTTTGATGATGTCCACTTCATCAATCCTTATACATTTTCAATAACCAATTACTTACCACTTAGGATTGCATATGGATTTTAGATTTTCAACTATTGATTTCAAATGGTTTCAATCTTAGCCCTACATTAACTTTATCATAAAAATAAGAAGTTGACATAATCTTCTGAATTCTGATTTCACACAATCGTTGCTCACTTGCTTGACTGCTTCATAGTTCATCCCTTCCATAGTTCCACATCGATGCAAGACAAAGCTTTTTGGTTAATTTGCAAAACAGTTTGGTTAATCACAACAAGAAGTCTATCGAGTACCCGACTGTGTTATGCAAAGAAAGCTGACTATATATATTGTTCCACGCATTGTGCCGACTGCCGATTGTAATGCACATTGATCATTCGATGTTTAATCTTGGTTTAATCTTGATAAATGTTGGAGGTGAACTTAGAGATGGACTTAAAATAGATAATTTACAAAAATATCTAATACCTATTGTTTTTTATTTAAATAGGGATGAACTATGAGAATGAATTTTCTAGTCCTGTAACTTGTGCTACTTTAATAATTAATTTGGAAAATGTTAAAGATGTTGAATGTGGAGAGAGTTGTATTTTTGGTGCTAATATTAGAAAACTTACTTCTACTGCATGGAAACATTTTAATCAAGTACAAGTCGGTAAAGAAATAAAAGCAAAATGTAGCGGTTGTAAGAAGTTGTTTGCTGGTGGTGGTAAAAATAGAACGACACATCTAAAGAATCATATAAATAGATGTTTGAAAATTAAAAACTATGTAGATTTTAAACAACTACTTTTGAAAGCAACTATAAAAGGATATCCTATTACATTAGGAATTGGTAGCAACTAGCCAATACAAGGTTAGTCAATTATATTTGTGATACCCCAGATTTAGCTTGAAAAGGGATTGATAGACTACTCATATCAATAAGATGCATATTATTTTCATGGGAGCCCATTTGCTAAGAACTCCACAGTTAAGTGTGCTTAGTGGGGAGCAATCTTAGGATGGGTGACCTCCTGGAAAGTTTTCCTAGGCGTGCACGAGTGAGGACAAAGTGTGCTGGAAAGACTTGTGTTGATCTATGGGGTCTGTCTACAGTCTCTATGAGTAGTCACCAGCGGTTTGAAAGATCGAGGTGTTACAATATTCTAGAAATACGTTAGTTAGCATGATTGTGAATCATGAGTATCCTCTATTCCTCTTGCTATGGTTGATCATATTGGTTTTAGGAGATACTCATATAGTTTAAATCCTGATTTTAAAATGATCTCAAGAAACACCGTAAAAGCCGATATATTTTGGGATTACACTGAAGAAAGCCATAGGTTGAGAAAAGTTATACCGGGAACAAATGAGGTTTTTTCCTTTACTTTAATTTAAGGAATATTCTATATGATAGACCCTAACTATTGCAAAAGGCGATTGATAGCAATTCTTAAAATTTTGTCCACAAAATAGCACTCAACTATTGAACAATTAACTAATGTAACACTATGGAGGAAAAAAAGTTAATTTTCAGTTAAGTATGGAAAATACCATTTGACCCTTGTTCCATTTAAAACTCAATAGCTTCATCCTCCTCCATTCAACGTGTTCTTCCTCTATTATTTAGCGATAGCCGATATGATTCGACTTTTTGTTTTCACAACCCCTGGTCGTATCACAATGGTGGATCATGGCCCACGTTATTATGGCAGGTAAGTTTGCAATAGTTTGGTTATGTCCATCTTCCCAAACCTACCCGACACTAACTTGAACCTCGGGCCATCAAATGTATCTTTGTGGGATATGGTGTAAATCAGAAGGGATATCGCTGCTTTGACCCAACTCATAACAAGCTATACACTACTTTGGATTGTGACTTCTTTGAGACTTCTTATTACTATCCCCAGCATAGTCCTCAGGGGGGGACAACTACTACAGATGATGACCTAAGTTGGCTCTCATATTATTCCATTTCTAATGTACTAGACCCACAAGAGCAAGTAGGTAATCCCACAGCTATTGCCACTGAAAACATAGTGGTCCATGCTCCTCAGGTTGCTACTGCCCCGTCTGAAGCATATGGGGAATTAGAGGTTTCTCCTGAACCTCAAGAGGTATTAACTGAGCCTGAGCAGTGTGCTCTTATTTCTAATGATGATATTCCTTGTGCTACTAAGACTGTATTCAGGTATGAATTACCTCCAAGGAGGACGAGGGGTATTCCCCCAAAGAGGTATGATCCAGAGTATGAATCATAACGGTCTCGATATCCAATCAATCGAGATTAAATTATCAATCTAGCCCAAACAGCAAAGGCTTTCCAGTCTACTCTCTACTCCGGATCTTTACCTCGAAACACCGATGAAGCTCTTTAAAATCCAAAATGGCATAAAGCCATGGAGGATGAGATCTTGGTCCTTGAGAAAAACAGTACGTGGGAGAAATGTATGCTGCCAGAAGGAAAGAAAATAGTGGGTTGCAGATGGGTGTTTACCATAAAATATCATGCTGATGGAACCGTGGAAAGCTGCAAAGCTCGTCTTGTGGATAAAGGCTATACTCAGACATATGGGATAGATTATTCTGAAACCTTCTCACCAGTTGCAAAGATAAACACCATTAGAGTTTTGTTCTCAATATCTGCAAATAAGGATTGGCCGTTATATCAGTTTGACGTGAAAAATGCCTTCATTCATGGGAAGATTGAGGAGGAAGTATATATGCATGCACCGCTGGGGTTCTCAAAAGAATTTGCTCAAGGGGAAGGATGTAGATTAAAAGGGGCTCTGTATGGTTTGAAATAGTCTATAACTAAAAACTATAGCTAGATTGTAAGATTAGATGAAATTCATGTTTTAATATGTTGCAAGTTACCCTTTTATACAAAGATGCATTACTAGGTTGGAATATAAGGTTGACAAAAATGAAAAAGAAATGTTTAAGTTACCTAGTACAGTGGCGGATGCATGTTAGGGCACACGGGGTCACGTGCCTCTAGGCGTTTTTTTAAAAAAGATTCAAAATAGAATTTTCTATTGGTAAAAGTGTAGAAGTGTAAAATTAATATTAATGTCTTTTAATGATAAATACACCCTTATTTTAGTAATTTTGTATAATTTTATTATTTTGTACCAATTTTTTATTGGGTCATTTAATTTATTTTCTTTCGTTTCCTTTTATGGTATATTGCATTTAAAATTTTGCAAATTTTTGTGAAAGTCGTCTCTCCGAAAGACACATTATATATATGCGCTATATAGCCCAATTAATAGAAATTAAAGAGAAAATAAAAATATGGGCTTCTTGCTTTGTGGTCGTCTCTCTGAGAGATGATCGCTCACAAGAGTAACTGTTAAAGTGGAAGGAATTTAATAAGTAAGCTTAAATTATTATTAATTCAGGTAATGCATATGATTAAGATAGATTTTCATTACTAGCATTCTTCTATTCAAAAACACTATCTAATTACGTGAACTCTTTCAAAAAAAAATCATACTTTTGATAAATTTATTGTGTTTCTACTTGTCCTTTTGCAGAAATAAAAAATTAGTTGTTAATTTTACAAACGAACCTCAACCGAATTTTCGTCCATTAATTGATGCCCCCTGGGACTCCGAACCCTAGATCTGCCACTGACCTAGTAAAGAAGAGTGGAAAATAACAAGTGACATTTGAGGCATTGTTTAGGGTTTAAATTACCTAGTAAAGAAGAAAAGTTTAAGTTGCCTCATTTAAGATATTGAAAATTTTCAAAATTTCAATATGCTTTATTTTTAAACCAGAGCTCTATTTTCATTAATCAAACAACAAAAGTTTTAATGTTCAAAACTCAATGAATGATCTTAATTAGAACGAGATGTAAACCTCCTCCTCTTTTTAACTTCCATTTGACTATGAATCTTTTGCCCGCCATTAATGAATTGAGCAGCTGTCCTTGCTCTAAGTTCTTCCAAAGTTTCCTCTAGTTTCGCTCTTTTCAAAACCTTAAAGTTGATAAAAATCATAAATTCTACTAAAATAATAGAAGAATGTGACAAGTGTCACAATTTTAAGAGTTATTTTCCCGCCTATTTCTACTTAAGTTATTTTAGGTAATTTTAAATTTAATTTTATTCCATTGATTTGCTTAATTAATTTGCCTCATATGTTTTTTCATTGATGCTTCTTTTCATTTCTACAATAGTCTTTAATAACCATTTTTTTTCTCATATATTTTCCCAAAAATTCTTATGATTCCGTACTTAGCACGGGTATGTACCTAGTAGACATTAATGCTAGGGTACAACATGACTTAATGACCCTATTTAGAGCCTAGAGGGCAATATGGCACACTTAATTTTGTTTTGTCAAAGCTTATTAATTGTATTTCATTACATAACACAACAAATTGCGCATGAAAAACCATTTATATGAATGAAGATGAAGTTCTATGGAGTTACTAAGTGTCGCCCATACAAATGGGTGCTTGAAAGAGCTTTAAGAGCCTTCTCCGCTTCTTGTTTGGTAACGTACTCGACAAATGCAAACCCCTTGTGTCCCCTAGGTCTCTTTGGAAGCCTCAAACTTTTTACCAGTACATTATACAAAGGTGAGTGAAACATACCCTCACCAATCTGAACCTCAATCATATACCTCTCCAGCGCAAAAATTGAGAAATTCTTTAAGGCCTCGTACAATTTCAAAAATTATAAAAATATATTAACAATTTTGTATCTTTAAACATAACGTAATTTAAAATTAAAGCCACCAAATTTTCGGGGCTCTGTGCGATCGAACATGTTGAATATAAGCAGAACCATCCTGATTAGGGGTGTTCAAAAAAACCCGCTTTGGAAAACCCGGTATCCGGTTTGGACAATTGGGTAATTTACCCGATTTAGCAAAACCGGATAATTCGGGTCGGGTACCCGGTTTATAAACCGGGTATTCGGGTCGGATCCGGGTAATACTTTTGATGGAACCGGGTACCCGATATCCGATTTATTACTCTTTTTTTTAAAAAAAATATGCGTGTGGTGCCTCACTCAAAATCAGAAATCACATTCACAATACGTAGCTATCACATTGATAGTGAACCACGTTAAATTTCTTGTGTCTTTTCTTATTGTTTGATTGAATCTTTTGATTGTTTCATTATTGTTTTTAATCTTTGCTTCCGCTGTCGCACAACAAGCATCGTTTTTTTTTATTTTTTTCTTCTTATTTTTGGTTATCAACCTTGTTTTTTCATTGATTGTTGTACTAGATATTATTGAATTTAGGTTCGTGTTTTTTATTTTTATTGATATCCTTATTTTTTGTTCTTTATGTTGAATTGCTATTATTGAATAACCCAGATTTTTCGTCGTAAACTTGTTGGATTTGACTGTTGTTTTTCTCATCGTTTTAGCTGGTGTTATTTTTTCTTTACCTTTATGGATAATCTTGTCAAAAATAAAACCGGATACCCGTGTTCCAACTCAATTTATCGGATACTCATATTTAGATTTTTGAATAAATTGGATCGGGACATGGGCCGTTTGAATAGATACCCGATTAACCAGGTTACCCCTAATCACATTGACCATATTTATTAAAACTGATCACACATGTTTGTAACTAATTAATTAAAAATTGATCACATACTATTAAAATGTGACCACATACTCATTAAAACATGCAAATGAAAAAAACTCATGAGATGCAAAAAGAAAATACGGAGGGATGACAATGGGTCGGATTCGGCTTGGATTATACATACTCCGACTTTGCTCCGGATAATAGTCGGACTTTTGTTTTCAGTCCACCTCCACTTGGAGTCGGATTATGCATACTCCAAGTATGCCCCGATTCGGACTCTCGGATCTCCAACGGAGTCGGATTATTATCAAACAATATCGTTGTGATATTGTACTAATGGTTTTAAAGCATACAAAATTAACAAAATATATTTTTCATATACAATTTAACAAATAAATAATATGTACTTTAATTTTAATTTAATTTTAACAACAGAAATAATCCTACTACTAAAACTTAACAAAATTTTATCGTTTTTTGATTTGGCGTATTTTATTTCTCTTGATTTCATTTGTCTTATCTTGATTCATTAATCTAAATAAAAATACCAAGTACTTTTTCAAAATCGAAAATTACAATTAGTATAAGAGAGAGCTTGAATTAGTCACATCTAGAGTTTTGAAGGAAACAAAATATTAGTGTAAAAGTCAAATTCAAAGTCAGATGCCCTTCAAGGTCGGAGTCGGGTCGGAGTCTCGGATTTTTAATAAGGTCCAACTCCGGTCCGTCTCTAACTCAGACTCGGATCATAAAGTCGGAGTCGGAGTCGGATGACTTTTTCCTCGGACTCGAATCGAATTATTTTCCTCGGATTGAGTCGGATTAGGGTCGGATTCGGACTGAATTGTCATCCCTAATTAAATACGTAAGTGATAATCACTTATATATTCTTAAATTAAATTACGTAGCTCAAAATAAAATCTGCTATGTAAATCTAAAGTACATATTATGTTATCTTTTGTTACTTGATAATAATTCACAGACTAAAAACTTGATGTTTAACACAGAAAAAAAAAACACATCGTTTCTTTGTTGCTTCTTTTCTACTTCTTGAACTTTTTTTAAGCTAAAATCCAAAAATATTTGGATATATAAGAGCTCCTCCAAACTATTTGGAAAAATAAGCTTATTGGCAGTTCGCAGTTACTAACTGCGAACAGAGAGCTTAATGGGTTGAAGGTTGGGTTTTGGGCAGGGTTTGTGTTTCATTTCTGTTCGCAGTAAGTAACTGCGAAAAGAACAAAAACATGAAAAAAGTCTGTTCGCAGTTACTAACAGCGACACTTATAACATTGCAGTAGCTCACATTCGAGGCCATTTCTCTCTTTTCCTCTTTCACAAACAAACCCTAATCCTCTAAATTCTATATTTCCTCTTTCAATTTCTTCCCCATTTTTAGTGTAATTGTTATCATCCTTTATTTCCTTAGATATTATTGTTGAATTTGCTTATTAAAGGTATGTTTATTGGGTCATTGAACTAATTTCCTTTTAATTTTTAGAGTTCTAAGTTTTTCTAGTAATGTTAATTTTGTTTCTTATGCAGGAGTTGAACTTATACATACTTCTTTATACACATTTGAGGTAATTTTATAAACATTTAAAAACTATGGATTGTCCTTTGATGTGTAGATGGAATAGTGTTATTGTTGAAAATAATAATGTAGTGATATATCAAGGTGGAAGTTTAAGACTAATTGTTGCAAGAATTGATATGTCTCTTTATGAGTTTGTTGAGTTGTTGTATAAAGTTTGTTGTTTTGATAGACATATGGTAGAATTAAACCTGTGCTTGACTCTACTCAATGGAGGGAACACAATGGCCCTCGTCTGATTGCTGATACTAGTAGAGTACGATCAAAGGGACGTCCACGGTCAAAAAGATTGCGTAATGAGATGGATGACTGTACGGATAGAGGTCTCAAATGTGGCATATGCAATGGCACAGGACATAACAGGCATAGTTGTGCACAACACCAACGTGGTTAATTAGTGTACTTTTTTAGTTGAACACTTTTTTGTTGTATTTGTATTTTTGGACGATGAATTATGTATTTTAAGTATTTTAATTAATTGCTTTGATGTTTACATATAATTCGTTACCTTAACTTAATTATATTGAACATGTAAGAAATGGGAAAATGTAGAATGCCTCGCAAAATAAGCTACTGGTTTTTTATTAAGGCATCAGGTTTGTTCGCTGTTACTAACTGCGAACAGACCAAAAATACAAAACAGGTCTGTTCGCTGTTAGTAACTACGAACAGACCAAAAATGCAACACAGGTCTGTTCGCAGTTACTAACTGCAAACAAATAGTTTTCGCATTTTTGTTCTGTTCGCTGTTACTAACTGCGAACGGACCTGATAAAAACCCAGCCTTCAGCCTAATCTCTATGTTCGCAGTTAGTAACTGCGAACAAGCCAAAAACTTATTTTTCCAAATAGTTTGGAGAGTTCCTATATTTCCAAATATTTTTGGAATTTAGCTTAAAAAAAAAAGTTCCTACCTCTTCTTCTTCGTTTTTTTGAATTATTTGGCGGGAAATACCATTACTTTCTCACCTATATAAGAAGGGTGTGATAAAGCTGATCACATTTCTCCGTCCGTCATTTCTCTCTACCTGTCGAGATTAGAAATCCAAATGCAAGTTCACTTTCCAATAATCTTTAATATGTTTTTTTTAATAATTGAGACAAATATGCTAATTCTTGAGCTTGATGATTATATTTTCTTACTTTGTTGTGTTCAGGGATTTGAATTTACTCTATTGATTCGTTACTACATTTTATATTTTCATTGTGTTGAGCGAGAATTTTGGTTCACATTTCTGTATTTTGTTGTGTTCAGCGATTTGAATATAGTCTATTTAATTCTTTACTACATTGATTTTATATTTTCATTGTGCTGAGCGAGAAACTCAGTTTCGATTTCTGTATTTTGTTATGCTCAGCGATTCCAATTTAGTTTATTGATATTTGATTCTTTACTACATAGACTTTATCTTTCATTGTGTTGAGCGAGAATTTCAGATTCCATTTCTATATTTTGTTGTGTTCAGCGATTTGAATTTAGTCTATTTAATTCTTTACTACATTGATTTTATATTTTCATTGTGTCGAGCGAGAAATTCAGTTTCGATTTCTGTATTTTGTTATGCTCAGTGATTTGAATTTAGTTTATTGATATTTGATTCTTTACTACATAGACTTTATATTTCATTGTGTTGAGCGAGAATTTCAGATTCCATTTCTGTATTTAATTTGTTGTGTTCAGCGATTTGAATTTAGTCTATTGATTCTTTACTACACAGACTTTTTATTTTCATTGTGTTGAGCGAGAATTTCAGTTTTCATTTCTGTTTTTTTGTTGTGTTTAGCGATTTGAATTTAGTCTCCAGATTCTTTACTACACAGACTTCATATTTTCATTGTGTTAAGTTACCACAAAAATCATTATTCAGTTGCATCTATAAGCTAATTGCTTCATGAATATCATGAACTCTATTGTTTAGTTCTAGTTATAATATGTAATAGTTATTCGGACTTGATTTTGATAGCAATTTTTATAGATCTTTTTATTTATAATGTGATGCATGTATGTATAATGAACATAACAGTGTTAAACAACCATGCAAGACAACGTGAAAGGACAGAGCATTAGAGAGATTGAGTTAGTATATTACCGTCATTAGATTGTATATTACTTTTATTCTATTTATTTAGATACTTAATTTATCTTTATTGATGACTGGTTTTCTTTTGATGTTTGTGCTCTAAAAGCATGGATCCGCACATCTGGAAGATGATTGCCTTACATCTTTCACCACGATGTTTCTGGAACTTGAGGATAGCGTGGCGCTGGTTCAGATTTACTGTTGTCGATGGTGACAAGAATTTTTTTAGAACTTTATTGTTGCATCATTTGGGACTTCCAGATTCAGATGTAGTATCAGAACTGGATTGGAAAGACCAGTTTGTCAGTGCTATCTTACGGAGGAGTCACATTTACCAGTATTTTGAAGAGGATAGGCACTTAGGTTAGTTTAGTTTGCTTTATAATTTACTTAATGCCTTGATGCTTTTCATACATCTAACTAATTCTGAGAGGATTTAATACAGAACGCTTTAGACTTGGCGGTTTTTTTGTTAGAAGTGCTGATGCGCAGTGGACGACAATGAAATTGACAATGGGATTGAGGGAGAATCTAAACGATGGCATGCACCGTCTTTCTGGAATAAAAACTGGAGTGTGGATCGCAGGTCAGCTTAATTATTGTAGTAGATAGCTTGTCAATTTTGTAGTTATTAAAGGTCAAAACATGTGCTTATTAATGTGAAACAAAACATTCTGACTTGGCATCATGGGCGGACCTACTAGTATTTTACAAAAAAGTATTCTGCTAGGATTCGATCCCGAGATTAGTGTGGTACAAATGCAGAAGCTGAAGCCAACCAAGCGTGCTGCACTCGTTTTGTAATATGATATGAAATCTTTTGTATATAGTATGTAACACAAAAAATACTCCTATATGATAACAATTAATCTTGATTAATTGATTATTCTTCCTAATTAATTTGAATTCATGAAAAAATACTTAAAAAAAGATTTAATAAGAACTATTTCCTTCTCAACAACAATTTGGAACAACTAATGACACAAATATTCGCAAAAGAGTTGATATTTCATCTAGTCCACAAATTGAAAACATTATTTTTTTTTTTGTATTTATGATTTTTTATTAAATTATTATTTTATCGATTGTGCTCTCACTGAATTCGAGTCCTGGGTCCACCACTACTTGGCATTGGATACTTATTCTTCAGATTTGCATATGCGCGAATGTCCCTATTGTGAAGGGCCAGACTGTGATGGTAAATTGTTATTTCTTTTCAATTTGATTATATCTTTCAGAAAGGCGAGCTAACAAAAAAAAATTTCTAGTTCTTTTTACCACCTTGGCGCTTCAACACTCGGAACTGCTGTTAATGGAGGCTTTTCATGAGCCATTCAGGATGCAATATGACATAACTAAAAGCGAGATTTATAAAAATATGAAAAGTCGTTTTGCAATGATGACACAAGAAGAAAACGACTTAACTGATATGTGTGACTACGACTCATGGACTGAGGGTTTTGGTTATACTTATAAGATCACCCAAGAAACTGTAGCATTCGATTGTGAGATACGTATGGCAGACGGTAATTAATCCAAATGCTACTGCTTTAAGTTACTACATTTCGAAATTATTCTAGATCCATTGACCATTTCTCTATCAATTTAGGTGAACAATTCCACGCTGAATTTTCTGAGCTGCGAGATGAAGATGGGAAGGTTGTCTCAGTCCTCTTTACACATTTTGCTAGGCACGCAATGGGTTGACAGTTTACATCGATGATGGAATTGAGTTGCTCGAATAATACTGCTTGAAATGTGATTTTTGGTTGTCTGTTCACTATTCTGTATCTAAAGGTGATGATACTTGTGAGCAGTGCATCTTGAATCAACTTTCAGAGAATATATGAAGTATTAGGAGGTTTACTTTGATTCCGGATCAAGAAAACCACTTTGAGTTCATCCTCTAAGCAGATTATTTTTTTGGGTGTTATGAGTTCCTTTCTTGTTTGGCATCTCCATACCAATAGGAGGTTTCCTCTGGCTGTGGCAAACTTTGTGTATATAACTGAATCCAATTTCTGGATCAAGAAAACCATGTGCTGCTTCAATCTGCTTCTTTAATCATTTGCATGTTTTAATGTATGTGATCACATTTTAACAAGTATGTGACCAATTTTAATGAGTTTGTTACCAATATCAAGGAACCAATTCAACCAAAAGCTTAAGCTGATGCTTGATGCCCCACGATGTTATATACTCTAACATGCCCCCTCACACGAAAGCCCTTTGGGCTAGAAGTGTGGATGTTGCACAAGCCCTCTTCGTACCTGGTGTTGAACAATCCACTTTAAATGAGAATTGGTTGAGATTTGAACCCGTGACTTCTTGTCACACTGGCTTCTGATACCATGTCAAGGAACCATCTCAACCAAAAGGTTAAGCTGATGGCTGAGGCCCCACAATGTTATATACTCTAAGTGTTATCAATTTTAATAAGTATGGTCAATGTGATTACTATTTAACACATTTTATTTTGAATGGTGATGTGATGAAATTTAAGGAGTATGTGATGCATTTTAAGGAATATGTGACGCATTTTAAGTACCATGTGACTTTGTTTGAGTGATAAATTATCTTGCTATTAATGAATCATATTACATATTAAAAATTTAAGGAGTATGTGATGCATTTTAAGGAATATGATTTATTTAATTAATTAAGTATATTCCAAAAGTGTGTATTTAAAAGAAAGGATTATTAATATAAATTTTTATATTATTAAAAAATGAAAGATCTTATTTAATTCGTTTCAATACAAGGATTATTAATATCAAATTTTTATAATTATTTTAGGACAGTCAGGGTTAAGATTTGGTGTAACACTAAAACAAGCAAAGAAAGCATACATTGAAGTATATGGAAGATTGTGAATATAAAGTCGAGAACTTTCTTGTACATCATTTGCATGTTGTAGACTATATTGCATGCTGCTAGACTTTGTTAAGTTAACACAAAAATCATCATTCAGATGCTTCTCCAAGCTAATTGCTTCATGAATATCATGGTCCATGTTATCTGAAGAACCAACAAACATAATCATGACACATATCAGTCATAAATTCATTTGTATAATTGATTATTCTTTTCTAACTATACTATTGTAAAAACCCATAGTTGTGACAACATTACCTTGGACCAATTCATCATGCATCCTATCTGTATTTGTAACACTTTCCTTTACATTATCCTGCTCTTCCACCAACTTATCTTGAACATTTTGTTTTAACTTAGTAGGTGATACTAGATCATTTATCCAGCATTTCGATTTACTTTGTGGTTGCACAACGTGCAGAAACTCTAAGAGTTTAGGATCATCAATCACGGCTTCGGAGGCACTCTTCTCGCTCGTTTCAATTTTGCCATTAGATACTAAATTTTCCTTTTCAATCAACTTTTCTTTCTCCTTAGTATACCGACTCCAAGGCCTTGGAATTCTGGCATTACCAAGTTCCCAAGCATCCTATAGAATAATAATCCATATCAAAGCAAGTAGAAATTATTGTCATCAAAATTGCAACACATATCTAAAAATTTAAGCATTTAAATCATTATCATCATCATCATACCTAGTGTATCCCGCTCATAGACAGACTATGGTCAGGATCTG
The DNA here is from genome assembly GCA_019425755.1 of Amaranthus cruentus. Lineage (NCBI taxonomy): Eukaryota > Viridiplantae > Streptophyta > Magnoliopsida > Caryophyllales > Amaranthaceae > Amaranthus > Amaranthus cruentus. Next base: position 10,166,762 of record CM033460.1, read on the forward strand.
GGGAGGGAAGATAGACGGCAACTCATACCCATTAGGAGAATGCGGTCAGAGAGTCCCCGGCTCTAAAGGGTCTTCAAAGAGAGAGGATCCAACAACTTTCTAAAAGCCAACAACTTACACTCACGTTAGTCATGCATAGTAATCAACTAACGAAAGATACACAAAAAATTGAATACGTACAAATGTAGGAGTAAAACCATTTATAAATACGAATATACCAAATCAAGAACTGTCAAAGGCATGGCTAGCTCCTTAGACATTTCACCATTCACCTTTCCTAGATAAAGTCCTTTTTTCCATGCTACTTAAAACTAATTATGACAACTTTCAGTTCAGGTACAACTAGAACAATAACCACACTTATTTGTACTAGGTGATCGGTGATGGACACAATTCTCGAATAACTATAATTAAGCATTTTAAGACGGAATTATAAATGTTAGGCCATGAAAATTCGTAACTTATTCACCCTGTGGGCCCACTCGTGTCAAGTCTGTCAACTGAATATTTGATGAATTCTGACAGCCTAACAATAAAAAACAAGGAATAAAGTATATAACAAACCTCACACGTGATTCTTAAATCATTGAAATAAAACCACTTATGTGAACCAATATGTGGCTAATTGTGTTAGCCTAACAATAAAAACTAGGGATGAAGGAAGTATATAACAAACCTCACACGTGATTCTATGAATTCTTTAAATAAGAACGGTTAAAATATCTAATTGCTTTTGTGCTTCCTCAGCAATGATACCCAATAAATGCAAGTCTGCTTGTTCCCTCTCTAAAAATTACAAAAACATGATATAAAGCTAATAAAATAAAGGGAAATTGTTCTAAATAATCTGATTTATTGTCTATCTGCCGAGAATAATCTGAGCTATTAATTATTTCTAAATAATTTAACTTTTGTATATTTTTTGCTGACAACCTCTTACCACATTTTAATAGACTATTGTAGGTACCTATTAGCCGTCACACTCACTTTTTCTTCCTCTTTATTCTTTTTTGTCTATCCCAACTCCTCTTTGGTGATAGGTAGCTATCGTAGTCGGTTAAAATGTGAAAAAGGGTGATGTGAGCAAAAAAAATTCAAAGATCGGATTATTTAAAAATAATCAATAGTAAAAGTTGTTCGTAGCAAATTGGGATAGGGTCAAATTATTCAGGACAATTTTTTCTAAAACTAAAATAAAGAAAGTTAATATCAATGATAACTACAAATAAGCAATTAATACAACAATTACCTAGTGCGTAAGAAGCTTGGCATCGTGAGCTCTCCCATACGAGAAAAGTGATCTTTGACACTATCAAGAGTTAATAATTTGGAGCAGATTTTTCACACATATCCGAACTTGAAATTTTAATTTTCTTCGTAATGTTTTTGAGGCCACATTCAACAAGACCTATTGATTCATAACATATAACATCAAATTTTAAGAGCACACACAATAAAACAAAATAAATCTAAAAATAAGAAGAAACCTTCATTACCTATGATTATGCTTATTATTGGCTCTCCAACCGTGAATCCATAATCAAACACTTGTGGGCCCTAATTATATACAAAAAAATTTTGATGTCATGAAAGGAAAATGTATATGAATTAATATAAAATATATAATATAAAATCAGATAAAAATACTCTTACGACCATTTTTCGATGCAAAATCACTAATAATTGTGTCAAATCAAGAGACTACATATTTTACTCAATGCACAAAGATATCAATAGACTCTAGTCATATTTTACTCGATGCACAACATATCAAGACCATTCAAGCGTTCTTGTGAAATTGACGATCTTAAGTAAATTTTTAATATCTTCAACTTTGAAGACTCTTCTTAAAACTATTACTCTTACTGAAATTGTAATGATACGACATCAATGGAGACCTACAACTTTAAAAAATTTAACAAAAATAACACAATATTACTAAGACAACGCACAAAATTATAAATTATAATCCTCTTCCACTATTTAAAAGAGAATACATGTACTTCGTGACAATAAAGAAAATTAAAAAAATACCCTAATCTTAACCCCATAAAAATTCTGAATTTTAAAACTTTGACAAATCAATAAATAATCTAGTAAATTAGTAATCCTACGTCACTATCAACACAAATACACAATGCTAGATATAAATAAACCCACCGCCTAAATCCTAATCATTAAAGGTAATGAAAAAGTAGAATTTTGATTTTTAGAATTATGAATTTTGAAACACAAATACCTTAAATTGGAAATTGACTGACGAAGGTTGAAGTCTTGAAGAGGGAACCACGAAGCCGAAGGCCCTGGATGGTCGGTCGTCGGTGGAGGGAGGCCTCTCTGGTTGGCGGTGACGGAGGAGAGCCCAGATGAACAGTCACAATTCACAAATTCAGTTGTCGGTCAGAGTCTCAGAGATGATTTCATGTATTTTTTTATTAGTTTTATTGTAATGTAATTTATAGTAAATAGGGGCTCTTTTTTAAAGGGTTTTCTAATTTTTGGAGTGGGCCTCAACACGCCAACTTGCCTACCGGCGTTTCTACAAGTCGAAAAAATACTTATTGTTAGATTTAACCTAAAAACATTAGTTCAGGACTTGACGACTGGTGGAGGATTAGAGATTCGTTTGACGCTTGAGCGTCCGAGCTGTAAGCGAGGCAGAAAACACCCTAATTCTCGAGGCCTCGCGTCTGCTTTGGTTTCTAGCAAATCAAGAAGAGAGAATGGGATTGGGATTGGATTTGAATTGGAATTTGGAACATATATATACAACTAATTTTTAACTTTTGCCTAGCGCGTCGGGTTACGGGCTTCTATTTAGGATCCTGACGTGTTGAACAATCCACTTTAAATGAGAATTGGTTGAGATTTGAACCGTGACTTCTTGTCCGGCAGCCTCGATACCATGTCAGGAACCATCTCAACCAAAAGGTTAAGGTGATGGTGAGGCCCCACAATGTTATATACTCTAATGTTATCAATTTTAATAAGTATGGTCAATGATTACTATTTAACACATTTTATTTTGAATGGTGATGTGATGAAATTTAAGGAGTATGTGATGCATTTTAAAGGAATATTGGCGATTTTAAGTACCATGTGACTTTGTTTGAGTGATAAATTATCTTGCTATTAATGAATCATATTACATAGTTCAAAGTGTATACATCAAATAATATGCCTAGCGAATCGTGATTCATTGTTCTTATTTTTTTTTTGTTGAATCCCAGTAATCTCAAAATGCCCTTTTAACGTTAAATTTAGATTATATAATGGTAATTAGAAATGTTTAATTAATAATATTAAATAAATAATTTAATTAATTAAGTATATTCCAAAAGTGTGTATTTAAAAAGAAAGGATTATTAATATCAAATTTTATAGTTATTACCTCCTATTACAAATGTCTTAGTTGTTTTTGGGACTATTCACTCATCACTCTTAATTTGTATTTTATTAGAATCTATAAGTTAAAACATAGTCATGAAAGATCTATTTAATTCGTTTCAATACAAGGATTATTAATATCAAATTTTTATAATTATTTTAGGGCGGTCGGGTTAAGATTTGGTGTAACACTAAAACAAGCAAAGAAAAACATACATTGAAGTATATGGAAGATTGTGAATATAAAGTCAGAACTTTCTTGTACATCATTTGCATCTTGTAGACTATATTGCATGTCGCTAGACTTTGTTAAGTTAACACAAAAAACATCATTCGATGTTTCTCCAAGCTAATTGCTTCATGAATATCATAAGTCCATGTTATCCGAAGGACCAACAAACATAATCATGACACATATCAGCCTAAATTCATTTGTATAATTGATCATTCTTTCTAACTATACTATTGTAAAAACCCATAGTTGTGACAACATTACCTTGGACCAATTCATCATGCATCCTATCTGTATTTGTAACACTTTCCTTTACATTATCCTGCTCTTCCACCAACTTATCTTGAACATTTTGTTTTAACTTAGTAGGTGATACTAGATCATTTATCCAGCATTTCGATTTACTTTGTGGTTGCACAACGTGCAGAAACTCTAAGAGTTTAGGATCATCAATCACGGCTTCGGAGGCACTCTTCTCGCTCGTTTCAATTTTGCCATTAGATACTAAATTTTCCTTTTCAATCAACTTTTCTTTCTCCTTAGTATACCGGCTCCAAGGCCTTGGAATTCTGGCATTACCAAGTTCCCAAGCATCCTATAGAATAATAATCATCATCAAAGCAAGTAGAAATTATTGTCATCACAATTGCAACACATATCTAAAAATTTAAGCATATAAATCATCATCATATAGACAGACTATGGTCAAGGTCTGGGGAGGAAAGATAGACAGCAACTCATACCCATTAGGAGAGTGCTGTCAGAGAGTCCCTCGACTATAAAAGGTCTTCAAAGAGAAAAGATCCAACAACTATGTGAAAGCCTGCAACTTACACGTCATGCATAGTAATCAACTAACGAAAGATACACAAAAAATTGAATACGTACAAATTTAGGAGTAAAACCATTTATAAATACGAATATACCAAATCAAGAACATTTCACCATTCACCTTTCCTAGATAAAGTCCTTTTTTCCATGCTACTTAAAATTAATTATGACATTTTTCAGTTCAAGTAAAACTAGAACAATAACCACACTTAATTGTGTTAGGTGATCGGTGATGGACACAGTTCTCGAATAACTATAATTAAGCATTTTAAGACGGAATTATAAATGTTAGGCCATGAAAATTCATAACTTATTCACCCACAAGCCCCACTCGTGTGAACTGAACATGTGATAATTCTGACAGTCTAACAATAAAAAACAAGGAATGAAGTGTATAACAAACTTTACACGTGATTCTTGAATCATTGAAATAATAAAACCACTCATGTGAACTGAATATGTGACGAATTGTGACAGCTTAACGATAAAAAAACGAGGGATGAAGGAAGTATATAACAAACCTCACACGTGATTCTTGAATTCTTGAAATAAGAACGGTTAAAATATCTAATTGCTTTTTGTGCTTCCTCCACTGTGCGATACCCAATAAATGCAAGTCTGCTTGTTCCCTCTCTAAAAAATTACAAAAACATGATATAAAGCTAATAAAATAAAGGGAAATTGTTCTAAATAATCTGATTTATTGTCTATCTGCCGAGAATAATCTGAGCTATTAATTATTTCTAAATAATTTAACTTTTGTATATTTTTTGCTGACAACCTCTTACCACATTTTAATAGACTATTGTAGGTACCTATTAGCCGTCACACTCACTTTTTCTTCCTCTTTATTCTTTTTTGTCTATCCCAACTCCTCTTTGGTGATAGGTAGCTATCGTAGTCGGTTAAAATGTGAAAAAGGGTGATGTGAGCAAAAAAAATTCAAAGATCGGATTATTTAAAAATAATCAATAGTAAAAGTTGTTCGTAGCAAATTGGCAGTAGGTCAAATTATTCAGGACAATTTTTTCTAAAACTAAAAGAAAGAAAGTTAATATCAATGAGAACGACAAAGACGAATTAATACAACAATTACCTAGTGCGAAGAAGCTTGGCATCAGTGAGCTCTCCCATACGAGAAAAGTGATCTTTGACACTATCAAGAGTTAATAATTTGGGCAGATTTTTCACACATATCCGCGAACTTGAAATTTTAATTTTCTTCGTAATGTTTTTTGAGGCCACATTCAACGAAGACCTATTGATTCATAACATATAACATCAAATTTTAAGAGCACACACAATAAAACAAAATAAATCAGAAAATAAGAAGAAACCTTCATTACCTATGATTATGCTTATTATTGCGTTCTCCTAACCGTGAATCCATAATCAAACACTTGTGGGGCCCTAATTATATACAAAAAAAAATTTGATGTCATGAAAGGAAAATGTATATGAATTAATATAAAATATATAATATAAAATCAGATAAAAATACTCTTACGACCATTTTTCGATGCAAAATCACTAATAAGAGTGTCTAAGAGACTCAGTCATATTTTACTCGATGCACAGCATATCAAGAGACTCAGTCATATTTTACTCGATGCACAACATATCAAGACCATTCAAGCGTTCTTGTGAAATTGACGATCTTAAGTAAATTTTTAATATCTTCAACTTTGAAGACTCTTCTTAAAACTATTACTCTTACTGAAATTGTAATGATACGACATCAATGGAGACCTACAACTTTAAAAAATTTAACAAAAATAACACAATATTACTAAGACAACGCACAAAATTATAAATTATAATCCTCTTCCACTTTTTAAAAGAGAATACATGTACTTCGTGACAATAAAGAAAATTTTTAAAAAAATACCCTAATCTTAACCCCATAAAAATTCTGAATTTTAAAACTTTGACAAATCAATAAATAATCTAGTAAATTAGTAATCCTACGTCACTATCAACACAAATACACAATGCTAGATATAAATAAACCCACCGCCTAAATCCTAATCATTAAAGGTAATGAAAAGTAGAATTTTGATTATTAGAATTATGAATTTTGAAACACAAATACCTTAAATTGGAAATTGACTAACGAAGGTTGAAGTCTTGAAGATGAACTGACGAAGCCCAGTGCCCAGATGGTCGGTCGTCGGTGGAGGGAGGCCTCGCTGGTTGGCGGTGACGGAGGAGAGCCCAGATGAACAGTCACAATTCACAAATTCAGTTGTCGGTCAGAGTCTCAGAGATGATTTCATGTATTTTTTTATTAGTTTTATTGTAATGTAATTTATAGTAAATAGGGGGCTCTTTTTTAAAGGGTTTTCTAATTTTTGGGAGTGGGCCCTGAACACTGGCCAACTTCGCCGGCCCTGCGTCAGGTTTTCACTAAGTCGAAAAAATACTTATTGTTAGATTTAACCTAAAAACATTAGTTCAGGACTAGACGACTGGTGGAGGATTAGAGACTCGTTTGACGCTTGAGCGTCCGGTAGCAGCAAGCAGAGGCAGGCAAAACACACCCCCGACTCCTTGAGGCTCGATACTGTGTCGTTTGGTTTCTAGCAAATCAGAAGAAGAGAGAATGGGGATTGGGATTGGGATTGGGATTTGAATTGGAATTTGGAACATATATATACAACTAATTTTTTGGTTTCTAGCACGTGGTTACTGGGACTTCTATTTAGGATCCGATTTTATAATGGTAGTCTCAATTATTAAACACAAAAAAAACTGATTGGTGATTTTGTAAGTTAAATGGGACATATGGGTTAGGCTCTTAAAAGACGTCTGGTATCTTAAGAGAGAGTCTGATCGTTAAAAACTTAATTTTATAATCTATATTTCAATTATAGAAGTATATAAAAAAAATATATGTAAAAAATATCCTATCAATGCGAGTATGCGAGTATGCGACTACAAAATTCAGTTTTACTTTATTCGTAGGTTAAAAATAATTATGAAAAAGATTCGAATTTTAAAAAATACTAACAAATATTGATAATTGATAACAAATACTATAAAAATAGCATAGCCATGCGGCCCATACCTAAAACCTAGATACTTACATAATTAACCATATTATATACCCTAAATAATATATTACAAATATATACTACTACCATAAATAATATATCCCAAATATATTCTTATAATTAACACATATTTGTAGGATCATACAATCCTACAATTCATTCTACCGAGTTTAATCCTACCCACCCATCATATCTATGTAAAATTTCAATCCGAACAATCAGGGTTGTCTCCGTTATTTTAAAGGCCCTGAGCGAAAAATATAAACGGGCCCTTTATAAACAAACATGCACCATCAATAATATCATTATTTATAGTCCTATTACTAATGTTATCACTTGAAAATTTTTGACAATGTACAATTTAACTTATCATCCAATTAAAAATTATACAAAGTAATCAATAATATCATTATTTATAGTCCTCTTACTAATAAAATTATAAAAGAATGAATCAATAAACAAAAATCCCTGAAATCAACAGTTCCCAATAGGGCCGTAAATTCGGTTACTCGGTCGGATTTTGGGTCGGATTTCATCGAGTTCGGATATTCTCGGGTTCGAGTTTTTTCGATTAATTTAACGTTTTAGTTCGGGTCTATATCGGGTTAATACCACATGGGTCTGGCTTTCGTTTCGCCAGTCGAATCGAGTTCTGGTTTGTATCAGTTCGCTATCATAGCTCGGATCCGGATCGATTATACGCGAGTCAAATTGCTCTGCTAGTACTATGGGTCGGTCATTTTTTATTTTAAGTTAACGCCGCCTGGGTCATATTGGGTTCGGGTTGACTTCCAATCGATATATCATTTTTGAATTTTGAGTTTTCCATTCGATTATTCTTCGTATTCGGGTCGGTTAAAGTCCAATTCAGTTGATTTTATAAAGAATGAACTTTATTTTATTATCAATTTATTCAAGTTGGATCGAACTTTTTGCTTAACTAAAAGTCTAAACTTGATTCAACCGAATCAAACTGGTTTTATCTAAACTAAATTTTATTCCACCTAATCAATAGTCACCAGCGGTCCGTTGGGTCGGGGTGTTACAAAACGAAACTTAATTCAACAAATCAAACTTATTTTTACCTAAAATAAACTTAATTTAGCTGAATCAAACTTATCTTTATCTAAACTAGACTTGACGTTGTTGAATTAAACTATTTTTTACATGAACATTGCTTGATGCAGCTGAATCAAGCTAAATTTTAGCTGAAAAGATTTTGTTAAGTTGAATCAAACATATATTTTTCCTAAACTAAACTTGGTTCAGCTAGACAAATTTACACAATATAAACTAGCAATTCTTTTACCTTATATGATAGCACCAATTTTGCTTTTACATAATTTTCTTTTATTTATAAATATCCACTTTTATAATTCAGTACGTTTTTTTTATTAGTCTTTTTGTTAAAAGCTTATAAGACTAGAGACAAAGTCAATAATAATAATAATATTTTAAATTTACTTAAAAAAAGTGACAATATTATCCTAAGTAAAATAAAATAAAAAAGACAAATTAAAATAAAAAGTGAGGCAAAATAAGAGACTTTGGACAAATTAGTAAACTACCTACACCACCGTCTCATTCCCACGTTTCCCATAAAGGCCATAATACCATTATTCCCCAACTTCCTTCTCAAAAACCACCTTCTAAGTTTGGTTAACCATATTGTCGGGTTAATCTCGGGTGTTGATTGTGGGTCATTTCATGTGGGATTATGTTGAGTACCTATCGGGTTAAACACGGGTTCGAGTTGTAACAGGTCGGGTGCAAATCGAATTCGGTTAACCACATTGCAGGTCAATGTTAATTTTAACAGTCAACTGACGAAAGTCAGTAAAAGGTAGTGTTTTGCAAAGAATTGTATGAGGTAGTTTTTTTGCAAATTTTTTTATATAAGGTAGTTTTAAAAAAAAAAAAGGTCTATAGACTAGTTACTTTCTTATAATTTTTCCTAATAATAATAATAATAGCAATTATAAAAAGGCATGGAATCCTAAATACCCAAAACCAAGTCGTCACTCTCTGTTCTTCTCTTCCTTCCTTTCTCTGTGAAAACTTCTCAGTTCTCACTCACGGTGCACAACAGCACCCACACTCGGCTGCCCCACCTACAGCCCACAGTCGGCTGCTCTCCCCCACAACCGACAGCACCACCGTCTCTCCTCCTCCCACGAGCAAGCAGAAGCAGCCTCGACACAGCAGGGGGGCGTGTCTCTTCTCTCCCTTTTCTCCCCTGCAGCACTGGTTTTCTTCCCCACGAACAGCTGGGCTATTGTGCGCCAGCAAGCAGCACTTAGAAGTTGCGCTTTGGCTCCCCTACCACTACGAGCAGGCTTTGCACCACCACCCCATACCAATCCCCTTCCCTTTTCATCTTTTCTCTTGTTTCATCTTTGTAAACCATTTTCCTCATTCCTTATTTGATTTTCTTGTTTCTAATTAGAGTCTTATCAAGTTTATGAGTTTTTTGGTTATTTGAATTAAGTTTTATTGAATTTTATCATGGGTATGAGTTTGAATTGTGAATTGGACTAAAGTTTTTATCAAGTTTATAAGTTTTGTGGTAGTAGTAGATTATTCTTCTGCACTAAAGTTCTTATCATTGTGTTGATTTTAATTATAATTATTGAATTGATCTTGTTTTTGTAGTTAGCCCTAATTGTACTAAAGTTCTTGTTTGCCTAATTGTTATGAAGTTCTTGTTTTTTTTCTTGTAATGTTTATTTTATTTTCCTAACGGCATATCCTATTATTAACTATTATTAGTAATACGATACGATATGTTGTGGTCAAATTTATCACAAAGGTTGGAATATAAGAAAATAATCCACATGTGAGATTATCTATAGCGGATGAGTAAAAGGTTGAATTATTAATGTCAATTTTCCCATTCCCAAAAAAATATTCTTACAAGCATTTTCGGATGCAAAACCACTAATAATAATGTTTGATCAAGATAGCGTTGCAAGAAAATTAAATTGAAGATGTTAAGTAATTTAAGGGTGAGTGTTAACATATTGTTGTTATTGAAAATTGACCCGTCATTTTTTATGCGGGTCGGCGTATCAGGTCAAGCGGGTTGGATTTTTTTGAACACCCTTAATCTCAAGCACTAATCTAATCAAATTGTTGGCACTATAAAGTTCAAAAACTGGATGTTATCATGTGAAAAAAACTTAAAAATGATAAATCAAGCAGAATTTAACGAAAAATACTACGACAATTAGATAGTGCATAAACTAGATGCTGAAACTTTTTTTTCTTTGGCTTTGAATGATATTGCACGACCGCATTGAGTAATAGACTGACAAGTAAAATTTAAAAAACCCATTTGTTATCACAAAAACTTGGACGAGACCGTTCTACTAAAAGATTGAGATATGGGCCGACCCACTGTTAGGCGCATGTACTACACGCGCGTGTTTTGCCCTCCAGATTTTTGTTTTTTTCATTTTCTGGATATTTTTCAATTTGGATCTTAAAGTATCAATTTCGACCTTAAAGATATCAGTTTCAACATAAAGTAGTACTTAAACTTATCAATTAAACAAAAAATTTCAATTTGAACCTATAAGTGATCAACTATGGCGTTAAATTGATCAATTTCTACTTAAATATAGTTTTGTTTCATAATTTGAGAACAAAGTTAATAAAATATTATTATTTTATCATTCAATGGATGAATTTTAAACAGTTAAAAACATTTTACAATACAACTATACAAGTACTTTTATTCAGTGCAACATGATGGTTCTAATGGAAAATAAGTATTTGATGCAACATGATCTAACTCATTTTTGAACATTTAAGCTTCATTATCGTTTTCAAAATAAGTATTTCAAAGTCTATAAAGATATTGGAGAGGTTTTAGTTCAAATTGAATAAGTTAATAGTTAAATTATGACATATAATTTGACAATGCTATTTTATAATCTAAATTTCGAACTTCTAATCTTCAATTATTGTTTTAAAAATAAGTAATCAAATTGTATAGATATATTGTATCCAGTGGCGGATCCAAAACTCAAAATCATAGATAGCACTAACGTGTTAAAGTAAATTAATAAAAAAAAACCGACAGTCTTAATTGTAATATGTACAACCCCAAAATTTTTCATTACTCCAAATTGACATGTAAGTAAAATATCACAAAAATAATCTCATATCGTTGCCAATATAAAATAAAAGGCGATAAACGTCATTCACACCGCATCGTACAAAGTTAAAAGTTACAAACTACAAGTTACAACGAGATTAAAGATCGACTTAGTTAAATACTTACTCCCTTCTGAGATACTCATTGCATTACGTTATTAATAATATTCATCTTTCAACTATGCAAGTGAAATTTGTTTGAATCGTCTAATCGCATACTTTCATAAAATTAACGTTTTATTATTTTTTATATTTGCATTTTTCAATGTATAAATGATTAAATTAACATATTGGATTGCGTAAAAAGTAAAATATAACAAATATAGTGCAAGTTAACCAAATAAAAGAAAATTTATTTTTTCAAAACATGGGTAGCCTATGCTACCCAATGCCACAAGGTAGATCCGCCTATGATTGTATCGCATTTAGTTCAAATTTAATTATTGATAGTTTTATTGAGTATATATTTGTTGTTTGAAATTCATCAGTAGAATGATAGAATAATACTCTCTCCAATCCATTTTAGTTGTCTCATTTTCATTTATGGGCAATTCACACAAGTAATGATCAATATACCCCCACTTTTACTACTTATAATGCCCCAACTATCACCTTTATAATAAATTTAATCAATTAAAATATCTCAACTACCATCTTTTTGGTGGACTCAATTCCACTATTAGTATCCGTGCCCAATCAAAGGGGACAATTCAAATGAATTGGAGGAAGTACCATTTTATATAACTTTGTTTTAAAATTTTGAAACAGAACCATATATTAGGTAGAAATTAATCAGTTTAACGTCAAAATTGATCACTTATAGGTTCAAATTGAAAATTTACTTTAATTGATATGTTTAAGTACTACTTTATGTTGAAATTGATATTTTTAAGATTAAAATTAATACCCGTAAGATTAAAATAGAAAAATGTCCAAAAAATAAAAAAAAGTGAGAAAGCATGTAAGATGCGCGAATTCGACCGGCCTACTCTTGTCTCAATTTGAGACGATCTGGACTAGCTGATTTATTGGCCGCGTCATAAATTGAACAATATATCGATAAACCCTAACAAAACCCAACACATCGTTTCTCTCTTCTGAACTCTGGCAGCCATGGATATGGAGACAGACGAGAACGTGAAGAGAGTGCAGGTCCGGTTCGTAACTCAGTTGGATGACCAATTTAAAGTTCCTACCAACGCCATTGCCATTCCTTCAGACCTTACTCGCTTAGGTCTTTCCTCTATTGTCAATAATCTTCTCAAAGCCGGTAATTTTCTCTCCATTTCCATCTCCAATTTTCTTTTGAAAGTTTCATCAGCTTGAAATAGGTTAGCTAGTATGATTAATTTTTAACCCTAATTTGTATGTTTAACAGTTGATTCTGATTGGGAACCTGAACCATTTGATTTTCTGATTGATGGCGAGTTGGTTCGAATGTCCCTTGAAGAGTTTCTTCTTGCTAAGGGTATTTCAGCGGTGAGAATTTGATAACATTAACTTTATTATTAGCAGAAGCTGATGGTTTAATTGGATAGTTAGCTCTTTTGATGTTGTTTTCTATTTCATGGAATAATTATAATCTGTTGGGTTAACCAACGCTTGAAATTGAAACTTTTATATTGGTGAAAATAGTGTGCATAATAAGTGCTACATTGCTTGGTTGTTGAATTCCTTATAACATTTAAGGTTATGAAAGTGGGCTCTTGTTCTGGTGAAAAGTTATAATAGAATTTCTATCCAATTATTGTCTGTAAATGCTTTGTTGTATCAAGGAGTTATGGGGAAGGAAGGTTAGGGATTTGGTGGTGTGGGGTTAGAATTTTCCTCCATTTTTTTGGTATCAAATGAGGAGGGGAGGTAATGGAACGGATGACATCCATCACATTGTGAGGATTGCACATAGAAATCTAGTTTTCTTGGTCACTATTCTTCTTCTCATGCAGGAAAAAGTCGTGGAAATAGAATACATTAAGGCTATTGTCCCTCGCAAACAAGAAGAACCCTGTTTGCATGAAGATTGGGTTAGTGCCGTTGATGGCTCTGATTCTAGGTAAGATCCTTATATTTGTTTATGGTATATTTTTTTATTGCACTGCCCGATGGTAGCTAAGAATCTCAGCCTAAGATGCTTTTGGAACTTTGATTTGTTAGATTGGATTTCCTTATTTACCATGTGATTGGATTGTGGCTTTTGTGTAAAAGCGGATAGACAATTAAAGTTCAAAAGATTTATGTTTTCTGTTTTTCCAGTCCCACTTACTATAGCTATGTTTTTGTCACTTCTTTTAATTGATTATAATTATGGAGATATTTTAGTTTTTGGTTTTCTTATTATACAAAAAAAGATATTCTATGAGTGCCCTATATATTCAGCATGATGATTTGATTCCAAATATTTCTTTTGGTTGAGCAGGTTTGTTTTGACTGGATGTTATGATGGTTTCGGAAGGTACATCTTGTGAAAGCTAGAGACTATATTATTTTTCTCTAATTATATTGGATTCTAAGTTAGCTTGTCTTTTTTTGTTTTTTTTTGTAACAGAATATGGAAGGATGCTGAGACATGCACTCATATGTTACAAGGTCATAGTGGTGCCCTCACCTCTCTCTGCATCATCAATGATAAGGGTACGACCAAGCCATTTTTCTCATTTTTTTGCACCATACATGTTTTTCTTATTGTAAAATTTAATAAAGGTTGTGCTTATCTTAGTTTTTGGTGGTACAAGGTATATTGAAAGTAATTGTCAATGTAACAATTCTATCACTAGATGTGATACATTGTGGATTTAGCATAACCCTTCATGCCTTAGATGCTTGAGTTTTAAGTTGATGGCTATGGAAGATAAGTTCTTCATTACATAGAATTGACGGAGGGAACAATAGGTTTACTCATTATCAAGAATAATCTCATTCCTGCCTTCAACTTCTTTTCAAAGGGAAAGTGGCTATTTTGATTCATTTGTATTGCCATTTTGACGGTAAAGTAGATGAAAAAGGTAATGGGATAATTTTTATTGAAAACATGAATAAAAATGGGGGATACAAAAAGGGGTATTATTTACTCCTTCGTGTTCCTCAATTTGTCCAATTTGATATTTGATAATTATTCATCAATACCTCTTAGTTTGTACTTTATTCTTACTTTATAAGTTAATATATAGTCAAATGATATATTGTTTGATTCGTCTTAATGCAAATTTCTATTAATATATTTTTTTTGATTTTAATAATGCACAATCAAAGATATTTAGATTGTAATTAGTGCATTGACAAACATGCAATCTCAAATTGGTTAAATAGTAGGATAGTTTGGAGTAAGATAAATGGTTATCTATCCTTAAGTTGAATTCAACTCATATAATAAGATGTAAAGAAATTTTACGCTAATTGTCACTCTTTCTCCAACAATCCTCTTCCTTTACTTGGGTTTAAATTCAGAATCAACAATGATGTCACAACTAACATACACAATGGTGGATGTATGATTGTATTTGCAGTAGTTTTTAAGTGGAAGTGTTGGATGGATGCAAAAGAAAATGTTTGCACTATTTAGGGTATTTGAAAGCTAGTAAATATTTTTTCAGCTTATTGGTGGCCTGTTACTTCTTGGAAGTTAAGTTTAAAAATCACGTGCTACCACAACTAAAGATAGTATAGCAAATATCATACTCACAAGGACAATTGGTAGTTGGTACTAGTGATATAGTATGGGTGCATATAAACTTTGTCTAAGGTATTGAGGTTAGAAAACAATAGCACACACTAAATCTGAATATTCAAATAACAATGATAGCACATACTAAGGATAGGAGATTGATGAATTAATAGGTATAGGGGCAAAGACAAGGTCAAACTATTGACTTGACTAAATCATCACCACCGCTTGTAGGCTTAGACAATATATAGTTGATGGTCTTGGGTTTAAATGACAACAACAATGCCAAAGAATTCTGTTTTGTGTAGCTTTTTAGTTTATTGAGTGTATTGTTGAGAATGTCTAGTAATCTTGACTTTGTCCATCTTAGGTTCTAATGATGAAAACACCAAGCGTGTGGTCACTGCTTCAAAGGATCGAACACTAAGGCTTTGGAAGGTGGCAAGACGATTCTACTTTGTGTTTTCTGAATTCTTGTTCTTTTTCAAAGCATCAAAAGAGGAGATGAGAGAAATTAATATCTTGCTAATTATATTCTTTTTCTTCCTTAAGTTTGATGTGCAGGGTTCCATGAATCATCCAGTTACAATTAATGCTTCTAAAGTCTTACGAGGACATAGTGCTGCCGTCGAATGCGTCTCGTGCCAGCCAAATGGAAATATGGTATTTATTTTTGAAATATATAAAGTGGTAGCAAATATATGATATGCATTTATATTAAGTTTTTGCTCTTGTTTGGCATGCAAATTTAGATTTGTTCTGGTTCCTGGGATTCTACAATTAATCTATGGCAAACCAATTATTCTGACGCTGATGGTGACACCACAACTATTAAAAAGAGAAAAACAAGTGGTGTTTTAAATGAGTCACAATCAGAGGTAATATATGTTTTCTATTTTGTCATAATTTTTGACTTGGTATAATATTTTAATGAAGGTTCTTTGATTGGTGCAAAAATCTCATATGCATGAAGGATACATGTAAATTGATGAAAATATTAGAATAAACAGGTTACCCGTTTTAAAATATTTTCAACCCATGAACCTTACCGTAATTTTATATTTTTTCTGTTTCATAACCCGCCATTTATGAGTCAGGTCGGCAGGTCATCGGGTTGGTTCAATCGGGTCGGGTTTTTTTGAACCTATAATGCAATCATATGACGTTGATGATAAACTAATGATTTTTTTGACCAACATACTTCTCAAAATATATATATATATATAAAATTAAAACTAGAACTTATATTTATGTCAATTATGCCATTTACCTAAGTATCTACTCTAGAAGGGTCAACTCTCTTACCTCCCCATCATTTTTCCTTTTCTTACTATTTTTATTACTTCTACTCTGGAAGGCTCCAATGTGAGGGTAGTACTATTTTACCATGATCAATTAGGCGATTTGAAAATCACACAATTACTCACAATAACTGTTCATTTGCATTTCCTTAATCTAGAAGAATATATATGCTCCCTACTTAATTGGTCATTTAAAAGAAAATTGTTCCCAATAAACCCTTAAAAGTCAAATTTCGAATTAACTAAGCCACTCGTTTTCTAGGTAAGGTAAACTTTAAAATTAAACAAGCATATGTCATTTTTTAACCTTATATTAGATACTTCCGATTGATTGGTTTTGCAAAAATATTTAACTTATTTAGTTTTTAAAGATGGTAACTTTACGGTAATAATTTATTTAATATTGTTTCATCTAAGTCTAGATCATTCCGTTTATTCCGTTTTTAAAAAATGTAAATTACTCAGTGTAACAATTTTTTTGGGACGATAAAATGATAGGCTTATTAAATTAAATTTCCATGTAAGCCAACATCAACCAATGAAATTCCTTCTTTTGACGAGGCTATATGAGGATGATATTTCCAATTTTCCAATGTTTATATTAGATTTGTATTTGGAATAATACGCCATAACATATTTTTTAAGTTTTGACCTGGTCCTGTTGCATTGTTGATCGAGTTATTACGTCTTCCCGCACATTCCTTCTTTTTCCCTCTTTTTCTTGTACCATAGTTGATTTGCACTTTGACCCTTTTTTTCTTCGTCCTCACAACGACTTTCTTCAACACCTCGCTACTTTTAGATATCACTAAACATTATGTACCACAACCATTTCCAAGTGACTCTATGGGTTTAAGAAAAGCGTCCTTTGATCATGGTGTGGTTGCTAAGTTTGCTGCCATTGTCGAAACTCGAAACTTGGTGGATTTTAGTTACTTGCTCTTCATTTTCTTGTGCTTTATTCTACGTGGTGAATTTTTCTTTTGTATGAACCACTTTTCAGTATTGATCAGGGTCCTGGGTGAAAGGACATAATTAGAAACACATGACATTTAAAAGATATAGCTATATAAGGGCTAACATTTTTCTATAATTTAAACCGGGACATAATTTAAATCGGGAAACGTATTTGAAAGATATATTTAAAAGATATAATGGCTACTTTTTTTCCATAATTCTATGTCAACAAGACACTTAACTTTGAGGTCAGCAATGATTAACGGTCAAGTATAACCAATAAGCTATAAAACTATTTTTTTGAAATATATTGAAAGGTAGTTCTTTAGAAATTTTTTGTTAAAAAAGGTATTTTCTTTGCAATCCATTGTTGCATGCAAAGAAATATTTAGAGTTTGGACTTTGTATTATTGTTAGCTTGATGGTTTTTGTACATTTATGTTTCTCCACGTAAATTTTTTCCTCAATAGTCCCCTAAGAATAGATATGCACATGCTGAAAGTTGCAATGGAATGCCTATTTCATTTTATAGAATTGATTTCAGGGTGAAGCTGTATCTACGTTGGTGGGACACACTAACTGTGTTTCTTCTGTACTCTGGTCACAAGATGAAACTATATATTCTGCTTCGTGGGACTTTTCAATCCGAACTTGGGATGTTGAAACAGGGAACGCTACATGGATCATGGTCTGACACTGCTCCTTCTCTGCACCATTTGTTACATTTCTTAAACTTGTGGTTCTTGCTTTTGGCACTTTTGGGTGTGCTGGGGAAGAAAAAATGATGCTGTTTTTGTTTTAGTTTTGCTACTCACAAATGTTGATTCTTCGTTACAGAACTGTGGTAAGGCTCTTAACTGCATTGATGTTGGCGGAGAGGGCTCGGCGCTAATATCAGCTGGTGCATCCGATGGCACATTAAGGATTTGGGATCCTCGTAGACCAGGTCTGTTGTGTTGCTGGATCCTTTTGTCCACGAACTCTATCGTGTACCTTGTACATGTTTGTCTCTTCTACTGCTCTGATTTCAGCTTGAGATCTGTATTACAGGGACATTGGCTCCTTTGTATCAGTTTTCATCACATACAAATTGGATCTCTGCTTGTAAATGGCACAAGGAATCTTTGTTCCATCTAGTGTCTGCGTCATATGATGGGAAAGTAATGCTATGGGATCTGAGGACAGCGGTATCATTGCTTTTCCTTCTGTGTAATTTTTTTTATTTTTTTTACCGTGAATTTTAACATGGCCGGTTGAATAACTTGTATCCTTGTGCAGTGGCCTCTATCGGTGATTGATTCACACAGTGACAAGGTAATAAGTCCACATATTTCTGCAATCTTGACTATCATTGTAATACCCTTAATTTTATTAGTTAGTAAACTCAATTTAATTTGTAGTATGGATATTATCATTTATTATTTTTATCATGATGTTATAAATATTTACTCCTATTATATTTGAAAAAAAATTAAAAATAAGGAGAAACCAATTGATTAGGTAAATAATTAAGAAAAAAATTGCCATGAAACTAAACAACCGAAAGAGAGTAACTATAGGTAAAAAAAAGATTATTAGTAAAAAAAATTTATGCTCAGCTATTTTCTTTTTGTAACGTACACTCCACTACTTTAGTGGAAAGTATAAATTAAGATTATTGTTGAACTTATACTTGCATTTTTATTGTTGAACTACTATTATTATGTAATAATATATCCATAGCTATTATAATTGTATAATATGAGGTACTTTTTTAGTGGATAATTTATTAACTTATTAGTTAATTGTTTTATTTAATAATTATTTTATTTATTAAGTAAAATTATGAGTAACTAATTTTAATGATCTAATAATTTAAGTTAATGGTATTAATGAAGTTTTAACGGGAAAACAAATAACGTTGTAACGACGTAATATTCTTGTAATAGTGAAATATCGAGCGTTTGATGTTAAGTAACGGTCAACACAGTGTTTTGACCGGGAAAGTTCATGCATAGTTATATAACTTGATTTAATGTCGCTAAACAAGACAGATAGAGGGTGTTACATATCGCAACATAGGAGTTTTTATTCCATGACTGCTGGTGGTTGTGAAGGTTGATGTTCTGATAGCGTGGATTCATTGATTTAAATTGATCATGGCCAGGGCTAGGTAAAATGACAATGAGCGTGGCACAATATTATGGATAAATAAGTTTTATTAGAGAGACAACATATAATATTATTTGGGACAAATTGTAATTTGTTTGGAGATACTTTTGATATATGACTTTTTGTACTTATAGTTGACGTGTGTGTTTTGTGTTTGTTATATGTTTACAATCACTTTCTCGTCCATTGTGGTTCTGTGATGTTCCATTATTGAATCCGTGATTATGAGGAGCAATTATTTTCAGTTTATAATGTGGATTGAATTGTGGTATTCGATGTTTCAAGTCAAATTCAAGAAGTCATTTTTTTTTGTCATTTGTAATAAATGTCTTGAAGTATTTCTATTTATTTTAGTAAATCATGGCTGTTACGATTATCTTATAGGCTTTAAGTTAATTGTACAGTGCTTGTTCTTTGATTTCAGGTGTTGTGTGTTGATTGGTGGAAAGGTGATAGTGTTATCAGTGGTGGAGCGGATTCAAAAATGTGTATTGCATCGGAAATTTCAGTGAAGTAAAGCAGATTGTTTACACTGTTTTCTCTGGTAAATAAATGTCACCAGTATTTAAATTTCGTTACTCTAAATGACAAGAAAAGTCTTCATGTAGCATTAAGCCATTAACCCACCAATATAGAAGTACTTTGTTTTTTTGCTTTTGGCGTGGGAGTGGCACTAATATTATGGAGAAGAGAGAGATCGTGAAAAATGGACACATGTGACGAGGGGAGAGATAGCAAGGATGAAGAAACTAAAATTCAAAAAGGATATGATGCAAGTAATTTACATTTTCTCTACAAAAGGGAGTGTTGCAACTCGCAAGCAATTTGTAACTTCTCAAAAAGGAAAGGGTTGCAACAGGGTCAAGGGGATATTGTTTAAGTTGACGCTTTTTTGTTCATGAAATGAGGTTATTGTGAATCGTGCGTCAAGTTCGACTTTAGCAGTCAACCTTTAAGCGCCTTTCTTAAGCATCTTCATCCATTCGACTTGAATAGTTGTCGGACTAGTGTTATGTTACCTAGTTTGCTAACTAATTCATAGCATAAACTCACAACTCGCCGAGTATGTTACGAATTTGGGCTAGCAAACTAGGTAACTAATTCAAACACAGTCGTGAGGCGTGAATTAGTTCGGCGAGTTGTGAGTTTATGCTATGAATTAGTTAGCAAACTAGCTAACACAAGTTCGACAACTATTCAAGAAAAAAAAATCCTATGTTATGTTTTAGTTTGCAGATTTGCACCAAACAATAGGCTATTCATTTGTTGGCAATATTCAACCATGGTTTTGATGTTTTTCTTGCCTGCCCTTTTCTTTTTGATGCTTTGTGGTGACCGTGGTGGAATCTTGGAGAGCCTGTTGAATAAATATCATGATTATTTTTGTATAATGAATTGACTAAGAAATGAAGATGGTTTAAGAATAGAGGTGTTCAAATAGACCCGATAACCCGAAATTTACCAAGCCTTATAACCGAAACCGATTTGACCCATCTTCACAAATGATTTACCGCTAACAAGCATGCAATACAATACGGACACTAAACCCAATTTCAAACCGGCCCAAAATATTTAACCTGAAATCAATCTAATGATCTGAATGAACACCTCTATTTGAGAACATCATAAAACATTGCGAAGTATGTTAGCTTTGAATCCTTTGATGTAAGCTTTTTATTTTTCTGGAATAAATTATCTAGTGGCTAGATTATTTCTCTATAGATGTTTGTATTTTAGGTCAGTTAGCATACCAAATATGCTGTGGTAGTATCTATATTTCATTGTTAATGTGCATCCTCTGAAACTAAGTTTACAGTTGCTACATGGAATTCAAGTATCCAATGTTGTACCACAGCTATTATGATAAGTGTAGGCATTAATCTCTTTAACCACAGGCTACAGGCACCCATCTTAATGGCTAGAAGTTATTGTTTGTTGTACCTTAACATCTTTTAATATATAAGACATTAATAACTATATACTAACGTGCTATATTATTGTAGGTGTGAAGTCGAGAAGTTCAAGTACTCCTGAAACTGTTTCTTTACAAAAGTACAGCAGCTCTGTTTCTGTCGGATCTTAGGACGCAGGAAAACGTGATCCCCACTGTTCACTGGTAAGAGGAAACAATTGTGGGTATGCTGATTTTGCTGAAGGCTCGGCTCTTAGTTTTGATTTTATAGGGTGCAGCTTCAATCAATACTTAAATCGTTCCTGTTGAGGTTTTGTATGCTTAGGATTTCTAGTTTTCGTTACAACTCATTTTTGTATGCTTCTGATTGTGAAGTAAATCTGAGGCATTTTACTTATGCGTATATCTGTTCTATTGTATGAATTTAGACTTGGAGGCTGTCGGGCAACGCACTGCTCGTCAGCCTTCCAATGTCTTGGAATTAATTATCAATGTTCCATGTTCGCCTTCGTAGATCGCAGACTTCGATCATTTCAACATTCCGAAAATGCCAGAAAAGAATGTTACATTAAATAGAGGCAACCAAGGAAATACTAGGAAAGTACCCTTGATTAATTATATGTCCCACCCCTTTGCTGTAAACTGATTCTGCCATTTGGTTTACATAGAATACTACTTAGTTGCAAGTTTGGTTGATTTGTATTTCTATTAGATTCAAATAAAAACAATGATATTAAAGCCTTAATTTTAAAAGGCAAAAGCTAACGAATAGATGTTTTAAATTTACTTCAACCGTTAACCATTAAAATGTCCCTTTTAAGGCTTAAATCTCTACATTAAGGCATAATCCCTATTGTAAGCCTTAAAATTTCCTTCACCAAGGCCTTATTTGGATGGAGGGAAATGAAGGGAAAAAAAAAAAAAGAATTTGGAGGGATCAATAATCTCTTGTTTGGATAGCAAAAAGGGTTGGGGAGGATTTGAAGGGAAGGATTTGGAGGGATTAAGTCCCTTTATTTTATTAACATCTAAATCTCTTCATAAGAGGAAAGATTTGGAAGAAAAATGAATTTTCTTTCTTTCCTCTCCCCTTCCTTCCTATACAAACAATGAAGTATTTTCTTTTCCTCCCCTTCCTTTTTCTTCCCCTTCTTTTTCTTTCTTTTCTCTCCTAATTTGCTATACAAACATAGTGCAAGGGTTGGCTATTTCAACGCTTAGTATGCCTACTCCAAGGTTAGAAGTTTGTTGATTCCAAGACTTGAATATATATTCTAATCACCAATTTCTAAAATGCTTATTTTAAGCTTTGAAATGGTAACTCTAAAAAATTATTTTCTTAAAAAGAAATTAAACTCATTTCATAAAAAAGAATTTAAAAATGAAATTCTTTTAATGGGTCAGAATGCTAGATTTATGTAAATGGGTTGGGTGAGGGAGGTCGTATGGAAGCATCATATGGGAGATTACTGGGCTAAAAGTATGAATGTAATACATGCTCTACTCATATTGGCATACATAATGCTAAATATTTTATTTGAGATAACGAGGAGTTAATGAGATTCAGACTTGTGACCTATCATATTGACTTTTAATACCATGATGAAAATTATAGTGGAATCGAAAAAAAAAATTTAGAGATAAAACGAAACGACTACATTACCAATGTTGTGAGTAATTAATTGATGCTTATAATCCTATTTATAATACTATAAAACAACTATAATTAACTAAAACTATAAGAGTATAATCCCACCACTTTTTATCCACTACTCTATTAAATAGATCACAAAGTCCTAAAACAAAAAAATCTAACTTTAACTTTGAAGCAACAATATCAACTAAACTCATAATAATTTAACATGTAATCAACTTTAATTTTGTGATTTAAGTTATAAATTTGAGAGACTGTCTCTTGATAAGATGACCTTAAATAAAGTGTCTATATTCTTATAATATTTATAAAATGAACTATTTAACCCAACTATAAAATGCGTCTCTTGATAATACAAACAATTTGTGTTACTTTTTTCAATAACTTCAAAACAATGTGATATTTAGTCATTAGATGATCCACCTAGTAGCTCCAATATTACAACCAAGTCTATGAGTAATCCTCTTACAAAGTCTTCAAACGGTTTAATATAAAAGTAAAGAGTCTAGAGCTTTGAAATTTTTAAGTAATACTACTCCTTTATTTGACCCATTTAACCAACCACCAAATTTTTTCTGATCTCTCCACGAAGTCTCACCAAAAGTATTGTATCTGTAATACTATGTTTGGATAGAGAGAAATGAAGAGAAAGAAAGGGGAGAGATTTAAAAGATAAATAGTTTTTTATTTAGATAACAAAAAGAGAGGGATTTAGAGAGAAAATATGGATATAATCTCTCGATGAAAAAATTTGAAAGGGAAACACTAATTTTCCTTCCTTTTTCTTCCCTTTCGTTCTAAACAAACAATCTCCAGACCTAACCCCTTACTAAATAGTGGTAATGAGAATGATTTATAGTGTAAAATTTCATCAAAAGTTCCATGTCATTCCCATGGTGACACCTCTCCCGATGGTAATGCATTGGAATGAGGTTTATGAAGAAAATGAGATGGTTGAAGTTGGACAAGCATAACTATCAAGGTAGCCAAGGGATTTTTCAATCAAAATTACACTAGTTTTCATTTCCATTACCACTATTTATTACCACCTACCAAACGGACCGCAAGTATGCAAGTGTAGCTAGACTCAAGACTACACTGAAGCTGCTGTATATATTCTATTTTAGTCTTATAGTTGTTTGGTTTGTAACCAACTGTTAGTTGTGGTACAGCTCTACAAGTTGTAACCGTTTTCTCTTAAGCATTAGGTAAGTATCTCTATTAATACTCGTAACCAAAGAACGATATAATTTGTGATTCAAATTTCGCAGTCTTATAGAGATTAGAGAGAAATGAAGTGAAAATAAAGGGAAGTATTTGAAAAGATGGAGAATTTTTTGTTTGGATAACAAAATGGAAGGAAAAGGAAAATATAGATAAATTTTGTTAAGAATATAATTTCTCTAAACTGAAAAGATTTACAGGAAAAACATCCATTTTTCATCTCTTTCTCTTTTCTTCCCTTCTAAACGAACAAGATGCAACCTTCCTCCTTATCCCTCTCCGTTTCCTTCCCTTCTCTTCCTTTCTTTTCTCTCTTCATTTACTATTCCAAATTTCCAATATAAGGTAAATCTAATTAATTTGATTGATAATTTCAAAAAAAATAAAATTAATTTGATTGATCATTCAACAATGGGTAAAAGACTACATGCAAAGGGTGAAGGCACATTCAATCTAGAGATCACAGGGTCAACATATTTTGATTTCTTCTCCAGCTGAAAACAATAGGAAATAGAACATAACATAGTTGCCAATATGGACAGTCTAAAGATTATTACAAATAATTTTCACTGTGTTCCAATTACAACTTGCATGCAGAATCTTCTGTCCAAACAGGAATACAGCAGACATCAACCCAGGAATGAATTGGTTAAAGTCCACTCTAGAAAATAATTATTGTTCAAATTCTACCAAATTTTAAGATGGTATAACTACCACCTTAAAAGGTTCATAAACCAACTATTTTATCGACTTACTCTGTTCGGGATATCAATAGCCAGGGACGTTTGAGTACATCAAGAAAATTGTAGATTAAAAATGGTCATAGCTTTTTCCCCATTAAACTCTTAACAGTGTCTAAAATGCGGATGTATTCGAAAAATAGTGAGGATTCCTTACCCTCGAGCCCATCCCTACTTACTCTATTGCTACCTGCAAGATTGTTGCAAGGGCTTCCTCCAATAATTAAATCAAAGCCCCCAAATGAATTTATGAGCTGCTCCA
Organism: Amaranthus cruentus; assembly: GCA_019425755.1. Classification (NCBI taxonomy): domain Eukaryota; kingdom Viridiplantae; phylum Streptophyta; class Magnoliopsida; order Caryophyllales; family Amaranthaceae; genus Amaranthus; species Amaranthus cruentus. The sequence goes on from CM033460.1 coordinate 10,192,285, forward strand.
ATCTATCATTAGTTAATTGTTGTACATCGGCAATATCTATCAAAATGCCTTTTTGATTAGTCTGTTCCCACCAGCTCCTTTGAATGTTTCTGTTCACTTCAGCAAGTTCAACCGACACTACAGTTTTTAAAGGTATACCTAGACGGTGGAGGGCAACTTCAGCACCCCCGATCCCAGAAAATAGCGAAAGCACTCTCATACCACCGGGAAACAGATCTTTCAAGACAGAAAGGTGGTAGGCAACTGTATCAACCTGATGGTATAAAAAAATTAATAATAATAATAATATTAATAATCTAAAAATATTACTATTACTATTAGAAAAGAAACGTCATACCTGGAATGAGTTGCCAAGTGACTTATATCTATCAGTCCTGCTTATTCCACCACCTCTTGTGTGGTTTCTAGGGAATCCTAACAACATTTCTACTTCATCAGGTTCAAGAGGGGCAACCTTATTTCTCCCCACCCAAACTAGATTCCATTTTCTACATTCATCCATCACGTACTTCTGAACATGCATAGGTGGGTCACCATCAAAATCTTCAAGAGCCTTGCGGATCCTCTCCGTCAATTTCGCACTACCATATGCAGTTTGCAGACAATTGAGCTTTGTTCTTGTATCCCAATGGGGCCACCACTTCTTAGTCAAGGGCAACGCTTCATGAATGGACCGAGGAGGAAGAGGGAGAAGAGGGAATCGATCGTCTATTGGAAGGTTATGAATATATCCTCTCTTCCTTGCAGCAGCACAGAAGTACTTTGAATCAACAAATTCAGGTTGAACATCGTACAAAAATCGTGAGATCGTGTCCCAAACTCCTTTAGGAGCAAGGGCCACATTTTCGTAATAGAAGTACGGAGGAGATAAGGCTGCCTCTGGTAGAGTTCTATGAAAGTCAGGGAGTGACATATTAGGAACTCCAAATCCTATCATTGGTTTGGGAAGGCGAAGTGGCTCATCTTCCTCAAGAAATGACTTCTGCTTTTTCCTCCCCATCTCGTACTCGAATAGCTTCCTCTTCTTATGTTTAGAAAAATCACCATAAAGCTGCTTGAAACAGAATAAGCAATTATTAAATTCTTCAGGAAGAGCAAAATATAATGAACTCCCCCCACTCCATAAAGTTTTTATTTCTTTCAGATTTATGCCATTGTATTAAATTTAACCCTTTTTTGAAATAGGAAACGAATCCTTTAGGGCATATTGTTTCCCCACCATTGCTAACTCTCTCTAAACATTTCTGCCCCCCAACCCAAAAGTGCAAATCTGTCAGCAGTAATGAGAAATAACTTAAGAGGGAGTATATAGCAGATGTAGCATCTAACAGCATCAGATCCATATGCAAAGTACTAGCATAAGAATTATGAATTACAGTGTGATGTGCACTTCAGGAAAAGGGTTAAAAACAACACCTTTGGTTTGACTGGTGGATCTACATATGATGCATCGGACGCCCTTGCCATTTGTGCAGCACATAAGAAGTCAGCCAACTCTTCAAGTGAAGAGTCTGGGCCTGGACGTCATAAAATTTCAAAATAGAAACTTCAGCAAATCGATGAAAGGAGTGGAAGACGAACACGGAAAAAGCATGCTCTTAAGGGGAACGAATTACAGTTTGATCATTATTTACGAGTTCTGTAAACAAATCGGCACATACCACATCTTTCTATTGCTATCGAGACTTCTTCCACGGGATAACCCATATCAGTCAAAAACAATATCTTCTTCTTCTCCTCTGATACCGGACCAGGAGTTTCCTGCAATTGGTAAAAAAAGCCAATGTGCAAAACTGTATAACTAATGTACAAGATTCTCATACGGATGAAAGATAAGCAACTCCATAGTTCATGCCTCATGGTATGATCTAATCAAGTACACTTTGAAATCCTTACTATAACATGCGAACCTTAGCGATTACAGATGGCAAGAGGATTAACGGAAATATTCACATTAGATTTCTAAATAAAAGGAGATACAATATTGTCATTATGTAGGAAAAGTATAGATGAGAGTCACCTCAATTCCAGGACCACTATCTGAATCGGAAAAGTCCTCGAGAAGATTTTCTTCGTAATCAGAGGACAAGGAATCAGAATCCACCCCAACCTTCTGATCAGAATCAATAATATTAGTCTGAGCATATACGCCATCTATTCTCTCATCAAAATGTCCATTTTGTTCTATTAAAGAAGGCTTTTCAGTATCTGGTTCATCAGAAGGAGAGCTTTCCAAGGCCTAGTTATCAAGATAGTCAATATGAATAACAGATCAAAGCCGAAAATCAAGCTATCTACTATGAAAAATGTTAATGCATACATGATAGTATCTGGCAAATCCACTAGTCCAACATAAGAACCAAGACATAAGATTATTGCATGAAAACATTTGAAATTAATATAAGCCAAAAAGCATTGATTCCTTGTCACATTTAAACTGATTTCACAGCACAAGTCATGTAGTAATATACAAACAATTATTTTGATCTAGTAGCAGACTTGTGCTTGCTGGCTTTCACATCTTACAACTTGCCGCGTTATTTAAATAACGGTCTTCTGCCTTTTTCACAGCACAAGTCATGTAGTATTATTTAACCATCGTTGTTTAAATAACGGTCTTCAGCCTTTTTCCAAGTTTACTCCAATACTTTATCTCTCTTTTCTCTCCCAGTTCACACCGACACCATAGCATCGCAACCAACTTCATTTTGTTACTCCCTCCCAACAACAAAGCACCACCTCCCAACAACAAAGAATGAAGGGTTGTGGCGCTTGGTGGTCTAGTGTTGGAAAGAAGAAGAATGAAGTTGTTTGTGGTGTTTTAGTGTTAGAAGAAGTAAAGAGAATGAAGGTGTTGGTGTTTTGTGTTGGTGTTGTGAGAACCGAAAGAGAGAATAAATAATGAATAAACCTTTTAATAAAGGTAAGTTAGAGAGGAATTATAACTAACAAGTTCAGCTCCCTAGCATGTATTTGAGCAGACAACTTTGTGTCATAAGAACTTAAAATAAAAAATTCTTCACATCATATAGTTTTCTACTTACTACATTGCATAAAAATAAAAAAAATTAAATTCTTTCCACATTCCAATTATTGATAAAGTGAAAAATTAAGGTTAAACATTCCTACAACTTAGCCTCCTATCCAGTTTACTAATGCAAGGCACACTCAAAAAGGTACATTTGGTAGTGCAACCTAATGTTAGTTAGCAATGTGATGGTATTGACAAATTAGTTAGGAGACAAAGATGAAAGGAATGTAATAATAGAAAGAATATGCAAGTAATGTAGGCCATTACTAGTTAAGCAAATTAAGCTTCTTGACAGTTTAAAGGTGTTTAAGCTCTTCTTTTCCGGACAAATCAATCAATGCAAAGCCCTCTCTCTCTTTAACCTTATGTTCTACTTTTCTTCTTTTGCATTTCTCTTCATTCTTGCATGAAAATCTTGGTTTATAACAGACACATGAAGACATAAATGGCCTTCTTATATAATGTCACTTTTGTAGAGGCCATGAATGTCATTCTTATATAATTTCACATTTGTCTTGTACTGTAGAAACCCAATATTAGGTACCTACTAATGAATTTGAGGTCTACAAGAGACCACCTTTAGTTTTGTGAGAAACTAGATGTAAAAGATCTTTGATGGAGATTCATCAAAAATGTTAATTCGTTCTTAATTCCGATTACTACAAAATCTAAGAACATACTTTCACACAAAATCATATAGATTCCATCTCAAACATAATCTTGATTATGCTTTAAAAAAAGTTGAAAATTGGCATTTTAAAAAGATTACAATAGCAAAAGGTAGATCAACTATGGCAAGTAAAAAAAAGACTTAAAAATTAAAATTATTAGGAGCATGTGACATAAGACATACAAGAACGAAGAAGATGTATATAAGTGGATGATCATCGAAATTGATTTTCATAATTATAGATGTATATAAAAGGATGATCGTCGAGAAAAGATAATAAAAAATTTGTTCTAAAATCTCCCTAAAAAGTAGAAAAAGTTTTTAAACATCTACGAGCTACTTGTTAATACCCATTTAAGCTGGCATTTTATTAATACTCATTAACTTCACTTATATTATAAAAACTTATAACTATAAGTAAATTATTTATCCTCTAAAAGTACCTCATATAGTACAATTATAATAGCTACAAGCCTACAAGGATATAATTGAATAATAATAATAGTAGTAGGTCAACAAAAATGCAATAGCTCAAACTCTCCCTATGTGATGTTTTTCAAAAATGCACAACCCGTCAACTACAATTCGTATTACTTCGTTATAGTCGCTTTTCGCAACATCAGAACGTTTTCACATGGATCCATGGCGTAGTTTATTTTCATGGTAATCACCCCAGTTTGTTGCGATCAAGGCTTTGGCAATATTGCCATTGTATAGACCTTATTATTCAAATCTCCACATTTAGAGTCCCCCTTTAGCTTTTCATGGGATTTCTTATCTTTAGATGCTTTTTCAAAAGTCAAATAAAGACACCATGTCCTCTCTAAATGACTATTTCAATATGATCCAAGTGGGGTTGCTGTTGTGGTACTTAACGAGGTTGTTTAAACAAATTTTCATGTTTGCATCATAATGAACCGAACACTTTTTTGTTTCTTTAAAATAGCGAATCTTAAATCACCAACGCTTTCTAGACTTAAAAGGAGAAATAGATGAACTTGAATCGCCATCAAAGAACTCTCCCACACTAAAATAGACATTGTAACTCTTAAAATAGACATTGTAGCTCTTAACATACTATACTTTGGAGGAAAAAGCTCTAGAGCAAGAATAATGAAATTTTGTAATCAAACTTATTACCATCAACTCTTAATATCCAGAAAAAGTTAGAACACATAACCCAAAATCAGCAAAGATGAGAAAGGTCATAAACTAACCGAATAGGTTAGAAGAGCATTTAAAATGGCGTCCATATCTCCTTCTCCTACTCAAATCAAATTAAAGACAAATTATAAGTTTGCATGGGTAGTGGGAACATAATTTCATAATCAAATGAACAAAAAGTTACCGTTTTCTTCAACTGCTTTTGCAACCAAATTTTCAGAAAAACCGGCTCCAACAAAATGGCGAAATAATGTTGAGGAAGGCCCAGAAGAAGAGCTTGCCTTAAGACCAAAAAAACAGGAAGCTAAGCTTAGTAGACAACAATAATTTTTTGAAGCATTATACAAATATGCACCCAAGGAACTTTCATTCTATCACACATTGACACAAAAAAAAAAAAAAAAAACAATTTGAAGTGTCCAATATTAATTTATGAAGTTATAGACCAATTACAATTTACAGGCATTACAGATTGCTTTATCGTAAGGGCATTGCAACAATGTCATGGAGCATGCACCTAAAATTTTGACCATTATACAAGTGAAATCACCAATTTAGGAAGGTCCATTCGTAATAAAAAATATCTATTGGGTTCCTCCAAGGCTCCAACACATAGTACGCAAAGAAATTAGTCCTTGTATCATCAACAATATCACCTTGAGACCATATTGAATCTCTCAATATCACTCAGATGAACTCTCATCAATTACATCAGCGAAAAGGAACCAAACTAACAAACTTAAAGTGAACATTATCAGAAGTGTCACTGTCAAGGCATAAGCAAGGATTATCGCTGCAGTGAAGGTGAAGCATTCCTCTAGTAGCTAGTAGCAAGGTATGGCCATGGTTCTAGGAGCTACCCAGACAAGTGAGGCTCTACCCTTTGAGTATTTAGGTTTGGGTCCCAACACAGACCTGTGAAACTCTACCCTTTGAGTTTTAGGGATAGGTTTTAATGTTGAGTAGTAAACTAATTTATGATGTACGCAAATATGACAGTTTGATTTGAGTGAAGATACTTGGGGATTAGGATGCTTAACACGCCCTTCAACATTGTTAAGAGAACATATGTAATGTGTTTTGTGAAAAAAATTTGTTGGAAAGAGAAAAAAAACAATAAACTAGATATGCATTACCCAATCTGCGATTTGCTAGTGCAATACTCATGATAAAAAGAAATCCAACATTTCAAGAACATCACTACATCGGCTAAGCTTGACCTCGCACCGAGCAAAAAAAAAGGATCAGTTTGTCAATCACTCAAAGTGCGAATTTTTTCACAGCATCTCACTGTTGGTTTTTATGTGAATAACTAGAATCCCAAGGGATCATATTCATAAGTTACACATAAAACAGATATATTTCAATGCTAAATCTGCATATATAACAAGTCATTATAATCCCATATTAGAGATTTGCACAGCCTTCCAAGTTCCAACTATCTTTTCATCCGGACCAACCGTATTTGCCTGTTTCAGTTGTTACTTAACCCATTCATAATGTCATGAAATTTGTCGAATGTCGAGAATAACAAATGACGCCCCTGAGATAGTATAGTTACTCTTGACTAACTCTATAATTCATTTGTCATCCCTAAACTCATTGCAACATCAGAATTAAATTTTTATCAGCAAGAAAGAAATTACAGAAAAGATATCTTCTCTTTCCAGAACAGAGATACAGAAATTTAGACACTCATCTAATAAAAAACAAGGATGAGACAAACATATTTACAAACCAATAACTGATAATCAGCTAATTGGTGAGAAAAGTATAAGAACCATAAATACTATTACTCACCTCAGCAGTACCAGTAAAAAGCCCCCCATTGAGAGTGGTCAATGAAGTGCCAGAATCAAAAACTTTTTTCTCTATTTCTAATTCTTCGTCACTAGTCCAGCTATAGTTTACGCTATCATTGTCGGAGATGTTCCCAGTCTACACATCAATAAAACATTACCCAACAAAAAAATATGAGAAAAATACATTTGGAAAGGGTTATTCGAGAATGACTTGAAAGTTGAAATTCGATCTAAGCCATCCAGAGCCACCAGAAAGTTAGACAATACTAGAATAGAAAAGGAAGCATCATATCGTACCATCCTTGTACAATGCAGCTTTATGCACTGCAACACTGTCACAGAAAATAGTTATCATAAGTATTCCAACAGTGTCAGTAAGAAACATTTATAAACCGTATCATATACTCAATAGATTACGCCTACGTATAAACAATAATCTTTGCACATACTACTTGATAATAACTTTCATACCACCCAAAACCTAAATTTCAATATTTCATCAAAACTTATCTCCAAAAAATCTTGAGATTAGAGAAAAATGCCCCAAATCAACTCCAGCTATCAAAATGCAGATACCCATTCAAGTGGAAAATAAAAAATATTAAAAATAATACCCTGCTACACAAGAACCTAAAAAACTACTTTTCCTGGGGCTGCGGTTTATAGGGATAACTAATGCTTTCGGCTGATATTTGGCGCTGCAAGAACCGCAATAAATATATCATGACTGTAACACCGTATCTGTTACCGTGATTGCAACCCTATCCCATTTTTGCACTATGCTTTACAATTTCAAATACTGCCTAGAATTAATTTTGGTTTTTGACCATCCGAAATTATACTAAATATAATTTACATTTTCAACATACATTGGATAATAGAATTTTTATGTTCTCACTTCAAGCAAATTTCAGCAACTTCTCCTACAGTATATTAAAACGCAACGTTTTCAAGACACCCTTCACAGCGAATTTCCTGCATGTCAGAACCTGCAATTTGCTCACGGAATCAAAGAACCCAATCATTTTGACCTAAAGATTCCCTAATTCCAAACCCCAATTCAAAACCCTAAATTGTTTGATTCTAACTAAATTCACGAAATCTAACAAGAAGAAAAATCACGATTCAAAAGAATAATGAGAAGAAATACCTTAAATAAAAAGATAGATCTAAAGTGCATGTAAATTCAACATGATTTTGTAGCTACGATTCCTGAGCTGAAAATGGTGAAAAAGGATGATTGTTGAATTGCTGATGAACGAGATTCCTTCTCTTTACCTCATTTCGTCATAATTATTGGGTGAACTGACTTGGAAGTGTCAAATGTGCACTCACCAAAAGCGTTGTGAATGAACTCACAAAAGAAGCCAAAGAGATGCGTTTAAAGTTGGGACTTTGGGAAAACACAACTTAACACATTTTCTGCCAATATCAAAGCATCTACATTAGTACTTTCTCCGCTATCCTGAAATATCGTCTTTTTGAAAGACGTATCTTAAGTTCAATCCATTTAAAATTAATACCTATTTATCGTATTTTTAATGATTATTTACATTATCCATAATATCTTAAATGTTTACTTATATTATTCTTAATGTTTACTTACAATATTTTAAAAAATATATATTGGTATGTCCAATTAGAGAGACCTTTTCTCGCAATAATTCATTAATTTGTCTTCTCCTATTCATTCAATTATTTTGAGGTACTTTTGTGAGAGATTGTTGCTTAAAGAGATGACCTTAAAACAAGAAACTCACGTTCTTATTTTCTCTTTAATTTGTACAAGTTCTTTCTTGAGAGACCGTCTATAGTATAAATGTCTCTCTGAGAGACCGTCTATAGTATAGATGTCTCTCAAAAGAGCTTAGCCCTCATTCTCAATAATTGAAAAGAAAAAAAAAACGAAAAACTGACGCGCGCAGTTGAACCTAGTTCGAGTTTGTATAATAAACTATTGAAGTTGGTGTTATAATCTATTAAAGTTGGTATTTTGAGTTGGTGTTATAACCAATTAAAGTTGGTATTATACCTATTTGGAGATACCAACTTTAATAGGTTATACTACCAACTCTAATAGGTTATAATACCAACTTCTAGGTTTAACAACAACTCCAAAATAAGATTGCAAAGCGCGAAATTTTTTAAAGTTTTTTTTAAGTAATAATGTATCGGCTCATTTGAGACACGTCTCTTGTAAAGACAGTCTCAAGTAAGAGTTTGTGTAATTTGTATTAATTGAACTATTTGGCTCATATATCTAATGCATCTCTCGAACAGACAGTCTCTCACAACAACCTATGAATTATTTTTATTTGCTTTTTTTTCACAATTACCAACACAATATTTTACCTTTAAGTACTGCTTTTGCTTTTATTTTTTGACACTTCACTTTTGTTTTTTTGCACAATTTTTTAGGTAACTAAAATTTCAATATATTCTTTCAAAAAATTTTCAATATATCTAAATAATTATCATAAAAAATTATTAAAAAATATGATAATAAAATATACGTTACAACGAATCTAATGAGAACTCATAGATTTATAATATGTATTATATATATCTCTTAAAAACCATAATCAAACTCCTATTCCTAAGGGTGTTTAAAATCGGGTACCGAATTCGGAAATTCGGAAACCCGGTTTTTCGAGTATCTAAAAATGCCATTTGATTCTGTCCCGATTTTAACTAAGTATCCGGATTCCGGATGACCAGTTTAAACCGAGAGGAAAAACGGATATCCGATTTTGTTTCTTTTAAAATATTTTTTTGTATAAAATTCAAATACTGGAGGACAAACTACTAAAATCTAAAAGACGTAACTTAATTAGTCATAATTCATAAATGACAAATCATAGGTTAAGTGATAGGAAGAGTTTAAAAATTAAAATACAACTATAAGTCTATAAGTCAATTGAAATACAACCATAAAATTACATATCAATTCATTAAAAACTAAAAGCAAGTGATTAGAAGAGGTATCGTGTGTGGCTAAGAAAGTAAAACTAATAAATTAAGCCCAACTCCCAAGTTACTTTACATTAGGGTTTTTATTTTCCAAAATGAGTATAAAAAAATTATAAATATATATATATATATATATATATATATATATATATATATATATATATATAAGCCGATTATCGGGTACCCGATTTGTTTAAAAAATGTGACTCATATCCAACCCGAATACTCGGTTTAAAAACCAGATACCCGATCCGGATTACCCGAAATTTGTTAACCGAGTAAATTATCCAATTCGGATACCAAATTATACGGGTTGAGTTTTTAAAACCTGATATTTTTGATTTTTGAACACCCCTACCTATCTCCCTAAATGAGAAGAATACTAAAGAATAAATGAAGTATCTTTATTCTCTAATCATACACAATTAAAACTTATGAAACGTTGTTTCACTTGATTATGTTTTAATTAATAGCGTAATAATAAAAGAAAAATTAAAAGTGATAATTAAATAGTGATTAAATAGTAAATAGAATTAGTAGGCATGATAGGAGGGAGTAATCTACTATTCTCCATCCCATAGACCATAGTGTTTACATTATTTTTCTTTTAGGTATGTTTTATGAATTTATATTCTTTATATTTTTGGATCAATATTTTCTCTTTGATTCTCATTTGCACATTTAATTTATATTTATATTTTATTAACAATTAGATATTTCCTAAGTTTTTCCATAAAATGTACATTTTTACTTCTTTTCCTATGCGTTATTAATTTGCACAAAAATTCAAAAAAATAAATTAATTTGCACAAAATTTAAGGAGTAATTTGTAATGAAAAAGTAGGTGAGAGTGAGGCTGAGAGAAGTTTGGTGCTTGTCGGTAATAGTTGGGGTCAAGGGAGGTTTAAATTATGTTAACATGTTTGACTGTACAGGATTCTGAAAAATTGGAGGTTTCAATATTGAATTACGTAGTATATTTTTATTGTCTAAAAATACAAAATTGTTCGAAAAATATCGTAATTTTTAAAATTGCACAAGGCTATAAAAAAAATTTCAACTTTTACTCCGCCCCTATTGGGGTCTGCGCAAACAACTCATTGAATTTGTGTTGTTTTTTTTTTATTTGACTATTTCAATGGGCTTGTTACATATTTATACATCAACATAGATTAACATACCATGAAATTAAAAGAAATAAAAAATATTATATGTTCAATTTCATTTGTATTGATTTTAGATCTTTAGATATAAAATTATCAAATTAATCAAATCTTCCAATTTTAGTGTGATTGATAATAATGTAAAAAAAAAAAAAGGAAAAATTGTTTCTAAAAAGTCAACCTTTTGGCTCTCTGCAAATAAACAGTCAACATTTTATTTATTCAATAAAAAGACAATCTTTGTCTCATTTTTGCAAATAAAGGGATGACAGATAAGTTTTCAACTCTAAATTTATTGAATAAATAAAACGTTGACTCTTTATTTGCAAAAATGAGACAAAGGTTGTCTTTTTATTGAATAAATGAAACGTTGACTCTTTATTTGCAGATAGCCAAAAAGTTGGCTTCTTAAAAACAATTTTTCCAAAAAAATTAAAGATTAATTTTATGGAGAAATGTTGCGAATGAAGTTTTGAAAATCGTGCACATATCATAGAAGGAAGTTACTTTTTGCATTTTTTATTTTTATTTTGTTATTTTTATAAAAATATCATTATGATGGGTAAAAAAGACGTTAAATATCTAATTTGGTGTACATGCCGAAAAATAGGCAAATAAGTACTTGTTTCAATTGGATTTCCGAAAGATTAATTCCATAAGGGTAATCATGACGTTTGTTTTTTGAAAAATTATCGTTGTGATGAGTAAAAATGACGTGAAAGTGCTAAAACATAAGGGTACCATTAGTAATTAGGAAAGTAAAGGTGATTAGAGATGATCAACGAAAGTGAAAGGTGATCAGTAATAGTCAACGGTCATTTAGGCTGGTCAAAGGGTCTTTTAGTTTGGCCAACAGTCACTTGGCCTGAATGGTGTAGACTTTGATACTTTATTGACTGTAATTCCCATATAATAAGCTTTGAAACTGCAATCCCCAAAACCTCTAAACTTGAATGTTGTAATTCGTAAATTACTCTAATTTTTATTTATCAAGGGAAGTTGTATAATTTTTTTCACAAAATTGTACAAATTTGTAATAAAAAGAGAGAAAATTTTCATGTGTCAATCTCATGGAGATACACAAGATGAAAGATTTTTATTGGTTGAAATTGACTGACATGACAAATAAAATTAATCAACTTTTTATTTTAGGTAGGAAAATTTGCTCAAAATAATTCCAACTATCACCCGTTGGCCAAAAATAATCCCAACTATCAATTATTTTTTTATAATCCCAACTATTTTCATAATTTCTTGAAAACATACCCACCCTCTTGTTACCGGCTGGAACATGTAACTTTTTCACTTTTTTTCTTTTCTTTTTTACTTAAATGTTCAAAATAACCCTTCCCCTACATCTGTTAATCAAAAAAGAAAGAAAAAAGTGGAAAAGTTACATGTTGTAGCCGGTTAAAAAGGAGGTGGGTATGTTTTCAACAAATTATGAGAATAGTTGAGATTATTAAAAAATAATTGATAGTTAGGATTATTTTTTACCAATGGGTGATAGTTGAAATTATTTTGAGCAAATTTTCCTTTTAGGTATTCTAAAATCTAATCAAATTAGTAACTTACCATTTTTAAAAACGGGAAAACTGAATGATTATGGCTATGGCTTAGATTGAATTATATCAAATAAAATACAAAATTAATTTTATTATATATCGTATATTTATTATCTTTAATAACGAAATAATAATTTAAATATTTTTATTAATTAGGATAAATGGACATTAATAATCCAAACTTTGCGTGATCCGCCCAAAACAATCCCAACTTTCGTATATTTTCTAATAATCCTAACTTTGCTTCTTCGTTGCCGGGGGCATACCCTTTTAAATGTTAACCGGTTATAACCGGTAGTATTAGAGTCGTTGCACCACTTTTCCTTTTTATCTTTTTTTTTTCCCTTTTACATTCACTTCATCTTCATCCTTATCAACCACCATAACTGCTCTTCATCATTATCAACCACCATAGCTGCACCTATTTCTTCAAATCAATTTGGCATCTTTTCTTTACTTTTTTCTTTGATTTTTTCAATATCTTCCACCCTTACAACATACAGTTCAATAGCCTTATGCTTGAACCCAATTTGTGTCATTTCAAGTACTGTAGCATCATCAACTAACCTTACCAACCCACCATTAAAAGAAAACTTATCAGGTAACATATAATAGAGGTTATGATCATACTTAATTTTAACCTTATTGGACACTATATCCTTTAAATCAAACCATGATATCTTATCAGGATCAATGTCCACGGTCCTCATTTTCCCACCCCAATAATCTAACTCACCCCCTACCCTGTTAAATCTACCCCCATAAACGAATTTTGCAGCAAAATGGTCAGGATCAAACGAAGAACCCTAAAAAAAAAAAAGAAGCCAATTTACCATTTTTATTCAATCAAAACAGTAAAGAAAATGAAAATACAGATGATGATGGAGAAACTTACCATTGCCGACGAAGACCTGCGACTCTTCTTCATAATTGACCCTTCGAATTCAGCCAAAGTTGAGGATGGAGAATTTACAGAGAAATGGGTTGAAAAGTGTAATTGGGTTAGGTGAAATTCATTAATAAGGAGGGAAGTGGGAAACAGTGGGTAAGAAGTTGTCAATTACACTCTCTAGCGGTTCTAACCGGTTAACATTTAAAAGGGTATGCCCCCAGCAACAAAGAAGCAAAGTTAGAAATATTAGAAAATATACGAAAGTTGGGATTATTTTGGGTGGATCACGCAAAGTTTGGATTATTAATGTCCATTTATCCTATTAATTAATCAACCATAATTTTACCTAACGTAGAAAAAAAATGGTTGGATTAATTAGAATATTAAAATTAAACTTTTACAATCATACAATCTATTAAAAAGACTAGAAAATTTCACGTGTCAACCTCATTGTGCTACACATGATGGAAGAATTTTATTGGTTGATGTTGACTTACGTGACAAATAAAATTAATCAACCTATTATTTTTAGGTATCCCAAAAATTAATCATATAATTTATAAAAAGACTGAAAATTTTTACGTCTCAACCTCACGGACCTACACAAGATGAAAAGATTTTATTGGTTGATATTGGCCCACGTGATAAATAAATTCATTAACCTATCATTCATAGGTATTCTAAAAATTAATTAAATTGTTTAACTTACATTTTAAAAAAGAAGAAACTAAATAATTGTGACTTAGATTGAGCTATATTATATGATATCATACAATTTAACAAATCATATTATACAGTTATACAATCTAATAAAAAGACAGGAAAATTTCACGTATCAACCTCATGGACCTACACACGATGGAAATATTTTATTGGTTGATATTAGTTTACGTGATAATTCAACTAAAATCTAATAAAAAGACCGAAAAATTCCATGTGTCAACCTCATGGACCTGCACACGATGGAAATATTTTATTGGTTGACATTAGCTTACGTGATATTCATATATTCATATAATCTAATTAAAAGACTGAAAAATCCCACGTGTCAACCTCATGGACCTACATACGATGGAAATATTTTATTGGTTGATATTAGCTTACGTGATAATTCATACACAATCTAATAAAAAGACTAAAAAATTCCACGTGTCAACCTCATGGACCTACGCACGATGAAAATATTTTATTGGTTGATATTAGCTTACGTGAAAAATAAAATTAATGACCCTGTCATTTATATGTATTTATAAAATAAAAAAATTGAGTAACTTACTATTTTAAAAAGAAGAAACTATATGATTATGGCTTAGATTAAGCTATATTTAATAAATTACTAACTGGATTTATTATATAAAGTTAATTTATCACATTTATAAATTAAATAATTGGAAAAATTACCACGATTAATACAATATTTTGATTATTTCCCTACAATAATACCAACTTTTGATTAACCATGAATAATACTAACTTATGGTGGTGTTTCCCTAAAATATACCTAACATGTTAAAAATCAAACTATAGGTGATTATATGACCAAAAAAATTAAAAATTAATTAATTAACTAAAGTTGGTATTATTCTAGGAAAAAACACCCCAAAGTTGGTATTATTCATGGTTAATCAAAAGTTCGTATTATTGTAGGGAAATTAACAAAATGTTGTATTATTCACGGTAATTTTTCCTAAATAATTTGAAGATTTTTAGATATTAATCGCCTAGAATTTCATCTTGTATAGAATAGTGCTCCAATAAGTAAGGTTAAAAATTAAATAACATGAGTTATACATTTATTAAAATTTATGTAACATAAAAAAACAAGTTGTATTAATTTTTCAAAAAAAAATTGTATTAATTTGATATTAAAATTAAACTTTGGAAATCATATAATACAATCAAAAAAAAAACAATTGATTGAATTAATTTTATTTTTGAAAGGAAATGGTTGAATTAATTTGAATATTACATATCTTTGAAAATTTTTATTTATATATATCTACATACTTAGAACTCTCCATGCATTACACAAATTTTTATACTCCCTCCGATTTACTACTAATGTCTCATTGGTTTTATGCACTCTATCAAATGCACTTAATCAATCCTTAATATCTCTAATTGTGTATAATTAAAAAATTTGAAAAGTTGATATAAATAATTTTTGCATCGAGACGAATCAAACAAGATCCTGATTGAGTATAATTAACGTATAGAATAATAATAAAATACAAATTACACCAACTGCAGCCAAGTTTACTCAATTTCAAATAAACAGCCATAATTTTTTTTTACCAACTACATCCTTCAACTTTGAAAATATGACAGCAATACAGCCAAATCATCCCAGCTTGACTATATTACCGGATGAACCCCCAAATTAACTTTGACTAAGCCCCTTTACCATTGACTTAAATTATAAAAAAAGCCATCTAACTCGAGTTAATGAGACCTTTCTACTAAAAAGCTTCCATTCCTCACATGGCTTCTCTTCCTCTCTTCTTCTTACCACATATTCATAGCTCTATACTCAAGTAGAAGTATAACTAAAAACAATAAATTTAACACATTTAATAACTCAAAGTCATCCTCAATTTCAAGCAGAGCTTCATTATATTGTCTCAAAGATTCTCTCCTTGATAACCCACATATTTATGATCTTTCTAAATTTCGTGCTACAATCAAAAAATTTCTGCAAAAATCCATCTCATCTTCATCTTCTTCTACTTCTTAGAAGTGTTTGATTGATAAGAAAGAATCAATTGTTACCCAGAGGAAGCTTAGGAGACCCATTGATGTTTCAGAGCTTCGAAGAAAGTTATCTCTTTTACGTAAGTCTCATCATGCTAGCTTGTTGAAGCTTTATGGTGCTTCTATTAGTGGGAATTGCATTTATCATGTTTATAAGTATATTCATGGTGCTAATTTGAGTGATTGTTTGAAAAATCCTAGAAATCATAATTTTACTATTTTGTGCAGTTGAGGATTTAGGGTTCAAATTGTTGCTGGAATTGCTGATGGGTTAGATTATATGCATAATTATGCTGGTTTTAGAGGTGGGTTTATTCATAATCATGTTAAAAGTAGCTCAATTGTTATTTGTGAAGATCCTACTTTAGTAGCTAAAATCTATCATTTTGAAACTGTACAATTGTGTGGGGAGGTTCCTAAATGAGGAGGTTGAGTCTGATTATCAGGTTTTGAAAAGGGTAGGGAGTGCAGTAGGGAAATTCAAGGGGACGAGAGAGTAAGTTACCTTCAATGAAGGCTGACTGATCAATAAAGATGATGTTTGACAGTAAAGAGTTGAAGGATGTAAATGCGATTTTTAATTTACTTTTTTTTTTAAATGAGTAAAGGTGGGAAGGTAGTTGATGGTTGGGTAGCTCATTAACTAGAGTTTGATGAGTTTTTTTTTTAAATTTAAGTAACGATAAAGGGGCTTGGTCAAAGGTGATTTTGGGGGTTCAGTCGGTAATTTAGTCAAGTTGAGGTGATTTGGCTGTATCGCAATTATGTTTTTCAAGTTGAAGGCTGTAGTTGGTAAAAAGAAGTTCGCGGCTGTTTATTTAAAATTGAGTAAACTTAAAAACTATAGTTGATAATTGATTCTAGAATTATTTATATTTGCTCTTGAAATCATACAATCATACAATCATACAATATAATAAAAAACTTAGAAAATTCCAAGTGTCAGCTTATTAGAGCTTTGATAAATAGAATGATATTATTGGTTTCTTTTGATTAGATTAAATGACAGTTTAATTTAGGAAATAATGTTGATTCAAATAATTAAAATTTTATAATGGGCATAATCTATAGGCATATTTTATATTTTATAATCATACATCATACATCATACATCATACAATATAATAAAAGATTTGGAAAATTCCAAGTGTCAGCTTATTAGAGCTTTGATAAATAGAATGATATTATTAGTTTCTTTTGATTAAATGACAGTTTAATTTAGGAAATAATATTGATTCAAATAATTAAAATTTTATAATGGGCATAATCTATAGGCATATTTAAAATTTTATAATACGCATAATTTATTATTTACAGGCATACTTTAAAGCTATGTTAAATTAGGTAAACAATGATATCACATTCAAGATCTTTATTAGAACGTTATAATAAAAAAGAAACCTTTTTTTAATGAATAAAAAGAAAATTTAATTAATAGATGTAATGTTGTTATAAAATTTTAATAGTGATTATTACATTTTATGTAATTGCATATTTCTTCTAAAATTTATACTCCCTCCTATTCACCCAAGTTGTCCCATTTGAGTTGGGCACAGATATTAAGAGTGTGATGGGGTCTACCAAAAAGGGGTAGTGAGATATTTTAATTGATTAAATTAAATGAAAAGGTGGTAGTTGAGTATTGAGAATTGGAAAAGTAGGGTATTTAGGTATGAAAAAGATAAACAAAAAAGGAAATAAGACAACTTGAGTGAATTGCCCATAAAAAAATGGGACAACTTGAGTGAATAGAAAAAAGTATTTCTTTAATGCATTTTCAAATTTTAAAGTTTGTGCATTGCACGAATTTTTATACTAATAAAATATAATAATAATAATAATAATAATAATGGGGTAGGAGAAAATTTGAGGACAGAGTCTCGAACTGCCCCGTTTATCGTTTGGTCTTCAGTCTTCACCGGTAACGATTACGAGATACGACGAAGCAAAAACAATGACAGAGGATAATTTGTCTCTGCAACAATCCGTTTCAGCAACCGAACCTTCAATTTCCAAGCAAAGGTATCTCTTTTCACTCCAATTACAATCCCTAATTTCTTACTTTCACCATTTCGATTTTCCCTTTTTTTGGTTATTTTTTTAGCGTTAGATCCAAATTCGATTTTCTTTGTCATGTGTGAGTATGAGAATCTGTTGCTGTTTACTCTGGTCTTTATTTTTTCAGTTACTTTGTTTGTTAATTTGATTTTGCCTTATTGTTAGCAATTTGTTGATTGGGTTCTCGACCTGGAAAACTAGTATCCATCACTTTTGTTACAGTTTTACTGATCGTTCTGCGGTTATTACATCTAAATTCTGTGGTAGTAGCGAGTACCTGGGATTTTTGACTATGATTATGAAATGGAATTTCCCAAATTTCAATTTACTTGCTGTGGTCACTACCTCATTTTGTTTCAATGGTCACTGCCTCTACGAACCGTTTGGTAAATGGATATTAAATGGTGGAAATGCAATGAAAAGTTATGTAATTTTGATAGGAAAATCTTTTGACTATTTTAATTGTTATGCTTGTTCTCCTTTCATTCTTCTAATTTTCTTCAAAAAATTAATTTCAATGTATTACATTTAAAAATGAGTATTGGTAATGGAAAATTGTAAAAAAAACCTTTTATGATCAATACTCCATCACCATGGGAGTAACACAGTAGATTTCATGAAAACTTGCACTACAAGTCATTCCCATTACAATCTTTTAGTACCAACAACCAAACGAGCCGCTATTGTTGTACATAAGTATCATGATACACGATGATTTGCTACAGCTTAACTACATGTCATAGGACACCTTTTTATAACCCCACACATTGAGCATGATGGTCTAGGAAGATTCTTGAAAGGACTAAAATGCTCCCAACAGTCTAGATATATCAAGAATGTTCTAGAAAAGACTACATTCTGGAAGCTTATAATTTTGTCTAAAATGTTCTAAAAGAGTCTAGCACACTCTAGAAGTTTCAAATACATACTAGTTTATGTAGTATGGTGTAGAGTCATCTGAAATGTTCTAGTCCTTTACGAAACCTCGTACGTCTTTCTCCTTATGTACATACACTAAGGGGCGAGTGTAGAATGTTCTAGAGGGGTCTAGGTTAGGAAGCTATCTAAACATAGGCTAGGAGGAATTACTGACATCATTAGATAGTTCACAGTTTTTGAGTATTGATCAAGGATGACTAGAATTCCTCTAAAAATGAAGAAGTGAAGAAGGAGATTAAAAGAATAAGGACACTAAGAAAGCCAAAATGAAAAAGTCTTACAGTAGGGTGTGCATTTGCTAATTGCAACAAAGCAGCTACAGGTAGTAAGAAACAATTAAGAAGAATGTGCAACCAATGCGAGGTAGTAAATGGATAGTACATAAGTATATGTCAGTAAGTTTAAGCCATAAGCAATTGATTTACAAGACAATGTCAATAATAGTGTAAATAAAAAATACAAATATATAATAAACGGGTCAACAAGTGCCCGTTGTAAATTAATTTGCGGCCCATGACCCGACCCGGTTAACGGGTTAAGGTGGGTCGGTTACCCGACTCGAAACTTATAATTTTTAAAGTTTTATGACCCGCCATTTAAGATGCGGGTTGACGGGTCAAGTTTTTTTGAACAGGCCTAGCTGTAGGAGTGAGTGTGGTATTCAAGGAGAGAGAGAACGTGAGTTATGGGAGTTGCGGGTCAGATGGTGGACTGGGAAAGAAGAGACGAGGGGAGATAGAGGGAAGAGGCAGCTACGTGGGGAAGACGACAGTTGGTGCAGAAAAAGGAGAAAAAAATTAGAGGTGAAAATGGAGGTTGTTGCCGGTGATGTCTGAGTCATTTTGTTAACAATATTTTTGTTTGACTATTCTGAACCTTATGATTTGAACATTATATTTGCCTTTGTGAAGTTTAAGCGTACAAATTGTTGGCTAGTTTGCTCTAACATCTATCTAATTTATTTGATGACAACCATTATTGTTTATCCTCTTTCTTCCCTTTTTTGATTTTCTTTAAATCTCTTTAAGTGTGGATTTTGTACTTTACAACTATAATTATTATTTGATCATGTTTCAGAAAGAAGAGGAGGTGGGATCAGCCTGACGAGTCTTTAGTCTCTTGCGGAGTTGTTTTACCTGGGATGCTAGCTATGAGCACTGTAGGATCTCCTGGTGTATCTCCTCCTGGTGCATTTTCATCTTCTTGTGCCCCTTCAACAAGTTTAGTGAAAGTTGCTAATGTCAGTATACAGTCACCGGTAGTGCAGCAGCAAGCTGCTGCAGTGGTCCAAAAACTAAATCAGGTCAGATATGTTGTGGTCGGAATACCATTTTACATTTATAATTAGACCTGTATATTCTAGCAATGACGGAAACATGCCTTTGCGTTTTGGTGTCTTGTTTAGATTCTAGAGAATAAAGGTGTTTAAAATATAAAAAAAAGAAAAAAAAGAAGTCAAAAGGAGTAAGAAATAAGAAAAGATAAAGGTAAAAAGAAATATCAAAACAAAAGCTACATGAAGCTTTATGAAAATTGAAAGAAATACTAATACTCAACAAGAACCAAAATAAGGTTAAAAATACTAGGTTAAAACAATGCAGATCAGAAATTCGTTATTCTTGCTAACTGCTTCTCCTACTTCTCAAGTTCTCTTGCATCTTCAAATCGTACACCTTTCTTCCTCTATCTTCAATGGTGGCATCAATTGTATCCTTTGCTTTTCCTCTTCTCATCTTCCCCTCCTTGGGTCGACCATATAACTGATCCAAATCACTAACCCTAGCAATCTAGATTGCCAATGACCTGTGAATCGAGTCGAAAGATCCAGATCACGGTTCGCTACCCACTTGAGCGATTACGGTAACACCGGAGATGAATGTCTTGGTCTATAAGATTTTTCTGTTAAAGAATGCATTTGGTCAATTATATTAATAATGATGAAGCTGTCTCTTTCTATTATTGGAAGCCATGATTGTTTCATAGTGATTGTTCAACTGCTTTCCATCTCATACTTGTTTATACTTTTTTTTTCTCCAATTATTTCTGACTTGTGTTTTTAATACCATTCTCGCGCTATAGTCAAAGATTCAGGAGGAGCTAATAATAGCAAGAGAAATAGTCATAAATGATGCAGATCCTGCTATGCGATACAAGCTCACAAAACGACAGACACAGGAAGAGGTATGCTTTTAAAGATCAGAGTTATTTTTTTTCCATGTTATAAGGAATTAGTAGTTTAAATATGAAAAATTCTCTTTCCAAACCTAACACGAAAGGATCCAACCTTGAAAGCTTATGCATAACGTTCAAATATGTATATTTATATCATGATTTGTCCTGAGAGGCTGAGACTCAAGGAAATCTTGTTTAACAAGTGCAGATTCAGAAGTGCACTGGTGCAGTTGTAATAACTAGGTTAGTTTTTTCACAATTGGCTCTTTGGAGGCCTTAGTGATGGTTGTATGCATTTCTTTTTAATTTACATATTTTGTGAGTGTAAGTTGACTTCTTTTGCAGGGGCAAGTACCGACCACCCAATGCAGTGCCAGATGGTGAAAAACCACTTTACCTTCATATATCTGGGGGTGCTCATGTAGGTTACATGCTCCTGATTATGTACTTATTTTTCTTTTTTTGTATCAATATGTTTGACTAGTACTTCCTTTTCTTTTTTTTTTGTTGCTATGTTTTCCCTGAAAGGCTTGCACTTTTGGGAGAAATGATGTGACCACAGAGGAAGTATTTATTGTAGAAACTTGAATGGAATGACATGCTTTTATGGAACAGGAATGTTACTTCATGATTTTTCATCCATCATAAAACAGAGTAGTGTGTGAAGATACATATCGCACTTAAACAGTATTCTGTAGTTTTTCTCTGCTTCAATTTTTCTACCAAAAAAAGACAAATATAGGTTTTTTTAGTGGTACGGGAGGTCATGGCATAAAATCTTCACTTCTTTTGTCTTTAGACATTGGTCGTAGTTGTTTTGCTTTCCATAATGTTTAGGTTTTGAATTTGATTCATCTCTTCTGGAAGGATTTAGAATTTCTATTGATAAAAAAATCGTGCACAAGAGTATATCTAAGGATTTACTTTACACACTCAGGACTTGTATTCTTTTTCATAAGATCAACCTTTTTTCTTGATTTTCTATAATTGAAGGAAAGTAACTTATTCTAGGACAGTAGGACGTGAAGTCCTACAAATACCTTCAGAAATTGTGAACTTGGGAAAATCAACTATATCTTGAATTTATAGTTCGTTTAAGCTCAAACATGGATGTATTTTCTTTGAAAAGTTCAATAGCTTAAAGGAAAATTGACATTAATAATCCAACCTTTTGCTTATCCGCTGTGAATAATCCAACCTTTTGATTATTTTTAATAATCCAACGTTTGCCCTTAGTTTGCTGTGAATAATCCAACCTTTATTTTAGTTTGCTAGCAACATACCCTATTATTACCCATTATTAGTAATAAGGTACGTTGTGGGCAAATTTATCACAAAGGTTGGATTATTAGAAAATCATCTAAAGGTGGGATTATTCATAGCGGATGAGTAAAAGGTTGTATTATTAATGTCAATTTTTCCTAGTTTAAATTGTAATTTCATTTGTTAGTACGTGTTCAAGATAAATGTATATGCTTCAATTCTATGCACGATTTGTGGGTGTTTAAATGCTTCTTTACTGGAAGGGGGTGGGGATTGATAGAAGATCCATCAAAGTACCTCTGGTAATATCACTTTTTATTTATTTATTTATTTATTTCTCAGTATTATGTATGACTTTCATGTAGTTAAAAGAGACGGCAGAACGGATCCTTGCAGTAGATCGTGCAGCTGCCATGGTCGAGGATATGCTGAAGCAGGTTCAATATGTGTTGCTTTTTTATGATTTTGTAAAAGCAGTTCCAGATTTTTAAATTTGTAATTGACTTAAGTAAACTAATAATATATTTATATTACAATTGAATCAGGCTCCTCATCCGCTGAGCACCTGTGTGTATTTGGGCTTTGATGCAGATCCTTCACTCAACATTGCTGCAAGGATATGTGGTCCTAATGTGAGTGATTTTAATACACCAACTACACCTGAAATAATTAAGATAATAAATTCACTATCAACAAACAGGTGGAGAAAAAAAATCCTTTATGGATATCAATGTATGGATGCTTATTCATTCTTTTGTCCCGTTAGTTTGCATCTTGTGCATCATATTAAATTTTTTTAATTATATTGTAATATTGGATAAAATCGAGCCGAATACAAATACCATACGACAAGATTTGGATATATCACAGATGGTCAACAAAACAAGACCAATGTGGCACAAAATGATATTCGGTTCGATAGTAACTCTAAAGAATAGAAGTAATGTGCTAGTAAAAATGTAAAGTAATTATATTAAGTAAATTAAAAAGATTAAAAAAATTATTTCAAACAAATTGAATGAAATAACATAGTATGTTTAGAAAGTAAAATAAGGGTAATATTGTCATTTGGATTTACGTTTAGATTAATTTCAACTTAAGAGCATTGCAATCAGCAAGTTAGCTGCAGAGTGCATTGTTTTAACTTCTCTTGTCCTTTAATTTTCTACTGCCTACCTCCTATTGCCTACTCGACACTCCATTTTCCATTCTTCAACAAAGTTTACAAGTCTTCGATGGTGGAAATCTTTTTTACAAGTCTTCTTCAATTTTGTTTTCTTTAGCCTTCAGACTTTTGATGTGCCGAGCCATGTAAGTTTAGTCTATTTTCTTCCACCTTCATTCTGTTTCTGTCCTAGGAAAATCGAACTACCAACGTTGGCGTTCCAGGTTGTGTTCCAGCACTGTTTCACTTCAAACAGTTCAAAATGAAATTTGATCGGGCATTCTGCGTTTTGCGCTTTAATGAAGGAATTCAACTAAAACGGATATTATTAAACTACATGCTTAAATGTTGGCTTGAAACGTGTTTTGCTGGTAGAACAAAACTATAAATGATTATGTAAAAAGGTATACAATGGACCATCAAGAAAGTTCTTCAAAACTCTAAGAGAAACAATTACGTAAAATCATAACAACCTAACAAGTTGAGTCTTAGGTCTTGGGATCTCACTTACCTCCCCAAACTAGCAAATCTACCTGCTCGTCATCATACAAAAGAGAAGACGACATCGTCGTAGGCCCATCAAAGGAAGAGCGGTGGACAAACAAAGTAAATGTCAGGGTCATACATATACACACATGCACAAAATAGCTGTACAACAACAAAGTTACAACTAACATATATAGGCTCTAATTTCAAGTTACTTATTAAGTTTTTTTCCACTTCTCATCAGCTTCAGTTTCCTCTCTTATAACCATTTGAGTACAAAGACTCATTGTCAACTTCGAGATATCTTTGAGGAATCCACTCTAGGAGAGCTAATCCAAAGGAAACCTCTTACCTATGTCGTTGCTTGTCGGATCACCATAGGTTAAGTATGCATACCCCAATGGTGGTTAAATAATGCCCAAACTACGAGAATTGAATAAATGACAAGGGTGTCCTATTTTATCTCATCAACAACCTATTTGGGTGTTCTTCAAGGACTCCTCCATAACAAAATATAATTAATTATCTTCATCACATTATTCAAGGGTAATATCATCCATATGTGATTCTTACTTATGTTCAAGTTTTACTATAAGATATAAATTTTTTCTCAAACAATTCATCCCACAAATCATGTATGCACATTCTTATTGCACAACAAACACAAGAAACGAGATGCAAATTTGGATAAGCAAAGGTGATACTGTGCTTGAAAAAACCCTTCTTTATTTCCTCTAACTCATATAGACAAGGTTGACTTTTAGTCAATAAATTATTTTTATTTGATTGCTTGATTGATTTCGATCGATCAAAACGCAAAACAAAGCAAAATGTAAAGTTATCCCATTTGCAATAAAACTTAGAACACAGGTAAACTAAATTTTTAAATAAAATATTTAACTATAATAATTTAGCTGAACTAAAATTTATAAAATAGCAGTTTAGTTTAAGTCATATGACTAAAATATTATCAATTTAATAAATTTTAATTTATTAAGTTCGAGAAAACCCAAACCATGAATTGGCGTGGTGTTACAGATACCACCATTATAGTCCAGATATGGATGACATTTGTCTTATGTACAAGCATCTTACAATTGTTTTATTGTCGTGTTTGATGGTTCTCTTCATCATTTTTGTTTTCGTTCTCTGAACCTTTTGTTGATAAATTTTATATTAATATATCTTTATTCATGGTTATCTTAATTGTTTCTAATCTTTGAGCTTTCCTTGTCGTCTCCATTCAATGGGAGAGAATGTTCTTTTTCTTGGTGGTGGTTGGTTTTTGGATGTGCAGGACCAGTATATAAATCACATTATAAATGAAACAGGAGCTTTAGTTGTACTACGTGGGCGTGGTTCAGGGTATCTTGGGAATACTATTGGTGAAGGTTTGTTTCTCTTTGGTTTTTTTTCTTTTCCCCATAGAATTGCTTTATTTGTAACTACATAATAGTATCCTTAGAGGTGCCTTCTATAGTTCTATGTCCCTTTAGGTGGTTTAAATTTACGATTATATTTTATTTATTTTGTTCTTGGGCAAGTCTCATACGTGTGTTTTTCCATATTTCTAGGGGGACAACA
Organism: Amaranthus cruentus; assembly: GCA_019425755.1. Classification (NCBI taxonomy): domain Eukaryota; kingdom Viridiplantae; phylum Streptophyta; class Magnoliopsida; order Caryophyllales; family Amaranthaceae; genus Amaranthus; species Amaranthus cruentus. The sequence goes on from CM033460.1 coordinate 10,217,960, forward strand.
ACCTTTGCATCTATTGTTGTCAAGTAATAATCAAAAAAGCCTTGAAGCTGCGAAGGTTTTGGCTGAAAATCTATTGGATACAATTGGTCGAGAGTGTGGTGCTAACAGGTAAGTTTGTCCTTAAATTTCGTGTATGTGGAGCCTTGACTAAAGCAATTTCTTTTTGTAAGCTTTAGAGTTTTAATATTTTGAGACATGATTTATTTGCACGGGAATAGTGTTGGAGGGAACTGTGCCTTATTCTTTATCCATAAATTTTTTGTTTTTTGTGTATTTTTTCATTAATATTATTTATTTTTGAATCTTTATAAAAAACTTCCCTTAGGTTTAGGTCATTTTTTAAATTATAGTCGCAGAGTTCAATTTTTACAAGTTATAGCCACTAAAGTGCAAGCATTGTAACCATAGAATACAAACGCGGCCGCGGATGCGTTTGCAAAAACAGTCACGAAGTCGTGGAGAACGGCTACAACGTTGTAATAACGCAAAATGTTGCCGATATGATATGTCGTGAAGTTTTGAAAAAATTACATCAATTGAGTTTTTAACTATTATGCAATAATATGCCCATAGCTATTATAATTGCACTATATGAGGTATTGTTAGTGTGCTAATTAATTAACTTGTTAAGTAATTAGGAGTATTTTGATTAAAACTATGAGTATCTATATTTTAAGTAATCTTTAATAATTAAAGTTAAAAAGGTATCGAAGAAGTTTTAACAAAGAGATGTTATAAGAGCTTTTTCTACAATTTAGGGAGATCTAAGAAGAATATTTTCTACACAATATATTGTGATGGTGAATATTAGGCATTACATGTTACATAACGGTCAACGCGATAGCTTGGTCGTGAAAACTTCTGCACTGCTATATAATGGGATTTAACGACGCAACAACTCGCAAACAGGTTATGTAAGGTTGTTACAGAAATGTAACAACGAGCTTCTGTTCCATGATTGTAATTGTAACCATCTCACCTGATTACGATCACCAAATTTTTAAATGACCTATCATACTCAATTATGACCTTTGATTCCCATTAATTACTTTTGATCCTTATTCTTAACCCAATCCAATTAGCCAAAGTTAATCCCTTCGCAAAGTTATTTCTCTTCTTCAAAACACCTCCAACTATCAAAATCAATTTTTCCTCCTCTCTTCTCCATTACCTGCTTCCATCAACACCAACAAGTTGATGTCCTACAAAAGGTAGGTTTCTAATATAAATATTGAAGATTACATGGACACCTTCACATTACGGTGCAGATAGGGAAGATTTTTTTCAATGAAGTATGCTTACGTTCCCGCCAAAATCCAAATTCTCATGTTTTTCTTGTCTCCAATCAGTTTTCACTCATTAAAACCTTATGTTCTTCTGGAACTCTCTGCCTACTTTAGCTTGTTAAAGAAATGTATGGAGTCCTTTGAATGGCGTTGAAACACAAGAGTTTTGAGTTGGGCTCTCGCCCTCTGCATTTAATTAATGAGGATGATGAATCTTTTGCGTTTTCTTGCTCAGATATGCTTAGTTCTATTCTATTGCACTACTTCACAACATGTAGAAAACACCATTGAAGTAATATAAGCTCCCAATGGAAAACCCAATACTTAAACTAGTAGTTTTCAATTGTTAGCTCCTAAATCCTAAAAAAAATTGGTTATCTTTCCTATTAATTGTATGAAAATCGAGGAGAGAACATAAATTGCATAAAAATGAAAGAGAGAAATTGCATAAATGGGAGAAAACTTGAATTGCATAAAAATGAAGGAGATAAAAAGTTAGATTAAGTTGGGTTAAGGGTCAAAGGTAATTAGGAGTCAAAGGACATAACTGAATCTAGTAGTTCATTTAAAAATCCAGTAACTGGAATTTGATGAGATGGTTACAATGCTTGCACTTTTTGATTTGTTGTGGCTATAACTGGTAAATATTGAACTTTGTGGCTATAATCTATAATTGACCTAAATATCAAGCGAATTTTTGATAAATAAAATTCTGATTTTATCTTTGTATTGAACCACTTTGTGCCATCTTATCTTCAGTTGATCTACCATTTGCGGACTTGATTATGTTGAGTCAGCCATAGGAATAATAATGATGCTAATACATCAATATAAGTGTAGGGTATCGTCATGTAAAGTTTATGGTGCTGTTCCAGCCCCACAACAGTTGTTGGTTGGCATTCAGAGTCTAGGGACAGAAATGCACGGATACTTGAGTACTGCCACTAGTATGGCTAGCTCAGCTGCAACTTCAGTGCCGAGTATACCTGCTCTTCCTGTTGTGGCACCAGTGATCCCAACTACCTTTTCTTACGGGCCATTAGTGCAATCTGAAAACGCGCTTCCACCTGGTCTTGCCTGTGCAAATGGGCTTCCGTATTCTCCACCACCATTGACTGCATGTACTAGCTACAGTGGATATGCTGGAGTATACCCACAAGCCACACCTCTGCAACAAGTTTCGTTTGCTCTTAGGCAGTCAGGTCCAGTTTCTTCAACTGTTGCTCCTGCAACATCAGCTGCAAGGGTGTTGCCGAAAAGCTCATCGGAATCAGAAACGCGGCCTCCTTCGAAACGGAAATTTCAGGAGTCACCTGCTGCTTTTAATGGACCTGCATTACTTCAACAGGTAACTTTTTTTCTTTTTTGTAAATTCAGCTGGATCAAAAGATATTGCTCACTGAAAGTGTTTTGTAGGAAAAGAGAGTTTTACTGAAAAAAACTATCCCAATGAATTTTATTTGGGCTGAGGAAGAGAACTTATTTCTGAAAAGGGCAAATTTGGTTTGACTTTTTGTTTTGTTGGATCACGATAAAGCATACAACTTCCCTCCTATTAAATGGAACATGTTTTATATTTTATTTTATATCTTAATATTGAGAAGCGGGATCATTTTTCTTGCTATCTACATTTTTTACATGTTTTATATTTTATTTTATATCTTAATATTGAGAAGCGGGATCATTTTTCTTGCTATCTACATGTTTTTTTATGATGATGATTAATCTGTAACCCACCCCTTCCCTGAACTTTTGAGTTCATGCTGTTTCAATTAGAGGTCAGCGAAGAAGTCATCATTTCTGTTAAACGTTTTGGTTTTACTGCCACCATTGTAATGAGGAGTACAGATTGAGTTTGGCTCAATTTAGGTCCACTTCCAGCACTGAGGGTAGATGATGTGAGATACAGGGGTACCTGTTACATATATAATATTTTTGGGTTGCTGACTAGTTTCATGGGAGGATCCTGTCTTCGTATCAATTATTGAATAGTTGAGAATGTACTGAAAAACTGAAATTTTGCTTTCCAAATGGGTGTTAATAACTTTGATGCAACACACTGGTATTTTGTAGTGATTGTTTTTAGTGGATACAGAAGATTCTGGGGGGTGCAATGGGTGGGATAGGGTGTTTGTTGTTGTGCGTGGGTTTTTAGGGAGAATATTGCACATATTTGTTTTATTAAGCCAAGTTATGCAGTAGATAGAAGTGTGTTACGTAAAATGGATAGAATCATAGAAGATCTTTTAAGTAGCTAACACTGTCATAGAAAATTGTCTTGATAAAAACTCCACGTATACATTATCGTTCCCCATCCGCTACTTATATACTAATCCCTCCGTTCCTATTTGTCTTCCCATAAGGAATATTCACGAGAATTAAGAAAGGTTGAATTTTTTAGATGGTGAAGATATTAGTTTGTTGAATAATAAAGTTAATAGGAAAAATAGGAACGTCAATTGGAACAAGAGAGAGTACTTAACATAAAGTTGGTGGAAAAATATAAGGGCATTGCCTAAAATGGAAAGTAGGAACATCAATTGGAACAGGAGAGAGTACTTAACATAGCAAGATTCCTTCCCAACAATCTATCACAATAGTTTCTTATTTACTAATTACAAATAACAAAACTGAGTCATTCTTTTCTATAAGCTGTTGCATAGTGTCAATGTTATCCTTTGCTTTTCCTCACTTTAAACATTTGATTGCCTTTTTTTGTCTTTAGTTTGTTTATTTATTTTGTTCTCTTTTGATATTCTTTTGAAATTACATTAATATAAAATTTTGAATCTATCTTATCTTCATTTTATATATTGTTTACATTAGACCTGACAGCTGACTAAGACCGTACTCAAATATGCAATTCATATCTAACCCAAATCAGATAATCAGAATATAGATTAGACCACACTAAGCTTGAAAAATTCAGACCAAATCACTGTGTGAACAATATAAACATCATTTTATTACAACACTAATCCAAGGCTACACTTTAGCAGTTACGGTTACCATTGCACTATGATGATGATCTTATGTAATTTTTATTTCTAGTTATACCTTGAATATATGATGTTAAGAGTAGTATAAAGGCAAAGGCAACTAAACAAGTGAAAAGTCTAGAGCTCAATATGAAGGAAAAAAGAGTTATAAGAAAATGTTGTTATTGAGAGGATATGAGCAGAAAGCTTAAAATAATGAGGTGAATTAATCTTGAAACATATTCCGTTCCCCCAAGCTAAATACTTGATCTTTAGAAGATCTGACTATCCCTCTGATAGTGATTTATGTGCTCTAATGGTTGTGTTTCCTGTTTCATCATTTGAGCGGAAGAAACTTAAATGGTGTCAAGGATATGATATTTATCTTGATAACATTGGCTATAGTCTATACCTTTTCATTTTTGTGTGAATGATATATCTTAATATTGACCTCTGAGAGATCCCAGGCCAGTCTTTAAATTGTTAAACAGTATTGGTAATAAAGTAGTAGTACTGTTCTTAAGTACGTTTTTGATGCTCACGCTGGGATCATTGTGTGGCTTGTGTATGTATCCAAGTGTGACATTATACGAGTACACTTGCACTTTGTTTGGTTTGAAGGAATTGGAAGGATAGGAAAGAAGAAATTTGGAGTGATAAATTTTTTTTTGTTTGGATAGCAAATTTGAGGGAAAGGATTTGGAAGGATGGGAGATGAAGGAATTAGTTCCCTTAATTTGTTGATGATCAAATCTCTCCAAAAATGAAAAGATTTGGACAGAAAATGATTTTTCTCTTCCTTTCCTTTCATTTCCCTCTTAAATTAACAAAAGAAGCTTTTCTTATCATTTCATTCCCTTCCTTTTTCCCATAACTTCTTTTCCTCTCCAAATATAGTGTTAAGGACGTGTTGAAACGTGTTGAAATATGCCATAAACAGTAGTTTATCCCTTTTGGCCAAAGTTGAAGTTTCCAAATGTACATAACCATTTTGAGTCTTAAATAGCCAAATATGGCTATTCCAACTGAGCAGCATGAGCTGACAAGTCTGAGCTTCACAGGCTCATAAGTTCACTTAATAACAAGGTTTTTTTAACTGGTCAGTATCTTTATTTTGTAGGATTTTTATAATTTTTAACATATCACCAATTTTGTATATATAATCAGGAGTAGTATTCATTTCATCTAAAATATCTTTCTCTTTCATCTTTTTGATAGGAAGTTCAATATTGAGAAGCATGAAAGTACTGTTATCATCTAGCCGCTCTCCCTTTTTAATAAAGTAATATTGGATAACCATACTGTACATCTCTAATCAAAAAAAAATCTACATTTACTTTTTTAAAAACAAAAGAATACTTGGCATGTCTTGGATTTATCTCTAGTTTCTGGGGATATTTTTAGAACATTTAATGTTTTTTTTGACTAATTGGATAAAGGTGAAAGGAAAATGTGGAATCTATCACGACCTTTTCTTTGTTACCTAATATCGTATAAAAAATAGAGAAGCGGGAAGTGATTTTGTTTAATCTTGTTGTAGCTAATGAGTTATAGTTCTTTGATTCGGACTACAGTAAAATTGCTAATTAATTTATGTGCTCTTCTAACTTTTGTAAAGTTATGGGTGATGATTGCAATCAAGGGTCAATCACAAATAATCTTTTTGTTACAAAGGAAAGATATATACATCGGAACTCTCCAAACCTCGCCTAGGTGGGAGCCAGCCACTTAATGGCATTGGGATAATGAAATGTAAAATGATGTTCACCGACTCTCAAGCATAATGCACATAATATATTATCAACTTCACTCATTTGCTCTACTTTTCGATGGTAATTGATTATCTGCTTATAAACCTGTTTTTCGGACAAGAGAATTACAGTTGATACCAATTTAGTCATTCGTCTTCACTTGACTGATCTGCAATGGCAAACTTGCAATTTGTGCAGTTTATGGGTATGGAATTATGTCAATGCGCTTTTGGGTGTGATAAGCTGCCAACTTTAAACTCACATTGGAGTTTTGGTCTTGTATTTCATTTTTTTACTCCATGCTTGATGTGAGTTTACTAATTAAGCAGTGTCAAAAGGACTTGAAAATGACCCGTGCACTTATATATGTGAAGTTGTGTATGATGCTTTTTTTTATTTAAGGGTCAATCACCTTTTTGATTTTACGAGGTTAAGATCATAGTGTAAAAATGTGGTAAAGGTCACGATCATGGTAATGGAATGATGCAGTAACGAGAGTGATGTGGTTAACGTAATGCCTAAATATTGTTCGAATCATAAGATATCTCTTGATATGGCCTAAAATGCGGTTTATTAACACCTTTACAACGCGGAAAATATAGGTTTGCTTGTTTTGAAAACCTTTACATCGGCCGATGTGATTTGATACGGCGTTGTTTTTACACTATGAGTAATGGAATGTTGTTGTCTTGCTTAATTAGTGTTTGCTTGGAGTACTGACTTTTGATCGTTTGCTTTATTTGAAGTGGACTTTGAATCATAGTCTTCTATATAAATTGTTAAGTCATGACTAATAATTATCATGTTTGCCTGGTTCATGTCCTGTTGTCGTTTTGCACCTATGCTGCTCCTCTTTTCATCATGACTGTTCTGCTTTTCAATTTAGGATCTGTGAAGTTGACCTTTTTTAATTGTATAATAAAACCCAGCTCCAGCAAAGTATTGGTCATTGTTGGTACTTCTTCAACATGGATGTTTCTTAACTGTGAAAGCCAATATTTGGCTGAGAATATTTTTGTTTATTGAGCTATTCACGTAGTCAAATGAAAACCCCCTCCCTGCTTCATTTTTCGTGCATAGAAGTTTATTACCGTCCACATAAATGCTAACATTTTCTACTGATTATTCCCAGGTATTTTCTTTGACCTCTATGAAGCTAATAGGCTGATATTGGACCTGTATTGGAATGTTTTCACAGGGTTTGCAGCTTCAGTTGGGAGCTTATCTCATGAGGACTTCAAGTGCTCTTATTCATTCTGGTTGATTTTGCTAAATATGTCGTTTCTTCTTCATTCTTCTAGATGCTTTTCTTGTAGGTTGATATTTTAAATAGTTGGCATTTCAAGAACTTTTGGTAATCACCTTGTGTTCGCCTGCATACAGTTATTAGTTTTTTCTTTTCCTTAACTCCTTTTTTTCTATGTAACTTTTTGAAGAAATGGGTTTCAAGCTTTTTACTTTGACTCTTTAATTATCCCATGTGTCAGCTGTCATAATATCCAAGCTGTTCACTCTAAAATAGCCTAAAGGCACAAATTTTGGCTGGATTATTGTGTGCCTAAGCGTCTTGGCATTCTTCACCCAACACACCACTCGTTTTCTTAGAGTATTAACATATTTTGAGGATCGTACATTGAGCATCCCTTTACTACATGATAGAGACTCGCTTAAATACAAGTTGCATATTGACATACCTTTCTGCTGATCTATAAATACAAGCTATACTGATTTTTTATAGTTTTTTTTTTAGTGTTTTTTCCTGTTGCCTCTTCTTGCAACTCTTTTCCATTCCTTGCAAGTTCCGTCCCTATTACTTTTAGAAATTAGAAATTAGGATATCGTGACTGGAAGCTAATAAATGATGCATGGAGAAGTATTGAAGGGAAATGATATTTTTTCTATTAAAAGTTTAGCTGGATCTATTGTGCGACTGTCTTTATACTCATCGAAAATACTGTGTTATATTTTTCAAATTGTTACAGGAGTCAGATCTCCAAGACCCACATAAATGTCCGTCACATATGGAGAAAAGTAAGAGTGAAACGCCACCACCTCTCGCTTTAAAAAGTCTGCTTCCTCCCCCTGCTCCAAGAACTAATTCTTCAATATGTTCTGTGGACTCACTGAAGAGAGTGCACTCACCGCCACCTCAACCTCCACCTATGATTAATTCATCACTTTCTGTCAGTAGAGGGATCAGTAAAGGGATCGACAAGGATGGTACTTCTATTTCAATTAATTCAAGTTCTCCTGCTGTACCAGGTAGGTACCTGATATAATTGCTCAATAAAACATAAACCCTTGCATGTTTTATTGACTGGGAACTAGGAAGTCAAATTTGGATCTTGTTATCAGTTGCATGCTTAGGACTTGCATCCACTGCTATTGCCTCACTTGTCGTTGTAGTAGATAGAGGTTCAAGTTGAAATGATCCCTTTGTTATTACAAGGGTGAGATTGCATACATCCTCCTAAAAAAGGGCTAGGTTTGAGCTACATATACTGCGATTATATGATTTTGATGTTTGGTAGCCAATATCTCAAGTTATTATCTGGTTTCAGATACTTTGGTGAAGCTAATGGAATATGGGGATGATGATGATGATGAGGAGGAGGAGGAGGATACTCACGAAAGTGGGAATGAATCGTTGAAGAAAAGTGTGAATGAAAACGCCACCTCAAAACCGTTCTGGGCAGTGTGAAATGATTTTTGATATGTACTTTGGACCGAGAAAGTTGCAAGTTATCCCGTCACATTGCAAATCAAAGACAACCTGTAGTGAAGAAACTAGCAGAGAATTACTCACTACTATTTCATCAATTGCCACCACAATTAGGGGCAAAGAATGGACTTGTCGTACAAGTGAATTAAATCACAATGAATCATTCAACTCTCGTATGATCGTAGGATAGAGTAGGTTTCACTCTTCGCCAGTATATCAGGTTTTTACTAATGTCGACTTTTGTACAGGTTTGAAGGGTTTTTGGTTTGATTTTACCGGCGGAAATCTTGATCCTCTTTTAGCGTGTTGTTGCATAGAGGTAAATCTGCAAACTGTAACATGTTAGTATGTAATGAAAAGCGAGTACCTTGAGCTATGTAACACAATTTGTCGGCTAATTATCCAGTTTGCTTTGTGAATTCACTTCATTTTCTCAGTTAAAAAGTATGTTCTTTGGGCATTCTCGATGTGTTTGTGAGCAAAGTGGTTAATTGCTATCTCTAATCTCGTTTTCAAAAATGCCTTGATGAATTCGCTCCTAGCAATTTTCTTTTATTTGGTGATTGGTATGGTGAAAATGATTAGTAATGTAAATGTCTATAAAATGTACTGTCATTATAATGGTGACAAAACCTTTCTTTGCTCAGAATTTTTTATTACAATTTAATAACATATTTTTAAATAGTAATTCATTAAAATAAAAACCGAAAAGAAAATGAGATGACTAAAGTAAAATAAATATAACTATTAAACTTGTCAATTGATATTTCTTTTAAATTACGAAATTTCTATCTTTCCTAAAATCTAAAGTCATAAACACTAAATTGTGGATAACAAAATTTTCGCACCAAATTGTGAATCAATACAAATATCAACCATAACAAAAATGACAAAAACAACCATCAATGAAGGAAAGAAAAGTATGGTTCACCCCATATTGTTGGTCATTTAAAAAGATCATCTTTCACCCAAAAAACCACTCAGAAAAGACGTCAAGCGACGATCTTGCTGCCAAAGGATCAGCAAAAGTTCTTCATGATGGGTTCGAGTTTCAAATTCATCCGGCAGCATTTTTCAACCACATAATACCCAGAGTTTCTCCCAATGATAACTCACCCTAAACAGTTTCCAATCATTAACCAAACCTTGAATTGACATAACAGCCATTATCATTATCGTTGCCTCTTGATTGATTGATCCTGATCATTGAAGTTAGTATCGGTCTCCACTTTCCAGGTTGTGATGCTGCCCATAATCGCTGCCATGGCTTACACTATCGTATGGTGTCCTGTCGTTCAAGCTGTTAGCCTCACCATAATTTGTGCCATACCTATCAGCATTTTCATTGCTGTGGCCGCTTGCGTTAAAGCTACCAGTGGCCCCATAGCTACCTCCAACAGAAGCACCGTAATGACCAGAGGGATTTCCTCCAAAGTTTTGTGCAGAGTAATCAGCTACAAAGCCCTGGTTATTGCCAACATTAGGGCTGCTGTAGTTTCTATCTATGTAGGCTCCATGTCTTTCTCCGTAAAAATTATCTCTGTCAACAGTTTCATAACCATCATTTCCTTTAGAGCTATTGCTATAACCAGCTGCACCAGGAAAAATTGGTCCATGACCAGTACGCCTCTGGTCAGCAGCATATGCTACTTTTATAAAGCGGCCATGAAGGTCCTGCAATTTGCATGAAGTGAATTAGTAATTCAGTAATAAAGGTACAAGCACATCAAAGCGAATACTAACACCAAGTGCATTTAGAACCAACTGATCGCCAAAGAGAACCACGCATGAAAAAAATTATCAGTCTATTTAATTCGCTTTGACATTTCTCAAAATTTCTTACTAATATATGCCTGTATGTGCACTATTTTCAAGGGAGACTCCGGAAAATAGGATTTAAAGGGGATATTTGCAGAGGGAACACTCTCCGTAACAAATGGTGGTCTTAAAAATCATTTGTGGGGCGACACAATGGATTTCCACGCGCAAAATTTTGCTTCATTTATAAAATTATCTCACAAATCCTTGTTCACTCTAGCTTCACTCATAAGAACAAAAATTATTCAATTTAAGAGTTTAAATAAATAATCTGATGAATTACAACATAATAACTTGTGTTTGAACTTGGAATATAAGTTTTTAAATTCTAAGTACTCTTAATAATAGGAGTTAAGCAAACAAACTATCCTAAAATCGAATCATGCCACAAAACACCGAATTAATATTTACAATTAAATAATACTAATACGACTACTACTATAGTACTACCTTTCACTTCCATTAGGTACAAAACACCGAGCCGAACTAAACAAGAAATTTGATTTGACTATTTTTTATTTTGGTTTGATTTGAACTAAAATTATTTTTTATTCAGTTTTCTATTTGGTGCTAAATGTTTAAAACCAAAGTTTTAGAATTTTAAACTTTTAAAACAAACCCATCCCAATATAATATAACTGATCCCTGAAAACAAACCCTAAGTATCCCGCCTCAATTTAATTTTCTAATTCATGAACCCTAACCCGCCTCACTCTCATATTCAAAGAGAAGCTTTAGGCCGCCTCTTCCTCTCATTCTCTGATTCTCTCTCAAAACTGAAAAACACAATATTATTTATCTTTTTCTTCAAGGATCCATGGAAGACTAAACTATAGTTTTAGTTTTGTGTTTTCCTTTATTTAGTGCTTAAGTTCCTTTTTTGTCTGATTTTAATTGTTTTTGTTTGATATTTATGACGCTATGTTTGATTTTCATCTTGATCTTTATTTTTTTAATTTCTTGTTCTTTATAATCGTTATTTTTATCTTGGATATTTATCTTTCTTAGTAATATTGGCAGGTAAAATTTCATTTATGAGTATTTGAACACTGCAGAACTCTCAACAAAAAGATAGTGCTGAAGATAAAAAAGAATCACTATTTTAAATACATTTAGTTTAATAGTTATCAATCAGAACATGATTTTTTATTGAGAATTATGGTGTATTTTGAACATTATATAATGACTGTTTTTTTAAGTAGATTATAGTATATATAATGAGTGTAAACCATTCAAATATTTGTGCAAAATTGTTTTAACAACACTGTTATCAGCATTTTAATAACTTAGCTTGAGCTTAAAATACTTAATTGACCTTTAAGTTGAGAGGGTAAGAATGTTATATTAATTCCAGTGAAACATGATTCACTAGTTAGTTTGCCTTTTGGATTCGCGATTCGCTCAGAATAGTTCAAAAATAGCCTAAAACCAACCTTAATTTGTTTTTTTTCAATTTGCGATTCGCAAGGCCGATTAGCGAATCATGTGACACTGATTAATTCATTTGTCATGTTAGATTCCAATTTGAAAACGACTCAGTAGTCTTATTTAACATCAATAGGTAGCAGAAATAAGACAGCTAAGTCAATTTTAGTTGGGAATCCAACATGAGAAATGAATTAACCGAACAAATTATCCTCTCAACTTACAGAGCAAAGTAAGCCCAAGCTAAATCATTAAGATGTTGTCAACATTGACGCTGAAACAATTTTACATAAATATCTGTATAGTTAACACTATATATTATTATCTACTCAAAGAAAGATTATTATATAATGTTTAAAATATACCAATAAGTCTCCAATTACTCAAAAAATCACTAATGATTGATAACTATTAAACTAACTTTATTTAAAAACCATGACCTTATAATGATTCCTTTTTATTTTCACCACTAACTCCTCTTTGGTTTGCTTATCAAGAGTTTTACAGCGCTCAAATGCTCACCAATGAAACTTTACCAATAATATTAACAAAATGAATATCCAAAATGAAAATAATAAAATTGAAGTCCGAGATGAAAATCAAACATACAATCATGAAAATCAAATAAAACATAACAAAAACAATGAAAAACAAACTACAAAAATGAAACCTAAGCACTAAATAAACGAAAAACACAAAACTAAAACTAAATTTTACCAGCAATTTTGGTCCATGAATGCTTGAAAAACAGGATAAATAATGTTTTGAGTTGTTCAGTTTTGAGAGGGATTAGAAAATGAGAAGGAGAGGCTTTTTTTTGAACATGAGAATGAGGCAATAGGGTTCATAAATTAGAGGATGAGAGTGAGGCGGGATACTTAGGGTTTTTGTAAGTTATGTTTTATTTATTTATTAGGTTGGGCTAGTTTTTAAAAGTTTAAAACTCCAAATTTTCGTTTTCGATTTTATTCGGTTTTAACATTTAGCACCGATATCGAACAAAAAACCGAAAAAAAGAAGTAATGTTAGTCCAAATTAAATCAAATTTTACCAAATATTTTTATTTGGTTCGATTCGGTTTGTTGTTTGGTTTTTCACCAAATATGTTATACCCATATAGCCAGCTAAAATTCCACATATATTTCCAAATTACAAATTTTATATTTTTAAAGGCTTATAGTTCATCAATTCTTGCAAACGGTGAAGGGGACATAGGTGCAACATTGCAAGAGCACAATCAAATGCTAATAAATAATAGTCACATACTCACATATAGCAGACAAGCAAAATATGTTAAAAGAGAAAATTGTCAAATACTACCTACTAAATTTCATTTTGTCAAAAACAACCTAATAAATTATTCCGTTGATAAAGACTACATGATAACGGTTTTCATCCATTGACTGTTAACAATGGCTTTGACCGTTTATTATTTCTTGTCAAAAACCATCTTTAAAAGTAGTCTTTCATGAAGAAAATTTTTAGAGGTAGTTTTTAACGAAAGATTATAACAATCAACGGACGAAAACCATTATCTTGTAGTTTTCTTTCTACAAAGAAAAATTTTCATTATATAGAAAAACACATTACTATTAGGTAAGTTTTGAAAAAGAAGTTTAGTATGCAGTTTTGACAATTTTCCCAAATTGTTAGTTAGTATGCAGTACCTTTCTATCTAAAGCCTGGATGGCAGCAGATGCCTCTTCAGAAGATGCATAGGAGACAAAGCCAAAGCCTCTTGATCTGCCTGACTCACGATCATATATAACCCTAGCTGCGTCAGAGTAAAAATGCATATGCCATAAGATCAAAATTTTGCTGAAATAGCATCAATGACTCAACAAACTGGTTAGAAATTCAATAATAGGACTTGCATGAGAAGAAAATAACCTTGTTCTCCCCGATAGCTAAGGGGCACTTAGTCTTATGTCACACCTGAAAACGTTTAGTTACAATTCTAGTTGTCGACTCAAACAGGCCATGCTACACGAATGGTTTAAAATCAAGTATCCGCAAAAAGGGCACAAAACTTGGGCTGGGGAGCACTATGTTAAAATGACATGGTGAGGGGATTAGGGGACATAACATCATGAAACACATTCCCAATTATAAAGGTTTTGACAAGAGTTTCTCACCATACAAGTACATAAAAACACATTTTATTTTGAATTTGTTCACTAGTTTTTGTAAACATTCAAATACAAAACATTATTTTGTGAAGATTGTGAAGTTTCTTTTAATTACAATGATTTCTCTAAATATAAGTCCCCTTTTACCACAATATAGAAAATTTCTTGTTTATGAATGCATGTCCTGATAGCAACAAAAAAAACCAGAAGTGTGTCTATCATATAAATTATGAACTATACAAGAAACTTTGTTTTACCATACATCTAAAAGACCAGAACGGAAAATCAACACCTCAATTTTTCTTATAACGAAATGAATTTTAGCATATTGCAAAAGCGCATAAAGGGAAATGATGCATCCATCATCACATGTAGTGGGTAAATGTCATAGTGATCGACAAAACAATGTGTCATTAAAGTCAATATATAAATGAACAAGATTTTAGTAGATAAAATAATCGAAAGGGATGGGAGATAAGAACACCTTCAACAACATCACCATAAGGCACAAAGGCTTCTCTCAAGCTATTCTCATCTGTTGCATATGAAAGACCTGTAAAAGGAAAACACAATCACATTCATATAAGCCACAGTCAAAAACACCACCTTGATAGAATTAGAAGATTTTAATAACAAAGATAAATACAACTTTACATGAAAACAGTCTGAATAAATAATTCACTTTGAATACAATAATTCAAAATTTTGAAGGGAGTGGGAGACTATACCTCCAATAAAAAGTTGTGGGGAAAAGCATCTAATAGCCTGGAAAAATGACGTATTTGGAAATGGGGAATGCAAACTTGTCTTATTTCCTGATGTTTGCTTGAGTATATTACCAATCTTGCTTATAAAAGCCATCCTTAAGTACACTCTTTATTCTATGGTTTGTCCGGCCTTAAAGAGAAAATGAAACTTCTATAAAACAAGAATTCAGAAGAGTTAAAAAAAATTCAACAAACTTTCTTGTAGGGTTAATAGTAATAATATTTCATTATCCCAATGCCAATACTAATGTACACAATTTTTCCTTGTTCTTGATAACAAAAAGTTTATTTTCGTCTACCGTTTGGTAGAAAACAACATGTGCAACTTCACATACATAAAAAGATGCACATATTATGAGCCACTACAATATAGTTCATTACATATGAAAAAAAGAACAATAAATCTTTGGTCCATAAAAATTGGACAATTATAGAGTTAATAGCAATTTGAACAATAATTATTGAGGTATCTATGTAGCATCGACCATTCATATGCCCTGCTTTGAGTCGTTGAAGAGTGTTTTTTTTGTGGGGGGGGGGGTTTAGTGTACACTAACGTAACTTGTCCTCGATAACAAAAAAGTTTGTTTCCTACTGACCGTTGGTAGAAAACAACATGTGCAACTTCACATACATAAAAAGATGCACATATTATGAGCCACTACAATATAGTTCATTACATATGAAAAAAAGAACAATAAATCTTTGGTCCATAAAAATTGGACAATTATAGAGTTAATAGCAATTTGAACAATAATTATTGAGGTATCTATGTAGCATCGACCATTCATATGCCCTGCTTTGAGTCGTTGAAGAGTGTTTTTTTTGTGGGGTTTAGTGTACACTAACGTAACTTGTCCTCGATAACAAAAAAGTTTGTTTCCTACTGACCGTTGATAGCAAATAACATGTGCAACTTCAAATACATAAAAAATACACATAGTATGATATAGTCCATTATGTACGAAACAAAAGAACTATAAATCTTAGTTCCAAAAAATGGACAAATATTGAGTTAACAGCAATTACTACAATAATTATTGAGATGGAATATGTAGCATCGGCCCAAAATCACCTTTAACATTCATATGCACTGCTTAGAGTCCTTGAACATGTCTATAAGCTCTTGTAAAAACAAATTCGCACTAATGCGTAAACACTTGTCATCCTGTTTTTTAAAAAAAACACACAAGTTTAATCAATGGCGGACCTATTCAAATTCTAAAAAAAATAAAATAAAATATTATAATTATTAAGAATACATTATAATAATAAGGGGGATCAATTGCTAAATGGCTGAGAATGATGTAGTTTTAGGTTGTGAATGATGAACCTATCAAAAAACGTTTTAAAACTTTGATAACTCAAAGGTGTGCTAACATGTCAATAGCGAAACTTTGGGCAAACATTAAGGGGGTGAACTTTTGAACTCTTGACCCATTTTTTTTAAAAAATCAACTAAATGTCGACACTCATTATACATTTTTAAGGTGTCACAATAAATATTATACCAGTATAAAAAGTTCGAGGGGGCAACGTCCAATGCCCTTAAAAAGTACACTACAAAACATATTAGGATTGCACTGAATTGCCACGAACATTACAATTTTTTTATAATGCACCTCCAATTTGAAAATCTTAGGTCTGCCACTGAAATCAAAAATGTTGAGCCATTACATCAATCAAACATACCTCTATTTGGGTACATGTGATTTTTGTAATTCCTAAAATCATAGTTAGAGAAGGAGTTTTGTTGTATAGAGATCTTATTATCTGCCACAACTTAATAGTATCAAATTAATAAGATCAATAAGTGGGAGAACATCAAGTGACCATTAGTGAAGATGTTGTTACAAAAACATCCAAGTTTGAATATTCAGGATCAGTAATCCATAGTAATTGAGAGATTAATAGCTTGATGGTTTATACGGAGGGCAACCACTAAGGTGTTGTATGATAAGTGTTTTCCGACTCAATTAAAAGGTAAATTTTATCGAGTTAAAGTTCAACCTACCTTGTTGTGTGTGATAGAACGTTGGCTAGTTAGAAATTTATATAAGCGTTAGATGGACGAATCTAACAATATCCATAAATTTTTGGGTTGCTAAATCAAGAATTTAGGGATCATCTAAACATTTGCTATTTTTGATAGGAAAAATTACCGTGCATAATCCAACCTTTCGTTAATTCTCCTACAATAATACTAACTTTTAATTAATCATAAATAACACGAACTTTGGGAGGTTTTTTCCTAAAATAATACCAACTTTAGTTTATCGACTAATTTGATTGTCATCTAATCCCCTATAATTTGATTTTTAACATGTTAGTGCATTCTAGGAAAACACCCCTTAATTGTTATAATTCATGGTTAATCAAAAGTTGGTATTACTATAGGAAAATAAGCAAATGTTGTATTATTCCTGATAATTTTTAATATCTAAACTTCACTTTTCTCAATAAGCTCTCACATAGAAAAGGAGAAATAGAACAATTAAAAAGAAATGAATCGGAGGATAAACAGTACATTTCAATGTGAAAGACAAGCATATTCTCATCCTCTACATCCTTTATATCCTGTAAACAACCAACCTAGGTATTTAATAATGCACCTCCCTTTAAATAGTATCTTTGTTGACCTACAATCTAAAGGTACATCCACACTTCCACTATATTAACAATTGATCATATACTTTCTCCAATCTTTGAACACCAAATGAATAACAACAACAACAACAACAACAACAACAACAACAACAACAACAAGTAGGTTGAAAAAGCAATGAAAATGGCGACAGCCAACAGGACCAGAAATGGAGAGAAGGAAAGAGGGGCGGCATACATACCTTTTCAATGCGATTCTTCAGTTCTTCTGGAACAAAATATACCCAAACTCCCAAATTGAGCAAGACGGGAAAGGGTTTTAGGAGGATTTATTAGTTTTTGTTACGTAGATTAGAGCAAAGGGTTTTACAAATTAGCTCGTCTTATACGTGAGAAAAATGTGTTTATGTAATTAGTTTAATTTTATAATTAATTATTTTAAAATCATAATTTATTATTTTAATACATAAAATATAGGATAAATGGACATTAATAATCCAAACTTTGCGTGATCCGCCCAAAACAATCCCAACTTTCGTATATTTTCTAATAATCCTAACTTTGCTTCTTTGTTGCTGGGGGCATACCCTTTTAAATGTTAACCGGTTATAATCGGTAGTATTAGAGCCATTGCACCACTTTTCCTTTTTATCTTTTTTTCCCCTTTATATTCACTTCATCTTCATCCTTATCAACCACAATAGCTGCTCTTCATCATTATCGACCACGATAATATACGAAAGGGGAAATTATTAACACTCTTTAAATCTTTAAATTTCTTGAAGATGAAGAGCAGCTATGATGGTTGATAAGGATGAAGATGAAGTGAATTTAAAGGGGAAAAAAAAATAAAAAGGGAAAAGTGATGCAACGACTCTAATACTACCGGTTCTAACCGGTTAACATTTAAAAGGGTATGCTCCCAGCAACAAAGAAGCAAAGTTAGGATTATTAGAAAATATACGAAAGTTGGGATTGTTTTGGGCGGATCACGTAAAGTTTGGATTATTAATGTCCATTTATCCTAAAATATATGTGGGTAAGATGGTTTTACCACAAATTATAAACAAATTTTATCTTACTAAATTTGTTTTGTGTGTGTTTAGTGGGAAAACTACATAAATCGAATAAATTGATATTTTACAGAAAATCGAAAGAATAGATAAATAATAAAATATAAAAAGTAAGTTAAATATACGCATAAAATTTTTTTAAAAACAAATGTGGTTCGTGTATAAAAAATAAATTTCATGCAAATTTGATAGAACAAAATTAAACTTAACAGTAGTGCAAATTTCATGAGATAAAAGGGAATAATAATTAAGTCAATAATTTTAAAATCAAGTGTAATATATTACATATAAAATGAAGAACTAAATTGAGTTTGCTAAAGATATAATCATTCCTTATTTCTCCATGCTTGAGAACTATTTAGCTTCTTTCCATTTTTATTCATTTGATTGATATTTACATTGTAGATTAGTTATTGAGATAGATACTTATTGATGTTGTAATTGTTGTTTGTGTCGATATTGTTGAGCATTGAGCATTATAGCTTTCTTTTCTTTTTATTATTGAGCATTATATCTCTTTTTGATTATGGTTGTATTACTTGTCATTTAGTTTATTATTAATTGTTAATGTTGTTTCTGATTGTCATTATTGTTGTTCTTTACCAATTATTGTTTTTTTTAAAAACAATTATGATTAGAATTGTTGTTGATCATGTTGGTGGTTGTTGTTGATGTTGTTAATTCCGATTGTTTCTCTTCTTGTAGATGTCTTGATGATATTGATGTTGCTGTTGAATAGTGATTGTTGTTGGTGTTGATGTTGATGTTGTTGATAGTGGTATTGTTGCTGGTGATGTTGTTGAGTCGTGGTGTCATTGTTAGTGATGATGATGCTAGGGGTGTTGATGATGTTCCGGTTGGTGCCTTGGTGTTGTTGTTAATGGTTAATTAGGATTTATGTTTTAGGGTCAAGTATGGTTTATTAATAGGGTTTAGGGTTAGTTAAGATTCAAATTTATAATTTAGTTAGAGTTTAGAGTTACGATTTCATTAGGGTTTAAGGAGTTGTTATCGTTACATGTTGTTGTAGTTGTCGCTTTCATTGTTGCAGGGTGGCTACATCTTAAAAAGTAGACCATACGATGCTTGGTCTCATCACCTCCATCGAATTTTATCATCTATTTAGAATCTGCGTACGAGTGTTTGGAGATGATAGGATAGGCATCACTAGTTCACTACTAATCTCGACCTACCACACATTACAACATCATTAGAGAGGTGAAGGTAAGAAATACTCTAATACCCCTTAATTAGGTCTAATACTTGAAAACACCTTTGGAAAACATGAACCAATTCCTAATCATGCATGAGTTACTACCACATCTATTTCTATGAAATAAGTATAAGACTAAATAACTACAAAATAACTTAGTATATTCAAACCAACTAAACAAGTTTTACAAATTAAAAAAGAAAATTTGTACCCAATTAAACATCCTCATAAAAGTTAAACAACTATAACTAAAATAGTTTTTAGATTAATACTTATATATAATATATAACAACTACAAATACTTTTTAGGTTAATCTTACTCTACAGTTCCCAAGCGATCGTTAGCCTGTAAAATAAAAAGGCAAGGAAAAACAAGGAAGAAACTCCGAAAATTAGGAGATTGAGTAAATCGAACTATATTCCGTAAAATAATTAAAGTTTGAAAAAAATTTAAGAAAATAGTATATGGTACTCAAGTACAAAATCAATTTGTGTACATAAGGTAATATCACATAAGAAATTAATTAATTTAAGGGAGGGAGAGCGTTAGTAAACCAAGGCTTTACCCCTATAACTATTTCATCAAGGAAGTCGTTATTTAGTCTTACTTCCATCACAACAAATAGAAGGATGACAGTACATCGGTTGTATAAAGTATCAAAAAAGATCTATCAACAACTAGAGATGATCATGGTTCCAGAGTCTGCCCCTCATCCGCCCTTTTTAAGGGTTTGGGTCTTATTTTTAAAGACCCATTGAATCTGAGTCGAATCTAAATCTAAAAAATAATTGACGGATTTGAGTCCATGTCCGAGGGTGTCGACCAAGACCCGACTTCTGAGCTTTATTTTTTGGTATTGTATACCATATTTTTGTACACTTTTTGAGCTTTATTTTTTGGTATTGTATACCATTTTTTTGGCAGTTTTTATTTTGCCAAATAATCAAAGGCTTTTTCAAGATTTAATTTATTGTTTACTTATTCAATTCAAATCCTTTTAACTTTTGACCATTATTTTACAATAGTTAGAAAAGTAATACTACTATTCTAGAATATATATATTTCCTCTATTATTTAGAATGTGCCTAATTTGATTAAAAAAAGGTACTCATTAAAAAAGTTAAAAAAGACAAACTCTGAAAAAAGAAATAGTATATATTGTGACAAAAAAAATATGTATAGTGATATTGAATTTTATTTGAATTTAATGGACTCGAACAAGTGTTTGTAATTAAAATTTAAGCGTATATGGATGACGCTATAGATGTTCAATAAGTATTAAATATTTGTTAAATATGCTAATAAGTTTCTAAAAAATACGAAAAATATAATGACTTACAAATGGCTCAAATTTGACAAATCAAAGAGACTTATTTTAGACTCATTAAGGACCCTAAACCCATCAGACTTAATTTGACAAATCCGTATCCGAGTCTAGATTAGGGTCTAAATCTAGCTGGACCCACCCCATGACCATCCCTAATGGCAGCTATACTAACCAAACATGACAACTTATTCGACACTCTTACACTTTGATCACAACAATAGAAAGACTTAATTTCTCATTTAAGTGATTTAATAAATATTAATAATTAAATCATTGAACATCAAATCAAGAAATCAACAATACATTAAATTACAAGTTAGAGGTTTTTGAGACTTAAAGAGAGTTAAACACAAACTAAACACTTTGAATTATCATCTGTTCAATATAGTTCATAAATCCCTAATGTGTCAATATATAACTTTATTTGTAGTTACGGTTTTGACTTTTCAGGGTAGGATTCTGATCATACAATTTTACGGTCCAAAAATAACTAAGTAATTCAAATCTCAAGTATAACTCAAAACCCAATCATCCGATCTTATGATCGGCACCTATCGTCAATTCCATCCTATCCCTAATCGATCCTAACTAAAATCTTGATCTTGATAACATTGTTTGCAAGTGCCAATCAATTCTAGTTGATGCATATTCAAGATGACCTACTAGGAAAGCTTTAGGCAAATGCCTATGGACAATACAAACAAGTTTGAGCTCTTTGTATAAACTACATATATACATACAATACATATATTGAAGAGTTCGATTACAAAACCGAGAAAATCAAACTCCAAAGTCGACATCCAATCGTTTCGTTATCTGCAACAATATCTACTCATAACAAAACAACAAGAATATATCGAATATTATAGTTCCAAATTCATACATACATTCTAAATCATTCAATACATCATTTTCTGTAAATATTATTCAATGATCTTTGTGATCCACTAAACAAATCCAGTATATGATTCTCCAAATCATCAGCAGTGTACTTAATGTACTTGTCGCTGATTTCGTTGCAGTGTCGCCCCACGAATGTTCGATATGCTTGGATCACCTGAAGTGACGTTGAAATTCGTAAATCTTCCTGAAGTTGAGAATCTTTAATCAACCAACCAGTTTGATTCCTGTAAACTTCCTCGAACGAAGCATAAAAGTTTCTCAGTCTTTCTTTTAAGATGTTTTTCATGCTTGAATTCGAGCCGGAATTTTGAATTCCGTCGTCTCTTAGAAGCGATAGAATCGAACTCCAGGTTGCTCGTTCGTAATTCATTGCCTGCTGCTGGAACTTCCCGTTGTGCCTTTTGATCCAATCGTCTCCAAATATGTCTCTAAGCTCCGAGTTTTTGACTTTTTGTGCCATATAATGAATGTTGTTCATGAGGAAGAAATGCTGCAACGCAACATCTTTGTATAACTTCGACTTTTCATCGATATTAGCTATAAGCGCTGATGTCAAGGATCGGAAATGGAAAGTCATTGGAGCAAAAGAGCCATTGAATTGATTCGCTTCATCGGTAAATGCAACAGATTCGGCTGATGGAGAAAGTGATTCGTCTCTTTCAGCGTCTTCAAGGATCTGATTTAGAGTGTCTCGGTAATCAGTGAGGAGCCTGAGGTAGTTCATGACGTACTTCGTTAGATGATGGGTCCCACCACCGGCAAATGGATTGACCGATGCATTGGTGGCAATTGCATTCTTGAATTCGAGAAAAGTCGCCCTAACTGCATCACCTAATCTCCGTAAAACCTCACAGAACTCATCCCTAACAGCCTTATCGGTATACAAGGAGCTTATATCGGGTTGGAGTTGAACTAAAACCTCGTACATATCAAGGACTCGAAACAATTTTTCAGGCTGCCTAGGGCTCACAGCCACAGCATCTCCGAAACTTAACATCTGCATAAATGCAGCTTTCGATAAATCAGTGAAGCACAAATCGCTCAATGAGCCAAACCCACCAAATATCTCATCGCTTAGCCTCTTCTCGCTTGCAAGATAGCCCCGCACAAAGATCTTAAAGGCCCAAACCCATCGCTTGATTTGGGAATCCAAGCTCGCCCATTCCATTTTGAGGACATCATCTATGCTTAGAGGCTCAACTTCAAGGGCAAAGAGGCATCTACTAAGGGCATGTTTTCGAGAATTAACAAACGCCCCTGAACATTCACGGTCATAATTAGAAATAAGCATCAAATTTGCAATACATTTCAGGTCCGGAATTACATCCGGATGCACTAGATCGACAATGAAATCTTCCAAGTTTTTGCCAACAGACTCTCTTTGAAGTGAATCCTCCAAAGGGTCATCATCCAACGAATACGGACTACCAACCGCACCATCTCCCTCACTAGAACGAAACGACATGTGTTCCGGCTCAAAAGGTTGGCTATGTTGAACTATTATGTGCTCAAATTCTTGTTCGAGTCTAGCCATTGCAGTCTGAAGAACATCATGAGCTTTCCTTAAAAGCTCAACTTCTTCATCATCCTTACTCAAACATAAACTCTCCAATCTCTCTGTCAATACGCGTGCTTCATCAACCGCCTTTAGGTACTCAGAAACATCTTCAGGACCAGAATCCCATATCATAGATTCGTCCGAAACCCGATTCATGATCTTATCAGAAACTACACTCAGATATTGTTCAGTCTCACTAACACCCTTTATAATAGACTCATTAACAGTCTTTGGATCATCAACCATAGTCATAGTAGTCAATTGTGCACGAAGATCAACCAGAATCTTCCTCTCATCATGAGATAACAATTTTTTAGTCCCTAATGCTGCAACAATATGTTGAGCAGCTGCAATAAGGTCTCCTTCTGCATTTTTTGCAGGAAGCTCAGCTTCATAACCCCCCATGAATTTGATGGGCCCACTTCACTCTTTTCAAAACCCAATTCCCTACTTTTACTTCTGAAACAGTAAAACCCTCAAAAACATGAAAAACCCAGAAATTTTTCCATAAAAAATAGCTAAATTGAAGTTGATTTGAATAAAAATAAAGAAGCTAGATTAGGGTTTAGCTCATCTAACCCTATACTTTAATAATATTCCACAAACAGTATAAAAAAGCAAAGTAGATAAGGACAATGCTTAAACCCACAACAGTAAAAGAATCATACAAAGAATTCTACAGATGGGTTCTTTACAAAATCAAAAAATGTTGAAACAAGCAAGAAAACTGACCTTAAAGCAGCTAGATCTATCACACTGAGTTCTCCAAAGATGATTGAAAGAAGAGTTGAATAGTATGAACAAGACCCTTTTTCAAAAGTGGGATAAATGATGAAAAAATGCATAAAAGAACAAGATTAGTAGTGTGAGTAGTGTAAAATGAAGAAAAAAGAAGGGAAGATTGAGATACTTTAATGGAGTATTTCAAGATGAAAGTGTTGGCTGGATTTCTGCAATTGTAGTAATGTGTTGGTCCACAAGAAGAGAGGAGAAAATATCAAAATTTGGAGTCTCAAATTTCTAAGTATGAGTGACCAAGTCTCATACTATCATTCATTGTATACAAATTTAGTCAATCTGACTTTAGAATTTGCTTCATTTGATAAAAAAAATTCGATAAAAAATTTGAATTACTTAAAATGATTCAATTTATTCGTGATTTTCCTATAATAATTTCACTTATTGATTAACCATTAATAATCTCAACTTTCAGGGATATTTCTAGAGTAAATCGAGTGACCGAATGACCTGCTATAGCAAGTTTAATTTTTTTTAAAAAGATAAATTAAAATAAAATGTCAAAAAAAAATTAAAAATGTTCAAAAAAAATTTTTGATATTATTTTTATGTAAAATTTTTAAATATTTCTCTAATTTTAAATTAATTTTCGGTATACTTTTTTGGTGAATTACCTACTATAGCAAGTCATCGGGTTATCCAAGTTTACTCTAGGAAACTACCCCTTAAAATTGGGATTATTCATGGTTAATCAATAGATAGGATTATTGTAGGAAAATCACGAATAAGTTGGATTATTCTAGGTAAATTTTCCAAAATATAATTAATTGAGGCAAATTCAAATGGATGAAGTATAATGGTATGTGAATGCGCAAATACTTACTACTCCCTTCGTCTTCTCGTTTACTTTTGCAGTAAATTTTTAGACTCAATATCTCTAAACACAAATCATAAAAATTTATTAAAAAAATATATGTTAAGACGAATCTAACAATATGACATAGATATATTTTATTTTCTATATATATATATATATCTCAAAAATATTAGTAAAATTTTTCTCACTTTAAAGTAAAATATTCTAAATAAATTGTGAAATTTTATTTGACTCGTCATAGTGTGTATTTTATTAATTTTTTATAATATTTAATAAAACTAAAGTTATTTTTTGAGTTATAATAAAACTAAAGTTATACTCATTACTAAATGTAAAATTACAAATGTTACATAAAATGTTGGGATAGATAGATAAAGTATAATATTGAGGTTCGACGTTGGGGTTGCTACACTTTTCAAGGATGTTGACTAAATTGGTCTATTTCTGACACCCATGCTAACTAATGTTTTTTCCCATTAATTAATAAAGAAAAATTATTCTTGTAATTACTTTTTTCAAAATATTGAAAATTTGGAAAAAATTACTTAAAAAATCGAAAGTGGAAGTTTGTTTTAAATTTTTAATAAAGATAAGCATTGTGTGTAAACAGCCCTCGGACCGTCGATGACTACTCATGAAGACTGTTGATTGGTCCCACAGACCAACACAAGTCTTTCCAGCGTACTTTGCCCTCACTCGTGTGCACCCGGGAAAACTTCTCAGGAGGTAACTCATCTTAAGATTGCTCCCCACCAACCACGCTTAACCGTGGAGTTTTTAGCAAATTGGCTCCCATGAAAAAAAGATGCATCTCTTTAATATGAATAATTTATCAATCATTTTTCAAGTTAAATCTGTGGTATCACATAGTGAGCAAGACTTAGTAGGAGCACTATATTAATAGTTGATGTGTCACTCTAACTTTGCAATATTTTTATTTTATGAATTTTTTTATTATTTTATATTTTTATACATAATCAATTAATTTTAATTTACTCACACAATTTAGTATATACAATTAATATCTTAATACTTGTATCTTGTTAGTGGTGCAGTCTCTTATAAACGAAAAAATTAATATTTTAATAATAAATTGGTCTCTAAATTAAAGGCAATGTGTAACTGAAATACTTACTAAGAAAATCTTTCAAATAAATTGGTGTTTTAATTTTAATTTATATCTTATTATTATTAATATTAATATATATATATATATATATATATATATATATATATATGATAATATAAATATATATATATATATATATATAGAAAAGTTCATGAGAACATCTTATATGAAGTGAGAACAAATTTGCTTTACAAAAGTGTTACTTTTACTAAAATGTGTTACTTTTAGGCAAAAGGTGTTATTGTTTTTATGTTACTATTAGGCATAAAAGTGTTACTTTAAGAAAAATTTCGAAAAACTCATAAAAAGGTGTTACTTTTGAAAAGACTTACTTTTTAATATTTTGTTTTGAAAAAATTTTTTCGAAGTAACTTTTATGTTAAACGTAACAACTTTTTTAAAACAAAGTAACATTTTTTGTCCAAAGTACACATTTTCGTAAAAAGTAACATTTTATTAGGGAGTTTGGTTCTCACGTTCTCATATAAGCTTGTTCTCGAACTTGACCTATATATATATATATATATATATATATATATATATGTCAGTTCCAGTGAGAACCAAACTTATATGAGAACCGTGAGAACCAAACTCCCTATTAAAAATGTGTTACTTCTTTACAGAAAATGTGTTACTTTTGGACCAAAAAATGTTACTTTTGTTTTAAAAAAAAGCTGGTTTCTTTTTAGTATAGAAAGTGTTACTTTCAGAAAAAAAATATTTTTTTCAAAATAAATAAAACTATTAAAAAGTAACACGTTTTTTCCGAAAAGTAACATATTTTTATGTAAAAAGTAACACCTTTTTTATGAGTTTTTTCAGAATTTTTTTTCTTAAAGTAACACTTTTATGCCTAATAGTATCATAAAAAACAGTAATACATTTTTGCCTACAAGTAACACATTTTTAGTAACAAGTAACACTTTTTTGTAAGGAAGATTGGTTCTCATGGTTCTCATATAAGAATGTTTCTCACTGTAACTTCTTCCTAATACTTCCTCTGTTCTGAAATACTCGCTACATTTCGATTTTGTGCACTATTCATCGTTCAAGCTTATTTTACATATTGCGACTAACGTGTAAGTAAAAATATAGTCAAGTGGGATCTTGTTTGAATCGTCTAATCGCATACTTTCATAATATTAAATTTTTATAATTTTTAGATTAGTGTAGTTTAAGATATTAATGATCAAAATTGTACATTGGATTGCGTAAAAAAGTGAAATGTAGAAGTATTATGGAACGGAGGAAGTATATACTTCCTCTGTTTTGTTTTAGTTGGACCATTAGGTTTGGCACATTGTTTAAGGGTTTGTCAAATCAGTTTGGTAAAAATAGGGATGATGTATGATCGATGGTGATATGTGGGGTAGAAATAAAAAAAATTATTATAAGTAGATAGTGGTTGTGAATTGTGGGTATATTAAATAATTAATTGGATGTTGTATGATTGATGGTAATAGTGGAGTATGAATAAAGTGAGGATAAAATAAGTAGATTATTTTTGCTAAAAATAGTAATGTTGCAAGTAATATGAAACTTCCAAAATTAGTAAGTATTGCAAGTAAAATGGAACGGAGGTAGTACCATACAAAGGAAATACGATATGACATGATTTTCATGTTTACAATCCAAAGGAAAAAAATGGATGATCATCCAATTACCGACAATAGCAAGTCATCTAATGATTTGGTCATTTGGATCACAAATGGCATAACTCAAGTATAATTTAAAGTTTAGGGAAAAGTACATTAAAAACTTTTAATTACTCGCAGTTTAAATATAAAATTCCTAACAATTAATTATTATTTAAAACTCTTAATTTTAGACTCATTTTATATTTAAAGTTCAAGATGACTTATAACCGGATAAATTGGTTTTATTTGAGAAGTAGGGGGACCCAATTGTATTTATCAATCACCTCACCCCTTTGACCTTACACAACCCTTCATGTACCCTCCCAATTTTACAAAATGATAACCGGTTAAACAGGTTATAAAATTGCATCGGTGCTTTAAATTTAAAATGGGCCTGAAGTTAGGAGTTTTGAATAATAATCAATAGTTGGGAGTTTTATATTTAAACCACGAATAGTGGGGAGTTTTAAAAGTAATTCTCCCTAAAGTTTAAACCATTTTTAGATTATTAAAAGTTGGTAAATGGTAGAGGTGTTCATTCGGGTGATCGGGTCGGTTTCGGACGAGTGGCTTTCGGTTCGGTTGTATTCCGGATCGGCAATTTTTCGGTTGCATGTTACGACGGGTCGCACTCGAGTCGGGTCGGTTAGTCACGGTTCGGTTGAAGATCGGTTATTCGAGCTATCGGGTTAGCATCGGTTCGGTGTCTGTTGAAGTTCGTGTCGAGTGTTAATCGGTGTCGGGTTGTCATCGGTTAATAATTGGTTCGGTTTTGTCGAGTACAGATCGGGTTCGGATTTTAATTACTATCGGCTACGTACTACTAATTACTATCGATCGAGTTAATATTAAATTAAGTTGTTAGTCATTTTTAATTGATGACAAGATTTCCTTTACTTAAAGCAAAAATAGTTAAAATGTAAATCAACTAATGATCATTATTACTTTGTTACTTTTACTTGTTTAACCGGAAATTAGAATTATAAAGTTCTATTAATTTTCATCTAATACGGTTATATACATTGACCATTGATTATTAAGTCTAAATATATGAAACCATGCATTTATAAAATTTAATTTATTAAAATATCTATCACTTTATTAGATTAAATAATAAGATGATTGAATATGAGTCTATCATACTTCTATGTTAAAAATTGGTTCATGTTTAAAGCAATTCGATCTAAAATTCATTCGAGTTTAGTCGGTTTTTGCCGGATCGAGTTCGGTTTCGAGCATGATTCGGCCCGGATATGACTCGGGCGCTCATTTTTGGTTCGGGTAATCTCGGTTAACGGTTATGTGTCGGTTACAAAAATCGGTTACAGTTCGGGTTCAGCTTTCTCATTTTCGGTTGTCAATCGGTTCTGGTAAACTTCGATTCGGGTATTGTCGGTTCGATAAACCTTTAAAAACACATTTTCGGAGCGGTTTACTATCGGTTTCGGGTCGGATTTTCGGGTCGGGTCACTTTTGAACAGCTCTGGTAAATGGTAAGCATTATTTGTACCATTTTGGATCATTAAAAATTGGGATTAAATTTTGTGACTAAGACCATTTTTGTACCTTTTTTTTTCTAAATTTGGGGACATGACGATGGCTTTAAAACCGTGGACAGGGGCGGATCTAGTATGGTGTTGGGGTTGCATATGCAATCCTATTAAAAAAAATTCAAGAAAGTAATTCTTAAATCTTGAACCCATTACCTTTTGGTAAGCATAAATACTTCAATACCATTAGGCTACACACTCGCTTGTGATAATTTAAAATGTTAACTATATTAGTATTTAATGAGAGTAATTAATGACTATTAAAGGAAGGATATTTTTGCCTATTTAGTTTTCCTCTAATTGTTGTTTTGTGAATCTTGCCTAATACGATTTTTCCTCCTTCGACAGTCACGGCCTAAAACAATTACAGTTTATGTACATATGTTGTAATTGTTTTGTGAATTTAAATTTCAATATACATTGGCCTTTGGGTATAATACTATGTTAAAGTAAGTTTGATTTGGGTTCAATTTAATTTGTTTTTAATAATGATAAAATTAATTTTATTTGGGTATTAGTCGTTGTAATTCTTTATGATTAGAATTTCAATTTCTTTAAATAATGATAATTTAAGTTTTATTTACTTTCAATTATGATTTATGATAATTTAATTTAGATTAGAATTTGTATTTGTGTTTGTTTATTATTTTAGTGATTGTTATTCATAAATAAAATTAAAAAGCATGATTTTAATTATAACTTTAATTAACTTATAAAGTATCAAGTTTATTTGATAATTTTGTTGTATTGATTTTAGGATGTTATATCTTCATTTTACTTTATTAATATTATATAATCTTTCAAGGTATGTTTTACTTGTTAATGAGAATCAAGACGCTTTTATTAAGCTCGCAACCCCATGTTTCAAATTCTAGGTTCGCCACTGACAATGAATGTAACTAGATCTGTGCAATTGGTCAGGCTGGTCTCAATCAAAAATAGACCAGGCCAAGTTGGACTCTAAAAATGGAAAAGGGGATCAAATGGCTCGTTTTGAGAAGAATGCTTTTAACACAATCAATAAACAACCAGTCTCCTAAGAGACCGTTTCTTTGAGAGACACCTCTCATGTCCAGCCCATTATAGCTTAATTCCTACTCTTACTATATATTTTGTTTTATGAGCCGATCCAATTAGAGATGATCTCTGAAAGAAACCATCTTTCACAAGAATTTGTGATCAATAAATTATAAATAAGAATAATGAATACACTGGTTAAAGAAATGAATATTGCTTTGTATTTACTTGATATGACAATGCTACAGCTAAGAGAGACCGTCTTTCAAAGAGATAACCTCACAATAAGAAGGCCAAATTTTTATTTTCTCTTTAATTTGCAAATTGGACTATTTAACCCATATATCTAATGCGTCTTTCGGAGAGACGTCTCTCACAACAATTTGTAAATTGCTAAAAATACTTTCTTTTATACTCTTTTGTTTCGCATTTAGCCCTATTTACTTTTGGCAGAAAGATTAAAATATTGAAAATAATGAGTTAAAATACTAAGTGAATTAAAGTAAGAAGAGAATGTATAGTAATAGTAGTAAGATCATACTCAAAAAAAGAAATTGTCAAATAAGAGAAAGATTATAGGTTATAAGCCATTTTCAAGGTATTTACATAATTAAGAAAAAAAATAAGGGAGGTTCATTTAGGGTCCCTATAAAACCCATATCCGATCCGCTCCATTTATGCTAATAGAGGACCTGCTTAAAGCTTACGGGTCGATCGATGCCCATATGGACCGGACCCAGACCATTGCACATGTGTAGTCTTGACAACTTACAGCTAACAGGCTTTGGTGATTCCATGAAAATCTTAGTACCAGTAATCATACAGGAGTTCGGAATAAAAAAGGAAAAAACTCTTATAGATAGTTACATAATTACATTACTGCTAAAAATTTGTGAAAGATGTAACAGAAAATACTGCAAAAACAGTTCAAAATACGACGAAAATAAGCCGGATTTCATATCAGGTGTTAGAAGTTAGAACTCTAGTATGATCTCGAAGCCATCTTCGCTTTAATCAGCTCGGCTGCCCGGAGGCCAATTCTTTTAGTGAAGCACCTAATATTGATTTATGCAGGGATTGTCAAAAAGAATCATGTCACATAAGGCTTAGAAGCTGGCAGTGTGTCATGAATTGACATTTGTACGATAAACCCCAGGGTGACGTCCGGTTCTTCCCCTGCCTCGCTGATAGCCATCACCAACACGGCCTGCTCCTAGTCCTTGTCCTCGTCCGGAATATTCTCCTCGACCACCAAAACCACGGCCCCCACCACCGTAACCTCCGTGACCCCTAAAATTATCACTGCGAAATCCTCCCCTTCCTGAAGGAAACCTGCCCCGCCCACTGTCAACTGCAAATCACAAGCAATTAGCATAAGAACTAGGATTCAAGATTTCACTTGTTTTTTATAGACAAGTACTAACGATCACTAATCAAGGGTAGTTCTAGGCATGCATAAGGTGTCCAAGTCCAACCGTACAAGGGCCCGAAAATTAAGGAGCCTCAAATGTTAAGTCTACATTACCTTTACTTTAGTTTAAGTACTTGTTTTAAGCCCCAATATTAGGAAAAATGTAAAACAAAAAGGGCCGAAAAAATTATTGCATATAATTGCTCTACCCCTGGTTGACTTCAAAAGCCAAAAGAGATATCAGAATCTCTTTACTTCAGCAACACCAAATCAAATACATGGAAACAATGTACACCAAAATAGGGTTAAAACTAAAAGGTAAAACGAGGGTTATGTGCAGCACCCACCTCGAGTTGACGTCTTTTTTATTTCGGCAAATGCTTGTCGACCTCCAACCACAATTGGAGAAGCCTGTAGAGTATTAAAACTTTATCAATTGAAAAGAGTATTACAAGCACGCATATTACAGTTGGGATTTGTGAAGGCCCCCAATCTAATTAAAAGATTAATCCAATCATGGAAGTACATTATCCAAAACAACTCCTTACTGAAAAGAACATCTTAGAAACAAAAGATTTATATGGCACATGTCGTGGACATATTTTTGTAAAATAATTCGCTAGTTAATTCGCCTTTTGAATTCGCAATTTGCTCAAAAAAACAAAATAGCCCAAAACCGACCATAATTCGCTTTTTTGATTTGCGATTTGCAAGGAGATTAGTGAGTTATGTGACAGTAACACAGTTAAGCAAACCCAAAAACTCAAAACTAGTCACTATACACTCAGACCAATTAGGCTTAGGAATAGAAAAATCCAAAGTTCTAAACATTGACAAAAATCGTTGAATCAGACATTATATAATACCACAAGTCCACAACACAATCCCCATATTCTTTTGTAAAGCTTTTGAGGCATATGGACTGATGAAGATAGAAAATCCAAGTTCTAAACATTGATATAATCAAACGTTATGCCTGAATTTTTTTATTCGGTCCAAAATTTCTAGTTTTAGCAAATTCGATCAAAACTACTTAATTCGATCTATTAGTTTAGTCTGAGCGATTTGAATTCGGTCTAATGTTTGCAAAAACGGTTTGATGCGGTTTGGTGTATTAACAAATAAGGTTTGGAATTGGAAAAATGAAAATCAAATCAAATATGGTCTGATTTGGTTTAGCCAAAAGTCCAAACTATACACCGAACTTTCACCGCTAGTCACACCTAAAATATACAACATCACTTTTAAGGATAATATAAAATCAAATATTTGTAGAATAAAGAAGATTGTTCTGGTGAAAATACATTTCATTTTGATGGAAAGAACATGGTTTTAGGGAAAATATTTTTCTTTTGAAGTATTTTTTTCATGAATTAAAATCCTTATTGTTCATCTATGAAAATCAATTAACAACAAGTAAATTATTTACAGTGTAATCACATAATAAAAGAATACGTCATATGCACAAAGACCATAGTATAATGGAAGAAAAGAAGCCTTCTGGAAATTAAGCGACAATATAAAACAACAATGATAATTGAATTTGTAACTATACTTCAAGCAAACTCTATATTCAAAAGGTAATCAATACTAAATTTAGACTAGAGATTAGATTACTAAACAAAGTACATAATTACATTATAACAAAATCAAATTTGCATCATAATCAATTAATCAAGAGCATAGTCAATGATAATTGATCATAGTTAAATTGTAATTTTTTATTTAAAAACCCGTAACTTTTTTCTTGAATTATACAAATAAAAGTGGGATTGGGTTGTGGTGGACCGGAGGCCAATGCAGGTTGCAAAGGTGGTGGGCAACCATGACGGCAGTGGATGTGGTGTCGTCAAGGTCGATAGATGTGGTGTGATTAGCGAAGGGTTTGGAATTGGAAATGAACTTTGGTATTCAAATATTTCTGTAGTGTGAAGGAAGCATGTGCTCCTTAAGAATTAAACAAATACATCACGGTTAAGGATATCCACCTAGCTCAGGATGGCAGTGCGCCCGCATTCCGTTCTTGAGGTTCGAGTTTGATTGTAGTTGCAAGCAAACTCACTATTTTTTTACAAGGGCACTGCCCTCACGTGCGGGCTCATGAGGGAACGTAGGTCCACCCTTGGTTTTTACGTCTTCCACTTGTTCAAGGATACCCTTGTGATATATAAAGATAAGAGTAATGGAAGATGGGACCCTTGTACTGAAAGAGAAGAAGAGAAAAAGAGAGAAATGTTTTCCATAAAAGTATAATTCAACCAATTCAAACTGAACCAAGAAGGAAAGTTTTTAAATTAAAAAAAAGTGGGAGTGATAATGGATGGAGAGAGAAATTCTGAATTAGACAACATATGGCATTTAGGGGCAAGGGAGTATGATTCACTTTTTTACATAGGACACTCAATGACCAATTTCCATTAATTCCAGGGTGTAAAATCCAAAAATGTATGGCGTTCGGGCACAAGGATGCATGATTCACTTCAGTATCAAACAAAAGATTAATCATGAAAAATTGATAAGAGAAACAGGTTCATAGTGAAGAATCATTTGTAGTAGTATTCTTCTACAATATATTATATTATCTAGTATACAACGGGACTCCAACATAAGCTTGACATTTAAAACAATAGAAGTCGTATGACTATGCCCTCAAAAAATGTCTCCCATGTAAGAATGCAAACTGTGCTAACTCACAGGCAACAGGGACCATGTATATTCTTATTAGTTAAGAGAGGAAAGAAAATTGACCATTCATTGACAGTACTATACTTCAATTGATGGCTGATGAGGCGACAATGACAATTATAATAAGATGAATATTACATATATAACATAATGACGTTAATAAATCATTAAGAGCACAAAAAGATTTAAGTCAAACACTAAAGTTTAAACATCAGTAATTCATGTGGACGACCAATGGAAATGATATATTTTTTCAAGTAGCCGACCCCAATCTTTTAGGATTAAGGCTCTGGCGTTATTGTTGTTATTTGTAATCCACGATGGATAGAGAAACAAGGAATTTTCTGTAACAAAGTAGAATTCCATCGAAGAGTTGTTAAAACTTACCTGAATTGCACTTTCCATTGAACTCGCGGAAAGAAATTCAACAAATCCATAACAAGTTCCCTGCTGCTGTTTGCACAGAAAATGAAACAAAATCACTACAAAAACATTACTATCTCTACTTTGAAAAAAGAAAAATCAGATGCAATAAAGCGACTGACCCTATTGTATCTGACTTGTACACCACCTTGTTTTATTGTACCAAATCTCTTGAATTCTTGCTCCAGGTCAACAACTGTGACATTGATTGGCAAATTACGCACGTAAATGGAATGGCCTTCAATTGCATCACCTGCGTATTTGTAAGGAATTAAAATTATGAAAATGTTACATTCACAACCAAGATAAATATAAACTGTACAGACTTATATATTCAAGATCTTCAATCGTAGTCTCCAGATGCACGCGTGACAAATGACAAGGTCGCTTACAAGTTTATGATGCACAAAATTGAATGAATCACAGTCATACCAAATTGTCCTTGTTACTTCTTGTTTATCAAGTTGATAAGGATTTGAACGACCCTAACAAAAATATAATAGTACAATAACACTCCAAGCTCACAGTGGTAAAGGGTTAAATGTAAATCTCAAAAGTCTAACAACCAGGAATCATAATAAGTGTTTGTTGGTCTTTAACAAAACCTAAAATAAAACCCAAAACATCAAACTACAATCAATTTTATTGATCATGTGGCCTCAAAATTAATTTTACATAGATCTCCCATATAATGTTATCGAATAGCCCTAATAAAACCAAAATCTTACTCTTGTTAAGTATCCTTAGATCCAAAGTTACCTAATTTATGACTTGTATATAACCTTAAAAAAAAAAATCTAACCAAAGGCTATCAAAGATCTATGAATAAAGAGTTCCTATATTTGATCCAATCTTTGACTTTACATGGTATGCTTTATCTAGTCAAACCATAACATATTTTTCTGTTCTTCACTTTAATGAAGACCACATGTTAAATTTCATACTGCCTATATGGTTTTCTGTTCTTCACTTTATAAGCTCATATTTCATCCACCATTATATGCGAGACTATTTGAACCATCAGAATCAAATTGTTTACATAATTACTTTGGAACGCAACATGTTCCAAGCATAACTTCGACCTGAACAACCAAATATGATTTCAGGACATTATCTCTGCTCACAGATCCAGTTTACGTCACAGATAAAATCTCTTAAGCCTGGACTCGGCCTTTACCCTGTCCGTACACGTCTCGACCCCAGCTACAAGACAGGCTATGGGTCTGAATCGACAAAAAAAAAAAAAAAAAACCAAACACATCACCACATGGAAGAAGAATCTCTTGTAAGGTTTCTAAACCTTAGATCTGAAAATAAGCATCAAACTGATTGAAATGGATATCTGTGCCCAAACGTTAGTAATTTTCCGGGGAGGAAGAGAGAAGCAGTTGGAGAAGGAGAGCATTGAAACAAATATTGTTGGTATCCTTACACTTATTGTGACATGTGATTCTTCTGACCATGATAATCCAATTTTAAAACCGTGTTCCCATTTACATTTATTTATTTATGATGTATAATAAGTCATTTATGCTTGCAATTGGCATAGGTATATTTCCTAAGCATCATCTTCGTTTTCAGTAACTATTTTATATATCCTAAAAAATAATACAATTTAAGAAGTCTATATGAATGTCATTTAAAATTTGTGTCCGTGAGCAACCGAGTGCATAACTGCACTTTGGAAACTTCTTAAATATATCTCTGCGTCTTGGGAAAAAACAAGTGCTTTTAGATCTCAAATTCAAAGGAATAAGGTTCAAAAATTGAAATTGTTTCTTCAATCTAATCGTAATCTAAGTCATGAATTTTGCAATGGCCTCCCAATTCTTATTGCCAAACTATAGGCCTCTTTCAAAATTCAACTTATATTTCTCTAGTGATCAACTAGTATTTTTTTTTACTAGGCATGCTTTAAAAGATATGAATGTCCTTTTAAAGTCTAATGCAGATTAAATTCAGCAGTACATCTCTCACTTTTTTCTGTCTCAGATCCCAAATTTTATGTATTGCTTACTTTCGTATAGAGCCAAATTGTTTCATTATTAGTACTATACCATCCACATAAATGATATTCATAACTTTAAAAGAGGGAAGACATATACCTTCTACTTCAGCAGTAGCACTCTCAGGGGGTTGGTTCTGTGCTGAAGATTCCGTAGCTGACGCTGAAGGCACAGATCCAGAAGATTGCTTTTGAGTTCCTTTGGGAGTTGATCTTACAGTATTAGTAGGCACATAAACGTTCGTCGAACCAGGACCACCCTTTGCCTTTTTCACCTGAAAATAACCATATAAACATAATGAGTATTTTTTTATTTAGAAGGCAAGCAGAAAGCTATATTTAATCACAAACTCACAATTGATGCATATGAATTCTTCGCACCATCATCTTGGGTAGATATTTGTATTGATTCAGTGCTTTCAGAAATATGGTTTTCAGTTGATTGAGAATTTTCAGGGACCATATCTTCTCTAGGTAAAGTTGTTTCCTTTTCAACAGCTTGAGCAGACTGTTCAACATCATGATTGTTCTCATTTGGAGGAGCCACCTTCTGGGTAGAGGAATCATAAGCATGAAGAGGCTCTATTCACATTTCCCACAAGAAACAATGGTTACTTTTTTGTTAACAAGAATATAAATATGTTGGGGAAAATGGAAGGGAAGAAAAAGAAGCGACAAATTCTACCTATTTCTGCGACTACTGGAACAGATCCAGAATCATCAACTTTAGCAATAGTCACCATATTTGTCTCTGAACTTTCACTTTCATCAACATATCTAAATACATCATTCAAGACAAAATATCCCTTAGATTGAGGAGCAAGAAAAAATGATTGAGCAAATTTCTTCCGTAAGTTATCCTTTCCAGTTAAACAACCGGTCACTAAGACAATCACCCCATCTTTGAACGAATCCTGAGCATCAGCAGTCATTATCTCCGCCTTGTAATTTTTGTAATCTAGTGAAACAATCTTTGCTTTGATACCCTATAGATGGTTAAGCATAAATTTGTTTGTCAAACTTATCGTTCACATAACTATAGCATTTGAAAAAGTCAATTAATGTCAAAATGAAGACCAACTATAATGTCGATTCCTTAATCCCAAGATATGGGATTGGTTTCATGAAATAAAACAAATCAGCGCAAAAGATTTTGTCGCTTCTAATTGAGGGTTTGTTTCTCAAGGCCCCCCTAAACAAAAAGGTGATAAAAATATCTATATAAGAGCAACACAGAAAATCAACCCTAAGTATTCAATACCATATTTAAACACATAAATCACCATTTATGACCTAAGCTTATGGCCAATGTCTAAGGGTCTACATTCATCTTTTTCAAAGCAAAGTTATTGCATTATTTTACTATCAAGTAGGAGTAAATGACTACATCTATAATATATGTTAAAAAATGTTGATAAACATTAAAACATATAAAATAAAGGATCACTAATATTACATTACTTAACTTCGCCTTGTAATAAGCAGCAAGGTTTTTGGCGGAAATGACGCATTCATTACTGACTCAGCTTGCCACACATGATGTGGTCACACTTTGACAACATGAATAAAATAAAAGAAACTTTATTAAGTTATACTTTGATCAATGCATTCCTTGTGACAAAATGTTAGTTGCATTATGCAAGACAACTATTTTACTTTGGATATGGAACTCAAGCAAAACAAGTAGATTTTTTAGTGATCTTTGGGTCCCAAATGAAGTGTGAAAGATACCCATGTTGACACAGCTATGTAAATTTAAACTTAAATTTTTATGTTACATAAAAAGACATTACGTAGACAAATGTTAGGAGATGATTAGAGCAAAAGAAATAACTTTTAAGAAAATTTAACACAGAAGAAATATTTTTAGAAGTTGAACAACATGATCTACAAGCCAGAAAGCTAATGGAATTTAAATAGTACAATACCAGTTAAGGAATTGAACACTTGACGGGTGCGCTTAGTGACGAACAGAAAATGCTTTAACCAAATCCGCAACAACTCAACTAGATCAATTAATAGCGTTTAGAGGGCACAAATTACATTAAGTATTATTTAACGCGACTCAATGGGGTTTGCAGTTTGCACCCTCTGTGACCTTTACCTCCACCCTGGCACACACCCATCCAACCTGGAGTAAGCGCACGGGTTGCCTCTTTTATCAGTTATGGCTTTTTGTCAACCCCTCATTTAAAAAAATTATACCACCAATCATTCCCTCTCCTCATTTAATAGTTAACGGTGATAATTTGCTAATGTTATACCCTCATTCTCCACCTTCAACACAACCTCTCTTCATCACCACCACTTGTTTCCCTCCATCTACTTTTTCTGAAGAACAAAAAAAAAAGTTTTGACATACTTCTGGAATTTCCTCCGTTTCTAGTTGAGAATAGCATGAAGGTTAACTTATACTATGGAAAATTTTGATTTCTCATTTGTTAGTTGATTTTATTAGTCCATTAAACGACCACTCACCTTGAAAGATATTGATCCATATATGTAATATGTATTATTTTATCGGCGTAATAGTCAAAGAGTCACACTAGTCAAAATCCAGTTTTCCTAGAAACTATACATTTAGATTGTAACACAAACAAGTAACAACAATTACTCAAAAAACAAAGAAAAGCAAAAACTCAAGAGTTATAGATGAATAGCACATTGACCTAATGCAACAAACGTAGGAGGAATTAATGATATAAAAATGTATATAAAGTGCACCAAAATGATTGTACTAACTTGCATCGTTGTCACAGATGTCATCTCGCCATTCTCATCCTGGCGACTAACAACACTTGAATCCTGGTAGAATCTATATACCAGCTCAGGGGAATGATGAAGAATATGGTAGTACTGCTCAACAAAAGCATTAGCAACAACTTGTGCACTTGGCGCAACAGGAGGATCAGCTGTCTGCAGGGCCATCCTGCTGAAAAATAACTTCCAGAGTTTCTAAACAATTTAATCAGTCTGGGCCAAGGAAAAAAGAATGAACCTACACAATAAATATGAACCAAATGAAACAAAAAAGAATCAGAAAAAATATCATGTTACTGATATAAGACTAAAGACATTCGAGAAATAAGATGATAGGTAATATATGGTAGTAAGAAATTGCCTATGGAAATGCCAATCTGTTTTTATGGAAAATGTATTAATAGGAATGTACAAGTGAGTTGGCATGCATCAAATGCTTATCAGCACATATAATTTAAGTAACTTCCCATTACCACATACCGGAGAACATATGTAATCCAATAGCTATTATAGCAACAAGATACGCTTATTTAGAATGTAAAAACCAGAAACGCATAAAGGAGAACAATAAAGATCTATGTAACTTGGCAATGCAAATACAAAAGGTAGGCTATATGAGAAAACGAGAATTGGAAAAACAACCATGTAAATAAATAACAGCTTTAAATCTTCAATTCTTCACACGTAATTATAATGAGACAACTTCTTTGACAAACGACCAAAATCCAGTCAGAACGCATTACTATATACCTACAACATCATCCTACCTAACAACCATAGCATAATATAACATGCCACCTGAGATGCCATCATTGAAAAATGATTCCATGATCCTAAATTATACATACCAAACTTCTCTCTATCTTCGTGCACAAAATCTACCTAGATTATGAACATAGTATAACCACACAAACAGAACAGCAATGGTTTATAACACGAAGAAAAGGCAAAACAACAAAACAAGGATCGACATTAATCCATTATAACCGGCATGTGGGTGAGTAATAATTACAAGATACAAGAATGTTATAAACACGAACATTGTGTTACTATCGTACTATTCATTTTTGAAATACTCTGGAGCAAGTGAAAAGTAATTGATGAATGAAACAACAACTAACTATATCCTATTATCCTGGATATCAAGTTTTCACACAAGAAAATTTTATGTCATCTTCTTGAACATCAATTATTTTTCGATTTGTGCGTCTAATCCTTACACATCAATTATTATTCATCGATATGAAGATTACACTTGGACAAAGTACGTGAACAGAAAAAACTCCTGCCAGCAGTATATTAGTTGAAACAATTTATCATTTCAACTAATTTTCAAAAACCAACACCTAAACGAGCTAGCCCTTTTGATTTTGACTTAAAAGAACCCCTAATCAGTGGCGGACCTATCAAGGGGCCTGGTCCCTCCATTTTTTTTTTGTTTTATTTGATTATTTAAAATTAATTTTAAAGTATCATGAATCCCCACTGCCCCTAATAGTGGCTTAAGTAACAAGTATTTGCATCAAAAACTCATTTAACAATAAATT
This sequence comes from Amaranthus cruentus, assembly GCA_019425755.1. Classification (NCBI taxonomy): domain Eukaryota; kingdom Viridiplantae; phylum Streptophyta; class Magnoliopsida; order Caryophyllales; family Amaranthaceae; genus Amaranthus; species Amaranthus cruentus. The sequence goes on from CM033460.1 coordinate 10,259,294, forward strand.
AAGCTTTTTTTGAAAGTTGGGTTTTGTTGGAACAAGTACAACATTGCCTAGGAAAGGTAGCCCCTCCTTCCCTCGGCCTACCCTATAATTCAAACCAAAAAGGGTTTATTTTAAATGAAGTAAACTTAATTTTAAAAAAATCCAAAAGAAACTCAACTTATTCTACAGACCAAACGTATCCTTAGTAACCCAAAATGCCACCTTTGTCTCCTTCCTATAATCCTATCTATAAGCGTCATGATTTTGATGCTTAGCTTTCAACATTGATTAACCTTTAGGGGGTGTTTGGCATAAACTTTCCAATACCAAGGCTCCCTTTTTTATGGTAATGGATACCCTTATTTTGTTACCACTTACCACCCATTTATATCAAATAACAAATTGCCTTTCTTTATGTAGTCGTTGTCTTCCTTTTTGTTGCTACTCTTGTTGGGGTTTCTATGATCAAGTAAATGTTTTCCTTATATTGTTAAACCAAACAACATAACTACAACCCTTACCCTTACTCCTACTCCACTTTACCATCCCCTTTCAATTACATTTTATGTTCCCATACCAAACACCACCTAAATATATTTCTTTATAAAAAAATTAAGAAAATACAATAAAGCTACAAAACATTTCTACGAGAATAAGAGTGAAGAGAGTAAACTTGAACCTCAAAAATCAGATGGGTATCAAAATAGAGTAAGGGAGTATTAATCGGTATTATTATATGATCGGATAAGTCAAAGAAGCACGGAAAACGCAGCAGAAAAGCTAACACATAAAAGCCTAAAAGGAGTTGAGTAAAATGCAGAAACAAGTACTAATAGATTACAACAAAAATGCGGTAAGACAATGACATGATTGAATTGAAATGCGCAAATTCATTCGATAAAATAACATTTTATATAGAACGCATCAAAACACGAACAAATGGGAAATGTAAGAAAAAGAAATTGGGCATGAAATTAGAGATCTAAACCTAAATTACCTTAAACAAAAAGTGTAAGTTCGGAAGAAGTGAAGAACAAGCAAACGGGAAAAGTGGTGCGGCTGCGCTGCGTGCTCTTACTTTCACTATTAGGTACTACTACTACTTCTATTAAGTATTGAGTGAGTATGGGTTTAAGTATCCGCTAAATATTGTTAATAGTTGTTTGAGTTCGTCTTTATGAGATTTTGTCTTATTATAAGATGGGCAAAAACTCGTGTGAGACCGTTCTCACTTATGAGACGCGTTTTATTGGACCAGATTAATTGCATATATTTTCTTATTAATTTTACAAAGGAAATTTTACCTGATTTTCCTACAATAATGTCACTTATTGATTAACTATGAATAATCCCAACTTTAAGGGGTACTTGTCTAGAATAAACTTGGTTAAGTCAATGACCTGCTATAGAAGGTAATTCACCAAAAAAAGTAAGAAAAAATTACCTAGAATAATCCAAACTATTCATAATTTTCATACAATAATCCCACCTATTGATTAACCATGAATAATCCCAACTTTGATGGGCATTTTAAAAGAGTAAACCCGGTGACCGGATACCTTGATATAGCAAGATTTATTTTTTTAAAAAAAAAAGATAAATTAAAATAAAATGTCGAAAAAAATGTTAAATATATATTCATAAAAAATTTATGATTTTTTTTATTATTTAGAATTGTTTATGTAAATTTTCAAAAATATTTTCTAATTTTAAATTAATATTTAATTTAGTTTTTTGGTGAATTACCTACTATAGCAGGTCATCGGGTTATCCAATTTTACTTTAGGAAAATACCCCTCAAAGTTGGGATTATTCATGGTTAATTAATAGGTGGGATTATTATAGGAAAATCATGAATAATTTGGATTATTCTAGGTAATTTTTCCAAAAAGTAAACTGAAAATTTATTTAAAATTAGAGAAAAATATTGAAAAATTACATTAAAAAATTCTAAATATTTAAAAAAAATCATAAAATGTTTTTGAATAATTTTTTTACATTTTTTTCGACATTTTATTTTGATTTATCTTTTTTTAAAAAAATAAAACTTGCTATAGCAAGTCATCCGGTTACTGGGTTTACTCTAGGAAAATACCCCTTAAAGTTGGGATTATTCATGATTAATCAATAGGTGAGATTATTGTAAGAAAATCACAAATAGGTTGGATTATTCTAGGTAATTTTTCCTTTTACAAATTAAAATTTCAATTTTAAGAGTTAAAAGACCAGTTTAAAGACTTAAAAGAACAATTTAAAGGATTTAAAATTGACATTTTAAATCATAAAATTTGATAATTTCAAAACTTAAAAGTTCAATTTCAATACTTTAAAAACCAATTTTAAGACTTAAAAGACCAATTGATAGACTTAAAATTTCCGTTTCAACTTTAAAGTACGATAATTCAAACATTATGTTAATATAAAAAACTTTGAAATTGACCTTTAAGTCTTAAAATTGAATTTTTAAGTCTTGAAGTTGTCTTTTTAAGTCTTAAAATTAGTACGTCAGAATATCCTAAAAAATATATGGGGATCATAAGCATTATTAAAATATTAAAATGAGTATGAATATGGTTAATTATATCCAAAACGTATTTATGGAAACAACAAAGGAAATAACCCAAAATGATAAATAGGAAAAATTTCAAGGAATGGAGGGAGTAATATGTGGAAAAGGCGACTTGGCAAATGACAGTTGATCTAGTTTTTGGTTGTATGACTAACAAACAATATTGGTTGATAAGTCATAAGTTATTTAAATTAAATTAATTGTTGAAGTTAGTTATACAGACTGCAGTTGTTTAGTAAAAATAAAATATTATTCCTTCCGTTTCCAAATGTTCTTCCCAATTTTTTTGCACAGTTTTCAAAGTAAATTTTGAGTCTAAATATCTCTAAATACGCATCATAAAAAATTATAAAAAATATATAATAAAAAAGTATACATTAAGACGAATCTAACGAGATCTCACATGGATATATTTTGTCTTCTATATATGTCTTAAAAATATTAATCAAATTTCTCTTTCCAAAATAGAATATTCTAAATGAGAAGAACATTAGAAAACGAAGGGAGTAGTTGTTGAGATGGTTTAAGCCGGTGAGGACCATATTCCAAGGAACACTTTTATGAATAAATTTGCATAATTACTCTCGATTTCATGAAGGTTTTTTGGAATATGCTCTTCGTTGGTGATATTATACGTTTGAAGTAGGAACTAGTGAACAAGTCAATACGAGACTAACACTATGTTTGGATAGCAAATTAGGAGAGAAAAGAAAGGAAGAGAAGGGGAAGGAAAGGAAGAGAAAGGAAAGGGAGGGATAAGAAGGGAAAGTTTATATTGTTTGTTTAGAAGGGAAGGGAAGGGAAAGGGAAGGAAAGTGGTTTCCTTCCAAATCTTTCCTCTTTAGGAGAGATTGTCTTCTTAACAAAATTTGTTCAAATTTTCCTTCCAAATCTCTCCCCTCCAAATCCCTTCCCTCCCAATTTGTTATCCAAACAAGGGATACCACCTCCCTCCAAATCCCTCCCCTTTCTTTCCCTCTATTTCCTTCAATCCAAACACACTCTAAAGGAATGAAGGTGACTCTAGAAGGAAAATGATTGCGAATAAGTGAATCTAAAATCATAATCTATGATGCAATTTTTTAAACACAAATTGTTGTGAGAGACGGTCTCTCCAAGAGACGCATTCAACAATTCAGATTAATTAGCATATTGAAGATGACATACTGCACCAAATGCAAGTCAGATGGCTTAAATTGAGAGCATTCTCGTGGCTGTTGTGTGATGTATAAGAGATTTTCGACTAGATTAAAAGTTTTTTTTTTCCAGTTTCTTGTTGTGACTAAATATTGGTCTATATACTTGTTATGTCTTGTCTTGTTTTTGTCTTACTTATGGCGTGTTTTGGGTCTAAATTTTCTTTTGCATGTCTTTCTCACGTCTAGAGGCTCACTGAATGTAATCTTCTTATATTCTTTGATCTGTATATGGTATGCACTTTATTTTTTGAGTCAATATTTTGAGGATTTGCTTATGATTTGTAATTAATTCAAATTCTATCAACCAAATGTATTATTATTAAGTTAATTTAACCCAAAATAACTTAGTCAAATGCATTCTATATATAAATATATATTGTTGTAAAAAAATAAAGCAATCTCCTACATTTTGAGCTCATTAACTAATATGATCGGCTCACAATCTAACATATATGACCCCAATACAAATTTAATTCCTATTTGCCATAGCATAATCAATATTATGATAAGATAATTTACCTTAATCCATTCTAAAATAAATTGTAATTTTGTTTTTTCATGGTTCATTTAATCTTTTTTTTGTATTTTTTTCTCTAGGAGTTTTGTTTTATTCTAAAAATTTAGATAATCCCCGTGCGATGCACGATTGTTTTTCATTTTGATGTAAAAAACAAATAAATTGAATAGGTCCGGCTTAATATTACATTAATTTTAATTATTTCTTAATACACATTTTATCAAATTCATGAAAATTGAAATTCAAACTTTTTTTTATAGTTATCATTCTAATAATGATAAAGTAGTGGGTCATTGTAAATTGTATCTATAATATAATTAGCATTATAGTGAACTTTTTTTAAAAGTATAATTAAAAATAATATAATTAATTTGTAAATGAATGAATGATTTTTAAAAAAAATTTAAATTAATGATGATTTGTAAATTAAAAATCAAAGATAATAATTTGTGCATCATTATTACATAATACTATTTATTACATTGTTTTTCAAATTTTAATAGTTTATGATATAGTCCCAACTAAAGTATTTAATGATGGTCAATTTAATCATCTTATAAACATCATTAACATTTAATATTCTTATATTCATCCTTATTCAATGACATCATCAATCTCATGAGAAGATGACAACTCATCAATTTTTTGAGTTGCTTATGTCAGCTGTGTTTTGTTTTAGTATATAGTATAGATTAACATGAATTCTTCTATAGAATAGTAGTAGAATACTACTAAAATCTATCTATCTATCTATAACTCTATCATTCTATCATCATTCTATATACTAAAACAAAGACCACCTAATGACACGTGTCAGCCTCTGGTAAAAAAATTTCCCACTCAAAGTAGCTTCTCACATATACTTTCTTATAACTTTATATAGCTTTCAGGACAAGATTACTATACATTAATGCATGCTATTGCAATTCTATATAACTATTAATTTTGCCTACTTAAGATTAAGGAGATTTATATCTTTATACCAATCTATATAACTATTAATTTGCCTATTTTAGATTAAGGAGATTTATATCTTTATACCAATTGGAATAATATATGTAATTTCAGTAAGATTGAAAAAAAAAATTTCTTTCCTTTATATGTGTTGGAATATTACATGTGATTTTAGTGAGATTGAAAATAAATTTTCTATTTAAGATTTATCTTCTATATCATCATCATCATCATACCCAATGATTTATCTTCTATATATTAATACAAATTACTGTGATATTTTCTACCTCTAAATTAAGCATGCCCGTTTATTTATATTGTATACTATTAGTCATCATTCTATATATATACTTAAATGTTTACTAAAGGAGGATAAATAACTTGATCGCGTAAGTGGCTAATTGCAAAAATATTTGTCTTCTATTGCGAAGCAACACTAGTGGAAAAAACAACATAGGCTGCGGTTTTTTTGCCACTATAGGCTGCGGTTTTGACTCACAGCATTTGTAATAGCAGCAGATGAGAAAATTATTATTGGCTGCGGTCCTAAAAACCGCAGCCTATAGACCATTTTCAGAACAAAAAAAAAGGGATTATTGGCTGCGGTCCACTTAACAACCGCAGCCTTTTAATGGCTTCTTTTTTTTTGTACAGCCTTTCCATGCATCATACTGATAACTGATCTATAGATGACAAAATTCTTCACTTCTTCATTTCTTTAATCGAAAAAAGCAGCCCAGAACAGAACAAATTTATCAACAATAAAATAAAATAACATCCATTGATCTATAATAAAATTTACAGCATCCATTGATCTATAATAAAATTTACATTATCCATTTACAATAAAATTTATCAACAAGAACAAATTTAATCTAAAATAGCAACATTTACAATAAAAAAGCAACAAGAACAGAAGGAAAAAAAAGGAAAAAATGAGGTAAAAAAGAAAGATGATGTTCCAGTTTTTGTTTGCGGCTTCTTCTTCCCAGTAGCAGCTTCTTCTTCCCATAAATCTAGATCGAAATCTCTACAAACATAGATCGAAATCTAGATCGAAATTTAAAATTTGTTGAAGACTCAATAGTCGATCTGAGAACAAAAGTAATGAATTGTAAAAACTGAAATTGAATTCATTAATTGAATAAGAATATAAAATATATACTGTAATACAGCCAAAATTAAGGTTTAATTGGAAAAAAGAATTATTCAGGAAGCAGCGTAAAAAAAAATTAATCGAAACATTATAAGAGAACAGAGAGAAAAGGACAAAACCTCGTAGTGTTTGAGCGTCATCGTTGGCAGTCTGAGAATCCGCCATTGAAGAAGCTTCTTCACCATGTATCGGATTTAAAGCTCTTATGGCTCTCCACATCTCGAACAAACTCTCCATAGCCAAGACCAAGAACTCAGAACAGTGATGGGGAGAGGGAGAGGCGGAATTTAATTAGGGTTAAGAGGGAGAACTAAGCGCTTAGTGTTTTTCTAACTATTCAGATCTATATATAAGGGATAAGGGTTAATTTTTTTTTTAATGTTATTGGTTGCGGTCATTGCAAGAACCGCAGCCTTTGAGGGTTAAAAAAAATTTTTTTTGATTATTTGCTGCGGTTTTGTCAATGACCGCAGCCTATGTGCTATTTTTTTTTCGCCTTATTTTTCTTCTATTATCTACTGTGTTTATTAGGAACCGCAGCCAATAGCTTTTTTTCCACTAGTGCAAAGACAAAAAGAGGTCAAACAAATACAAATAAACTTCTTTTTGAAGATAAAATTATTATTATAAAAAAGAAAAATTTGATATTAATAATCTAACATTTCACTCATATGCTGTGAATAATCTCACCTATGGATTATTTTTTAATAATCCAATCTTTCCCCTTTGTTTGCTGTTAGCATAGTAATATGATATACTGATAGCAAACTAAGAGCAAATGTTGGATTAATAAAAAAAATAAAAGATGCTGCTAGCAAACTAAAGGCAAAGACCACCTAATGACACATGTCAGCCTCTGGTAAAAAAATTTTCCGCTCAAATTAGCTTCTCACATACACTTTCTTATAACTTTATTGTAGCTTTCAGGACAAGATTACTATACATTAATGCATGCTATTGCAATTCTATATGACTATTAATTTTGCCTATTTAAGATTAAGGAGATTTTTATCTTTATATCAGTTAGAATATTACATGTGATTTTAGCAAGATTGAAAACAAATTTTCTTCCCCTTATATGTGTTGGAATATTATATGTAATTTTAGTAAGATTGAAAATAAATTTTCTATTTAAGATTTATGTTCTATATATTAATACAAATTACTGTAATATTTTCTACCAGTAAATTGAGCTTGCCTCTTTATTTATACTGTATATTATTAGTCATCATTCTATATACTAAAATGTTTACTAAATGAGGTTGATAAATAACTTGATCGAGTAAGTGGCTAATTGCAAAAAAGTTTTTCTTCTATTACGAAGCAAAGACAAAAAGAGGTCAAACAAAAAAATAAATAAACTTATTATTCACAGCGGATGAATGAAATGTTTGATTATTAATATCAATTTTTCCGATTAAAAATATAGGTAACTCAAAGGCTTAAAGATAATCAAATGAGGTGAGCAACAAATTGAAGGTGTATAAAATGTCAGTCGTTTGCAAGATTATGACTTTCATACACCATTTTTATTTATCAACACCAAGAAATAAATGTTGCGTTCAAACGACAAGTCTCCTAGAAAAGTGAAAGGCAAATGAGATAAAATTGTAATTTGATAATTTTTCTATGTTAGAATTCTTCTTTACATTTACAAATATTACTATGTGGAATTTCATCAGAATATACCAACAATTTAAGTTGATTACATTTCGCCAAGTACTTAGTCATTGAAAAAGCGTCATTTAAATTTAAGGGGTCTTTCTTTAGATTATTGTATGATATGCTATGATGACTTCGCTATCTTTGTCTCACTTAGTTTGTGCATATTTTCAAATATTTAATCGATGTCCTAATGCATCTTATTGTGCATAATTATAAATATAAAAAGTTGATATTAATAAATTGCATTATAACGAATTAAATAAGATCTCAATTGACTATGATTGAATTTATATATTTGAAATAATTCAAATTAAGAGTGTTAGTAATAATGTTAAAAACTAGATTGGTAAATGACGGGAGTATGTTTTAAGTATAGTTGAATTTGAATAATTAGAAGTGTTAATAACTAAATATGGTAAAGCAGTTTAAGGTATCTCAAGGAGAGATTTTCTTAAAAGATAAGTTGGAAATTGGTAAGAAATTGATTATTTATTCGAATGTCAAAAGGAGAGAAAAGCTCTGTGTTTTGGGTTTTTCAAGAATATATTTTCCTTATCTTACAAGTTCACTTGTTTTGTATAAGTTGTTTGATCTAAAAATCAAAATAAGCATTTATCCATGCATTTTTCATGTGTGTTTACTTTATTACATACATTTAATTTATATATTTGGAATAATTCAAATTAAGAGTGTTAGTAATAATGTTTAAAACTAGATTAGTAAATGACAGAAGTATGTTTTAATTATAGTTAAATTTGAATAATTTGAAGTGTTAAAAAACTAAATATGGTATAGGAGTTTAAGGTATCTCAAGGAGAGGTTTTCTTAAAAGATAAGTTGGAAATTGGTAAGAAATTGATTTTTTGTTCGAACGTCAAAAGGAGAGAGAAGCTTTGTGTTTTGGGTTTTTCAAGAATATATTTTCTTTGTCTTACAAGTACTCTTTATTTTCATTTTGTATAAGTTATTTGATCTGAAAATCAAAATAATCATTTATCCATGCATTTTCTTGTGTATTTACTCAATTACATACATTAGAATATTTATAGTCTATTCAATTTTTGATGAAATAACTTTTTGTGTATCGTGTTTAACACGGGTAATCAAATAATATTAAATACATACATTTAATATATAGTGATTATTAATAGCTCATGCTTAGCACAAGTAATCAACAATTATGTTCTAATAATGTGTAAATATTGTTTTTTATTATTCAATTTTCTTTGTAGTGTTTTTTTAAAAATTATTATTCATAGTTCTCTTTCTTAACTTTTATTTAATCTGTTTGTAACGATTATATTATTTATGCATAATAATTTCTAAATGTCTCGTGCTTTAGCACGAGTGATCATCTAGTAACTATTACTAAAACAAAACACTGGTGATGTAATCGCTTTTTAAAATTGCTTACATGTCATTTTTTCAATAAAAACTTTCCCTCTAAAACTCAATGATGATATCATTGTATTTTTTACTAATGTTTATATCTTTTGACTTTTTTATTTTCTAATTATGATTATAATATTATCAATAATTCAATATTGATTTATTTTTTACTTTTTAGGTCATATTATTTAATATATTGAAAAATCATATATTTTATTTTATTTTGTTTCAATTATTTATAAAATCTTTATAATGTTAAAACAAAAGCCATAAAAAATTTTATTTTTTTGTTCAAATAAATATGTCAAACAATTTAATTAAACTGTGCATCGCACGACATTATCTAGTGAGGAAACTAAGACAAAGTGGTGGGCTCATTATACCATTGATTAATTATATCTCCATTTTTTCTTGATAAGTTATTGCAAAACATACTCCATTAATTTTTGAACTAAAATGACCTTTACTCCCTCCGTCTCATTTAATTTACAATATTTTTCATTTTGGTCTGTCCCACTTAATTTGCATTATTTCTATTTTTGAACTATGGCCCACCATTTCCTTTTAATTTCATCGATACATTTTAACTTTATTACAAGCTTAATAATGCAAAATACAAATTACAAAAGGAAATTTGTATTTAACCCTTTGTTGATGACAAAATGAAATTACAAGATAACAAAACTAATATAACTTGAAGATTGCTTTGTAATGACAATCGTTACCTGGAAACTTGATACTAGTTGTAGGCGCGTGATCACTTTCCTTTTGTGATATTTCCCCCACAAAGGTACTTGGATTGAAACTTGGAAATTCACAATGAGATACAAACAACTCAATATACTCTTAGTACTTAGAGTATACCACTTAACAACAATGTGCTTGGAAATTATAAGGATTGGAAGCCTTAATCAAAAGTTAATTACTCTCTTGACAAAGCACAAGCAAATGAGAATAAGAGTAGAAGAAAATCAGAAAAAGGGTGTGTTTTGCACTCATCACCAAGACCCTATTTATACTACAAGAGTATAGCTTAAAAGTCATGGCACAAAAATCACTATTGATGATCATATTGATGGTCATCAATCAATACCATTAATCTATGGTATTCATTAGCATTATTCACCATAATAATCCATAATAACATCAGAATTATTGTTGAATTAGTATAGGAATCCAATGCCATCAATTCAAAGATTACGAAATAACCCAACGGTCATATCAGAGGAAAAAGTCGAGTCGGCTTTTCCTCCAAAACCAGCACAGCCGACTTGGCTTTAGCTGCTGGACAAAATCTCATTTCCAGTACCTAAAGCCGAGTCGGCTTTAGGCCCATAAAAGTGAAAGTCAAGTAGGCTTTCCTTGCTGACTCGGTTTTCCAAATGTTCTTTTGTCCTTTCCTTTGAACCCCTTTTTGGACCACGTAATTCAATATATATTGTCCCACTACTTTGGTAGTATTTAATGATTATAAATCTAGGATTATTAGACACTAAATGTTCAATAAACTCTCTCTCAATTTCACCCACACAATCCTCTTCATTTATTATTATTATTCACCTCTTTCTTAAAAAAACAACTCATTTCTCTTTGATGCAATCTATTCAGGACATAGGGAGTATTTAGCAAATCATACTTGCAAGTACAAATTATATTACACAAATTCGAATACAAATTAAATTGGAAAATTAAGATTTGGATTGCAAAACAAGATATTGAGGATGATAATGTGTAATCTAGTTGATGTTCCAAAATCATATTGGTTCAAATGTGAAGTTTATGTAATTTTTCAAAGGCTTCAAATCCTCTGTTTAAACTAAGATATAACGGTAATTTATGATGATTGTGAGAGTTTGTGACTAAGTACCTTAAACATCCTTCTTTTGCTAAATGCTTAATACTAACAATATCCAAAAAATATTCGAAAACACAAAATCTTGCTATAGACCGTCTATAGCATAGACGAGTGTAAATGGGTCAGCCCATAACTCAAAACAAAGAATTTGGCAATTTCCCACGCATGAATAGTATTTCTTTTATTTTTTCTTTTTTTACACTTTCCAAAAATAGAAAACTGAATTTGTTTATGGGTTGGGCTGCTGAGAGTGTCATCTATGCCATAGACGGTCTCTCAGGAGACCTTCTGATTTGAAAAAGGGTGCAACACAAATACTTGTCAAGAGATCATCAATCTTTATACGTATTTCGCTTAAACACATTTATTTACCAGATTTCTATGGAAATTTAGCATCAAAACGTATTAATGGTGGACCGGTGGTATGATCACCAAACCTATAGCCACTAGGGTTACTTATATTTTTTATTAGGAAATTCCACGTGGTAACCCTGAGGTTTTGGATTTTCCACGTAGTAACCAAAACTTTTAAAAAAATCCACGCGGTAACCTTGAGGTTTACGTAATTGTTCCACCGCGACCTTTTTGCACATAAAAAAGTTAGCAACCGTTAATTTTAAAGCTTCATGGCTGTTGTAGGCCTATATATGCGACTCACCATTTAAAATGTCATCAGTTTCAACCTTTTTCCCAGAACATAAACCCCAACTCTACCATCTTTCATCCAAATCATTTTCCCCACAAATCCAAAGATGGTAGAGTTTGAATTTATATTTTGGGGGGAAAGGTTGAAATTGATGGCTTTTGAAATGTTGAGTCGCATCAATAGGCGTACAACAACCTTAAAGCTTCGAAATTAATGTTTGCTAACGTTTTGCTAACGTTTTATGTGCAAATAGGTCACGGTGGAACAATTTGGTAAACCTCAGGGTTACCATGTAGATTTTTTTAAAAGTTTTGGTTACCATATGGAAAACCCAAAACCTCAAGGTTACCATGGGTTACCATGTGAAATTTTTTAAAAGTTTTGGTTGCCATGTGGAAAACCCAAAACCTCATGCTTACCATGTGAAATTTTCGTTTTTATTTTATACTCAATTTGTAAGTTACAACATAGTTAAGTGAGATCTTGATTGATTAATTTTAGTAATATCAATTTTATATAATTTTTAACCAAGCACAATTAGAAAAAATTGAGCTTTTGGATTAAATGCTTGAGTCCCCTTAGAGTTGTCGGACGTTGTTTTGGTGATAACTTTAGAGTCTTTGCGAATAGTTGGTACATGCGACCTATCTGTGATTAATAATGATGTAAAATCAAATAAAACATTTGATTAGAATAGAGAGCATATGCTTTTTATTATTTTGGGTAATTGAACGTGATAATCATAAGTTTTTGACTGTTCCTTATAATAGGCAAAATGTTAAGTTATTTGTTAAATTAGGTACTCATTTCGAACAAATTTTCGAAAATTATGTCCATAATGATGACCGTGACATCAATCAAATTTTATGAAAAAATTGTCATGATGACTAATGATAATGTAAATCTAACAAAATACCTTTACATTTTGCCTATCAAGTGAAAAATTTCAAAGCTTAGAAAATCAACACACAAACTAAAAGAAACGTTTGTCTACCACACAAAGGCGGAAAAAAAAATTGACAAATTCTATAAAGGCCCTATATAATTTTAAAAATTATGATATTTTTCTAATAATTTTTTATTTGTAAACACCTACCATATGCAGAGTAATTTAATATTGAGGCGTCTAATTTTTTAGGGTCATGTGCAATCGAACATGTTGAACATGTGATCAATGAAATTTCCCTTATTTCTTTACATTTTAAAATGATACTATAAGGGAAAATTTAAAATAAATAAGATTCTTAATAAAAAAAACATGCAATAAGATCCAAATCAAACTTATTCCAAAAGTAAGCGTGTAATCCGCAAACCTTAGGTTCGGAACAGACTGAAAAACTGAAACAGGTTGTTCGCTGTTACTAATAGCGAACAACCTGTTTTAGGTTTTCAGTCTGTTCGCACTTACTAAGTGTGAACAACTCTTGTCTTAAAAACAACATGTTGACTCTGTTTGACCTGTTCGCAGTTACTAAGTGCGAACAAACACTTGATTTTTTTTTTACCAGTTTATTACTGTTCGCACTTACTAAGTGTGAACAGACCCGAACCTATGCTTTGGGGTATCAGGCGCTTATATTTGGAATAAGTTTGATTTGAATCTTATTGCATGCTTTTTTTATTTAAGATAAGAATCTTACTCCCTCCAATTCATTTTAAATGTCCACTTTCCTTATTTAGTAAAGTCACTCTAATTGTCTACTTTCGATTTTTGGCAAAGATTTTTTACCTAAATACCCCAAACTACCCCAACTTATATTATTTAAAATACCCCACCTATCACCTTTTCAATTATTATAATCACTTAAATACTCCACCTACCACCTTTTCAATTATTATAATCACTTAAAATACTCCACTATCATTTTTCTTAATTTGCATGCCAAACTCAAAGTGGACATTTAAAATGAATTGGAGGTAGTATTTTTTTTTTTTTTTTTAATCCGGGTGGTACCCAAAACCGATACCGGATCCGGCAGTTCCAAAACCATCGTTACAGCGTCAAAAGCTTAGGTAGACCACGCAATCCCACCACCAACTCATCGCTTATTCTCAAAAAGCTCAAAAATGGCGTCAACAAAATCATGGCTGCAATCACTTCGACGCTACATAAAAGCGCCATGGAAGATCACAGGTCCCTGTGCATCACCAGAGTACAAATCTTCAGTTCCGAAAGCGACGGAATACCGTCCTTTCTGCCCCGCATCGGAAATTCAGAAAGCCATTGTTCCAACCGCTAACCCCGACACCGTCTATGATATCAAGTATTTCACTCGCGACCAGCGTCGCAATCGCCCTCCAATCAAGCGCACTATTCTCAAGAAAGCAGATGTTGAAAAGATGATGAAAGAGAAAACTTTCGGGACGTCGGAGTTTCCTATCCCTTATTTGACTGCTACGATTGAGGAGGATATGGATACTCATGGTGGTGGTTACCAGAAATAGGTATTTTTTCAATACTCTTTTTAAATTTGTTTGGGTTTTTGTAAATTATATTTGATGTTGTGTTTCATTGTAATAATTTTGTGTGATTTTTCGAGTTTAGATCAGGAATTAGTAGATTAGGGTTCAGTTTGGAATGAGATCTGATGGGCGTTTCTGGACTCCTTGTCATAGGGAGTCTTAATTACACTCCTGCTTTCAAATGTTAATCAACTACAGGAACAATCCTATTGGAATTTCGCGCTTTCAATCAGTAATAGCTAGATTAGGGTTTTTCTGAACTCCTACTTTTGTGTGTTATTTAATGGAATAATCTAATCTTCTTGAGGGATGATTTTTTGAATCGTTTTTAAAGAGTGATATATGAGTAGCTTTGAATCTATGTGGACGTCCTGTATCATGTTGGGATTTTCCATTACCTCAATGGCTTATTGGCTTTAGCTTCATAGTCATTCGAGAGTGGCAATCAGGTCTTGAACTTTCCAACCTAGCTTGATATTTTCCATTTCGATCTCTAAATGTTGAGCCTTTTGTATTTGAGCTCTTAAATTGATTTTTTTTATATTCATCTCACTTGCAGAAAAAATGATGGTTTAGTACAAATTTGATGAACCTTTGACCAACCTTGCACACCTTGTCAAGATTTTTGTGCAATGTACCTCTATCTTCGCCATGTTGTCAATGATGATGAGTCAATCTATACAGAGTATAGATGCATCTATGTTTGTATATTGTATCAAATGCTTTATGTGATTTTGATTATTACCTTGTACTAGTTTAGGGTTGACATTTGTGGATTCACATTCATAGTGTAAAAACAAGGCTGCACCGCTATATTGCGACCGTATTGTAAAGGTTTTTCAGTTAAAATATGCATGTTCAAAAGTGACAGTTTGGACGTAAAAAAAAACCATATCATTAGCATCCTTTCTACTAGCTAATACCTGGAAAGTTAGAAACCTCTAAGTGTTAATCCACTTAATAACAATTGAACTATCAAACCTTATTACCAAAGGAAATCCCAAAACACGAGTTTAATCCTCAAGTGATAAAAGAGGATTAAGTGCAAAAGACTTAAGGAGAACAATGTGGCATCTTCCTCCTTTACCTATTAATTATTTTCTTGATATCCATGCCCAGTGAAAAAAATGTGGTTTTAGTCGTGGTTGCGGAGACAGTCATGGAATGACTTTTACGGTTAATGCACATGGTTTTGTGGTTGTCAGAATTTATATTTTAATCATGGTAAGCTCAAAAACTTTATGGTCACAATACGATAATGCGAGCAATATTTTCAATATTGATCCATGTCTGTGTGTGTTCATTTCTGTGTGTGTTTATGGTAAAAAACTTTAAGTATTGTGTGTTCATGTCTTGTTCGTAAGTAGATAAAGCACGTGTTGAGTGCACTTTCCCTTGTTTTTTTATGAGATCATGACACAAAAGTAACTTAGAAACTTAAAATATAGTAGAGTTTCACGATGTACATTGGGAAAGGCTTATAAATCCGAACTTATTCGAATCATGAACTTATGAAGAGGCTTGTTAGCATGTTGTTGTTTGGTTCATTGTAATTTTTTAAATTTGTGATTCGCTCAAATTGACCATAAAACAACTCCAACAGACCATAGTATCCTTTCTAATTCACGATTTTTGAGAATATTAGTATGGATTATGGAATGCATGACACAATTTCAACTTGTGGACCAACGTTGAAGATGGCAAACCGAAAAATGCACTAGATGACCTATGACATGCATGACACTACTCACATTTCTAGTTTTATGGATTAAGCAAAGTGTGAATGCATGGAGTGGCGTGCTTGTTGGACAAGTGACTTGTAAGAACATCCTTAACATGCTTCTCTTCGCAATATTGAGCTCCAAAGGTTCTTCATCCTATTCTAGATTCATAGTTTCATGGGCTGGCTGCACGTAGTTGGTTTTTCATATCTACCTTGTTGCGTCAACTTTTGGTCCATCTAGTTTCCACTACATTGTGACAAAGTAGAAAAATATTAGAATTTTTTGATATTAATCCTTGCAAGTCAAGCGCAATATTCACTAGTTGATTTTCTCATCTAATAGTAGATTTTCGAGGTGTCCAAGGTCTCAAATTGTCATTGTTTCAAGAAATGATCTTGTTTTCCTAGTCTCCAAATTCAAATGTAAGCCAAAAGTCATTTCTCTTGCGGTGAAACTGTTCCCTTAGAATTCATTTTAACCATTCATTTGTTAGTCGTGTCATAAGATCTCAACGAGTCATGTCGTATATAGATTCCTTAAATCATATTCTAGTGATAAGTTATATGTGTTATTTTCGAGAACCATTTTTGGCAGGAATATTTTGCACATATACTCATACCTTGCTTTAGATATTTAGATGTTCAATACTTCAATGAATATGTGCCATTATTTTGGTGAGTGTTGATATATGGCTGCAAGTGGATTGATACGTTGGAGCTCCTGCATCTAAGTTAAGTTCTTTCAGGGGTCAACTCAATTCACATTTAAGGATAAAGTTACTTCTGAAACGGATCAACTCAATGAAGATTTTGTATGTTTGAGTGCGTTTTGAAAGTTTGTGTTGTGCATACTGACGCAAGATCGCAACTCCGCAAGAATTTATTTTAACTGCTATTGAAGAAATGTGAAATAAACTAGGCTCAGGAAATGTTATTGGAATCACATCATAGCTAAGTTAGAAACTAGCTTGATAGAGAAGGCAAGTTGTCTGAGGAAAATATTTGAATTTTATGAATAGGGTACCGTCATAAAAAAAAGGAATTTCTTAGATAGAGAAGATTAGAGGTAGCAGGCTTGAGATTATTGTCATGAGCTCAAGCTTTTTAGCTTTACTTTTGGATGAGAGAGTCAAGCTTTTCAAAATTGTGATAATTATATGTTATCCTTCCACATTGCAAGTCAAGCCCCAAAAGGTTACTGGCTTCTGGCTCAAGATATTAATTCTGGTAATCAGTAATTTTGAGTTGATGACGGGATAACAATAATGTACTTTCACAAAGGCAGTTAAAGAATGGGAACAATGTGAACTCTGGGATAATTGTCGAGAATTAACTGGAAGCATTGCATTTGATTGTTCATGGAATGAGGGTTCATATACAAAATAACAAAATTTGAGGGTAGGTTTTGGTTGAAACCATCTTCAATCTAATTTGATTCCTTCTGAATGCCTTTGCTCAAATTTGTTTTAGGTTATTGGGGAGAAATGGCATGAACAAGGATGCTTCATATCCTATCTCTAGTTTTAAGTTCAGGATGCGTTTGGAAACACACATTTCATATTTGAAATGACATGGATTGAGGTGTCATTTTCAAATCCTCATTTTAATTAACTACTTTTATAACGTTGGTGGATTTGGCTCAAATCCAAATTTAAATTCTTGTTATTGCCAAACACTAACTTTAAGTCAAATCCATATTTGCAAATGAAATTATCATTCCCAAACATACCATCAGAGTTTTCAAACAGGTGATTTGAAATTTTTGTTTAAATTGCTTGGTGATTTAGGCAATAAAAAAGATTTTGGAAATTTTGTTAAAAAAGTGAAGTGAAAATGCTTTTTGACATACCTGGTATATGATGAAGAAATATTATCCAGGCGACGACTTTAATGACTTGTTTGGTTGTTGGTAATGAGAATGACTTGTGGTGTTAATTATCATGAAAAGTACCATGTCATTCCGATGGCAATGAAAATTTGATAATAGAAGTTATTTTTTACACAATTTTCCATTACTTAATACTGCAAAAAAATGTGGTTTTAGTTGTGGTCTATCTTGCTACTTTGCTTCTTCGTTGTGGCCTTCCTTTACAAGTTTAAATCAATAATCGCTGTATTATACAAGTGTTCTTGTGGGAGGATGCGTTTGATGTGCTTTCTTACAGACGGGTATTGCTTGTTGTCAGGTTTGCACTTGATACAATGGACAACTTGATCAATGTTTTAATTTGGGAGCTTGACAAGAAGCAGGTGGAGTTCATTTTAGACAATTTTCTATAATAATGTGGGAGCCGATTATCTTCATAATCAAATCTGTATTTGGAGGGTTTTTGTGGTTATACATGCATTGATAATTTTTTATCTGGTAACCTTGTTTTTGTCTTGAACCAATTTTAATCTATGAAAAGATGCAAGCCAAACAATTTCACAAGAAAGAAGGGTGAAACCCCTAAAATCCCAATGACTTGCGATCATGGTGTTCTTGAAAGTAAAGCCTATCTTTAGATAAGCTAGCGTCTGTTACCTGGGGACAGTTTTTCTCATTCTCATCATTGCCAACTTCCTCTGTATAACTTATCACTTAAGAATCATTTACTTTATCTAATTGTTATATTCGGTTGGGAACCGGATTGATGTTTCGTTTTTCGAATAGTGAAATTATGATCCGGTTTTGATCCGAAAAACATGGGATATATTATGTGTAGTTACGATGTTTGAGCGAGAAAGTACAACTGTTTAAAGTTTGCTTCGATATTTAGTACACGGGTAAAAGAACTTAATCACACAAAATGTGCGATTAAATCGCGGTATAGTCGCACAAAAGGCGCGACTCAACTGTAGTCTAGTCGTGCGTTTTGTACGACTATACCGTGGTCCAATCGCATGTTTTATGTGATTGGTACCCGTTTACAAAAATCAAAGCAAATTTTAAATGGCCGTGGGTGAAAGTTCGGTTTGCGGTTTGGTTTTTTCATAAAACCAAATTTATTTCGGTTTTTGCTTTTTTCAAATCAAACCAAATTGGGCCCACAATCCAAAACGAACCAAACCACGTCAATTCGGTTTAGATTTTTTCAGACCAATCCAAACCATATTTTTCAATTAAAAAAAAAATTTTAATTGCAAATCGAATTAGATTACTAAAATTATAATGCAAAAATGAAAATGACATAATAAAATTAAGTTTTTTTATTTTTATAAGATTGCTTACGTTGTTTTTGTTAGTATTGCCAATTAAAATTTTTTCTATTTGCACGTCAAGTTGCATTCACTCAACAAGTAGTTTAGCTCATTGTAAAAAGTGAGCTTCTATTTTAATTTGGTTTAGAATTGCGGTTTTTGGTTTTTAGTATGATCAAACTTAATCCAAACCAAAATATTTCGGTTTTGAAAATTCCAATCCAAAACCAAACCAATTTATAAAAAGTCCAAACCATATTTCTTATTCGATTTGGATTGGTTTTATTTGCGGTTTTTATCCGAATAACTTTTACCCCTAGCCGTCATATCTCGCTTGGGTATCAGAATTGGGCGTATAATATATCATTGGAAATCTCTTCAAGTCTAGTTTCTAATGCCGCAAATTTTGAATTTATGTGATTTTTCTATCAACAGTTATAGCCAAAAGGATGAATATGTATTAAATTTCAGTTTTTAAAGCAAACTTTAAACGGTTGTCACTCTTGCTTGTATATCGTTGGATATCTTAAACTCTACTTTCAAATGACGCAAACTTTGCGTCAATATTATTTTTCTATTAAAAGTTAAAGTAAAAAATTTCAAATTAAAACTTTTGCATTGAGAAACACTTTTCTTCTTTTTTACTTTTATTCTTTTTAAAAAATCTTCAAGTGAGCTAAAATTGAAAATTTAATGAAATAAAAATAAAAATAAAAAATATTATTTAAATAGACCTAGTGGCACAAAACATACGACTTAGTCTAGTCGAGCCATACAAAATATGCAATTATGTTTATTTTTCGATTTTTTTTTCCTTATTTAATTTAATTATTATAAATAATTTTACTTTAATATTAATAATTTTTTATTTTATAATTAAAAATAAACTCAAGAGTATTTTTGTAATTTCACTAAAAATGTCGCAACACAAAAAAAAAGGTGACGACATTTAAGAATCGATATATATTTAGGAGTATAGTATCATATCCTTCCTATTTTGTTTTTGCTCTTTGCATTTTTCATGTTTATTAATGTATATTTTAACGAACTCATCATCAAGATTATACAAACAAGATATCATAAAGCTAAATATTTTTTTATATATGATAAAAATAGTGGATACTCCATTATAAATAGGTGATACTATACATACTTTCTCTGTTTCGTTTTAGTTGCACCATTGGGTTTGACACATTTGTTAAAGGTCGTCAAATCAGTATGGTAAAAGTAGAGATGATGTATGATTAATGTTAATATGAGGGGTATAAATTAAAAAAAATTATGATAAATAGATAGTGGTTGTAACTTGTAGGTATATTAAATAATTAATGAGATGATGTATGATTGATGGTGATAATGAGGTAGGAATAAAGTAAGGATGAAATAAGTAGATTATTTTTGCCAAAAATAATAATGTTGCGTAATATAAAACTTTCAAAACCGGTAAGTGTTGCAAGTAAAATGGAAAGAAATAAGAGGAAAAAATCTTGATTTAACTCCCTTGCTTTCTTTTACCCTTCCTCATCCTTGCCTTCTCTCCCTTCTCATTCCTTTCTAGTTTGTTATTGTGCGCATTGCACGCTCTTATAAAATTATGACCAAAACTTTAAACCTCCAACAATCCTCTCATTTTGGAGAATTTTAAAAAGATATTCACAAACAAGCCGAATATTTGTTCCTTCCACCAGACACTTCACACATTTAAAATTGCTTAAATTCCTTACTATAAAAGTGTTACTTTTAGGCAAAAATGTGTTACTCTTTTTTATGATACTATGAGGCAAAAAAGTATTACTTTAAGAAAAAAAATTCATAGAAAGTTTTTACTTTTTACATAAAAAGGTGTTACTTTTTAGAAAAAATGTGTTACTTTTTAGTATGTTTGTTTTTTTGTAAAAAATATTTTTTTCTAAAAGTAACACTTTTTTGGATAAAAAGTAACATCTTTTTTAAAAACAAAAGTAAAAGTTTTTTGTCCAAAAGTAACACATTTTCTATAAAAAAGTAACACATTTTTATGAGGGGGATTGGTTCTCACGGTTCTCATATAAGTTTGGTTAAAATAAATTTTATATATATATATATATATATTCACTAAAGTAGATCTTTGTTAATTGTTGTTAAAGTCAAGTCAGCAACTCATTAATCTACACAAGGCAGGGTCCGAAAGAGTAGGGTAGCGGGCAAATATACTCGTGCCGCGGTGCTCCTTCAAAGAGTGGATCTTTGTTAATTGTTGATAGTACTAAATAGAACAATATAATCTTTGTCAGCGATAAATTCTCACATTTCATATGGTTCAATTCTGATAGTACTAGGGTTTAGACATTGTTGCCGTCCAAATAAGCCATCTCGGTTGGTAAGCATAAAAAAATAACTTTAATTGCAATGGTTCATATAATGTGTTGACACTCTGCTCCAAAGTCATAGCCAAATAGAGTCTCACTCGAGGGAAGACACAAGTTCAAGATAATCCAGAGCATCCTTTAATTAAAAACACAACATTTGATTACCTTGATACCATTTATGTGGTTTGGATCCACTTCTATAATACAATGGAGTGATGAATAATGAAGTACCTATGGTTGCAACAACTCCATTTGAAAACATTTCTATGCGTTCGAGTGATCTGGTAAATACTTTAGGTCCATTTCAACCTGTTGAATCGTCCATCGCATGTTATCAAGTTTCTGCACAAAAGGTTGCGGTCTTAATTTTTAGCAAGTCAAAAATTTTCACACGAAGCTACACGGAAATTGAAACTAACCTTAACAATGTCATGGTACTGCCTCGCAATTTTGTCGAAGTGTGGATCTACTCCTTGATACTCACGGAGCCGTGTTACCTGACAAATATAAACAAATAGATCAAGCATGCATAGAACAGTTAAAGAAACAAAAAGGGAAATGGAGAGGTTTGTTATTGAATGTTGAAAAGATGGCTTGTAATACTTCAAGGGCTTCGCATATCCGATGTTTGAAAGCCCGAAAATCAACAACTACCCTTACGGCCCGTTTGGTTAGTGGTACTAAATAGTGGTAATGAGAATGAAATTTATGAAGAAAATGAGATTAAAGTTGGACAAGCATGCCATCAAGGTAGCAAGAGATTT
The DNA here is from genome assembly GCA_019425755.1 of Amaranthus cruentus. Classification (NCBI taxonomy): domain Eukaryota; kingdom Viridiplantae; phylum Streptophyta; class Magnoliopsida; order Caryophyllales; family Amaranthaceae; genus Amaranthus; species Amaranthus cruentus. The sequence continues at coordinate 10,281,701 of CM033460.1, forward strand.
TCAACCAAAATTACACTAGTTTATATTCCCATTACCATAATTTAATACCACCTACCAAACGTGCCGTTGAAGTATCACCTTTCAAAACTCTTATAGGTTCTTGAGCATCAATGTTGTACACAAATATACAGTTAAAGAGCAAAGTTGCATCAAAGTTGGAATCCAAACAAGATCATGTCAGTGAACATACAGCTTTATTATACGCAGTTAAAGCCTCTTCTGTTGCCTCAACGAGGTATTTCCTAAACAAAGAGTATCAAATTAAACACTTGAAGCTCCAAAAGAGAATCTCAACCAGATATTTGACACAGATAAATTACCTGATTTTATGGAGTGCTGGTATTGTTTCTTTAGTGTACGTTTCAACTAGGAGTATATGCTCCAGTACCCTAGCAGGATAAGGCACGCAATATTTTATCACAAGAACAATATACAAAATCCTCCTAAAACATCCTAAGTTCGAAAAGAGTCTAATATAGGCTTCTGTGAAGACAACAAAGTAGTAGGGCTCATGAACATGTTTTACAAGTCACAAGCCCTATTCAACTATGCATTAAAGAGTCGATTTGGCATGGACACCCTGAAAGTCATGAAGGGTTTAGTTACTAGTCTATTAATCATAACAAGAATGACATCATCCAGTAACAAACATTATCTTCAAAATTCCAGAAATAGTTAATACCCAAAAATTCACAATTACTGCATTTTGAACACATCTTTATTAAAAATGTCCAAAAAGAAGAGTTCTATAACTCTATGTATTCCACTTCAAGAATTAAAAAGCCCCAATTATCAAAAACGGCAAGAGATTTTTGAATTTAAAGCCATAGCATACTACCTCCTTCCATGTGAGATTTACCGCTACATATTGACTTGTTTTTTATAAACACTATTGTGTGACTGGACAAAGTTAAGTGAGAGAAAGACAACAAAAAGTGAGAAAACTTCAATTTTGGAATTGCACAATCTCATATGGACACCCAATGGAGCAAGTAGGTTAGTTTCACATGGAAGGAGAAAAGATATATTGACAGTCATTTAAGGGTGAGAGGGAGGACTGATTAATAATAGGGTCCATTGTTTAAGGTAATTGGCTTCTTTGTAGTTTACATATATTTCGGGGGTGAATAATGGGGGAAAGAGGTACACTTTCACCTTTCTATGTGAAACTTTATGATTTGTTACAGTCACTAATGTACCAAGCTATGCTACTCGGACTCTTCATTTTGCTTCACGTACCCGTGTCTGATCCATGATGCTCGGAAATTGGTATGACACTTAGACACTTTATTTTAGGCATAAAATTGAATATTTTGACAAATCCAACACTTGGACACATATTGGTATCCGACATCAGTATCCGAGTACAAGAAACATAGGTACCAAGTATAAACAAAATAAAGTATCCACAATCACCATACCTCAGTTTAGCACCCATGGCTTCATGTCTCTTGATTTGCCAAGTTTTCTGCAGCTCATCCTACAGAATATTCAACAAATTAGCTGCCTCACTGTTTGTCGTACCCATCAAAAACAGCAAAATGAAAACTTACGAATTTATGTTGATTTTGCAACTTCAAATCTTTGACAAGCTTGATAAGCACACCTAGTATTTGCTCTAAGACCTGAGAAGTACACGCTTTATTACATATTCTTCATTATGGGAAATACAAGGCATATTCTCAATTTACAAATGTTACAAATGATAAATAACAATGGTGTGGATTAATGCTTACACACATTATAATATTCTGCAAATTTTCTGTCAGCAGAGTAGAGATCTTCTTTTAGTGTTTCTTCCTCCCTTTCTATCTCCTCAATAATTACCTTTACCCTGACAAACAGTAACTGAAGTCACAAAAAGCATTTTGCTACTTATTAGTGGTAACGAACTACACAACTGTGATAGCAAATAGGCAGCGGGAATAGCACAACTGATGCACCTTAGGGCTGTCAAAACAGACATGACATAAGATAAGCAGGTCAGGTAGCAAATAACATGTATGTAAGTTGCAACCCACTAAAAGCACGGAATTTTTCATAAAGCTGCCAAGTTAGACATTTAGACATGCACAAGTATCTGTTACAACAAATTACAATAACTCTAGTCTTAGTAACATACCATACAAGTTCCACATGAAAAACTAGAAAATTTTCCAAGACAAATAGCATACCTTTCTGGAAGACGTGAGCTTAGATTCTGATGTCCAGCTGAACCATCTGGGTAGAAAAGAAAGAAGCAAAGGGCAAATAATACATTATTCAACTTAATGCTTATGTTAAATTCCTAGGAGTTTCTTCGCAAACTTGCTGCATAAATTAGTCCATCAAGATCATTCGGCATACATAAATTTGGTAATCACGTCAAGTATTTTATTACACTAAGATGAACAAATGGAGAAGAGAAATTATTAGGAACGTATCTGCAGTCTACTTCTCGATGTTTACAATTTGGAAGTTATCTACTTTTTCATGTTCATTATTTGAAAATTGAAATATCCTATTCTACGTGAATATTTTTTTTTCTTTTAAGTTTTCATTTGCTGTATGTTTATGTTTTTCTCCTCCATGTTGTAAATGTAGACTGAAATAGGAACAAGTAAGGGTAGTATATACTTAATATAAAATTCTTGACTTCATTCTGGCAATTAAAATATTACTCACTCTATCCCTCTCAATTAGCATCACTTTTCATTCTATTTTGCCAACTAATTTTGCACTTTTTTCTTTATTGGCAATGAACACACTTTCCTTTTAATCTCATCTACAAACTTATTCTCTCTATCTTAACTACTCATTTCTATCATTCACTTGTTTTTTGCCTTATACTTCAACCCAATTCCCCTTTCCATTAAATTTTACCCAAAAAGCACGTGGTACTAATTGAGAGGGCAGGGGGAGTATGAGTGAGCAAAAGAAATGACTACAAAGGAGGATAAGACTACTATAACTATTTGGCATCAATAGCACATCTATACCCGCTTTAAGGAAGGGAGAGGAAGTTGATTGTTCTTTTTCTAGAAAATGTAAACAAAGACAAAGCTTAGAAAGCCAATGCAAAACTGTCTAGATATCACAAAGTAGCTACTTCAAAAAAAACCTTCACACGAATGATACAAGGTTTTGGATGTGTTAGAAAAATATATAGTTGACCATCTTTTTGTTTGACTTTTGGCTTTTAACTTATTAGTCGGTCAAACAACAAAATATATGCTTGGTCAAACCAAATAGCTATGCGAAGTAGTTCCAAATAATGAACATCAAGAATAAAAAAAATCATCCACAAAATGAGCTTGAAGAAGTAGATAGGTCCCAAATCATGGGCATGGAGAAGTAGATGTAGTGTTACCTTCATCATGCCAACTTTAACATTTAATCTATTATAATCTAAAACCATGCAAACTCCACAACATTCCAATATATCTCATAAGTAAGAAAATGAGAGAGTGAGAAAGAGATACTCACCAACATCATCCACTACAAAAACACTGGCCAGCTTATCACATTTCACTTTCAAACGAGCCTCAATCTCACGAAAGAGTGACATCTGGTATTCTGCCATAGCCTACAATAGTGACAAGTAGAAGACAACAATCTTGCTGAAGCACATATGTATTTAAAAAATTCTCCAATTGGATTAAACAAGTCATCCACATACCATGGATAATGGAGTTTGATGGAGCTGAGTCTGCCACAAATAAGTTGAAGTAATTCCCAAATAACGGTTGGGAACTCCACCAATGCCAGGATCACTCATATCAGTAGCATTCAAATTACTGTTTGCTGCTGTACTAGGGGTACTAGTAGCATAATTCGTTGAATTAGAACTTGAGCTCATAGTCACATTAGAACTCGTACTGTCTAGAGAGCTTCGAGACATGATACTCCATTTCTCAATCTCCTCCTCGTGTATCTCCCCATCTTTGGAAATAAGAGGAAGTCTCAATTTTTGAGCAGTCTCAGCAACAACAAGCCTGTGCTCCAGAGTCTCATAAACCTATTATAAACTAAACATCTCAATATTTGTACAAAAAATGATTTAGAAGTACTCAAGTACAAAAGCTGAACCCAAATCACCCTGATTAATGTTTCAAATTAGCATCCACATAGAAGTGTTTACACAAGGCATCATACACAAATAAGCTTACAAACACATAGAGTGGCAAGATAATCCGAGATGTAAGACTGCATAAGGTCAATGATCAAATTGTTAAAATAACCACACCATTCCATTACTCCAATACCATTGAATGGCTTCCAGCCTCCCACCAAAATGGGGTTTGGGCTCGAATGAACACAAACTTACCCTTGTTAGTTACAGATACAAAGATGTCTTGACTGACCCTTGTAGCAAACATCTGGTGCAACTTCACATAAATAAAGAAGAATTGCACATAATTTAAAGAATCATTTTAATACAGTTCATTATGACCCAACTATCAAAATTGTATGTGATTTTTAAAAAGGTGAGATAAATAGACCTGAGGAGGGTTCTTGAGACCAAGTTGAGGATACAAACCCTGAACATCACGAACCGACAAAGCTTGCTGATATTCTTCTACCATGGCAATTGCCTCACAATAAATGGCCTACCAAATCAATTTTTACTAATCAACGATCAAATTTAGATTGATGGGTATACATGAATCGGAAAAAACGTACCATGGCTTCCAAGTAGCGCAATCTTTCCCTACACATCTCCTCTCTAGCCTGCATATGAAAATCAACAAAATTAGAGATCAATAGAAGCAATATTGGAGATTGATAGAGAAAATAGAAGAAAACATACGAGTTGTAGATCGTAAAAAGCAGATTTAGAGACGAGAGATCCATCGGAAGCCAAACAATGTCGGTCTAATTGTTCGACAAGTTGTATAACATCGGCAGCTAAATTTTGTTGTTGCAATCCTTTCACCATTTTTTCACTCAAACATCAAAAATCTGTCTTTTTCTCTCCCAATTTGAATTGATGAACTGAAAGGAGAGAAGTAAAGACGAATTTCGGTGGCAAATCAGTAAGTTGAATTTCAAGTGTTTTTCTTTTTGTAAAATAACTTCATTATCATAATAAATAAATAAATAATACTTCTAAAACTTATGAATGATCGAAGCAAAAGTAAGTTATGGATGATCAAATAAAACAAAATAAATGGATGATTAGTCCAAATTTGATTATTTTGATCTATTACTAACAAGTACATGTACCATATATAGCTTTAATGGTACACATACTTTCTTACCTAGTTGTCTCCTTCGATCCTTAGAACTTATTATACAACCTAAATCATACGATGTAGCAAGCCGTAGACACCAAGATGGTAAGACGTAATTTCTCGGCAACTCTTTGGTAATTTGTTGGAATCTTTTGTGAAAATAAAGTTTTTTACTTACTTAATTCTCACTTTACCTTCAACACATAAATAATCACATGACATAGATAAAATTTCGGCAGAATTTCGTTCGTAAAATGAACAACCAAATTTTTTTCATCCCTCCAAATAACATGTACAAGCACAATAATTTCAAGCTAAGACCAAACATATATAAAAGCGGTCATTTTCACCTCAAATGGTGGTAAGCCAAAAATTCAATAAAAATTCAAAAGCTTATAATAAAACAAAGTCTAGCAAAATGAAATACAAAGTCCAAAATGGCATCTATCAAACAGGATCCAAAAACTGTAACGAAGTGAAGTTATTAGGAGTTTAGGACTTATTGAGTGGTAAAAATATTGAGCAAAAGTAATTTAAAAAGCTCATTACAAATTTACAACTGAACTGATCTTATTATAACTTATTCGAATTTGAAAATAAGTCTGGGACACAAGTCCTTAGCATTCCTTTGTTTCTAGCATTTCATAGAGCAGCAAATGCCGAGCAAAACTCCACACTAAGCTTTGTGGCACATTAAACACCAGATCGATTCCAGGTAAAAATGACAGAAAACTCCGAATAATCAAAGCAAAATACTATCAAAATTCAAAAAGGACAAGAATGTAAAAAATAACTAGATTGTAAGAAATACACAGAAAATGGCTGAAGACTGGCATTTAGATTAATCAATTGCATCTTTTTTCAGGATAATTACTAATTTGGCACAATTAAGATTTCAAATTAGCAAATGATACTACCCAGCACACAAAGTATAAAAAGGAATTTATAAAGCTAAGAGTCTAAGAAAAAATCAATACATATATAAATCGTGCTGAACTGCTGATTATCAATTAGAATTACATATTAAAGAAACCAAATTGAAATTTGAAATAATAAGAAAAAACCTAACTTTGGGGATTTCAAAAATCAAAATAATACCTGCAATTGAATTGAAGGTGGGTTGGTCCGGTAGTGTCACGGTGGCCGTCGTTAGGCTTGGTGAACTGACTTCACGGCAGCAGGTGCAGGCGGCAGCAGCAGTGGTGGCCTTCAGGCCTTGCGATTTGCGGATTGTGAACAGCCAACAGCGTCAAAAACTCACAGAGAACCGCCAGTGAGGGTGGCGACCGGCGACGAGAGATTCCGGCGAGGGGTGGGTGGTGATGTGGTGTGGGTCGTCCGCCGTCCGGTCTTGGGTGGGGTGAGTAATGGGTTTTATGGTTTGGTTTTGAAATCTAAAACAGCAGGGAAATAAAATGCTTTTTAAAAATATTTTTAAAATTTTTTAAAAAATTGTCGGGGCACGTGCCCCCATAGACCCCTGATTAGGTCGGCGGCTCGGCCCCTGGTCACGCCTTTATTGTCCATGTTATGTAGGATGGCTTTTATTTTTGTCCATCAAGTAAAATGCGATGTCGCATAGTGGTTCATTAATAGCTTCCAAAACAATTTTAAAAAATAAATCGGTTTGTCTAACCTATGCCACAAGGCATAGGTTAAGGGAATATTAATTACCTTCATCTATCAATTTTATTCAAAGATTTTCTTTCTTATTCTCTTTTTTTATACTTACTTTAGTTAATGTATACATAAAATCATTATTTCCAAGAACATATTTAAGTGATAAAGTAGCTTTATAAAAGAATTTAATGTTCTTAACCTATGCCATTATGGCATAGGTTAGAAAAACCCTTTAATATGTAAATCACTCTTTGAGGTGGATGTGTGGTAAAGTAATACTATGATGGACATGATAAGAAACCAGGAGTTCAGGAAGAAGTTAAGGGTTGCACCGATCTCCGCAAAGATGTCGGAGAATAGATTGAGATGGTTTGGACATGTGCAGAGAAGGACACATGACGCCCTAATAAGAAGGATCGAATGCATCATAGTAAAGGGCAAGAGAAGTCGAGGTAGACCGAGAAGAACGTGGGAGGAGCAGACTAAAAGTGACATGCATGAGTTCCACCTCTCTAAAGACCTGACCAGGGATAGGGGCAGGTGGCGGCGCCTTATCCACGTTCCAGATTACTAAACCCATACTTTTCACCCTTTGTTAGTTTTTGTTCATTGTCTTTATTTATCGCTCATTTCCTTTTTCTTTACTTTTACCCGTATTTTTAGCTATTTGTATGTATTCTATTCAACCTATTTGTAACTTGCAGGTTTCTCTCTCTTGGAAGGTCATTCTCGAGTCAGGGGACTCTTTGATCGCACTCTCCTTTATGGGTATGAGTTGTCGTCGTTCTTCCCTCCTCAGACTCCGATCATAGTTTTCTATGAGCGGGATACACTGGGTACGATGATGACGACTATTTGACATAGCAATTTTCTTTAAAATGAACCGCTATGTCAGTTACATGTTTATTTTAATGTATATCATGAAGCCATATTGTGGTTTACATAGTAAGATTTAGGCGTAAAATGTGTTTTTAAGTTTTCCTAATCAACCATACTTGCATTAGAACCAAATTAATATCCATATAACACCTCAAAATCAACATTTATAACTAAATCCACATGATATACAAATGAATAAACTTCTATATATACATAACCCAAAGATCAATTATTTATAGTTTCATGCAAAATACATAACTCTAAAATTTAATTTCAACTTTCTCATTTGCTGGACCAATACGGAGGAACTCAAGTAGATCCTTTTCTAATGGAATCAAGTGATGGTGCTCAACATTAATGTGGGGGTAAACGTGGTGTTGAAGGTGATGTATGAGGTGGAGGAGATACATTTGTAGGCGGAATGAACTGAGATAAAGCATATGGGAAATGTAACACCCCGGCCCAACGGACCACCGGTGACTACTCATGGAGACTGTAGACTAGCCCCACAGACCAACACAAGTCTTTCCAGCGCATTTTGACCTCACTTACCCGGAAAACTTCCCAGGAGGTCACCCATCCTAATATTGCTCCCTACCAAGCACGCTTAACTATGGAGTTCTTAGCAAATGAGCTCTCTAGAAAAGAAGATGCACCTTGTTGATATGAGTAGTCTATCAATCTCTTTTCAAGCTAAATCTGTGGGGCTAGTCTACAGTCTCCATGAGTAGTCACCGGTGGTTCGTTGGGCCGGGCTGTTACAGGAAATGTGTGTGTGGATATGAAGCTCATAATCTAGGAGCAGGGTACTTCTCGGAGAACTTGATGCATGTGCAGTTGTAGTGTATAAATAGGACAAGATAACCATGTCCAACTTGTTGTAGCACATCTATCATTAAAGATCAATCCATCTTCTTTATCGTCTGGGCATACATCGAACTATTCATCTTTGGTAATTGAGGAACCCGCATCTAAAAATTGCACGTCCATAGGACCATGTGTCATAGCGTCATCCATAGAATGTGCCAACATAGTTTTAAACAAAAATTAGACGAATGTGTTTATTTGATAAAAGACAAAAAAGATGTATAACAAATACCAGAATGACGTCCACTAAGGATTGCAATTAATCAAATCTGGATTGGGATTAGGCGAACTCGAAATCAAAATCATTTTCTGAGGAAGGACTTAGATTCAATCATGAATTTGTGAATTCAAATTATCAAGACCTATATTTGTATCCATAGATCCCACATATCCATGTTTGGGTTCAAGTTCAAAATGGGTCCCAATGAGTCTGTCTGGATGCTAACTTATGATCATGTTGGGTTAAGGGATGGTTAGAGGGAGGTAGAGAAACATGTCCGTGACCGTGAACCGGAATCTTATGACCATTACCAACAATAATAGAATTATTAAAATGATGCTTTAAAGGAGAATAATGCATTAAAGTACCTTGAGATTTAGTTATATGAGATGTCGCACTGGTATCCATATAGTATTGCTCATTCGGAGGGGCCAAGGAAAGAGTGTGCATAGCTTGATTAATATCGGTAGGATTAGAACCCATAGTCGATGAAGAGCCGGTACAATAACATTGTGAAAATTTGAAAAAAGTAAGACAATTTGCAAACTTTAGTCAAAAACTAAGCTTCTTTCAAAACTTTATCAACAAATAAGCGTGCTGGGCTCCAGACCTAGGTTTGGCATTAAACGCTGTTACTAACAGCGAGATTTGAGTATGTCTTTTTTTGTGTCTTCAGTAAGGTTGCTATTAGTAACAGCGAGTTTAGACTTGACTGGTTAATAGTGAAAACGCTGTTACTAATAGCGATTCATTACGGCTCTAAATATCTCAGAATCCTTTCTTCCTCATTTCACCCTTGCATTCTAAGCCCTGTGCAAACACACAAAATTCTCCCTCTTCTTTCCACCATTAAAAGCAACTTCAATCTTGCAATTAACCTCATCAAATTCCTAATTCCTTACACTAATTAGGTCTGCCATCTTGCTATTCACTTCAGGTACATTTTTTTTATGTTTTTTATTTCTTTTTTTCGAAATTTAGGGTTTGGTATTCAAACTCAAATATTTATAAATGCAGGTTACTAAACTTGCAAAGTACTACTCCTTTGTGATCTAAAGCTTGTTAAGGTACTTATTATTCTAAATTTCTTAGTTATTTTGTGGTTTTTGAAAGTATTTTTGGTGATTGTAAAATCTAGTGTCATTTATACTTAAATTGTAAAAATATGTGAAATGTAATTCTTATTTGCAATGTTAATAATAATGTGGTTGTTTATTCATGAATTTATTATAGTGAATGTTTTTTGGAAATCCTATGTATTGTATTTATGTAGAAAATGAATGAATGTTCTTTGTTTTAAAATGTAGTTGCTTTCTTATTCTTGTAGAAATGGCTTCATTTCGTGTGAATGTAGTATGTTGTTGGAATGGTTCGATTCGATCAAGTAGTAGCAATGTTAAGTATGTTGGGGGAAGACGTAAAATGTTTGGATGCAACTCATACATGGATTTGTCTGAATTTAAACTCTTTATAAGTTCTACTATTGGGATTGACACTACAAGAAGTACTGTTAATATAAGTTTTAAATACGCTATGAATGGACAATGGTTAGCTTTTCCGATTGAGGATGATGAGACTATAGATTGTATGTGGGAGTTTTCAAGGTCAACCCATGTTCCTTCTTTGGAGTTATACGTAGAAGAGGTACCCCTAGGGAATCAAGAAGTTAACGTTGTAGAACCAAATTTAGTCGTGAATGTAACTTCTTCTGCCCCTTCTCCTACGCCTTTCCCTATCCAAGAAACCCAAAATCCCATTTTGACATCGTCATCTTCTCCTTCTAATGAACATAATCAACTTCAACTTCAATCTTCAAACGATGATACGATTAACGTAGAAGAGACAAATGACCCTTGGGATGATGTTATAAGTGAGAGTAATGAAATTGTTGAAGCTCCCTCTGAAGACGATGTGGGTGTTGATGAGGAGGCTCTAGCTAATGACATGACCTTAGGCAACATTCCAACAATCGTTGCTCCTATACCTTATGCACAAGTTTCCCCTCTAGATGAACATGTTGAGGATAATTGTTGGAGGTCTTGGGCATGTGATACAACCTACACCGATGAAGGAGAGTTTCAAAAGGGTATGACGTTTGATAATAAGGATTCTTTGTTGGACGCTATTAGATTGTATCATATTCGCAGGAATGTTGAGTACCGAACTGAGACTTCTAATCAAACTGTGCTTACCTTGAAGTGTAAGAGGGGGTGTACTTGGAGGTTAAGGGCTAGGAAGAGCTCCTATTCATCTAAATGGGAAATTGTGACATACAAAGGGAAACATGGGGGTTGTGTATTAAGTATTGACAATGTGTCAGCTGGACACATTCATTTGACTTCATCAGTGATCAACAATGTTATTAGAAATTGTGTTGCTCAAGACCCATCAATTAAGGTCTCTGTTGTGCGTCAAATGGTGAAAGACCAATTATCGCAGCTTCCCAGTACGCTCCCGCAGCACCAGCGATGACACAGTTTGTATGTATTCTTGCTTGTTGATTACTATAGTTAAAACATACATATTACGTATCTGACTACTATTAATCGAATGCAGGCACAAGGCGTTGCAGCTGTCATCAGATCTAGCCAAGTGGAGCCTGTACGGGAGATTGCCCAAGGATTACTGCTAGGAACACAGTTTCAACACTTCATTCCCGTAGTCGAAGTGCCTGACACCACCATGGACGCTCAAGAGTCATCTCCTCCTCATGCCGACGTTCATCTAGAGGAGGTAGATTTGACGTGCCCCGACTATGGCGCTGGGTCCTCACAAGGTGCTGGATTATCCCAATATCAGTCACCGCCCCTACCCGAGCGTCATGCGACCGCCTCTTACTATCGTAGAAGGCGTCGTAGACCATCACAGTTAGAGATTGTCCAGGAGGAGGATTAGCATTAGGATACAATTTATTTAGTAAACATTTGAACGTATTGGACATTGAAACTTTAGTGTGTAGTTTGTAATATATATGTAGATGTACATATGTAGATGTATATATGTTTATTGTAGCATTAGTTTAACGTTTATTATTAATGAAATGATGATATGATGAATCTTACCCTTTCTACACAATTTCATTCAACACGTGATGTTCACTACTCGAAAATTCAACATAATCTCCTACGCATTCAACCATTTCATATCAAAATACATAGTTTGTTCAATAAAATAAACTATCGGTAACTACGCTTCTTAAACTTCCTCATAATAGTAAGAGTCTCTTGTTTCCTAGCTATGTGCCATATCATCTATTTGTCTCTTGAGATTGGATATCTCATCTTTAAGCTCTTGTTTTTCTTTTTTAAGCCGTATTATTACGTCTCTCTGCCATTTCGTACCCTCTGGAGCAATCCACCTAAAGTACGTGCAACCGATTCCTTCATCCAAGTAGAATGGACAAACAACATATTCACGACCAGGATCAATGTCGCTCCAATCTGTCTTAATCTCAACTTCATAACCACAATCACAAAGCTCTTCAATGGAATGCTCTTGCGACATCTACATAACACATGATAAAGTAACATAGTTAATTATTCAAAAACATTAATCATACATATAAATTGAAAATAATACTAACATAAAAATTATATATATTACCTTCAAAACCTATTAGCTTGAACAAGAATGATAGAGTTTTAATGAAATGAAATAGGGAAATGATGGAGTTATTTATAGAAAATAATAACAACGGCTATTTTATGGGGCATAACGGCTATTTTTACATTTAACAACGGCTAGTTTAAAGCATAAACAAGTCAAAATAAGTCAAACCTTAACGCGCTGTTATTAACAGCGAGTAAATAGCAAAACAGGAAGAATATATAACGCTGTTAACAACAGCGAGTAAATAGCAAAATAGGGAAACAATACAACGCTGTTATTAACAGCGAGTAGAGAGGAAGACTTTTGACAACAAAATTGTCGCTGTTAGTAACAACGACCTTAGGCTTTATGTACCATTTATCATAACTCGCTGTTTACAACAGCGTCTTTACACCAATCCTAGCTTTGGAGCCAAAGACACTTATTTTGGGATAAAGTTTTGCACGAGTCTCATATATTTACATAAGTTTGTAAATTGTCTTAGTTTTTTCAAATTTTCATAACATTGTGTTGGATGTGGCCCAAGAATACCTGGATCAGATTTGGAGGTGGGCTGCTTGGGAGAAGGATTCCATGAGTATGTTGAAATTGGGCAAGGAGGCTGTTGGGCCCAATTATTACTCATGGCCCAAGATTGATGATGATGAGAGAAATGATTTGGGCTTGAGGTTCTTGAATGTCCATTACCATGGGATGGATTGTAATTATGATATTGCTGCCCATATTCACGTACATACGATCTGCCGACTAAGTGGTGTTGGCGGCTGGTCCGGCCACAACGGGAAGGTGGTCGACGGCCACTATGAGGGACGAAGGAAGATTGATTGCTAAAAGGGAGAGTATTTGTGGAAGCCATGAAAAAAATAAGGGAGAAAAATAGAGAGAAAAGAGGAGGAAAAATGGGCCGTAGCCACCAATGATGGTGGTAGGCAACACTAGAAGGGAGGAGGAAAGGGAGGATCAAAAACCTATGCTCTTGATACCATAATAGAGAGAATTGCTTGGGTTGATTTCTCATTACAATGAAAGGCAATAAATACAATGATAATCTCCTAGTTTAGGAAACATACTAATTACAAAATATTTACCATAATCTAAAATATCCACAATATCAATTAAATATATTTTGTCAATCAAATATTATTCTATCAGTTTTTAATTAGCAACTTTGCATTCTTTTATCAATCTGTGTTTTGTTCTCCAAAATTTGTTGTCCTTTCTGGTTTTCATAAAATCGGAAATCCCAAGTTATTGAAAGTTAATACGGTATGTTTGGTTGTTCGATACTAAATAGTGGTAATGATGATGATTTGGAGTATAAATTTTCAAAAAATATATCATGACATTCCCATAGTAATGAAACCTTGATCATGAAAAAGACTTCTTGCTCACAAATTTTCATTACCACTTAATACCCGTTTTCTATATGATAGTACATTGGAATGAATTTTGTGAGTTAAATAAAAAAAAAAGTAGAATAAGCATGTCCATTAAACTTGTCAATAGATTTTTCCACTAAAATTATACAAAATTTTCATTGTCATTTCCACCATTTAATTACCAACTAACGGGCTGATTGAACTTTAGTGTAGTTTTCGATTTTTAATGTCGTGAAATGAAATAACACTGAAGTTATTAAAGTATAATATAGCTCTTTATCAAATTATTTTGATGATGTAATTTAATCATATTGTATTAAATATTTATTTTATTATGAAGTTAGTGTTTGTTGGATATTAATTTGGTGATAAACTTTTTTCTTTTCAATTAGTTCATGAGAGTATTGTTTGTAGATTAAATTAACAAAAATAAATAGCTAAACAAAAGGATAATATATTCCGATCTTTCCTTATCGTTCAGAATGCTACGCCTTATATTTTTGTCAATCTTTTAACTTTGTACTTCCTTTATTCTTTTTTGATTGTCCTATTTGAAGATTTCACACAAATTAAGAAAGGTAAAATCTTTGTAGATAGTGGGTATTATTTTATTAAAATAGTGGTGTGAATTAATGATTGTATTGATATTATGAGAGAGAAATGAGGGTTAAATGGGGATAAAGAGAGTATATGGAAGACAAAAACTATCCAAAATAGGAAAGTATTCTAAATAAGACAAACTTTTAAAACTGCCCGTTATAGTAATGTGGACAAACTTAAAAGACCGGAGGGAGTAATATTTTATTTGTAAAATTGTTTCTACCTTATTTAAAATTTTGATCTAATTATTTTTTCTCTATTGTTTGCTCACATTTTTTTATATATACGATAATCGATTTTTGTCTCAATTGTAGCAAACAAGTAACAACACTTTTTCTAAAGAAGATTTTGGCTTTGATTCTCGCGTGCTCTCTCCTTTGGTTTACCTGTGGTTCTGTTAGTAGGAATGATAAAATGAGCGGATGTGTGCGGTATGCCTTCCCCTAATCCACACTGGTAATTTTTATACCCACCACCTACCTACCACCCATGGCGAGTAAAATTTTGATACCCATCACGGATATAACCACCTTATACCCGCTTCACATTCACTTCAAGTTCTTGTTATGAGGCGGGACATGTGGATATAACCACCCTGTATTCACCCAAATCAAAATAGCACATTAAATTGCGTAAAAAGGTTAAATGGAGCAAGTATTATGGGACGGGGAAATATTAGCCCATTGGCCCTACCTAAGGTTGTAGTACCAATAAAATGATTTGGTTTTGCTCAAGGCGTCTATAAAACTTCGAGTAGTTGGCTAAATTGTCCTTCTTCTTAATCCTTCCTCGTATTTTATATTCTTTCTCGATCTTGCTTTGGGGGTTTTCTACTGCTAGGGCTTAAAAACCCACTCATTTTCGTTCCGATCACGTTTCATCCCTGCATTCTTTCTTCAATTCAACCTCCATAATCGTTCCGGAACCCTAGAACTCTGCTTATTGTCTCTATGCGTTTCTTGAACCCCTAATCGAGGATGCTTTATGTTAATTTGAATTTGAATTTGGGGCGGTAAATGTTGTTGATACATATGACTGAATTGCTGTTGAAATGAGCGATGGAGGTAAAGAAATTGGAAACGATCCTGAACAGCAACAATTACTGCCTCAAAATACAAGAAAGCCAGCAGGAAGTGAAGATTTTGTCCGAGCCATTGCGAAGATTTCTGTAGCTCAAATTTGCGAGAATGAAGGGTTTCAGGGTTTCCAACACTCCGCACTTGAAGCTTTAGCTGATGTTGCAGTGCGTTATGTTAAACAGCTTGGTAAGATTTCAAATCATTATGCTAATCAAGCTGGTAGGTCGGATTCGAATTTATTTGATGTTATCCGAGGGTTAGAAGATTTGGGTTCTATCCAAGGTTTTCAGGGTGCTTCTGATGTTCATCGTTCCCTTGCGAATTCTGGAACTGTTAGGGAGATTAGTCAGTTTATCAGTATAGTTGAAGGAATTCCTTTTGTGTTTTCACTTCCTAGGTTTCCAGTTACAAAAGAGAGGAAACCCCCTTCTAGTTTTTTACAGATTGGGGAAGATCCTCCTGACCATATTCCTCATTGGTTGCCGGCCTTTCCTTCAAGTTCCGATGAGAGAGAAGTTAATGCACACGACACGGATACTAAGGAAGAAGAGCAAAAGGCAATGAATATACAAAAGCAGCAACAACAACAACACTTGACGAATAATGGGACTGAAGCTGTTGAAATTAACCCATTTCTTGCTCCTCCTTTAGCTTATGGAGATAAGCCAGTGTCGCTAATTGAACCCCCACTTCCTCGTAGGCGTTGGGAGGGAAATCATGTAAATTTTATGGATGCATTTGCTCCTGTTGCTGAAACTGTTGCTGGGAATGAGGTTTCAGAGGTTGAGGATACCAATAAAGATATCAGATTGGTTGAGAGGCCAACTGTGCGGCTTAAGTTCAGTAACACGAAGAGGAAGTCATTGCGAGTGATTAAGAATGTGATTGCTCAATCAAATGGAGAGGACAAGCTTGCAATTTTGTTTGAGAAGAATGATGCAAACGACGAAAAGAAAACAAATGCTGAGCAAATTTTGAAGGAGTCCCCATTGGATACAACTGAGTTGTAAATTAGGTTCGTTTCGTCAGTCATTGTATACTTTATCCTTAGGAAACTAGCCGTTAGAGCTGGTTTGAAAGAGATATTCTTGTTTGCTGATGATAGTTGGACTGTTAGGCATGGCTTTACCACAAGTTGTGGAGGTATGTATGTTCCTTGTTAGCTGTTCTTGTGAACTGTGACCCGTTTTTCATTCTTTCCCGATTGAAATTCATGTTCTTTTATGATAAAAGTTACTGGCTAGAGTGAACATTTTAGCTTGGCACCTTACTTTTGATTGTATCAGGTAAATTTTGTTATTAATGTAAGTTTGGGATGAAGTTGAAAACAGAGGAAGGTTGTATGTGAAGCAGAAGTTGTGGAATGATGAACTGTTCATTTTCTGTACTAATGAAAAAAATAGTGAATTTTTGGTCAATTCTACATCTAACAAAATAAAGTTATCTGAAAAGAACTTATAATTTTTATTGAGTTCCAATTAAGTTTAGATATATCCTGATAAGTGCAATCGAAATAAGATTCACAACTATATTGATTTTGATTAGGTTAGATTAGCTCTAATAATTTAGTAACGTTGAATCATATTGTTGCAATGAAGAGGTATTGATAGTGATACTGATGATAAATTTTCACACATGTGCTTTGTTTGAGTTAAATTTAAAATTTTTACAATTAAAATAAATTTTCACACAGTAGCTTGTTGGCTGACATTTTGTTTTTGAATTATGACCATGAGTAGATTTCCATTGTGATGTGATTTAGATGATATTCAACAGTTTCATGATAAATGACTTGACTCTTAACCATCTAAAAACTCTGAACTTTCTTTTTCTTCATGAAAGTTCGAACATTGTGTCATCATGAGAACTCATTAGTTTCAAGATTCAAAGTAGAATTAGTGCTTGAAAAGTTGAAGAACTTTTAAAGGAGTTTGTTTCAAAGAATATGTTTGGGTAACACTTGAGGAAGGAATAAAAGGGAGGGAAGGGAAGGGGAGGGGAAGGGAGCGGAGGAAGAGTAAGTTTTTCTTCCAAGTCTGAGGATTTTTTAGATAGAAAATGTGAAGGATTTGTTCCTTATAATCCCCTTCTCTTAATTTCTCTCCCCTTATTTTTCTCTTGTGCCATATAATGCAAATTCCATCTCTTCAACTCCCTTCCCTTCATTGCCCTCTATTTTGTCCCATCCAACATATCATGAAGCAGTGAAGATGGTATAAATAAGATTGTGGAGCAGCATTCCAGCTAATGCAATTAGTGTCATTTGGGTTTTATGACCTAGTGGCTCAAGATTTTGAGTCAGTTTATTCTTGATTGAATTGTCTTAAAGCTATTGTAGCTTTCGAATGACAAGAATGTGTGGACTCTTTCATCGATGAATGTTATTATTGTAACCAAAGAAGGCTATAGAAGTAGCAACTTAAAATTACACTGCCTTAAAGTTATTTTTATCCATTATCAAACTAATTAGTTTGCTGAGTTTGATGATGTTATCATCAAAGTTGAGTATCTATGTTCAAATCATTTTTTCGCTGTTGATTGTATGTTGGACGCAAATGATCGAAGTTGAGTAACTAATTAGTTGAGTTCTTTTCTGCTTATGATTAAAACCTTCTAGTCATGAAAAGTTTGATCAAATGATATCCAATGTGTTAATTGTACATTATTGGACGCAAATTGTTTAGTGTTCTTGAATCTTGCTGCAACATTGTGTATCTTTTTGATTTTGGTTTTAAGACAAATTGTTTAGTCTGCCAGTCACCTATTACTAAGGTAAGGTAAACTTAGGCAGGAGTACTATTTTTTGATTTTGGTTTTAAGACATATGCTATAAAGGTTGCTCGGGTTAGTATGTTCTAGATGTTGTTACGCCATTTCTGTTGATCTATCTTTTTGTAGCTTTTCTCCTCTGCTTCAGTTATTGCTCCCTCTTGAGTTTTTTGCCATCTATCATTTAGGGTGTTTGAAAAAAGCTATCACTTTTTCTACTATAGCTGCAGTTTATTATTGGATTCCTTATATGACCGTACGCTCAAGTGAGAAGCAAAAAATTTACATGATAGTGTGTATTTTTATTTTTTGGTAAAAGCGAACCATATAATTTTATTATGAGAATTTGGTACATTATAACAACTGTTTGTTTAAATGCAGAGAGTATCTGTCATAGATTTTGATTTGTCGAATAGTGATTATCCAACTTTTCCGTCTTTACCCCTTTTCTCCCTATGTATCCAAGTATTGTAGGGAATATTAATAAGGTTTTGATGCTTCAGTGCTTTCGTGCATATATTGTTGGGTATTTTTCTCAAGCTCTGTCCTAATGCTGTGACAATGAATTTTTGAGATTCTCCTTGAGATGTTGGCATTAATTTCATGCTATTAAGTAATCTGCCGGGAAAGAAATTTTATTAAAATAATCAAGTGAGTCTGTCACTGTGTCAAGGTGTAGACAGTGACAAAATTGATAATAAAGTGTTGAGCGAATGGGAACATATGGCAATTGAGTATTTCTTGTTAGAAAAATCATCTATTTACCATTATAGCCTATCATGTCTGCTTTATAATATTCAAATTCTTTGGGAGGTTTTGACATTTTTCTATGGTCCACTGCGATGATTTAATTGTTTACCTTGTTTAAGTTTTGCCAAATAAGTTGTGCTATGTGCCTGACTGTACTTCTTTATACTTTATCTTATGCATTAAGGGGAGTATAGACCTGGAGCATCCTGATAATGCTTTTCTAACAACGCTGGTATGAGGGAAGGGAAATCTGTTAAGGATACATTGAAGTTAGAGATATAAGGTAGAGTAGGTGGTAGGAGTTTTACTCAACATATCAATAGTTATAGGATCAAATCCTATTGATTGTATTTTAAATCTTTTGGGATTAAGGTTCTGGCATTGTTGTTGGTCTAGAGATCACAGTGCTTTTGCGTCTCTGCTTGATAATATATGGTGTGATAACCCTGGTCTCTGTCATACTACCTTTTTGTTAAACATGTTCCCTTCAAGCTATTCCTTTTCTGGATAGGGATGAAGACTAGCTTGGTTGAGTGGCTTTTGTTTATTCCAGCAGTAATCTCAGTGATTATTATTGGAATATCCATTTTGGCATATGAATAGGTTAGATTTTGTAAGGGCAGATGCGCCATTGTAAACATTGATTTGCCATGAAGATGGATCCTAATTGCTTCAACAAGTCAAAAAAACCAGATTAATTGGCTAGTTGTGCTTTGGTATCAGTGAGTAATTTTTTTTGTATTATTAAAAAGCTGCATGTGCTATTGCTATGTTGGTGATGGCTGTTCTTCATCCATCCTTTTCTGGCTTTGGGTTTCATCATTGTTTCTTTGTAATTCATCAACATATTTTAATTCTTAGATGCGAATTCATAACATTTTGCGTGTAAGTTTTTGAAATAGGATGAGGTACTCTAGATACGTTGAAGATGTATAGTTAAGCTTATAAATAATTGGGACAATCAACTTGTATAGTTTTTAAGTACCCTTGATCCAAGAGATGAAGATCTTATTCGTACAAAATTCACATACAGGCAGTAAAGCAGTTGTAGAACAACTCAAAAAGGTCGTCTAGTTTTTTGGCTTGAAATTCTTCGAGTTTGGCAACAACATCACCAAGAAATACTGGAAGTACTATTTTAAGCTAAAATTTTTGGCTGGTGAACGATTTGTTACATCTTCGCTCTAAAGATCAAGCAGTAGAAGTTTTAAAGGGTGCTAATAAGCATTGAAGAATGGTGCCCCCACGATTAAATAATTGATGCAATATGTGTTCTATTCTAAGAGTTTAGAGCAGTAGAAAGTGCCTTATTTGAGTTAATGATGTTTGGTTGGTGTACTTTGATCTTCTTAATATGATTATACTTTGATTTCTATTTTGGTAAAACACAATATTTTCATAATTTGAATTGCTAAGAGAACTAGATCTCGCAAATATTAAACTAATATGAAATTTTATATCAGAATCAATGCTAAGAAGTAAGAAACAATAAGCAATATAGAAAATCATCAAACCCTTGAAGGAGCTTTCCTTTGATGGTGTCACCTGCTAAAAACTAATGGAAGTTTACAAATGCATTTATTCTTATGCCCATGTATCGCATACCAGAAAGGGCTCCTGAGGGTAATAGTCACTGTATATCGTTGCTCTCTATAGTCTATACAGCTGATGCAGTTCTGCTGCTTGACTCCTTGGCAATTCTAACTCCTGGTAATGTATCTTCCATCTGAATACTCTTTTTATGTGCACTTTCTATTTTCTTTTATTATTTTTATTTCTTGGGTCATGATGACTTTGGTTGGGCATTTCTTTTTTGCATGATTGCTTGTTGTTTAAATCCATGAGCTTCACCGTTACATATGCGTTGTCCATCCCAAAAAAGTGTTTTTTCTATTGTCCATGCTATATGGAGGTGAGCTATCAAATAATAGGTTATGTCATAAGGGTGCTTTGACTTTTGCTGTAGACCGGCCCTTTCTGTCTGGCATTGTTTGAAACTAGATAGTTCTGACTTCAAAAATAAATAAATAAATAAATAAATAAAAATTAAATATTTGGATAGATTTATGATCACACAAGTGTATCAGACTTTGTGATCCTATATTTGTCATAACACTCTCTCACCTCCTTGAGTTAACATATCATTATCATTGTTCTCTTCAGTTTATAATTTCATGGACGAAGTTCTGTCTTATGACAATTTTGCTATCTTGTCATTATTTAAAAGCGCTCCTTATTTTGGAATTTGGAAAAGTAAAAGGGGACAGTCCATACTCAACAGTAAAAGCCCTCGCCATGTTGAATAAAGCTTGCAAAAACTCTCCTTTGTGTATTTTGCAACATTGCTTGCGTTTGGAATTTCAGTGGTTATTTCTTGTATGTGATACTTAGATTGTGTAACAAATATGTTTGTTTTGTCTGTTTCTTTCTCAACTAAAGGAGCTGCTGAATCATTTAATGATTTTGATTTTAGCCTGAGTTGGATGATTTTATGCTATTTTTGCTGCTTATCAGATTTTGATCTGCTTACATGTTTTTAGAATTGAAGTAAATGGTATTGCATTTGCACATGGAGTCACGACTCATAAGTCACAAGAGACCCTACATTAAGGCAATGCAAATATTTTGTCCTTTTGGTCTTTTAATAGTATGTTAAGTAATTTAGGGCAGTGAAATCAAATTTGTTGATATTTATGTAGTTCTGTGGGTCTTTTGTAGGTTGGTTTTTTATTGGTTGCTTGTTGCTGCAGATCTAGTATTTCTGGCTTCTGGAGTTTCTTCTGGAACTAATACATTCCATTTAATGCCTTTCTTTAAGTGAAAATTTGTGATTCCGTAGAATTTAATGGAATAGCTCACTCTATTTTTGAAACAAGCAGAGTTATAGGAAAGAACATACTTTATTGTTTAATTGCTTTACAGGGTATTGTACTGGAATACCAGACTATTGTTTGACATGTTTTGTGTTACAACCAAGTTAATTATACTTCATGTAAAAAGAAAATCAAGGAGTAGAAAAGTGGACTTAGAGCCACCAAAAAAATTGAAAAGGGGACTTCAGGAGAACTATAAAGAGTGATGATTCTAAATTCTAAGAAAAAATAATGTAAAGGAATTAGTAAAAATTGTGTAAGAGGCTACTACTTGCGGAGTTTCTGAACTTGTACACCTTTTGCATCGCTGTGAACTAGCTCCACAATTAGATCTTTAAATATCAATCGTCCAATATCTAATATTAAAGCTGGCATCTCACAGCCAAATTAAATCCAATTTTCTGTTCTGTGTTGGATCTTCTTCTATGATGGTTGTCAGAAACTCATCCTCATCAATCATCATCTAAGCCACGAGGCAAGTCGATAGGTTAGAGATGATCGAGTTCTTTTAATATTTGTTGCTGTAGCTGTGGGTTGATTTAGAGAGTCTCGGAGATAGAATTTCATTGACTGCATCAAACAGGAGCCTCCTGTTACATCTTTCATTGGATCTTGTATTTCTTTCTTCATTGTAGGATCTCTCTTCTGAAACAAAACTGCTTTCTTTGTTTTGCTCATGCATATAGAATAATATGGGGTCCATTACTTCTTGAGACTGGTTGATAAGATGATTGTCCATGTGATCAAGATTATTGTGCAGTAATCCTGAGGCTAAGAACAGTTTAGACACATGACTTCTCAAGATTCAAGTCCTTTTTATTAGGTCTGGCATTTCCATGTTGATAAGAGCTTAATTTCCACACAGCTGGAGCTGGCTCTTTGATGTCCTCTGGCTTCCGAAAAATACTCACATAGCTGAAACCTGGCCTCATGCTATCAGGGGAAGTTGGCTTGGAAGTTATGCACTCTACTTCATTATATATTGCATTGCTCTCAAAATCTGCATAAAATTCAGACAACATTGGTTTAATTTTTTTGCTTTTATAAGTTTTTCTTTAATATATTTTGATATAGTATTAAAATAACCACATTCTATTAAGTTTGTGAAAAGGTAAAATGTGTATCCCTTATATGATTCAAAGGCTGCATATTCTTTCTTTTTCTACTCAGACTTGTACAGTTTCAAATCTTGTGCCTTATACCCTGACTGACCAGTTATTAAGCTGTGGAAAACCGCGTATATTTGGTTGATTTAGGAAAGTCATGGACAGGATAGTATTAGTAGCTATTAAACATGGTTGTTGATCTTCTAGTAATAAGAATAGAGTTTATGTCATGTTTTTATTTTCACAATGTTGTCTGGCTATCGACTTTTGTTTTTGTTTAATGTCGCTTATCAAAAAGCAGCTAACTGTACAATATATTTTTGGATGACTTGCTATCAACTTTTTATAAATCAAATTCTTTACCGTTGAATGCTGTTGGCTTCTTTTTTTACCAGGGATGGAGATTCCTCATCATAAAATCCTGCATCAAGAACTGAGACTGGGCTTGGTTGCTCCCTTACAGTTATTGCTAGTTCTTGAAATGCTATATCACCTTGAGTTTCTTCTGATTTCTGATGTTGAGAAATCCAGGTTGGTGAAGGTGTATGAGTCATGAGAATATATATGTTGATGAATCAGATGATAGTCATCAACACATGAAACGAGAAATATAATTTACTTTGTCAACACTCAAATTTTGTTGGCGCAAAACCAAATTTGTCTGTCGTTGGCTCAAGTATGTCAAGTCATTGCTGAACGCACTAGATTAGTCACCGGCCTGTTCTTGCAATAAAAATCATTTTTTGTGGTAGCTTTTGATTTTGAGATACAACTTGCTCTCTTTGCTTTACTTTGAAACTGTATGTTGTTGGGGTAACATAATTTGTATCTGCACTTATTGTATCTGAGATACTAACTGAGCCGTCAGATTTGGCCTGGTCGTAGATTCAGATGCTTTTGATGTTCTTATTGACCTCGGGATTCTTCCTCTAGGATTGTTGTTCAAGATCTTACGAGTTTCTTTGTGATTTTTTGCCCTCTTTTTCTGTATTGAGTCCATGGTGCCATCAGCGGGCTTAATCCTGATTCGCTGCTCTTGTTAGAGGTATGTGAGTCTTGTACAAATTGAGCTGCTTCTTTTCTTGAATCTTTTGTAATTTTATTCCGATTTATTTCTTTAGTTGAATTAATGTGCTTGGGAAGACCTAAACTCTTTACCTGTAGGTAGAGTTGTTCAAAACAGGCCCGATGATTTATAATTATGTAAAAGACAATATGGATACAAAACCCGATTCCAAACCAATCTGAAACACCTAACCTGAAGCCATCCCGATGACCCGAATGAACACCTCTAACCTGTAGGTTGATAGCAATTTTTGAAGCCAGTCTTTGGCTGATGTGTATGAGCTGATACTGTTCATAGCAGTTGCACAATATGAAGACTGGTCATCCTTTCTGATCTCTAACTTGTTCTTCTCCCAGAGTTTTGGAAATCAAGATCAGCCAACTTTTTCTCAATCGCACCATAGACCGTGTTTTGAAGGAGCTTCTTCGTATACTGAATCGTTTTGCGTTGACTTTGCCGCGGAGTTCTACATTCCTTACTATTACTTCTTGGAGAATTTAGAAATCGGTCTATCATCAACGGTCCGTGAAGATCTCGAGAATGCATAAAAACTTCGGATAATGCTTGAGCCATTGTGCTCTATCTGTCTCTTAATGGGAGATTTGTGATCTCTTTTACGACAATCAGATGTTTTTCGACATTCTGATGCATCAGAAATTGAGAGCCTAGACAGTTCCATGGGGTTCACTTGCATCTCTTTTAAGACATGCGGACGTTTTTCCTGCATTTGGCAAAACTAAAGGTTAGTTCTTTACTTCAATTACTCATCTTGCACTTGCAATCAGATAGGAGATTGAAGTACAGATCTATCATATGAAACATCTGGTTAAACAAATCTAATGCACATATACTAGTGAAGGCTAAAGTATTCATCATTTCATTGTATGAATTAATCTCTCCCTACTACTCGATTTGTCCCATTTTCTAATAATATTATTCCGTCTAACTTATTTTGCCCCATTTCTATTTTGGGACATAGCCTCATCATTTTTGCCCTCTATATTCATTCTCTTATCACTAAATAGTCTCACAACTTTGATCCTTTATATTCAATTTCTTAATTTTCGTGTCATTACTAAATAGAATATGTTTTCTCGATATTTCAAAATAATAGTGTATCTGGCACTAATTCAAGTGGGAAGAAAATTAAGTAAGAAAATATTGTCTATATATGGTGTGTTTTCAATATATATTACATATGCTAGCAAGGATTATTAATGTAAACTCTTGTTTTTACAAGAATACATCCAAATTGCTTCTTCACTTTTAAACATATTTTATTGTGTTTTGTTTTGTTTTGTTTCTTAAATTTAGAATACTATACCTTGTTTCATCTTAGGAAGTAGGAACACTAGCACTACCATATTAATACTTCAAAGTATAAAACTACAATAGATGTCAGAGCCTTGATACTTTTATGTCGGTTACATAAACCAAAACAAATAACGAAACCATCATCATCATATCGATTATATCTTTGATACTTAAGTCGGCTACATAAGAATATTTGTAGTGTTGGATAAGAATGTTGCTATTGTAAGAAGAAATGGCACATTCAAATAATGCGTAAAGAAACGATTTGAAAGATAGAGGAAGAAGGGATATTCAAGCCAAAGGGGAGGCCGCTCTAGGCTTTGTTGAGGAGATGATTATAGAGCACTTTTTCTCGTTGGTGGAAATGCTTTTAGTATGCTTCATAAACCGTGGACTCTCCATCCTCACTTCTAGTCCAACATAATTCATCTTTTTGTATGATTATACGAAGGGGATACTTATAATTATAAACACAATAAGTAGGGAAAAATATTCCTTCATAATGTCCTATTCTCTAGCAACGATGTATTGTGTCAATGACTCGATGAGTAGATATCCTCTTTGAAAAATGATTGAGGTTTTATAAGTTATCCTATTCCCTTCCGCCCTACCCATCTTTTTAAATTTCTTTATATAATCCAAATATATCTCTAGAGATTTTCATTCTGGTTATCTGGTCTAGTTTGGTCAAGTATTTCGGGTTGGTTCGAAATCGAGTCTTGCATTTACATTGATTTTTCATTTTGAAGTCCGGTCAAGTCGTGTTCAGTTACAAGGTCGGGTGAATATAAGATCGTCAGGTCTGTTTTGAACATCTATTACTCACTTAATTTTATCTTATTTACATTCTAATGCTCAACCATTTATAAAAGCACAGCCAACTATGTAAAAGTATCAAATATAGGTTACTAAACTGAGTATTGCTTTGTCCCATTTAAATTGTCACATTCCATATTTTCACGTGAAATTTTTTTTATCTTTTATATTGTAAAATAAGTGAGATAAAAGGAGTATTACTTTTAAAAATACTTCATTTGTTGATATGAAATCGCACATTTTTTATTTTAGTTTTTTCCACTTACTTAGCAATCCCTTTTTTTGAAAATTGTTTTACTTCTTTTTTTTTTTTTTGAAACTTACTTTTTTTCTTTTAATCTCATTTTTCAAGTATATATTTTCTCTTCATCTCCGCTATTCATTTCTTCCATCCACTTATATTTTGTAGAAATATTATTTGTAAACTACAAATTAGCATTATTTTTCATTCCTTTGTAATAGCTGCACTTTTGGTTTTTATGCTATTCAGTACACTTTTTTAACATTAAATATCTTCGATGTGTTGTGCGACAAAGAAAGCAAAATTCAATGCAGACAATAGATAATCATTCCAAAATTTAACGTCGTTCACTATCAATGTGATAGCTACATCTACAGCGGAAAAAGTCTCCTGCCCAGTCAATGTTTGACCCTCAGTTCATCAACAACCATGGTATTGACTCTAGTTCGAATTATCCATCATCAGCAGCGCATAATATAATTAAATTTATTTAAGTTGATATCATAAAAATATGCATTTAGATGATTTAAAACTTTTTCACATGAATATATTTTTCTTTACACATTCAAGAAAAATTGTAATATAAGATGATTAATAGATAAGTTTAGTATTCAAATGTGACTACTAATTAAATATGATAGTATATTTTTTGAAAAATTATCTTAATAATCAAACATTATAATTTATAATTTATCCTTTTAGTGATAGGTAAAAAATTTAATTTTCACCAAATAGAAATACAAAAATTATTAATTTTAATTTCCTTGTCTTTATTAATTTTTTCGATATGGGATTTAAAAAAGGAAAGTACACACGCCAAAGTCAAGCTCCCACTTTCCACCTTCCATTAATTAACTTTTAAGAATGAGCAATGATGATGGCTCACTTTTTTTCGTCACAGCAAATCACAACAAACAATAAAAAAATTATAAACCATCATCATCACATTATTATTATTATTATTATTATTATTATTATTATTATTATTAGTATTTAGAAGTACTTTATATTTTAGAAGTACTTCTGAAATATTTGCTCATTCATCCGTTCCAATTTACTTGCAATGTTTGTTTTTTCACGTAGTCTAATACACTAATTCAATCCTTAATATCTCTAATTATATATTAAAAAATTATAAAAGATGTTAATAATCTTTGCAATGAGACGAATCAAACAAGATCTCTCTTGACTATATTTTAACTTATAAATTAAAAACTAATCACAAATTAAGAGTGATGAATGAACATTATCATTTTATTAAATGTTGTGACTAATATGGGACGGTGAAAGTATATTACATTATTTACATAAGTTAATCGTTTAAGCTTATTTAATAGATTGTACCTAAAGTCAAATATATGACAGCGAAAGTAATACTTCTAAAAAGAGTAAACTGTATTAATGAAATTAAAAAAATAAAATTAATTGATCAAATAAAAAAATAATGAATCATTGTTCTAAAATAAAAATAATACAAAATAAAATAAATTAAAATATATAGCGAAATAATGCTAAATGAATGGGACCCGTAAAGTAGTACTTCTTCCGTTTTATAACACTTGCTACTGATAGTGGTATTTTTCCACACAACATGTCACACTCAGTAGCAACTAAAGTAGGCAACATTAGCTAATAGGAATTGCATCTTCCTCTCTCCCTCCCTCCCTTTTGAAGAGTATAAAGTCCACCTAAACATTCCCAATTTCCCTCTACAAAATCAAGCCTACCTTTCCTTTATTCATCATTTTCACAATACCCAAAAAAACCCAAAATCAAAATCAAATGGGAAATCTGTGTACATGTTTATCATACCAAGATATCAACAACAAACAACAAACTAATCCAAAACGATTATACTGTCGATCCAGTTCAGCACCCGCAACCGGAATCAGTAATCGCTGGTCTAGAATCCGATCTTCAAGGAGAGATAGTTTCAAGTTTGAAGATCCTGTTCTTCATCAACAAGCACTTGCTGCTGCCGCCATTATTCTTCAACAACATCAACAAAATGGGTCTGGGTCTGGGTCTGGGGTTGAGTCTTTGGGTTTTGATCGATCTACTTCTCTAAGATACCCTGTATCAAATGGGGTTTCTAAGAGTAAAAATGGGGTTAATACTTTGCCGAGAAGTTCTAGTTCTAGGGCTCGTTCTCTTACTGATCCTCTGTTAAAACCTCATCAATTGGTTACCCAGGTTTCCCATTTTCTTTTTTTTTTTTTTCTCTCTTTTAAGTTTTATTTCTATTACAGCCACCGTCTCACGGTGAGATAATACCAAAACAAAAAAACCCAAAAGCTAAAAATTCATATTATTAGGCTGTTTAGCATATTTCACGGTGATTTAAGTTTCTATTATTTATTTGACTGTGTGATTGAAAGGTTACGAATTCTGAGTCCTGAAAGAAACTTCTTGTATAAATGCAGGGTAAGGTTTATATGTTGCACTTGGTGCATTGTCATTGTTAATGCATCATTTTAATTTTTAATACTACTTTTAATTATGTATAATAAAACATTATAGAAAATTTGTAGAGTATATTAATAAAGTATACATTAAAATATATTAAATAATATTTTATTTGACTATATTTAAATTAAAACGAATTGATTAACATGCTAAAATTATGGGAAAGAAGAAATATCAAATAATTTTGTGTTGCACACTTGCAATAGGTCTTAGTCTAAAGTATTACCGAGATAATTTGATAAGGATATGATTTATCGTCTTTTATTTATCGTTTATCGGAAATATGGGTCATTGTTTTTATATTTGAAGAGAATTATATGGTTTGATTGTTTGAATTTGACTAAATTATGTGTTTTTACCAAGTCATGTTTATCCTTCTAGTGAAGTTTGAACAAAACATTGGAAATTGGTATGTCTAATTTGTTGAAGTTTCTTAGAAGTGTTAAATTATGACTAATGCTTGAATTTTTACTATATAATATGTTTGGATTTTAAATTATTATTATTATTTCCTAATCTTTAACAAAAATGTTTTTATATATATAAAAAAAGAACTATCAACAGTAGTTTGAAAGAATCTTTCAATTTCAAGTTTGAACATACAATGATACAATAATGATTGGAAAATGACATTATAATTATGTATAAATTTCTAAACGAGAAAATTGAACAAAAAATAAATTTAAACGTGATTTTTGACATGGTTTTCAATTTTAAATTTGTCCATTTCAAGTATTATAAGTCGAGAATAGGATTAAATTATAGAGTATTTATTAGCTACAATTTTACACGTTAAATAATTTAGGCGTGTGACTGTGATAAAATAAGACTTGAGCGTTGTTATATCACAAATTCTTATGAGAAACGATCTCTTTGAAAGACCTTTCTTTAATTGGGTTGATCTATTAGGAAAAATGTAGAGTAAATATAGGCAACAAGCTTTTAGGCCTGAGAGATGTCCCTCTAAAAGACGGTCCCTCAGGAGACTGCCAATTGTTATATTGTCTATGTCAACCAAATTATCTCATAAATTTGGTTCGGCTTATATCACAACTTAAAAACTAATTGATTTCAAGAGCACTAATTTTTTTTGTATAAAAAAAGTGTTAATTTTCTTATATTATAAAGTTGGGGACTTGTGAATTGTGATAGCTCCTAGGAGTCGTTTGGTTGACGTAGGAATTAAATTCCTATGGGAAGTTGTAATTCATTGGAATTTACTTCCTTTGTCAATTTCCTAGGAAATACTTATTTTTGTTTGTTTGACAATAGGAATTTTTATTTCCATGGGAATTGTAAATAACCAAGGGGGTATATGATAATCTAATTCCTATGTCTCATAGGAATTAACTTCCCTTGGATTTTATAATTCCTAGGAATTTTAGTTTTTTTGGCAACCAAACAAATTACCATAATACTATTTCCTAGGAATTTAAAATTCCAAGGTTAATAGTGGGTAACCAAACAAGCCCCTAGTCTTTTTTATTTTGCTATAGAACATAAAAAAACATTCATTTTAGTTTGCCCAATGCAGCAAAACGAAAGATAAAAACTTTAAAAGACATTTATTTTAATGGAAAAATTGATATTTATAATCCAACTTTTTATGCATTCGCTGTGAATAATCTCAACTTTGGATTATTTTTAATAAATTAACTTTTGTCTTTAGTTTGCTATCAACATCATACTAATAGAGTATGCTGATAGTAAACTAAATGCAAAATGTTTTTTTTTCATAAAAAAAATAAATTATACTGACAGCAAACTAAGAACAAATGTTAATTATATATTTTTTTTTTTTGGAAATAAGAACAAATGTTAATTATTAAAAACTAATCTAAAGATGGGATTATTCATAGCGAATGAGTGAAAAGTTGAATAATTGATATTGATTTTTCCTATTTTAATTTGCACAATTAGAGGTGTTTATTCGGTTCAGGTCAATTTCGGTCAAGTGTTTTGGGTCGGTTTAAAATCGGGTTTTTTGTCCACATTGATTTTTATATTATTTTAATTCATTTTAAAGACTGGTTAAGTCAGATTCGGTTCGAAAGTCGGATAAATATCGGATTATCGGATTTGTCTAAGACTAAAGCTAAGGTTGCGTATGAAAGGCTTTAAAAGTAGTTAATTGGCTCGCATGGTATGTACAGTTATTAGTTTCTTTTTAAGAGTATTTATTTCTGTTAAAGAAAGTGGTTTGAGAAAAAAAGAGTTTTAATATAATAAATATATATTAATATACTCAAATGACGGATCGAGTCTGGTACATCTCAATGTAGGTTCTGGCAAATTCGGCTGCCACCCCTCATTAAAAATTGTCTTTTTTTATTTATATATAAAGAACTAAAATTGATCCGACTTAAAGTATTTTACTCAAATATCTGAATGAACATCTCTAACAACACATGCATAATGCTTATAATTCATCTGATACGTATAGAAAATAGTTATTGTGTAATAATATTCATAAATTACCTAATCATCAGTTGGCTTTTTAGACTTAATTTTGAAAAGTTTGATATTCCGACTTTTATTTTGTTACATATAACGAAGAAGTTGTCACCTTTGGTAGAAATCATTATCTACAACTGTAAGTCTATAACTTCACGTAAATAACAAATATTTATGATTCAATAAGTCATTATGATTCAAACCCAAAAAATAATAATTACAATTTTAGGACCCTCCTCTCTTATTAATATTGTTATAGTACTTTAAAGTTTGCTTTTGGTATGAGAATAATATGAAGATCATAATGATGTAGCTTAAAGAAGAAAGTGTTGTGTTTAGGTTGGCTTAATCTATAACTCTGAGAATCATAGGTTGACTTAGTGGTTGAAATTTTTTCATTTATCTTTGTGACAGAGGTTTTATATGAAATATAAGCGAGTAATTTTTCCGTTTCCTTGCCTGTAACAGATTCATCGACTTTATCCTGAATAAAAAAACATATAAAAGTTGTATTAAATAGATGTTGAAATCTAAAAAGTGTTAGCATTAAGTGCACTTATAGGAAGTTGGCTTGTTGAGACATGAATGGTCCCAACTGCTAACTGTTAACCTTAGAGGCTCCAGGTGCTTGGTTGCCATAAATTTTGTACTCAAAATTGCCCCTTTTTTATCCCTTGACTTGATCCAAGATCAAGGGTTGCATGTGGACTGCTTCTTTTCTTTTTCTTTTTGTTTTTAGGCTGTTGGGTACAGCAAGTTTTGTGGGGGACCAATCAAGACCTAATTATTTCCCTCTTATGCTATTTTTTATTTATTCATTTATTCAATTAGATCACTATGGAAATAAAATAGGTATCTAAAATTTACAAGAATGTTCATCCTTAACATATTTCCATTTTTATCTGTTGTTTAAATGTCTAAAGAACTATAAATCTTTTGTTTTGAATTTCGATGGTTTAATAGTGAAATGATTGATTAAATCTTATGTGCGTATTGTTTATGGACAACTTCTCAAATGAGATAGTCTCACGGTAAGACCATCTCTATTGGGATAACTCAATGTACATTTACAGTCTTAAAGTGATCACTTACAATCTTAAAGCAATCAATCAACCCGTCTCATGGTGAGATGGTCTCACTTGTTATTTATGTTTATCGTATATTCGAAAATGATTTCTATCAAGAACCAATTTGAAATAACCTCTTTACTACTACAACAAACCCCTAATTCCTAACTAAGTAGAAACGAGTTAATAGCATTAGTGTAATGAAATATTATTATCTGTTTAACTAGAATTGAATGTAGGTTATAAACTTAGAAAAAGAGAATGGAGAGGTCCATTCTATATATGCTTATATGGGTTTGAACTACTTTTTATGACAGGATGGAGCTATTGATGGTCTAGAAACTAGACATTTTGTGCTTGTTCATGGAGGTGGTTTTGGTGCTTGGTGTTGGTATAAGACCATTGCACTTCTTGAAGAGAGTGGATATAAGGTTACTGCTATTGACTTAATGGGTTCTGGAATTCATTCATCTGATACCAATGCTGTCACTAGTCTCTCGCAATACGTTAACCCACTTATCGACTTCCTCGACAACCTTGCTGACGGAGAAAAGGTTCTTTCTTTCATTCGACTCGTTTAAGCCATATTTGATCTTACATCTATGACTTCACGTATTGTAGTTTAAAATTTCGTTATGAACACTTGTCGAGTTTTTCATATTAATTTCCTTATTGGACATTGCCTCTCCTATTAATACATCAGTATGATGGCACTACAAAAAAACGCGCATACACTGACCAACACCTCCGACTAACACCAAAACAGTCGGGGATTGCATACTTTGGCAGAAGGTATTGGTTTCACCTTTGATCCATCATGCAGGTAATTCTGGTAGGCCATGATTTTGGTGGTGCATGCATATCATATGCCATGGAATTGTTTCCATCCAAAGTTTCTAAAGCTATTTTCATTGCTGCAACAATGTTAACTGATGGACAGAGTGCTCTTGAGATCTTCTCACAGCAGGTTTGCCCTTGTTTCCTTTTGCATCTTCTAACATTCTCATCCACCCCTTGTTTGAAGTGAAAACATTAGCGTTAAGTACGAGAAGAGTCTGTGTTGCATTGATATTTCTAGTCCGAAGGACTCTCGTGCGTGAGGAGGTGCAACATGTTATATGATACAACTCGAGACTTCAACTATCAGTTTAAACTTTTAGTTGAGTAAATCACTTAAGAATTAGCAAGCATATGTTTAATCTCTACTTGAGCTCTAAAAGATAAACTAGTGTCACATGATTTGCTAATCTTCTCGTGAACTGTGAATGGCAAAAGGCGAATAATGATTTGTTTTAGCTATTTTTCGGCCATTATGATTTATGACGAATCGTGAATTTAAAAGGCGAATTAACTAGTGAATCATGTAACACTGAGGTAAACAGTTCCCTAATTTGCAGGATCCAAAGCTTAGATAAGTGAGGGATTAGATTTAATTCTTTGCTTACCACTTGAAAGAGAATTATTATGTTCAACTATCATTCTCATGTGCATCAGGTAGATTGCAAGGATCTAATGCAGCAGGCCCAAATATTTGTTTATGCTAATGGGAATAATAATCCCCCAACTGCTATCGATCTTAACAAGTCGTTGCTTAAGGAGTTGCTGTTTAACCAAAGCCCGACAAAGGTACATTTTTATCGTATGAGCTACTCTTGTGACAGACCGTCTTTGACTTAAAACATGTAGGAAAGGTTAACTAGTAATAGATCCAATTTCATTATCAATTGTACAGGATGTCGCGCTAGCATCTGTGTCGATGAGGGCAATACCATTTGCACCTGTTTTAGAGAAACTGTGTCTCTCAGACGACAAATACGGGTCTGTACGACGATTTTACATCGAAACTACAGAAGATAATGCAATACCCATCTCTTCACAAGAACAAATGAGCAAGGCCGCCCCTCCGGAACAGATTTTCCGTCTCAGAGGTGCAGATCATTCGCCTTTCTTTTCGAAACCACAAGCATTGCACAGATACTTTGTTGAGATCTCAAAGATACCCTAAGTTTGTAACTCCTTGCATAATGCTATTTAAAGTAGTATGCCTATAATGAGTTTTACATATTGTATCAACACAAGAATATGATTATAAGTGGTGTTCAAATTTGTATAGGAAGCTATTTTTTGGAGCATTTTTTTGCAGCTCCATATCTCTCCATTCTTTTACTCATACTCCAAATTTCAAGTGTTTTGGTTTGGGAAGTTATCACTTGAGTAGAAGAGTCCAATGCTTTATTTGTTCTCGTTTGTTTGGTTTGCTAATTTTGGATAACAGGGTAGGCTGGGAAAGGGGAGGATTAGGTTAGAATCGATTGCAGGATCTTGCCTGGGAAAGATGGTACTTGCTCCAATCGAAACAAGACTCGATTTTCTTACCAAGTGCTATCTCTTTTCGGGTCGATTTTTATCATCGTGGCCTTTTCATCACTTTAACCTAAGTAAAAGAACCGAGAGGATGTTAATGGTGACTCCTCTCTCTAACTCTGGTCTCTTCTCTGCCATTTCCAAAATAAGTTGCTCAGTAGCATAAAACTTATCTCACAAAAGGATTTAAATGGTTCCTTTACAGGGATTATACTAAACACCTACGAAAACATAGCCATACATATATATATCAACGTTCTACAAACGTCTCTAAAGAGTGGATCCATAATACAAGTTTTCGCTTGATAGGCATAATCAAGTGATATCACTCGTATAGTCTCTTAGAAGAACGTACAACACACGACATAACTTCAATCTCCGGGAGGCTTTTTGGCGGGTTTGAGATTAACCCTCTATAGAACTGGCTGGCAAAACCTAATTATTTGACAACTACAGTAATACTAAGCTAATGCCAACCATTCAAATTACTCTACAACTAACAGATTATTTCCCATCATCCCTTCACCAACAGTAGGGAATTCTGGAGATATTCGCCATTCCCCATCAACGAGGAACTTGATCTCATACCTATTCACCATCAAACAGTATATATTATCAAAAAATATAATAAGTTTCTATTTGCCTGATACCTATTACTAAAAGCCACAGCTTAGAGATTGTACTCTTAATAATCAACAAAATAAAGTGATATTAAATATTGGTAATGTAAACGCCTCATACCGTCCAGGTCGGAGGAACAGTGTGGCGGAGAACTTTGTATATGAGCCTGTGTACTCCGGAGATAGGTGTTCTCCTTGACTCCATCCATCAAAGCTGCCCATGATTTGTACACTCTGCAACCATATCATTGTTATTGCCACAGTAAAATTTCAGCGTATTTCCAACCTCAATTTTGAAAGATAACTAAAAGACAAACTTGTGCCAATGCATTATACAAAAAGTATATCACATGAGCCTCGTCACCCACATCCAAGACAAGGAAGACAGTCGAGCTATTATAAATCAACGGTAAGTCAAAAACTATATGAGAAAAATTGACGATCTGGATTGAAAAACGGGAAAGACTAATTGCAAGGACCTCAGAATTAGAAGCATTTTACAGGAATGCAAGGGGAAACTAGTCCAACAGGCTACATAAGTTGGCTACTTGACCAAGAGGAATGAGGTCATAAAGGAGGCAGGAACATAGGGACCCAAGACCCATAGTTACCGGAAAACTGAAACTTCCCACCGAATCCCGCATCAGAACCTTCGCTTTGGAAACTCTTGATTAACATTTCTGAAACTACATTCCTAAAATGTTTTTTTTTCAACTTCAAAACCATGTATAATACTATAAGCCCTTCTTTACTTTTCTTTTTTAGTTATTTTCTATTCTTACCTTATTAAACTCATTTCATTTTTTGTAGTAACAAAATTGTACCTACGTTTTCGGATTGAATTTCGTTTTAGGTAACATTGCCAAGACCCCTGTCCCCGTAATACTGTTTGGGTAGGCAGTTACTTAAGTCTCTGCAGCCAGACCCAATAGACCTGATTAACCCTTCCCTGACAGGTGGTACAATCCACCTAGATGAGCAATACAGCAACCCTGTTTTCAGGTTGCTTCTCAAAAAAGTCTCTTATCATCTTCTAATCTCAGCCAGCAAGCTCTTTTGTAAGATAAAGACCTATCTGATGGAATGGATCAGAAACAGGTGCAGAGGAATATTCTCTCAACACCAAGTATGTTTGATACCTTGGCTACTACAGCATAGCTTTATGGAAATCAAGGAATGAAGCATTTATGGCATGCAAAAGTTCTGTGTAAACGAGTATAAAACAGAATCATGGTGTCAAATTTATCATTGTAATTATTAGTGCTTAGTGTTTTTATATTAGTGTAAGGCCTGGCATCTAATCCAGTTTATTAGTGTTTTGGTTCATATGAGGTGTAATGTAGGCAAACCTTACCTGCATTTCGTCAACACGCTGTTTCCAGATTCGAAACCATGACCTTTTGCTAAAAGTAGTATAATTGATTGCATACCAAATTTGAAAGTCTTTGAAATGCAAGCTAATATTCCTAGTTGAACTATGCCAAGGGTTCATGTTGCTTCTCAACCGATACTAAGTAGGACAAATTATTTTATGCTTTAAATATGTAAAACATTTATAAGATTACTCACAGAAGATGTTCAATTTATCAATCTCCTTGAGGAAAATTTGTGACTTTATCTATTCTTGGAGATAAACCTTGGGGCTAATTGAACTAGAATGTCAAAGCAATTGAATAACAACATTCCATTAACATAATACCATTAAGTCAAAGCAAATGAGTGCAGGTGAATTTTTCTTCTTACCTCAGCCATGCCAATCCAAAATACGGGTACCTCTTTAGCCTGTGCAGCAGCCACATCCTTTGTATGGTTCTCTAATTTTTGCTGCACAGCTGGAGAGAGATCACTTTAGTTTATGACGCTACTTATCCTTTTGGGAGGGGAAACAGATCAAGTGATTAAAGATGGCTTGTTTCAAAGTGAAATGGGTTGACTTGAAACTTGCAAGTACTTTGGATGAAATACAATAATAAGCACATGTCATAACCCCCAAAATGATAGATAACTAATAACTCAACAAACTATTAACTCCGAACCATCAGAAGGGGGAAAAAGTATACAAACTTTGCTCCTCAGATACAAAAATATGTTGCTTTCACAATATCCCAACCATCATAACTAATGAAATCCAATCAATAATGTATTGTTTTGCTAGTGTAAACCACTAATGCTTACCCTCACAAGTCAGACCTTACTATAAGTAGACTTATCGTATGCATTGAATTTACGGCCCGTTTATAATCAGTACTAAATGGTGGGAACGGTAGTGAAAATTTGGTGTAATTTTGGTAGGAATATATCTTTACAAGTTTAATGGACATGGTTATACTCCTTCAACATTCTCATTTTCTTCACAAAATTTATTCCAATGCATTACCATTTGAACACGTGGTATTAGATGGTAATAGAAAATTGAGAAAAAAAAACTTTTTGATGATCAAACTTTCATAACCATGGGAATGACATGATACATATCATGAAAATTGATACTACAATTTATTCCCATTCCCACCATTTAGTACTGATTACCAAACAGGCCGTAAGGGTATGCAATAAAAGCATATGAAGAATGAACAAGAAAAGGACACCTTTGCGTATATTTAGAGGCACAACAACAGAAATGCCAAAGCCATAAACCCAACATATGAGGTCGGCTACATGAATCAAAACAAATTAGCATGAGAACAAAGATCATCGGTAGAAATGATTATACTCTATTCTGCTATCTAATAGACTAATACTAATCTATAACTAAGAAAGTTAATTCCAATGATCACCCACATATATTTTCCTTCATACATTCATATCTATCAGCATAAGCTCCAGCAATCCCAATGATCATCCAAGGACAACTTCATAAAAATGAGAACAGAAAAGAAAGAAACAGAAAGTACACCTTCTAGCCGCGAAACAAGATGGGAATGGATATATTTTCCATTGATCTTCCTTGAACCTTCTGGAATGCCAGCTTTTGCTATTTCATCTGCCAGTGCAACAAGTGCCTGTATATTGCAGCAATTAGAAATCGCAAAAAGGCACAGAAATCATTAGACTGAAAAGACGGTATAAAATTAAAGGGAATCACACGATATCATGTGATGTGATATACATATTTCTTTTTTTTCTGCCAGTGATTAATTCTCAAACGGTAGAGATATTACTAAAACCAACCTTCCGATTCTACACTGCTGTAATTAAAGTAAGAAATTAGTCAATTCCATCAATTGGATCTTTCAAAAAATGGATCATCCTAAAAAGCATTTGCAATACTCAATTAAGACACAAACCCATTTAAAATGAATACCTTAACTTCTTGTTCCAGAATTGCAAGTTCACTCTTATAATTAACCAAGGCATCTTCTCTCCCTTGCAACTGTAAGGAAACCAAATCAAAATGAAATATAATAGAATTCCCACGAGGAACAACACCCTGACATTCAAGAGCCTAATATATTGTACTCCTGTTTATCTAATACAGGAATCCATGATTATCAAATAATGGTCGCAATCAATTAGATGCAATGAATTATAAAAATACATGTTTCTACAATATAGGTCACTCATTTTAAATAACTTCTATTAGCAATACAACAGTAATCCAGTAGTCAATTGGTTCTGTGATAAACACTAACTTCAAAATCAGGAGAGCACACATCAATTTTTTGTCACATCCAACTGCACAGATCCACATTCAAATAGAAAGTCTCAACACAAAAAGAGATGTAATTTGTAGATCAATTTCAAAGTTGGTTAGGCAGTTCTCAATATAATAATGAGTTAATGACAGCCTGAGAGGTACACTGCAAGTAACAACACTTCTTTCGTCATTTAATTGCTGCAATATTTCTCGGATGAATAAAAATGGTAAGTAAAAACCTGTCTTTTCAGAAAGCGGTTGTGTTGATTGGCTTCACTCAACTTTCTAGCCAGTTTTGATCTCTGAGTATCTGCAAGCAATGATTTCAACTGCAAATACACAAAAGCCGGGGTAGCAATGTTATAACTCATATACTTTGTTGTGCAACAGCAGAAGCAAGGTCAATGAACAACAATGAAACAATAAAGAAATTCAAACAAACAATAAGAGAAGACACAAGAAATTTAACGTGGTTCACTATCAAAGTGATAGCTACATCCACCTGCACCGAGATCGAATAATTTCACTATGAACCGCAAAGATTTACAAGATGAATCAACCTCACAATCATAAAAAAAATGGCTCTCTTCGTGATCTCTCTCAATTTTGTGATCAACAATGCCCTAACCCTAAAATGGGGTATTTATATGAATGCCCCAATAAAAGTTATTACATAATAGCATACAAAGTAACCGGCCAAATTAAAAGAAAAGCAAATGTCTTCGAGCAAAGAAACCGCAGCCGAGTCGGCTGCCATGCACCCCCACACCGCCGCCGAGTCGGCTTAATTCTCTGGAAAAAACATCTCTTTGTCAGACCTTAAAGCCGACTCGGCTGTCAGCCAATCACCCACTGGCGCAGAGTCAGCGTTGCCCACTGGAAATGCATCATCAAAGCAGCAACTTTAAGTCGACTCATCTTCACCCTTTGGCCACCAAGAAGCCGACTAGGCTTTCTCTATTGGAACGCCTATGACCACCAAATCCATAATTCATCTTCAACCCATGATCAAGACTCGATTCGAGTCACCAATCATCAACATGATAGAATTTAGAAAACGGGCCTGGGCAACCCAAACGAAGAGGAGAAGAAGTAGTCCACTCATAAACCTAAAGAAGGTTCACTACTAAAACCAATTGGTGATAGTAGGAGTTACTCCTTGAGTTTATAAAGTGATGCATACTCTTCTCTTTCTCCAATGTGGGACAACTCACATGTGGGTAACACATGGGCACTTCAACACTCCCCCTCACATGTGAGTGTCCTTAGAATTTTAGCCCACCAGAAGGGTTACAAACCTATTGGGAATGAACATCCAATTAAAGGCCACTTAACCAGTGGTAAGATTAAATGCTCAGTATAAAGGCCCAACAACAAATCGGGCTCTGATACCATGATAAATTATAGATTAAGGACAATAGAAGAGAATTTGGGTTTTAATTTCTGTGTGTCTTGATTTATTCTCCATGGCTTGCTTAAATACAAAGGCCAGGACTACAAATAAAGCAACTAGAATAATTACATACATGATTTACGCCTAAAATAATATATTTGCTAAATATAAATTATTCTAATAAATCTCAAAATATCCTGTATATTCTAACACAACATACTTATATAGTAATATACACTCATTAAAATCACATTACGAGCATTGAAACAAATATGATGAGAATTCTCGACACAACACTTCTTATTAATGCTCTGCCAATGTCTATTACTCATTAGCTACATAAGAAATTTTCTAATACAGTCACAAACACTGGACTGCTTTGCTTAAATTTCAGAACAAACATAAAGTGGCAGATAAGACCACTAAAAAGTATGTGGACAAACATAAATGCAATGAAGTGTAAAATGATGAAACTAAAAAGGAAATTGAATACATAAATTTAAAGAAAAGAAATGCATTAATTTAAAGTGGAGAGATATTGCTTGAGCATTTAAATTACATATGCCAGAGTTTAGACCAGCACAAAAGGTCAATAGAGTACTTTAGCAGAGAAACATCTTTTTTCATGCTCAATGTAAGCCAACTCCAATCATATAAATGTTCTGGTTTCTAGGGTCAAGGTTAATGAAGATTCAGCCAAACTCAATTCAATTAAATTTTTATTTTATACAAAAAAAAAATTAAAATTGGAGAATTCGCAACCTATTAAGGTGTTTGCATAAGAATACAAGATGCATTTTGTGGTACAAGAGAGAGCATGTCCAATCCTGACAGATTGAATGGAGAAGGTGGCTATCTAATCAACTGTACCCAAAAATTAAAATGACACTCAAGTAAGAACTTATCGGATAATGTTGATCAGCATTTGATAAGTGACATTTATCGCACTCCTAGGGTAGGTTCTTTGGTGCATTTTGAGTCTATCTTGCCCCTTTTCGTTTTACACAAATTGCATAAATTTGACTTGTATAGCATTTTTTAATTTTTTTTGCATTTAGAGATAATTTGCGCATTTAAAGTAGCTTTAGAGTCAACTCATGACCCTAATTTTTCAATTTCCTTTTTCTTTGTTTTCAGATGTATTTGGGTGTGTTTGGAAGTACGCAAAGATGTATGGAAGTGTCTTTGGGTGTTTTTAGATGCTTAGAGATGCATATGATAGTGATTTGGAGCTATACAATTCCTTGACCAATCGCTCTCTTTTGAACGACTGTGCTTGCACGAGCAATAGCAGCAGAAGCAACTGTGGTCCAATAACTTTCTAAGTCATGAAACAACAGAAGCAGCAGGCACATTTATTCACCTGGTGCTCGCATGAGCATGGACTTGTTGTAGATATCCAGGAATTTCCTGCAGCCTTGCTCGCCCAAGTTTCTACTTATATTTGTACAAATTACCCTAGCTTTTTGGCCTTTTTATAATAAGTGTCTACTGATATGGCAGAATTTACTTGATAATCATACTCAAAGGTAACAGGACTTAGTAATAGTTTCACTTGCCAATAATCAAATTTTGTTCTGCATGCTATGATGTTCAGAACTTCAGTTTACTCTCAAATGGATACAAATTCCGTGAAATAAGATTTTATACCTTTATTTTGGCCAACATATTCCAGATATGATTAACCATTAACAAAAACGATACGATATCAGTGTCACAGTAACAATAATTTCCTCTTTGTTACACATTGACAGATATCAAGCTTACCTCATCACTGCTAGGCGGCCGTGCAGGAAGCTCTTCTTCTGGATCTGCAGAACCAGGTTCATCATCCTGGAATTCTGATGATCCTGATGGCGATTGCTCTTCCAGGCCAACAGGTATAGCATAAGTCCGGCATTGCAAGGAAGAATGTTTATTGATTGAAGCTTGATAAAGACGAGGAAACTTGTGAAAACCAGCTCCTGCGGGATTTGACGCCACATTACAGGGAACATTATAAATGTTCAGATTTGATTTAATTGAACTTCGGGAAAAGCACAGTATTGGCTCATTTGGGCAACACCTGATGAAATTTTATAATAAGCAAACACCCAATATGAGACTATAGCATTGCCAAGATCAAGATTTCAAAGAAGCAAGTCTCAAATTTTAGTACTTCTTCCCATTCCTAAGCCAAAATTACAAAGGCTAGCATTTTCGGCAAGGGGGGCCGGGCCGGGCCTCCGCCGACCCCTATGTGGCTACACCCATGGTTATCATTCTACTGTTTTCGTCCCGGCATCATTCACATTTCTCCTTTTAGAAAGTCTAAAAATAAACTTCACAATTTCATTAAAATTAAAGTTTTCTTTTCTTTACATCACATAAACCCATTTGTGTATCCAATCCAACAATTTCACCGACTATTCTTCTCTCACAAAGTCATAATCATCTACCCAATGTCCCAAACAAAAAAATCTTAAAATAATATGTGACAAAGGTAAGGCTCATTGTATATATTTTCTTGCAAGAAAATAGTGTTGTGAAGTACACATATGGCCATATTCAAAAACAAAGGAACAAAGAAGCTAGTTTTTCAAATTTTTTAGGGGTGTATGAGTGAGTTCTTTATTTTGGATTACAATTAGGCCGAGGATGAGGAGGAGCTAGGTAAGAATCAAACCTAAGACCTAATTTGAAAAGGCGGTATTTGCTCTA
The DNA here is from genome assembly GCA_019425755.1 of Amaranthus cruentus. Classification (NCBI taxonomy): domain Eukaryota; kingdom Viridiplantae; phylum Streptophyta; class Magnoliopsida; order Caryophyllales; family Amaranthaceae; genus Amaranthus; species Amaranthus cruentus. The sequence continues at coordinate 10,324,803 of CM033460.1, forward strand.
ACAGAAACAAGACCCGATTCTCAGCGTAAAACTGAATCATTTGTCCTCAAACATGAGTAACAAAAGAACACCGGTCCTTCTATGGTTTCAGAATCAAATTCAAAGCATAAATAGCATTATCGTGTATACTCAATAAACTAAATACCACCAACCAAACGTGCCGCAACTAAATATAACTCAATTGAACTGTTCAAGCCAACTATATGAATCATTAGTAGCATTTCTACCTCAAAACCCTGAAAAGTAAAGTATAAAACTATCACCAGGAAATAACACTAACTAAATTATGGATTAAAATGTGTCCAACATATTATACTACAAGGGCACAGGATTTAACCTAATTGCCGCACAAACAAATTCAATTGCTTACAATTTACAATAGAATATCAAAATGATCAGTTATCAAAAAGTGCTGATTTGTGCAAACATTTACCAAATTAGAGAAGTCAAACCAACAATTTTTCAATTTTCAACAAACAGAAAAATACAAATTGTTGCAACAGTATCTCAAAACTTCAGATAGAAGTGGTGTTAAAAAGAAAGAAATGGCTTTACCTTCCAAGACCAATCGCATGGCAGCCCATGGTAATCTATAGCCAAAAATCAGTGATCAATAACCGGTAAAATGTGTGTGGTGCGAACAAGGAAGAAATACTGCCAAAAATGGAGGATAGAGAATAGCTCAAGGTGACATAGGAGTACTTCTAGAAGATGAGTGCGACATAGGGAAACAAAATCACAAATTTAGAGACGAGTGCCATCTACTCTCTCTTTTGCAACATTCTTCAAAACCAATCCGGCGATTTGATATTTATCCGACTTTATAATTTGATTCAGTTTGACCCGACTTAAACATAAATTATAAATTATATAAAAATATAAATAAAAAAATATAAAAACAAAACCTGATTTTAAACCGTCGCAAAACACTTCCTTTTGAGTTTGATATGCTACTAAAATATTACTCCCTTCCTCCTTTTTTAAATTTCCACAAGAAATATTTATAGAAATTAAAAAAAAATTAAACCGTCGCAAAATATATATATATATATATATATATATATATATATATATATATATATATATATATATATATATATATATATATATATATATATATATATATATATATATATATATATATATATATATATATATATATATATATATATATATATATATATATATATATATATATATATATATGAGGGAGATCCATAAGAAGGGTGTGAAAATAGGAAGGATAGGAAGGAGTAACTACGTTGATTGATTAGATCTAGCGATTGAAAACGATTGTAACGCTGCAGAGTCCAGTAACACATATTTATGAAGAAGCATCAACATTAATTTAAAAGCATCACCTTTCAAGTATCACATGTTTATACGAGAAAGTATCACATAATAATTAAGAAAGCATCACACCTTATCCTTCCCTGTTTTCAACGCGTGCAAGATGGACATTGATCTAAGATCTAATGGATGAAATTCCTTTCTATCCTTCCTATTTTCACACCCCTTCTTATTTGATCCTAAACCTATATATATATATATATATATATATATATATATATATATATATATATATATATATATATATATATATATATATATATATATATATATATAATTTTGTTAAATAATTAATTTAATGGGAAAAATGAAAAACTTAAAACATTAAAATAGTTATTAAAGTTGGTGGAATAAATATATTGATCAAAACTATTAAAAAATAATTTATATAGTTAGTGGGAAATATGTGTGGACCATGTGTAAAATAAAAATGTTAAATGAAGTTAGTAGAAGATATGTGAGACCATTAACATTATTAAATATTAAAATAAGGATAGTGATCAGAGTTAATTTTATTTTAAATTTGTTATATAAATAGAAAAGTTCTTTATAAGAACAACAAATAAGACACCCAAAATATCATACGAGAATAACTTCATATCAATCTCATTAGCTAGCTCAAAGTGAAAGAAGGATATTACTTTATAACATTTTCTTTTTAATAATGTTTGGCGTTTGCATTACCTTTATCCACACGAAAATTGAGTTTTATTTTAGTTGGGATATTTTCATTTTTATTTTTTTTACGTTGTCTTACACCTATTATGTGGTTCAATACGTTTTTAGATCGTTTGTATCTATTTATACACAACTAAATATTATACAAATTTGATATTATAAAAATATGAGACAAGACAAATAAAAATATCTTACATGACTATATATGTTTATCTCGTATACTAGTAGCAATATGTGAAATATCATAGAACAATGAACAGTGCAAATGGGTGCAAGTAAAAAAAAATACTAGTATTAGCATGTTTTATTTGTAATATTAAATCACTTATGACAATAATAATTTTCATAGCACAAATTCTCAAATGAAACGGTCTCATGAGATGAGACTATCTCTATTGGACTAGCTCATGTAAATTTCGTCTATTAAAATAATCATTTATCAATTAAAAAAATAAACTAATCACGTAAGACCATCTAATATCATTAACGATATTTATAGTCCAAAACATTTAATGCTATGTTTGGGAATGAGGATTTCATTTGAAAATATAGATTTGACTTAAAATTAGAGTTTGACAAATACTAGAATTTCAAAGTTGAATTTGAGTCAAATCCACAACTGTTATCAAAATGGTTTAAAGATGAGGATTTGAAAATGACCTCCCCAACCTTGTCATTCTCAAATTCTATATTCATGATTTCATAATTAAAATCATTAATTTGAAATAAAATTCTAGTTCCCGAACACAACCTATATACAATCTCATGTCAATAATATCATGAAAATAAATGTTTTGTTGTGATGCTTTGGGAAGTATTCAAAGTATAAAGAGCAAGAAATTATTGAGTGAAAAGGATTTATGAGCAAGCAAGAGCCGTGAAACAACCTTTGCATGCCCCATTGGAAAACAATTCTCTCTGTCTATCTAATTTACATCATTTTTATTTTGGTACGTTCTACTTAATTTGTATTATTTTTATCTTTGTACTGTGGCTCACCATTATCTTTTAATCTCCTCCATACATTTTAACTCTCTTTTAATTTCAACTACACAATTCATTTTCTCTCTTCATTTATTACCATTATCTACATTTTTCTTAAAAAACAATAATCTTCTATTTGCTTCAAACTATATGGTTCTTTGGAGTTATAGCTAAAACATTAATATTGTTTGTTAAAGTAAAATTGGAGTTAATATTTAGCATTAGGAAAAGAAAAGGAAAAATATTATTAAAAATGCCAAGCACCAAATCTTCTAGGGCATACCAAAATGCCTTCTTAATTTACAAAACGGTGAATATTCAAAAAAAAAAAAACAATGTTAAATTTATACCGATTTTATCATAAGGGTCATCGGTTGATCATAACACAAGCTTGAAGGGGTTAGGACTTAGGTTAGGCCCTCCAAAATGGATGCTTAGCTATCTACTTCTAGCAGGTCTTTTTATTTCATGCAGTCAGATGTAGTAGTTCCTAATCATAATGTCCTCTAATCTATCTTTCATTTCGAAGAAGATAGATCGGAGGATACTATGGTTGGAAACTACTACATCTGAATGCATGGAATAAGAAGACCTGCTAGAAGTAGATAGCTAAGGTCCATTTTTTAAGGTTAAGTGTTTGGTAAAGTTTGAGTTAGGTTTTTTGGTCACCGAAACAAAATCTTACGGCTCTGATACTACGAAGAATGTAATAATTGTATTTTGTGAATACTTTTTATTGATCTAATTTGATTTAGGATTACATTCAATATATAATGACACTATGGATTTTTAAGAAAATAGTAATTACTCTAATTGAGGATAGAATCATGCTAGACGTACAAAAAATAGGAATTACAAAATCTATAACTTGCTAATTTAGGCTATTATTTCATACACCAAAATGATCAACTAGAAGTATTTTTTTGATATAATATATGAAAAAAATAATTTCAACATTTGTATATTTTTTATGAAATGAAATTATTTAACATATACAGTTGACAAAAATTGGGGCGAATCTAAAATAAATAAACTAATTTTGAATTAAAAATCAAATTAAGTTAACTGTTTTAAAACACTTTGAAAATAGTGCATACTAAGATTCAATTTGAATCATTGTTACACATAAAAACACGTACATATTAATATTTACATAGATAAATATTTTAATATAAAGGCAAAATTATATTAAACCACCTAATGTATACACTCGTTTTTAAAAAATTACCTTATATAAATTTTTTTGCAAAAAACCACCTTACATATACATTTTTTTGCAAAAGACAACCTCTTACTCTAATTCGTTAGTTGACTGTCATATTTAACGTTTGACCATTTATTCCAGCTGTCACGTGTCATTCACGTGAGATTAATGAGAATCCATTTTCAATATCAGTAAATGTAGAGCCAAATTCATTTCTTCTCTCTTCTATCTTCTAGAATTAAACCCCCATTTCATTTCTTCTCTCTTCTAGGATTAAACCCTAGATTCAAATTCAACCAATTTCATCATCTTTCTATAATTCATTCAAGATTTCTCTATTTCAATTGGGTACTAATGTTTTCTCCTTCTTCAACAGCAAACATACACCTACTGATTTTGTATATGCACACTTATGAACATACACTGATATCAGCTTATGAACATACACTGCTTCAATACACAGCTTCAATACATACACTGATATCAGCAAACGTACTTATGAACAGTAACTTCAATACACTGATATGCATTGCTTGAATACACTGATATCATACACACAGTAGCTTCAATACACTGATATGCAGCTAATATTCAGCATACATACACACAGTAGCCCTTTTTCTGATTTTTAATTTCTTCTTGTTATTAAACTATCAAAATTCAAAAACCCTAAAAAATAATTCACAAAGATCAACAATCAATTCACAAGGTGCAAAATAAACAATACCAAATCAACAAAGAAAACCGAAATATGTTCCACAATTTCAGAAATTCTAAAAAACCGAAAAATATAAGAAAAGTAAAAAAATTGAGAAGAAGTACATACCAAGATGAATGTGATCTTCATTGAGATGCAAGAACTCTGATTAGAGAGAGCAGCAATTGAGTTTCGAATGACTTTAATGAAGAGAAAGTGAGACAGCAGTAATGGGGATTGGGGAGGGTTGTTCGAATGGGTTTGATGAGGAAGGAGAAAAGGAAATGAGTTTTCATTAATCTCACGTGACAAGCACGTGAAAGCTGAAATAAAGGGTCAAACGTTAAAAATCACAGTCAACTAACGAATTAGACTAAATGGTTGTCTTTTGCAAAAAAATGTATTATGTAAGGTGGTTTTTTGCAAAAAAATTTATATAAGGTGGTTTAATATAATTTTTCCTAATGTAAAATTTAAATGTTACCAAAAGCGGTTGTGGCTCAATAGATAAAGCATCTACATGTAGAGTAGAAAGTTTGGGGTTCGACAATCAATCCCTACTGAGTGCAAATATCAATTGGGGGGTTTCTTGACTGTACGCATCTTTCTGTACTCCCTCTTTGGGAGAACGGAATTGATTTATCCGCATCTTTTAAAAAAAATAAAAACCCCATTCAAATCATAGTCGAACCCTACCTTATACTTCCTCCGTTTTTTTTACTTGCACCATTTCCACTTTTTACACTATTCATCATTTGATAGTATTTTGCATAGTGCGGCTATTAAACGGTAAAAAAACCTAGTCATGTAGGATCTTGTTTTATTCGTCTCGTCAAATACTTTCATAATATCAAATTTTTATAATTTTTAGTTGAGTATAATTCTAGATATAAACAACCCGACAAACGCATTAGACTGCGTAAAAATATGTTTGGGTGCAAGTAAAAAAAAACGGAGAAAGTACATAATATAAAAAATGTCTTTTACGTTTACCTCTATAAAATTTAATTTTAAATGTTGCTGCTCCGACAAAAGGGATTTTTTTTTTTGGACATGACAAAAGGGACTTAGAAATTCAATAAATCGCTAAAACCAAATGATGAAGGGTTCATTGAATGTTAGCTTAGCATTTAATAAGTCGGTGTGCCAAAATATGTCCTCAGCTCCACAGACCACTTCGCAAAGAGCCAATACATTTTATATTTTATTATACTCCCTCCTATTCACTTAAGTTGTCTCATTTGTTTTAGGGCACTATTCATTTAAGTTGTCTCATTTGTTTTTGGGCATTATTCACTTATCACTTTTAATTTGTATTTTACTCTTAATCTATAAGTTAAAATATAGTCATGTGGAATCTTGTTTGATTCGTCTCAATACAAAGATTATTAATATCAATTTTATAATTCTTAATTAAATATAATTTGAGATATTAAGAGTTAAGATGTTGTCTCGGAAAGTGTGAAAAACTAAATGAAACAACTTGAGTGAATAGGAGGGAGTATAATCTAGATACTGCCTGTGGGATGTATGATTTTTAAAATTTTTGTGACATATTTGTATAAATTACAAATTAAAGTGTAAAGAAATAATTTTTTACTATAGTTATATTTCATTTTACTCTGAACAGCTGTATACATTACGTATATTGAATGAAATTTTGCATTGTGCATCCGGGTGATTGTGAAAATTTAGTTCATGAAAAATAAATCATAACAAAAAATATATTATGTTTTAACCATGCATCTCAAAATATCCAAACATTAAATACTACTCATTTAATAAATAAAGTTGAAAAGATTTTATAAATAATTGCAAAAATTGAAATAAAATATATGATTCTCTAATACATTAAATAATGTGACCTAGAAAGTTAAAAATAATAATTAAGTTGTAGTAAAGTCAAAGATATCTATAAAAATAAGTCATAATAACAATGAAATCATCATTGAATTCTTGAGGGAAAACTTTTATTGAGAGAGTGACAGGCAAACAATTTCTTAAGATAATATGGCTAGCAATGTTTTGTTTTAGTAATTGTTATATATAGTCTTATAGATTAGTTATTGCATTTGACTTTTTATGTAATTTAACACTTCATTCGTTTCATTATACTTGTTACATTTGACTTTTTACGCAATTCAGTGTACTATTTTGTTTTTTTATATGTTAACTTATACACATTTAAAAATTATACAAACTAAATATTATAAAAGTGTGCGATTAGACGATTCAAACAAGATCCCGCTTGACTATATTTTTACTTACACATTAGCTGTAATATATAAAATAAGCTTGAATAATGAATATTGCTCATATTTGAAATGTAGCAAGTATTTCAGAACGAAGGAAATACATTGATCATTTATGTGTTGAATTATAGGTTATGTATTACAAGTTGCAGGTTTTTCTCGCTCTGAAGACTTTACTCGAGTCGGAGGACTCTTTCACCATACTCTCCTCTGTGGGTATGAGTTGCCGTCGTTCTTTCCTCCCCAGATCCTGACCATAGTTTTCTATGAGCGGGATACACTGAGTATGATGATGATGATGATGATGATGATGATGATATGATGATGTATTGAATTATAGGTTATGTATTGAATTATGGGTAGCTAAATATTATAATGAATTAATTTTATGAAAGTATACGAGATAATAAACAATTGAAAAAATATCTTATTTGACTATATTTTTTCTTAAACATTAACAGTAAAAAATAAAATAAATAAAATAAGCTGATGAAATGTATTACTTCCTCCGTTCCATAATACTCGCTACATTTTTAATTTTGGGAAGTTTCATATTACTTGCTACATTTCAATTTTTAGTAAAAAACCAATCATTTAAAGTTCCACATACTCCTATTTTTATCCTACTCTATACCCCATTAACTTTAATACCTACCATTATTTAATCTTTATAATATTCTCAATCATCTAAAAAAGAATCTTTTCCCACAATATAGCTTTTTGGGAAAATAATTCCCATTATACGCCAAAAAGGAAAATAATTCCTTGCATACCGTCCACGCCAGCAGTTGGCTTTTTTTAAAAAAAAATTCACTAAAACCGCTAAATGGAGAAGCGGTTAACAATATGTACAAAATCGTGTTTCCATGTAGCGGTTAACAATGTAGCGGTTTATATGGATTTCATTTTCTGCCTGCTTTGCCTTGGAAGTAGCTCGTAGATTGGGATATGATCAGATTATCTTGGAAGGAGATGCTTTGACAATTATCAACAATATCAGAAGGAAGGAGATTGGTTTAGCTCCTATTTTTGCAGTATATGATGCTATTCATCACTTTAGCTCTTATTTTCTAAGTTTTGACTGTAATTGATGAAGAATTGAAGTATTTACCTTTAATTATCAACAATTAAGAGTTGAAGAATTGTTTACCTTTAATTGATGAAGAATTGAAGAATTTTTTACAGTATCTTGGAAGGAGATGCTTTGACAATTATCAATAATTATCAACAATATCAGACGGAAGCATCCTATTATTGTTTACCTTTAATCTCAAAAATTAAGAATTTAATGTAGATGATTGGAAGCAATTGAGTGAATATGTAAGTGAGTATGTTACTGATTGAGATTTGAGAGTGGAAACTTTTTTTTAATGTGAGTGGAATGTGGAACAGCAAGCAAGAAGAAATGGAGATAAGGCGTGAAGTAGTATAAAATTTATACACAGTGTAAACCGCTACTTGAAGTAGCGGTTCAATTAAAACTTTAATTTTTTTTAATTTTCAATAAGTCGCCATTTTAAGTGGCGTTTTTGTGGTGTACGTCGTCATTTCAATGAGCGGTTTATAAAAAAAAAAAAGAAAAAAAAAAGGTTGATTGCTTGTCCTACGTGGACTGTATTCAGGGAATTAATTTTCCCTTTGATGCAAACTGGGAATTATTTTTTAAACAAACAATATTTATGGAAAAGACTCTCTAAAAAACCTATTTTTCTTTTTCATTTTTCATCAAATAATATTAAAAAATTCCCTAAAAAGAAACCCTCAGATACTCCTAATAATTGCACAGTACTTCTTTAATATGTGTGCCTATGCATTTATAGCAAGTAAAATAGAACAGAGAAAGTATAACGGAAATGTATATACGTTATACACCATTACACAACTGTAACCAGTGACAACAATCTCCAATGTTTCTGACGCAACAAAACAAAAGTTCCTAGAAATGTAGCTGGATATCATACTTATTAATATTCCAAATATCAATATAGTCGTTGAATTGGAGTAATATATAAGTTTAACTACTAATTAGCTACCTAATCCCTCTACCTAATTCATCTACTTATTCCACTTTAATACAAAGAAAAGTCTAATACACTAACTCTCTCCTTGGAAATCGGTATTAAATATATAGTGAAAATTAAATGAAAATTTAGTTTGATTTTGGTGGAAAAATTATCTTCACAAGGTTAATAAATCATATATATGCTTGTTCTACTTTAATTATCTTATTTTCAGAAAATATATTTTGAAACATTATTATTTTAAGACGTGGTATTAGATGGTAGAGAAAAATTATGAACAAAAAACAATTTTATGATAAAATTTTCATTAACATAAGAATAATGTGGTACAATTATGATAAAATTTTATGATAAAGATTATTAATATCAATTTTTTATAATTTTTAATTAATAATAATTTGAGATATTAAGAGTTAAAATGTTGTCTCGGCAAATGTAAAACACTAAATGGAACAACTTGGAGAAAAAATCATTTAATGCACACACATCTATATTAGGTTCTATTAATTAAAAATTTAGTAAATTTAGATGGATTAGGGTTAGTGAAAATTGGAAACCTTTAATTGAAGTCAAGTATGAAGAAGTTTAGTATGAACTTTCTAGGATTTTGATAGAAGATTCCACAAAAGAGCGCGTGATTAGCTCATGGGATGCAGGTTGCGGTGCGGATCATCCAAACTATATCAATGTGGGGTCCACACGACATGTGACACCTGCACTGGCTACAACATAAACAACCACAAAGCTTTTTTTTCAACCTCAAAACGCTTTTTAAAAAATTATAAAAAATAAGGAAAAATAGATATTAATAATACAATCCTTTGTTCATCTGCGGTGAATAATCCAACATTTTGATTATTTTCTAGGAAAAATTACCTAGAATAATCCAAACTATTCATGATTTTCCTACAATAATCTCACCTATTGATTAACAATGAATAATCCCTACCTTGAGGGGTATTTTCCTAGAGTAAACTTGGGAACCCGATGACCTGCTATAGTGGGTAATTCACCAAAAAAATAAATTAAATATTAATTTAAAATTAGAAATCATAAATTTTTTATGAAAATTTTTTTAACATTTTTTTCGACATTTTATTTTAATTTATCTTTTTTTTTAAAAAAAAACTTGCTATAGCAAGTCATCTGGTCACCGAGTTTACTCTAGGAAAATGCCCCTTAAAGTTGGGATTATTCATGGTTAATCAATAGGTGGAATTATTGTAGGAAAATTGTGAATAGTTTGGATCATTCTGCGTAATTTTTCCTATTTTCTAATAATCCAACGTTTCCCCTTAGTTTGCTGTGAATAATCCAACTTTTATTTTAGTTTGCTAGCAACCTACTCTATTATTACCCATTATTAGTAATAAGGTATGTTGTAGGCAAATTTATCACAAAGATTAGATTATTAAAAAATAATCAAAATGTGAGATTATTCGTAGAGGATGAGTGAAAGGTTGTATTATTAATGCCAATTTTTCCAAAAATTAATAATTTTGTTTAAACGCATTCCAATGTGTTATTTTGTTTATTTATACGTTGAATTATACAAATCCAAAAATAATAAAAAGTTAATATTAAGGAAGTGTGCGATTAGACGATTCAAACAAGATCCCACCTGACTATATTTTTACTTACACATTAATCGCAATATATAAAATAAGCTTGAACGATGAATAGTGCACAAAATCGAAATGTGGCGAGTATTTCAGAATGGAGGAAGTAAGGATGTTTATTCATGTAGGATCTTGTTTATTCATCTCTCACATATTTTTCATATTATTAATTTTTTGTAATCTTTAGTTGTGTAGAACTTTAAACTAAAACAATTCGACAATTGCATTGAATTGCATAAAATAAATGAATTTTGGTTGAGACTATTTATCAATTAAGCAAATGAGTCGACCCAACATGATCTATTTAGTAAATGAGTTAGCAAGGTCAAAATTTTAAACCTGAAACAAACTTGTGTAACCCATTTAATTAAACAAGTTATTTTTGAGTCAGAACAATCAATATAAACTTAATTTAATTCGCTTGATTTAATATATCTCTAATTTTCATTGTAAATACAAATAAATTGAAAGTTTAAAATTAAGACATAAACAAACAGGTCAAACAACCTTTTGAGATGTCTTAATTTGTTTATTAATGAAGTACTCTGTTCTGAAATACTCGCTACATTTCGATTATGTGCATTGTGCACTATTTATTGTTCAAGCTTATTTTATATATAGCGACTAATGTGTAAGTAATGATATAGTCAAGTGGGATCTTGTTTGGATCGTCTAATCGCATACTTTCACAATATTAACTTTTTATGATTTTTAGATTTGTATAATTCAATATATAAATAAACAAAATAACGTATTGAAATGCGTAAAAATTGAAATGTACCAAGTATAATGGAACGGAGGAAGTATATAAATAACTTTAAATCAAGAGCTTGTTACAAGCCGAGTATTTTTAACTTAATTAATAAAAGGAAAAATTGATATTAATAATTCAACTTTTCACCCATTTGCTGTGAATAATCTCATCTTTAGATTTTTTTTAATAATTCTACCTTTGCCCTTAATTTTCTAGCGGCGTAATCTTTTATTTTTTAATAATTCAAAATTTACTCTTAATTTGCTATTAGCATACCCTATTAGTATATGTTGACAACAAACTAAGGGCAAAGATTTGATTATTAAAAAAATAATCCAAAGGTGGGATTATTCACCGCGGATGAGTGAAAGATTGAATTATTAATATCAATTTTTCCTTAATTAAATGTGTTAAGTTTGAATCAATGAATTTTTTAAAGGGAAAATTGACATTTATAATCCAACCATTCACCTATTCATTGTGAATAATCCCATCTTAGGTTTAATTTTTAATGATCTAACTTTTGCGTTTGCCTTGTTTGCTATCGGTATAACATTTTATTTTATAATCTTTCAACCTTTGCTATTATCATACTCTATTAGTATGTTGACAGCAAATTAAGTGCAAAAATTAACTTATTAAAAAATAATATAAAATTTAAATTGTTTATATATAACGGATAAATAAGAAATTAAATTATTAATATCAATTTTTTAAAATCATTTTTATAGGTCTACTATGAGGTCTGCATATAGAGCAAAAGGTTTGGGGTACGATTCCTACTAGGCGCAGGTATCAGTTGAGGGTTTCTTGACTGCGCGCATTTCTCTATACTCGTTTCTTGGAAAAACATATATAATTTGTTTGCATATTTTAGGAAAAAGAAACCCTCAGCCAGACTCTGTCTTATGCGGGATACTGATTGGAGTGTCCTTTTTATGAGGACCAATTTTACACCCCCAAGTCCTAACGCTCCTAAAACCCTCTTGCTCATCGACTATATATATGATCCACTTTTCTCTTGTCCAGAAATAATTAAAGTGGGATTGAGCTACAACCAAAACCCAGAAAATAAAAAGCTCATTCGGTCCACTATAAAACAGTAAACACCCATTTTTCTTTCATCATTTCTTCTGTCCTGCTTCTTTCGGTACTTTTTTCCCCAAATCAATTTCAAATAGTGTCCGTTTCTTACAACTACAAGTTATTAATTGCATTCTGAGAAAGATTAATGGCGGATAAAAAGGTGAATCCAATCAGTAACGCTTTAGGATTGCTTCGTGTTCGAGTCAAAAGAGGCATCAATCTCGCTGTTCGTGATGTTAAAACCAGCGATCCTTATGTTATTCTTCGTCTCGGAAAACAGGTCTTCTTTTTCTCTCTTATTTCCTAACTCACATTGCACCTTTGCCTTTTCCATTTTTTCCAATTTCTAGCTTTTTGACAAATTAATTTAGGAGTTGCTTTAACTAGCTGCGTGTCGCCATTTGTTTGAGCTTAAAAAATCGCCTAAATCAGTGGATACTATTATCTTCGGAAATAACAAGATTCCGTTAAAAAATCGACATATTTCTCTGCCTTAATTACAGATTTGTATGATAATTTAGCATCTTTATGAAGCTAATATCGTGATTTTTTGAAGATATATTGTGATTTTATTGTGTTGATCTGATTAGATCATATGCACCATGGAGCCTAAATTACCTATGATTTCGTGTAAGAAATTTCGGAAGTTGCCTTGATTTTAGCTTTGAATTTTCATTTTTTTTTAATATGGCTTTGAATGCTCATTTAATTTACTAACGTCGTGTAGTTTTAAGTTTCAACCTTGTACTCCGTCTACTTTATTACATTTATGATTTACCCACCCCTATCTATTGGAAATTAAGAAAAGTTTAATTATAAATTAATAAAATAAATGGAGAGTTCTCCAAAAAAATTTTAATGGAGAAAAATATAAAATATATTTTATACAAAATGAAGTTGGTGAAAACATATACGGATTATGAACATTAAAGAATATTAAAATAAAATCGGTAATAGAAATACTAGCATTATAAATTTTTTTGAATTAATATTAGTTGAAAATATACAGAATATATAAACATTAACATTAAAATTAGAGTGATTAAAATTAATATTATCAAAAAATATAATATAAATAAAAATATTCTATAGAAAAATAAATTAGTAGAACTGTTTAAAATAATTAATAACAACATCACGTAGGAATGAAAAAATGTTATTTCTGTCAAAATTTATTCTTTTTATAATAGGTTTACAACTATTAATCATTTTTAGTTTTTGACTTATTCTTCTAATAAATTATCACTAATAAATGTTCCTAAGTTTTTACCAAATCATAATGACTTATCATTTTATAATTTATACTTTAGGTTTTAGCTACTTATGTTGACAAATAATATCTACATTTTTCTCTTTAGTGTATTTTGTTCACTAAAACAACCCTTAATACATCACTTGTCTGAAATTTAGCAAACTCATAACACATAAAAGTATATTTAAAGTAAAGAAAAAATAGTTATTTTTTAAGAAAAAGGTAGATGATGGTAATAAATAGGGAGGGAGAATGAATTGTATGGTTGAAATTAAAAGATAGTATAATTGTGTGGTTGAAATTAAAAGATAGTTATTTTGAAGTATGTATGAGATTAAAAAAAAGTGGTGAGCCATAGTTCATAAGTAAAAATGATGCAAATTAAGTGGGACGAACCAAAATAGAAAATGCTGCAAATTAAATAGGACGGATGGAGTATACTCTTGTCAATTTTAATTAAAAAATTAATCACCATTAATCTTTTTGATTAAAAAATTGAGTGCACTAGTAAATATCTGGAGGAGCAGTTAAAAAGTACTTCCTGCATATAGCAATTTTCCAAGCCAGCTGGATAATGGGATACAGACTACAGTGACCTCAAACGAAGATTTTCCCTTATAATATACTCTTAATAATTTTGTATTAGTATATCTTTAAAAATAATCGGGTTTATCTCATAATCAAGAATCACCTTTTTCTTCGGCAAGATGTCTTTTATTAGCCTGTAAGAAAATATATCCTTAATTTTCGGAGTTAATTAAGTATAGTTTTCCTCTTCATTTGTTTTTAAAAATCAAAAGCTATTTGAAGAAGATGTTTGCTGCCCTGACTTAGCATCTTACACATCACTCACATAAATAAGAAAAAGTTTGTCTTTTCTTTCCATTATGAAATTTAAACTTAATGAAAATGTCAAATTGAGATATACGCTATATATAAGCAAAAATCATATATTTTATTTATGTAATTCAATATTATTTTTGTTTTAAAAATATAAGTATTTAATTGTACTTTATTAGTTTACCATTAATTTTTTCATGGAATTTCTTAAAAAGTTAAAATAATTATATAAAATATTAAATTGTTTTCAATTTTTAGATTAGATTCTCTTGAAAAGATAAAATTATTTATAATAAAGATAATTGTTGATTTTTAATGTACAGATTTAAGGGTTGTAAATATCTATCTTATTTAAAATATATTCTTTTATGAAAATATTTTTCTTATTATCGTTTTGTCTTTTCTTATTCCGGTCATAAAAATTGTGATTAAAGTATGAGAAAGTTAATTGACGGTATATACCCTTACAACTGAAATTGTGATTAAAAAATGATCTATATGGTTATATTCCAGTTTATTTGATTTAAAAACCCACTCAACACTAGTTTGCTTGATTCGCTCATGCTCATATAGTAATTGGAATCACTTGTAAGGTGTTTGGCAATGCTGATAATTGATTTGACTAATTGATTTTATTAACTGGTTTGACCAGCTGAACTTGAACCGCTACTATAAGCAGCTTTTTCAAAAACAGCTTATTCATGTCAATAAGTTGTTTCAACCAGCTAGTTTATCAAACACTAGTATTAGTTAGTTTGACCACCCAACTTCTATCTATAACAAAATAAGCTAAAATTGCTCAATAAGCTAATTTGCCAAACAGCCTCTTAGTGTTTTATAAGTTTATTTATTAGGGATATCATACCATACAATACTATTGTATCGTGCTGAGTAGATCCCACTTATAACAAGGGTTGGGGAAGGAGACTAACAAAGGTTATGCTCATTTAGGCATGAGCCATGTTATTTCGTATGGTGGCGTGATTAACGCCGGTGATGACGGGATCTAACAACAACAATGCAATAAAATTGTAAAGCAATAATTAAACTTTTTGATGTATGTATGCTTTGCAAAATGCACCAGTCTCACAGGCATAATTGAATAGAATTCTAAAATAATAATGAATCTTCCTCTAGTATGCAATTATCATATTTTTGAAAAGAATACTGAATCTTGTGTAAATGTATATGTTTTTCAGAAACTTAAAACGCGTGTCATCAAGAAGAGTCTAAATCCCGAATGGAACGAAGATCTAACACTTTGTGTTACGGATCCTAATGAGCCAATTAAATTGGTAAGCACTCAGCTTCTTCGTCTATGAATTTGCGTCATTCTACCTGCGAAGGATACTTTTTTTAAAAGGAAAATAAAAAATTTGGTATTAAATGAAGAGAGTGGTTGAATTGTACTTTTGGTATTGTTAAACTGTTTAGATGGAATAGAAAATAGTGATTGAATTCATTTTTCAAGAAAGAAAATGATGCAGTAAGATAACTCAAATTAGATTATGAGTCATTAAATGTGTTCAACTTTATGACTTTAGTGTACTAGTTTTATATGTGATTTTGCTAAATTTGCTTTTGCTTATATGAAATGACAACACAATTTTGACCAATTCGATCATTCACAGCTGGAGTACCTCCCATTTTAAGTCAGATCATGTATGAAATCAACAAATATGATGTATGAGTACATCTTTGTTTTTATTATATGTACAAAGTATCGTATATTACCTTTGTTCTGAAATATTTGCAACTAATAATAACATGTTGTATGAGCAGAAGTAACTATCAGTTGCAAGCATAATAAAACAGAGGAGCAAGTAGTGCTCTAGAATTTTGTGTGGTCTGAATTAGTGATAGATACTCCATAGAAAAAGCATCCTAATTTCCTAAACTTGGATTGGATGTAAAGTGTCATCTTTTAAACATGCCTTTCCAGCTAGCTTAATTTGTTGGGTTTCAATGGGGACCCAATGCTTAGCTTGTTGTTCTTTGTGTTCCCATACCCACTTTGTTTGATGGAAGCTTCGTCCATACGAAGTATGTAACCATATAACTCTTTACTATCCCTTCCGTTTTAGTTTATTTCTTACGCGTTCACTAAAAAGCTCTCAACGGAGGAATCATTCACTATTATGAATATTCTACCCATTTTGCTCTCAATCGGATGAGACGTTAGTTTAATGTAGAGAATAGTTCGGTTTTAACCTTGTTAAGATGAATGATGTTAATGATGGTATATGTAATATGGCTTTCAGTATGTGTACGACCACGACACATTTTCTCTGGATGACAAAATGGGAGATGCGGAGTTTGACATAAGACCGTTCCTAGATGCAGTAAATATGCGTCTGGAAGGCCTTCCAAACGGAACGGTGATCACAAAAGTGAAACCCGATAGGAAAAACTGCATCGCAGAGGAGAGTTGCATAGTCTGGAACGAAGGCAAGGTGATTCAAAACATGTTCCTTAGGCTTCGGAATGTGGAATGTGGTGAAATCGAGCTGCAATTACAATGGATCGATCTTCCTTCTTCAAAGGCTGCTTAATACTTAAATTATTAGTTATGTATTGTATATAAAGAACAAACTGGTACTTTAATGTATTGCCTTAGAGTAAGAACTAAAAATAGGAGGATGCATCATTAGGAATTTAGGATGATACATTTGCATCTTTGTAGAGGATTATTTATTCATAAGTTTTGTTTGTCACTTTCAATATTATTTATTTGTGGTGTGATACTTATTCGTAATTTCTACGTTTTGTTCATTTTGTGGTGAGTACTTGAGTTGATTGTTTAACATGGTATCAGCTATTAAAGAGAAGACTAAATTAACTTTTTCTTTTGAGTTAAATAGAAAGCCTTTAACTATTAAGTTTGTTAAGAGTATCTAAGATATTTTAAGGCCTTAACCATTAGCTTAAAGCTTTTTGTTTGGTTGAGTATTTGAGTTGGTTTTTTGACATGGTATCAAAGACTACGCGACGGAAGGTCACGAGTTCGTATCTCATTCACCCATCATTTCAAAATGGAATATATCACGCTAGGTGTAAAAAAAATTGTATATTGCATCCAGACTCATAGCCTAAAGGACTCTGTATGTGGGGGCGTGTTAGAGTATATAACACATCATGAGATCTCAACCATTAGCTTAAACTTTTGATTGAGTGGGTTCCTTGACAAGGTTGCAAATAATTTTTCAATGTTAGTTGTTTTTAGATTTTCATTAAGCTATTTTGCGTACATTTTTCACTATTTTTTTTTTGCTAGTTTGATTTCATTATTATTTCTTTTTATTAATAAAACAACATAATCAAGAAATTGTAAAATAAAAAACGAAAAATTTACTATTCAAAAAAATTAGGGTACTAGTTGTAAGTACTCTTTTAGAGTAAATAATTATTAGAATAATATTAATTTATTCTTAGTATATATCGTAAAAAAATTAATTTGCGAATTACAGCCTTAAAATTTATCACTTTTGCGAATCACACCCTTAAAGTTTACAAGTTTAAGCCAAAAACACAAATTTCCGACCACTTAACCCTATGATCGAAATTCTGTGTTTTGGTTTGAACTTGTAAACTTTGATACTTTGGTGGCTATAATTCGCAAAAAATAAACATCTGTAATTCGCAAAAATGATAAACTTTAAGACTGTAATTCGCAATTTGTTCTTATAAAAAACATTTTACAATACTAAGAATAAAATAACATAACTATTTTGCAACCCATCTCAAGTGCGAGCTCACACAACAGCAAGCGAGGGCTCACAATGACAATCCAGGCCTCAGCCCAACTTTGTCCATCTCAAGCGTCACTCAAGCCCATCCTAATGTAATTTATGGATATTTATTTATGTTTATTTATTTTTTTTGGAGAACGGAAAAAGTTCATTAATCCAAACCAAGCAACACAAAAACCAACAAAGATAATAAGACTTAACCCCCTAATTGCATCAGTATAAAGAAGACCCTCACTGTCTAGGAAGGGTTGAGTCAACTCACTCCTCATGGGCAAGAGTTAGAAAACGAAACCTCAAATAAGACAAAAAAAAGAAAGCTCAACATGCTCAAACAAATTCTGAGCCCATCTACTGTTATCTAACAAGGTTGGATAAAGAGAAAGAATCCTCCACTTCACCTCTAATTTGATCCTTTTTATGACACAGAACTCACACTCATATGCATTTACTTTTAAGGAAAATTTGATTTAAAAGGTTCGAACTTTGCCTCATTTGCTTCTAAAGGTTCGAACTTTCGTTTATCTTAGAAAGGTTCGAACTTTATAGTGCATCTTCATTTAAAGGTTGATTATGGGTTGATTTTGGATTGATTATGGGTTTTTTTGGGTTGATTTTGGGTTTTTTTTGGGTTGATTATGGGTTTTTTGGGTATGATTTTGAGTTGATTTTGGGTTGATGATGAAGATGAAGATGAAGATGAAGATGAAGATGATGAAGATGAAGGTGAAGAAGATGAAGATGAAGATGAAGTTTACCGGTTCATCCGGTTCCAAGTCATGGAAACCTTTAAATGAAGATGCACTATAAAGTTCGAACCTTTCTAGGATAAACGAAAATTCAAACCTTTAGAAGCAAATGAGGCAAAGTTCAAACCTTTTAAATCAAATTTTCCTACTTTTAATTATATTTAAGTTTTAAATATAACCATAAATGAACGTCCTTTCACCATGGGCGATATCCAAGAAATAGAAGTAAAGCTATATTTGTTTTGTACTTCCTCCGTTCTCTCATGTTTTTTTTCATTTGGAATATTTCATTTTAAAGAGAGAGAAATTTGATTGTATTTTTGACACATATTCAGAAGAAAAAATATATACAGGTGAGATCTCGTTAGATTCGTCTTAATATATACTTTATTATTATGTATTTTATTATAATTTTTTATTATGCGTATTTAGAGATATTGAGGTTTAGATAAATTTGCTTTAAAAATCGTGCAAAAAGTAAACGGAAAAAATAAAAAGAAACGGAGGGAAGACATGACATATTATGTACATATCTATATAGTTTGTATTATATATTTTAAAAAAATTTAGTTTTGTAAATTATATTGTAATATAATTTAGTTATGAGATATTAATTGTAATATGATTATTATTCTAATTCTAATATATACATTAATTTATAGTTGCCTCTACGTATTATTCGGTGATCATTAAGTTGTTTTGATGGGTGAACTATTATAATTATTACGTAGAAATACAACAATAATAACGACAACAATTATTTTTTTTAGAAGGAGAAGAATTTTCCATGAAACAAACACAAAACAATTACAAGAGACAAGCCCAGGCATACGCAATTAACTTCTAACATTTACATCAAATTGCTAGAAAGATACTAATTGGCTGTAATGGACCATATATGATGTAAAGCTACTATGTATAGAAGATCCAGCCTTGACACGTGTCAAACTAGGAACAAAAATTTATCTGCAAAATTGACATTTATAATTCATTCTTAATAAAGTAAATATGCAACCACACCACTCTTATTTCCAATATAATAAGTGGATAAATATGTGTATACAACTCTTTTTAATGATCTTAGACGTTCAAATCATTACAAACTGAATATCTGATAAAATAATTAATTAGTAAATTTCTAATGTTCATTTTTCATTATAAAATAACGGTCTCATTGAATACTTTGATTCCATATGTGGATATATATCTCTTCACTAATCTATTTTCTTTATAGAAAAGAAATATAAATATTAAAAAAAAACTTTATTCATATATATAATTAGCCTTAAGTTTAAAATGGGACAAATATAAAGGAATAGTTAGTAAAAATGATAAAAAATATATATTTAATTGAAAAATGAGAGAAAAATACCAATGAGATTAAAATATAATATAGATATATGAATGGAAATTAAAGAAATAATACAGCTCATAATCAATAATACTAATAAAAATATTATAAGCAAAAAAAAAAATATTTAAAACATTACCCAATAACCTACATATATTAAAAACAAATAATCTTACAAAAACTTTTATACAAGTATATATGTAATTAAATCAAAAATATTTTTTCAATCTCCGTGCTAAACACGGTTATCTATCTAGTACCTAATCATAACTTTTTTGAGTTGTAATGTGAATGTTCGTTGATAGAATTAAAGTAAAAAAATGTAAATATAAAAATCAAAATACAAATTGTTGTGAGAGACAACCGTCACTCCGAGAGACACACTAAATATATAGGCTAAATAGTCCAATTAATACTAATTAAAGAGAAAATAAGAATGTGGATTTCATTTTTGGAAGTCGTCTTTTTAAAAGACGCATTAACACTTTCTTACAAAAGTAGTTAAAATCAAAATGAGACAATTTTAAAAATTAAAATTAAGTAATAAGCTTCAACTAAAAGGACAGTACAAATTTTGTTTGGTTAAAATTGTGACTTTTTCTATGACTTTTTCTGTTTAGAATTTTGTTTGGTCAAAATTGAAATTAAGACTTCAGTGTTAGAACTTCTTGATTGTGACTTTTTCTATTTAGAATTTTATTTGGTTAAAATTGTTATGTATTTGATTGATTATAACTTTGTTGTAGATGTTGTATGACATTTTATAAATGAATTATTAGTTCCTTTAAAAAATAAACTCTATTTATCCCTTTCAATTCAATTTAGTTGTCCTATTATATTTTGCTCTATATTAATCTATCAATCTTAATTAATACATTATTCTTAATTCTTACAAATTTTAAGTTTAAATATAGTCAAGTGAGATTTTTTTGTTTCGCCTAAATACAAAAAAAATTTAATATTAAATTTTCAGAATTTTTTATTATGTTAAATTAGAGATATGAAGACTTGAATATGTGCATTAAGATGTGTGCAAAATGAAATGGAATAACTAAATTGAATTGAAGGAAGTAAATTATAGACAAAAACTATTTTTCATTATAGGATAACATAGCATAAAAATATTTTATCTCAATTTATAATAATCAATAAAATTCGTATAACAATAAGTATTACAGGTGCTCTCTTGAGAGACCGTCTTTTGTAAAGACGACTCTCAAAAGTTCAGCCCAAATCTATATTTAGAGTTGTAACAATATATATTTAGAATTGGACTGGACTTTTGAGAGCCGTCTTTACAATAGACGGTCTCAAGTAAGAATTTGTGCAAGTACTATGCAATGAAATATTTCAATGTATGCTACTCCCTCATATTCATCTAAAATGTCCCATTTACTTTTAGGGCACT
The DNA here is from genome assembly GCA_019425755.1 of Amaranthus cruentus. Lineage (NCBI taxonomy): Eukaryota > Viridiplantae > Streptophyta > Magnoliopsida > Caryophyllales > Amaranthaceae > Amaranthus > Amaranthus cruentus. The sequence goes on from CM033460.1 coordinate 10,346,794, forward strand.
ATTCATCTATCACTCTTAAATTGCATTTTATTATGGAGAATGATATATACAGCCATAGGATTGTATATAAGAAAGAATCTTGTACTTTTTTCATGTAATTTATTGTTGTTTTTGCTTTGAAAACATAATAATCTTAAATGTATTTTATTATTTTATCATTAATTTTTTTTGGGAATTTTAAATAACAACAAAAACTATTAATTGTTCCCAATTTTCCATACTAGATTTTCTTGGAAACCTAAAATTATTGATAATAAATAGAATTTGTTGATTTTAAATATCATTACCCATTTATTATTAATCTATAAGTTAAAATATAGTCATGTGAGATCTTATTTGATTCGTTTTGATGTAAAGATTATTGATATCAACTTTTTATAATTTTTAATCATACATAACTCGATATATTAAAGATTGAATTAGTGCATTGGATAAAGTGCATAAAGTAAATGAGAAATTTTAGATGAATAGGAGGGACTATTAGAGTAAATAAAAAAAAACATAAGATTCGACTTGGAAAACACACGTACGAATTGGAGCAACACCGTACAGTATACATATCCCAAGTCTCACATCAGAAAAATAAGAAAGTGTTACAAATTTTTAATCTATCTATAACTATTACTAAAACAAAACACGTCTTACATCATCGCCTTTTAAATTTGCTTACGTGTCGCTTCCACGTTAAAAATTTTCCTTCTAAAATTAATAATGATGTCATTATATTATGATTAACTTTGATTTACTATTTTCTTATTTTGAGTACTCCTATATTATTATTCTTATTAATTGTTATTTTACTTTTTAGGTCAAATCGTATTTAATGCATTATTTATATTATATTATATTATTTTTATTTCAATTATATTTCATTTATTTCAATTTTTTATAAAATGCTTTTATTTTTATTTATTAAATGAATATTATTTAGTGCATTGGATATTTTGAGATGATTAAAACATGATATACTTTTATTAGGATTTGTTTTTGTTATTCATACTATTGGTTACTTAAATGCAATGCTTTATTTTAATATGATTTAGGTTGTGACTATTTTTAGATAAGTCATTTATATTTTTTATGAGAAAATTTATCTTTGTCGTTTAAACTAATAAAATAATTTTACATATTTTTATGTATTATATTTGATTTTAAAATGTGTTATTAATAATAGTAATATTTTATACTTCTATAAATTAATGTAATAGGATCAGTTATTTTTGATAGCAAAAATTGATATGATATATTTAATAAAAAAATATCATAATTTTGTATTGCACTCAAGGTATGAACCATTTGCTCTTTTATTCAAATAAAAAAATAAAAGTATAAGTATAATTATATTATGCACAATGCAAAATAATGATAAAATGTACGTAATATATACAACCGTTTAGGGTGAAACGAAATATAACTATAATGTATAGCTTATTTCTTAAAATTTTAATTTCTTAACATATACAAATATGTCAAAAAATTTGATAAAGTCGTGCATCGCACGGGTACTATCTAGTATAAAATTGATCAAATAAACTCCAAGTTAAAATGAAGCTTTTTGGAAAGATGCTAAAAAAAATTATATAAACTCGACCTAAAATGGATAATCTATCTTAACTATTACTAAAACAAAACACTAGCTGATGTCATCACTTATCAAAATTGCTTACGTGTCGTTCTCTTAATAAAAAAATTCCCTCCAAAACTTAAAGATGATGTCATTGTTATAATAGTACTATTAATATCTTTGATTTTGCTAATTTGACTAGCTAATTCGAATTGATTGATTTTTTACTTTTTATGTCACATCGTTTAATGTATTAAAAAGTCATAGAAGTATATTTTATTTTACTTTTATCCACCTTATTTTATTGAATTTTTGTAATTTTTTTATTAAATGAGTATAGGATATTTTGAGATGATAAAAACATAAAAACGTAAATTTTTATTTTTTTGTTTATACAAATATGTCAGAAATTTTAATAAAACCGTACATCTCACCGGGATAATCTACTACCATACTAATGCGAATATGTAGACTAAATACCTAAATGATTTTATTTCATGAGCCTCTAGCAGGTTGATTCCAGGTGCCTTCCCTTCTAAAGTACAATTGTATACTATTTCTTTTTATGATTATTGTGAGCCTGTCCTTTTCCTCTTTATCTAATTTATTTTTGTTGGACTACGTTAATCGTATATATTCTATTTATCAATTTGGAAATAAAAAGTATAACCATAAGTAATTAACAATTTAACATAAAAAATAATTGTACTTTAGTTGTTGCAAACCTCCTTTTCTAGGAATTAAAAATCCCATTTGATATTCATGAATTTGAGTTTATACTTGAATTTCAAACTTTTCGGTATTAATGAATAGATTGATTAACTAAAAATTTAAACTGATAGATGGTTTAAATTAACCCTATGATATGTCATGTACTATATCTATTCTAATATAGGATCATGTGTGATTTAACGTGGTTAATATATTCATTATTTTAAGCTTTGAAATAAAAAAAGTTTAAGTGTAACTATGGTGAACGGACAAACATATTTTTCGAAATTTCATTAAAAAAAGATGTCCACACAATGAAAAAAGTTGCAATAATTAAGGAGCTTTCACATAAAGCAACAGGAGTATAAAAATGTTAGTATGAATAAAACGGACTTATGCATGATTATTTAAAGTGTAAAATAATTAAATACAAGTACTAAAAATCGTGTCAACTTCGTATAAATTGAGATTTCAAGATTGAAGAGACACCTAAGATTATTTATTACGGTGCTAAAATGTGAGTCATCGTGTATATATATATTGAAACTTAAATTGTTAGGGTTACTATGTTATAAAAAGGATAGTTTTTGAGAAATATTCATATTTTACAACATAGTCCCTAACCTTTTTCCATACATATATAATAAACAATTTTTTTTTTCTTATCCTTCTTATTTATATATATTCTAAACCACAATATAAATAGTTAACTAAATCATCATCATCATTATTGTACTCAGTGTATCCCGTGCATAGAAAAAAAAAGTGTTGAGTTAATTAATGTTGAAACTTAAGGATTTGTTGAGCCAAGATTTCCAATTATGGGCAGATCGCTTTGTAGGAGAAATATAGTCGGTCATGTTTGGTTGGTGCTCAGGCTTCCTGCACAGCACAAACATTCTTGCTCCACACCACCCTATCTCGTCCCATGCCTTCAGTGCTGTCAATAATCGTAATTTATAAATCATCATAAAAGATAAAAATAATATCAATAAAATAAACAAAATTTTAAAAAATAAATTAAATTATCAAAACTCTCATCCTATCAAATCACACTATATAAGGGTGATTTGCTAACTTTACAAATCACCGTTATTTACTAAGACTTCTTCCATTATCAATACAAATTCATTACTCCCTCCAATTCACTGCTTAATTGCTTATGTCCTATTTACTTTTTACACTGTATCCAATACACTTATTCATTCTTTAATATTTCTAATTGTACATAACTAAAAATTATGAAAAGTTGATATAAATAATCTTTACATTGAGACGAATCAATAAGATCTCACTTGACTATGTATCAATTTATAGATTAATATTAAAATACAAATTAAAAATAAGAGATAAATAGTGTCAAAAAAGCAAATAAGACATTAGTAGTAAATTGGAGGGAGTATTTTTTAACCGCATGAGCAATGATTTAGGGCCTCGTTATTTTAAGAGCCTTGAAAAATATTGTAATATATATTTAATTTTTGAATTAAATGATGAAATATACGGTATTTTATTTTCTGACTAGCTAATAGGTACTGTTTGATTTATTTTTTCCATTGATAATTATTCAATCTAGTTAATTAAACAATTCTATTATTTCTCTCAAAAAAGTAGTACTGTTATTATTTTATTGCATTTTCTTGTGTAGTTAAATTAATAGAACAAATCAATACTTTATTTAATAAAAATAAAATAGTACTAGTTTATTATTGTCACTTAAAATAACACACACGCTTGTAGAGGTATTCAAACCAAATCTAGTGACCCGAAATTTAACCGACCTTTTAACTTAACTTAATTTGACCCGACTTCAAAAATAATTTACAATTATGAATAATACAAAAAACAATATGAACACAATACCCGATTTCAAACCAACTCAAAACACCCAAACGAAAGTTAACCCAAATAAATCTATACTCAAAATGCTCATATTTAACTCTCATACAAGGGTCGCCCTTAAAAGTTTGGAGACAGCCCTGCTCATATTTTTAACTTAAATTTCGCGCAAAGTGTTATAGATTCTCACCACTTACACGAAAGATTCAATCTCTTTTCCCGAATCAAAAAAATAAATTAAAAAAAAAAGAAAAGTGAAAATACCATCAGATCCATGATTAGCACAATAAAGCAGGAATTTGGTAGAGTCAGAACCCAAAGCAGGGAGCCTAGCTTGTTTAGCATACAATTTCAAAGCAGTTAAAATAACAGAATTAACTGTATTTTCTTCATTAACTATAAATCTTAATGCTCCTGCACTTCCTAACACATTCACCATTATTAAATACCTTTTCTTTTCATTATTCTCCATATAATCACATTCAAAACACTTTCCCTTTTGTTTTTTTCCCTTCATTTTAGTTTTTTTTTTGCACCACAACCCGAAAGACGAAGAAGAAGAAGAAAAAGACGATGAAAGGAATAAAGGAGAGGAAGAATGGATGGTCTACCCGAGTTGCGTAGATGCTTACGAATTTTTTTGGATTAATGGGTATGCTCGAGTCAAGATGAGGAAAAAAAAAGAGTTTTATTTGGTGAGAATCGAAACCAGAACTTTATCGGAAAAGGGAAGATAAATTAAAGGTTATTATGTTTTAAAGGGAGGAGTTTTGTTGATGGGTTAAGTTATGCATTTGAGGAAATAAATCAAGGGAGTTAAATAAATAGGAATATAATTCAATGGAATGGAATTTTTTAATTTAAGGGGTAGGTGTTTCTAGGTATGGTAATTGCTATTTTATGGAGTATTATAGTGTAACAGCATTTTGCAGGGTGTTGCTACTAGTTTTTATTTATTCTTTGGTTAGTGCCTTATGGTAGATATTATATTATTTAATCTAAGGGGCCTAGGGTAGGATTATATTGTTATATTTGACTTTTATACACTCTTTTTAGATAGAAGTAGAGATGTTTATTCGGGTCATCGGGTTGATTTCGGGTCAGGTGTTTCGGGTCGGTTCAAAATTGGATTTTGTGTTCACATTGGTTTTTACATAATTGTAGATCTAGTTTTAAGTCGGGTCAAATCGGATTCGATTATAAAGTCGGGTGTCTATCCGATCATCGAGTCTGTTTTAAACACCACTAGATAGAAGTTATTAATAGCGCTGGGATAGTTGAATGTTGATTTTTTATTTATATTTCATACTAAGAAAAATTATAATTTAAAGGGGGCTTAATTTTTGATAGTATGTTTGGATAACCATTGTAAGGTGAAAATAAAGAAAGGGTAGAGAAATATAAAGAAAGTAGCTCTTGTTTGTTTAGGGGAAAAGAGAAGCAAAAGCACGGAGATTAAATTCCTCCTTCAAATCTTTTCAGTTTTGGACAAATTAATACTTTAATAAAATTATGGGAAATTATCAATGGTATCCCTGTGTTATAGCACTTTATCAATGGTACCCCTGTGTTATAGCACTTTTAAATGACATTTAACGTCAACTTAACAGAAAAAAGGTGAACAGTGTCAACTTAACGTCAACTTAACATAAAGTGCTATAATACAATAATACAGGGTTATCATTGGTAATTTCCCTAAAATTATTAATCTATTTCCTCCAAATCACTTCTCTTTCCTTTAGTTTGGTTCAAACAAGAGATATTCATCTCTCTAACACCTCCCTTTTTTTCCTTCTATTTTCTTCTATCCAAGTACATCCAAAGTGAGGGTGGACTACATGGAGCATAGGTTTACATTTGACCTTTTAAACGCCGTCAAAGTGCGAGTCACTAATAATTTTATATATAATTTTATAAAAGGGTTACATAGAATTTCCTTAAAATGGGATTTCCAAACCTTGAAGGTCCAAAAGCTAGATATATTATTAAGTCTACTTGTTGCAAATTGGTGTTGTCTATGTTTTGTTGTCATTCTCTTGGATTCTAGTGTTAACAATTTGTTTAAATACATCTTATCTATAGAGCTTAATTGTTTATGTTGATGGCATGACAATTTGAAGGCAAATTGTAATATAAGACTCACCTCATATGTTGATAATATCTTAATATCACCCTTTAGTTTTCAATGTAAAAAACTATTGGATCTTCTAAAGGTTCTTCAACTTTACTCCCTCTGTCCTGATAGAATTAAAGCAAAAAAAAAAGGTATTTTTTAAGAAAAAGATGGATAATAGTAATAATGAACAAAGAGAATGAATTGTGTGAATGAAATTAAAAGAGAATTAAAATGAATGGATGAGATCAAAAGAAAATTGTGAGTCATTGTCCAACTTTAGAAATGATGCAAATTAAATGGAACAGACTAAAATGATAAATGATGCAAATTAAATGGGACGGAGGAATTACATGTTATAGTGATAATATCTTAAAATAAGACCCCACAATACTTGACCAACTACATAAATCATCATTTTTCTTTCTTTTCTTTTACTCATGATAAAAAAATAAAATCATTTCATTTTTACATAAACAGAAAACTCAACAGAAAAACAGAATAATAAGGAATTCTTATTCACAAATCACAATAGAGGCATAAAGTAAAGCTTTTGGAATTAGAAATTAGTAGTAAATTAGTAAAAATAATTAAGTACTAAAAATAATGTTTTCCACCATCCATTCATAATTTTTAACTTATGAAGTCACCATTATCCTGTTGTGTACCATTGTTATCAAGCATGAACCTCCAGCTATCACCCTCTTGGATTTCCCATTGTTGCTTCAGCTCATTGATGGCCATTGACGCAGCTGCCGCCACAGCAGGATCGCTATCTTCCGCCAATCTCTGCAACATCATTGTTATTATTTACTGTAATTCGAAGGACTGCGAGTATTATTTATTAGAGTATATATAATATATCATGGGATAGAGCCTCAACTATCAGCTTAAGCTTTTGGTTAAGTTGATTTCTTCACATGGTAGTGAAGCCAACATGACAAGAGGTTACGGGTTCGAATCGCAACCACCCTTCATTTCAAGTGGAATATTCGACATCATGTATAAGAGGGCATATGTTGCATCCACACTTCTAACCTAAAGGCTCTCGTGTGTGGGGGCGTGTTAGAGCACATAATATATCCTGGGGCCTCAAACATCAGCTTAAACTTTTGGTTGAGTTGATTCCTTGACATTATTTGGCATTAGCAATTCATTAAATGAAATGATGAGTGAACCTGCAATGCTCCCATGCCAGCATTCCCAAGTGTCCACATCGACGGAGCTGCTGCTAGAGCATTCGCCAATGCTTGCCTGAATCACAAAATCACTATCGTTATAGAATCTTCCGATGAAAATCGCGGTTATGATGTGGGGTATGTTTTTGTGTAAAATCGAAGATGCAGATACCTGGTATTGACATCCGGAGAACTAGAACATTCAGCCAGGAGAGATACACTAGATTTACCATCCATAGCATCAAGGTCTATGAGCGTAGTAATTAACAGCTCGAGCTGAATTTAAGTGTGAAAAAACGAGTTAATACAATATATTGTGACATTCAAAACCTATGTTACTCGGACTCTTCATTTTGAATCATGCACACGTGTGCGATTCTTGCTGCTCGGACATTGGTATGGCACTTGGACGCTTCATGTAGGTGTAAAACTGTATATTTAGATGTCTCTAACACTTGGACAGTACCAATATCCGATATCAGTACCCGAGTCCAAGTAACATACTTCAAAACAATACTAGTATGTTCAAACCTCTTCTGGATCGGTGTAGTCAACACCATCAGCTTCCGAAAGTGCAGCAGCCATACTCCAATACGCTTCCTATAAACCAAAGTTACCGCGAATTAGGCTTCAACTTTACCATACAACTTTATTGTTCATTGTCGAATATATCAACTGCTACAATAACTGAACATGCTACCTGAATAGCAGAAATACGATCATTCGACACTTCACCCGGAAAGAAATCAAGAGCTTTTCCATTCTTTTCGAGCATTATATTTTGAGACAGAGATCCGTTTTTCCTACGTATAGGGCTAAGGTCGAGAGGGAAAATCAATAAAACGTTCAATTAGATGCGAAGAACTATTCCTCGGCAAAGGACTTACAAATTGTACATCTTGCTAACCATAATATCGTGGATGTTCTTCACAAACTGCAAAACGCAAGACGAAACTACTAAGCTTTCAGTTCACAAATGTATATACCATAAAATGAAAAATTAATCGGAACAATCCAAACTATGGCCCGTTTGCTCATAGTGAACTAACTAATCTTTAACTCATAAGAGTACCGCAGATAGCAAGTTACAAATGAGCTAAGACTGTTTTGAGAGGATCCCAGAAGTTGGGATTATTTCGAAACAAAAGTTCGAATGTAACGATGCTCCGACATGAAATATCACAGAAAAAGGCACTTATGCTGTAAATATATGCAAATGTTATTCACCTCTAGTGCCATAAGGGTATCTTCCATTGCGCGTTTCTTGGCACGGAGGTCAGCCCGTCGTAAATCAGCCTATATCAGAAGAGACCAAAGTTAAAATCAGTCTCCTTTTAGATATATGCAAAAATTAGAGAGCCAATAAATATCCTTTGCCTCCCTTTGCGTAGCCATACTCGAAAGTTAAAAGTCGAAAGTGAAATGTAGTCTTCAATTCTTCAAAAACCTTACTAAATTTATTAACATGCAAGCCAAGGTAAAACTCGGTAATAGTCCCTTTGACTCCTACATAGTCTTGGTTAGTAAGAAGGATGTCTGATCGCTCTTGACGATTATGTGTGGATTATAAGGAGGTAAAAAAGTGGACAGTCAAGGATCAATTTCCCATTCCTATTGTTCATACAAACTCTCAAGAATTGCATGATAAGAGCTCGGTTTAGAAGTTATACTAAAGATTTGACAGGGAATTTCGCGTATACAATTGGGTGCAACTTAAAGGTCAACATTAGACAGAAAACATTCCGGAATATGACGAATGCAATGAAAATGTTAATAATGCATGCACAAAATACTATTTAGTTTCATGGGGAGATTTATAAGAAATTGTAAGACACACCTCTAATGCTCCATCACTCCAGTGTTGATCTGCTGCGGTCTTTAGCCTCGATTTTGCTTTGTCCTTAAGAATCTAATAACATTAGAAAGAATTAAGTATCACGTTAGATACCAAAGGATGAAAAAACAAAATCTTAAAATATATATTGAACTACATACTGTAGCAATGTGATGAAGGTATTCAGCCTTTCTCTTGACATCATAATCAATCTTTTCAGTATCTTCCCTCGCCCGAGCTATTTTATGCACAAAAGATGAAAAACAAATCATTCCAGGACAGCTATATGTTAAGCAGGATTTCTTTAGAAAATGAATCACACTTTTCACAACAAAATAAAAGTTTGACATTCTAAAATGAAATTATGATGACAATTGAAGGAAGTTGTCTGAAATGATTCCAAACCCCGTTTTCGAGCGGAATATTGAGTTGATGATGATGATGTCTGAAATGATACATCAACACCGAAATTTCTACTTGGTAAAAGGTGAGATCAATTGGAAATATGATAGGTTATTTCTTTGAGAATGAAATTTTAGCTTCGGGTTATAACATTTAATCCAAAAATTTAAAAGCCTCACTTTGTAACAAACTAAGTAATCACTTGATAAACTTCACTAGGCACTCTCTTTGATGGTGCCGGTAACAAACATGCTTATACACTCACCATCTAGCTTGAGAAACTCGGAACCTAGGATAGCTACATCCTGACGTGCACGAGCATCAAGGCTGCGTAGGCCACTGCAAAGAGAACATAATAAATGTAAGTATGTAACGAATAAGAACTAAGAAGTTTACGGAACATTACCATAGCAGTGATAGCACCCAGAAACCGATACCAATAACCGTCAATCTCTAGGTTTAACAACTCTTAACACTAAATAGTTGGTGAACCAAAAGACACGAGCATGGTTGAAAAGTTCATATATATCACAAGGGAAATACGTCAACACTACCGTGAATACCATAATTAACTGTATAAGTAGTTAAACCTGTAAATCCTTTATCAGCCAATGGCAATCCGAAGATAATGTTAATCGTGTCAATTATGCTCAAATATCTTCGGACTATCTTACCGAGAAAGTAGGACTATATTTGTTTACTTACGAAACAGTAGATCAGCTGAAGTAAGCAGAAAAGAACACAACAAATCAAACTATAGACATTACCGAGAAAGTAGGACTATATCTTGACGTGCTCTTTCATTAACAAGCTTGGCATCATTATAAGCATATTTATAGGCATCGGCAAGTCCTTGATTTGTAGAAGCTAACTTTTGGCCTCCAGAAGATTTTTGATTATCCTTCTCATCAATTCCCTCTCTGCTGTACAAAACAAAAAACTATGGTCAGTAACAGTTACATTCCATAGAACTATAACAAGAGCTTCTGAAATGCTAGATGAGGCAATATCTATGTTGGAAGCAGTGTCACATGATTCACTAACTTCCTTATCGCGAATCGGAAAAAGTGAATTATGGTTGGTTTTAGGCTATTTTTTGGTTATTTTAAACTAATCACGAATTTGAAAAAGAATTAGCCAGCGAATTATGTAACACTGGTTGAACGCATGAATGAAGAAAACTAGGGTGGAACGAAAATAGCCACCCGATTTCATAAAATGTCAAAGACTAGAAAATCCATGCATATAAGTTGCTATTTACAATACCCAATTATATCAGCACATTCACCGGTATATCTATTGTCTTCTCTGGATTTCGTCTGAGGAGTTCCTGTCGAGTGGCATTGTACTAACAATCTCCGAAACTTAGCATAGCTAATATGTATTCTGCATGGGCTCCATACACTGTTAGAGGAATGATTTGGCCTGGCTTCATTGTGATGTTCACTTCTCGATCTTCTTAAGCTAACTACTTGACTTCCACTGTGAAAATGTGATCTTGGTGAATCAGGAATGGAACATAAAGTTGCTTGTCGATTAGAATTAGCAGCTTGATCTAAAACAGCAGGATATCTTAATACTTTACTAGGGATTAGTGCCATCGAGGATCACACGTTCAAGCGGAATATCCTATGTGACATTTCTTAAAAGGTTCGCTGTTGGAACAAAAACAAATCATGAGTAATCAATAATCACCATGGGAGGCTAATGAAAGGTTAAAAACAGCAGCTCACCAAAGACAAAATTTCATTTGGGAAACCAGGACACACTATGATACTAGCTACTTTTCATCAAGGAGTGTCTCTGTTTTCAAATGTTCTTCCCATTCATTTTATTCGCAGATTCCAATGCAAATTTTAAATCAAATCAAATAATTTTAATTGTGAGTTTTTAAAAATTTTAAAATGTTGAGATTTAGAAATTACACATTGAGAAGAATCTAACAAGATCTAACATAAATATGCTTTTTCTTATAGATCAATGAGAAATCGTAGTCAAAGTTTAACCCTAAAATTCGTAAATTCTATTTGACAAGAACATATGAAAACAAAGGGAGTACAAAATAACAAAACTAAGTCATCACATTTCACACTAATCCCGTTTTACACGTGCTCTTGGGACTTCCCAAGAAATCGCCCCTCGGTTTCCACGTATGAAAGCGGCGGATTTTCTATAAGGCCTAAAGGGGCTCGCGCCCTGAAAGTTTTTGGATCATTCTATAAATCTAAAATGTTTTCTATCTTGTACAATAAAAAGATGTAATTTGGTGACTAAGAGTAGTTTTAAAAGAAGAAGTCGAGGGTTTGAATCCATTAGTGCTTATGAAGGTGTTCTTATAAAGTCTATTCAAATATAATCACCTCTAATACCTTCTCATTCTATTCCTGTTAACCATAAGTTTTTGGTTGAGTTGATTTACGACATAGTTAAGATTTGACCTTCTTGTCACATTGACTACTGGTACCATGTTAAGATTTGACCTTCTTGTCACATTGACTACTGGTACCATGTCAAGAAACCATCTCAACTAAAAGCTTAAGCTTATGGTTAACTTAAGGCCCAAGGATATGTTATATACTGTAACAATTTCATTACCCCAATAACATTAGTGGCTTCTACTTTAATGGGGTTTGAGATAGGGCATACCCAACTTTACTCAAATCCATAATAAAATTGTATTTACAAACATATTTACAGCTTCACCTAAATAAGGATTGTATATGATTTGATCAGCCATTTATATTATTATACATCATCAATTATATTCTGAAACAATACCCATGAAATCCTTTACTAGTGGCTCATAAACAACCACTCCATCTATGTCAATCAAACCAAAGCATCATTCATTACTGATTATAATCACACACACACACAATCGATGTTCATGGGTCAATTAATTATACAATCTAATCCAAATTCTAATCAAAAAAATGATCAAATAAAGAAAAATAGTAAGTGGAAGTATATATTCTATCACTGTAATTATCCAAGTTGAAACCTAGAATCAAGTGTAAAATTGAAAAATCCCAATTGTGGGTATTTAAGCAAATTGATTAAAAAACATGAAATTGAAGAAACAAAGTAAAATTGCATAGTAACAAGTACAGAAAATGAACCCACTAACCTCAAAGAGAGCAAGAGAAAGAGAAGAGGAAGAAGAGAGATTATGTTGGGTATAGAGGGTAAGACTTATAAGTGTGGGATAGGAAGAGCCAAGAGGAATAAATTCCAACCACTACTAACTGCTTTTGGTGCTACCAATTAGCTCTATTTTTTCATTTTAATTTGTAAAAGTGACTGTTATTGTCGATTATAGGTGTTTATTTGAATCATCGGATCGATTTTAGATTACGTGTTCTATATCAATCTAAAAATTGGGTTTTGAATCCATATAACTTTTACATAATTTTAAATTTATTTTGAAATCAGATCAAATATGGTTTAGTTATAAGGTCGAATAAAAATCGAGTCATCAGGTTTGTTTTAAACATCTCTACTCTCGACGCTCTCCTATAATTTTCAATAATTTATTACTTTAATTTATTGTACTTAATTCTTTAATCACAAAATTCTTGTAATAGACGTTCTCTTTGAGAGACCAATTCTAATTGTGTTGGCTTATTATATATTTTTTAAAATATTATAAGTAAGCATTAAAAATGATATAAATAGACATTTAAAATATTAAAAGTAGACATTAGAAATACGGTAAGTAAGCATTATAATTAATGTAAGTAGACATTATAAATACAATAAATAAATATTAATCTTTAATAAATTGAACTTAGGATACGTCTCTCAAAAAAATAGTCTATGAAGAGACTAGCCGTTCATGTAAAAGAAATAGGGCTATGTGGCTGTATTATAGCAATATAGATAGATTGAGTAGTCTTGCACCAAGAGAATTTTTATGGGTTGGATTCTTTATGTACGCCAAATGTTCCGCCTAACTAATCCCACGTCCGCCTTTGAGTTGCAATTTTTTAGCCATTATACTTTCTCTGTTCTGATTTACTTGCTATTATTGTATGGGCACGAAGATTAAAAAGTTACTGTGCAATGATGAGCAATTGGTAGAAAGTTGCTTTTTTGGAAATTTTTAATATTATTTGTTGAAAAATGAAAAATAGGAGAGTAGGTATAACTTTAAATGATTGGTTTGTTACTAAAAAAGGAAATGTAACAGGTAATATGAAATTTCCCAAAATGAAAAATATAGCAAGTATTATGGAACGAAGGAAGTATTTGCTATATACTCCCTCCGTTTTAAACTACTCGCTACATTTTTATTATTGACACTATTGATTGTTCAAGTTTATCTTATATATTGCGGGTAATGTGTAAGAAAAAATATAGTCAAGTGGGATCTTATTTGAATCGTCTAATCGTATACTTTCATAATATTAATTTTTTATAATTTTTAGATGTGTATAATTCAATATATAAATTAACTAAAGTTATAAAAATTTGATATTATGCAAGTATTTGATTAGACGATTCAAACCAGATTTCACTTGACTATATTTTTTCTAACACATTAGCCACAATATATAAAATAAGCTTGAAAGATGTTGAGAAAAGTGGCGATATAACACACATACTTTCTCCCTTTGTGTTTTTAGATGAACAAAATTAACCAATCCAATCAAACAAACAATAATAATCCCACAATCAAGCACAATAAAGTAAAAATACGGAAAGTAAAGCACACACGATATTTACGTGGAAAACCCAATGCGGGAAAAAACCACGGGACCGTAAGTGGTACCACACTCTTCCACTAATCACCAATAAAATTAATGAGTACAACCAAAATCCTCTCTAAACAATACTAGAGGCAATACAAACACCAAACAACCCTAAAACATCACTCAAAAGTGGTAAAATAACAATTAGGGTAAATTAGGGCAAAATACAAATTACCCACTTACAATGCACCAAATGACAATCCAACCGTTGAATATGTAGATTGGGTAGGCAGGAACACCGTGTCAAAATTTGACGAAAATTGAAGTACGAATGGCCTTCGATCGAATCGCCGCAAAGTCACGCGGGATGCCTTTCCTTCTCTCTGTCGTGCGCCTGTTTCTTGCGAGTCTTTTCCATAAATATTGTTTGTTTAAAAAATAATTCCCAGTTTGCATCAAAAGGAAAATTAATTCCCTGAATACAGTCCACGTAGGACAAGCAATCAACCTTTTTTTTTTCTTTTTTTTTTAATAAACCGCTCACTGAAATGACAGTTTATATTGACTTACACCACAAAAACGCCACTTGAAATGGCGACTTATTGAAAATAAAAAAAAATTAAAGTTTTAATTAAACCGCTACTTCAAGTAGCGGTTTACACTGTGTATAAATTTTATACTGCTTCACGCCTTATCTCCATTTCTTCTTGCTTGTTGTTCCACATTCCACTCACATTAAAAAAAAGTTTCCACTCTCAAATCTCAATCAGTAACATACTCACTTACATATTCACTCAATTGCTTTCAATCATCTACATTTAATTCTTAATTTTTGAGATTAAAGGTAAACAATAATAGGATGCTTCCGTCTGATATTGTTGATAATTGTTGATAATTGTCAAAGCATCTCCTTCCAAGATAATCTGTAAACAATTCTTCAATTCTTCATCAATTAAAGGTAAACAATTCTTCAATTCTTGATTGTTGATAATTAAAGGTAAATACTTCAATTCTTCATCAATTACAGTCAAAACTTAGAAAATAAGAGCTAAAGTGATGAATGGCATCATATACTGCAAAAATAGGAGCTAAACCAATCTCCTTCCTTCTGATATTGTTGATAATTGTCAAAGCATCTCCTTCCAAGATAATCTGATCATATCCCAATCTACCAGCTACTTCCAAGGAAAAGCAGGCAGAAAATGAAATCCATATAAACCGCTACTTCATGTAGCGGTTTGGTTGTCCAAGGTAAAAAAATTATAATTGAAAATGCTGCATTAGAAACCGCTACATGGAAACACGATTTTGTACATATTGTTAACCGCTTCTCCATTTAGCGGTTTTAGTGAATTTTTTTTTAAAAAAAGCCAACTGCTGACGTGGACGGTATGCAGGGAATTATTTTCCCTTTTGGCGTATAATGGGAATTATTTTCCCAAAAAGCTATATTGTGGGAAAAGATTCGTTTCTTGCGTGTAATATGTGTTTCCCTCAAAATGAAAATAATTGCTGCCCTATTATTTGGGTTTTTATAGTTTTCCTTTTTTTTCTTTCTTTTAATTATTATTATTATTATTATTAGCCCATAAGCCCATAATATTTAAAGCCCATAATTAAACTAATTGGGTTCTTCCTCCAAGTAGGAGGGAATAACGCAACAAATCTCCCCCTCACTCCAACTTGAGGGGTATGACAAGCCCTGCTTTCAAACGACACACCTCTAACTTGTCTCTTGGTAGGATCTTAGTCAACATATCCGATCCATTTTCATGAGTATTGATCTTCACAATCTCAAAAGTTTTTTCTTCTATCTGATCTCGAATCCAATGATACCTCCTTCGTATATGCTTCGTTCGACCATGATAGGTAGCATTCTTAGCGAGGTGAATGGCACTCTAACAATCACAATGTAATAAATAATCGTCTTGCTCCAAACCCAACTCCTCAAGGAAGTCCCTCATCCACACTAACTCTTTACCAGCTTCAACAACTGCCACATACTCTGACTCAGTAGTCGATAAAGCAACACATTTTTGCAATTTAGATTGCCAAGAAACAGCTCCCCCTGCAAACGTCATCAGGTAACCAGAAGTAGACTTAGTAGGATCAATATCACCTGACATATCAGCATCTGTGTAACCATCCAACACAGGTTCGCCAGGACCAAAACATAAACTAACTCTAGAAGTACCCCTGAGATACCTTAGAATTCACTTAACTGCAGCCCAATGCTCCTTTCCAGGATTAGAAATAAACCTGCTAACTACCCCAACAGCATGGGCTATATCAGGCCTAGTACATACCCTAGTATACATCAAACTACCTACGGCGGATGAATAAGGCACATTTTTCATCTTCTTCTTTTCTTCATCTGTTGTAGGACATTGTTCGGAACTCAATTTCATAGAACACACAGGCTTAGCATTGTTCATATTGAACTTTTTCAGCACCTTTTCAATGTATTTCTCTTGTGATATCCACAATTTCTTATTTTTCCTATCACGAGAAATACGCATGCCTAGAATTTGTTTTGCAGGGCCAAGATCCTTCATAGCAAAAGACTTGCTCAAACTAGCCTTCAAGTTAGCAATCTTGTTGGAATCACGACCAACAATCAACATATCATCAACATATAACAAGAGAATGAGAAAGTCACCTTCAGCAAAATTCTTCACAAACACGCAATGATCAGCATATGTCTTATGGAAGTCATTATCAACCATGAATGACTCAAATTTCTTGTACCATTGCTGAGTCGCCTGCTTAAGACCATACAAACTCTTCTTTAAGCGACACACAAGTTTCTCCTTTCCCTTGACCTCGAAGCCTTCAGGTTGCTCCATGTAAATTTCCTCCTTTAGGTCACCATGGAGGAAAGTAGTCTTCACATCAAGTTGCTCAATCTCCAAATTCATGCTGGCAGCCAAACTAAGTACAACTCTGATTGAAGACATCTTCACCACTGGAGAGAAAATCTCATCAAAATCAATCCCTTTCTTCTGCTCATAGCCTCGCACCACAATCCTAGCCTTGAACATAGGTGGTTGACCATCGTCTCCAGGCTTCAGCTTAAACACCCACTTATTCTTGAGTGCTCGTTTGCCGTTAGGCAACTTTACCAGATCATAAGTGTGATTCTCATGCAAGGAATTCATCTCATCTTGCATGGCATTGTACCACTCCTTACTTTTCTCATGTGACATAGCCTCCTGAAAGTCTTCTGGTTCTCCCCCATCAGTTAGTAACACAAACTCTGTAGTAAGATACCTCAAAGAAGGACGTGGTCCTCTGATAGATCTTCTCACATCATCAGGCTGTGGTTGCGGTTCAACAACTGGTGACTCAACTTCAGGTTGATCATCATGACCATCATCACCAATATTGTCATCATCATGCTGAATATCTCCCCCTTCAACTCTAGGAGTCATCTGTGGTAAGACTGGATCAAAAGTGATTGGAGTATGAGAGGAAGTTTGTTGCTTTGGCTTTTCAATATCTTCAATAGTCTGGTCTTCAAAGAACACAACATCTCTGCTTCTAAGAACTTTCCTATCTACTGGATCCCATAACTTGTATCCAAGAGCATCTTCAGAGTACCCCAAAAATATACACTGCTTTGTCTTCTTATCTAACTTGGATCTCTCATCTCTAGGAATGTGAACAAAAGCACGACATCCAAATACCCTCAAGTGCTTGTAGGAGACATCTTTACCGGTCCAAACTTTCTGAGGAACATCACCATCAAGAGGATTTGAAGGTGAAAGGTTAATCAAGTACACAGCTGTAACCAATGCCTCTACCCAGAAAGACTTGGACAACTTTGCATGAGAGAGCATACATCGAATTCTTTCTTCAATTGTTCTGTTCATCCTCTCTGCAACTCCGTTCAATTGAGGTGTCTTTGGAACTGTCTTCTCAAGCTTGATGCCTTGACCCTTGCAGTAGCTTTCAAATGGGCCTCTATACTCACCACTATTATCAGCTCTCACAACCTTGAGCTTTCTACCTGTTTCTCGCTCAACTCTAGCCTGAAACTCCTTGAAAGCAGAAAGTACCTGATCCTTGGTTTTCAACACAGTAACCCACACTTTTCTATAGTAGTCATCAATAAAAGAAACAAAGTAAAGAGCACCACTATGGGATTTAGCATCCATAGAACATACATCAGTGTGGACAAGATCAAGAGGATACTTTCTCCTAGATGGGGGGCGAGAATGAAAAGCAACCCTATGTTGTTTACCAGCTAAACAATCAACACAGGATTTAAGAGACATACCTGAAACATGAGGGAGATATTGCTTCTTAGAGAGCATCTGCATACCTTTCTCACTCATATGGCCAAGTCTATTATGCCATAACTCACTAGAGCATTCATCTGCAACATTTACCTCACCCGTGCAAACCTTCGCTTGCATCATATAAAGAGAACCTTGCTTCTTACCTCGGACCGCTATAAGATTCCCCTTGCAGAGCTTCCACTTACCATCATTGAAGTAGCTGAAGTAACCCTCTTCATCAAGCCTACCTATAGAAATGAGATTCAATCTGATATCAGAAACGTGTCTAACATTTCTCAAAATCAGCTTACAACCGGTGGAACTCTCCAAGTAAATAGTGCCTTTGCCGACAACCCTAGATGACCCATCATTCCCCATTCTAACACTACCAAAAATCACCACTAGTATAGGACGAGAAGTAGTCTTGATGCGGAGTAAGATGATACGAAGCACCCGAATCAATCACCCAATTGCAGTCATCACCAGCTACATTCAAACACTTTTTATCACCAATGAAGAGCAAATCATCATCACTGATTGCTAGAGCTGTAATATTTGTCTCTTCAGACTTCGACTCAAAGGAATCACCCTTTCTATCTTTTGTCTTGTCTCTTTTCATCTTTCTGCAGAATCTCTTAATATGACCCGACTTGTCGCAGTAATGACAAATAATTCTACTCTTGGATTTAGACTTGTCTCTGGAATTGTCTCTACCTCGAGAAAGTCGATTTTTGCTTCTTCCCCTATTAGACTCTTGTGCAACATAATGAGCTTCAAAATTATTGGAGGAACCCATCTCCTTTCTCCTAGTCTCTTCATTCAATAGACTAGCTTTGACACTTTCCATTGTCAACTTACCATCAGGAGCAGAATTGCTAAGTGATACAAATAGTGTGTCCCAACTCTCTGGCAATGAGGAAAGTAGCAATAGTGCCTGCAACTCATCATCTAAAGACATTTTCACTGCAGACAACTGATTAATCAAACCTTGAAAATCATTCAAATGTACTACCATGCTATTACCATCGTGAAATTCTAACTTTACCAATTTTCTCATCAATGACGCTTTACTTAAGGCGTTCTTCCTCTCATACATAGCCTCAAGTTTCATCCACAATTCATAAGCATTCGTGTCATTGGAAATATGTTGGAGCACACTAACATCAACAAATTGTCTAATGGTTCCTATTGCTTTCCGATTCAAAATTTTCCATTTACTTTCATCTTGACCAGTGGGCATAGACTCATTTAAGATTGGTTCATACAAATCTTTCACATAAAGAATATCTTCCATCTTAGTTTTCCACACAGTGTAATTGGTAGATTCCAAATAAATCATACCGTGCGTGCTAGATTTATCATCCATCATAAAACAACACAAGAATATCACCCAAGAAAATATAAACCAAGCTCTGATACCACTATGTTGAGAAAAGTGGCAATATATAACACATACTTTCTCCCTTTTGTGTTGTTAGATGAACAAAATTAACCAATCCAATCAAATAAACAATAATAATCCCACAATCAAGCACAATAAAGTAAAAATACGGAAAGTAAAGCACACACGATATTTACGTGGAAAACCCAATGCGGGAAAAAACCACGGGACCGTAAGTAGTACCACACTCTTGCACTAATCACCAATAAAATTAATGGGTACAATCAAAATCCTCTCTAGACAATACTAGAGGCAATACAAACACCAAACAACCCTAAAACGTCACTCAAAAGTGGTAAAATAACAATTAGGGTAAATTAGGGCAAAATACAAATTACCAACTTACAATGCACCAAATGACAATCCAACCGTTGAATATGTAGATTGGGTAGGCAGGAACACCGTGTCAAAATTTGACGAAAATTGGAATACGAATGGCCTTCAATCGAATCGCCGCAAAGTCACGCGCGATGCCTTTCCTTCTCTCTGCCGTGCGCCTGTTTCTTGCGTGTAATATGTGTTTCCCTCAATATGAAAATAATCGCTGCCCTATTATTTGGGTTTTTATAGTTTTTCTTTTTTTTTCTTTTTATTATTATTATTATTATTATTATTATTATTATTATTAGTCCATAAGCCCATAATATTTAAAGTCCATAATTTAACTAATTGGGCTCTTCCTCCAAGTAGAAGGGAATAACCCAACAAAAAATATATAGTACGTGAAAATATTTTGGAATGAAAGAATTACTTAACTTTTGCTACAACAATTTGTGCCTACATAATGCTCGTATGACGTAAAAATAATTTTAGATATACTAATTAAAATTTAGAATAATTATCCTAAATAATCTTCCGATCTTTTATTGATTTTCTTACAATAATCTCAATTTTTGATTAACTATGAATAATTCTAACTATAAAGAGTGTTTTCTAAGAATGCACCAACGTAACTATACAACAAGTTATTTTGCTTACAAAATTAAATACAAAATTAAATTATAAAAAACTTAAAAAATTTAAAAAGTTAAGAAGAGAAATCAGTTGAATTTATTTTTTAAATTTAACTTTTAATTTTTAATATTTTTTATTTTTTATTTTAATTTTCATTCTTTTTAGCAATTAACCTGCAAAAACCGGTCGCCATTTGGGCAACAATATTCTTGGATAAGTGATCTTAAAATTGAGATTATTCATGGTTAATTGAAAGTTTAGATTATTGTAGGAAATTTAATAAAAGGTTGGATTATTTTATGTAATTTTTTTAGCTATTAACTTGACCTTAAAATTGAAATTAATCATGATTAATTAAAATTTGGATCATTGTAAATATTAGATTATTTTAGATAATGTTTCATAAAAATTTAAGAAAAAATGTAAATCATAAATAAAAAAAAATGTATATATAGCAATATCTTTAGAACAACCTAAAAAACAAATAATGTAAGAATTATATATTTCTTCTTAATTTTTTATTTTTCCTAACTAGAAATACTCCTTGTTTATTGTTACACCAATATTACAAGAAGATTTGGAAGAAAGTGATTTGAAGAGAGACTAAAAAGCATCTTAATTTTGCTACATTCATTTCGAAATATAAAATTTTATAATTTTATTATATATTATAAAGCGTATTTATAAATATTATGATTTGAATTATTTTTAACAATTGCCTAAAATTGTCAAATTTAATTTACATTATGATGGAATAGAGTATAGAGATATAAACTAAGTTAAGGAGAGATGAGTTAATTAAACTTAATTATACTTGATTCTTCACATAAAACGAATTTGCATGCTTTCTCAAGCAAATTCTTGTTATTCTGGATAACAAATATGATCAGAAGGGTTCAAAATAGATTCGACGATTCAACTTATCTAAACCTGATTTGAGTCGGCTTCAAAAATAAATTTATAATTATGCAAAAACGAATACAAACACAAATCTGTTCTTAAACCGACCTGAAACACTTGACCCAAAATCGATGTAATGACTCAAATAAACACCTATAGACACAATACACAAAAGGTAAAAAAAAAATTACTTGTCAAAAAGAATAAATAAATCAACGACAATGCTTTCTCACTATTCACCAAGACTATACAATCTACACTCATCAATTATATTTCTTCCGTTCCATAATACTTGCTACTGATAGTGACATTGTCCCATACAACATGTCACATTCAGTAGCAAGTATTATGGAACGGAGGAAGTACAATACAATACAATTTGAGGCAATGGAATTGCAATTTACACCAAAGAATCTACAAACTTGCACAAAAAAGTCAGCGTGGTAAAAGATCACGAGTTTTGGGATTCTTGTGCAACTTCCGCTCTTTGAAGATGCATTTGCCCAGTTTCCGGTTTATTGAATAGATTTTCTACCAATTGATCCCAGTTAGCTTTCCCACCACTTGATTTTGGCAGAGTTTCGGTAGGTTCATCACCGGATAAATGTGCATTCTCCACCTCGACTTGTCGAGTGCTAGCATGTTCTGAAGAATCCTTGTCGAAAGATACTGCATGAGGGACTTTGAGAGTTACGGCTCTTTCCAAAGCATCCTTGTGCTCCTCTTCGATAGTCTGCAGCCTCTTGAACCTTTGCACTCTTGGAGGACTTGTTATCGTCTCAGCAGCACACTCCTTCATTATCTGAAAATCGTGTAATGTCTCAAATTCTTGTTTGCGCGTCAACAAAAGACGGTAAACACCGACTTTTGGTTGTCGACATTAGTCCGATACAAGTGTGAAAATCGGTTTGCGACAGTTAATGCAATCATGATCGAAATCACATTTTTGCACTATGCTCTAGAGACATGGGGGTGTTATGCACTCTGCTAGTCAATTTCAAATGTTTGGTTTACAAACCCAAAACCATGTTCTTTCACCCAATCAAGTATTGTTAATGACTGACCAGTATATCCCACTCATGAAAGCATCGGTAATGACTAACCAGTATATCCCGCTCAGGGTGCACATGATTCGCTAATCTCCTCACGAATCGCGAGTTGAAAAAAGCGAATTATGGTCAGTTTTGGGCTATTTTTGGACAAATTTGAGCGAATTGCAAATTCAAAAAGCGAATTAACTAGGTAATCATATTACACTGATCCCGCTCATTAAAGCACCGTTAATGACTAACTAGTATATCCTGCTCATAAAAGCACCGTTAATGACTACTATAATATGTACTAGTCCGAAATTGTAAGGGAGAGACATTGTTTACATAAGTCTAATCCATCATTCCATTGTTCAGCATTACCTTTTTCTTCGGAGCTTTGATGGATTTAGCAATGAAACATAATTCGCTAGTTAGTTTGCTAAAATGTAGACTTGGAGTTTGATCAACTTACTTCTAAAGCTTTCTCTGCTTCTTTTTGGATCCATAGAATTCCATGATCAGATGTAGCATTACAGGACAACACGATATGCTCAAATCTGCCTTCAACAGGAATAGCTGTTCTCACTTCTGGAGGAAACCTTCCACATCTGAGAATATCGGTTATACAAACTTAAACATGGTAAAATACATAGTTATCTTCAATTCAACAAAAGTTCAAACATTTTGCATTCAACACAAGTCCGCAATAATGGGGCGCACCACGCACTAGATATTCACATGTGATACAAGATCTCACATCGATAAAATAGTGGGTTGTCGACTTGCATATATATTGGGTCTTCCTATTACCATATGGTTTTGGGAAACAATGAACCTATCAAGTCCATGTGCAAGTCAACGGTTTGGACCCGTGGGTTTGTGGGCTCGAGCCCATAGGTCTCCCGTATCCATACAAATAGGCCACGGTGAGATTACGAGACGAATTGTTAAACATCTTAATGTGTTTTTATGTGACGAAAGTTCATCACAAATAAGTGCATAGTCAAAAATATTGAAGAAAACAACACAATTCGTCACATAATCACTTTATGAGCCCACTCATGAAAATACACAGACGGGGCACCCATGGACTAGCGTCCACAAACCCATAGGTCATGAGCGTTGACTTGCATATAACACACGATGAGTTTCACCCTTTTTCAAAACCATATGATATTAGAAGGATTACGCACCAAGCATTATATACAAGTCTACAACCCACTATTAAGTGATGTGGAATCTTCTTCACCTGTGAAGTATTTCCAACAGTTTTTAAACAGATAACAAGCAAAAAAAAGTCTTTTCGAAAGGCGTTTAGCAATAAACAAAATAATTGTTAGTATTAATAATATACATGTAATGTTTAAAATGAAGACCATACAAAACATACTGCTTAATTAGGCTAAGGTGCTTATGAACGCAATTAGCTCCATAGAGCGTAGTGCAAAGAGCCTTAGCAATCATTTTTAATACCACGAGAAGTGTATGTTTGGACGGTTTATCCCACATCGACAAATTAAAAATGATGTGTACACTTTATAAGCTATTGGAGACCTTCTTGCCATATAGTTTAGGGATAGTATATATCTTAGGCTTATGAAGTGTGTGCACCTCGTGTTTTCCAGTAAATATGCTGGCATTCACAATAAGTCAGTCTAATTTAACAGTGTCAACCAACAATGTAACTCTTATCTTACCTGCAAAACTTCCGTTCTACAATATGGTACATTCGTCCGGGAGCATATAGTCTTCTTGGATCTCTAAGCTTCAAATCTTCTGGTATGAAGGTGTCTCTCAAGCAAATCCAAAACATCAAACAGGGCAAACTGTTGAAAGCATTTAAGGCCTGATTTGAGAGATATGAATGACAAACTCGCTTTTTTACGGAACACGATTTCTAAATAAACATCATTATCATCCTACCCAGTATATCCCGCTCATAGAACACTATGGACGGGATCTAGAGAGAGAAGGACGGCGACAACTCATACCCATAAAAAAAAGTGCGGCCAAAAGAGTCCCCGACAACTCATACCCAGAACACGATTTCTATATAAACAACTTGAACAAAATATCTTTTTTAAGAATGAGGAATACGACTAACCAGAAGATTGAACTGAAGATATCTTCTAATGGAGTGGGCGTTCTTGGTAGAAAGTCATCCTAAATAAAAGCAATAATATATTGTCGTGAGGTTACTTGCAGATAGCAATGAACTTTGTCAAGTTATGCTGAAACACATGCTCTCTTCATTCTTGTGTGGTACTAAGTATTACACTCAGAACTACGGGATGATGAAATTCAAACCATGTACGAGTAACTAACTCAACCAAAAGTTTACGTTTATGATTGAAAACATAGTGTAAAAGCAAGGCTGCAGCACATCGCATCAGCCATGTTGTAAAGCTTTTCAAATTACACGAACCAATGTTCCACGCATTGTAGATGTACAAAAATCATAGTTTAAGTTGTATTAAGGGATATCTTACGGTTTCGACCGATATTTTGAGGCCCCGTGCAAAATAGCTCATTCGGACCTTTTTTTTAGCAATTTATAACCTATATTGACCTTCTACTACCATTAGTTTTACTTTTTTGACATAAGGCGACGGTCCCTAGGCGACCTCTTGCCCACCCTTAGGGCCGGCCCTGCATATTTACGCATTTTTATAACTATGATTGAAAACCCAAACATATGCTATATACTCCAGGAGTAAATCATGCAATGAAATCAAAAACACACCATATTAGCCCAAATTTGAAGCAAAAGATCATAGAATGAGTAACCTGAAGAATGACAGAATGGATAACATCAGCATACTTGACAGCCAAATTAAGTGACATACATCTAGCAGGAGCAATAGCATAACATGTAACAAGATTTCTAGGAATACCACCAAGTTTATGCCCATGATTAACAACCAAAATAGTCATCAATGAAGCAACACCAGACCCTAAAGAATGTCCAGTAAAAACCATTTTATAACACTTTCCATTCTCAACCCACAACTTCTTTAAAGTCTCAGATTCCTGATCCAACAACCAACCAGCAGATTTCAATAAACCATGATGAACATACCCACCATCAAACATCTGCCCACCAAGCCGATTATCACGCAAAATCATATAATCAGATTTCATCCAAAGATCTAACCCACGAATAGCAAGAACAATTTCACGATTATCATGATCAAGATAGATAACATACGGAGGAGCTTGTCCTTTGGTTTGTTCATAAGTGACCCGTTTGATGAACCAATCTGGGTTTAACCGGTAACCACCGGGTGGGGCGGAATGAGGGTTTTTGATATCAGATTCATAAACGGACATAATAGTACGACAAATTCGAGGAATGGGTTCGAATTCATGAGGAGTAGCTGATGGCCAAGTAGAACTGTCGTTTGAACCGATGTAAGTGCAGCGTTTCCATGCCCAACGAGCAAAGCCTATGAGGACGACACATTCTACTCCACAGCAGCATACAGACATTGATGGAGCTTGGAATCTGGAATCTGGATGGAGAAGAGACTAGAGAGGAAGGGATTAGGGATGGTTGACCAAGTTGTTGATTGGTTGTCAAAGATGAATGGTATACTCCTACTCCATGATCGAATCAACAGCTAAAAAAGTCGAGAAATTATGATTTCTTTCAAGGTTCTTGTCTTAGAGTCCAAGGTTTTTCTTTGCCAGGTCAACTTTTTTATTTTTTTATTTTTTATTTTTTAAAAAGTATTATTCTCTTTGTCCAATGTCCATAAAATTGTGGGACCATTATGAATTGTATGGACGATGGATATACTTTCCATAAAAATTCCTAATCAATAACCGTAATTTGTTAATCACTATAAAAGGGCAAAAAAATAATATTTCCTCTTATTCATCTAAAATGTCTCATTTATTTTATGAACTATATCCAATGCACTTATTCCATCTTTGATATATCGAGGTATGTATAATTAAAAATTATAAAAAATTGATATTAATAATTTTTACGTCAAAATGAATCAAGTAAGATCTCACATGACTATGTTTTAACTTATAGATTAATACTAAAATACAATTTAAGAGTGATAGATGAATAAGGTCCCAAAAGCAAATGGGACATTTTGGATAAATAGGAGGTAGTAATAAAATAAATAAAATCAAAAAAGATAAATTAAAATAACAAAAATCTCACTCTATCAAATCTTACCACATAAAGGTGATTTGTTATCATCACAAATAACCGTTATTTACTTAGACCTTCTCTACTTCCGTCATTCCATATTAGTTGCAATATTGGTAAAAAAATTAAACTATTCATTCATCACTCTCAATTTGTGATTAAGTTTTGATCTATCTATAGTTTAAAATATAGTCAAGTAAGATCTGGTTTGATTCGTCTCATTGCAAAGATTATTAATATCAAATTTTTATAATTTTTTATTATACAAGATTAGAGATATTAAGAATTTAATTAGCGCATTAGACTACATGACAAAACAAATATTGCAAATAAATTGAAAAGGAGGAAGTATTGATAGATAATTGAATTGCGTAAATGGAATTTGTAGTGAAATAGACTTCACTAAAACGAAAGGTGACAGTTTCTTAGTATGAAGTATGATCTGTTATTTGCTGAATTGTAACTAAACTTGATTTAATCCGACATAAAAATGGATGATAATAATTATGTAAGCATCAACATAGACACAAAATTCAATTTTAAACTGACTCAAAATCAAATTGATGATCCAAATAAATAACTTTAGTACCAAAATACAAGTTCCAACTTTGTTTCTAAAAAGACAGAATCTTTGAATTTTAATTTTTAAGTGCATAACATGGAAAAAGTAATTAATTGAATTGATGATTGACTTCAATGATTTTAGAATTCGAAACCTAATTATATTTCTTTAAATTGTTGTATTTGCTTGTGATTGCTTTTGCCAAGTATGAGCAATGAAGGATTTGCTTATGACCAATTGGGGTAAACCCCCTCAAGTTATTTTAATATTTAAAATTTGTATTTCAGTTCTAAAATTTTTAATTAACTAATATTAATTTCAAATTTTAAGTTGATTGCATAATAAAAAGGAAAACTTACCGTGAAAAATACAATTTTTTGTTAATTTCCCTACAATAATGCCAATTATTGATTGACCATTAATAATACCAAATTAGAAGATTGTTTTCCTAGAATAATACCAACTTTAGCTTATTAACTAATTTACCAATTTTTTGTCTTATAATCACCTATAGTTTGATTTTTAACATTTTTATTTTCTAGGAAAAAACGCTTTAAGTTGGTACTTCCTCCAACTCAAATTAATTGTCCACTTTAGATTGGACACGGATAGAAAATGGTAGTTGGGATATTTTAAGTGATTATAATAAGGAAAAATTGTCCTGAATAATCCAACCTATTGTCCATTTGTTGTGAATAATTACAACTATTGATTATTTTTAAATAATGAAAACTTTGTATATTTTTTACTGACAGCACCCCTTCCTACATTTTAACCGACTATTGTAGGTACTTATTAGCCGTTACATTCATTTCTTTATCCTCTTTATGCTTCTTTGTTGGTTTACCCCAACTCCTCTTTGATGGTAGGTAGCTATAGTAGTCGGTTAAAATATGGAAAACAGTGTTGTGAGCAAAAAAAAATTCAAAGGTCGGATTATTTAAAAATAATCAATAGTATGGATTATTCACAACAAATTGAAAATGAGTCGGATTATTCAAGATAATTTTTTCTTATAATAATTGTAAAGGTGGTAGTTAAAGTATTGAAGTGATTATAATAATTGTAAAGGTTGTAGTTGAGGTATTTTAAATAATATAAGTAGGGGTATTATGATCTTTACTTGTATAAACATAGAGTATTTAGGTAAAAAATATTTGCCAAAAATAGAAAGTGGACAAATAGGGTGAATTGACCCAAAAAGAAAAGTAGACAATTAATTTTGAGTTGGAGGGAGTATTATTCATGGTTAATCAAAAGTTCGTGTTATTGTAAAAAAAAAAAGCAAAAGATTATATTATTGCTGGTAATTTTTTCTGATAAAAATTGTTCAAAATTTGCGAACTGTAATCCTCCAGCACTCTCTTTTAAGGAATACAGATATGGATTGTCCGTTACCTTCCCAGACGTAGACTCTATTGTTCAAAGAAACGGAGTATAATTGAGACTCTAATGCAATGGATTTGGGTGAATTTCTCTTGCTTTTTTTTACCATTCCATACAAAATACAAGCAATTACCTAGCCATTGTCAACTCAATGTCCTCTAACAGAAAAGGGGCCAACGTTCAAACCTACTTTAATGGAGGTTGAAGAAAACCAAAATATGGCCCAACTACAACAATTATAAACCAATAATTTCCCAATAGAAGCAACAAAAGAATGCAAGCACTAAAAACCCCCTAATACCTACAACTCTAATCCTGTTTTCAACAATTCTTCGATGTGGGATAATTCATCAGGGAAACGAGGAGATGCTCCCTTCCAACTCCCATTACTTCGTGGACAATATCTTTAACTCGAAAGAAATTCCCTTTTACTCAAATCTTGCGGCGTGTAAAAAGATTATACTCCAAACGAGAATTCCAATCATTAGTAGTGTTGAAGAATTTTGCGAAAATATGCTTCCTGCCGAGCCTGTGCTCATTGAGCTCATAGATGGTGCTGTCGCGTTGGCAAAGGTACCATTCAAACCCGCGGTAGCTTGATATGTGCAATTCCCGTGACCTGCATTGTGTATTATATATAAAAGTTAAGAACTTAGCAAATATATGGTCGTCGTCATCATCATCATACCCTGTGTATCCCGTTCATAGAAAACTATGATCAGGGTCTGGGGAGGAAAGACGACAACTCATACCCATAAAGGAGAGTGCGGTCAAAGAGTCCCACGGCAGCAAATACATGGTGAAAAACTTAAAAAAGAGTGGACTGTCCATTGTTTATGATCATACTTGGATCGGTGGTGGTGATTTCGGCCACACCACTGAAGTAGCATGATCCAGGAGTTTTCCCCGACTGCTGATAATAAGCGTTGAAAGCGTATGTAGCATGAGCGAACACATTATCAGGGTTGTAGCAAGGCTCGCCCTGCAACAAGGGTGAACAATCAACCTTACCAGCCCCACAGGCCCAATCCAATCCTGCTTGCAACATCCTCTGATCAGCCCCATCTTTTGCAACACAGAAAGTCTGGTTTGTAGTATCATTAGCCAACACAGATCCCGATTCGGTTAAATGCAAGATGTAAACTGGTTTCCCGTCAGCATCAAATAGTCCCCAGTTTTTCTCTGCTGTCGATCCTGTCTTCGCATCTTCATTGTATAGCTCGTAAATGTAAGTACTTACAGCGATTCCTGGGTGTTTCGGTGTTCCTGTCTTGTTGAGAATATGTTTTATGAGATTGCTGTTGTACGTATTTGCATTCTCAAGGGTGGCATCGGGTTCATTGGGATCGCCCTTTGATGGCCAACCCGACTCCATCACCATAACGGGTATGTTGGTGAAATTGAGATCGGCCATGGCAAAGTAAGCCGCATCCACCATGGCGTCAAAAACATTCGTGTAATGGAGGAGGGTATTGGAATCGACGGCCTCTTTGTTTGCCGAAAGAGGTTGAAATAATGCATAATCTAAGGGAATGACACCATTTGAATTCATGTAATCATAGTAAGGATACACATTAAGCATGAGATACGAATTAGTCGATTGCAAGAACTTGAGCATCGGTACCAAAACCGAGTTTAAGGAATGGTTAAAGAAGGCCTGAGAAGGCGGGAACGAATCTAGAATGACTGCGGTCGAAAGGGGCGTGGAAACTTTGATCTGTTTATCAAGATTAGACGCTACAAGCGCTGACTGGATAAACCTGAGTGCACTTACGAGTATTGGGGCAGCGTTTGGAATGGAGGTTAAAACCTCGGAACCAACACAAATGGTGGTTATGTTAGTAGCCGGATAATGAGCAACCACATTTTGTGCCACCCATTTGGCTGCCGTGGAGTTTGATTGCCCGATTCCAAGGATTTGATCGTTGGGAACGGAGATTGAAACTTGTATACCTGTATTGGCAAGGGCAAGGAGCATTCCTCGGTCAGCATCATAGAGCCGAACATGTCTGATATGTTGCGTTTTGAGAAGCGCTACCACTTGAGTGGGATGAGGCATGTCCGAGAGGTCGGTTCCTATGTTAACTCCGATAAAAGCGTCTGCAATGTACAACGAAATTATATCAGCATATTGACATTGAAACTTCGTCACTCGAGCAGAATACATAAAAAGGTCATTTCTTGTCTCAAACCAGCTCAAAGATTAGGCTAATGTAAGGGCCCAAGACAATAGCTTAAAATGCAGGAGGGAGTTCAATTAGAGAGCTATTCTACTGCCTAAAACCATGAAATCAACAACCAAGAGTAGTTGAACTTCCTAAGACGCCAAAAACTTTATCTTAAGTTCCCAACTAGAGGAGTTTAAAATAGACTCGATGACCCGATATTCACCAGACCTTATAACCGAATCTGATTTGACCCGACTTAAAAATGGAGTTACAATTATGTAAAAAACAATTTTGACACAAAACCCGATTTTGAACCGACCCGAAACACCTGACTCGAAATCAACGTGATGACCCGAATGAACACCTCTATTCCCAACATATAAAGTTGGCCAGTGAACCAAGGCTTTTGAACATCCAAAGAGTTTTTTGACAAGAATAATAACAAATCTTATATTATATGTATCTCTAACAAATTATGCTCATTACAACAACATTTCATTACTTTGATGTCATTAAGTGGCTCCCACCTAGGATGGGGTTTGGGATGGTCAGATATATGCAACCTTACCCTTGTCAATGATAAAACTAACAAAGAGGTCTCCGATTGACTCTTAGTAGCAGACGTCATATATTATGGTCATTAGATACTATAAGATAGCTTTTGAAATTAACTAATGGACAACATCAGATTATGAACTTGAAATTTTCATTTAACTCAAAGATTAAGCTTAAACTAACACTAAATTTCTGTTTTCATGACCAATATTCTCCTCATTCATCAAGTAATGCTGATCTTTTGCATACTTTAATTACTTGTTGATTCCTTTAAAGGTAAATGTTTTGCATGAAGACACCCAAATGGTGAAATTTTGTTGGGTAAATTCTTAGCCCACAAAACCCAATGCAAAGGCCATTCCAATAAAGCTGCCTTGAGTTTGTAATCTTT
This sequence comes from Amaranthus cruentus, assembly GCA_019425755.1. Lineage (NCBI taxonomy): Eukaryota > Viridiplantae > Streptophyta > Magnoliopsida > Caryophyllales > Amaranthaceae > Amaranthus > Amaranthus cruentus. The sequence goes on from CM033460.1 coordinate 10,378,959, forward strand.
GACTCCTAACATAAACGAGGTACACAGTCTTCTAACATTACATTAAACAAATGCTATTTCTGTATTCCTATGGTGCAAACTCAAAGCGACAGATAGACTACCATAATCAAAACAATCTTTGTGACAACTACCATAATCAATACAATTTTGTGACAGAGGTTCGATTCTTGCTATTCCTTTCCCTTGACGGTAGGCAGGGCAAATCCAATTGGAATCCACCCCACACGAGTTTGTACGATTTGAACCCCAAACCTATTGTATTAAAGTTTTTATGCACTAGCTGAGCTACACCCTTTTTATGTAACTCTTTTTGTCTTGACTGTGCTCTCGGTGAGTTTGACCCGAATCCGTCAATGACAATAGGGACTCTATAGACTTAATTAAAAAAAACCCTACCATAATTAAGATATATAACAACAACAAACAGACTAGTAGTAGCTTCTATCTAAGACTCAATCAACCCTTCTCTTTTCTACTATAAAATTTGGCTTTTTACAAGAAAATAAGCATTAATGTTAAAGATTTTACTCAATTAAACAGATTTTACACAATAAATATACCAAAAACAGCATTGTAATCTATCCTTTTGGTCTAAATTTCAACATACAATATTTAAAGTTCGGGAATATTTGGTGAAAAGTAGTCATATACATTGAATGATATTAGCTGTTTTCTTGGTAAGCATCAAATTTCAATCAAAATTAGACAATATTTTACCCAAAGTGTAATAACTACTGGAAAACATCAAGTAACCAATTCTGGAAATAGAGATAAACAATTAATTTTTATAAGAAAAAATGAAAAGATGAAAATGGGTTAAGAAAAGAAAGGGTAAAGCAAAATGGGGAGTCAAAAAATGCAAGCTTGTTCCAACAATAATGCATAAAGTAAGAATCTTTAGTGACAATTTTGAAAAATAACAAAAACCCAGAAGTTAAATCAACAAAATGAGAATCGGGTCGTGTCTCAATTGGAAAATAAAAACGCTCGCATTGAGCATGATTCTCGCTATCCCTTCCCCTTCGCACAGTCTACCCTATAACCCACAAGGGGAGTAAAAAAAATGCAAGCTTGCTCAAGCAAAATTGCATAAACTACAATTTTGAAAAATAACAAAAACCCAGAAGTTAAATCAGCAAAATGAGAATCGGGTCATGTCTCAATTAGAAAATAAAACGCTCTCCTAAGAGCATTGAGTATGATTCTCGCTAGCCCTTTCCCTTCACTCAGTCTACCCTATAAAAAAATGCAAGCTTGTTCAAGCAATAAACTAAGAATCTTAAGTGACAATTTTGAAAAATAACAAAAACCCATAACTTAAATCATCAAAATAAGAATCGGGTCGTGTCTCAATCGAAGAATGTATCATTTTCCTAGGAGCAATCCTAGTCTTTTCTTTCCTCGGTCTACCTGTAACTCACAAAATAGAGTAAGAGGAAGTAAGAGGAAGGGAAATTGAGGAAAAAAACTAACCTTGAGCATTAACAATTGAAAGAGTGAATAAAAGGGGAAGAAGAAGAAGAAGAGCAGCCATGGATATGGGTTTTAGCAGCTTGGAAGGAAATATAGAGAGAGAAAGAGAGAAGAGGATGAGAGTGGGGTGAAAATAGGAAAAGCAGGGGATTATATGAGGGAGCAAAAGGGAAAAGGTAGCACAAATGATGAAGATTTAGATGTCAGAAGATCAGACGGTAGTAAAATCATATGATTTTGTTTTGATGATCAGGAGAAATAAGATGTGTACAAATTGGCCAGAAAATAAGACAGCTTTGTTGGTACCTGTGTGTGTAACCGTTACCTCTTTTTTCGAGTTTTTCACACAAAGGGTTTTTGGTTTTTACTTCCTCACTTCCAATATAGTTTCAACATACGAAAAATAACTATTATTCACTTATCTCTTTTAATTTGAAATTAATAAGTAATTAAGTGAAAATATAGTCAAGTGAGATCTTGTTTGATTCGTCTCGACGTAAAGATTATTAATATCAAATTTTTATAATTTTATATTATACTCCCTCATATTCATCTTAAGAGTCTCATTTACTTTATGCACTCTATCCAATGCACTTATTTGATCTTTAATATAACAAGTTATGTTAAATTAAAAATTATAAAAAGTTGATATTAATAATTGTTATATCAAAATGAATCAAATAAGATCTCACATTACTATGTTTAACTTATACATTAATAATAAAATGCAATTTAAGAGCGATAGATGAATAGTGTCCCAAAAGTAAATGGAACACCTAAGCTGAATAGGAGGGAGTACATAATTATAGATATTAAGAATTAAATTAGTGCATTGAACTACGTGAAAAAGACAAACGTTGCAAGTATTTTGAAACGGAGGTAGTATTTTAGTTTGAGTAAGTATCACCCTTATAAAAAAAATCTTACAACTTGCTTGATGATCGGTACCAAATATTGGAAATGATAATGAAATACTCCCTTCAATTTACCACTAAGTTCTCATTTGCTTTTTGACACTATTCATATCTTACTTTGAATTTGTATTTTATTATTAATCTATAAGTTAAAACATAGTCAAGTGGGATCTTGTTTGATTCGTCTCAATGCAAGGATTATTTATATTAATTTTTCATAATTTTTAATTATACATAATTAGAGATATTAACAATTGAATAAGTGCATTGAATAAAGTGATAAAGCAAATGAGACTTTAGTGTTGAATTGGAGGGAGTAAAATACTTTCTCTTTTTTTTTACTTGCAAACAAACACCTTTCTACGCAGTCCAATGCATTTATCGGGTTGCTTATATCTAGAATTATACTTAACTAAAAATTATAAAAATTTGATATAATGAAAGTATTCGATGAGACGAATAAAACAAGATCCCACACGACTAGGTTTTTTCTCGTTTAATAGCCGCACTATGCAAAACACTATCAAATGATGAATAGTGTAAAAAGTGGAAATGGTGCAACTAAAAAAATGGAGGAAGTATTATTTTGGTTGGAATATATTTTGACAAATCTAATGGTACATTTATTCTATTTCAACAATCTCATTTTCTTCACAGAATTAATTCCAATGTATTAAATGACATGAAATTTATTATCAATATTTTATAAAATAAATTATTTTCATTATTACCAATAATCCAAAAAAAAAAGACAATAACAACATGACAATAAAGAATTTTGCTCCATTTAATGCTCAAATTACTCAAATTTTCAAGAGAAAGTGAAATTATAATTCTCATTCTACGATTCACCTAAAAAAATGAATTAGATAGAACTATTGACATTGTTTGTGATTTTTATTTGTAATTAAAATACATCCTTTATTTTCTAATTTTATTTATAAATTAATATTTCTCTTTAATTCATCAACACATATATTTCATTATTTGATTTTTCATTTTGTTTTAAGATTTACTAATCAAAAATTTAATATTTTCAAATTCATATTGCAATAAAATCGCTCACACGAGATATAGATATCATATATATCGATTAATTTTTTTTGGTTTTAAAATAATTGCTCACACATACAATCTTCTTTGAACTTTGATCTAAGAACTTATGGCTATCCAGAAGTGTTCAAAACAAAATCAAAGTTCAATATTTACTCGATTTTGTAATTGAACTTGACTTTAACCCGACTTTAAAATGACCTTAAATTCATGTAAAAATCACTGTGACTACAAAACATAATTTTAAATCGACCTGAAACATCTAACTTGAAATTGATTCGAAAAATCTGAATGAACAACTCTAAAAGAGAAGGGGTAGCACCGTGGCAAGTGGCAAGCAACCACATTAGTTTCTCTGTTTCTTAAAATTTGCAACTGAAATTGATGTCATTTAAAGTAGTAAATTGAATGGGACCGAGAAATTGTGAGCTCACAATTTCTTTCAAATATTTTTTGGTTCTTCAAAAGAGTGGGGTCCGGGGAGTAGTACAGAGTTATAGAAATGGAATATGTGCTAAACTTGTACTCTTACGCTAATTGGCTCAACGGTCATATACTACTATATTTGTTAAACCATTTTATTTTGTACTTCTATAGTTCTACTACCATTTCCCATTTAAATTCTGGTTTACTTAATGTTTGGTACCTCGTGTAGGTAGGAAAAGTAATTTATGACACAACACAATTATAGTTGTAATTGTGGTTATTATAATTAATAATTTAAAAAATCGTTTGATTTTGCATCAAGGTGCTTGAACAAGGCACGAGATCAGTAAGTACAAGAATGAAGTGTTCAAACGAGCAAGAATATTGCTTGACAAATAATTTGTATTTATCCCCAACATACTCAACAATTCTATTAGTTGTTCGAATTGAGCAATTTCAAATAGTATAGTAACACTATGATGCCATTTTTTACACAAAATACAAAAATAACAACATTATCAAAATCGTGACAAAAACAAGTATAATTAATATAAACTCAAACTTTAAACAATGTTCACAACTACGTTCACCATCAACAACCATACTTCAAAAAATACACAAATAAGTAATATAAACAATAATACCTTAATCAGCTAAGGATGACCTAAAGAATTATTGACTAAAGATAAGAAACTATAACAAAACCCTAGAATTCAAAGAAAAATCGCATAACTCAAATAAAATATTACCTAATACCAATCTTAATAATAAGTGTTAATTTGGGAGAGGGAAGGATGAATTGAAGGATTGAAGTTTTTAAAGGAGGAATTTGAAAGGATATTTTCGAAGCTTTTGATTTTAGGGTTTGAAGTTTGGGAGAAATGAGGAAGAGGAAGGAAACTGTTGATATAGCCTTGTTCGTTGTTCCCTATTGTTCGCGGTTAGTAACAATGATTAAAGATTTTGATTTTTTTTTACCACAATCTTTGTTTATTGTTACTAACAACGACTTAGTGATTTGATTTTTCACCTGCATCTTACATTATACCTTAGAATTGGATTGTAGGCACTTATTTTAGAAAATTTTTCCAAGCTTAGTTTGGGAATTTTTCCAAATCAAACTTATTTTGTTCAATTTTCAATCAATTTATTGAATCATAATTTAAAAAATTAAAACCTCCAAATTAAAAACGTCTCTTAAAAAATCTTCTCCTTCAAGAATTTGTGAACCAAATAACCCTAAATTAAAGAGTTTGACACCACTAAGCTCTAGCCCATTCACGCATATGAATCAAGAGTTTTGGACCGTACGATAGAAGGCAATAATGGATAAGATTGCAGCCCTAAAATCCTAATCCTGGTCCTGATCCACATAATCAAATGTGACAAACAAAGAAAGAAGATTTTACACTAATTCTTTATCGCAAATTCTTGTATGAGATGCTCTTGTCGTATTACGTGTTCTATACTTGAGTTAAATAGTTTAATATTCTCTCCTATTCACCCTAAGTGTCTCATTTCCTTATTTGGTCAAGCCACCTTAAATGTATTGATTCTATTTTAAATATGTTAATTTTACCAATTTATCCTTACTAAACTTAACTGTTTCACACCTTTCATACTAATCTCATGTTACGTTTATAAAAATTTTGAAACACTACACTTGTTCTTTCACATGTGGTCCTATTTGACCACCTAAAAATGGTGAAAAGTCAAATGTAATACATTGGGTGAAAAGAAGGGAGTAATATAAACTTTTAGCTTATAGACTTCTTATTTTGAGGTCGTCTCACTGTGAGACGGTTTCTTACAAGATTAGTTGATTCTTCATTGAGGACGTCTCATTGTGAGACAATTTCAATTGGGTCAACACAAACTAATTAAAAAAACTGGTCCATGTATAAATATGAATTAATATTTTATTTTTAAGAAAATTTGAAATAGATAAGATTCTTAATCGAAAAAAAACATGCAATAAGATCCAAATCAAACTTGATCCAAATATAAGCGCCTGATGCCCCAAAGCACAGGTTCAGGTCTGTTCGCACTTAGTAAGTGCGAGCAGTGATAAACTGGTCAAAAAAATCAAGTGTTTGTTCGCACTTACTAACTCTGAACAGGTCAAACAGGGTCAACATGATTTTAAGACAAGAGTTGTTCGCACTTACTAAGTGCGAACAGACTGAAAACCTAAAACAAGCTGTTTGCTGTTACTAACAACGAACAACCTGTTTCAGTTTTTCAGTCTGTTCGCACTTACTAAGTGCGAACAACCTGAACCTAAGATTTGCGGATTACACGCTTACCTTTGGAATAAGTTTGATTTGGATCTTATTGCATGCTTTTTTTTGATTAAGAATCTTATTTATTTCAAATTTTCTATTTTTAATGCTCTTATACTAATTGGGCCTTTTATATAGATATAGATTAATTTTACGATGAAACAGTATCATACAAGATACAAGACTTGGTGAAGATTTTAACTTCTAATGTAAAATGTGTAGCACAAGAAAATTTGAAATAGATAAGATTATTTATCAAAAAAAGCACACAATAAGACACATATGAACTTATTTCTATTTATAACTTATAAGCGCCTAAATCCCATACTTGAGGGTAGGGGACTGTCCGCACTTCTAACTGCGAGCAAGTGTTGTGATCCAAAAAAACCAAATGGGTTGTTCGCAGTTAGTAAGTGCGAACATATTGTTGACTTTTTTTGACCAAAATCCCTTTTTGCAGTTATTAATTGGAAACAACATCATCCCTAAATACTGTGAATAAAGGGTTGATCCTGTTTGATAAGGTTCCCTCTTTTCGCAGTTAGTAAGTGGGAGCAGGTGTTTTGACTTTTTTTGACAAGTTTCTTTTTGTTCGCAGTAACTAACTGCGGACTCTGCCGAACCTGAGCTATGGGGGTGGAGGCGCCCATAAATGAAAATAAGTTTATCAGTGTCCTATTATGTGCTTTTTTGATAAATAATTTTATCTTTTTCAAATTTTATGTAGCACAATGTAAGACGTTTAACCCATGTAAGAAGCGAAAATTTGAACTAAGTAAGAGTATTTATCAAAAAAAAGCATAGAACAAGACCATTTTCAATTTATTTCCAAATATAAGCGTGTAATTCCTAAACTAAGGTTTAGGTTGTTCGTGCGAACAAGGTAAAAAAGTAAAACAGGTTGTTCGCAGTTACTAAGTGCGAACAAACATGTTGATTGTTTTGACCTGTTTGCACTTAGTAACTACGAACAACCTGTTTCACTTTTTCACCATATTTGACCTATTCTCGGTTACTAATGCGAACAAACACTTAACTTTTTGGAAAATTTGCCAAGAATAATCCCAACTATCACCTGTTGGCTAAAAATAATCCCAACTATTGATTATTTTTTAATAATCCTAACTATTGATCGAATTTGCTCAAAACAATCCCACTCTCTCCATGATCGGCTGTAGCAGGTATTTGTGATTAATTTTTTACCTTTTTTTTTAACTCATCTTCATCAATTAAGTATAATCTACCCTTTCATCTTCAAAAAACTAATTTACCCTTCCATGTTAAAAAAACTCATTAAACTCTCCTTCCTCCATTGATGAGCAAATTCATACCAATCTTCAAACTCTCCTTCCTCCAATGATTTACCCTTCCATGTGCACTGACTTGTGCTGCTGATTTGTGCTATGAACTGCTGTAGAGGATGAAGGGTAGATTATACTAATTTGATTAGGGTTTGAATACTTAAAAGAAGAAGAACCATTCATTGAATCTTAAAGGGATGAAACTTTTAGAGCTTGAGCATGAGTGAAGTTTTTAAATGAGTGAAGTTTTAGGATTTGAGTGAAGTTTTAGGGTTTGTTAACGGAGGAAGAATGAATGAAAAAGAAGATAGGAGAGGATGAAGGGTAGATTATACTGATTTGATGAAGGTGAGTTAAAAAAAAAGGTAAAAAAAATTAATCACAAATACCTGCTGCAGCCGGTCATGGAGAGAGTGGGACTGTTTTGAGAAAATTCGATCAATAGTTAGGATTATTAAAAAATAATCAATAGTTGGAATTATTTTTGGCCAACGGTTGATAGTTGGGATTATTCTTGGCAAATTTTCCTAACTTTTTCTGACCAGTTTATTTCTGTTCGCATTTACTCTTAGCGAATAGATATGAACCTGTGCTCTGAAATATTAGGCGCTTATATTTGAAAATAGGTTAAAAATGATGTTATTGAATGCTTTTTTCTAATAAATAATTTCATTCATTTCAAAATTTGTGTAAGAAGCTATGAGACACTAAAAATGGTTTCGAGCTTCGCTCACACTTTGTGTGTTATTCATTCATAAAACAAAACAAAACAAAACAAAACCGCCAAATGTGCGAAGTTTCCATTTCCTATCAACAACGTTTTCCTTCCTTTGTTTCCTTTGGATTCCCTTCCATACTTTCTTATTTCAATTGCTAATTGCTATTACTGTCAGGATTCAGGAAACCCTTTATTCTGAATCACTCTTTCTATCTCAATGGGTCTCTGGGATTCTCTTCTCAATTGGCTTCGAAGGTATTCCCCCTTTTAACTTCTGGGTTTCTTTTTTTAATGTTTTATGTGCTTCAATTTCTGTAAATTCCTTCTATTTGTCTTCTTTATTAGCATTAGAATTGGGTTTTCTTAGTTGGTGAAATGAAGCTCAGGGCCGCCCTAAGTGTGGGCAAAAGAGCCGTCGCCCAGGCCCCACGTCAAAAAAATAAAATTAATGATAGTAGAAGATCCATATAGGTTATAAATTACAAATGAAAAGGCCTCAATAAGCTATTTCGCTCAGGCCTCAAAATATCTAGGGCCGGTCCTGATGAAGCTATATGCTAATTTTGACAAGAGTATATAACATATCAGCTTCAAACATTGGTTTAAGCTATTGGTTGAGTTGTTTAATTACGGGTACTGCTTGATTGATTTTGATTAGTGATTTGTTTACCATTAATGGGTTTTTCTATTTGTTTACCATTAGACTTGTTGAGAGATTTTTCTACCAAAATTACACTAACTTTCATTACTACAGGCACTATTTAGTACTGATTACCAAACAGGCCGCTAGGGTAGATGTCCTGGCATTGTGATGTTTTATACTCTACTTCCTTTTGTCCCTATGAATATGTTGCACTTTGTATTTTGTCGGTCCTTTTAACTTTGCAATATTTTCTTTTATGGAAATGTACTCTCTGCTTTCTTTAATTTCCGTCCACACATTTTCTTTACTCTCTAATGCTATCCGCACAATTTTAACGTCTATCACTTTCTTTGTTTGTGTATTTGCAATTTATGGGGGAGTGTGGGAGTACTAAGCACTTCTTCTTTGCTTTAAGGTCACAACAACTTTGATATAGCCATGTAGGTTCAAGTACTCGTCACTTTCATTATGATAAGACCTCGAAAACTAACCCAACCCAAATTACCTGACTGATAATCACAACTTGAACTCGAGCAGATCGCATATTATATGTTCAAACCTTACCCAAATCGATTTGAATCTAAAACGATTCTAGCCAAACTGACTTGAGAGCTTTAGTAGATAACTTTTTCAAAATGTAAGGTAGTGCACTCAAATAAGCCTGGAAACTAAATTGACTTGGTGTGAATTAGAGGTGTTCAACGGGCCGGGTCGGGTCAAAATCTTAACGGGCCGGGCCGGGTCACTATTAATTTTTAATGGGCCGGGCCGGGTCAAAGCCCTTTTGACCCGACCCGACCCATTAAGATTTTATTTAATTTTTTTAATAATAGATTTTATTTAATCTTTTGATCTTACTAATTGAACTTACTGTTACAAACACAAAACGTAAGTATATGAAGATACATACTGCCAAATTAATTAACACAATAATTTCAATCGATCAACAACAAATTTCAACACAATACTAACAGTAAGTATATGAACTTCAATCATATTGTCAAATTTCAACACAATATTATGAAGCAACTAGCATATTATGTTATTTCCAAAAAAAAAAACATAAGTTATGTTAATTAAAAATATTGCCAATTGTAATCATACTGCCAAATTAATTAACACAATTTCTCCTATATTACATAACCAACTAACATAATCAATCATATATCATCATCTTCATCATCATCCCCAGCATCTTCAGCTTCTTTGTTTGTCTTATTAAAAGAGTAATCAATTCCGATGTCCAAATGAAACTCATCATCCTGACGGCGCCAATCTTGTACACATATTAAGGCTTGAACTGTTTTCGGCTTTAATGAGCTACGATTAGGAGATATTGTTTTCCCTCCGATGCTAAATGCAGATTCTGACGCTACACTGCTAACAGGAATACTAAGTAAATCTCGTGCCATAATCGAGAGCTCAGGGTACCTCATCGAAGCAGAATGCCAATATTCTAATACATCCAAATCGGAATGGAAATCAACACGTGGCTCGGCTAAATACATATCAAGCTGTGACTTTCTAGATTCAACATTCCCACTTTGTGACGTAAAACTCTCAAAGTCGTGAAACATATTATGCTCATCAACTTGTCTTAGAGGGGGAACAATAGGTGATATTGAACCTTGTAACTTATACTCATTGTACAAAGTCCTCAAGGTAGTCAACACTTCTTCCACTTGTTTTAAAGCCACATCATTTCCTAACCCCTTGCTCAAGCAATATTCAACAAATTTAACCTTAAATCTAGGATCAAGGATGGCCGCACATGAGATGTTGATGTTATATTCGGACCAATACTTGTCAAATTTAACCAACATTGGTTTAACCATCTCAGCCAAATATTCATGAGGACTATTTTTTGCCTTATGTAAACATCTATGCACCATAAATGCGCCTTTCATATACAAATTTGAGGTAGGGGACTTAACCAAAGAAAAAGTGCATGTCACCTCATAAAAAATTTTCAAAAAATTATGAATTACTTTTAACTTATCCCAATCAGAGCTTGAAGGTACAAGAGGTTTGAAATAAATGTTCACTGACCCCAAACTATCAAACACATCTCTGTAATATAAAACATTGTCAAGCATTTTAAAAGTCGAGTTCCATCGAATTTTCATGTCCAAGCTCAATTTTCTCTTATCATTTAAATGGAGAGTAGTAGCCTTGTCATAAAATTCTTTACTCCTAGAGGGAGATTTTGTAACCATTTTCACCAATTTTCTTATCATCTCTAAATTGTCATCAATCAAAGCTAAACCGGCTTGAACAATCAAATTGATTATATGAGCACAACATCTTATATGAAAAAATCGACCGCTACCCACCAACATCCCCCTCCCCATGAGACGATACTTTAAATGGCTAATCATCAAGTAATTATATGAAGCATTGTCTACTGTTAAACTCATCACCTTATGTTCTAAGTTCCATTGATTTAAGAACATCAAAATTTCTTCAGCAACATTTTCTCCATCATAAGGAGGTGACAAACCCCTAAATCTTAGGATTCTTTTGTTCAACTTCCAGTTTTTATCTACAAAATGTGCAGTTACACAAATATAATGTTGCTTTGAGTGTGATGCTTTCCAATTATCAACAGTCAAACAAATATGACCGGGTGCCTCAAGTAAAGCCTTTTTTAAACTCTCCCTCTCCGAATAGTAGTAGGAAAAAAGATCCCTAGTCAACGTGGCTCTACCAAACGGAACAAATTCAGGGGTTGCACTATATAACATGCGCCTAAACCCTTTTTCATCAACAGTTGACAAAGGGTGGTTGCCTTCCACAACATAGAACAAAATATTATTTTTTAAGACATTCATATCAAAAACAAAAGCATCCCCATCTTCCTCATCATCACCCCCATCCCCAATTTGTAAGCCCTCTGGTCTTTTTGGACACCTTAACAAATGTCGTTTTAAATGAGATGTGCCACTATTAGAGCCGGCGACTAAAACTAAATTGCAATGTGAACACTTTGCAGAAACTACCATACCTTTTGCATCAGCTATTTCTTGAAACTCAATCCAAACCTTCGAATTTTTTTTCCTCTTACGTACAGGGCCGGTATATTCAATATATCCATCTTCAACTTGTTGCTCCCCTTCCATATGAAAACCTGAACACATAATTGTCATTATAAATTATCAAGAAGCTAAACAATATTAATCCTAGAGTTGTTCAAATTTTGCCCAAAACACATAATAATATCAATCCCCAGCTTTGACTTGAACTTTCCTCACAAGTTGAAAGAACAGGAAATAATAGCTCCATTAATATCCAAGCAGATATTTCAAACATAAATGAATATTGGAATTTATACAAAACAATCAAACATCAGGTAACAAAACTAGTAACACTGAATAAATGAATCCAGCTAAGAAAGAACAAATTGAGTATATAAATTTCATCCTATATTCTTGCTTTCTCTTCCTTCTCTTCACTGACTCCTTCGCATTCTCTCTCTAATTTTCTTCTCTTTTTCTGCTTAATTCATATTATCTTGATAATCTTTTTAACAATTAGGTAATTTTCATCAACACCCATGTTTCATAGTTACTTAATTCTTCGATCAATAAGAAATTTAATTTTTTCGATCAACTGATGTTAGGATTTAATTTGTAGATTTTCGTATATGAATTTGCGATCTTTGCTTTGAATATAAATTTTTTGATCAACTGAATAAATGAATGAATGATTTAGCAGTATCAGGTAACAAAACAAACAAATTTTGGTAGAGCAAACAAAAATTATATACTAGAAAATACTGGGATTTTGAAGAATATTTCGACGAAGTGAGAAATATAGGAGAAATCATACCTTCAGCGAGATTAATCGATTGAAATCTGCGAAGCTAGGGTTCTTGATTGATTAATTTGGGGGAAAAAATCAGAAACACATTTTGGTAGAGCAGAAAAAATAGTGAAGAGGAAAAGTAAGAGTAGCGAGTTTCCTTTAAAATGGACCCGACCCTATTATGACCCTTTAATGACCCTTTATTTATCCATTATAGTAAAGCCCAATATTGACCCGAACCATTAATGACCCGCCCCGTTAATGACCCTTGACCCATTGGGTCGACCCGCCCCGTTGAACACCTCTAGTGTGAATGACTTGTTTACCAGGTCTAGATATGACTGCTATGGAAGAAAGTTTATGTAGCTTTATTTCTAAGAAAACCAACCCAGCTAGTCTCCTGAGAGACCATCTTTCTGAGAGACGTCTCTCAGACCCAGTCCATCAAAGCTTATTTTCTACTCTTACTTCACATTTTTTTATGGGCCAACCCAATAAGAGATGGTCTTTTAAAGAGACCGTCTCTCACAATAATTTGTGAAACCAAAATTGAAACATTGAGAATGTGAAAGTATTTGTCTTGAATTTGCAGATAAGGTAAAATAGATTAGTAGAAAAATGAGACTTAAACTGATTGACTTTCATCACTTAAATAATTAAATTGGTTGCTTTTTGCACTGAAGTTTATGTCATCCTGTCCATTTTCTTTCTTTTTTCTTGTAGATTTAATGGTGAGGTATTAATTTGTAGAAAGTATTTGCATTTCTAAACATTTAATAATCTTTGCTATTGATTTGCTTTTGAGGATTTCTTGTTCTTTATTTATTCATCCACTTTATTTGAAGGATATGCGAGATTTAGGTTTAGAAACTAATGTGACAAGAGGTAGGAACAAATAGAGGAGAATATTAATTTGACAAGAGGTATTAATTTGAAAGCATAATAGTTCGGCTTTTATCAGTCTGGAATATGTTTCATCGTCAACAACAATGCCAGAGCCTTGATCTCAAAAGAGATTGGGCATTTGGGCTCGACTACATGAACCAATATATCAGTTACAATGGTTGCTCACATAGATTCTTCTAATCTTCTCCATTCATGCCAATTTTCAAGTATCTCATTTTATAATTTTAGGCCATTAATATCATTTTCCACTGTAATCCTCCAAGGCATCTTCGGTCTTCTTCACTCTTTTTAAGTCCCCTGAACTCCAGCTTTCTATCTTCCTTATCGGTTCGCTATTACCCCATCTTTGCACATGTTCAAAGTCCAAACCATCTTAAACGACTCTCTTTCATTTTTACCATAACCTTCCTCAGCCGAGGGACCAAAAAAGAACTTCCCTAGTTACACATCAGTACTAAATTCAAACATATAGGATTGCTCTACTGCAGTAACAAACATATCTCATACATGTGTCAACATTCATATAATGACTTATCTCTATTTCATACAAATCAATCGATTCACGAGAATTGCATTTCATGTTTAGCATTGAGGTAAAATCTATTCCAATTGGCTGGATTTTAATGGCAATATGAAGAGGGGCTTATTAATTTACTTGTCCTTTGGATAATGTAGCTAATTGAGGTTAAAAAAACTTGTTACAAGACAACAATTATGAAATGCATGTTTAGCCTTATTTGCAAGGCCTGTGTAGGGAAAAAAATAATCGCTCGGGTTGATGTGGGGGATTTGTAAGGAGGGGAGGAAGATAGAAAAACTCAGCATGCATAGATCTAATTGCAAGTCCAGAATAAGAATGTGATTCAAAATTTTGGCTGCATTCAGCTCTTGTATATGATTTCACCTTTCCGCAACCAAGACTTAATGTCTAGCATACTATTTGTCGTTGCCTTTTCGCCTATAGTTATTGGTTCGTTTGTTTTGAAAACCTTTAATCCACGGCCAATGCGATGCGATACAGCCTTGTTTTAACACGTATATACACCTTGAATTGATCATAGGGAATACTCAACAGAAATCTTGGAATTTATATGCTTATACCCTATGTCACATGATTCGTTAATCTCCTCGAAATCGAAAAAGACGAATTACAGTCGGTTTTGGGCTATTGGGAAAATTTGAACGAATCACGAATTCAAAATGGGAATAGCCAGCGAATTATGTTACACTGCTAATGCCCAATTTGTGCACTCCAGTCAAGAGAAATTTCTCTCTTTAGATGAATAATGATGCATCCTCTAAGTGATGTTGAATTTTCCGTGCTGATTTCATTCACTGTGATCTAACATATAGTGTGTGAATATTTGTCTGTTTTTTGCTTTACTTTATTTGGGAGTCCCATTATTCAGAATATTCTGAAATATTGAATTTCCTTCGTTAGGAAATACTTGCAACTGATCGTGACATGTTGTATGGGAAAATGTCACTATTAGTTGCAATTATAATGGAATGGAAGAAGTATGTCATTATTTTGTCCCAAACAATCTTTCGGTTTAAATTTTAAAGACACAATGAGAACATTTCTCTAACATATAAAGTTATGATTTGCTTGAAGCTCATAAGTTCCTATCTTCTACTTGTTTGTCAGTTTGTTTTTTAAACAGGAAATGGAGTTATCCCTTGTTGGCCTCCAAAATGCCGGGAAAACATCTCTCGTTAATGCAATATCTGTGAGTAACGACAATTTTTCGGGTTGCTGTTTTCACTTAATTTTTAGGATTCCGTTGACCTTTACTATTCATCTGCTCGCAGACAGGGGGATACAGTGAAGATATGATTCCAACGGTAACTACTCTTATAGAGATTGTTCTTTCTTTTCATAGTGTGGCTCAGCGTACAAATTACAGCTTACTCCATACGACCAGGTCGGGTTTAATATGCGCAAAGTTAAAAAGGGCAATGTGACTATAAAGCTTTGGGACCTCGGAGGACAGAGGCGGTTTCGCTCAATGTGGGAGCGCTATTGCCGCGGTGTATCTGCTATTGTGTAATCATTCTCACTTCATAGCCTTGCATATGTTCTTTGGACTACTGTTTTTAAGCTGGTTCTCTAGATTCTTCTTGCATGTATATTACCTTTAACGGTATGTTTGGTAGGTGGTATCAAACGGTGGTAATGAAAATGAAAACAATTGCAATTTTGGTTGAAAAATCTCTTGGCTACCTTGATGGCCATGCAGATACTTGTCCAAATTCAATCATTTCATTTTCTTCATAAAATTCATTCCAGTGCATTGCCATTATGATAGGTGGTAATGGAAATTTGTAAACAAAAAAACTTTTTTGTGATCAAAGTTTCATTACCATGGGCATGACATAAAACTTTTGATACACTATAAATCATTCTCATTACCACCATTTTGTACTACTAGCCATATGGGACGTAAATACTATAAATTTTAATGGTTAGATAAATTTCGTCAAATCTGTGATCGATGAGAATTTGCTAAATTTGAAAATTTTGTTTCGCCAAAGGTTCAGCACTTCTTGTGGTTATTCGACATTCATTTCATAGTTCATAACAACTACATATACGTTCTCAGTGTCAAGGAACCATCTTAACCAAAAGCTTAAGCTGATGGTTAAGGCGTCAAGATATGTTGTACACTCTAACACGTCTTCTCACACGAAGGCCATGTGGGTTAGAAGTGTGGAGGGAACACAAGCCCTCCTCGTACCTGACGCTGAATATTCAACTTTAAATGAGGGGTGATTGAGATTTGAACCCGTGACCTCTTGTTATGCTGGCTTATAATACCATGTCAAATAACCAACTCAACCAAAAACTTAAGCTGATGGTTAATACTCCAAGATATATTATATACTCTAACACTCAATTGTCTACTCTTTGATGCAGTTACGTAGTTGATGCTGCCGATAGAGACAGTATCCCGATATCTCAAAGTGAGCTACATGAGCTTCTAGAGAAGCCATCCTTAACCGGGATCCCCTTGCTCATTCTTGGCAACAAAATCGACAAATCAGAAGCTCTTGCACAACAAGCATTAATGGATCAACTGTAAGTTCTTCAAACTCTTGCTAATGCTATACTTGTTTATCTTCGTTAACATGTTTTTAGTTCGTACAATACTCTAATTGTTCATCTCGTCGTGTTTTTGGCTTATCAGAGGCGTTCAATCAATCACCGATAGAGAAGTTTGCTGTTACATGATCTCTTGCAAGGAGTCCGTGAACATAGACATCGTCATTGATTGGCTTATAAAGCATTCGAAAATCGCCAAATGACCCAACACAAATGGGCATGATACCTTAAATAGTTAAATGTATGATCTACATGATCAATCTGGTTCATTTTCCTGCCTCTAGATTTACTTCCCCAGCTTTGTGTAGTAGGGATTAGGGTATATGCAAGTCAAGTTAATTATTCCAGTTCTAGGCTTTTCTTTGATATGTATTTATATTTATGTAATTAAATATAATTTTTCATGTCGGCCGATGATCAAATCTTATACTATTTTAAAGTGAATTTAATTTTCTCTCCGTCTCACGTATTTTGTTGTTTTTTCATTTTGGCTCATTCTATGTAATTTGCTATGTTTCTATTTATGGTTACCACATATATTTTCTCCTTAATTCGCAAGTTCAAATATCTTTTCATCCGGTGGCGGTATCAGGCCCTTTAAGGTGTCCAACCACCTATTAGCCCTAGATAGCACGGGCCTCAAAATTAATTAACTCTTTATTGTTCATCAGTCAAGCGTAGTTCAATTGGTGACATGTCTTCTTGTGATATTGTTAATTACGAGTTCAGTATCTACGAATGTTAACTTTTGGTCTATATTTTACCATTAATAGTTGACAAAATATCTCAATTTACTAAATATTAAAAAGTAGATAGACCCATAGAGACACTTTTTTATCCACTTTTCTTTATTTTCAGATCACAAATTCTTGTGTGACGGTCTCACCTTGAGAGGTTTTTATACATTAGTTTGCTTAACTAATACTCTCTAAGTTTTTTTTATTGTCACATTTTCTTATTTGGCAAATTCATATCAATTGCTACATTTCCTTTTTTGTCGAACTTTTTTACCTAAATACTACATACTCACACAAGTAATGACCAAAATACTCTCACTTTTACTACTTACAATACCCCAACTACCACCTTTATAATTAATTTAATCAATTAAAATATTCAACTACCACCTTTATAATTAATTTAATCAATTAAAATATCCAACTACCACATTTTTAGTAGACTCCATACCACCCTTAATAACCGTGCCCATGCAAATGGGACAATAAAAAAGACATAGATGGAGTACAATTATAAACATATGTGTTCCTTGTTTTGAAGTCTCTTATCGACAGACGATCTTTAACAAGAGTAGCTCCTTCTTAATTTACTCTAATTTTATCGTTGTAGCAAATATTACAGGACATATGACTAATAATAGCCTTACTCGTTTTTTAATAATCCAGCTAGGATTCATCTCATTTGTATAAGTTTTACCTTGTTTTAAAGGCAAGTTGATCAAATCTTCCGGGTACAATGTTGTAATCAATTTGTTTAATTTATTAATAACATAGAAAAAGTTATCAACAACCACATGGTATGTATTTAGTTTAGAGTACAACTAGGGAAGAAAGCCATATAATATTTGGTGATTTTCACACTTTAATGTGTAGGATCAAGTTTTTTTTTTGTTTGATTTTATTTTAGTATAAGAAAATCAAATCAAACTATAAAAATAAATCAACTCAATAACATATTAAATAATTGAAGTATTAATGAACTATTAATAACTAAACTTTAAAGCTTTAATAATTTTCTTTTTAATTGACACATTCTTTTAAGCATAAGCATTCTAAAATTCGATCTAGTTTAATTTTTCTTTTTATTCCACTAAAAATGATTCTAAACCAAAAACCTAATACTAAAATTTGAAGGTTTGCCTGCTAAACGCCTCTATTTATGTCATAATAAACTAAAATTACCCGATAAACTATTCGTGAAACATCTCATCATCATCATTATCATTATCATACCCCATGTAACCAGCTCATACTTTCTGATCAACATATATAAATATGAATGAGAGATTATGGCATCCATTTGCCTATCAGCTAGTCTCTTGAGAGATCGTCTCAGAGACATATCTCAAGCTCAGCTCATTAAAGATTAATGCCTATTTATTATATTCTTAATGCCTA
Source organism: Amaranthus cruentus (assembly GCA_019425755.1). Taxonomy (NCBI): domain Eukaryota; kingdom Viridiplantae; phylum Streptophyta; class Magnoliopsida; order Caryophyllales; family Amaranthaceae; genus Amaranthus; species Amaranthus cruentus. Next base: position 10,397,717 of record CM033460.1, read on the forward strand.
CTTACATTATTCTTAATGCCTACTATTAATATCTTAAATGTCTATTTATATCATTCTTAATGTTTACAATATTTGAAAAAAATATATATAATCGGTCGACCAATTAGAGATAATCTCTCAAAGAGACCGTTATATCACAAATTCTTGTGAGAGACGATTTCTTTAAGAAATCTAATTAACTGGGCCGGCCTATTATACTTTTTAAAAATATTATTAGTAGACATTTAAGATATTGAAAGTAGACATTAAGAATACGATAGATACACATTAATGTTTTAATAAGCTTAGCTTGAGATACATCTCTTAAAAAACGGTCTTTTAAGATACTAACTGTGGTAATATAAACAATAAAGTTTAAACGCGGAAGACATTGACATCTAAATCCTTGAGTGAAACACCTCGATTCAGCTAAGAAAGAATCAAATGCTGTCACCTGTCCACGTGTATTATTATTTAATCTCATTAATTATTAATTAATTAATCACAAATAATAAATCAACATTTTTAAGTAATTACTTTGTCTCCTAACATTCCGGATTTCCGGTTGGTCATATGACTAATCAAAGCACTTCTCACTTTTTCTTTTTCTTTTTCTTTCAAAGTTTGTGCATCAATTCAAAAGCAAAAGAAAATTCATTAAAAGAACATACCTTATATTTCATCGTTCCAATATAGTCGCAACATACGAAAAATAGGCACTATTCACTTATCTCTCTTAATTTGTGATTAATAAGTAATATATAAGTTAAAACAGAGTCAAGTGAGATCTTATTTGATTCATTTCGACGTAAAGATTATTAATATCAAATTTTTATAATTTTATATTATATATAATTATAGATATTAAAGATTGAATTTGTGAATAGAACTGCGTGAAAAAGACAAATATTGCAAGTATTTTATTACATTCTCAATAAGGGTATAATCTCTCGTTTTCTGGATCCTGATTATAACTCTATGAATTAGAGGGTTCTAAAAGGGTTCGGAGTAACAATTCAACAATCAATCAATAGTTAATAATATTTGATTTACAAAGATAAAAACATCGAATAGAAACCATAAAAAAATATAAATAAAAAATATAAATACATGAGGGAATTAATCTCAATCAAACCAGGAGAGCTTCAAGAATCAACAAACAAATTTCAAGTATTTCTATAAATGGAGGCAAACAATTGTAAGAATTGATCATTGTGTTTATCGATTGCTTTCAAGGGATGAATTGTCCGTTACCTTCTCTCATCTCTCATCCAGATTCTGTTTTCGAGCGGGATATTGGGCTGATGATGATGAACTTCTCACAGATGAGCTAAATTTGTTAGGAAGATGTGATCTCTTGATCACTAATAACGTCTACGAGTAGATCTTGGTCGGGCGTTGAGGTAGATTGGCAAACCTCTTCGATTCGTCTCGTTACATCGAGCATTGAAGGACGACTATCTGGGTATTGGGCGGTACAATCGATAGCCAGCTGCAAGAGCTTAACCATGTCTTCCTCAACGTTTTGATACCGTAAAAGCTCCATGTCAAACACCTCCGAAGCCCACTCTTCTCGAACAATTGATTGTACCCACCGCGGCAGATCCACCCCTTCCTCGTTTAAGAGGGTATGTGTAGGAGCCTTGCCCGTGAGCAACTCTAATAGAAACACACCAAAACTGTATACATCAGCCTTTTGAGACACTTTACGGGGATCAGTAATTTCAGGAGCACGATATCCAGCAACACGGTTTGAAGCATCATTTGGAGTTGCAAGTTGTGCGAGACCGGTATCAGAGACTCGAGCTTCATATGAGTTGGAAAGAAGGATGTTAGATGACCTGATGTTACCATGAGAAGCGGTAGACTTCAACGAGTGGATGTGGGTGATCCCCCGAGCAGCTCCAAGGGCTATAGCAGACCTCGTTTCCCAGTTTAATGGTGTTCTTCCACTTCCTCTATTACCTATAAATTATTTTAATCCGAGTCAAAGATTAGTGTTATTTAACCCTTCACGTCTTCATCATCATACCCAGTATATTTAGAGTACGAGAGGGTTGAATGACGGCACAACATACATTTTTCAAATAAGATAAGGAGGTTGCGGCTAGTAAGACCCTCGGTTCCAAATGACCTACAAATGAAAACAAATGTCCCAGTACACACCAAAGCCAAGACATATCCTCATCCTCATACCCAATGTATCCAACGTATGGAGAGGGTTGGATGACGACACACCATACATTTATCAAAAGAGATAAGGTTGTGGCTAGTAGGACCTTCAGTTCAAGAATGACCTACAAATGAAAACAAATATCCCAGTGCACACCAAAGGCAAGGCACATCCTCATCATCATAACCGGTATATCCAGAGTATGGAGAGGGTTGGATGACGACACACCATACACTTATCAAAAGAGATAAGGAGGTTGCAGCATATAGAACCCTCAGTTCGAGAATGACCTACAAATGAAAACAAATGTCCCAGTACACACCAAAGGCAAGGCAAATAGCAAGTTTAATAGATGTGTATTGTCAACATCAAAATCCCTAAAAACAATGAAATGCAACTATTGCATTGATTGTGAAATTGAGAAGGTGGGGCAAAGATTAATCAACGGATCTTTGGCTATTGGATACAGAAGACATAACAGAATACATAGACCATCACAATATACAGCTAATAAGTAGCATCAAAAACCAAACTTGTGGCATAGACTTCATATCAAATCTAGACATCACATTCATGATTCAACGGTAACACAAAGGATGTATGTAGGGATCCAATTAACGGACAAATCTATTTGAAGTATCTCACATAAGCTCATTTTAAGCAAAACCCATTACTACAAAGATGACAAAATGATAAAATTTAGAAGCTAAGTAGGAATTAGCTAAATTAACAATACGAATACAACCTAATTGTCATACCTAGAAGTGTTCAAAACAAACACGGCCTTACATTTACCCGACCTAGTATAACTGAACTTGACTGACTCGACTTCAATGAATAAACAATAATGTATAAATCAAAGTTGACTTGACCTCACGAAACCAAGCTGATGTTCCGTGAATACCTCTAGTTATATCACTAACAAGGATAAAGTTGCATATGTTTAACCCTCCATACCCCGTAGGTATGGCCGCGTAATGGTATTAGGGTAATGATAGAGCAAGGGGTCTAATTTGGACTTGGTATTTTAAGACAACTAGCAATAAGAAATTGGCTTTCACAAGAAACAATGCTCTAATTTCCCTTTTACTTTACTCAAAACAAATTTCCCAGATGTCAGGTCAAAACAATGGGTTACTACTCCAAATAACTAGATCCAAACATTAACAAAACCAGTAAAGTAAAATACAACACTAATTAGTATGCAAAAACAATAAAGGTTAAGAAATCATGAAAAAGCAATCAGAAGTCTAAGCACTTTTTGCGAATTATAGCTTCAATGTCTATTTTTTGCGAATTACGGCCACCAAACTATCAGTTCAGGCCAAAACACAGAACTCCGACCACTTAACCTAAAATTTCAACCAAATTCTGTGTTTTGGCCTAAAACCCGTAAATTTTGATACTTTAGTGGTTGTAATTCGCAAAATGCTAACTTTCAGGCTGTAATTCGCAAATTATTGTTACACAAATCATAATTCATCCAAATCAACAAAAAAAGAGAATGCAATAATAAGCAACTCACCATGTAAAAGGGCAGATAAGCTTCCCATTGGGAAGTAATCATAGACCAATAGCTTCTCATTAGCACTACAATGGTAAGCTCTAAGACAAACAATATTCTCATGTTCTATCTTTCCAATTTCCTCCATTTTTTCCTTGAATTCCTTCTCAGTCACCGTCACATCCTTCAAACGCTTAACCGCCACCGCCGTGCCGTTCTCCAATGACGCCTTGTATGTTGTTCCATAATTACCTTTCCCCAACACCTCGGCAGAAGCTCTCAACAAATCATCTAGATCAAAAACTTTAGACCCTTTACTGAAGAAAATCAATTTCTTATCAGTGACAATACCACCCGATTTCGCGCCCGCCACCCCACCTGAGCTCTCACCGTTCCTTTGGACTGCTACTGATGGTTCTCTCCCCGCCTCCACGTCAGATCGCTTGGTGGCTGCAGCAGCAGACCCTGCTGCTGCTGCATCAATGGATCTTGTTGCATTCTGCTGTTCATTCTTGTTTCTTCTACAACAGCAGAAGAAGATAAGCAGCAGAATTACAATCAATGCAACTATACTACCAATTATGATTCCTGCAAGAGCACCTGCTGAAAGCTTACTGTTCTTCTTATGCCCATTTGGGGAAGAAGAAGGGCCATTAATGGCGCAAGGCGTAAGAGTATTCCCTTCAAAAGCACTAGATGGCATCCCACAAAACTGGGATGGAATTGTTCCAGTTAACAAATTATGAGAAACATTCAATTGATTAAGGTTTTCTTCTTTCAAGTCGGGGATTGGACCCGTCAATTGATTTTCCTGAAGAAACAATGTAGCTAAATTACTCAAATTACTAAACCCTAATGGAATCCCACCGGAAAATCTGTTACCCGACAAATCAAGACGGGTGAGATTTGAAATCGAAAACAAAACCTCAGGAATCGGACCCGAAAGTCGATTATGTTGAAGATAAAGGAATTTAAGCTGGGTAAGATTGGAAAAATCGGAGGGAATACTTCCAGTAAGAGCATTGTAACGAAGCGAGAGAAAGTTAAGCGAAGAAAGGTTACCCAAAACCCCATTTGGGATAGAACCCATGAATCCAACTCCAGGTAAATGGAGCTCCAGGACCCGACCATGAGAGTCACATTGAACACCTTGCCAGTTACAGGCGTTGGAAGCGGTGGTATTCCAACGTCCACCCAATGAAGATTTAAGGGCGGCGAGTGCAGAAGCGTCGGTGGGGTTAGCGTCTGCTGGTGTGGCGGTAGGGAGGAGAGAGAATGTGAGGGTAAAATATAGGAAGATGAATAAAAATGGTGGGAGTTTAGTAGACTCCAACTCCATAGTAGAAAGTAGAGGAGAGACAAGAGAGTAAGAAGATGTGAAAGAGTAGTAATATGTAGCTTTTATAGTTGTACAAAAATGGCGGAAATGGTTATGGGAAGTGGAATTTTTACACGGAAAAAGTGGGTATGGAGATACTGAGGTGATGAATGATAGATAGACAGAGTGTTTCTCCAAAATAATTAAATTAAAATAAGAATTAATCAAAAATTAATAGGGCTGCGGCGTTTGTTATACTTCTTCCGTCCTGAAATACTCGCTACATTTCGATTTTGTGCACTATTGTCTATTTATCGTTCAAGCTTATTTATATATTGCAATAATGTGTAATTAAAAATATAGTCAAGTGGTTGTTTGAATAGTCTAATCGCATACTTTCATAAGATTAACTTTTTATTATTTTTAAATCTGTATAATTCAACATATAAATAAACAAAATAACGCAATGGTATACGTAAAAATTTAAAATGTAGCAAGTATAATGGAACGGAGGAAGTAATAATTTAGGAAAAATTATATTGATAATTTAACATTTCACCAATTCGCCATGAATAATCTCATCTTTGGATTATTTTCAAATAATTCAACCTTTGCTCTTAATTTGCTGTCAGACTATTTTAAGGGTATGTTGTTAACAAACTACAGGCAAATGTTGAATTATTATAAAATAAAAGATTATGTTGCTAACAAACTAAGGACAAAGGTTGAATTATTATAAATAATTCAAAGGTAGGATTATTCACTGCGGATGAGAAAAAAAAAGTTGAATTATTAATATCAATTTTTCAGTATTTTAGGAAAGTGATATAAGTGATACAAAATTTGAGAAATTATCTAAAATAATTTGATTTATATATTTTTCTACAATAATCCCACCTAATATTAACCATGAATAATTTCAATTTCAACGGGTATTTTCTAGAGTAAACTCGGGTAATCGATTGATCTGTTATAGTAGATAAGTTATCATAAAGTAAATTTTTTAACATTTTTTTCGACATTTTATTTTAATTTAACCTGTTTCTTAAAAAAAACTTGCTATAATAACTCATCTGGTTACCATACGTATTTTAGGCAATACACCATAAATTATTTATACTTAATCATTAGGTGGAATTAGTAGTAAAATCATAAAAAATTAATTATTCTAGGTAATTTTTTCTAAAAACTATTAAATTAAATATTTTCTCCGTTTTGAAATGCTCACAACATTTCTGTTATTGACATTACTCATCATTCAAACTTATTTTATATATTACGCCTAATTTGTATAAAAAAATATAGTCAAATGCGATCATGTTTGAATCATTTAATCGCATATTTCCATAATAATAATTTTTAAATATTTTAAAAGTGTATAATTTAATATATAAATAATCAAAATAATACATTAAATTATATAAAAAATCAAATATAGCAAGTATAATAAAACAGATGACACAAAAATAAGAGTATTTGATTAATAATTATTGATCATTGTTTATGGCTCTAACTTTCTTGTTTGCTTCCATTTTCATAGCGTTTTATATTAGCTTTAGCTACCTACAAAGTAACTAATTCAATGTTTAATAGAAATATATATATATATATATATATATATATATATATATATATATATATATATATATATATATATATATATATATATATATATATATATATATATATATATATATATATAAAATATAAAAATTAGATATTAATAAATTTTATGTTGAGACAGATCTAATAAAATCTCATTTAACTGTGTTTTTGGATCAATAAAAAAATACAAATTACAAGTGATTGATAAATATTACTCACTCCGTTCTTTTTTGATGTTCCACTTTGGGTTTTTCACAAATATTAAGAAAGATAGAATTTTTGGTAGTAGTGGGTATTATTTTAATTATATAGTAGTGGAAAGTAATGATTGTATTGGAATTATGAGAGAAAAAATAATTAAATATAATAGTGTGATGTAATGATTGTATTGAAAGTATGAGAGAGAAAATAATTAAATAGTAGTGTGGAGTAAGGAAAGTGGAATGAAAACTTTCCATAAATAGAAAGTATTCTAAAGTGGAAGAACTTTTGAAACTACCCGTTATACTAAGGTGGAAAAACTTAAAAGAACGGAGGGAGTAACTCGAAAGCAAATAGGACATTTTGATAAGAATCAAAATTATTTTCATATTAAGTATAAATGATTTTTAGAAATATAAAAATTATCTTGGCACTATCATGAAGCTTTATATATCCTTCCTTAAAAATACTTCCTCCGTTCTATTTTAGTTGTACAATTGGGTTTAGCACGTTTTTTAAGGGTCGTCAAATCAGTATGGTAAAAGTAGGGATGATGTATGATTGATGGTGATATATGGGGTAGAAATAAAAAAAATTTATTATAAGTAGATAGTGGTTGTGACTTGTGGGTATATAAAATAATTAATGGGATGATGTATGATTGATGGTGATAGTGGGGTAGGAATAAAGTGAGGATAAAATAAGTAGATTATTTTGCCAAAAATAGTAATGTTGCAAGTAATATGAAACTTCCAAAATTGGTAAGTGTTGCAAGTAAAATGGAACGGAGGTAGTATTAAGTTATAACTTACCGCGTAAATGTATAATACTTTTTTGTTTCAAAATACTTACTACTAATAGTGATATTTTCCCACACAACATATTACACTCAGTAGCAATTATTATGGAACGGAGAAAGTATATGAAAGTAGGAAGGGATCTTTACATTAAAAAATTGATGTGAATTAATATATTTTTTTCGTCTCATTAAACTTGTTATGTTTGACTTTTTACGCAATTTAATATATTATTTTTTTTTATTTATATTTTAAATCATGTACATTTAAAATTATAAAATGTTAATATTATAAAAGTACGCGATTAGATGATTCAAACGAGTATCACTTGATTATGTTTTTAGTTACATATTAGCTGTAATATATAAAATAAGTTTGAACAATATATTATACCAAAAAATTTTGTTTAAAGTGGTGCCAATAATTGAAATGTAGCAAATATTTCACAACTGCGAAGTAAGAAATAACTATATAAAGAATAAAAAATATAAAAAACAAAAAACAAAAAACGAGTAAAGATTAGGGAAAGTTCCTTAAGACTACAAAACAAGGTCACATGCTAAAAAAGCGTAACATATTTACCATATCCACCGCCACCAAACCTAGTTAGCCTGGAGCCACTAATATTATGAGAGAATCTAAATAATTTCTCAATTATCGGTTCGTCTTTTGAAAGATCGTTTATAGACGTCTCTTAAGAGCCCAACCCATAAATTCCTTTTAACTTATAAAATTATTAATTATTTTTTTACTAATTTATAAATTGGGCCAGTCCTAAAACTTGAGACGTCTATCGTATAAACGGTCTCAAGTAAGAATTTGTGTAATCTTTTTCCACATTTTCTATTTTATTCAAATTAGTTTTTTGTGTGAAAATTTTTGACATGAAAAAATTTATCTCGTTAATGAAAAATAAAGAAATTTCCTCACCACTTTTTAATTACTAATGGAAAATTTGATGTTAAAGCTGAGGTACGAGATTTAGTTTATATTTGCTTTTAAAGATTTTAATTTTTATTTATTTTTTAAAAGTTTGAAGTTTAGGATGCCTCCGCTTTTAAAGATTATATTTACTTTTTACCGTTTGAAATGACATTTTTTCTTTTTTTTTTTTTCCTTCTGTCTTCTTCCATCTTGTGTTGGTCTTTCTTTATTCACCATTTTTCAATCCCTAAACTCTATTTATTCAATTATGGTTTCTTTAAATAAGAAATCAAGAGAGAAGGATTTGAACAAACTAAAGAAGAAATCCAGGATACTATAAATGTAGTTTTGAACATTTTTATTTTCTTAAATATTAATAGTTTGCTATCTTTCTTCATTTGGGTTAGAGATGGCCATGGTTCGGTTCAGACCGGTTCAGGTTCGAATCGGCCACCGGTTCGGATCAAACTTTTTTGAACCTGAACCTGAACTGCTCATGACCGGTTCCGATTCGGTCCCGGTTCGAGCCCACCGAATCGTAAACCAGTTCCGGTTCGACCGAGCTTTTTTTCGATTCGAGTCGAATCAAGGTTCGGTTCACGACCGATTCAAGGTTCGATTCGATGCTGAATAATTCGTTCAAATTCAAATTATTTTTTTATATTTATAAATATTTATCATACTAACCAATAAAAAAATAAATACAATAAATAATGATCAATACACTAATTTATTATCTCATTAAATATTATACAAAATTACAAATAATACATAATTAACGTATTAAAAAAAAGATGGGGAATGGACTTGGACTTAGTATAAATACTAAGTTGCCTACGTATCGCGAAGTAATCAAAGTCCACGTAGTTCTATTTACGTACCTTTTTGTTGTAGTTTGTTGTTGTTGAAATAGTCTAATCAGAGTCGCTTTCATCTTCTTCTAGGGGAGATCCGATCGATGTATCCGTGTCCATCAGCATCAACGGGTCATCATCTTCTTGATCATCATCATTCCTTAAGCCTTGTGTTCTTTGTTCGGCTTGATCCCAATCCTTTTTGCAAACACACATTTGGATGGTATCTGGAGCAAGTCGAGACCTCTTTTCATCTAAAACTCTTCTACCTGCACTAAAAGCAGACTCCGAAGCAATAGTGGAGGCCGGAATTGCAAGGATGTCCTTTGCAATTTTAGCCAAAATGGGAAATTTACCGGATTTTTGTCGCCACCATTTTAGGATTTCGTGATCTTCTTGAAATTCAAACTGATGACACAAATAATCATCTATTTCCATGGATTGACGGGTGGAGCTAGAAGATGTAGCAAATCGATTTTGACTATTGAGAATATTAGAAATAAATGGATCATACGTTTGTACACCTTCAAATGGTGCATTGTTACTTGAACCAATTCGGTGGTTCATCGGTTCGAATCGAATCGGTTCAATGGTTCGGGTCCGGTTCGAATATTTTTTTGAACCAACCCGAACCGGTCAATTATACCGGTTCGAGCCGCTTCAAGCCCAATTCTTAGCCGGTTCGAATTTTTTTCGAATCGGTTTGCGAATCGGATACGAATAAACCGGCCCATGGCCATCTCTAATTTGGGTATTTGTTTGTCATCTTTATACCATTGGATATTTGTTAATTATGAAGTTTGCTCTTTTATGGAGTTTTTTTACCTTGGTATGTTCATCAATCATCTTTCTACAATTAGGTATTTCTTCAATTGGATAGTTTTTGGGTTTTTTTAGAGGTGTTCAGAACAGACCCGATGACCCGATAGCCACCCGAGTTTATAACCGAGCCCGATTTGACCCTACTTAAAAATGGATCTAAAACTATGTAAAAACCAATGTGAACACAAAACCCATTTTGAACCGACCCGAAACATCTGAACCAAAATCAACTCGATAACCCGAATGAACACCACTTTCTTTTTCTTAAGATCTCACATCTTTTCCCCAGGTTCGGTTCCTATTCTTTGATTTTGAATAATCTTGAGCTTTAAAAGGTCTATTTCTAAAATTGTTGTTGCTTGCTATCCTTACTAATTGTTTATTCATCCTGTTTTGTGGGTATTGTTGCAATTTCATGTTGAGTGTTGTCTAAGTAATTAGTAGCTCACTTACAAATTGATTAAATTGGAGTAGAATTGGGGATTTTTGTAGTGATTTTGGTGCTTGTTCTTGGGACTTCATGAGTAGACTAAGGAAGAAGCCATTGTTGAAGAGGTTAAAAGAAGAAGACATTAATAGGGAGGTTTAAGGAAAAAGTTGATGAAAAATCAGGTTTCCAGGTTACTAAAACCAGTTGAATCTTTAAAAGCGAACGTACCCCATAGTTCAAACCTTTAAAAATAAATAAAAGTTCAAAACTTTAAAAGCAAATGAGCTAAAATTCATACCATTTAAATCAAATTTTCCTATTAAAAATTTCGGAAGTATTGGTAAGAAATTATCGAATCTTTTCAACTTATTGAATGAATTAGCTTGTTAGTTTAATACAAGCTAAAATAAAATTTGGTAATTAAGCTAATTGGAACATTATTAATGCAAATAAGGTAAAATTCCACACGCTAAAAAATATGGAGTGTTTCATCCATTTAGTTGGTTCAATATTATATAGTATAATCATTTGTTAATTCCATAAGTTACTTGCCATTTCTAGAAGAAACAATACTCCTCATACCGTATGAATATTTGGAGACATTACTTAACACATGACACTTACTAACTACTAATACTTATTTCAATTTCAGTTACTTTGTTTTATTCCGATAATCAGGTGGATTTCGAGTCAGATGTTTCCGGCTGATTCAAAATCAAATCTTTGTCCACATTGTGTTTTGCATAACTGCAATTTCGTTTTTAAATCGGGTCAAACTAAATTTGGTTATTAAGTCGAATAAATATTAGATCATCATGTATGTTTTGAACACCTCTAGTCATGAATATAGCGAAAATGGAGGTAGTGTACACCATATAGTTGAACATACAAAAGCAAATACTATATACAAATCTCACACATAACCCAATTCTTATTTTCCGCCACCCTTTTCGTTTTATCGCCACCCCTATTTTAAATTAATTATATAAAAGGACGAAAATGCCCTTGGACTTAAAACGACTATAAAACACTTCGAACTCACTGTTTAACACTTTTATCACTCTAAAACTCACTAAATCCACACCAAAAATTTAACTTGCTAAAGGATCGGAATTCGAATCGTTACCATAAACCGAGGTATTTAATTAATAATAACAATAATTAGTAATAATAATAACAAATTAATAAATAATTTAATTAATTTAATTAATAATAACAATAATTAGTAATAATAAAATAATAATAACAATTATTAATATTAATAAAATTCAAAAAAAAAGGAAAAATGAGTCACTCGCACAAAATGTGTTAGGAGCAGTGGTACTTCAGCACAAATGGATCGGCAGTGCGAGCCTCGCACAAAACGTGCGAGTGGACCATGCTGCCACGGTGCCCAGACCCATTTTGTGCGAGTGAGCCACGGTTCCCAGACACATTTTGTGCGAGTGACCCATTTTTCCTTTTTTTTTTTGAATTTGATTAATATTAATAATTGTTATTATTATTTTATTATTACTAATTATTGTTATTATTAATAAAATTATTTATTAATTTGTTATTATTATTATTATTATTTTATATATTTTTTAAAGTTATTAATTAAATTAAATTTATTAATTATTTATTATATTTTGAAATGAACTTATGTTATTATTATTTTATTTATTAAATAATTTAATAATAATAATTGTGTAATAATGTTAATTTTATTTATTTATTTATATTGTTATTTAATTTATTAAATTTTAATATTATTTGTTTATTTATGTAGTTATTTTAATTATTATTTAATGAATTTGTAGTTATTTTAATTAATTATTATTTAATTAAATTGTAGTTATTTTATTTAAATGTAGTTATGTTATTTTAGTTCTTAATGTTTAATTATTTATGAAAATTGTAGTAAATGGCTGAGTAATCTATGTAATTCATCTACCGAATCAAATTCCCTATCCGTAACAAATCTATCTGAGTAATCTACGTTATCTCCTAAGTTTTCAAAGTCCTGCAAATAACAATTACAAATAAAACAAAAATAAAACATAAACATAAACATAAACATAAATAAATAATAAATAAATAATATAAATAAATTCAGAAAATTAAAAATATAACATAAAAATAAATAAATTAAAAAGTATTAAAATTAAGTTAAAATAAAAAAAATAAAAAAAAAATAAAAAAAAATTAAATGGGTCCACTCGCACAAAACGTGCGAGGATGACCTCGCACGTTTTGTGCGAGTGAACCATGATCACCTAGCACATTTTGTGCGAGTGAACCATGGTCATCTCGCATGTTTTGTTCGAGTGAACCATGGTCACCTAGCACATTTTGTGCGAGTGTGACTGTTCTTCGTGTGTTTTTTGAATTTTTTTTTTAATTTTAAAAACAATTAATTTCTTACCGAATCGTATTCATGCTCGTTTTGGTTCGCCATTGTTCTTCGATTATTATTTTTAACTTCTTGTAGTTTATAGATTTTTTTTATTGATTTTTAGAGAGATATACAGTTTTTTAAAAGTTATTAATTAAATTAAATTTTTTATTGACTTTAGCGGCATTTTCGTAATTTTAATTAATTAATTTAAAATAGGAGTGACGATAAAATGAAAAGGATGGCGAAAAATAATAATGCCCCTATTACAAAAACCAGTTACAAAACCAACACGTTCCTTCCATCTTTTCAAACAAAATTTGTCTGAATTCTCATATGCAAGAGAGCATGAAAAGAATGATTTGAAAGAACTATTATTGTAACAGACCATTTCCCAACAAGACGATTTTAAACTAAGAGCCTATAATCTTATTATATGTATAAGATATGCTATTTAACACATTTATGAGGCGCACCTCTCGATGAGACCGTCTCATACAACAATTCGTAGATCTAAAAAAAACGCAAGTCTCTCAGTATATTACAACACATGACAGTAAAATACCTTATTTAAGTACAACTAAAGCTTCCTTTTATTGAGAGCTTTTAGTATAAGCTTCAAAGCTTGCTGGAGATGTTAATGGTGCGTACTTTAGAAGGCTTAGGATTATTATCTTTAGGAACAACGATCGTTAACACACCATTTTCGACCTGTGCTTTGATCTGATCCACTTTTGTGTTTTCCGGGAGCTCAATTTGGCGATAGAAGTCGCTCTTTCCTCCTCTTTCGGCTGCGTGCCAAATGACGTCTTTACCTTGTGATTCCTCTTTTCTTCCACCTTCCCCTTTTATGTGGAGAACATTATCTTCATCCACCTCCAATTTTATGTTCTCTTTGCTATATCCTATTCATTTAAGCAATCAAAATCATCAAATACACAACTCGGAACAAAGAAGTAGGAAAGTTGAAAAAAAGAGTGAGGGTGTTTGGCAAATAGATGATAGCTGATTATAGTGGCTGATTTGACTAGCTGATTTTATTAACTGGTTTGACCAGCTGATTTTGAATCCGCTGTTATAAGCAGCTTGTTCAAAAACAGCTTATTCGTATTAATAAGCTATTTTAACCAGCTAATTCACCAAACACCATCTTTAACTGGTTTAACCACCCAACCCTTTATTTATATCCAAATAAACTAAAATTGTTCAATAAGCTAATTTGGCAAACACCCTAGTATTTATGGAGAAATCCATGGAATAAAGCAACAACTACCTAGCTGGACTAGTGGCAAGGAGAACAACTCTCCAAACTATCGTTTCTACGATCAAACATTGCTACAAACAACAATGAGATATAGCAAAGTGCAAGTAAAAGACGAAATTAAGAAATAAGCAAAGCAAAAACAAATACGCCCAACATTACAAGGTTCACTAATTAGTCTACGTCTTCACTTAGACTCTGTTTAAAGGACAAAGAAACAAACTTGTACGGAATTACAGTGGAGAATAGCTACGTGTTTGGGAGAGTATAACAGAAAGATCAAAGAATCAAAGGAAGATAAACTAAGCAAGTTGAGGGAAACTCAATTACTTTTGGCTTACTCAAATAAAGAAAAGGGAGTAGTTTATATAGGCAAATTGTGGGTGTAATGAAATTCTAAACGCTTAGGTGCCTTTGAAACTGATGAAGAGGATCGCAATTGTATTGATAAATGATAGAATTTAGAACATGGGCCTGGACAATCCAAACAAGGAGGAGAAAAAGTGGTTCACTCATAGACCCAAAGAATGTTCACTACTAAAACCAATTGTAATAGTAGGGGTTCTCCTTGAGTATATAAAGTGATGCATACTCTATTCTTTCTCCGATGTGGGACAACTCACATGTGGGTAACACATGGGCACTTCAACGATCCGACAAACGCATTAAATTGCGCAAAAGTTTGTTTAGTGCATATAATATGAAATGGAGGAAGTAAGATATGGGCCTTTAGGTCTTGTAGGGTACGCTAAGGGCTAATAAGGTCGTAAGGTAGGGTTGGATAGGGCCTTGTAGGGTAAGATTAATGAGCCAATAGGGTAGTGTAGGACTTGTAGGGTAGGGTAGAGAGTTCAGAGCCCTGATCTTAAGGTAGAGTAGGATTTTTAGAGCCTATAAGATAAAATAAGATAAAGGCTTCGACGCCCATAGGGTACAACAGGGAAGAGCTTCTGAGCCCATAAGGTAGGTTCGGTAGACTACAAATAGTAAGGGCGGCTTTGAAGCACATAGGGTAAGGTAGGATTAGGGCTTATGAGTCTAGAGTAGGATAGGGCTTTCTAGAGCCCATAGGAGTTTTTTACATTGCTAATCCACACTCATTCACTATCCGCCTAAAATTTGACTCAAAATATTAGATGAATTAAATTTAGGTTATATTTATTAATCAAATGAAATTAACTCCTTTTAAATAGATTACAAATTTTTCAAGTTTAAAAACTCATTTAAATTAATGAAAAAATTATATAGAATAATCTAACTTTTTAATGATTTTTCTAAAACAATTCCACCTATTGATTAGCCATGAATAATTTCAACTTTGGGGTATTTCTCTAGAGTAAATCCGGTAACCGCATGACTTGCTATAGTAAGTTTTATTTTTTTATAAAAGGAAAAATTACCGTGAATAATAAAACTTTTTGTTAATTTTCTTACAATAATGCTAACTTTTGATTAACCATGAATAATACCAACTTTGGGATGTTTTTTCCTAGAATAATACCAACTTTAGTTTATTAACTAATTTACTAATTTTTTTGGTCATATAATCACCTATAGTTTGATTTTTAACATGTTAGGTATACTCTAGGGAAATATCCGCATAAGTTGGTATTATTCATGGTTAATCAAAAGTTGGTATTATTGTAAGAAAATAAGCAAAAGGTTGTATTATTCCTAGTAATTTTTCCTTTATAAAAAGATAAGTTAAAATTAAATGTCAACCTGTTAAAAAAATGTTTTAAAAAATCCTATTTTCTATAATTCAGAATTTTTTATATAAATTTTAAAAGTTTTTCTCTAGTTTTACATTAATTTTCAACTTATTTTTTTTGAATTACCTAGCAAGTCATCAAGTTATTCTAGTTTACGTAAGCAAATACCTCTAAACTCTAAAATGCGGATTGTTCGTAGTCAATCAACATGTGGAATTGTTATACGAAAATCATGAAAATATTAGATTATTTTAAGTAAAGATTAATTTAGATCGAATTACCAGATTCGATCAATTTTATCACGCCTAAATAAAAGCACGTAGTACAGGGGCGAAGCCAGAATTTTCAGTTAGGGGGGTCGAATTGTTGATAAACTAGTAAGTTATTTATCGTATGAAAATTAGTAAAACTATGAAAAATCGAATTATATAGACTGAAATTAACTTGAATTATAGCAAAAAATTTATTTGATAAATAGAGCTGAATCTTCTCTATAATTACCCTTTTAAAAAAATAAGTTTTTTTGACTTTATATATTTGTCTTCTAAGTCTCCAAAACAAACACTATTAAAATTAAGATAACAAAAATATAAAAACACACGTTAAAAAGGATGAATGTGAATTATAAAAGATAGATGTATAGTAATGACATTATAGTATAAATTCAGGGTCGATTGGTTGGTGGAGCGCCATGAGCTACCGCTTAGGGCCACATATTTTTTCAATATGGTTAAAATTAAAATAAGGACTTTTTGTGTTTCTTGTACCAAAATTAAATGATTGGGGAAATATTAAAGTTTAATGTGAATTCACATTCGATTTATTTTTAATTTATGATTAATAGTTGTTAGTTTCATGTAATTATATAATTTAGCAATATTTTAATATATATTAATAAAAATAATTGTACTAATTAAAGTACTAATAAACAAATTAAATTTATAAATACCAAACCCATAATTTATGTTTGCCTCAGGGTCTATAAAATGTCGGAGAGGGCTCTGTATAAATTAATATTTATTAGTCTTTTAAAAAATAATAGTTTAAATTTGAGTTTGATCCGTTACCTTAAATTACAAATCCGTTATCCTAACCATTGACCTATAGTAACTTTTGTTACAATTACGTATATAATATATTACTAAGGGGGGCCAAAGCCAAAATTACAAAGAATTGCAATTTCGACAAGGGGGTCGGGCCTCCGCCGGCCCACGGTGTGGCTTCGCTAATGACGTGGTATATTACATGGAGTATTAATATAAATTAATATAAAAAAATATTAGTTTTAATATGATTCAATTACATATTACTCTTTATCTTATTTAAATATTTCATATTATATATATATATATATATATATATATATATATATATATATATATATATATATATATATATATATATATATATATATATATATATATATATATATATATATATATATATATATATATATATATCATAATAATAATTTTTAAATTTTCAGGTATAGTTATCTTATTTAAATATTTTTCATATTCAAAAAATTTCTTAAATAAGTGGTAACAATTTGATTCATCAAATGGGTGGAATTTTCAAACATTGATATCACACATTTAAATATCAATATTCAATAAAAAAAATACTTAAATAATTACCATATTTACATTCAATCAAATAATTTCATATGACATGGAGATGTACTACTATTAATATAAATTCCCTAGATTGAACTTTGACGAAAGTGTAAGATTTAGAATCAAGTGTATTACAAAATTCTGCAATTACCAAAGGAGAATAAAAACAGAAATAACAATGTCAAGAGTCTAACCCTAACAAATGAAATCAACTGCATGAAACAAAAACCAATCGTAAAAATCCATCAAAATTAGAACACGCCTGAGCGATCAAAATAAGTTAACAATCAAATTTGTTAATCAACTCCAACAATTAGAAACAATCAGAAGCTTAACAAGTTTATAATCAATCAAATAGTGAAATAACAAGAACAATTGTTGAAACGCAATCAGAACCATAATAAAAATATACGAAAAGATTGAGAATCAATGCAGAACAAAGAAACAAACCTGGAACATTGAATTTAAAGAAATGCGCAGTAGAAGTTTCAAACCAATCCAAAAGAGGAGTATTAGCAGACCATTCACCATAGATTGGGGAACTCCAGTAAAAGCGTCGGAAAGGATCAGTCAAGAAAGCGCCCACCATTGTTCAAATTTTACAGATTTTATGATCAATTGTAGAAGTTGATTGAAGATGATCTTGTGAAGTTGCGGATTTGAAGCAGAAAGCAGAGCTCTATTTAGAAGTTAATTGTAGCTTGTAAAATGTAAATCATGTCCTAGAACGTTCTATTCTTGTTTGCTCCTACAAATTTCACCATGCTTCTAAAATCTTCTAGAATAGCTTATTAAATACGAAAAGGTCTTAGTAAATAACGGTTATCTGTGAGATTCATAAGTCACCCTTATGTGATAGGATGAGAGACAACGAGTGTTTATTATTTTAATTTATTTTTTAAAATTTTGTTTATTGTAATATTATTCTTTTTGTCTTTTGATTGTGATTTACGAATCACAGTTATTGATTAGGAATTTTTGATTAAATACTACTCCCTTCATCCTCTAAGTAATGTATTACTCACTTTTATTCTGGTTAAATGTCTTATTTAGTTTTTCACACATACCGATGTAATATTTTAAACTTTAATATCTCGAATTATTCTTAATTAAAAATTATAAAAATTTGATATTAATGATCTTTGTATTGAAACGAATCATGACTATGTTTTAACTTATAAATTAAGGGTAAAATAAAAATTAAGAATGATCAATGAATAGTGCCAAAAAAATGAGACATTTAGGTTGGATAGGAAGTAGTACAATTATGCATAGTCTTTTTCTAAAAAAAGATAATAAAGTAATTAGTATTCATTGATAAAAAATGACTACATAAAACATTACTTTTAGACTGAAAATTATTAGAATATAATTTATCATTTAAATTAATTTTAAAAGTTTAATTTTTTATTTATTAAGTTTATTATTACTAGATCGAATTTATTAATTAATATTCAATAATAATTTGATAAAGTTTAATATGTGATTTATCTAAAATAAATTTTAAAAAATTAAATTACCGTAAAGAAATGATGCAAAAATAAATCAATCACCATATTTTTCAATCATTTTATTGTTCAAATTAAAATTTGAACAAAGACATCAATATTGCTTTTATCTTTGTACTTTATGTACTATTTGTATTAAGACCAATTAAAATTGTAAAGTACGAATAATTAATATTCCCTCCAATTCATTTCAGTGGTTCCATTTGCTTTTTTACACTTGTCGAGGTAATATTTTAACTCTTAATATCTCTAATTATGTTTAAATAAAAAATATGAAAAGTTGATATGAATAATCCTTTGCATTGAGACGAATCAAACAAGATCTCACATAATTATATTTTAACTTATAAATTAAGAATAAAATACAAATTAAAAGAAATCAATGAATAGTGTAAAAAAGCAAATAAGACAACTGAAAAAAATTGAAGGTTGATGCACTGTACCCATTAATATATTGTTGGATATAATTAAGGAAGAAGAGAATTAATTTAAAATACTCGTATATCAATACTAGCAAGCTAGTGAAAACTTTGGAAAAGTCTTAATAAATAACAGTTAATTTGTTGTTTTAATAATTTTTTTGATTTTGTTTATTTTAATATTATTTTTTTTGTCTTTCTGTGGTGATTTACAAATCATGGTTATTGATTAGGAATTTTTGTAGAGGAAAGTATTAATAAGATAAGGGAGTAGTGTGCTTACTTCATTCACCTAGGGACGTGAAATGTGAGAGGTAAGACAAACAAAAATTCCTAATCCTTAACCATGATTTGTAATCACCACAAAAAGACAAAAAGAATAATATTAATATAACAAAATCAAAAAGACAAGAAAATGAGTATGGGCTTTTAAGTTTCAACTCCTCATTTGGGTGAGACTTGAATTTGTATGAAAATGACAATTTTGCTATTGATGAAGTAAAAAAGACAAGATATAATAAGGGTAAATGGGTAACTCTATAGCTATGCTTTGTTAAATCTCATTCCATTTCCTTACGTCATTAAAATATTTTTTATTAAAGTCTCATCCCAATTCTCATTTCAAGTCTAACATATAAGTCTCACATTTTCCATTCTCTTATGCCAAACACCCTATAACAGTTTGTTGGGTAATAGGTTGAAGGATAAAAGGTATGGGCCTTTAGGTCCTGTAGAGTAGGCTTAAGGCTAATAAGTCTGATAAGTAGGGTTGCGTAGGAACTTGTAGGGTACGGGTAGTTGGCCAAAAGGGCTCCATAAAAGGACATTATAGGGTAGGAATGTTTATAAAAAGATAAATTTATGTTCAACTCAAAATGATTGAAATCGTTGAAAGTGGCTTGATATTCTATAATACTCGCATTATTTTCTATTTTGAAAAGTTTCATATTACTTGCTACATTTTCATTTTTAATAAAAAACCAATCATTTAAATTTTACTTACTCCTGTTTTTATCCTATTTGATACCTCATTAACTTTTATACATACCATTATTTAATCTTTATAATATTCTCAATTATCTTAAAAAAACCTATTTTCATGAAATATAATATTAAAAAAATCCCTAAAAAGAAACACCCATATGCTCCTAATAATTGCATAGTATTAATATGTGTCCCCATGTATTTATAGCAAGTAAAATAATTGCTTGTACATGATATGCTTATTTATAGGACTCAATTTGATACATACTTACTAAATATCTTAGATATTTTTAATCCTTAACTATATTTTCTAGTAAGTTCTACACTAGTATGTTTGATAATTTTATTTTTTAATTACTTTTCTAACAATTTCTATTATAGTATATTCGATATTTTTATTTTTTAAATTCTTTAGTTTAGATATTTTTATTTTTAATTCAAGATTTTTCTAGATTATTTTAACACTCTCCCTAATTTGAAAAATCTTGGACTCCGCGTTGTCGTCGAAATTGGAAGAATTTGTCTGTTGGAAATGCCTTTGTAAATATATACGCGAGTTGTTCTCCCGTCCTGCAGAATTGTAGCTCGATCTCCTTTTTTCTCGACCAATTCTCGAATGAAGTGATGTCGTATCTCGATATGCTTCGTGCGACTATTAAAGACTGGATTTTTTGTCATAGCTATAGCTGATATATTGTCACAATAGATGGTAATTGGATCTTTTATCTCTTGTTGTAAATCTTTTATAATTCTTCTTGTGCTGCTTCTTGAAATGTTTGTGGCTCACTAGAAAATAGAGCCATCATTGCTTGGTCTCAATGGTAATTTTCTAGCCATGCTGGCGGTTGCCGATCTCGTGTTGATCTTCGAGCTTGATGCTGAGGAGTTGAGCGTGATGTTTGGCTTCTTGAGCTTGGGGATGATCTTGTACTTTCAGGTGTGCTTGCACTTGAAGATGAAGGGTTTACTGGTTGGTCTGCTTCACTTGGATCTCTTGGGAGAGTATCTCATCCACGAGCTTCAATCTTTTTTTCTTTCCATGTCCATTCAGTTGCTTCGTCGAAAATTACGTCTCTTGAGATGATTTTTTCTTTGGATTCGGGCTTGTAGAAGCGATATCCTTTTGTTTCGTGACCGTATCCCATGAATATGCATTTTTCTCATTTCTCATCAAGCTTTTCTCGATTCTCCTTCAGGATATGGGCATAAGCTACGCATCCGAACACTTTGAGGTGCTCTACTCTTGGCTTTCTCTTGTGCCAAGCTTCGTACGGCGTCAAATCCTTAACTGCTTTTGTGGGAGATCTGTGGAGGATATATATTGTTGTGTGAACGACTTCAGCCCAAAATCTCTGTAATAGTGCGATTTTTCCTTTCCGCGACACCATATTGTTGAGGTGTGCGTCTTGCTGTAAGTTCTCTTTTAATTCCATGCTTCTTACAGAAGCTATTGAATTCGTTGCTGGTAAATCCTCCACCACGATTCGTTCTAAGAATCTTAATAGAATGTCCACTTTGATTTTCTGTGAGGGCTTTGAATTACATAGAGTGGGATAAAGCTTCTGATTTTTTCTCCAAGAAATATACCCACATCATGCGGGAGTAGTCATCTACAAACAACAGAAAATATATTTTTCCGCTAAGAGACGGATTCTTGGTAGGACCCCAGATATCTGCATGAACAAGCTCCAGAGGAGCCTTGGCCCTCCAAGATGCGGTTGGAAACGGTAATCTATGCATTTTGCCATATATATAGCCCTCGCAAATTTTTCTTTCATTTTTTATTGTAGGTAGACCAATTACTATTTCTTTTTATTTTAACAGTGTTAAACTATTAAAATTTAAATGTCCGAATCTTAAGTGCTACAAGGTGGATTCATCATTTATTGAGCTTAAAGCCAATTTTTCTTTAAATGACATTTTTAGTGGGAATATTTTGTTATGAGTCATTTCAACGGTTATTATTATCTGACCTTTCTTAACCATATAGTCTTTTTTAATTAGTTGGCCTACACTTAATAAATTTTGTGCAAGTCCGGGAACATAAACTTCGTGGATTATTTTTGATGAACTATTTTTTATTTTAATAGAGATTGTCCCTTTTTCGACGATATCTCCAAGTGTGATGTATGTTTTAACAACGTACGACATTTTGTTAATGTTTACAACTGGTTAGAGCACAATACACCAAGCACACGACCCACTTCGACGGTCCGCTGTGGCACAACCCACAGCGACACAGCACGACATGAATTTCATAACTAGGAATAGGGCAAGTGTGGGTCGAACACATGCAAGTTGAATATGGTGCTGAACCTAGTAAATTTTAAGGGTTTGACATCCTTGTCGTCAGCAAGTCTTGTATAAGGCCGTCTCACGGTGAGACGAGCCCATACAACCAGCCCTTTAACAAAAAAACATTAGAAAAAATGGAATATGAATTGTACATAACGCATTTTTTTTAATGACTTTGGCCTGATCTAATTGAGGTCGTCTCATGGTAAGACGGTCTCAATAAAGAATTAGTGTTTCTTTAATTTGATTTTTTTCACCGATGTCTTAATACTATCTTAATACTTTTCTTCTCTAAGTACAATTTATGATTCGAAAATAAAATCAAATTGGGAGTATTTTGGCAAATTAGTTATTAAGTACTTTTAGATTATTTTGATATTAATAGAGGGTTGGGTGGTCAAACCAGCTAATGATAGTGTTTGGTGAATTAGCTGGTTGAAACAATTTATTGATACGAATAAGTTGTTTTTGAACTCGCTGCTAATAGCAGCGAGTTCAAAATAAGCTAATCAAAACCAATTAATAAAATCAGCCACTGTAATCAGCTATTAGCTATTAACTGTTAGCTATCAGCTGTCAGTCATTCACCAAACACGCTCATTGTATTTCAGTTAAATACTTCCTCCGTTTCATTTTACTTGCAACACTTACCGTTTTTGGAAGTTTCATATTACTTGCAATATTACTATTTTTGGTAAAAATAATCTATTTATTTTATCGTCACTTTATTCCTATCCCACTATCACCATCAATCATACATCATCCCATTAATTATTTAATATACCCACAAGTCATAACCACTATCTACTTATAATAATATTTTTTTTATTTATACCCTACATATCACCATTAATCATATAACATCCCTACTTTTATCATACTGATTTAACGAACCTTATACTAAAATGAACCAAGGAAGTAAGAACCCACCCCAACTCGCCAACTAGAGAAACTCAAGGGAAATCAACGCCCAAATCAACAAGGTACTTTCTTGTCTGGTTTTAGATTGAAAATTGTTGTTTGTTCAACGTTTTTTGTTTGAACTTATACCTGCTTATACTGAGTTAATTCATGGTTTTGCTTCAATTTCTGCTAATTGGTATTGAATTAGCATATTGTTTCATTCTAAGTTGTATCGTGTTTTAGGGTTACGAGAAAACCATAGTTAGTGTCAAATTGTGTGTAGTTTGTGAGGATTGTTTGTTAGAAGCATCGTATTTGCGATTCCCATTGATAAAGTATGTTTATCAACACTCCAAAATTTTAGAGAATTTTCTGCAAGTCGAATACTTTGTAGAACCAGTTTCCTCTTATGGGATGCATTTTGGTGATCAATTTTAAGGTCAGATTTGTGTATATAATATGTAGAAATTTTCTTGTATTTGCAATTTTTCGGAAAATTCAAAATAAAACCTAAATATTTGTGGGATGTTAAAAGTAGTCATATTTGTAGTCTTTCATTGTTTATCTTTCTTGGTCATTTCAGTGATAGAATTCACCATAGTTGTACTTGGAGCTATAACAAGGGCAATTAAGAAAAGACTAGATAGATTCCCGTAAAAAACACGGTTTATTAATTATTTAAATAAACAATTATTAATATTATATATGTAATTAATTATTATATGAATTTTAAATTATTGGTTTATAGTTACTCAACAAAAAATTATTGGTTTATAAAAATTGTATAATTTTCGGTAATATAAAAATAAAAAAATAAAAAAATAAAAAAATAAAAAAATAAAAAAATAAGAAAATAAAAAACATTCTAATCAAAATTGGAAGAGAAAATTTTTATGTGTCCAAATCTTCTATTGCTTCTATAATATCCCGTTAATTTTTGATTAAATTTTTTTTGGTTATTATATGAGTATGTTATTTAATAATATTCTATGACTTGTGAGCATTTGATATTTAAAATTTTGCAGTTGATTTTAAAAAAGTACCTTGCCAAAAAAAAATAATAATAATAATAATAATAATAATAATAATAATAATAGTATCTTGTCGATCTTTTTTATGGCACGATGATTTTACCAAAAGTTTTGGAGGTAATGTCAGTTGGTCTAAGGTCACTAGGAAAAGTAGTGACCTAAGGATCCGAAACCTTGATGTATGGAATTTAGTGTCTGTGGGCAAGCTTGCCTGACATATCAGTTCAATGCAGGAGTTCTTATGGATCAAATGGATGCACGAAGTTTACACGAAAGGTGCTGATTGGATGCTCTTCAACCCTTCCATAACGGTTAGTTGGGTAGTTGGGCTCTGAAGAGGCTCTGATCTGTAAAGCTTCAATTAAGTGAGTGGATGTGCAGGCAGAACCAGAGATAAATTGGTTTAAATGGGTGTACGTTTGCCCAATGTGCAATGCTGCACCCGAGTCTATTGATCAATGATCATATCTTTGTTCAATGTACTTTCAGCATACATTGTTTGCAGTTTATGGAGCAGTGGCTAGCTATTCGAATCCCTCATGGTCTACACAGGCTTGTTTTCAAGAAATGACATGGTCCTAGATTCCGTAGATCCCTGATCCTCACCAGTATTTGCAGTCTTACCTATATGGTCTGACGAACCCGGAATAAAACTATTTGAATAATGAGTATGAACACTGTTGTTGTTATTACTAAAAAGACCCTCTAGGAAGTGAAGTGTCAAACTTTAAATTGTGAGTGATTACTTTAAATTTATAATTAATCACTTTAGATTTATTACCCTTGAAATTTTAAGTTCCTAGGAAATGGTATTATTCTAATTTGTTTCGTTGCCAAAAAATCTTAAATTCCTAGGAATTATAAAATCCAAGGGAAGTTAATTTCTATGAGACATAGGAATTAGGTTACCATATACCCCCTTAGTCATTAACAATTCCCATGAATTACTTCTAAGGAAATAAAAATACCTATTGTCAAACAAACAATATTAAGTAATTCCTAGGAAATTGACAAAGAAAGTAAATTCCAATGAATTACAACTTCCCATAGGAATTAAATTTCTACGTCAACCAAACTACTCCTAAATGTACATTCAATCACTCCAATAAAAATTGTCTCACCATAACTACATCATTTGAATTTTTTTTTTAAATTTTCGATACACAATTATTTTATTTTGATTGCCTACATTTTCCTTTTTTAGCATGGGCTAAATGAACTATGGAAAACTTGGGCCATCATATAATAGACCGAATGAAAACCTTACTTATTCTCGTCTTCAGTCTATTTAACTCAATCAAATCTTCATCTCTATGCCAATTGCCAGCCGTTTTTGACATAATCTCTCTCTAAATTTCTTATTCTATGGTTTTGTCTTTAATTTGATTCTAATCGGTTAATTGAAACCAATTTCTTTTAAAAACAACAAAATCAGTTAAGATTTTCAATGTTTTATAATCTGATTGAAGATGCCCTCTGTATAACCTAAACATTGAAACTTTTGAAGATATTTTTGAAGAAGAAGTACTCTTTGCCTTTTTGATCCAGAAAATCATATGTAAGTTCACTTTTATCTTTTTGTTTTTTGGTTGCTAAAAATTAAAAATTGTTTATCATTGTTAATACTCAAAAACAAATAAAAATCGTTTATCATTGTTTTATGCTAATGAAGTGTGTTTGGTTACTGTGTTTTTGATAGTCATATGAGTTATGTTAATATATAGAAATTTAAGAATAAGAGATTTAATTAATACTCAAAAGTTTGAAAACATCTAATTCAAATATGAGATTTAATTAATACACAATGATGAAAAAAAGCATGATTTTGGTCAGGTAAGATGATTTATTTGTGGGCAATTGTAATAATTGTAATTTAGCAAGAAACTTATTTATGGGCAATTGTAATAATTGTAGCTAGTCAACCAAGAATACTTCTCTAAATACTAATTCGTGTACTAATTGTAATATGACAATAAACATATTTGAAGGCAATTGTAATAATTGTGATAAATGCGCTGAATAATTTCTTAGAGAAGTGCTTTCGGCGGGAAACGAATCATTGTGGTAGTGACACGTGTCACATTAACATATTGTTTTAGTATAGTTTATGATATTGGACATAGTTTGTTGTATTCTATGGTATCTGTGATGGAAAACGACTTTGATTTGGAAAGAAATGTTATTTCGACTTCTGAAGTTTCTAAAATTTCGAATAATGGGCATACTGCTAAAGACGAGAGGGTAGACGATTTAGGTATAAAAGGAAATATTAGGGTTTCTTCTAGGGAA
This sequence comes from Amaranthus cruentus, assembly GCA_019425755.1. Lineage (NCBI taxonomy): Eukaryota > Viridiplantae > Streptophyta > Magnoliopsida > Caryophyllales > Amaranthaceae > Amaranthus > Amaranthus cruentus. The sequence goes on from CM033460.1 coordinate 10,424,719, forward strand.
GATTTAGATGTTGGGAAAATTGAATTTGATGAAACTAGGGTTTTGCGGGGGATGAAAATGGAGATGAATGAAGCTAGGGTTTTGGGTGGGGGTTCTGATTACATTCCCGAAATTGGGAATGTTAAGGGTGCGGAGGAAATTAGGGTTTTGTTGGAGAATGATGAGGGAAAAAATGAGGTGAAGGTTAAAGAACATGTGGCCGTTAGGAACAATATGGGTTTGGTGGTCAAGTGGATGGAGTGATGATAGAGGTTCGGAGTCCTAGGTTGTTGTGGATTAACTAAGTCCGCTCTATGCAATAAGTTATACTCCTTAATTAACTCTAATGACTAGCATTAGTGGTAAGTAAGGGGTCGATCCACAGGAAAATGCTTATGTGACAAATAGAATTTTATGACAAAGAAGTTTCTAGAGTTATAAAAGCGATTTATGATTTAAATTTCAAACAATAAATATGAAGACTAGAATTTGGGAATTTTAACTTCTTGATTTACTAAAGGGATAAGTTGAAAATATGTTTTTAATCAATTTTATGATGAGAAAAGTCTTGCTATTTTAGCTTCACAACTTTTGGGCATAAGAACTATATAGTTACTAATATGGTATAGGAGATTCGACTTTTGGGCGTAGAACTCGACCATACTACTAACTTTCTTATACATGTTCATGACTTCCAATTTATGTTGAACAAGAAGGAATAATACAAGATAGGCATGGTTCATCATCCTAAGGATTGACTAGGTCTTGATGGAATATTAATAAAGTTAGTTTTTGGGCTACTTGTTACTAGCATGAAATCATACTTCACAAGTGTTCAATACAATCAAGCAACATAAATTGTCCATGGATGGAGATCGAAATGGACTTTCGATTCATTATTATGGAACTCACATATTCATTTATGTACATATTTATACTCAACCCATCTTCCCTATAAGCAAATCAATAAGTTAAGTACATCCCCAAACTCTAGAAAGTAGACTACTTATACACGTTTATGGAACAAAACACATAGACTATCTTAGCAAATATGATTCAATAAACTAAAAGAAGAATGAGCTTAGAATAACTTACTACCCTCAACTATGGAGGGGTTGGGATTTACAATAATGAGAATAAGAGCTTCAATATCTAAATGATACAATTACTCCACATCAAGTTGCACACTTAAACCCACAAAATTCTGGAATATCCAAGTACTTTGATTGATTACCAAACAAAACCCACTTCTGACTACTAGTGTTTATGAACTAAATTACCACTTAAAGCTTGAAACAAGGAATGAAAATGCTAAAAAAAGTGTTTGTATGAAGACTAGACAAGTTTCTGAATTTAGGAACTACTATTAACACATCTAATTCAAATATGAGATTTAATTAATACACAATGATGAAAAAAAGCATGATTTTGGTCAGGTAAGATGATTTATTTGTGGGCAATTGTAATAATTGTAATATAGCAAGAAACTTATTTATGGGCAATTGTAATAATTGTAGCTAGTCAACCAAGAATACTTCTCTAAATACTAATTCGTGTAGTAATTGTAATATGACAATAAACATATTTGAAGGCAATTGTAATAACTGTGATAAATGCGCTGAATAATTTTTTAGAGAAGTGCTTTCGGCGGGAAATGAATCATTGTGGTAGTGACACGTGTCACATTAACATATTGTTTTAGTATAGTTTATGATTGAATTTGTATTTTCATTAAATATACCTGCATTTACAGCATTTTGAACTTTATTTCAATTTTTAAAGAGATATCATTTTGCTAATGAATGTTGATTACAACACCGTTTTTCAGGTGAAAAAGAATTGGGTCTTAGTTTCGTTAAATTTTCACAACTATGCAAGAAAAGAAGTATGGATTGCAACTTAGGGTTCCAAAATCTCAGCCGAAACAAGCAAGACCTTTGATCCCCAAGCCCCTTGCGTTCAACGATGATGATGATGATGATGTGGAGAGAGAAATTTCTCGGCAAGCTGCCAAGAACAAGTCGCTCAAAGATGTTAGCTTTCCTTTTCTTGTTTTCTTTCATGTTGTTGTTGGGCTCACATGATTTGTAGGTTTGTACTTAAGGAGGAATGAAAGTTGAAACTTGCATTCATTTTTTTTGTAGGTTGAGGAGCAGTACAAAAAGGCATTGGAAGAGGACCCTTCAATATTTGATTATGATGGAGCTTATGATGATATGAAAGCTAAAGTTGCTCAGCCAAAAGCCCAGGATAGGCAACAACGTCAGGTACTTTACCTTATGAGTTCTTGACATTCGATTGAAATCATGAATAAGCCTTTTGTTCTCAAATTTCGAGCTTTTTACATTTTGTTGAGTTTGCTTGACATGGGGTATGTATAAAGAATTGGTTAGCTGAAAGAACTTGCTTGTGAATTTGCTTAGCATTGGACTGTTGGTGGCTTGGTGTTATGACAAACAAACTGTTTAGCTATTAGATGATACCAATAATTGATAGAAAAACAAACTGTATTAGCAAACAAATCGTATGACAAAATACAAATGATTATTGTAGAGATTGAAAGTAAATGAAAATGTTTAACTAAGAATGATTGTAAACAAAGAACGATTACAAACGTAATGATAGTTACAAGCAATTCAAGAAGCTTGTCACCTCCTAAATGAGTGTAAAACTCAATACCAAGTGTATACTAATTTCTGGATGCCTTTTCCCCTTTCCCTCCATCTCTATTTATACTAAAAACCTCTCCCTCAAGTAGCTTGCTCCCCAAGCTAACAACTAACTAGTAATTATTATAATACCCTTGATTAGTTACTTAACCTCAAAACCCCAAAACCCCATTCATGACAGATTGATTCGTTATGTTTGCTAGGGAGACATATACAAAAGCAACAATGATAAGCTTTAATCCTAAAAATATGTGGTCAACAAATTAATGTGAAAAAGCATGGCAACAAAGATTTTATTTATCTGTCCTATCCCATAATAATATACAATTAAGAAAATCAACCCCAAAGATCATATATCTATATTTCATCATGCATTTATAGTGCAAAAATTTGGTTCATATCATGTTCATGGTAATGTTTTGGAAAAAAAAAAATTTTTTTTCTGTGAATGCAAATCGTTCGCGGACCACGGTTGTATCGTTTTATAATTTCACCTTTTTTTGGAATTTTAAAATTTTCAACTTTATAAATAACTTCCCCTAAAGGTCTAGATATCGTACAACTTGTGTTCTAAAAGCTTCTATTACACTCCAAATTGAAATAACATAAGACCATGTATGCTAGTTCGTAATCGTGCTTAGATGCACATTATAGCTATTAGGTCATTTCAAAAAACCTCTTAAACCTCTGGTAGTATACGGTTAAAGGTGAAATTTTATAAGAAAAATGAAAGTTGGGAATTTAAAAATCGGACCTCCTAGCAGATAGGATTGTAGATTCAATTTCCTAAACTACTTCTTTTCCCCATCATGCATTGGGAGAAAATATATTATCCATCTCTGTTGTTTGGGTTCGTACATGTAAATTAGTGATTAACATACAACCTGGATGTTGATTATGTCAAGATTTTGCAAAGTCTCGTTTAGAAATTTTGCTCGTTTATTGCACTTCTCCATGATCAATTAATTGTAATCCTTCCTATTAAATACCAATTTTTTCTCAAGTCCTTTAATAACGGCTTGCATTACCATATTGGAGATAGGGTTCCTTTTGACAGTATCTATCATGCATTCTTTATGAAATTTTCAGCCCAAATACATTCAAGCACTGATGGAAAAGGCTAAACGACGAGAAAGAGAACATGAGATTGTTTATGAGAGGAAGCTTGCAAAAGAAAGGAGTCAAGAAGACCACCTTTTTGCAGATAAAGATAAGTTTGTCACGAGTGCTTACAAAAGGAAGCTTGCGGAGCAGGAGAAATGGAAAGAGGAAGAACGACTACGTGAGCTACGTGAAGAGAGGGATGATGTAAGTTTTCCCCACCTTTTTAACTCTTCATCGATAATATCTGTTGCCTGTTTGAGATTCTGGTTTAAACTGGCCTGGAACTTTGCCAAACACAAACTGAATATGCTTATAAGAACAGCGCGACATTCATCTCGTGATTATAGGAGTAGTTACTATAAAATTCTTAAGGAGAACAGCCATTCTTCAATAATATAACTAAAGGACAGCTTTTTTCACTTATAAAATTCTTATTAAAACTAGTGAAGTACCGCCCAACACTGCATGGACTTTTGTCTCTACTCTCTATGTCTATTGATTTCATTGATTTTTTTGTATTTTTTGAATTTATTCTTGGAAACACAAGTTCATTTTGTCATGTTCATTAGTTTAAGGCATTTTGGGCCATTGGTAATCTGATTTGGGTCTATTCGCTATGCAGCTAGGATACATATGCAAGATGGGAATGGGAATGGGATTGGGATTGGGATTGGGATTGGGAGGGGAAATGTCAATTTCCAAAACTATAGAGTATGGCTAAATGTCAAGGTTGTAATATTTATTTTTTTTAGAGCAAGTCAAGGTAGTAATATGTAAAATATAAAATATAATTTTATCTTAAAATTTTTAAAAATCATAATGAATCGTTAAAATTCAGAATAAAACAAAGATATAACATTGCCAACACCTTAATTCCAAACTTAGGATAATTAGAGTAGAAAATAAAATTCACAAAAAAGACAAATACTCACTTCTGTTGTCTTGATGGTATATGTTGTAATTCCAAAGCAGTAAATGTGTTGATAAAATTTTCATCACTGACGATGAAAAGAGGAAAGGCAAAAGAAGGATAAAGAACTTTTGTTATCAGAAAAAACAGAGGTGAGAGGACTAGCATCAAATTCATGAGAAGGAAAAGAGTAAAAGTAAAAAAGTGAAGAACAACAGAAATCTGAAAAAGGCCATTGTTCCCTACTCACTAAGAGAGAGAAAATGATGTCTAATTGAGAAAACTAGTTTCTATATGGGAGAGCAAAGGCTTGTGACCTAAAACATAACTTTAAGTTTGTTTTTTGTTTTCTACAAGTGGTAAAACAGGCTGGTTATGTGTATGAGACTTTTGAGTCGTATCCGAGACGCCCCTGAATTGGTCAACACCTTACCCACTTGGCCAAAGACGTACCCCTTCAACGTTGAAACTTGGACATGCCTAGGACGTCATGTATCTGCTATATCCTCGACTGGCACCCATCCGTGGGATGTATCAGCTGCAGGAGACGCATTCTAGATGCTGTACCCCTGCTCCTTAGTAACTATTCGAGTAGGGAGATCTGTGGGTATTAGCTAATGTGTGGTTTTATATTCAAACTGTAATTTTGGGCACAATTCAGGTTTTGATTGGATAAAATTGGCTCTTTAAGAAGGTAAAAGCTTCTGATCGAAATCAATCACATCTATCTGGGATATGTGAAAGTAGTGCACTTGGCACTATCTAGCAAAGGGGCATAAGAAACGACAAAGCTATCTCTTTAGAAATTCACAAATGCACCAAACAGCCTGCCCTTAAGGTTTTTGTTGACGATATTCCTAAATATGAACACAACCTCCTTTGCTTGGAATTTAAGTGACTTCTACTCCACTGGATTCAGCCTATCCATTTTTCACTGATAATGCTATAATATTACCCGATTATTTGAATAAAAATGTATACGGGTTTACAATTAAATACAATTTAGTTAAATTAGATTTTATAAGTGCTTCAATTGCATTTACCACTTGGCATGTTTTGGATCACAATATATTGTTGGTTATTGTGAAGTTGCATATGGTTTTCGGTTTTTAACGTTTTTTAAAATTCTCAATATTTATTGCTTTTTGAAAATTTTGCAGGTGACCAAGAAGAGTGACATTTCGGATTTTTACTTCAACCTTGCTAAAAATGTTGCATTTGGAGCAAGCGAGAACTCCAAAAAGCAAGCAAAAGAGCAAAAGGAATCAGCAATTGCTACAGAAGAGTTGAAGAAACCAGTGAAGCCAGAAAAGGAGCTCGACTTAAACACAGGTGTTCGGGAACATCCATCCACTAGTGCAACTGTGGCATCGCCTTCGAGATCGGAAAATAGAAGTCAAGGAGTAACTTCAGCTGTGCCTGAGAGAAGCCGAGAACCAGCTACAAACACGGCGGAACCTCATGTTGTCGTTGCTGAAAAGAATCCTCCGCCTAGTGATCAACCCAAACAAGATCATCATAAGAAAAGCGTGGATGCTCTTGCAGCTGCCAAAGAACGGTTCATGGCAAGGAAAAAGGCGAAGATGCAATAATAATTGATTGATTTTCTCATTGCCACTCGTTTTCTATGGGTCAGTAAGTTCAGTTCTGATGCCATTTGTTGAATGATCATGTAAAAGTTCCAGTTATATATAGCATGTAATGTTAATCAACAGTTGAATGGATTTTTATGTTTCATAATTTCAAGTCATTCTTCAGAATGTGAACTCCTTTGTGGTAAAAGTTTACCTAATTAAATCTTAAAACACAAAAACTTGCATAAGACGGTCCTAGAATAAGACGAGCGTTGGGCCAATCCAATTGCAGGCGCGTGTACTTCACGCGCACCTTGCCTCCAGATTTCCTTTTTTTTTGGTTTTTTCATTTTTTGGACAATTTTCAATTTGGACCTTAGAGGTATCAATTTTGACCTTAAACATTTCAATTTCAACCTAAACATATCAATTAAAGTAAAAATTTCAATTTGAACTTATATTTGATCAATTGTGGTGTTAAATTGATCAATTTCTACCTAAATATGATTATGTTCACAATTTTGAGAACTAAGTTACTAAAATATTACTCCCTCTAAATCCTTTTAGTTGTCCTATTTTCTTATTTGGCAAATTCATGTCAATTGTCTCATTTCCTTTTTTGTCTATCTTTGTTTTACCTAAATACCCCTACTTTTACTACTCCCAATACCCAACTATCACTTTTACAATTAATTTAATCAATTAAAATACCTAACTACCACCTTGTTAATGGACCCCACACCACGCTTAATAACCGTGAAAACTCAAATGAGACATCTAAAATGATTCGGAGGGAGTATATTTTTATCATTTTATGGAAGAATTTTAACCAACAAATAAATGGTCAATAATACAAACAATAATATCAGTTTACATATTTAAAGCATAAATATCAAAAACTAAAAAAAATAGTAAACAAATTTAATACAAAAAACCAATATAACTGCAAGTGTTAAACTTAACAATATCAATTATTATGTACTTTTGACTCTTTTTCCTCTATTTTAATACCACTAAAGCAAAAATTTCGACCATCATAATGATTGGAATTCCGTGTTTTTGGCCCGAACCTGTAGACTTTGATACTTTCATAATTAAAATTCGCAAAAAATAAACATTAAGACTGTAATTTGCAAAAATGCTAAACATTAAGGTTATAATTAACTTATAATTCTATCATACTTTATTTATGCATACAAATTAAGAAAATTTTGGGCTTAATTAAAGACTGAAAAAACATAGTACAAAACTCAATGACCGTTAACTCTACAAATTCAAAATGACCGAACACAAAAGCTTCTCAACGGAATCATCAGTCATCATTCTCAACGTCGACGCCGCCCAGTCGGTAAACGCCAAACAGTCAACCACCAATCACCGCCAGCTTGTCACCCCGTGATCGCTAACTGGTTAACAATTGCCACTAAAAACCTTAAACAAATGATAATTCAGAAATTAAGATCTTGAATGTATGCATAATAGTCTTAATCTATCAAACATTTTAGGTATAATTTTAGCCCTTAATTTTGTAGTATAAAACTCATTTTTGGATGAATATGTGATTTGAATTTAATTAATTCATAACACTAATAGTTTTCTAAATATCCTAAGTTGGGCTTGATGGGCATAGCCCGTTTAAAGTACTTTTTCTGTTTTGTAAGACCAAACCCGGCCCATTTTTACTATAGCGCAACTCTATATATATATATATATAACATACTAGTGAGATTGTGTTCTTTCACGTAGGCGATGTGGGACAATGAAAAAAATAAAATTCTTCTTGAATTAGTTAGCCATACATAAAACAAACGAGCATCCATCAGAACTCAATGACCTTATAAAGCTACATAGATCGGAAACACTTACCGATTGAGCTCTTGCTCCAAAGGACTTGAGCATCAATAGTAGAAAGGTCAGGATCATCAAGACGTTTCCACGTTTTGATCGACTTGACAGCTCCCCAGCCTCGTTTACCATCTTTTTTCAAACCTATCCTCACTACTCTTGCCCTCCGAGCCCAACCAGCCCGTCCATACGCATGATATCCAAAACCACCCGCATAGCAAAGATGAATGTCCATCAGTTTACCACAAAAGTCGTTTATATGATCGTGTCCAGTGAAAACAGCTCGGACATCCCCTGCTTCTACCATACTCGTAAAGAAACCTGAATTTACCCTCGGGGAAGATATGCCCTCTTGCTTGACACCCGTAAAGTTTGATTTGTCGAAACTTGCATATTCTGGTAAAGGAATGTGGAAATACACAAGTCCGGGCGCGGATTCCTTTTGAGGCTCTGGGCGGTCCATGTATTCCCTCTATGACAAAAACGTTCTCATTATCATCAATTCATAATCAAACGGATTTATATTTCACAAACAAAGTGTACCTTCAATCGCCTAGATGTTCGTAGAAACCAAGATTGTTGGGAGTTCTTGATCCAGCCATAACCAGGAATTAACCGAGATGTTGAGTAGTCCCCACTATCGAGAAAATAAAGGTTAAGGACCGACTTGTTGTGGAATGGTGAGCCATCGACTCCTGACACCTCTAGGTTGTAGTTTCCAAATCCATCGATTTTTCGAGAATCGGGAGGATTCAACAGAGATAAGGTATTATTCATCTTGACTATATATTTCATGACTCCTTCCCTCGAAAGAGTGGATTCCTGGTCGTGGTTTCCGAGAACAGCCGCCCAAGGGATATTGGAGATCACTGCAGGAGCAAATGCAGCATCCATTGATTTTGCAGCATCGGTAGCATCTAAACCAAATATATTGTCGCCTGTAACAACACGAAATTAATTTTATGTTTCGAGAGACGTTTACATGGACTAACCTAATATAAACACCAAACATTCAGCCCAATGCAAGGCACCTAACCAATATAATCCTAAAAACCGATTCAATGTTCGTTGTAGATTGCCCATCATCTTGAGATTAAGCCCGTTTTTTGGTTATTGAGACACTCGGTTTTTACTTTTTTTTGCATTAGAAGTAGGAAAACCGAACTCATTTGAACTACGATGAGTCGATGCTGTGATTTGAGCTTTAGTTACATGTTATAGTTGAATTCTTTATATAAACAGATTAGCTGTTTTGATGTCTCAAATGTTGCAGTCATAGTTCATGATATTTTTGGATCTTTCTTAGAGTTAAATTTGCAAACAAACAAGGAGATAGGAGGATGGTCGGGTGTAGAGGTGTTCATTCTGGTTATCGGGTTGTTTTAGAGTCATGTGTTTTGGGTCGGTTTAAAATCGGTCTTGTGTCCACATTGATTTTTACATAATTTCAAATTTATTTTGAATTTTTGAATACAGGTCAAGTCGGGTTCGGTCAAAGTTCGGATAAATATCGGACCATCGAGTCTGTTTTGAACACCTATAGTTGGGTGGATGGTTCACACTTTGTGGGAGTGGGAGAAACACACAAAAATTTGTGATGCTCCTACATTGTTTGCGAGTCATATTAACTTTTTTGGATTACAGGGGTAGGATGAGGGAAGGGAATGGGGGGCTAGGTGAGTATCAAAGTCATGACCTTTCTTGAAATGTAATACTTTCTCTCCGGTTGAGACAATACCCGATCCTCCATGATCAAGTTAGATTTCCTTATTTTGTTTTTGTTAGAACCTTATCTTTACCCGATACCACAATCACGACAACATCTACAATCTTTTCTATGATCGTAACACAAACAAGAGAAAAAACAAGCTACAAAAGCGAAACACATGAATGACATAGAAACGAAGACGGAGAACAAGTACCTGTGAAAACAATTAGATCGGGATTCTCAGCTTTGATCATGCGTTCGATAAAAGCCGAAGTATTAAGATCCGAGCATCCCTTAACTTGATTAGGCAACACATTCAAGCAAGGAGATGTCTTGCCATCAGCATAGTGCATATCTGCAACTTGCAAAATCTTAAACTCCCCCTTTTTATTAAACTTCAATTGGGATGAAACTGCACATATTGGCACAGTCCACATACAAAATGCAATCACCAAAACCAGGGTTTTTAAACATGAATATGGGCATACCAACGATCTCTTATGTTTATTAGGCACGAATCCTACCATCTTTGTCCGTTATTCTTCTTTTTTCTTTGATTTGTTTGTCGAAAAACAAAATCACCTCGATAGATTATGATTTCGACTCTGCAACATCTGTCATCGTCAAAACACAAATCACAAAAACACTACCGGTAAGGCTCTAGTTTACTAGAATGGATTGCAAAATGTCATCAATAAGACAATAGGATTCCTCCATTGATATCACATAATCAAATTAAAAACCCGAACTTGAGCTCATTGATTTACATCACAAATCTCAACAACTAAATATCCTGAGCCCGCGGGTAGAATTTTTAGGTGCTACTCGGTCCGCTACCCGCCCAAACCCGCCCATGAACAACTCTATATACCATATATTAGAACCTCAAGTCCTCAACTATCAATTCGCTTAAGCTTTTGGTTGAGATTGTCTCTTCTTTCAAGTGGAATTATTTACATCAGCTTAAACTTTTGTATGATCGAATACGTATGTTTAGCATGGTATCAAAAGCCTAGGTCATGGTTTCAAATATCATTCACCCTTCCTTACAAGTGTGGAGGGAGATTTGGGCCGCTGGGGTCTGATAGTGTATATAACATATATCGAGGCCTTATCAGATTAATCTTTTAATTAAGATGGTTATCAATAATCCCTAATAAGAATATTGAATAGGACTACAAACATCAATTTAGTCCCTTCCTGTTCTATTTTAAGTTCTTGAATTCATACCCACCAATTAAAAATACAAAAAAATGAAATTGTGAAAGTTTATATATAAAATATCATGAATCTTAACCATCAACTAAAAACTTTTGGATGATATTGGTTCATTCTATCTAATCAGACACATGTTATAACAGTTAGAAAATCCTAATCAATTGATAGACAAAAAATATACTAATAAAATATGTAAAACACATAAATAGAAATTACAATTTAAAAAATATCACCCTATTATATTCCTCTACATTTCCTCTACATGGATGTGATTTGTCAAGTTCGCAGAGAACTATTATTAACCTAATTAAAGTTTCTCTATAACAGAAATAAGAGGTGGAAGAAAAGAAAACTGACCAATATTTTGGTTGGACTGGTGAAGGCTTGGAAGTTCAAAGAGGGTTACTTAAATAGAGTGGAGAAGTAGGAGAGTAATTGTATGTTCAAAGAATAAGAATGTTAATTTAATAGGATTAGGTTGAAGGGGAAGCCACCAGACAGGCAGCACCATCCATTAATGTATACTACTCTGTCCCATTAAATTTGCATTATTTTTCATTTTGGTCCGTCCCATTTAATTTGCATCATTTCTATTTTTGGTGATAACCCACCACTTTCTTTTAATCACATTTATACATTTTTACTCTCTTTTAATTTCCTCCACACAGTTCATTCTCTTTCTTTATTTATTATCACATTTCTAAAAACTATCCCATTTCTCTTTGATGTAAATTAAAAGGGACAGAGGGAGTATAAAGTAATCATACTCATTATAATATTACTTTTTTATGATAAGACCCCTCATTTAGTCATTTACTATGTGCTAGTCATACTCAAACTAGGGAGGGTATGGGTATTGGGTAGAATCCATAGTCAAAGTCAAGTCAATAGTAAACTCCTATTTAATTTAAGGCAATGATGAATTTGGTGGCATTTACAATTTATCGTAAACGGCTGATAGTTGGTAGCTGATAGCTGATTTGACTAGCTGATTTTGTTAACTGTTTTGACCAACTAATTATGAACTCGCTGCTATGAATAGCTTATTCAAAAACAGCTTATTCAAAAGCAACTTATTCATATTAATAAGCTAATTTGCCAAACAACCCCTATATCTAGGAGGTATAATTGAATTTTCAACATATGTTTCCAAAAAAAAAGTCCCACATACATAACTTACGTATCCAAGTTGTTTGAATTAGCATGTATTATGTATGTTTCATAAGGATTATTTATAGAAATTAAGAAAAATAGAATCTTAAAATTCAATTTTATTATTTTTACATTTTTTTATCTTTGTGATTTTCAAATTTATTTCTACTTTATTGTGGTTTATTGTTTCCCACAATAAAGTATCATTTTATAAAATGATACAATTTATTGTACAATGACTCTCTTCTTCCCTCTCATTCAATATCATTTTATGTATTTGGTTGTTTCTCTCATTTTGCATAATTTTTATATTTGAAAATTAATCCACTATTTTCTATTTATCTTATACGTACATTTTGATTTTCTTTTAATTTTCATCCACTCAATCTAATATCACTTTATTTATTATTTAATATTTACTTTTTTTTTTGAATAAATTTAATATTTACTTTTTTATAAAGACATTTCGTTTTCTCTTTCATACTATATAATGCTATATCAAAGGTTAGAGGCATAATGTCTTATTACCAATACTTAATGCTAATAGTTCATTTTCAATGTCCTTTACTATAAGATCCCATTAGGGTTTTACATGTTACTTATATGTGAACATGTGATGACAATTTATTTGGAATTTGATGAATTAATTAATTGAAATATTTAGGAATTATGTGGACATGTTACTTACATGCTATAAGATCCCAAAGGCTATTAAGGTTGATTAACAATTATTAGCACGATATTTGTTGAAATCAAATGACTTGTCGACTTTGGTAAGTTGATGGCTTTAATTCCAAAAAAATTTAAATTATAACTTGCAAAACTCCATAATTTAAAAACTGTAATTTACAAAGTCTTTTTTTTTTTAAATACATGGTAGTGGTAGGCTAAAGGAAGAGAGGAATTATGTGGATATCGAACTCAAAACCTTTGCGTAAAAAAATAGTATTTGTTACAAGTGAGAGAACACCCAAATACTCGCAAAGTCTTATGTATGGCTTTTTAAGTTACAACTTACAGTACAGATAATTGCAAAACCTAATTGAGGATTTCATGATAATGGTTCGGATCAGCCAACAAAATGTTGAACAACCGACAGATTATCTGATTGAATGGTAACTTGTAATAGAGAAATTTCTACCTAAACATCAGAGTTTTATTGCAGATTTCCTCCCAAAGAACTCACAAATACACCTGAAAAATACATGTCATGTTTCAACAAATGCCTATGGAAGCGGTGTAGTCTCATTGAGTTGATGAGTCGGAATCAGTGGCCTCCTCTTGGGAAGTTAAATCGGAACCTTCTCCTTCCTCTTCGATAGCATCATAAGCTCGGTTAGATGTCATCTTCGTCAATGCTGCTGTTTTGCTTGCCCTCTGAGAACGTGCACCTGATTGAACAGTTGAAGGAGCAACAGTTGTGGGTGAAACTTCTTCATCAGAGGAGCTTTCTTCACGCTGTGCGCGTCTTCTTGAACGAGAAGGTTTAGTAGGACGTGGAGCCGGAGTTGGTGGTATTTCAATTGAATGATCTTCATCAAGATTACACTCCAGATTCAACCTCCCTAGCAAAACTCATAAAACTAAGTTAACAGAAGTATCTGAAGGAAGAAAGAAGAAACAAAGAAAATGTCAAGGGAGTTGGGAATGTAAAGAGCCATCTATCATCTAAAGTACTAATCTGAATATTTAAAGCCCTTGACATATCTCCAAATGCAAGCTGAATTATAATTTATGATGCTTTCTGAAATAATGACTAAAATGTTTAAACTTTATTTTAGCTGCACTTTATGATGTTAGTTACTCTGATAGCCTATTTCAGTCTGACAATGTAATTCAGAAGTAAAAATCAGCGATTAAACAGAACCAAATAGAGACTAATGACATTGAAGATCCACATACAAAGACTTGGAGAGGATAAACCGCTTGAAATTGAAGAATTTGGCAAGAAGCTAGTTCTCTTTGTATAGATACAGAGGTGCCAAAACCGACTAATACTATTCAACCGTAGAATATAGTTTTACTTCAATGTTTCAAGTGCGTGTATTGTGTAGGTTTCCAAGAAACTGTAGCGAGATGCTTCTTTGCCAGATTATGGCTGAAATCAATTGTTTTATGCTATGGTTTGAATGCGGTTAGCTTCACTCATGCACAAGGTGAATTGAGTTGGATACTGATGTAAATCCAACTGCTTAGAATTTGAATAATCTATCAAGTTAACAGTTGTTTAGTCTGTATCAAAACAATATTTATGAATGCTCTAATTCAATGAGAGGAAATAGAGGGAAAGGAAGGGATGAGAAATGAAGGAAAAAGGTAAGACCGTAAGATTTGAAAGGAAAACTCAAAGTAAATGTTCTCAACACAAAACACCTCTCAGTTGCCAATGCTCAAGTTCAGCCAGCTAACCCAAATTAAATGAAATCAGAATGCTAAACAATTTTCTTTAACAAGTCAATCATGCTTTGAACCAAGAATCCAAGATCCTATTTTCCATCTCTTTACAAAAGAACAAGTCAGTTCAGCTAGCTTAGAATAGTATCTCAAGTTCATGCAAGTTACATTTGCCTGTTTAACTTTCTAAATTATTTTAATTGAAACTAGTTAGCAAAAAAGCAACAGCCTTTAGTTGCTGTAGAAACAATATCAAATTTGGGAACAGCCAGATTGGGAACTTCAGTAAATACAGCTAATGTAAGAGTTGTCTATAAAATTTGCTTTAAAATGTGGATATAGAATTTTAATGTCTCTCTAGCACTCATTTTTGGGATTTAGAAATGGAAATCAGAAACTGCATTTGTGTACTGACCTTTGTACTCCGAGAACAAAGATGGTGTGGGTTTTTTAAGAATGTCATCAGTTTTAGAAAAGACATTCATTTTAGAAATGCAATTTTAGACAGTCAAAATTAGGATTAAACAAAACTAGGATGGTGTGGTTAATATTTACTTTCACCTAATATTGACAACTCCTGGTTTAAATTATATCAGCTACGTGACACAGCACTTCAAGAAATACATCCCGATAACAGAGAGGGTTCGAGGTTTTACCAAGAATGAATTCAGCATTCTCTCTTGGCAACTTCTCATCTGGATTACCATCCAATTTTTTCAAGTGTTGAGCCATGTTTGTTAGTTCTTTTACGAGCTCTTTCTCATATGAGACAGACCCAATGATACGATTCAGAAGAAGCCGCATCAACTTGATTGTTCCTTGTTCTGATTCTCGGAAATGAAGTAAAACTATGGCCTTGCATAGAGCTGACACGTATGATTTTTCTGCAGCTGTTTTCTTTAACGCAAAGCTAACCACCTTGAAAAAGGAAAGAGTAGCAATTATTCAGGAAAGGTTAAATTTAGATTCCAACATATCACCCCAATCCTAAGATACATGAGCAAGGGAAATATCAACAGAAGAAATTTCTGGTTTCAAAGCATATGACCCAACATGGAGTCATTTGAAAGTATGCCATCTAACGAGAAAATTATTTCAATCCAGCTCCAAATTTCACATTCTAAAACTGAAGCAATAAATATTAACATCTGAGTCAATGTATCTTAACGCTGTCCATTCTCGATGGGACCAAAGATATAATGTTCTTTGGTTTAAGATTATAGTGAAAGTGAACTATAGTAAAATGGTTCATCAAATAACAGCACTTCTATTTTGTTAAGATGCAGATGTTGTTTGCTATCAACTATCAAGGTCTATCTAAAACAACTTTGGTATTATAAAGGGTAAATTTTGAACATCCAACCTTCCAAACCCCGCCAAGGTGGAAGCCACTTAATGGCAATGAGATAATGGAATGTTGTATTTATGAATCTTGAAAATTACAACAATTAAAAGAAGTTTATTGTTATTGGTTCAGAACATCTGAGAGTAAGTCCTGCACAAAAATCCTGAGAAAGTTCGATCATCAAATTGGATTGTGATATAAATCACAGGTCAGTCGGTATTAGATTATTTGAAAAAGAATGTTTTTGAAAGTAACTTTCATCTTCCCTAAATGTGCAAGTTCAGCTCGTACCTCAGTGGCTAAGCGTAAAGCAAGACCCTCTTGTCCGGCTTCAAATCCATCACTGTTCTCCACACAACCAGTATTTTCCTCTGGGTAACTATTTACATGCTCATTTGTCTCCTTTTGATACAGCGTTGATTGCATCATCTGTATCATAAAGCGTGATGCTTGGACAGCACGTTTACGCATATTGGATATCACAGTACTTGATCCCCCATGATTCCCATCAATCCCGGGCCACATTGCACGCATTACAGGAACAAAGGCCTTAGAGAGATGCTTCTAAAAACACGGATGGAAAAAAAAATGTGATGCCCTCAAAATGTGGAATTTCATTGCAAATAAACTCAGAATGACATACATCAGAAAGTATTCCACTTACCTTGTGATTAGATGACAGTGAAGGGTAATGCTCAAAAAACACTGATAAACATTGCTTTAACCTGCTAGAAAAGGAAAAACACTAGATGAAACAAATATGAAGGCATGAGAAATGTCCCCTCAAAAGGAAAATCACAAGGAGCACCAGGAAGCTAATATATTGCACCTTGGTATTTCAATGTTTTCCCTGCTGAAATATAAGGTAATCAACTTAACCAGGATTGATGAATGCAAGGAATCAGGTATGCTAGGATAACTCTCACTCAAAAGAAGAATCTTTGCAAAACCTTCCCCAAGAGTAGCCTGGACTGATTCATTCTCTTCAACATCCAATGTGTGGTCAACAAAATCTCTTTCTAATCCAACATATAAAAGATAGAGAACACCAAAATTGAAACCCTCAATTTTATTGCACATTTCAGAAGTATAATGCAGCCCATTATCAGGAAGTTGTGTGAGAAATTCTTGCCCTAGAGCTTCGTCAACTTCTTGAGGGTCATGCCACATTAAAAGATCCATTAATCCCTTTCCAGCAATAAGACTAATTGAAGAGGGCCCCTTGACAAATGAAAAGGCTAATTGTTTCACCACTTCTACACTTGGTCTCCTTTCCAATAATCCATAAAGACCCAGACATCGCAGAGCAACCCTTTGAACATCCAAGTTAAGATGCTTGGCCTGCATACAAATCACTTTCAGTAATCTCCATTCATAAAAGGGATGTAGTAGGAAGTAAAAGTGTAAAAGCAGAAAAACTCAGGAGTTTCTAATATTCATACCCCAGGAAGCAACAGGGCATTAAGTAATTCAGTAGGTTCGATGGCCTTCCCTTGTAATCTGTGTAAAGATTTTGTATTTTCCAATAAAAGACCAATGACAGCCAGGCAATGCAACCACTCAAGAAAGTCAGCAGTTCTTTCCCTGCATGACCTAGCAAGCTCTTCAACTACTTGAAGAATAACTTCTTCAAACTCACCATCAGCTGCATGAACTTTCTTTACCAGCCCTGCTACTGCAACGGCCCAGTCCCTGTCACCACCAAGATTGATTCCATCTCCTATTATAATCTTGTTACCACTGCTGTCTACTTCATATTCAAGTGGTTTATGCAGCAAGTCCTGTACAAATGTGCTGGCGGTCCTCCTGATTGTCGCATCAGAGAAGTCAAGCAGTGCACCAATCAACAACAGTTGCCGTGATGCAAAGTGATAATTTGCTCCTGAAAACATTTTCTTGTTAGATGTGCCACACACAAAGCAGTTCAAATAAATAAACTTTACATACCCATTGTAATATGAGCTTGTACCAAATCTACATAATCAGATACTGTTGCAGGGAGAAATTTCTCTAGGAGTTCATTGTAGCTGGTCGCTTCTGCTGCATATACTGTTGCTTCAGTGCCTGTAGTTGCAGCTGCATCCGAGCCTTTTACCTTCCAACAAATCATATAAATAAACATATGCTCGTACGTATCATCAATCATGATGTCATTTAAGAAATTACTGATGGTACACAATAGATTATTAATTATTAGAAACGATTATCTGCTGTAGATGAAACCATATCATCAAGGACTTTATTACATAGCCACTCAATACCTCTTTAACAATTTGGTATAGTTTCCAAAACCTTTTACTCAATCACTAATCTCCCACTAGAAGGGTCATTGGTTAATGATACTAAGTACCGATTCATGATTCAATCGAATTTTGTTTGGATAGAAGATATCAAAGAGAAAAGGAAAGGAAGTGTTGCGGATCCACTTTTTACTTTGATGTTGATTGGGCCATCGGGGAAAGAAAGATGTGACGAACTTCCTTTCTCTGTCAATCCAACAAACGAAGAATTTGATGAATGGCAGAAGTTTGCTTTCCTACTATCATTCATACCCTTTCCTTTCAGCCTTTCCCTTCCTCGCCAGTCGCGACCATTGCTACCCAGTGAGACTGTTTTTGTTCATGATGACAACATTAACTTACTTTTATGATTAGGAAGGAAAAACCAAGTGATATTAATATATTGGAACAGTAGATCCGTGTAACTAGAAGCTCTAACTAATAAACCAAGATGAAAAACCATATAAACGTTGTAAGGAGAAGTAACATTTTCAAGCATCATAGAAAAAAACAAAAAGATGACAAACAGACAAAGATACTCAAACACAAACAACGGATAAAAGCCTACCAGGGCCTCTGTGTGGAAGTGCTGACACACAACCCTCCAATAAAGAGCAAGCTCTGGCTCCAGAAGCTGAACACCATGGTTGCCATTAGAGGCTGCAAAAACCAATGCATTCTGAATTAAAATGCAGAATATTTAATCAAAAAATAGCACAATTCAAATTTTTTTACTAACATAGAAGCTTCCTCAAGAACCATAGAATTCTTCATGACATAGACTTTCTATATTTCTTCTTCCGACGCAAACAAATTCAATAAAAAGTTTGTGAAATGTAAGTCGACTAATTTAAATACAAATATAAGGCGTGAAAAAAGATAAATATATGATGGGAAAATCAGAAAAGGTGATTGTTTATGATCAAACCTTCAGCTTCGTCACATGAGTCTTTATACTGTTGTATCTTCTGAGTTTCATCAGGCTTACCCATCCCAGCACCTAAGAGAGCCCTCATTGCGGAAACACCAACACTCTCATATGTTTCCACATCCAAATACTTGAGAAGTTCAACTGGATTACTATTGCAACTTTTGCATAACCATTCATCTTTCAGTAACTTCAGACATTCTTTCACAACTGCTGGAGAACGATCAGATAGTCCTCTCTGAAGAATTGATGCTCGGAGCTTGATGCTGAAAAGAAAATTTACTAAGATCAGATAAACAAAATGAACACATAAAAGCATGAAGGAGCATTTATGCAGTAGAAAATCCATGATTTTACACATTGACACACCAAGAACGACATGCCATAATGACCTGATGAAGAATGAGTAAGTTTTGAGAGCAATCAATAATTTTCATAATATGGTAGACGGAGAAGGAGGAAGCAAAGGTAGCGCAAGCAAAAGGACAGATTAGTTTATGTTAATTATTTAGTAAAAACAGTTCAACCTTGCTCACCTATAATTCTTAATGTAATTGCTATGAACTTGCACAAGGCTAATCAACTAGGGAGCCACATATTGTCTCACTCTTGATATTAATGTATAGTTGATTTTAGCTTTGATGAATATAAATTTACAAGCTTCTTGATTTTTTCTTTCAAGAGGTTGCAAATAGCCTAAGAAAAGACACATGATTAAATGCTCAAAACTTCATGACAATCTATTCAAGCTAACTTTCAAAATCCAGCATGCTACAGTGAAGCTTATTACTACAGCATTTTATATTCCATAACATCAAAACAGGGATTACATTGCTCTAAAAATGGATTTTAGGAATACCACCTATGTTTGTTATTTTTTAAAAATGCCACTTCCATCCAACTAAGAAAAATCTCACCTTTTATGATGTCATTCTAAAAAAAATTGCTATTTTATTTGTTTGTTCATGCAGGTGTGTATATTGGAGCTTTTATATTGTTCAGCAGAAAGGTGTTATCGCAGTTAAGAATGAAGTTGTGAAAGGTGGGACATTTCATAGTTGAGTTTAAAGGTGTGATCTTGTTAAGAAAAAACAAATATAGGTTAGATTTTCATTATCTATTTTTCTTAATTTAAACTTCAGCTTCTATTCTAATATACAAATAGTGTGGCCTAACAAACTCTTCTACAGTTATCGGAATCCTAAACAATTTCCAGTGTTCTCAAGATAAGAAATGTGAACAATTATGTTTAACAAATGTGAATTCACCTGAGGCTCTGGAGAGGAAATTTATTGGCCAAAACAATATATGCAGCTTTACGTACTGACTCACTAACATCAAGTGTACAGCCGATGATCACTGATGATGTTGTATTAGTAGGGGGTAAGGACAGAAGAATAGTCTTTCTTACATCCTGCATAGTTACATCACCAAACCAAAATCATACGTACGTTATATTTGATAAATTAGGAACTGCAAGAATGAATATATATACATACTGCATTTTGCTCTGAATCCAGAGTTTGAATGAATAAATCAAGTATGTCACTGTTCTCAGAATCATTAACAAAGCGCGAAAGAGCTCTAACTGCATATGTACGAATTATGGGAATCTTGTCTCCCACTCGTACGACCATGCTCTCTATCACCTCATCCCATAGCTCATTGCTTACTTCAGCATCATCTGGCAATCTCATTATGATCTACAAAGTAAAAAATAGAACATATGATAAGAAACAAAGAAAAAATGTTGGAGACACCACTTGAACAAAACATTATTCATGAAGATTGACAAAACATTTGTCAAACTAACAGCATCAACAGTAATCTAATATTACTTTCATAGAAAAAGAAATATCTGATGTTTGCAATACTAAATTTACCATGGTGAAAGAAACAAATTATAATGTCCACACATGGATCGCTATCAACATACAAAACAAGATTCTCAATATCTTTCACACGAAAAATTGCTTTCAAAGACCGCATCATCAAATGTGAGAGTCTCACAATTGTTCCTACTGCCTTAACCACCAGGTACTATGCAAAGTGCAAACTTTTTGACATTGATAGATCGAGACTAAAATGGGTCACAACTATATTGCTACGATAAAAGTTTGAGTAGGTATAAAACCATATTTGATTATCATGGGCTAGCCTAATGATTGAGGCTTGAGGATTTTCCATTATACCCTAGTAATAGGGGTTTGATTCTCACCACCTACAACTACAAGGAAGGATTATTACCAATCTCCCCTTAACTAGTATGAGTTCTTTCACCCACCCTCAAAACCAAAAAAAATATATATATAACCATATTCCCCCATCCCAGATTAGTTGAAACATATTAAAGTTGGATTGTTCCAAATAAGTTGGAATATTTCCTTATTCAGTAAATTTACTTATCAATCTTAAATTTAACCTATAATATAATACATCTATTCACACTTTAACACATTTACGTCGTGCATTTGATTCGATTACAACTAATTAATTTAATCTATCCAACCCTAACTTTCTCCCCCAATCTAGAATCCAAAAAATGAGCATAAAAAAATATTCCCTCCGTTTCTTTTTTATTGTCCACTTTCCTTATTTGGTTAGTTCACTTTAATTGTTCACTTTCTATTTTTGGCAAAGATTTTTTACCTAAATACCTCCAACTACCCCAACTTATATTATTTAAAATACCCCACCTACCACATTTTCTATTATTATAATCACTTAAATACCCCAACTACCATATTTACAATTATTATAATCAGTTAAAATAAACCACTACCATTTTTCTTAATTTGCGTGCCCACTAAAAAGTGGACAATAAAAAAGGGGTGGAGGGAGTATGTTACAACAGACAACTGATTTGGGAGGAATGGAGTACACAAAATTCAAATGAAATGAACAGGAAAACTTATTTAAAGTTTTAGTAAGTTTGAGTCAGTTCATTGCAACTCTAATTAGTAACAATTAATATGTTTATCCCATCACTTTTCTACTTAGGTAGTGCTCAGTTCAATTATAAGTATGCATAAGTTTTTTATTTGAAACTAAGATTGATTCATTGATAAAAATATAGATAAATTCAATTGCCTACATTGCTATTTGCAATTGTAACAAGTTGAAAAGAACGGACTTGAAAACTTGTTTGTCCCAAAACCAACTAATAAACCTTGATGAAAGCTTTCAAAGTATAGCTACAAGCCTATAACTACATAAAACCATGTAGATATAAATCATAAATACCTGGAATTCTCTACTCCAATTCTTGTACAAATGTAAGAATGAAAAGAAGGAAAAGACACAATTGAAAAAGCAATTCCTAAATGAAAAACCCTAACGATGCAGCAATGTAATCAACGCATAACATAATTCGAAGAAACAAAAAGTACCTCGGAAATTATCTGACAAGAGCGAAACCTAGCAGTTTTATTAGCGGAAACGAACGTTAGAAGAAACCGCAAGAAAGTTTCTAAGAAATCATCATGAAAATCAATGGCAGATTTCTTGGAGTCAGTGAAGCAAGCGAAGGTGGAAACGAAGCGGATAATACGCTCAGCAGAAGCAGTTCGTCGCTGGAAAGTGAAAATAGGTAAAAGAGCTTTGCGGAACGAAGAGAAGAATATTTGAGGTTGGGGTGACGAAGATCTGAGATTGTAGAGTTCTTTGAGTTTTCGATTGTGTGTTGCGTAGGAAGCTTTGCTTTCGTCCAAATTTACAGCAATTTGGCGAGTTAATTGATGGTTTTGCTCAATTTCCGCCATTGTTGAAAAGCTCTGATCTATGAGGTCACTACTCACTACAGGTTATCAATTTTTCTGAGATTGAAGTTTGAAGGGAGAAGGAATATTTGAATTTAAGCGGGATATGTGTAGACCCGGAGTTTTGATTTTGAAGTACTTTAGTCGGATATCCAATTGCAATTGACCCGATTCGAAATTGACTCGATCCAATACAATTATACAACACAATAAAATAGAAAAGGAGCTCAATTAAATAAATAACTATTAAAAATAAGAAAAACTATCAAGAATAATCTAATTTTCTTTTCCTACAATAATCTCACCTATTGATTAATTATGAATAATCTCAATTTTAACCCGATAACCTACTATAGTAGGTAATTCATCAAAAAAATAAACTGAAAATTAATTTTAAATGAGAGAAAAATTTTGAAAATTTTACATAAAAAATTCTAGACAACAAAAAAATCATAAAAAATTTTAAACATTTTTTTCGACATTTTATTTTAATTTATCTTTTTTAAAAAAATAAAACCTGCTATAGCAAGTCATCCGATTATCGGGTTTACTATTGGAAAATACCCCTCAAAGTTGAGATTACTCATGGTTAATCAATAGGTGAAATTATTGTAGGAAAATCATGAATAGGTTGAATTATTTTAGAAAATTTTTCCTAATATTTATAGTCCCTAATTTTCTTCCATTAAAATTTTTAAAAAATCGTGAACAAATTTGTCACAACTTTATTAATTAGCATCGAGTTTCTTTCAATTGGAATACAAAGTACGCTAAAAAAAATTCAGTTGATCTTGGACGAGACGGTCTAAATATGAGACGTATAGCTTAATCTGTTCACTTATAATTTTTTCACAATATGTGCTTAGTATTTGAATTATTTAAGGTCATAATTGATAAATTTAAGATTAAAAGTGACTTTTTTAATAAGTTATAACTAATCATAATTAATCACTCACTTTAAGGTTTGTTTCTGTGTAGAAACTTGAATCGACAAGTGATCTTGAAAACACCTGAAGATGAAGCGTTGTGGAAGCTCAACTGTCTTTTATTGGTGGTTGAATGAATTTGCCTCTTGCACCTGTTATCCTGCATACAACAAGTTAGCCTTGCCGGGGGGTGATCTCCCGGAAAACTCCTCCAATGCTTAAGTCAGATCGGGGATAAGAGATCGAAATGATGGAGTGTATGATTAGGGGAGTTATAAGAATGGTGATTGATGAGAAACGAAGATATGAGAAGTATGTGTAGAGAATTTCTGGTTGTATTGTCACTTAGCCCCCAATAAACTCAGGAGAAGATATTTATATATCACAATTAAAAGATAAGATAACAATAAATAAGGGAATCATGGGAGACATGAAAGAAATGAGGGTGGTTATCATAGGGTATCAGGTAGTTATTGCTTGGAGATCAAGTGATAGGATAAAAAAGGGTCAAAAGGCGATTGACTGTAAATAAAGAAAGTAAAAAGGGGTATAAAATTAATTTACAATAAATAATTAACTATACCATAAATATTACCAGGACAAGGTCTAAATTGATTATTCTTAGATCAACATATAAATTTTTATAACAAAAAAACCATGAACTCTTGGTCATTTACAAAAGCACTCATTGAATCAATGGGCAAACATAATTCGAAATCGACACTTCCTCCACCTTCACATCCAGGGTAAGCAAACATTACACCTACAACTTTAATTCTAAGTCCATTATGAACAAAAAATGGTTGGGGAAGAGCAATACCACTATATAATATTGATCGATAATTTAAGAATATGAATACTCTTATGTTCCTTTATTCCATTAAAACCATCATGTTGCATTGAATAAGAGACTTATAATGGGCAATGTTTTAACACTATTATTAACAACATTATACCATTGATTTGTTGTTTGAAATTCAACCATAAAATAGTACGATTATATTACCTTTATCTGAAATTGTGAAAAAAAAAATTCATATTTAGGTAGAAATTAATCAGTTAACGTCAAAATTGATCAATTTCAGATCAAAATTCAAAATTGAATTTTTTTAATTTTAATTGATCTATTAAAGTTTACTTTGAGTTGAAGTTGATACCTTTAAGGACAAAATTGATACATTCAAGGTCACAATTAATAAATGCCCAGAAAATAGAAAAAATGAGGGAAAACATGTGCGCAAAAACTTAGGTGAGACCGTCTCACTTATGAAACGTGACTTTTGGATCGGCCCGATTGTATGTATTTTTTTACCAATTTCACAAATTTAAATGACAATTTCAAAAGTTTAAAAGATCAATTTAAAGATTTAAAAGACCAATTTTAAGGATTTTTAAGGATTTGAAATTGACATTTTTAAGTTATGGAATTTGACAATTTTAAGACTTTAAAGATCAATTTCAATACTTTAAAAACCACTTTTAAGACTTCAAAGACCAGTTACAAAACATTAAATTCTCATTTCAATTTTAAAATGGGAAAATTACTTTAAAAACTCCCAACTATTCGCGGTTTAAATATAAAACTCCCAACTATTGATTATTATTTAAAACTCCCAACTATAGGCCCATCTTAAATATAAAGCACCGATACATTTTATAACTTGTTTTAACTGGTTACCTTTTGTTGAAATGGGAGGGTACGTGAAAGGTCGTGTAAGGTCAAAGGAAGTGAAGTGATTAATAAATAAAATTGGGTTCCACTACTTCTCAATTAAAACCAATTTATTCGGTTATAAGTCATCTTGGACTTTAAATATAAAATGGGCCTAAAGTTGGGAGTTTTAAATAATAATCAATTTTGGGAGTTTTATATAAATCGCTAATAGTTGGGAGTTTTTAATGTAATTTTCCCTTTTAAAATAGGATGATTCAAACATTAAAGTAGATATTAAAAACTTTGAAATTGACCTTTTATGTCTTAAAATTGAATTTTTAGGTCTTAAAATTAGTATTTCAGAATATTTTTAAAAAATTATCGGGCCTGGGCCAGTTGCGCGGCTAAAGCCGTTGTTTCTGCAAAGAAATCGAGTCATCTTGTTGTGGAAGGGTCCGAAATTTTTGAATCGGGTTCGACTGCTGACCTACAAAACGATAGAGTTACTTGCCTAGGGCTGTTTTCCGGAAAGCCCCCCGACGCTTACGTCAGTGGTCGGAAATATCAAGCAAGAAATGAATGCAAGTAGTTGAGAGAGGTTAGAGAGACAAAAACGTACCATAAATTGTAATAAATGAGGGTATTTATAGGGCAATAAATCATACACTATATTAATTTTGTTGTATAGTAAAGAAAATTAGATTGAATAAAAGAGTGTCATGTGTAATGTTTTTATTGGCCAGCATTATCAAAATATTTATGGCATGGATATTAATTGCATTATTTTCAATTCAGTCAATTTTAATCATTTACGGAAATAAAATGTTGCATTCCTATTAATGGCAGGAATTTCAATTCAGTCAAGTTTATTCTTTACAAATATAAAAAATTGGATTTATATAACTGGCATAAATATTAATGGCAAAAATATTATTTGCAGGATTTTCAATTCAGTCAATTTTATTCGTTTACGATTTACAATAATAAAAGGTTGGATTCATAATAATGGCGGGAGTAATAATTGCAGAAATTTCAATTCAGACAATATTATTCTTTTACGAAAATAAAAAATTATGATTTATACTAATGGCAGGAATATTAATTGAAGGAATTTCAATTCAGTCAATTTTATAAGTTGGCAAAAAATAGAAATGGTCTTTCAATACAATGGCATAAACTACAATATAAATATACCATTTGACCAACTTAATTATTTGCTCATATCATTTGTTTTTTCTCAAGCTTTAGTGTTGGTGAATAATATTTTCAATTATAACCGTGAGCTTAAATTACATTCAGGAAATACAGAGTGATAGGGGACATGGAAATTAATGCAAAGGTCATACATATGAGGGAGTATAAAGAGAGAGATGTGACCACATCTATTCACTTAATCATGGTGGATGAAAAGGGAATATCTATAATGGTTTCAATGGGAAAATTTACAATGTTAACTCATTCAAAATCCTGTGTGTTAGGAAAATCATATTTTTTTGCAAAATTTAGAGTTAACCCTACAGCGGGTGAGTATAGATCAACCAAACATGAATGGAAGATGTTCTTCTATAAAACATCAATAATCGAAGATGTTCGTTCGTCTAAAATTTCATTAAGATATAAACGTATTTAAAAATTCGTGTATTGCACGGGTTTCTATCCTAGTAAGCTCTATTAACTGATCAAGGGGTAATTTGGTAATTTCACCATCGAAGTGGCTTTCTGGAGACCTTGATTGACTTTTAAGATCCTTGGGCCCTTTGACATGGCCCATCAAATTTGGGCTAGTTGACCCGATAATAGCTGTCTAACAGGCGAGTGAGGTTCTTACACACGCGAATTGGGTTGGCCCAATTTGACGGTCTCATAATGAGACCGTTTCGTCTAAGTTTTTGTGAAAAAATATAGGAAATTCCACATGGTAACATCCGGTGTTTATGAAATATCGGTGGTAGCATCTTTTTTAAGAAAATTCCACATGGTAGCATCCATCTTTTGTTCTTAAATGTTTAATTCACCATTTTAACGTTTTATTCATCTCCGTTTATTCATTAACGCCCATAAATATTGTAATAATTTTATTTACATTCAAATTGTTGGCATTATAAAGTTTAAAAGGTGCATCTCAAGCAATACTAAAATTGTTGGCATTATAAAGTTCAAAAATTGAATGTTATTATGTGGATAAAACTTACAAAATGATAAATTATACAGAATTTTACAACTTAACGAAAAATATTAAGACAATTAGATAGTGCATAAACTGGATGCTACTATGTGGAATTTTCTTAAAAAAGTGCTACCGCACTCATGAAAACCGGATGCAAAAATGTGGAGTTTATAAAAAAAAATATTAACCGTATTTGAAAATCGAAGCAGACATTTACTTGAGGAAGGAGTATCTGACTTAGATAAACCAGATTCACAAATTCATGTGAGAGACCGTCTATTTGAAAGATCATATGTAGTCAATAAGCTTTAATGGATTGGGCCCGAGAAATGTTAAAAAAAAAAAAAAAAAAGACGGTATCTTGGATACTGGCTCAACGAGATTATCTTGATTCCTGTGGGGAAAAATTGGTAAAGGGCACTTGAGTTTTCATTTCCGGATTTGTATGAGGCCAGGGTAAAGGTAGTGATCGAGTGCTGTAATATAGTACTTGTAATTGCTCCAGACTCCTAATTTTTCTTCTTTTTCATAAATCATACGCAGTCAAAGCTCCGAAACATCAATTATCTGCTGTTTTCCTACAATTTTCCTGGGTTTTTGTTATAGGGATGAATTGGGTACTTTGAGGAAGAACATAGTAAGTTGAATTTCACTGCAAATGGGTTTTTTGTAAAGGGTTTTATGCGATCTGCTCTGCCAATTTCAAGTTTTGCAATGGCTTACTACAAGTATTGGTGTCTTCTCTTACTTTTTCTTTCACAGATTTCCTTCTCTTTGTCTGGTGAGTGACTTGCTCCGTATGCTTTAACGATTACAATAGCTGATTATCCCAGTTACTGATGTCTGATTTCCATTGTTTTCAAATGATTTGACGTGCTAATTTGGTTCTTTTATGGGTACTTTTGATGGGTATTAGTTGTCAATACCAATAGTTCATTGTTTAGTTGGAACAATGGGTTCTCCTTTTCAATCCTATATTTGTTTTGATTTTGATTGATTTGTGGGGATACCTGTTAGGCTGTTATGTATATGTGATTTTGTATTGGATTTGAGCACTTGTCCTTTGGTAGTTGTGAAGAATAGATTTCCTTAGTTTCTTGTTATGAAAGAATGAAATAGCTTGTGTGGTATATAGAAGATCACCCTCAAATTTAGGAGCTTTAGATTGGCTCTAGAGAATGTTTTAACCTGAGTACCCTTTGGTATCCTAATGAGTAAAAAAATGCATGTTGGGTAACATCTTTACCGTAGCGAACGAGAGGAGGGGGGAAGGGGAGAATGGAAGGGTTTTGGTATGAATCCACCACGCGGCTCGCTTGAAATTCAAAATGTTGAAGCTTTTGCTCTAAGCCATGTAAAATGTTAGATTAATAATAGCTACCCTAATTTGATTTGTTCTTGTATTTTCCTTCTTACATGAGACATATTTCACATACAGAAATTTACAACCTACCATCATTTTCTTTACGGGAAAATATTTCTGCCTGAATTATTGGAATTACATACCCAAATTATCACTTAATATGAAAAATTAGCAATACCCAATAATCAGTTAGTAAATTCAATAAATAATCAATAGTAGCCAGATGCTCGTGCATGGCACATTTCCATACTTTCACCGACTAGGAGTGTGGCAAGAAAGAAGTTATTGAAAATGAATGGGCGATGAGCGTGGAGTTTCCTAAAGCTCTCTATATGTGATGTCTGGCAATTATGTTGGTGAATAGTTATGAGCTTGTTCAAATCAGCAGTATGTATATGAAAGCATATTATTGTGGAAGTTGTTTTTCCTATGAAATTTAATTATGCTTAGGATTTCTATGCCCTTTGAAGTCAGGTAAATAGAGTGATAGAGCGTAAATAGAGGAAGATGTCTGTTTAGATTGGCAATGGCCTATTATTTTGTGTCGTTTCTGTTCTATATTATAAATTTTTCCACCTTGCTCTAAATGATTTCGAGTGTCATAAATTCAGCTATTTCCACTCGTATACTGTGCACTTTATTCTTATTTTAGTTGAAGTTGATGGTAAATAAGCTGTCTCACAATCCCACTTCTACTAACTTTTGCAATTTTGAATGGAATTTGATAACTTTAGGGAAAACCAACTCATTTAATTCGGTTCCTGATTTGGAGAGGTCAATGTATAAATTGATTGATGGCCATCCTTGTGTGAGACTTCTGAATCTTTCTGGGGAGATTGGATGTGCAAGTAAGTTTTCTTTCCTAAATAAAAGTATCTATCATTGTCTTATTTGGTTTATATTGCAAAATCTCTTTGCAATTGAGACATGTAAATATGCATTTGCATTCAAAATCCTTTTTCCATCTTAATGAAAAGAAAAGTATAAAGGGGTTCCGAGAAGAAAAATGAATTATAAAAATAAAGAGGAAGAAATGTTCAAATTTAAATACATGGATTTTTGATATTTCTGTCTAATAAGGTGTATTATCCAAATTTCTAGATCCTGGACGCGTGAACGTAGTTGCTCCTATTGTAAAGTATCTTGATTCTGGCATAATGAATCAATTGTCTACTGTTTTACTCCCTTTTGATGAAGTTCAGAGCTTCTTCAATCGGTATATACGCTCACCTTCTGCAACTTACTGTTTGAATTTTTTTTCCGTTCTTAGTTTATTTAACCTCCACATATACTTCTAAAGGTAATGATACATTCTCTGTGTAACTCAATAGAAGTGACCATGACCAATTCAATATGTCTGTCCTTCTAAAGAGAGAAATGGATAATTCAGTATCTCTGATCATATCTTAGTTTTCTCTGAAACATCTTGTTGTCTAGGATTGATAACTTTATATACTTTTTACATTTCACTTGTATCAAAAATCGTATGAATAATACGACCTTATGTGTTTGATCAATAAGGAAAACTTGGGAAAATTATTTGGTTATAATGTTTTTGTTTATTAATCTTGCATCTTGTTTGGTAAAACTGCTATTAGTTGGCTCTATCTATGTTTAACACTTTTCTGAAGTTCTAAAATCTAGTAGCTTGTAACTCGTAAAAAATAGAAGAATTTGTTCTTAGATACATTCTGACAACCTGGAAGATCTTATGCTTGCTTGTCCGATAATTCTTTTCCTTAGTATGCGTTTTTCCGTTTTACCTATCTTTCTCATCTTCAAAAATTTTCAATTCTTGGTATGGTTTTGTATGCTTTGGAGTACATATGTACTATCTTTTGTTTGCAAGTTTATGACATTGAGTTTTGGCACAATTATTAAATGAACACATGTGATGAGAGGAGCGTTTGAGAGATATGAAAGAAAAGGCATATTCCCATATCATGATATGATGAGAAAAGAGAATGAGAGGAGCGACATACTTGAAAATATTTTTTGTGCATAATCCCAAACAAACCAAAGGATAGTGCTTTACTTTAGTATATATTAGAAAATTTTTGTTCATCTCATTGAATTAATGCCAAGATTTGGTTTAGTATCTATAATTCTTCAAACTGTTTTCCGTTTGTTGAAATTTGACATAGGAATTGTATCTTACACACCCTCAATTTTCAAGATTTTCATAGCTTTGTGGTTTATATCTTTTGGAAAACCTACTAATCCCTTTGTCCCACCAAATTCGCTCCATAGGCAATCAGTGAACTAACCAAGAAATGTGGGTAAAAGTAGTGTTTTTTACGGATGTGGAAGAAATGTGTGGATGAGATAAAAAGATAAGTTAAATATGTGGATAAGTATTTTAGGTGATGTCCGAAAATCGAAATGAGGCAAATTTGGTGAGACGGACTAAAAAAGACTACAAAGGAAAGTGGGGCAAATTTTGTGAGACAAAGAGAGTATATATTATTTATATGTTTTTATGCTCATGATCATAGGGTGAACTACTGATGATTGTGTTGATTTGATGAAGACCGGAAAAATCGTTGGGTAGGTGAAGGATAAAAAATTGTCATGCTTCTATGAAAGTGGTAAGTTGGTAACAATAAAAGACTGCTTGAATGAAGCGTTTGAAGTCTTTAAACTCAAATAGAGCACTTTCTCTCTTACATGCCTTGAGTGAGAAGGAATAAACAGTGTTCTATATTGAGGTGAAAGTGGCTTAAGTCGAATAGGCCATATTATCTATTGATATGCGGAAAAGCTATTTGAATTTATTCTACAATGTGCTTCTATCTGTGTACATTGGTCTGTTTCTTGTAGCATTTTATGTGAATACATATGTCTATGCCTTTTTTTTGAAATCTTAGTGATATGTGTATAAACCAACAATGACAACAATACATTGCCTAGTGCTCCACTAAATTGGCTCTCACCTAAGCTGAGGGATAAGTGGGGATTCGAATGCTAATGTATACAGAGTTACCCATGCACTAACAAAGAGACCATTTATGTCTACATTTTATTTTGAATGGACTGAATTTTATTATTGTTGTACTTATGCCGTATTAGCTATGTTACTTGGACTCTTTGTGTTAACCTCAGTACCCGTGTGTAACCATCAACTCCCCGACATTGGATTGTCACATTGATGCTTAAAAGCAGACCAAAATCAAGGAAGTTTCACAATCTCAAGTCCGATACTTGTTCATATAACTGTGTGCGACACAAGTACCCGAGTCTGAGTAGCATTATTATAGCACTTATAAGTAATTTCCTCTAATTTATGAAATTGAGATTCAGTTTTTGCTTTTTATAATGCACAAGGCAGTGAGTTACCGTCAATAAAGCCAAAGACTTATGGAGTTATGGTTGTTGGTGTTGGATTATAATAGACTAGTGTAAAATGACTTAGTAAATTGTGCAAGTTTTATTGGCCCTATTTAAGTGAATCTACAAATGATATTTACAATAAGAAGCCATTTGGAAATAGCCTTCTTGATTACAAATTACAAGGTAAGGTTGTGTACATCCGATGTCCCCCTCTTATTCCCTTATCCCAAGCACTGTAATGTTGTTGTCATAGTCCAAAAACAAGGCCGCATCACTGTATTGCAACCGTATCATAATGGATTTTGGGTTTACCGTGACCGAAATATAGGCCGCATGCACGATAGAATCATCCACATTGATAATCCGTTTTGTGATCGTTACTAAGACCGTGACCGAAACTATATTTTTGCGCTATGGTGTCTCTTTTGTAATTTAAGTTGAAAAATGGTTTACTCCTGGATATTTACAGCTCAAATTTTATGGAAATTACTTGGTAGTTCTGTGTCTTTCTGAAAAATGATTTGTCAACTCTTCATCTACTGATGTTTGCGTTGTTTTATGTATATATTGGTCGCAGAGTTTCAACAGATCCTGATTTTGGAAAAAATGTTGCTGGTGTCTTAATTGAGGCAGAAGCTTTTAAAGATAAGTTAAAAGGTTTGTACAACCACAATTTTCTGGTCATTGGCAGTATAAGAAACATATCATGTGTATATTTTTTATAATTCATGTTATTGTTATTTTGTATGTATTTTGTTGAAATCAAGGGAAGAATTTACCAGCAGTTTTAACATTTACAGGATTTTCTCCAGATGAAAAGTTTCCTCAATCCAAATTTTCTCCCTACGAAAATGTCACTTATGAATGGAATCCTCAAGTATGTGTTTTCCTGTCATCTTACATTGTTGTTCCTTCAATGTGAAAGGCTCATTAAATCATGTGCACTTATTTGTGTGAATCGTTAGAGTTTCAATTACAAACAATCTAATTTTTCTTACAACTTACAAAGGTACAACTTTGTAAATTAGATCCCTCATCTCTGTAGGTGGAGGGCACTTAGTGGTGATGGGGTAGTGCAATGCTGTTGTTCATTGTGATTCGGCTGAATAACATGAAATACCAACATAAAAATCTTTTGATTTGTCTACTTAACCAAATGGCGAGAGAATGTTAAGGACATCAAGAGTCATTCCACACATGTAGAACTGAGTTGTGGTAGAATATATAAATTCATCTTAGGTCGTACCTAATATGATATCATGGATGCTATATTTGCTCTCATCTAAAGTATACATAGGTTGTTACCCTTATTTCTTAGTGTGGTTGTTTCATTACGCAAGATTGAGAATTATAATGTGTTGTGGTGAGTGCTTTGTTTCTGCTCAAGATTTACGAGGATAAACCCTTGTGGTAGCTAATTTTTAATGCTTTCTTTGACTTAATCTTGGAATCTATTATGAAGGACCTTCTATTCTTTTTCCTATTTCTTCGTTCTGCTTTTTTTGTCTCGGCGTCCTAAATTCATCCATGAACTTTCTTGATCTACTGTATCTCCATTGATTCTTTGTAGGAATGGTTTCATGTGTGCTATGTAGATGATTTGGTTCCATGTCATGCAACCTCCATCGAATCGTGTAGTATGCTGTATTCATCGTTGTGTTGTAGATAAAGAGTAATTGAGGGTCTTACAAAAGAAAAGCATTGCCCTAAAAGAAATGACCCAAGGATAAGATGATAGGAGTAGTTCCTGCTATCTCTTCTCTTGTCTTCTCTAGAAAATTAAAACCCTTAAGTTTTTTTCCTGCAGTATGCAAAATTTACTGTGGAATGTTCAGACAGGAAATGTCATTAGGAAATTGCTCTTTTCTTTATATCGAGGAAATAGCTTTTTCTCATTTCTAAGTCTTTTTTCTCGAAGAAACTTACATAACACTTGCTGTTTTCAGGGATCAGGCATCATGTGGCACCGCTACAATTTCCCTGTATTTTTGCTGTCAGAGAACAATACATCAGTCTTGAAGGAGGTATTTGCTTCTCTATATAGAAACTAGTATTTCTGTACTTATTCTTGGAACTAGATGGATGTTAAAACAAAAAATGTACTTGCCTACTTGGTGAAGGCAATCTCTTATGTTCCGAGTAAAGGTCATACTTGGGTATGGATCCAAATCTATTATATTGCAAAGTCTTAGCTTTTGAACAATTATACACATTTTGTGACTTTCATGTGTCTAAAAAGTTAAAACATGAACTCAGGGATAAGAATACTCTAATTTGTTTTGTGTATATGAGAAAGGAAGTTTAAAAGCTTTTCGTGCTGATTTAAACTGAAGGGCACATGTTTCAAGACTTGAAAAGAGTTCTTACCATAAGTGTATTATGAAAATTGCAATGGCAACTCCTTATGTATTATTCACTGATATATGCTTATATTTAACAAATTGAATGATTCAAGTATTGCCATATCAATCAAAAAAGAATGTTATACAAATGAGTTTAAAGTATGTAATATAGTCTCACATGCATTCTAGCTATCCCAACTACTTTTTAGTGATTTTTTCTAAGAATTTGTTTTAGGGAAGGGCGTAAGCTTGATGTTAGTTGAGAGGAGGTTTGTTTGAATGGGTAATTAGTTAATTAGAACAAAGTAAGAATAGATACAAGGTTTGTTATTAATGGGAAGATATAGGGAGAGACATTTTCAGTGTTTTTGGAAGCTTGGTTTTATCTTTGAATCTCCAGATAAATAGTTGGTTAATTTTTCTGTAGAAAAAGCTAAGAATAATCCTTCATGAGGTAAGGTTTGTTTTTTATAGAGAGAGAGAGAGAGTACTGTCAAAAGGGAATGAAAGTTTGTTACAACTAGAGAGGAATAAGGAGAGAAAATTCTATCCAGAACTGATATATTGGTTCATGTGGCCGCCCCAATCTTCTGGGATTAAGGCTCTGGCATTGTTTTTGTTGTGATTGTAGATAAATACAATATTTAAATCCTTTTTTGTAATTTTTAAAAATCACATTTAGTTGCTAGGCTTTTGCAATGTGTTATGCTTTTGATTTTTAAAAATAATCCTTGATCAGAAGATACTAGAGTACTGATCTAAATTATTAATGAAAATAACTGTTCTGTAGTTTCACTGGTAATAATTAATAAAACAGAAATTTCTATGGTCTGCTTCGAATCTTATTATCTCCCTGGTTCTTAATTACGCAAGTGTATTATTCTTATTTACTTTTTGGAAATTTTGTTTCCAGTCTTGTTATGTCATACAAATCTGACCTAGTTAAAATGAATTCCCTTGTCAAGTTTAGGGTATTTTAAGAGCTGCTTGTCCTGGTTTTTCCTATTCTGTCTTGTGGCCTGATAATTTTGTTTTTATCTATATACCCAAATCATTTTTTGTTGATTTAGAAAGTCTTAGGTTTGAAATTGGTAAATGCAGGTTGCTGCCAAGAACGAAAAGAATAATAGGCCATACAGTCATGATGTTGCTGAGTTTGAACTTGTTATGCAGGTGTAGTATCTTCATATTATTAGTTTTATCGCATATAAGACTATTCAAAAATCAGTTGCTTAAAGATTCTAAAATCAAAATTTAGTTATTTACATTTAGCTGCTATTTATAACAATTTGTTTTATGTATTTTTGTTAGTAGACCACAAAATCTGACACTCGTGATTCAGAATCTTGTCTGAAAGCAAGAACCTGTCTTCCCCTTGGTGGATATAGGTGAGATTTCTTCAAAATTTGCCAATTGTAATTATTGGCGAAATATATATAAATTTGTGTATTTATATATGATTTTTTGTCAATTGTATTTATAACACTTTGTTTTGTGTATTTATGGTAGTTTACTACAAAATTTGTTGTGTATTTTTCTTGTCACTTATCACTTGGTTCTTTTTTGTTTTCTTTTTTTAAAAGATAGTTTCTGCTCAAATTCCTTTATTCTTATCTTGATAACCGTACGTTTATGTTTGTTGGTCTGAAGGGCAGTGTTTGGTCTTCTCTTCCTCCCATCATTGAATCGTCCTCAGATGTAGCAAAGCCTATTATATTGGCAATGGCATCTATGGACTCTGCTTCAATTTTCCGTGACAAAAGTCTTGGTGCAGATTCCCCATTATCTGTAAGCTCAAGCTATGATGGATTTTTGTAATAGTCTTGGATGAGTTGATGCTTAGGCTGTTTTGAATCTTTGTAGGGATTGGTTACTCTGTTGGCTGCTGCTGATGCTCTTTCTCGTTCAGATTATTTGAAGAACTTTAAGAAGCAGGTGACTGTTATTTTCCATTAAAATGGAGCTACTTTTTATTCTAAGAATTCAGGCCTGTGTATCATAACTACTTTTTAAATTTGATGGATGGAAATGGAAGCACAATAAATTGCTTCTGCAGTTGCTTTAGCATGCAAGTATGAGGGAAAAAAATAATTACCCTGCTCTGAAGAGAATTGAGGGCATTTGACAAAGCTTTGCATCAAATTTCATACAATAATCCATTTGACCTGTGACATTCTGGAGTTGTATTGAACTCATTCATTTTGAAAATTGACGATCTGGTGATAATCTGGTGGGTACCCTACTCTGAAGAGCCAAACTTATAAGAATAATGAGAACCATGTTACTTATTGCCAAAAAAAGGGTAGTCTTAATTAAATAATTCAGAATAAAGTAATAAACAAAAAAAACTAACAAAAAAGTGCTACTTTTTGCATATAACATGTTTATTTTTGGCAAAAAACTATTACTTTCCAACAGTTTTTTTCCAAATAAAAAAAAAATTCAGGAAAAAAACACTAATGTGTCAAAAATGTGTTGTTACTTTTTACTCACAAAAATATTACTCCAAAAAAAAAATATTTTCCAAAAAAAATTCAGAAAAAACTGTAAAAATATAAAGAAAACATAGAAAAGAAATTTTCGAACTAGCTTTTTTCATAAAAGTTGTTACTTTTTGACGAAAAGTGTTACTTTCAAGAGATATAGGCCTGGTTCTCATATAAGTTTGGTTCTCACCTAGATTTCCTCCTATTACAGTCAAAGTGCAGAAATGCGATTACAATCGCGGTTGCGGTAACGAACACAATTATCATACCGCCAAATATCGGCCTAAACCATGAAATGTTGTTGAAACGGCTTTAAAACGCGGGGTTTTCTTACACCTTTACGATGCGGGTAATACCAGTTCGGTATTTGAAAATCTTTACGACATGGCCTTATTTTTGCACTATGAATACAGTTGAAATTTTGGGGTGAAGTACTGTCATATTATTTTTGCTTTTTTATTTGCTCTTTTAATTATTTAAACTTCACTTGTATCAATGAATCAGTCTTTTCTGGATTCTTTTTCCTCTTTTAGGGTTAGGTGGGAGGTTTTTTGAGTGGCAAACTTGTGAACTTGTTTATCAGTTTCTTTTCATTTGTCTTATCCTAGTTCACTTACTTTTCAGCTTGTTTTCCTGGTTCTTACCGGAGAAGCCTGGGGTTTCCTTGGTAGCAGAAGATTTTTACGTGAGCTTGAACTGCATTCAGATTATGTTGCAGGGCTCAATAGCACATTAGTTGAAACGGTAACGTGTTCTTGTGCATCTCCTTTCGGGTTGTAGTATTCTTTTCCATCCCAAATCTACTGTCACTGTTAACTTACCTAAATGTTTAGAACTATACTCTTTGAATGTGAATATCCTAATGGACTCTCCACGTCAATTTTAACTAAAAGACTGAAGATCTAGGAAGTTAACATTTTATGCCTAGAAAAAAAATTTGTACCATCATATCGGAGCATGAATTGATAATTTAGAAAGTTTCAATTTATAGTTGTAAATGAATGGATTTTTGGAACTTATATGTGAATTACAATTGAAACATTTTCTCCCTCAATGCGAGTTTCTCCTATTGTCTCAAATTACGTGAGAGCTTTGTTGGGTATAAGGGGAAAACTCATGGGGACTAAGGAATGCATTTTAGCACCTTATGAGTTATGATATTTTTTGAAGAAAATAAGGTTATGTATCTTATTCACTACAATCAACAACAACAATGTCCGAGTGATTGGGGTCGGCTATCATGGATTGTAAACTTGTGACCAAGTTTTTTGAGCTAGATGTCGCTTACCTATCGCTCACCCTCGTTTATCTAGGACCAGGAATAAGTAACAAATGCTCATAAGCACTTAGTTGTTTTGAACTTCTAGCGATGAATTAGAACAACTCTTGTGGTAACATAACAGCCCATTGTAGAATATAGCATTTGTGATGTTAATGTAGTACATGACATGAAATAGATGCCTTTTGTGAATCAGAAAGTAAATCCTTGCTTAGTTTTACATAGTTGTGTTTTAATGTAGTTTAGTTCTATTTTCTATGATAGACTAGCAAAACAGCCCGTTAAATTATATGCATTTCTTATTTAACCATTTGAGTGATGAAATGTTGTTTTATCTGTGTTTCACAACTGCTGGTGTTAGTTCCATGCACAATCAACACTAAATCGATGCCTTTTGAACAAGCTACCATCTAATATGGAGTGGGTCAGAGATGTGTAGTACCTTGCAATAAGAAAGGGGCTATTCCACACATTTTGATTTGTGATTAACATTAGTGTGCATACAATGTTGGCCACTATGTTGAAGTGCAGGCTTACATCCAGGGATTTAGTTTTACGTACTTACAAATTAGAACTTGCTGCATTTTTGAAATGTTTATATGTTCCACTTTTTGTTGCATTGTTTGACATCCGAATTTATGCTCATTTATTATTAGTCTTTGGCTCTTGGCTGATTGGTGTAGTTCCTATTTGTTATGTTCAGGTTCTGGAAGTTGGGTCCATTGGTAAAGGGTTCGATGGTGCTGTGAAGAGTTTTTTTGTTCATTCATCCAGTGTAAGAACTCGGTTTCTCTTGATATCATCATGATCTGAAGTTTTCTGTTACATCTTGTATCTGAAATGTTGACAAGAGCTGTGTTGTTGACAAATTGAGCAATTATGTTAAGTAGAACAAATAAGAGAGTAGATCAATAGATGAGACCTGGGTTCGATTCTCATTGACCCCCGTCCCCCTCCCCTAGCCTATCCTGTAACCAAAAAAAGAGTTTTAGTAATGGATAGTGCCTTGACAATGAAGCTAGAAAGTTGTCCCCTTCCGAGTAGAGAGCCAACTCTATACAACTCTTTGCAAAACAGATTTCTGGACAATTCCTCTCTCCCTCTAAACCCAACTTTTTATTACATTTTACTTGCGTACTTTACTTTGCACTTCTCCTCAATATTCTTGTGAGTTTTAACCGTGATTCTGCCTTATGATGATGCTATGTGAATTATTGTTTTTTGCCATCCTTGCCCTTCTTACTTTATTCTATTTTTCTACAAAGAACAAATGAAAACAGAGGGAGTAATTGTTAATCCTTCTAACTGAAGGTGAACCTTAAAAAGAATGGAAGGGAAAAATGAAATCGTTTGTTGACATTTTTCGAGGTAGTACTTTTAAAATGAATGCTTATCCCTTTTGCTGTTACATGTTGGTTCTATTATCATATCTTCCTCATCGCTCCCCTGCTCATGTTAACACTTGCTGGGGACAGGTTTGAGGCAGTATTCACTTGTAAAATGCTGCCAGCCTTTCTTGGGATTGCAGATGACAATTGTGACTTTTGATTTGTTCTGATCGCATTGAATATCAGTTACATTCGGGATATCAAAATTTTTTGAGATTGGATTTGTGCTTCCTGTTTATTGAAATTGCTTGTTTAATGATAATTTGCATCATTATGACAGGAATCAAAGGCGGTACATGTGACAATTGATGCTTTGCAAAATGCCCAAGTTTCACTAAAATCCGATGGCATCAAAATTTCAGCAGCTAGCGTTTCTAATCCTGGAATCCCTCCATCTTCATTAATGTCCTTTTTGAATAAGGTTAGAATTATTGCAATTATGTATTTTTGCTACAGGGACATTTCATGGCTATTACCCACTTCATCTTTTTGGTAAAATACAACACTATGTTTGGATTCAGGGATTTGGAGGGAAAGGAAAGGGAGGGATTTGGAGGGAAATGATTTCCTTTTTTTGGATAACAATTTTAGCCAAGGAGGGATTCGGAAGGAAATGAAATGGAGGGACTAAAGTCCCTAATTTTGTTAATAACCAAATAGGAAAATAGCTCGTTAAGTAGAATATTGTTCATATTCAAACTTTTTTGTGAATTCATTGATATTAAACTATAGTGTACGTATTATTATCGATAGTATTTAATCTATTTAGAATTTTGTAAACTCTATTTTCCTTTCATTTCCCTCCAATTCCCTCCGTATCCAAACAAAGAAAATTCTCCTCACTAATCCCTCCCCTTCCTTTCCCTTCTCTTCTTTTCTTTTCCCTTCCTTTCCTTTCCCTCCTAAAACCTTATCCAAACATAGTGTAAAGAATTATGTTACCCTCAATCCTTTGACCTATAATATAGAAATGGAAATTTTACTTAGAATAATCTCATCTTTCATCCATTTTCCTACAATAATCCAATCTTTTAGTTAACCCTTAATAATCTCAACTTTATGGAGTCATTGGAGTGTTCCCCTAAAATAACACTATCAAAACTTTTACGTGCATTTACAGGTTATTTTCATCAAAAAAAGAAAAAGGAAAAAAATAAAATTGATAATCCATTTCCTACCCCCTAAACTTAACAATGGCTACCATCACCACCACTTGCAGCAATGGCCAAATTCCTTTCCCTACTTGTAAACATCAACAACACTCCACTGCAAAAGCTGGTCCAATTAAGTCACAATTGATACTCTTGTATCGGTGGGCGATCCACCTCTAGTGTGGGGGATTTTGTAGGCAATTTCAATACATTCCTCCGAAATAAATCAAACTCTTCTTTTAAGGCCTTTCTCACTCATTTTTACATAAACTAATGTCAATTGTTTCTTGCCCACCTTTGTACTAACAATGTGACCTACAATATTATACACAAATTTTGCACAAAACCCATATGGAAATTCCTAATTCCAATACAAATTAAGGCAAAATTAAGGCAATATACTATAAGTAAGTTAAATTAAAAAACTAAGAATCTAAAATAAAGACAAAAACAAATTGAAGAATTCAGAAATATTAGTTAAAAACAAAGACACACGTCACACGGTGAGAATAGAGAAACAGAGAAGGGGAGAAGGGGAAGAAAAGCAAATGATGATTTTTTATAATGTTAAGATGATGATTGATGACGATGATAAGGAGTGCAGTCCATATGATCATGATAATCAATTCATGTCTGGAGATCAAGTACAAGAACATCAATCTAGCATCGAAAGCATAAGGCCTTTCATCAAAAACTTGCTAATTTGAGTACCCGTCCGTCAAGATCTATAAACCAGGCAAGTGATGATGATCAACTAAGGTGAATTAATCAGCAACT
The DNA here is from genome assembly GCA_019425755.1 of Amaranthus cruentus. Lineage (NCBI taxonomy): Eukaryota > Viridiplantae > Streptophyta > Magnoliopsida > Caryophyllales > Amaranthaceae > Amaranthus > Amaranthus cruentus. The sequence goes on from CM033460.1 coordinate 10,466,445, forward strand.
AAGTACTTAGATTTTGACAATCAAGCTTCATAAATATCAAGGATCTTAGCCAACTTAGACTGGTTTCCCTGAGTAATTGCCTTCTGGCTCTCTTCCCGTGAGTAAGAAGAAATGGGAGCAAGGTAAGAAAGTGGGAGGGAGAAAAAAAGTTAGGAGAGAGGAGAGTGGGTTTTGATAAAGTAAAAGAAGATTAAAAAAAATAAAACATGGATTGTAACATACCCGATAGGCCGGTAACATGTAATCTAGGTATGGCAATGGAAACAAATACCAATACTTGGGATTATTTATAGTTAATCAATACTTGAGATTATTGTAGGGAACCATCAACCCCCATTTTTATAGTTGAACTATCTTTCTTTCTTTCTGTGTGAACCATCAACCCCCATTTTTATAGTTGAACTATCTTCCATACTTTTATGTTTCATATGCCAATCGTTTTAAATCCTAGCTTCTAGTAGATCCAAAAGATCTTTCCATTTATCAAACAAGGGAAAGATATCAAAGAACACATGGATACAAGAGGCAAAATGATTACAACTGCTTTCTACTTAGAAGAACACCCTGAGTTGTGATCTTGACTTTGATCCTTGTGCAAGGGGGAAAACGTGTGGGAGCTCCGGGGTGGGGGTGGGGTAGGGGGGGGTTTTTGGAATAGGCTTATCTCTTCTAAATTTCAAAAGCAGGGAAAAAGCGAGCATAAATTTTCTCATCATGAAACTGTTGTTTTACAGAAATAGAGGTACCTTTCCATTAAATCAGCTCATCATGCCATTTCAAACTATTAGAATCCAAATATCCTAAGATGAAATTTTCATCCCAATCTTTGTTCAAACTATAACATATGAGACCATTGCCTACTAAGTAAGTTAAATTATTACATAGTGAAAGTTTATCAACCACCTTAAGAACTCAATTAAGTAACTCCTAGATTTTTGTTGCCCTCAAAACTAATTCCTAGGATTCCTCACATATTGTAAAACAACGTAGGTAACATTATAAAAACAATGAAAAATAATGCTAAGGAAGGTGCTTAAGTACCATGTTTCTGAGAGTAGTGGTGTTGTACTTTAGTTTTCTTTCATGTGGGTAAGCCTAATGTGGAGACCTCCAACACGCTAGGGTAGTCAAATATCTTCTCACTTGAGTCAATATAACCCTTGGCATCCGTGTGGCGTGCGCCAATAGGAATTCACTTTTAATTTTTGTAATTTTAACCTTCACTGGTCATAATGAGCATGAACTAAAGTAGATAGGTAAAGTGTACTTCTTAACCACCGCCTTCTTGACTTTAGTTCTGAAGTTCCTGCTGCTAGCGTTTATGAATTTTGTGGATCCCAAATTGAAATGCACTTGAAATGGTAACCAAGTGCTTAAGGAAGGGCGTATTAATTCCACTGCCACTAGACTAGTCGAAGATTCCAAATCTTAAACATCACCAACTAAAAATGGCTTCAAAAAAGTGCACATCTCGAATGAATTGAGTTTATCTCGTTGGGTCCTACTTTCTGCCTTTGCATGAAAAGCTCATAAGACTAAACACACCAAGACCGGACCATGTAATGAAATATATATCTTGTCACCTTTAAGCTCAGTTTTAGATAACAATACTTCTTGATCATCCACTTCCTCACCTTGAACCTCAACATGTGGTTCAACCACTGGCCACATGCCCACGTTGGACACAATATTCCTTTTTTAGCTTCAATATCTCTTCTGATTTTCGTAATCAACTTGGAAAATCCGTGAATTTGGTGGGAGTATGAGATTAATTGTTGGTTGGCCTTGAGATTTGGTAGTGTCATGACTGTGGGTCCAAATGAGGAATGCATTGAAAGTTGAAATGAAGGGCAAATTTGTACAATAATTACATTTTTTCTATATAAGGAAAGTGTGTCCGCTAACATGAAACGCGTGGAGAGCATTGCAACTGAAAAAACGGAGGAATTATATCAAAACTATTTAAATTTTTTAATGACTAATTTTGTATATTTTTAAGCTAGAACTCTGCTCACTATCTATATATTCTTTGCAGAACCCCCAAACATCCGGCGTTGTCTTAGAAGATTTTGATACCAAGTTCACCAATGAGTTTTATCATAGCCACCTTGACGATATTTGTAAGTTTACATGTATTCTAGAATTTTCTTTCTGTTACCGAGACAGGAAATGTAAACCAACAAAATGTTATTTTCCCAATACTGCAGCAAACATCAACTCCACATCCATAGTAGCTGCAGCGTCCCTAATTGCCCGTTCTCTGTACATACTTGCCACTGACATGAAGAACTCAGTTTCATCGGACCTGGATGTTATCCATGCCAATGCGTCTTTGATTGAAGAGCTTTTGAATTGTCTTGTGAAATGCGATCCTGGTTTATCTTGTGGGCTGGTCAAGAATTATATATCGCCTACAACTACTTGCCCTAGCAGTTATGTTGGAGTTATAGTTGATGATCCTTCGTCTCCACCCTATCGCGGGTATTCAAGCGATATATCGAGATTTATTTGGAACTTTTTAGCTGAGAAGACAGCCACAAAGATGAACAGTTCTGGTTCGGATTGTCAGCAAGGTTGTAGCGATAAAAGTGATATGTGCATTAAATCAGAGACTGAACAGAAAGGTGTTTGTGTGAGATCCACTACCAGGTAACAGCAGTTCAAATAGCCATCCCACTTTATAGTTTATTAGCCGAAGGGAAATAGTTCAGTTATGAGTGACAATTGACAACGGTTGGGTAGTGTCCGTCCTACATAGAACAGTCCACCTTTATCTCTCTCACCGGCTCTAAATGGTAGATTAGAGGGTGTTTAGCAAACGGTTGATAGCTGGTAGTTGATAGCTGTTTATAGTGGCTGATTTGACCAGTTGATTTTGAACCCGATGCTATGAGCAGCTTGTTCAAAAACAACTTATTCATATCAATAAGTTGTTTCAACCAGCTAGTTCACCATACACTAGCATTAGCTGGTTTGACCACCCAACCCCTCTATTTTTATCAAAATAAACCAAAATTTCTGAATAAACTAATTTGGCAAACATTCCCTATGTTACTTGGACTTGGGTACTGATGTTAAATACTGATACGTGTCCGAGTGTCAGATGCGTCTAAATATTCAATTTTACGCCTAAAAAGAACAGTCTAAGTGCCATACCAATGTCCGAGGATCAAAGATTGGATACGAGTACATGAAGCAAAATGAAGAGTCCGAGTAACATAGATAGTAGAAGCCTTTGCTTGGCTATATGTTGGTGCTTGAATAGAGACAAGTTTATGACTTGCCCACTCATTAACTTTCGATGTCTGCTATAACTACCCGACTAGCTTGAATAGAGACTAGTTTATGACAAGTTTATACTTGGTTTGGCCTTTGGCCTTTGCCATATTGACTAAAAACTTTCAACCCGTTTCAGGTATGTGCCTGCGTATTCAACCCGTCTCAAGTATGACTCTGGATCCGAATCCTGGAAGGTGCTGCCACCAAATTCATCAGATCCGATGGGCGTAGCAGACCCTGTTTGGACTGAAAGCAATTGGGATTCCATTGGCCTAAGAGTATATACACGCCACGATGTAGCTTATGACCGTCTTATCCTGTTTGCAGGTTTGGGTATTACCGGCTTCTCTTATCTTGCCATTGAAATTACCAAGTCGATTATGACAAAATCTTTGAAGAGGGATTAGGTTATGGGGCTCATTTTTTCTTATACAAACTAATTTGTTTTGACACTAAAATATATAGTATGAACTAAGTTTAGGACTTGGATTCCTCATTTTAGCTGCTTAGATTGTGACATGTCATTCTGAATACTAGGGTATTTGGTGGATTCAAGTGTTAATTTTTTTTAATTTTAAAAAAATGATATTCATATGTATTATTTGGTATTGAGTATTTCCTCTGCAACCAAAAGCGCTTGTGGCTCAATGGATAGAGCATTTGTATATGGAGCAGAAGAATTGGGATTCGACCTATACTGGACGCAGGTATCAGTTGGAGGTTTCTTGACTGCACGCATCTCTCTTACTCCCTCCTTGGGGGAACGAGTATGATTTGTCCACATCTTTCAGGAAAAAGAAAAAATCTCCACCCGGATCCTGCCTTGTGCGGGATATTGGGGGTGTCATTTACCTTTATTATTCCCTCTGCACCAAAAGATTGTCACACTTTCCTTTTTAGCTCGTCTTTTTACTTCGCTACAAGTCCTTTTATGAAAAAGTTTCTATCGCTTTCTCTTATTCTCTTGCCACACATTTCAACTGTCTTATAATATTATCCACGTAATTTTAATGGTCCCTGCATTTTTTAATCTGTGTCAAATCTCATTGTTGCAATTCGAGGTGTTGAAAACAGTCTGATGATCTAATATTTACCCGACCTTGTAACTAAATTTGATTTGACGCGACTTTAAAATGGATCTATAATTATGTAAAAATTAATGTGGATACAAAATTCGATTTCAAACTGATTTGAAATCCCTAATCCGAAATCAACCCGACACAAATGAACACTTCTAGAGTTGTAGTAGCAAATTACTAGGGTTGGAGGGAGTATATTTTAAAAGTTAAAGACAGCATATGGTGCGACATTCTGTTCTGCAATGGGAGCCAGCATTTGTAGCCTGTAATAAACCAGAATAATAACTTACCTATCAGTATAATTGTTTCCTTCCAAATTTCAATCTAAATTTTGGTGTTGACTTTCTGTATAATTGCAATAATATTGCATTACCTTAATACCTACTTGAAGCTTCTACTTAGATGGGTTAGCTAGAGATACATATTCTTGCCTTATAATTTCTCTATAGATAGGGTTAGCTAGAGATACATATTCTTGCCTTATAATTTCTCTATAGATAGTCTCCTGAGAGACCGTCTTTCTGAAAGACGTCTTTCAGGCCCAGCTCATTAAAGTTTAATATCTGTTTTTACTCTATATTTTTCTTTATGGGCCAGTTCAATTAGATATGGTCTCTCATAAAAACCGTCTCTCTTAAAAATTTGTGATTTCTCTATGCATAAATTTTGTTGAGAGCATTTGAATTGCGCAAATAATATTAAAAGTGAAAAAAATAATTATCTAGAATAATTCAATCTATTCGTAATTTTCCTTACAATAATCCCACCTATCGATTAATCATGAATAATTCCAATTTTAAGGGGTATTTTCCTAGAGTAAACCATGAATAAATATACATTGGATCATCCAATGGAGATTGTTTCACCATGAGACTGTCCCATTTGAGAATTTGTGATAGGGACAAGTTGAATAGGAATCGAAGATACAAATTTTTATATGAAACAATCTCATTGTAAGAGGTGCCTCATACATAGATCAAGTAGTCAATAATACAAATTATTTTGATATAAATTTTTTATTTTAAAGTCGTATAATAGAGAAACAGTCTCTCACAAATAGAGGTGTTCAATGGGGCAGGTTGACCCAACGGATCTAGGGTCGAGTCACATTTCAACGGGTCATTAACGGGTCGGGTCAATAATGGGGCGGGTCTCTAAAGGGCAAAGGTGTAAGGGGTTGAGTTGTGCCAAGTATAAAAATATTTTACCACTCTTTTTAGATTTCTAAATGATATTATCATCACAAATTCTTACTTGAGACCGTCTATACAATAGACGTCTCAAGTTTTGGGGCTGGCCCAATTTATAAATTAAAAGAAAATCACAAAATCTCACAAGAGACCGTCTATAGGATAGACCACAAAATTGGGCCAGCCCATTTCCCTTAACTTATTTTTTTTAATTTTAAAAAAACAAAATTAAAAAAAAAAAGAAAAAAAAACCGATTCTCATGTTTTGAATATTGTGCAGTTTTCTCATTTCAACTTCCCATTTACTCATCATTACTCCTTCAATTCTCAGAGAATTATCCTTCCCAATTTTCATCTTCTTCTTCAATTTTTCAGAGACAAGCATCTTCAATTGAGAGCTTAGAAAATTTTCAGAGACAAACATCTTCAATTCAACCATTGTCATTCTCTGAAAATGGTGAAGAAAATCCAAAAATTGAGAGCTTAGAAATCCCAAAAAGATGATTGTCTCTGAAAATGGTGTTTTCTTCATCTATATTCATTCTCTGCCATTTCAATTCCAAAAATTCAACCGAAAAATCTCCAATTTATTCGACCAAACACTCCAAAAAAAACAAAAAATTTCATAATTCTCATTCTACAAGGATGGATAAATTATTGAGTGAAATCGACCAAGCTTATTCGAAACAAATATCGAAAGGTATGGTAGTCAATTGAATTTTATTGTTCATCAAGTGTGATTTTTTTTGTAATCGTTTTTAAAAATTTAATTTTAAATTTTTGTTGCCCAAGCTTCATCAATGGCGGATGTACCCGAAACTTCATCAAAAGTGGTTGTTTCCCAAGCTTCATCAATGGCGGACACAATCATCTTTTTGGGACTATAATGTCTGCGTTGGGCGTGTAATTATATTGGTTTTGTTTTTTGGGGCTATAATGACTGTGTTTGGGTCTATAATGGTATTTTTTTGGGACTATAATGTCTGTGTTTGGGACTATAATGGAGATGATGACAACGACCATAAGCAACGATCATATAATATTGTTTATGTAATTAAAATGCACGACCATAAGCGTGCATTTTAATGTATGTAAAAAAGAAAGCCTTCTTTAAGCTTCGTCAATGGCACACATAACTTATTTATTTATTTCTTTATTTTATCTTCATCAATGGCGGTTGGAGATGAAGATGCTTCAAAAAAATTGAATGAAAACGGAGACAATGAAGATGAAGATGTATATGACCGACAGTTATATTTGGAACTATATTGTACTATATTTGGAACTATTGTAGTATATTTGGAACTATAATGTACTATATTTAGAACTATAGTCTTTTATATTTGGAACTATAATGTACTATATTTGGAACTGTAATGAAATATATTTGGAACTATAATCTAATGAGTTTGGAATTATAATGTATTATATTTTGAACTATATTGTACTATATTTGGAACTATAATATATTGAATTTGGGATTATAACAATTTATTTGGGATTATAACATAATATATTTGTCGTTATAATATAATATATCTGGGGTTATAATATAGTTCCAAATATAATAGATTATATTTCCAAATTCAATATTATAATAGTTCAAATATAATAATTATATTTCCAAATTCAATATATTTCCAAATATATATTATATAATAATTATAGTTTCCAAATATAATACATTATATTTCCAAATTAATAGATAATATTTCACGTTTCATTCGGATTTTTTGCAGCATCTTCATCTCCAACCGCCATTAATGAAGCTTCTACATTATAGAAAAAATAATAAAATGCAACTGTTTTAATCCTCATCGCCGACCTCCATTATAGAAAAAAAAAATTAATTGATGAAGCTTAAGCAAATATTAAAAAACCACCATTGATGAAGCTTAAGCAAATATAAAAAAACCACCATTGATGAAGCTTAAGAAAAAAAAATGTAAACCTCAAATGTAAATTCATCCTAGAATCTGAAAATACCCATTAAACAACCCATTAAACAACCCATTAAAATCTGGAAATACCTCTTAAAAAAGTTTAAAATCCATTACAAAAACAAAAAAAAACCCATCATACAACCCATTAAAATCTGAAAATACCCATTTTCAGAGAATTGAGAGCTTAGAAATCCCAAAAAGATGATTGTCTTGGATTTTCTTCACCATTTTCAGAGAATTGAGAGCTTAGAAATCCCAAAAATTCTTCACCATATTCATTCTTTGCCATTTCAATTTTTGGATTTTCTTCACCATTTTCAGAGAATGAAGATGCTTGTCTCTGAAAATGGTGTTTTCTTCACCATTTTCAGAGAATGACAATGGTTGAATTGAAATGGCAGAGACATTCCCAATGGCGGTTAATGACAATGACGGTTGAGATTTCTAAGCTCTCAATTCCCACACCTAATTAAGGATGCCGGTTACTTTTAATGAATAAGTTTTTTTTTTTAATTTGCTAAATTATTATGGGCTGGGCTTCATGGATCCCGTCTATAGGATAGACCGTCTCTCAGGAGACTTCCTGAAAGAAAATAATAGGTGGTTTTGTAAGTTAAAAGGGAGATATGAGTTGGGCTCTTAAGAGATGTCTATGCTATAGACGGTCTCTCAAAAGAGGACCTGTATTATCATATAATATATAAGTGGGTCGACCCAACGGGCCATAAAGTAGAAGTATATTAAAAAAAGAATTTTTTGAACTTTTAAAAAAAGATCAAAGTGGGTCGTATTTTAATAAACTTTCACCTGTCTTGTCCATTTCACATTTGATATAACCCGCTTCGATCCGGCCCATTAAAATTTTGCCCCGAACCGGTCATTAAACACCTCTATTCACAAACATAGTGGATGAAAAAGGATTTGCCCCTTGTATGAACCACTAAAAAGTGGCGGCGTTTGCAAAACCACTACATGAAAAGAAGTCAAAAATAACTTTAGGCTTTAACTTTAGCTTTAGTTTTACAAAGGATATGAAATTCTAACCATTCCTATAAAATCTATGAGGATTTATTCTAAAATCTATCCTTACATTGCCATTCAATTTGGGCAATGGGCTGTGACCGTGAGGAATACCATTATTCAGGAATATAAAGCTACTCCACTTTCACTCTCTAGCACTCACTACACCTAGGGTGGGTAAAAGTTAACCTGATCTGATAACTTGACCTGAACTAACCCGAAATAAGTGGATTTAGGTTATGACTTTTGACCCAATTAATTAAATGGGTCGACTCGACCTGATCTGTTCATTAAATGAGTTAGATTTAGGTCAAAATTTTAAACCTGAAAAAAATCCTATATAACCCATTTAATTAAATGTGTTAATTTTGAGTTAAATTAATAAGAATAAACTAAACTTAGTTCATTTAATATTTTTTATTTTTCATAGTAAATACAAAATAAACAACAACAAAACATAAAGTTAAAATTAAAGACTAAAAAGTTAGATTTTATCAAAGGTTAAAAACCTTAAAACGAAAACAAAATTATAAACGGGTTAAGTGGGTCGAAATCAAGTCAACCTGATCTGTTGCAGGTTGGGTCAAGGTTGTGATTTCGACCCAATTAACTAAATGGGTTGGGTTTGGGTCAAAGGTTTTTTTACCTGCTAATATATGACCCGAACTCAAACCCGACCCAACCTGATCTGTTTGACAGACCTAACTACATCACCTTCAAAAAAGATTGTTTTTAACATTTTAGAGGTCATAAATGAAAACTAAAATATAAATGTGGATTAATATGATTTTTAAGTATTATCAATTCGATAAAATTGACAATAGCAAAAATTATGTGCTTAACCAGATTTAATAATTTTCTCTTAAAAATAAACAATACCCATCAAAAAAAAAACAATACTTCTAATACCCACCAACCATTAATTCAAAATCAATAGTTAAAAATATGTAGTCAACTAGTCATCAATGAGATGATGAAATGGCCGTTATTTAATAATGAAAATTAGTGTAATACATGTGCAAATGCACGAAATTTTTTCATATATATAGTAATTTTATTATTTTGATTATTTTTTCTTAGCATAATTATTAATTATTTAGATATAAAAAAGGTATTTCATAATTATATTTAAAAATTACATACTTGATCAAATTAGATAATTCAAAATTAGTCCCACATGAATTATATGTAAATATAATGAAAAGTTAAAGTCTTATATATCATCATACATATACTAATTCACAAACATTTGTGCCAAGTGTCACTACACAAATGTATTTTAAAAACACTTTGCCAAGTGTCACTCTAATAGTGTTGGATAATTGTTTTGGAATTCATCTCTTCATCTTCCCTAATGCAATCTAAATTGTCAATGAAGAGTTTTATTAAAGTGGTTTTAACTGTAATAAAATACTTGATATTGACATAGACTGTACAAATTCATAGTCATACTAATATTAATTATGTTGTTTTTAGCTTTATAAGAGTATATAACTCATAAATTGATGTAAGGCTAATCAGTGTTAAGAAAAAAATTTTAACCACTCACTTCACATTTCCTATTGCAATATATAATGCAATATAAATTGAGAGTTTACAAAAGAAGACTAATAAAGTTAAAGTAGTATACATTGAAACTAACTCATGCAATCTAATTTTAACTTATAAATTCACAACAAAAGAGTCATCATATAAGGTATAATTGTAGATTCTTCAACTTCTACTACTTTTAATGGTCATTAAAGACATATGTTCACTAATTTACGTATTCATTTTCAAGATATAATTCAAACATCCAATTTAAGAGGTAATATTCAATCATACTACTATACAACTATATATCACTATGCATGATAACATCATTAGCACTTTAATTAAGTATTAAGTATTACTTCTATTATGTATTAGTATAAATTTGCTAATGTTTGATTAATAATTATCATGGATTATCATGCAATGCTGAAAAATTCTATACGAGGACTTTGTTGAATTTTGTAAAAGGTCCTACCTATTAGTAACCAAAACAATTTATAAAAAACAAAAGTAAATTTACATCGTGCATTGCACGGGTATAATCCTAGTTTAATTTAAATGATAAAAATAAGTAATGAATATGAAAGAGAGGTAAGGATGTTTTATACTAATAATTTAATTAAAGCTAAAAATTAGCAATGAAAACTTTAGAGTAAATGAATACTCCCTCCAATTCTTTTATTTGTCTCATTTTTTTATTTGCCATATTCATATTAATTGTTACATTTTTTTTTGCCAATGATTTTTTTTACCTAAATACCCATGTTCATACAAGTAATGACCAAAATACCCCTGTTCACGCAAGTAATGACCAAAATACCCATACTTTTACTACTTATAATACCCCAATTACTATCTTTACAATTAATTTAATCAATTAAAATCACCTTTTTGGTGGACCCCATCTTAATATTAATATTCGTGCCCAATCAAATGGAACAATAAAAAAGAATTGTAGGGAGTATGATTTAAAGTGACACGCGGCAAATAATTAAAATTCCACAACTTTCATTATACATCTACCACGTGTAAAACAAATTTCTGAATATATGATTTAAAGTGACACGTGGCAAATAATTAAAATTTCTCAACTTTCATTCTACATTTTTACCAGGGGAGTATGATTTAGAGTGACAAGTGACAAACAATTAAAACTCCTCAACTTTCATTCTACATCTGCCATGTGTCAAACAGATTTCTGAGTGTATGATTTAAAGTGACACGTGACAAATAATTAAAGTTCCTCAACTTTCATTCTACATCTGCCACGTATCAAACATATTTCTGAATTAGTATATTTATGATGATGATTATTAACATAAATTATTTGGTGACTTATATATGTTTATATATGTTGCCCTTATAGATAAATATAAAAATTTTTAATGCATAATTATAAAATCTTTTACATCAAAAAAATTTAAGCCTTCAAAATTGTGAGGCCTCGATTAAATTGCACCACCTTTGAATAGCACAAGAGTTAAAGAGTAGCGTAGACATTGAAATTGCATGGATAAATTTAAAAATGAAAATTTACTTTTAAAAATCCGATCTTTTGTCTCCGTTTTCTTTCATTGAACATTTTTACCGGTAATCGGATAAATTTGAAAATTCGTCATTTTTTAAAAGAGAACAAGCAAAAGGTCGGATTTTTAAAAGTAAATTTTCCTATTCTCTTTTCTTAAAAATTCGAAATTAACCGGTTGTTCAGGTACGTTAGGGAGGTATGTACTATAAAAGAAAACGGAGGTAAAAGGTCGAATTTTTAAAAAATAAGCGAAAGGTGAGATTTTAAAAAAGAACAAGCAAAAGGTTGGATTTTTAAAAGTAAATTTTCCATTTAAAAATAAAAAATATGCATTTGGACATATTCTTTCAAGAAATGTTGTAAATTAACTAGATCAACGAAAATAAATATATAGTGTGCTAATTTATTAGAACAAAAGGAATATTACTTTATTTTAACGGATTAATGAGTTGGAATTAAACTCAATCGAATTAATTTATTCAAATTTCTTTGAGCATGTTAAATAGATTTGCTGTACTCAATATCAACAATTTTATGTTCCCAATTTTATGAGTTGGAATTAAACTCAATGAATTAGTTTCTTAAATGGTATCAGAAATCTGCGTGACAAGTGGTCACATGTTTGAATATCAATCACCTCTGATATATATATATATATATATATATATATATATATATATATAATATATATATATATATATATATATATATATATATATATATATATATATATATATATATATATTATAATGTAGTGGAAAATATTTGGTGATTATAAACATTAATAAAATGTTATAATGAGGATGGACATAGATAATTATGTCCGAAATTTGTATGATTCTTAAGGACAGCAATAAATGAAACGATCCAAAATAACAAATGGAAAAAAAATTAAAGTAGTTGTCTGAGTATCTTTTAGCAGGATACACCGGATACGATGATGATAATGTTTGTGTATTTGTTAGCAATCTGATTAACTGTAGTTGTTAGAATGTCTACATAATTAGTTGAGTAAATTAAAATTATTCGATAAAATCACAAAGCGCTACTTTGATTTTAGAGGGCTACAAACAAGTTGTAACGTTTGAAAATAATTAGTTGCATCATTAAATGCTACATAAATCGATACTCTAACAAACAATAACTTTTTAAAAAGTAGTTTGATTATTTTAGTTTTACCCTCATTAAATCACTAATGACTATATAATTTGTTACAACACCCTTTATTTAGCAAAAATAATTAATCATGTAAGACCAAGCATTATTGCTAGTTTAATCACATATATTTATAGATAAATGTAATTAAAAGTTTAAGTATTATTCAAAGTAATCTTATTAGACAAAAATTTCCGTAGTTTAGAGGTGAAAACTTAGTACTTGTTTTGGTAAATGCTTTTTAGTGATATTTTTAGTTTTTTAGTTGATTAAATAACTAAAAAAATATTTGATAAAATTTTTTTAAATTAGCTAAAAAATTAAACATTAAGCTAAAATGGAAAAATAACTCTATATGCAGCATTTTCTATTCACTTTTAAATAATTTTTTTTAATATTTTCTTTCATTTACCTTCAACTAATTAGTTTAATAATATAGTATTTCTTCTATTCCTTTGATATTGCACCAATTTTTCTAAATCTAGATAATTTAAATTTGTTGCAATTTATCTTTATTAGTGATGTATCTCAGATCATCTTTTACCATAATTTCATTCATAAAATCATCATCTCTTTCATCCTATCCACTTACTATCTCTGGTTGGTGACAGAACTACTTTACGACCCACCAGGGCCAAACCCCCTTAATTTATTATTCATTATTGAGCAAGTCTTATATGAGACCGTCTCATAAATCGTACGACGAGTCCATACAAGCAATTCCATCGTAAAAAAAGTTAAAAAAAATAAAATCTGAATTCACATCATTATTCTGAAAAAAATAGTTTAGCCTGACTTAGTTGAAGTCGTCTTACAGCGAGACGACCTCAATAAAGAATTAGAATTCATTATTTAAAATTTTATTGCATTACCCTCTAAATTATTTAAATTCTTCCCCTTTTGTACGTATTAACTTGGTGACCTCACTTGCTCAAGATCTAACCTATTAAAATCTTTTAGAAGAAACAAAGCTACTTAAATGTTGATGTTATGTAGTACCTGTACAAAAATTGCTATTGAGTTGACTTTTGATATATTTTATTTTTGGCCCGTTTAATGAGATTTATTATATTTTTATTTTGTTAAATTAGTAAAGACTGACGCTCTCATCAGCACATTTAAATTATTTTTCAATTCATATATCTCTCACTTTTCTATAAATTATATTTTTTCTATCTGATTTTTTTTTATTTTTTATTTTACTTAAATTTTATCCTTATAGCAAATATTAAATACAGCGAAAGTAGTTGTATTATTAGTATGACAATAATGCAAAGCATGGTTGCATATTTCATCAATAATCATCAAATGACAAATAAGTCAATATTTGAAAGCCACAAATATATATTAAACAATAATAGTTTGACTTGAGCCTTATTTATAAATTACTATTTATGATAGTATTCAACTAGGGAGTTACATCATTATTATATCATTATTTCTCAAAGAAAATTAATTATAAATAGCTAAAATAATTGCTTCACATTATTCCAAAGTCTAATGACGAAGTCCAAGCCTATTTTTAGCCTCTAATTAATTAGTTAAAATATATATCAAAAAAGAATTTATAATTTTATAAAAAAATTTCTTTAGAGCCGCAGGGCCGGTCCTGAGGGTAGGCAAGAGGGGCCGCTCAGGGGCCCATGTCAAAAAGCAAAATTAATGGTTGTAGAAGATCCATATAGGTTATAAATTGCAAAGAAAAAGGGGCCCAATGTGCTGTTTCGCCCATGACCTTAAAATATCTATGGTCGGCCCTAACAGGCTCTTCTAGAGCATTTGTAATTCGCCAGAAAAAATGAAGAGTTTTAATATTTATAGTGTGAATTTTAACATTTAAAATAAAGCGTTAATATTAAAAAATTATATTTGAATATTTTAAGTTCAAAAGCGGATATTTTAATTAGTTTAATTTGACTATTTAATCCAATTTAAAATTATTCACCGTGTCAAATAAGAGTTTATTTGTGTTGTATTTTTTTACCCTTTTAATCTTTTGCATTTTAAACAAAAAAATAAATATATAATTTTAAATAGGTTTTTCTAACAGGCCTATGACATAGGGCATAGTTTATGAGGCAATAATTACCTCATCATTTAACAAATCTTATTTAAGAAAATTCTATAACATATTTTTTTACCTATAAATTATAGTATTCATAAATATCACTATTTTCAAAAATATATTAAGAGAAGCATTTTAAATTATGTGGGTAAAATGCAGTAATTAATCCCCTTATACTATAAGAATCGTTGTGACATAAATTCCACAAATCGCTATAAACATGATTGTCGCTTAGCAAGCGTAAAGCGGCCTATCTTCAGGCTCCTTAATTATTTAGGGCCAAAAAATAATTTCATATACAAAGTTGATATTAACTTGAATATAATTTAGTTATCAATTTACATTTTCTGCTATGTACTATGAGTTATTACGGTCTTTTTATAAAATATCTAAAACATCAACAATACAAAATACAATATATATTATATTATTATTACACCTTAAATTTTTTGAGTTATTATTTTTTTTTTTTTTGCACTTGAGGCCAAAAAATAAATAAAATAGTCACTTATAAATAATACTATATTTAAAATTATTATTTATCTATAGAAATGGCTTTTAGGGCTACTTAAAGATGAACCAATATTTTTTATTATATACTTCTATTACAAAACAGGCCCTCTCTTGAGAGACCGTCTATAGTATAGACATCTCTCAAGAGCCCAACCCATATCTCCCTTTTAACTTACAAAAGTAACAAAACCATTGATTAATTTTTTTTTTAATTTATAAATTAGGTCAGCCTTAAAACTTGAGAAGTCTATATAGACGGTCTCAAGTAAGAATCTGTGATTAAAAAACTATGACAGTCATAAGCCTGTGAAATGATGCAATTTAGCAGACTGGAATTATAAGGAAAACCCACAGAATAGGCAACAGAAAAATACTCCACCTTATATGTGCTTATTAAAATCACAAATTGATAAATTTTTTAAGTTTTGAGTTTTGAGTTTTAAGTTTTAAGTTTTAATAAGTGCTTATTAAAACTATACAATAGACGTTTTAAGTTTTGAGGCTGACCCAATTGATAAATTTTAAAAAAACTGATTGGTAGTTTTATAAATTAAAAGGGAGATATGGACTGAGCTCTTGAGAGACGTATATAGTATAGACGGTCTCTCAAGAGAGGGTCTGAAAATATGTTAATTTATTTTAATTTGTTTTATTCTTTTTTTTTCTTTTTTCTTAGCAATTGCCTAATTTTTTTTATTTCATTCACATACATATAGTTTTTTTATCTCAACGACTCAACCAGTAATTCCCTTTATCGATTTTTATTTTGTCTTTTCCTCCAACTACAAATTAATATTTACAGTCCCAAAAAAACGTGGTACGATTGATAGGGGATAGAAGGAGTCATATTTTGTTGACAATTGTCTTTTTTGTGGCTTTTTAATTGACTTTTGATGTTTTATTTTAGTTGGTTAAACAATAAAAAAAATTAATAAGTGATTT
This sequence comes from Amaranthus cruentus, assembly GCA_019425755.1. Taxonomy (NCBI): domain Eukaryota; kingdom Viridiplantae; phylum Streptophyta; class Magnoliopsida; order Caryophyllales; family Amaranthaceae; genus Amaranthus; species Amaranthus cruentus. The sequence goes on from CM033460.1 coordinate 10,482,692, forward strand.
TATGGCTGTTAAAAAGATAACTTTTAAGCCAAATTGAAAAGGTACTCATACCAGATTCCTTGCCTCTAGCAATAAGTTTTCAAATATCTTTTGCATTCTATTTAATGTACTAATTTGATTCATAATATCTGTAATTATAAAAAGTTTTCGTTCGGGCTCATTGGTTGGGGCTCACAATTGACTTTGCATTTGCTTTTCTATGTAAAAACACCTATAAAAATTTAAAGAGACAAATTAATACCAATACGTAAAATCATTGGAGATATTCACAACAAAATCATAACATAAAAGATCATATTAAGTATGTTTGTCAAGAATGCTCAAAACATAGATTTTATCCAAATTAAAGTTAGTTTATCACAAAAAAAAAAGTCATTAAAACCACTAAAAAATTTTTACAAGATGCAACTTTGATTATGTACTTTCTTTCAAGTAAATCCCATGCATAATTATTTTACTAATTAATATATTGATAATGATCGATAATAGATTCATATATATCCACGACATATGAAGTCATCATTTTTCCACTTACATCTTTTGTGAGTCTTTTTCACTGTTTTGTTCTCCTTTTGCTCGAGCTTATGAGTACTAATAAATCAATGGAAAATGATATATACAACCCTAAAGGTTGTATATAAGAAAAGATGTTGTATTTAATTTATGTAATTTAATATTTTTTTGCTTTGAAAACATAAGAATTTAATTATACTTTATTAGTTTAGCGTTTATTCTTATTTGAAAAGTTAAAATAATTATATATATAAAATATTAATCATATTCCAATCTCTAGATTAGATTCTCTTGAAAAGTTAAAATTATTAATAATAAAAATAACTTTCTTTTTTGAAAAAAACGCAAATTATAATTTATTATTAAAATGTGGGGGTGCAAAATGTGGGTGAATGTAAGATAGTATTAGTGGCTCCCACTTTGTCAATCTCAATCAAAACCATAAATTTTTGTTTGAGATAGTCTGACTATGAGATATTATTTATAAATATTGAATAACCTAACTAATACAATTATTAGTATATAAACTTCTTATTTTGAGATTGTATCATTGAAAGACGGTCTGCAATAACACAATAAACATAATGAGATGATCCACATGGACATTGGAATGTATGCATACTTATTTGTCCTTCCTTTTTTTTCTTATCAAATTGTGCACTTGCTTTTAGATAATGCACCAACTAATTTAAATCCTTACTTTTTTGTGTCATTTTTCCACTTTTTTCAAGGAATGCATTAATAAAAAATGATAGGAGTATCTCTTAAAATAAATTATAATATTAGTTGATTAGGAACAACATATCTCTCGTGGAAGTGTAACAATCTAAACCCATGTGCAAAGGTGGTGGTCGGAATTCTTGGACATTTTAGGGCATTTGAGCAAAATTTAAAGTATGAACCCTTAAAATAAATATAATGTGCATTCCCTTTTTAATGATAATTGATTGATTGATTGATATAATTTAATATTTTTAGACATTATTAAACTTCGCCACTCTTTTCATTTTATCGTCACCCCTTATATATTGAAATTCAAAAATTGTCCCTGATTACTTTTCACACCTTTAATATCTAACATTTCTTTAAAAACTTTCTTCGAACACTCATTGAACAAAAACAAGCTAAAACTAAAAATTGAATTACAATGGCCAACGAAAATGAGCATCAATATGATTGCGGAATCAATATGATTGTGTTAAAATTTGAGACATATTCACTCTAATGGCTTTAACTTTAAATAGAAAAATCACATAATTGTAATATTTGCGGCATTATAACCTAGACTTCAAGATCTTTCCAATGATATATTATATGCCCAATTCCGATAACCGAGCGAGAAATGACGGTCGTTTGAAGTTTATTTGTGCTGAAATTTGATACATGTTTATTCTTTTAGTAATAACTTTTTATAGAAAAATCGTATTAGTACTAGGTTTGCGGCATTGGAAACTAGACTTCAAGAGCTTTCCAACAACATATTATATGCCCAATTCTGACAATCGAGCGAGAAATGACGATCGTTTAAATTTTGCAGCAATTTCTAACGTTAGTCGCACGCGACCAGACCATGGTTGAATCGCACAAAATGTGCGATCAGACCATGGTTGAGTCGTTGTATATAATCCTACCTTTATTCTAGTTTGTTAGCAGCATACCCAATTATTACCTATTATTAGTAATATGTTATATTGTGGGCAAATTTATCACAAATGTTAGAATATTAGAAAATAATCCAAATGTGAAATCATTCATATGATGAGTAAAAGATTAAATTATTAATGTCAATTTTTTTTTAAAAAAAAACATACAAAACAAACCCAAAAAAACGAATACTTTGTCAACATTTTTACAAACCAATAGTTAAATCTTATTCTAAAAATAAAAAAAAACTAAAAAGTAGTACTCCCTCCGTCCCATTGAATTTACATTATTTTTCATTTCCGTCCATCCCACTTAATTTGGACAATGACTCATCACTTTTTTTAATCTCATCCGTACATTTTAACACTCTTTTATTTACATCCATTCAATTCATTCTCAATCTTTATTTATTACTCGTCCTTAAAAATAACCGTAATACTCTTTGATGCAATTTAAAGAGTACGGAGTAGTATTAACTTTAAGACTAGTCAGAAGTGAGTGGAATCAAATTTGTTCTATAAAAAGGGGAAGAGTCCTCCATTCTGTTTGTGATTTCTAAATTGAAGTTCCCAAATAACATACTCATCTTCCACTTCTCTTATTCATCAAATTTTATTCTTCCCCAAAAAAAATGTCTAATCTTACAGATCTCATCAATCTTAACCTATCTGACTCCACTGAGAAGATCATTGCTGAATACATATGGTCAGTTTTACCCCTTTTTTTTCTACCTTAATCCCACTTTTTGTTTCTACCCACCATTTTTTTCATCAATTTTCTATTAAAGATTTTAGCTTTTTTACTTTTTCTTGCTTTTTGTGTATACAACAATTATTTTTTTTCAGTTGGGTAGATTAGAAAATCCCTGTAAATAAATAAATTATAATAAAAAACATAACTACTAGATTAACCCATAAATTATTTCCCTTGTTTTTACTCGACCCTTTTTACCCTCGTTAAAAAATAATGATATAAATAAATTTTTGAGGTTTTTCTTTTGAAAAATAACTCATATGTAATCTATATGGAAAAAATTAAATAGCGATTTTGTTGTAGACAAGCTAAATAATAAATTTATCAAAAAATTTATAAGGGTTTATTGAAAAAATAACCCATATTTACTCTATATCGAAAAAATGATAGCGGGTTTTGTTGTAGACAAACTAAATAACAAATTTATTAATAAATTTTTAAGGGTTTATTGAAAAAATAACCCATATTTAATCTATATTGAAAAAATGATAGCGGGTTTTGTCGTAGACAAGCTAAATAACAAATTTATATAAATTTCTGAGGGTTTATTGAGGAAATAACTCATATCTAATCTATATCGAAAAAATTAGATAGCGGGTTTTGTTGTGGACAAGCTAAATAACAAATTATCAATAAATTTTTAAGGGTTTGTTAAAAAATAACCCATATATGTGATTGATATCGAAAAATTTAGATAGCGGGTTTTGTTATGTACAAACTCGATAACAAATTTATGAGCTTTACCCTCAATGGATCTTATGTTGTTGCATCAAATCTTACTATCCTCAAGAAATTAACAAAAAGAATGTGTTTTTGTATACTATATTGATGTTGACCAACAATTAATTTTTTTTTGAGATAATTTTTTTTTTTTTTTTTGTAAAATAGTGAATGGTTGTTGATGGTAGGTCAAGTTTGGCAGTAATATGTCTTTGTTGAATCTTGGTAAAGAGTATCTAAAATCTTGTCTTATGAATCTATTTTTAGGATTGGTGGATCTGGTATGGACATGAGAAGTAAAGCAAGAGTAAGATTTATTTACCCTTTTCATTATTTTTTAAATTACCCTGTAAAAATATTTTCTTGTAATTTAATTTTATTTATTTATTTATTATTGTTTTGATGATTTTATGATTGGGTTTTTGTAGACACTTGATGAACCTGTGACTGATCCTAAAAAGCTTCCAAAATGGAATTATGATGGATCTAGCACTAATCAAGCTCCTGGTGAAGATAGTGAAGTCATTCTATAGTATGTTTTTGTTGTTTACTAATTGGGTTTATTGTTTGATTTTTAAGCAAAAGATACCATTATTTAGAGAGCCTTGACCTTTTAGGGGCATTTGAAACAGACCCGATGATCCGAGATTTACCCGACCTTATAACCAAATCTGATTTGACCCGACTTCAAAAATGATTTACAATTATGTAAAAACAACGTGGGTACAAAACCTGATTTCAAACCGACCCGAAACACCCAACCCGAGAACCTGAATGAATACCTCTATCATTTATGGTTATCAATCATATTCATTAGATTAGTGATCAGTCATTGTCCATGAATTGGGCCCTTCTCAGAGTTTTAATTGGAATCAAACATTCATTTATACTCTTTATTCCATATGAGTTGCAACAAGTACAAGTTGGGTTGATTTTTGTGTCATTGTTTACTTATGGGTACAATAGAAGAGGTAAGTTTAATGTGTGGATGAAAATTGAAAAGAGAATGTAATTCATATTTATGAATAGAATTGTAGCAAATTTTACTAATCGGGCCAGTGAAACATAATTTGCCGGTTAATTCACTTTTTGAATTTGCAATACGCTCAAAATGACCGCAAAATAGCCCAAAACCGACCATAATACGATTTATAATTGTTGAGCTATGTTTTCCACCTAAAAATCAAATTTGCATTAACCTAAAATGTTCAATTTCCTTTATGTTTTGTTGTTGAAACAGCCCACAAGCTATCTTTAGAGATCCATTCAGGAGGGGCAACAATATCCTTGTGAGTTTTCTCTTGTGTTCATAGACTTGTATTTTGACATTTTTTTGTTTGTTTGTGTGTATTTAAATATATATACTGATAGGGGCAGACCAAAGACTATGGGGCCCCTCTTTTGCAATTTCTTTTGAAATGGGCCTCCTACGCCCTTTACGAATGATTAAAGAAAATTGCATCAACTGTAAAAATATGTAACACCTCAATGTATAAAATGCAAAAACAACACAAAATTAATCTTATAATCCAACGAATCTATTAAAAGTGAGAAATTAAATATGAACTGGAAAACTTGATTATACAAAAAAATGCATCTTAAAACTAATTTGGTGCCCCTAATTTTTGGGGCCCGAAGCGGTCAGGCACCCGAAATGTGCCTAGAACCGCCTATGTATACTAACCCAAGACAAAAAAGGTATCTTAAAACTAATTGACTTGATATTGGTGCTCATTGCAGGTTATGTGTGATGCCTATACTCCACAAGGAGAGCCAATCCCAACCAACAAGAGACATAATGCTGAAAAGATATTCAGCCATCCAGATGTTGTTGCCGAGGAACCATGGTATTGCTCGAGCGAATGCTGCTAAACTAAATAGTTCTATGATCGATAGTCTCGAGTGAACTTACGACTTATTGAAATTTATAGGTACGGTATCGAACAGGAGTACACCTTGCTGCAAAAGGATGTTAACTGGCCCCTTGGTTGGCCTGTAGGGGGTTTCCCTGGTCCACAGGTAATTTACTTGTGTTGGTCTTTGTATTTTTCAAACTTGATACATAGCAAAAATGAAGCACATAGTATAGATGAGATGAATTTGTCTCTTAATTAGTCTTGGAGAATTACTTGATGATAGTTCTAGTCCGAAATTGCAAGTTGATTTGTTGGATCAATGTAATCTGAAACGAAATTCGATCCGATACGAGAAACGAAAACGAGTATGAGATACGCTAGGGTTTCTGAAATGTAGAAGTAGATACAATGTTATTTTATAACAAAAAATTAATGAGAAAAAGGTAAGAAAAGAAAATGACTAAAATGAAAAGAAAAGAAAAGATGGATATGGTATTATATATGGTTTTGGGCTTGAAGAAAAACGTCGGGAATGTAGTTTCGGAAACGTGAATGTAAAGTTTCGGAAATGTTAATGTAAAGTTTCGGAAATGAGGGTTCCGGAACTGGATTCGGTGGTAAGTTTCTGGGGTCCGGTAACTATATGTTGGATTATGCGATAAGAAGGTTTTTATCGGTTTATATTTATTGGCGTTTTGCTTTCTAATGGAGAATGTTTGATTGAATCGGCTCGTCTGTCACGTTTATAGGGCCCGTACTACTGTGGTGTTGGTGCTGATAAAGCTTTTGGAAGGGACATTGTTGATTCACACTACAAGGCTTGCCTCTATGCAGGAATTAACATTAGCGGAATCAATGGAGAAGTTATGCCCGGACAGGTAAATCGAACAGCTTTCCGAGCTTGTTTATACGTTTTATGTGTTGCTTCCCGCTCTCAAAGTTCTTTATCCTTTTGTTTCTGTAGTGGGAATTTCAAGTCGGGCCGTCTGTTGGAATCTCTGCTGGAGACGAGTTGTGGGTTGCTCGCTACATTTTGGAGAGGATTACCGAGATTGCTGGAGTAGCTCTTTCTTTTGATCCGAAACCAATTCCAGGTGACTGGAATGGTGCTGGTGCTCACACCAATTACAGGTGCTTATCTTTTGCACTTTTGTGTCTGATCACATACTATTGCCAACTAAATGTGCAAGGTTTTTGATGGTTGTAGCACTAAGTCGATGAGGGAAGATGGCGGCTACGAGGTGATTAAGAAGGCCATCGAGAAGCTCGGGTTGAGGCACAAAGAGCACATCTCTGCGTATGGAGAAGGAAACGAACGTCGTCTCACCGGTAGACACGAAACCGCCAGCATTTCCACTTTCTTGTGGGTTAGTATTCATAATTTTCTTGTCACAAAATTGAAGTTCACGCTGATAGATCAGTGTAAACATAATACGCTTTTTAAATTCGCGATTTGCTTAAACTGACCTAAAAATAGCCCAAAACCGACCATAATTCGCTTTATAATGCATGAGAAAGTTAGCGAATGATATGACATTGTGATAGACTTCTCAAAACTTGGACTCTTTGGCATGTGCAGGGGGTAGCCAACCGAGGAGCATCAGTTCGTGTTGGACGAGACACAGAGAAGAATGGCAAAGGATATTTTGAAGACAGGAGGCCGGCTTCTAACATGGACCCATATGTCGTTACATCAATGATCGCAGAAACTACACTGCTTTTGAAGCCATAGAGCGGCCACGAACTTAATCAAGTAAACCAGCAGATCGATTCGTGTCTTGTGTTCTGCATCTGCCTATTCAAGTTGTTCGCTTTTTGGTTCATTTTTACACTTCCATTCAGACCGATAATCGTGTACAAACCGTTGCTTGCTGTTTGCTATGCGCGGGCAATAACATCAAATCCTTTGTCGCTTCGACAATATTGAAAATAACATTGTACCCTTCTTATTTCCTCCTAGAATATATGGAAAGTCGGAGAGGATCATTTCTCTGCCATTATTGTGCATGGATTTTTTTTGCATTGTTTGTAATTTATTGTCTTCAAATCTTTGAGCCTTATCTCGATCATCTCGATCTTAATAAGCTATTAATCGAATGCGGTTGTTTTCAAGCATTGAAGTTTGGTTTAGAATACGCGCAATATTGTTTTTGATTATTTTGTATTTATGTTGGTGAAGGTATCGGAGATCGGATTTGCATTTGTTTCGTTTTATATCCAATTAGATTGGGATAAGCTACATAAATAAGTGACTTCGAATATTATATAACACGTAATATACTCAGACCCTTCGGTTTTAACACTAGTTATAAAAGATTAAGTTTTTCTTCTTTTTGGTGTTGTAAGTGGTAATTTAACTTGCCTCAAATCAGAAAAGTGTACACGATTAATAGGATTAATCAATTTTTGTTATGTGTTTAAAGGGAATACATTTATGGATTGTCGCTCATTTTTCCTCGCCTAGATTTTGCTTTTGAGCGTAATTTTAGATTGATGATGATAATATTAATTTTTGTTCACAAATTCTTGTCAGAGACCGTCTCTTTGAAAGACCATCCCTAATTGGGTTGGCCCATTAGGAAAAATGTAGAGTAAACATAGACAATAAGTTTCAATAAATTGGGCATGAGAGACGTCTCTTAAAAGACGGTCTCTCAAAAGACTGGCCGATTTTTGTTATGCATGTGATTAAGTCATACTCCATGATTTTTACTTAAAGTGCCCTCCCATCTTGTGAAAAATGAAATGACTGGCTACAATTTAGGCCAGTGCTTTGATCCATGAACAAAGCAAGACCAATGCGTTCTATCAATGACAAATGAAATACATGGACAATATTTGAACTAAGTGCCTATAACCTTGTTTTTTGGTTTTTTTTTTTTTTTTTTTTTTTTAGATATGTTTTTTGGTTTATGATTATGAAATATAAATTATACCGAGTTAGTTGTCACTAAATTGCTGCTCATTTTTTTATTTATTTGAGCTTGAGACAGGTCATAAGTGATAAGCACAAATGAGATAACGTATTACACTATGAAGTTAGAACAAAAAGAAACTGTTGCAACTGGATACTTTGAATACCTTTGGACCATATGAGATATCCAACAAAATGTGACTCATAAAATTGAGTGTGGGTGACAACTATGAAGAGCAACCACTATAATTATATGTGATTGAGATGTGCCCTTAAAATTAAAAGACAAGTTTTATTGAACAATTATTAGACTAGCGTTATTATATGAAATGAATCAAAATGTTGGGCTTTAGTAGGAAGATAGATTAGCGGTAATCTAAATGGTTTGTTAGATAAGTGGACATCCTTTGAAGGCTTGAAATATAAAATTCAATACGGAGTTTTCTAAGAAAAGACTTAGAAGTCGTGAATATTGAGGAAAAAATAAATGAGAATCGTTTGTTTGAGTATGTGCAAAGATGGAGTATTTGTCAACCGGTTAAAGATAAAACGTTGAAACTCGAGGGACTTAAAAGACAACGAGGAAGACCGAAGTTGAACCGGAAGGAAGAAGTGGAAGAGGATATGAAGGATCTAGATTTATAGATTTGAGATGGTAGAAAATCGAAATGGATGAAAAAGAAGAATCCATATAGACGACCGTTAATACTGATATATTGGTTCATATAACAGACCTCGATATATGTTTAAGATTAAGACTCTAACATCCTTATTGTTTGTCTTGAACCATGATAAATAGTGTTGGAAGGAGAGAAACACACTCAACATGTGTTGAGTGGCGGATATAGGGTTTAGAGTTCCCTGTGGCACCAACGAATGGATGAAATTAGCTAATGTGAGCAGCATATAGTATCTTTGTGAAATAATATCTTAAACCAGAAAAAAGGTTTAATAGCAAGCAATTCCCCAACAAAATAGAAAAGAGCGAGCTGGGAGGGTAGTCAATCAATCACTTGAGATTCATATTGATCAATTGAAAAAGTTAACCATGGTGTTTTGTTATTCAGTCAACCTGAATCTCGACTTAATAGCATTCATAAAATGAATTAACCAAGACTCTTCACAGTAATTCACGGGAGATTCTAACCAAATAGTCAAATACCTAAAAATATAATCTGCAACTCCCACTTCTAATTTCTAAAGAATCATTATCTATTGTAAATCTGTGTACTTGGTGTGCTATTTAGTTCATATAGTCTGAATGAACATCAGGTTCTGAGACACAGTAGTTTCCCAATTCTAACTTCAATCAAATTTAGATGACATTGTTATCAGATATCAAAAAACACTTATATGCAATAAGAATCAAGATTAAGAATAAAGATTAAAACAACAAGATTAAGAAATTAAGATTATGATTAAAAATTATAACATAAAAATTAAGATTAAGAGTGAAAACACCTAAAAATTCAAAATTTTGACCATAGAGGATAAGATTAAGATCAGAGCAAAAAAAATGTCAAAATTTTTTTTCCGGGGCCCGTACATAGATCTGCCCCTACACTGCATGTGTTGTTCATTCTGGTAAAGTAGTTGGTTGAAATAACTTATTATTATGAATAAGCTATTTTTGAACAAAATGCTTATAACAATGAATTCAAAATCAACTTGTCAAACCAATTAATAAAATTAATTGATGAAATTATTCACTATAATGCTATCAGTCATTCGCCAAACATTCCAATATTTATTGGGATAAGATTGACCATGTCGTAAGGGCAAGCATTTAACCACTAGGTTAATTCAATTATGGGAAATTCAACGTGGTAAGGTTTACGTAATTGTTTCACTGTGACCTTTTTGCAAATAAAAACGTTAGCAAACATTAATTTTGAAGTTTTATGGTTGTTGAATGCATATTTATGCGACTCACTATTTCAAATGCCATTAGTTTCAACTTTTTTCTCCAAAACATAAACCCCAACTCTGCTATCTTTCATCCAAATCATATTTTTTCCTCCAAATCCAAAGAATGGTAGAGTTTGGATTTATATTTTGAGGAAAAATGTTGAAACTTATGGCATTTGAAATGGTGAGTTGTATAAATAAATCGTACAACAACCTTAAAGCTTTGAAATTAATATTTCCTAACATTTTGCAAACATATTATGTGCAAAAGGTCACGGTGAAACAATTTGGTAAACCACAAGATTACCACATAGATTTTTTAAAAATTTTGGTTACCAAGTAAAGAACTCAAAAACTCCGGCTTACCACGTAAAATTTCCTTTCAACTATTGTAAAAATTTTTGGCTAAATGGTTATATCTCTTTCTCGTCCGAGAAGAGTTTGATTGATTTAGAAAGAAAGAAAAACATGGGTGTAGATTACTACAAAATTCTTCAAGTTGATAGAACCGCTAAAGACGATGATCTCAAGAAAGCTTACAGAAAACTTGCTATGAAATGGCATCCTGACAAAAACCCTAACAACAAGAAAGATGCTGAAGCTAAATTCAAACAAATCTCTGAAGCTTACGATGTAATCTTTTGTATTTTCTTATCAATTCAATTAAGTATTGATCGAATTCATTTTTAATCATTGATTTTGATTATTTGCTTATGCTGTTGAATAATTATTTTAGATTTTAAGTGACCCGCAAAAGCGACAAATATACGATCAATTTGGGGAAGAAGGGTTGAAAGGGCAAGTACCGCCACCAGGATCTAGCGGGTTTTCGGGTGGTTCAGATGCTGGACCTGGATTTACATCATTCCGATTCAATACTCGGAGCCCTGATGATATTTTCTCTGAATTTTTCGGGTTTTCAAGCCCATTTGGTGATATGGGAGGATCTAGGGGCGGTTCTGGTCTAGGGGGTTCATCTGCATTTGGAAGAGGACCTTTCTATGGAGATGATATTTTCTCCCAATTTAGTCGTAGTGCCGGTGGTGGCGGCGGTGGTGGTTCTGAGGCTTCTTCTATTCCAAGAAAGGGGGCTGCTATTGAAAGACCATTGCATTGTAGTTTGGAGGATTTGTATAAAGGTACTACTAAGAAGATGAAGATTTCTAGAGAAGTTGATGCTTCTGGGTAAATCCATTGCTTTTCTCTATCTTAATCTTGTTTTTATTGCTATTGATTTTTACAATTGTGAATTTATGATCTCATGTTGATTTGCCTTTGCCCAAGTTTCATCAGTTTTGAGTAACTTTTGTAATGTTTTCTTGGTGAGGTACTGAGGTACTGTGCAGCAATTGTGATTTATGATAGAAGGAAATGGAGGGAATAGAAAGGGAGGGAAATGGAGGGATCATATTTTGTTCATTAAGATACCAAAAGGAAAGAGGACGGAATTTTAGTGAAGAGAATTGGAGGGGATTATATGGGTCATCAGACTAATATGGGCTGATACCTTCTGATTATACCAAATTCAATCCATGGTCTTGGATTTACACTATGTTTGGATAACATTTTGGAAAGGAGAGGAAAGGGAGGAGAGATTGATGTGTTTTCCTTTCAACTTCTTTGATATATTGAAAGGATCAGTTTTGTTTCAAATGTGAAGGAGTTTCTTCGTCCAATTCCCGTCTGTTCATTTTCCTCCCTTTCCCTATTGATACCCAAATGAGAAAATTGCATTTTTTAAATTTTTTTTATTTTCCTTCTCTTCCTTTTCCTCCTATCCATATGTAGTGTTAGTGTTGGGTGCAAGCTTTGGTTAAGGTGGTTGGTTTTAGTTTCGATGCAGGGTTAATCATGCATTATAGCTTTGCTCGATGGTCTTAGATGTTAGTGAAATGGAAATTACTTTATTTATATGCTGATTTTCTGTGCAAAATGGGAGAGCAGTTCTGTTGCAGTTGCTGTGAGAGAACTTTGAATGTAGATGAGGTGGTGTTTGAATGGAGGATCTACTGTGGATCTGTTGGGTCATACAGGGGTGCTGGCTCATGCCCAAACCACGGCTTGTGACTAGAATAAATTGTCACTACTTGTGAAGTTCACATTTATGCTTGATACTAGTTTATGGATCTAGCATTGCCTCAGTCGTTACATAGCCGGTGAGCCCATTGTCGCTAATCCTTGATCTATGGGTGTAGTGTTGACTTGTCAACATCTGGAATTTAGAATCTAGAATCAGAATAGTTCCCTAATCATTAACAAACAGTGGCAACATAAACAATGTTACACTGCATACGTAGTCTATGATGCAAGTCTACTGTCAATTGATCAAGCCAGACTGCCATCGCCATAGTAGGCTAAGGTTGATTGAAAATATAACCTTAACTAAACAGTGCCAACATAAACAATTTTACACTGCTACAATGCCACCATGAAACATAAGCAGATATAATTTTGGGATGGAAAGCAAAAACTTAAGTGAAGCGGGTATCCTATGTTCCGACCCAAATTATCCGATGATTTGGCTCGGTACAGGTGCAACTCCTGTGACTTGACAAGTTGACATCTTGGCCTTTATTGACGTTTTTCTAGTATTCAGTATTCACTAATCACTATTACTACTTTTTCCTAATATTACATTTTCCTTATACTCTCATGAGAAAATATTAGCACTTTCATTGGAACGGTAGTGTCTAATGGTTGGCCGAGGCCTAAGCTGCATATATGATAGATCAGTGTCTTTAACTTTCGATGTGGCTTAATTGCTCTTCAATAATTTTGTACAGAAGTAGGAATTGATGGGTGCTCTTTGATTGTTGGGTGACTTTTGTCAAACAATTGATTTGTTACTCGTGCAGGAGGCCAGCCACAGTGGAGGAGATCCTCACAATAGATATTAAACCAGGTTGGAAGAAGGGTACAAAAATCACTTTTCCGGAAAAGGGAAACGAGCAGCGGGGGGTTATACCCTCGGACCTAGTCTTTATCATTGATGAAAAGCCTCACAGTGTATTTAAAAGAGATGGTAATGATCTTGTTGTCACCCAGAAAATCCCTCTTGTTGAAGCTCTAACAGGTTATACTGCACAAATCACTACACTTGATGGACGTTCTTTATCGATACCTATCAACGCAGTTATTAGCCCTTCATATGAAGAGGTGGTTAAAGGAGAGGGAATGCCCCTTCCCAAGGATTCCTCTAAAAAAGGCAATTTAAGAATAAAATTCAATATCAAGTTTCCAACAAGGCTTACTTCAGAGCAGAAGACCGGCCTCAAACGGTTGTTGTCTTCATGAATAATAGACACGGCTTTATCCGTATGCCTTATTTCTTCATGCTGTTATATTTTCTGAAGTAAATGCACATTCCCTAGCATGGCAACTTTTGAAAGCTCAATCATAGATGGGATTGTATTTTCCCTCGTTTATCCTTATGACCATTCGTTGTCATATCTCTGTATTTTCCGTTGTATTGCTTTTTCCCGACAGCCTGCTTAATCTCTTGCGTATGGCCGTTTCAACTGTCAAGTCTAACACGAAACCCTTGATATGTCTTGGTTGACTTGTTGACGTTGCGTAAACACGACAGTAGAGGTTTGATTCAGTGAGCTATGCAGAGTCGAATTGATGTAAGCTGACACACATTGGTGCTGCATGCTGTGTATATTTAGTGAAGATGGTGTGTATAAGAATGCATTTACCTTCTTTTATGTGTTCACTTGTATTTACGGTCCATTTGGTAGGTTGTAACAAACGGTGGTAATGGGAATGAAAATTAGTGTAATTTTGGTTGAAAAATCTCTTGGCAATTTTGATGGACATGCTTGTCAAACTTCAATCATCCCATTTTCTTCATAAAATTTATTCAAATGCATTATTATCGGAAGAAGTGGTATCGGGTGATAATGGAAATTTGTTAACTAAAAATATTTTTTATGATCAAAGTTTCATGACCATGGGAATAATATTGAACTTTTGATAAAATTTTACACCATAAATCATTTCTATTACAATCATTTAGTACCACTAATCAACGGACCGTAAGTATATAAGCTAAAATTGCTGGCTTATTTTGAATTCTTATATTTGGGTTCATTATCCAAAAAATTCAAGATCATATTTGGATGCCTGTGTGCCATGGTTACAACTTACATGAACATTACGATAGATGTCTAAATAAACAACTTATACTTATTTATATTCCTCTGTGGCTCTGTCGGATGGTTTTGCAACAATTTTTTTATACGTTGAGAGGGTTTATATTTTTACTTTTGACTATGATTCATACTTTTTTGATTCTTATTTGCATATTTATCTGTCTTTTTATATATTTCTCCCGTTTTTCCATAATATATATTCCCACCGATTCAATTTACATGTCCTATTTTCTTTATTAGGTAAATTTATCCTACTTGTCCCATTTGTCACTAGTTTTTTTACTTAAATACCTTTTGTTTACACAAATATTGATATCTCCACTTAAACTACTTAAAATATTTGAACTACCACCTTAACAGTTAGTATAATCACTTATAATACCCAACTACCCAATTTTGGTAGCCCCCACTACTCTTAATTTGCGTGCCCAATTCAAAAGAGACAAGTAAATTGAATTGGAGGATTTTTTATTTTATTTTTTTACTTTTCTTTGTTTGCATAGAAATATACTTGTTGTATGTTGAACATTTAGCTTATTGGTGGACGGAGTCACTCTAGAGTTCTAAGTATATGGGGATATGAGTATACCACTAAGTGACCATGAATTATTTACAAAAAATGAAGAAAAAGAAAAATGCTAAGACATTACGGATCGTTAACGCTACGAAATGGCATCATCGATCAAAGATAAATAACCTATCAATCTTTCTACGAACTATCAGCGTTATACGCGATCTTTGCGCTTAAACTTGGTTTGTGGACTAGATACACTTGGTGAGTAGTACGGTTTAGCTTAGGGTTTGAGGGATCTCTATTCATACAAGAACGTATAACTTAAAACACAATAATTATTCTTTTTGAAAACTTTGTTTCTCGGCGTAAAATTTGCTATGTTTCTATTTGATATTTGTTTTTGCTATGTTTCTATTTGATATTTGTTTTCTGGTTCGTTACAATATGGAACATTGAGTAAGAGCAATGTATCAAAACCTTCACTAGCATTTATTGTATCTCAAAGCAGACTTTAAAGTTTTTCTTAAATGCCAAATTAGGGGAGACAAGTATTGCTTAAGGAACGGTTTTATCCCACCTTAAACGCAATTCATAAATTTACAGTTATAAATATAGTCTTTTTAATTAAGTTATTTCAAGTTAATTTTCTAATACAAGATTCGCACATCTTGATCTCATTGTAGTCAACATTGGTTGTGTTAATAATATATTTTTTATCAGGGGCGAAGCAAAAATACACTATAAATTTTTAGGCCTTTTTTGTTTTACATTTTTGGTGATTTTGAAGCCTAAAAACAAGTAGTTAAACTAAAGTAAAAGCAATGTAAATTAAGGTTAACTAATACTTGAAGCTCCTAAATTTAGGGGTCCTGTACGATCGAACACCTTGCACAAGCTCATAACTTTTCAATTTTAATTTCCACAAATTACAGACCCCATAGCACAAAGGGAGTATTAGTTATGCAATTTGCTAGATCCAACCATCACAATCATTTAATCTCAACCGTTTATTATTTTAGTATAAAATCTTATCTCAAATTTAAAGTTTTGTTTTAAATTTCACTTTGGACATTATAACTTGAGTATTTTGCTGTTTTTGTAGACAAACGTTTTTTTCCTAATACGATAGTAATATTTATTAATAGTAATGTATCTTATTAAAAAAAATGTAAAGTTAAAAATTTTTAATGATAAGCATTAAGAATATAAATCATTCAAATTTTTCAATCAAATATTCAAATCAAAATTTTGTAGTTTCTATGCATGGTGCAAAATGATTAAGAGTGTGGAGTATCAATATCATTAAACTAATAACTAAAGAAAAAATTACCTACAATAATCTAATTTATTTGTGATTTTCCTACAATAATGCCATCTATTAATTAACCATGAATAATCTCAACTTTAAAAGGTATTTACCTAGAGTAAACTTGGATAACCCGATGACCTACTATAATAGGTAATTCACTAAAAATGTAAACTGAAAATTAATTTAAAGTTAGAGAAAAATTTTGAAATTGCACATAAATTTTTCTTAATCGTAAAAAAATCATAATTTTTTTTTGAAAATTTTTTCAAACAATTTATTTTAATTTATCTTTTTTTAAAAAATAAAACTTGTTATAGCAAGTCATCTAGTCACCGGATTTACTTTAGGAAAAACACCTCTCAAAATTAGGATTATTCATGGTTAATCAATTTATTATAGGAAAATCACGATTACGTTGGATTATTCTAAGTAATTTTTCCATAACTAAATGGATTACTCCATATTTTTAAATACGAATTTTCAGTCTCCTTCCCAATAGAGATTCCCCAGCCTTGCAACCAATTTGATTTATCTAAACATGCCCCTTCTAACTCACGACTCAAGATCCACCAAAGCTATGTTGCGGGTCACAACATAACGACTTCGAAGGTTTTCGCCTCAGAACACTTAACTGCTTCAAATGGGAGTTGAAGAATTAGTGTAGGTTGATCGTACAACACGATGTTGCTTTTCCGAATGGAACAACGAAAGGTGAGGCTTGCATGATAGGAGCAAACTCATAAAATACATCTTAATTCTCAAAACAGTTTCATACACAACCATTATTGAAAAGGGTGTTTCTTTTTCAGCCTCTGGACAATTTAGAGATATTATGGCAGAAATACAACAGCTAATGTCGATTATTAACAGCTGACAGCGGCCGCAACTATAAATTAAATGCCAAAACAATGTCTCTAATGACAATTTTGTCATGGCAATCCAGCAAGTGAAAAATCTGAAAAATACAAGTATAATGCTGAAACGCCCGGGGCTTAGAAGAAAATTCACCCCACGGAAGTTAATGCAAAGGGAATAAAATTTACTTTTTCAACAGCTGAGATGAGCACTGAGCCATTATCTTTGACGCCCTGGTAATTGCATCGGTCATATAGAAATTTTCAATTGCTGACTTGAAAGGAGCTGGATTCACTTCCTTCTTGATCTCAGGTTTTATCAATGCAGAGAAAGTTGCTGGTTCCCGCTCATCCATGCTTAGCAAGTTTGGTGCCACACTCTTCATTCGTTGTCGAATATCTTTTAGGGAATCATAAGGCAATCTCACTCCAGCTGTCTCAGATAATGCCCTGATTATTTTCCAGTCATCCCTAGCATCGCCAACAGTAGGAACTGCTGGTATGGTTTGCTGAGTGCGACCTTCAGTATTTGCATATGTACCTTCCTTCTCAGAAAAAGCCGATGCAGGCAAAATGACATTGGCACGATATACACTCTTATCACCATGGTGACCCTGATACACAACGAATGCGTCACTCGGAAGCTTGTCCAAGTTCACGTCATCCGCACCCATAAGATACAGAAACTTAGCAGACTCGATACTTTTGTCAGATTCCGGCACAAGACCAAGGTCCAGAGCAGCTGCTTGAGAAGCATTTAACAACAAAACATTAAGACCATTCCAGTCTGGTCTAATTACATTTGCTGACTTTGCAATGGTTTCAACAACAGATAGGATTGCATCTTTATCCTCTCTCTCAAAGAGTCCAGCACCAACAATAATAGCTGGATTCTTAGCATTTTTGATGGCCGAGAAAAATGAATGACGGCCTTCAGCGATTTCTTGCAGGGTCTGTGGGCCTGTTCCAAGATGTTCATAGTCATAGTTGAACTCTGCAGCCGGTCCAATATAACCAACTTTAGCAAAGTTATTTCGTGCTGCTTTCCGGATTCTAGCATTTACCATGGCAGCTTCAACTCTAGGCTGAGGAAAGCAACAAAAAGAGAATATTTGAGATGCATAACAATGGAAATTAAATAAAACCAACAATGCGTCATAATTTGACAAGAATATGAACTTTCTAAAGGTTAAAGTATTCTTAGGCTCTTAGCCTAGGGATGACAGCTTCAACTCTAGGCTGAGGAAAAGCATCAAAAAGAGAACATTTGAGACTTGAGATACATAACAATGGAAATTAAATGCCATAATTTGATAAGAATATGAACTTGTAAAATTTGAAGTATTCTTAGGCACTTATGAATATAAATATTAAGCAAGCTGAAGTTAGCAACTACATTCAAATACATGAATGATAACAGAAATAATAAAGATATTTGATATTTATAGAGCACTAATGATAGCGATGATAATATTGTAAATTAACTATTTGCAAAGTTTACAGGATTGTTACAATTTTCTCTGATATTTTCAAAGGTATCCATATTTTTCTATATTCACTTAACATTGAAATTAAGTAAAAAGCATATCTCCTATTTCCATTATTATTTCAGAAACTTAATTTTATGGCTTGTTCCAAATGAGTCGTACACTTTCCCTTTTCATATTACTCACTTTTCCCAATGATATTAACTATGAAAACTCAAAAGCAATAGAAAATCATGGTACTACATCAATAGTATCAGATGAGAAGATCTTTGAGAACAAGATACGACAGGAACATATACCTGAGTGCCCACGAGAAGAAAGACATCTGCATTTTCAAGGTCAGAAATGGCAGTATTCAAAAGATATCCTGAACGCAGATCAGCTTGAGGTTGTGCGCCATTTCCTTCACACAAGACATTATTTGATCCCATCTTGTTCAAGAAATCCTTCAATGCCATCATAGCCTCAGCATCAGACAATTTACCAGCAACACCCACAATCTCTTCTGGTTTAACTTTGTGAACAACATCAGCAATCACATCAAGGGCATCTCGCCAGCTGACAGTATTAAAACGTCCATCAGAACCACGAATCATGGGGTCATTCAATCTTTGCCTCTTCAAACCATCATAGCAGAACCGTGTTTTATCTGAAATCCATTCTTCATTTACATCCTGCGAGAATGTGGTACATGGTTACAACTCACAACATGAAAGCACTCATCCATAACAATGACATTGTTATTTTTTTAAAGCTATATGAGCAAATTTACTGTCAATTGTAGCAATTATTCAGAATTTTGTAGGGGCTTGATTCTAACAATTGCTCAAACTCAACAAAAATCATGATAGGCCCATTAAAGGGACCAACTTATTAACAGATATAAATTCAAAAATAAAATATGGAACATCAAGTGCTAGCCAAAAAAGTGAGGATTGATTTAGAATGAAATCTTCTTAAGCAGTAAGCATTGCTACAACAATATCAAGTGGGTTACAGTTTACAGGCATTTTGTTGGATTCTAAGTTGATAGTAGATGATAGATCTTGTTTTAGCATATTATTTGATGTAAAAGTCAACCCATCAAAACTCAGTTCCCTGATCCATCCAGTATTTTTTTCTCCAACAAAGTAACGAATTAAGAACTGTTAGCTTGGTATGGTTATTGCACCATGTTAGAAGTCTGCTAGTGATAAGGATGCAGATTCTGCATTCGACGATTTAGAAAAATTCTACTGAAGATCTTTTTAGAGAACAGGAAGTATGGCAACATAGTAAGAATGGGTCCATTCTATTGAAATTTTTTGAAACTCGTGAACAAAATTTGTACATGGTCTTTCCTCCTATAAATTCTTGAATACATGAAAGACAGTTCCACCAAAAGCATATTTTTTCACATGGGATGTCTTCAAACAGAATGCCCCATCTAAGGATATTCATAATTAGATTCGTTGCAACATGTAGTTTGCAACTTAAGAAGGCAGACTCAGAGTCTATTTGTCACCATCTGCTTTCTTGTCCTTGGGTTCTTTGGCTTTGGAACCTTTCTTCAAGATGAGTTTGGCTTGGTATTGTTCTGTTTATTAATTCTCACAGCTTGGAAATAAGAATGATTTTTTTTTTTGCTTGCTAAGCGTGAACTGTGGACTGTGGAAGATGAATAAACATAATACGATGGTGCACTTGGAATGATAGTGCAAAATATTGCCGTCAACACGGCATCACAACTGTTTAAAAAGGCTTTTGACCTTACCGCAACCAATATAGAGTTAGAGACAACCATGAAACTATTCGTATCGGCTGCAAAAGCTGTTTCATGGCCGTGAACGCATCCGAAATTTTTGCAATTATTTGGAAAAGAAAACAGTAAAGATTTCGAGGTATTAGTTTTCCCTCTATACTTCCAGATTTCAAATCGAATTTTTCAAAATTTTGGAAATCTAGATATTGGGAAAGAATTAGGAATACATACCGGCAATCATATATATTACATTTTGGACATTTTACATATTCTACCCCTTCTATTTCTCTCTTTACACTTGCAAAATTTATTCACATTTCACCATTTTGGCCCACTCCTTAATTAGTTTTCCTGATATGGATGAGAAAACCTAACCACAAGATTAACATTGGATGCAAAGGTGCACAATAAGTAGAGCACTATTAACACCCTCGTGTTATGCTCCTTGGCTACCACCACTTGACAGAAAATTTAGGCCATCAAAAGCATTCAAAATGTCTGTATATGATACACATCGAAGAGAACAAGAAACTTATACATAATGCACAGACATAGTCATGGAAATGCATGATGAAGCAGAACAACTCTTCATGAGCAGGTAGTCGTTTTACATGATATATTGTGGATACCTTCGTCGTTTAGCAAGTCATAACGTTACAATTTTAAATAAAAGAACTCCCACAAAAATTATATCATAGAGAAACCGGAAAAACTAAAGCTACTAAGATGAAGCATATGAAAAAGAGCTTTGGTATAGAATCAAGAGTACCTCATTGAGTCGTGGAATGATACGCATCACCTCTGGTCCTCTACTATCAATCCGTATGTTTGACCCAACAGCGTCTGTGACATCAATACTCTCAGTTCCCTTCAACTCCCAATTTCGGGCCTTAAATGCAAAAGGTTTTGAAGTAAGGGCTCCAACTGGACAAATATCAATTACATTGCCAGACAGCTCACTTGTCATAAGCGTTTCAACATAAGTACCAATTTCCTCACCACTACCACGACCTAACATACCAAGATCCTGAACTCCAGCTATCTCACTTGCAAACCTTACACATCTGTTGACAAGAGTAACCAAACGTACCAAACAAAATAATAAAATAAGAAGACGCCACGAGAAAGCACATCATCAACTTGTTTTTGAGAACAATGAAGACACTATTAGGGACAAAGAACTTCAAGTAAAGAAAGTTAGTAAAACAGTAACCAGAGTGGTGGCCAATGAGGAGCTTAATCTTAGTAGATATTGCATTAACAAAAGTAAACAAGTCAAACTGCATGGTGTGCTTATTCTCAAGGAAAACAAACAAGAGATGCTTGCGGACTACAAATGAACAAAGTAATTAACAAAAAAGCTACTCGTCAAAGACTCATTGAATTGACATTGGATTCGGAATAATCATCCATAACTTGGGCTAGCTTCAACAAGAAGCATTAGTCTCTATTTATATTATCACCTACTCGTTAAGGACTCATTAGCTTGCTTTCACCAAAAAAAAACCTTGATTATAATTTGGAAAATTCATCAAGTGGCAGCTATTAACATTTGGTTTTATCAATGGTCGACGAGCACCTATTTCAGATAATTGTCTAAACGATCTTTTACTCCCTCCCTCCCTCCCTGTCATATTTTTTTTCACTTTGTTGTTTTCTTTCC
This sequence comes from Amaranthus cruentus, assembly GCA_019425755.1. Taxonomy (NCBI): domain Eukaryota; kingdom Viridiplantae; phylum Streptophyta; class Magnoliopsida; order Caryophyllales; family Amaranthaceae; genus Amaranthus; species Amaranthus cruentus. The sequence continues at coordinate 10,504,722 of CM033460.1, forward strand.
CATTTCGCAACCTATCTCTCTCTCATTACCCCACCATGATATCTATACTAACCAACCCCACACCATCACACCACAAAATATCCCTAATTCTCCCATTAGTGCCTCTTTCTCTTTCCTAAGCAAACACAGATTTTTGTTGCCAACAACCACCACTAGTACCCTCTTCACTTAATCCTAATTAGTCTTTAATTAACTATAGCAAGTTTGATCAAGCTCTTTACAATGCAATTTGCATTATTTCCAGCCAAATGCACCTTCAATTTATGCCAATAAAGCTGCAATGGAAGAATCCATCAAGCATCAATTCATCACTCAAGGTAAATCCTTGGAGGCACTCAGTTCAACTGAATTTTACTCTAGAAGCTTGCCAACCATTTTTATTCCCAGTATAATGATAAAGGAAGGATTGGAGTGGTGGGGTTCTAAAGAACTTTAAGACCTCATTTGAATTGAAAGAATCAGAAGAAAAGGAAAGGAAGGAAGCGATTTGGAGCGTGACAATATCCTTTGTTTAGATAACATATTTGAAGGGGAGGGAATTGGAAGGAAGTGGTTTGAAGGGATTACCTTGATGTTATAATTGACCAATTCTCTCCAAAAGTGAAAAGATTTGAAAGATAAGTTTTTTGATCCTCTTCCGGTTAACAAACAAGGGAAGTGTTTCTCTTTCCTCCCTTCCCCTTCCCTTCTTTTCCTTCCACTCGTAAATTCTTATCCAAATATACAGTAAGTATTGTGATATTGGTTAGCAACTTCATTAAAGGTAGAGTACAAGGTTTCTTAAAGAGGTTATAGAGAGGGATATGTTGTAAAAGGTTCCTTTAAACAATTATTTTGAACAACAGGTGCCTCTAGAGAAAAAACTATTTAAACTAGTTTCTGATGAAATCTATGACAAAAAATTGAATAAAGCGTAATAAAAAATAATGTTAGTTTCAAGGACAAATGATATCAACTTCTTCTATGAATAATATGAGTCCTGATCAATCAATAATGATACAAGTTAATCTAAGCTTAACCCCGGAAGCAAATAAATCGGTAAAGTAAAAGAAGCAAATTGAGCAAGCCAATAGATTGACACTTAACATACCTGGTACACTGGATACACCGAGTCATGACAGTTTTAACAAGGGGACCCAAGTTCTTATCAACAACAGATCTTTTCATTTCGGTGAAGCGACCCCTATCAGAACCAAAGGCCATAGACTGATCTTGGAGGTCACATTCTCCACCCTGATCACATATAGGACAATCTAGAGGATGATTCATAAGTAAAAACTCCATTACTCCCTCCCGAGCTTTCTTCGCTAATGGAGTATCTGTCTTTATCTTCATCCCTGCATAACATGACATCATTTCATTAGAAATCAGCATTTTAATCAACAGTTTTAAGAAATGTTGCAAGTAAGAAGAAAAGAAAGTAATTAAAGAATCAAAAAGGATATGTATACCAGGAAGAGCGGGCATAGCACAAGAGGCAACAGGTTTAGGAGATTTCTCGACTTCAACCAAACACATACGACAATTCCCAGCAATTGAAAGACGACTATGATAGCAAAATCGAGGAATATCAATACCAGCAACCTCACAAGCTTGAAGAACAGTGAATCCCTTAGGAATTTTGACGGAGTAACCATCGACGAAAACTTCAATAGCATCTTCAGGATTAGGAAAATGAACCCTAGCATTGTTGATTGGGGGACGAGGTGGAGGAGGAGGAGGATCTGGAATTGCCTCAGCAGCAGCAGAATCAGGATTATTGAGCTGAGGAGTTGAAACTACTGATCGAATGAGAGATCTATGGAGGAAGGGTGAAGCTCGTCGAATCATCGATCGAGATGTCAATGAGCCTAACCCCATTTTTGCGTTTTCTAGCAATTGTTTTCTCTCTCCTTTTGTCTACCCTCTCGACTCTTGTTAATATTTGTAGTATGTGGGAGAAGCGGCCACAATTTGGGTAATGGTTGGGAAATCACTTTTTATCGTCCATACTATAAACGCCTCTTAAAAGCTCAGCCTTTATCTCTCTTTTAACTTACAAAATCACTAATTAATTTATTTTTTTAATTTATAAATTAGGCCGCCCAAACTTGAGACGTCTATTGTATATACGGTCTCGAGTAAGAATTTGTGTTAAACAAACTAATCTATTCGATAAAATTGTTGGTTGGTTTAATCAGGTAAAAGTATTGGTTGATACTTGATAGGTTAAATTTAAGTTATTTGTTTGATTAATACCTTTTAAGTGAAAAAATATGATATTTTAATTCGAAATCAAAAAATTACTCGTATTTTGACTTTTTTAAATTTCTTTCGATTTTAACCTACTTTTTTAAAAGATAATCAACAAACTACTAATACGTTAACAAATAACTCCTTAATGACAACTAAGTTAAAGAGTTATAGTTATAATCATCAACTCTATATCTCGCACAAATAGGAGTCCAAGGCAAGAAGGTGGACAATAGTTCATACTCGTACCCCCTCCAACTAAATGGTAAAAAGGAATACATGCACTTCGACCATATTTTTTAACTAGCGACTGGTAAAGATGATTATGACGTCCAATTTTTAAAAAACACTGCTATAGCCTGTAAAAGTGATGACTATCGTATAACTAAGTACTCATTTCGAGTGGATTCTAAAACAATGTGACTCATAATGTAAATGTGACGTCTGTTTCTCAAAGTAGCTAGTGCCAGTAAAACGACGTTAAATGTCTTTTTGGTTTGCATGTCAAGGAAATCAGCTTCTCAATATTCATTTCCGATAAATGCTGAGACTTGTAAGAACCCATCCAAATCAAATGAGGCATCTACTAGTACATCAATCATTAAAAGAGGAAGACTAAAAAAAGCATCCTGGTAGAGTTCCACTAACAACATCATCACCCCCTATAGCAACACAAACCACAAGCAGAGCCCCTAAATCAGCTCCACCAGCAATTACAACAACCACCACTGTAACAGACTCAAAAATCTCAATATTAATCTTCCGATTAATTATTCTAAATCTTCAATTCAAATTCCTAATCCTTTGGTTGTTCATTTCTAATCATCTTTAATTCCTAAACCGTTTCCGATTTTGTAATTTCTTTTAAATATTAAAGTTTAAAATAATATTTTCTTTGAATGTTTTTTTTATGAACACTAAAATATTATTTTGTTATTTTATTACGAAAAGTAAGTTTTATTATTAAATTTACGATTTTGTAAAATGTTTTGTTTTGTTTTTTTTTCTTTAAAACTAACATTACCACTTATCAATTTAACCTTAAATTTAAATTTAATTATTTTATATTTAAAAAAGAGCCATATTTTTTTTTATCAACTTTAAGTATAGTTTTAAGCAAAATTTTCCAAGTAAACTATCATATTTTCATGATCAAAATTACCCATTACTATATATTTACTTGTACATACTAGAATAAAAATTTGATGAACCAAAATCATTTCTATTTAACCCATGATGTTCATTACTTACAAAATCTAACCTTCTACACTTCATCTCTTATACATCTACTTACACACTCTAACTCTTACAAGTTTTACTTCTACACTCCAACTCTTACACATACACTTACACACTCCAAACCACTTACACAAGTTAACCTTCTTCCATACTCCTAACTTTCTTATTCATACAATTTACTAGAAATTGCCCAAAAATCTATTATAAATACCCCTTGGACATAAGAACAATTTCACCTTCATTATCAAATCTTTCTAACATTCTTCTAATATCTTCTCTTCACTAAAATCTTACAAACTTAATACATTTATTATTAGTTGAAGAAATTCAAGATGGAGTTTAGAACACTCTTTATTTAGTTAAGTCATCATCATTTTGGAGCATTATTGGGTTATTATTTTGGGTACATTATGTATCATTATTTTTAAAGTTGAGATTTATTTATTTTGGGAGCTTGGATTAATTATCTTTGGAGCATTATTATCTATTTTGGAGGGTCTTATATCTTATTATTTTCCTAATTAGTACTTAGTACTAATCCTTGGTGTTAGTATGGTATAACTTCTTACCCTACTCTTTATGTGGAATTTCACTTTATATTTACATTATAATATACAAAGTATGAAATATGTTGATTATGTTTAAGTAAGAAATTAGTTTGATGAAATTATAATTAAGAATATATTAAATATATTTATGCTAAAAGTATTGTAGTATGTTAATTTAGTAATCTTTAAACAAGTTTAGGAAGTTGGGTGAAAAATTATATTGTAGTGATATTAAGTATACTTTTTGTTATAAACTAGTGCCAGTATGTTTATGAATTATTTGTTATATTAAAAATGTTACTATATTTAAGAACTTTTATGTTAAGAACGTTTATTAGTACGTTTACATTAGCCTTCAAACTAGTTTATAAGGTAATAAATTATTTAATGAACGTATGTTTATAAAGTATGGTTATATAAAGAATGTTGTTATTATAATTTAATTTAATGTTATAGTTTATCCTTAAAGTTATAGTAAATTTCTAAGTTATTGTGTAAAGTTTCTATTTGTTTATTGGTTGTGTTAAATATATATAAATCTAGGATTTAGTATAATAAATTAAGTGAAGTAATTTTTATTTTTAGTGAAAAGGCCCAAAAATATTCATAGGCCATTCGACCGTTATCATATTAAAAATAAAAGGATAAATGGACATTAATAATCCCAACTTTGCGTGATCCGCTCAAAACAATCCCAACTTTCGCACATTTTCTAAAATACCTAACTTTGCCACTTATTTGCTCAGGACATACCCTTTTATTTGTTTACCGGTTATAACAGGTAAAATTCTGCCCGTTGCAATTCCTTTTTTTATTATCTCTTTTCCCCTTTATAAACATCATCTTCAACCTTAGATCTCTTCAAAACAATCCACCATTAATGACCTTCTTCATTGATGCCCTTCTTCCTCAAATCAATTTCTCATATTTTCTTTCCTTTTTTCTTTTATTTTTTCGTTCCCTATTAAACCCTAACCATGAAATCATTATGTGCTTCAAATGCATCATCATCTACAGGATTTAGATCTTCAAAATCGAAACGCCCATTGCTATGTCACCATGGTGTACCTGCCAAACTACAATTAGCAAAGAGAGGATCAAGGATCGGTTCACATTTCTACGGATGTGGATATTGGCCAGTAAGTATTTCTAAGCAGCCATTAACACTGTTTCAAATTGAAACTCTTTAAATCTTATATTTCTTGCAGGAACAAAATTGCAAATATTTTCGGTGGGAAAGCGATTAGTTATACCAAGTTCTATTGAAGTGATGGATAATGAAGAATTGCTGGACAAAATTCAACAGTTGAAGAAAAAGAACAAAGCTTTGAAAGAGGAAGTTGGTTCACTTAGAGTAGAATTAGCAAAAATGAACAATTCCTTCAAATCAGTGTGTTATGTACTTGTTGTATCATGGTTTTTGTTTGGTATTTTCCTGTTCTTCATCAACTAAAAGAAGATGATTAGGTGTTATGTATTTTCATGAACAATGTAATGGAACAAAGTTGCTGATTTCATAAACAATGTAATGGAACAAAGTTGTTGATTTCATAAACAATGTAATGGAACAACCTCCCTGATTTCATTAACAATGTAATGGAACAAAGTCAGTACACTTGTTAAACTAAGGCCTAACTACCCCAATTCCTTTGCAAAATAAAGTCAGTACATGCCATAACGCCTTAGCAAAATGTAGGCCTAACAAAAACAAAATAAAGTCAGTACATACATGCCATAATGGCTTTCATTTAAGTCGATTGCAGTTCACTTGTAATGGATGCTTGAGTTGAGAACACTTGTGAACTTGCTAGCTGATCTGTTTCACCAATTGCATTTGAACTCCTTCCCTTGCCTCTACCAGCTACTGAACCCTTTCCTCTTCCTCTACCAGCTATTGAACCTTTTCCTCTTCCACTACGCCCAGCACCACTCATTGCACCTCTGACCCCCTGCCCAGCTCTTATGGTCTTCCCACCTCTTCCAACCGTTGATGGCTGAGCAGTGATGTTATGATGTAATTCAGTATCAGCAGGTGTGGATGAAGGAGTTTCACGGTTCTTCTTTGGCCTTCCTCTAGGCCTTTTTGCAGGTGGAGGAGTTGGGTCTACTACTGTGGATGAAGTGAATTATCCTTTGAGAGGACAACCTCTCTTGTTATGCCCAACTTCTTTACAAAGTGTACATTTCATCTCCACCCCATGCTTAGTGAGCCTTCCAGGTCTTTTAGGGTCTTCATGCTTGGACCTTATTCTAGACTTTCTAGGTCTACCTGGACCTACTTTAACAGGGGGGGGGGAATCAAGGGAAGGTTTACTTGAGACCAATGTCTTTCACCTGTAATAGGGGGTATACAACCTGCATATGCCACTAAATATGCATCTCTAGAATAACACTTGTCTACAAACGTTTCAACCTTCTTTCTCACATATAAAATGGCAGCAATAGCATGACAACAGGGAATACCTCTCAAATCCCACTTCCTACAAGTACAACTCCGTCTCTCCAAATCTACTTCTATAGTATCCAAATAGTAAGATACCTAAACAGGGCCGGCCCTGGGGGTAGGCGAGGAGTGCCACCGCCCAGGGCCCACGTTGTAAAGGGGCCCATTTTATTGTACTCAATTGGTGTATGGTGCTTAATTTCTTCAGTGAAGATGGAGAAGCCATTTTCGAAGAAGAAAGATGGAGGTTGAAGAAAGCAACCCAATTTCTTATTTTAACAATTTTATATTTGAATTGACAAAAATATCCTTATAAAAACTTGAAAATTGCACATAAAAACAAGAGTAAAAACCGGAAGGAAATTAAAAGTAGTAGTTGACTAGTGATGTGACTAGTCTAGGCTTGCTAAGATTAAGTTGATGTATACTTATTGCTTAGTTGAGATCTTCTTTAACATTTTGGGTGCATATTTTTTAATTGTGAACTCAATGTGATAATCATCTTATTTTTTTCCATAATTTTAAAAGAGACGAGATACTATTTATTTTTTATCTTATCTTTTTCATAATTTTAAAAGAGACGAGATACTATTTATTTTTTATCTTACTTATTCCATAATTTTAAAAGAGATGAGACACTTTTTATTTTTTTAGTGCATTTTACAACCTAATATTAATCTTACCCATATACAATAGCGTGATTTGTATAAGACGGGTCCATATAACCAGCTCCAATTGATGACTTTTTTTAAAACAAATTAATTAAGTAAATAAAGGTTTTTTTCCAGTCTTTTTAAAACTAGATATTAGATCAGCCCATATTAAGTTGTTTCACAATAAGACGGTCTTAATAAACAATTTGTCATAAGATAGTGTCACTGTTAATCAATTTAATTAATTAACTTTTATTTTGTGATTATTAATGAATAAATTTTATCAGTTTAATAAAAAAAGCCATAGAGTCATTAATTAAATGTAAAAATAAGAAAGTATATTGCAAGTTTTGTAGTGTCACAATGTTAAGAGTACTAGAAAATTATACCTTAAAATGTAATTGTACACTATAGTTCATTTGCTTTTTTTCGATTGAGTTCACTTTTTATGACCTTGATTTTGTTGCATTTGATTTTGACTATGTTTTCCATTAGTTATTGAACCGAAAAAGTAATTTTTTTCATGAAAGATATATGAAAATTTTATTTTAGATTTTTGTTAATGAAGGGCCCCTACTAAATAAATCGCCTAGGGCCCAATAATTCTCAGGAACGGCACTGTACCTAAAACACAGTTGATGATGAAGGATGAACACCACACTTAATTGCCTCGTCCTTCTCCTTGTCTATTATTGCTTGCACTTTTGGACATAGTACACCAGTCCACTTAGTTGCTGCTTCCCTCTTCACAACAAGTCTCTTCATTAGCATAGTCCTAATCTCTTCAAGCATATTGATTAGGTGTTCTGACCTTGCACTCATAACGTAATTATTAAACGTCTCAACCATGTTACTAACTATAACATAACACATAGAAGTTCTCTTCAAATAAGCTCTACAGAATACATTTGGATCTGCCTTCTTAAACGCATCAACAGCTTTTGGTGTAACTCCTACTCTCTTCCTCACTACCATCAAAGCTGCCCTCATTAGTAACTCCTACATCTTCCTCAACTGCATCCTCACTATCATACTCACAAATCTGTGGTGTAAGGCTGTCAAGTGTTGTGTGAATAGGAGTAGTTGAAGTAGGGTTAGAATGAGAACTGATATTGGGCTCAGCATTTATACTAGGGGTTGCCATTACATGGGGACCACACGTTTCCACTTGCAATAAAGTATCCAAGGGTACTTTAGATGCCTTTCTAGGAGTCAATTTTTTACTCCTCCTGTTGCAATCAGCAGGTGCAATTAGTTTACCCCCTTCCCTAAGCTCCCACGGTAATTGTTCAGTGTCTTCCATTCTAACAACATACACTTCAATAGCCCTATGCTTATACCCAATTTGTGCCATTTCAAGAACTGTAGCATCATCAGCTATCCTTACCAAGCCATCATCAAAAGAAAACTTATCAGGTAACATATAATAGAGGCTATGATCATACTGAATTTTAACCTTATTGGATACTATATCCTCTAAATCAAACCATGATATCTTATCAGGATCAATGTCCACAGTCCTCATTTCCCCTCCCCAATAGTCTAACTCACCCCTTACCCTGTTAAATCTACCCCCATAAACGAATTTTGCAGCAAAGTGTTCAGAATCAAACGAACAACCCTAAAAATCAAAAAAAAAAAAAAGTAATCCAATTTACCATTTTTATTCAATTAACAGATTAAACAAAACGAAATGACAGATGATTTCAAGAAACCTACCATGGATGACGAAGAGGAGCGACTCTTCTTCTTCATTTTCTCTTCGAAATGCGCCAAAGCTTGAAGATGGAGTTTTTTTACAGAGAAAAGGCTTTGAATACTGTAGAAGTTAGGTCAGTTGAATTAATGAGGAGGGAGGTGGGAACTAATGGGTTATAAGAGGTGTTTTACCTGTTATAACCGGTAAACAAATAAAAGGGTATGTCCTGAGCAAATAAGTGGCAAAGTTAGGTATTTTAGAAAATATGCGAAAGTTGGGATTGTTTTGAGCGGATCACGCAAAGTTGGGATTATTAATGTCCATTTATCCAAAATAAAAAGAGTTTGATTTATTTTTTTAAAAATTTTTACAAGCTATTTTTGTGACAATTTTAAAACACAATATAAAAAGTTAATTTTGAGAAGTTCTTATAAGTTATTAGATATTAATTTTGTATCGAGATTGCCGAATCTGTTACAACCACAACCATTTCAACTACAACTAATAGTGTTGCCAATTCATTTACTGCCCATTGCAGTCAACGAAGGTATAACATGTTGCAAGGAGGAAGAAGCCAAAGAAGTCTACACCAACAAAAGGCAGTCAACAACAATCAAGCTTTGTTAATGATGTAGTAGACAAAAGTAGTCAAGTTTGAATCTTTTGTCGTGTTTTGTTTTTGTATTATGAAACTTTAGTTGTGTGAACCTCTAGGTTTGTATTGGATGATGTTCTTATGTTGTGTTTGTATTGGATGATGTGTGAACATTCTTTTATGGATGATGTTCTAAGAGTTATAAATTATGTTGTATTTGTATAAGATAATTATGTTTTGTTCTTGGTACTCATTGAAAAATAAAAATTTATTAGTTACTTCTCAATAATGCAAAAAAAGATGATGGAAAGTTTAATAGCAACCATCAATTGGTACTCATTGGGAAAGAAAAACTTTTATCAAGGTATTTTTTGACAAAATTTTATATTTGGTAATTCTTGGAAAAAAAAATTTATTAAGTACTTTCTGATAGTTTTTCCGTAAAAGAAAACTTAAGCTTATTAAGCTAATCGAAAAAATAAAATCTAACTTAACAAACAAAATTTCAATTGATATAATGATTTTAAAATTGATTTTAAAATAAAATATAATAACTTAAATTATTATCATCATCATCAAAAACCCAATATCTTGCTCGAAAACTTGTATGGGTGAGTGAAGGTCACAAGCAATATATAACTTTACCCCATTGTTTGCTTTAGTAACAACGAAAATTCAAACCATAAATTTGAACGCAAAAATTATTTTGGAAAATACTTTTGCTACCCGTTTATATTTTAAAAACATTTAGCCATTTCGAACTACCCATACAAACTTGACCTCTTCTAGCTTCTGACCCAAGATCTCCTGATGCCGATGTTACTTAGGCTGGGAGGGTGAAAACAATTTCTCGAATCGGGGGATTTCTTTGGCCGCACTCTTCTTTATGGGTATGAATTGTCACCGTCCTTCCTTTTCCAAAGCCTATCCATAATTTTTCTATGAGCGGGATACACTTGATAGAATGATGATATACAACCAAAGGATCTAGAAGATCTAATCGCAATTCGCAACCGACAATATTGCCTTTCCTAATGGAACAATTTAAGTAGGCATGCATGTCAAAGAAGCAAACTCACAAAAGACATCTTAATTCTCATACAATATCATACACATTACAATTATGGGAGAAAAAGATGTTTTCAATAGCCTCTGGAAAATTTGGAAATATTATTGAAGAAATACCATACCCAGTGTCGAATAATAGCCGCCGACAAACAACTACAAACTAAATGCCAAAAAACTATAACTTACGACAGGCAATCGGAAACTCTCAAAAAGTATAAAGCTGAAACGCCCAGGGCTTGGAAGAAGATTCTTTCACCTAAAAATATTGCCAAGGGAAAGAAATTCACTTTTTCAACAGCTGAGATGAGCACTGAGCCATTATCTTTGATGCCCTGGTAATTGAATCGGTCATATAGAAATTTTCAATTGCTGATTTGAAAGGAGCTGGATTCACTTCCTTTTTGATCTCGGGCTTTATCAATGCAGAGAAAGTAGCTGGTTCCCGCTCATCCATGCTTAGCAAGTTTGGTGCCACAGTCCTCATACGCTGTCGAATATCTTTTAGGGAATCATAAGGCAATCTCATTCCAGCTGTTTCAGATAAGGCCCTAATTATTTTCCAATCATCCCTGGCATCGCCAACAGTAGGAACTGCGGGTATGGTTTTCTGAGTGCGACCTTCAGTATTTGCATATGTACCTTCCTTCTCAGAAAAAGCCGATGCAGGCAAAATGACATTGGCACGATATACACTCTTATCACCATGGTGACCCTGATACACAACGAATGCATCATTCGGAAGCTTGTCCAAGTTCACGTCATCCGCACCCATAAGATACAGAAACTTAGCAGACTCGATACTTTTGTCAGATTCCGGCACAAGACCAAGGTCCAGGGCAGCTGCTTGGGAAGCATTTAACAACAAAACATTAAGACCATTCCAGTCTGGTCTAATTACATTTGCCGACTTTGCAATGGTTTCAACAACAGATAGGATTGCATCTTTATCCTCTCTCTCAAAGAGTCCAGCACCAACAATAATAGCTGGATTCTTAGCATTTTTGATGACCGAGAAAAATGAGTGACGGCCTTCAGCGATTTCTTGCAGGGTCTGTGGGCCTGTTCCAAGATGTTCATAGTCATAGTTGAACTCTGCAACAGGACCAATATAACCAACCTTAGCAAGGTTATTTCGTGCTGCTTTCCGGATTCTGGCATTTACCATGGCAGCTTCAACTCTAGGCTGATGAAAAGTATCAAAAAGAGAACATTTGAGAAACATAACAATGGAAATCAAATAAAACCAGCAATTCGTCATAATTTATTTGAAGTATTCTTAGGCTCTTAGCCAAGGGAATAATAATAATAATAATAATAATAATAATAATAATAATAATAATAATAATAATAAAAATAATAATAATAATAATAATATTTTGATACAACAACAACAACAACAATAATAACAATAATAATAATAAAAATAATATTAATATAATAATAAGCAAGCTGACGTTAGCAACTACAAGCACATGCATGACTGATAACAGAAATAATATAGATATTTGATACTTATAGAGCACTAATTATAACGATGATAATATCATGACATCAACACAATTCAAATTTTTTGTTTTATTCTTCCAACAATTAAATTACTCTTAAATCTTTATGTCTTACCCTATACCCTATGATAGCAAACTCAAAGGGACAAATGAGTATTTGCAACCTCTTATGTACTTTCATTTATTATACCCCCTTGTCTAAATCCATTTTGTTCTTAAATTCCTATATCTGTTTATCAACTTCGATACTAGGTAGGGACTTCTTTATTAAAACAGTAAAAACCTTATATGATTTCATCTCGGATAGCCCATATTAGAATTTAGTTGGTGTATCGAGCATTGTCAATGTCACAATTATAGGCTTGTATCCATAGTTCGCAAACAAAAACAAAAACATGAACTAACATAACGTGAATACACTTGTGTTTCGAAAAGTGTGCCTCGCATGAGGCGGCAAGAGTGACCACTTACGCCTCCTTGAGTCTAGGTGCAACACGAACAGTAGGCTCTTCACTTGTGCAACTTTTTGCGCCTCACGTTTGTCAGATATGATTTTTGATGAGTAACATGTCTTTGCCTAATTTTACTGAAATAACCCTACATTCTCAACTACTTATTGACAGGAAAGCAAAAATATATCTCCTTTCTTGCTCTAAAGCAAAAATATGGAATGAGAAACGGAAGAGAAAAAATAACCTGGAAGTGTTTCCATCTTCACTCGTCAAAGTAAGATTCTGATTTAAATTTTAAGTATTTGTTTAAGTGTGTCAGAAAACATTTCAAGCATCAAGAACCAATGTTTGCTTCTTCTTTTTTACCTTTGTCTTTGTTCTAGTATTTATTTTTTCGAAAACTCCAAACTATGTAATCGACTTATCGAGTCATCGTATGACTTTATGTGCCAAAGTAGTGTTTAGCTTTACTTATGTTATAATAATAAGAAATTCATGTTGTTTTAACTTTTAAGTATTAAATATACTTCAAAATTGATTTTAAAGCTTTTTCAGCGAAATTGTGCGCCTCGCATACAAAAAGTTTGTGCCTTTGCCTTGTGGCTTGCACCTCGGAAAAAAGGACTTTTTGCGCCACAGTGCACCTCGCGCCCCTTAAACAAAGAACCAACCATTAACGAATATGAATAAAATATTAGGATATACTTCTATATTATATATCTATATATGGAACTTATTAGTTTTATAACTTTCTAATGTACTAGATATAAAAACTATAAGCGATAGAAAATCATAATATTGTCATCTATATATGAAGATCTTCAAGAACAAAAACCAACAGTAACAAGTACCTGGGTGCCCACGAGAAGAAAGACATCTGCGTTTTCAAGGTCAGAAATGCCGGTGTTCAAAAGATAACCAGAACGCAGATCAGCTTGAGGTTGTGCGCCATTTCCTTCACACAAGACATTATTTGATCCCATCCTGTTCAAGAAATCCTTCAGTGCCATCATAGCCTCAGCATCAGACAATTTACCAGCAACACCCACAATCTCTTCTGGTTTAACTTTGTGGACAACATCAGCAATCACATCAAGGGCATCTCGCCAGCTGACAGTATTAAAACGTCCATCAGAACCACGAATCATGGGGTCGTTTAGCCTTTGCCTCTTCAGACCATCATAGCAGAACCGTGTTTTATCAGAAATCCATTCTTCATTTACATCCTGCGAGAATGTGGTATATGGTCACATCTCACAACATGACAACACCCATCCATAACATTAACAACATTGTTATATTTTACAGATATATGAGGAGATTTAACGTCAATTGTAACAATAATTCAAAACTTTGTTGGGGGTTGGTTCTAAAAATTGCTCAAATTCAATGATGACAAATTCTTTATTAATACCGTCTCACAGTGAGACGGTCTCATACAAGACTTGCTAATCAATGAAAACGCGATAGGCCATCAGAGGACGAACTCTGCAAAAGATAAATTCAGAGATAAAATATTGAACATCAAGAGCTAGCCAACCAAGTATTGACTTACAATGAAATCTTCGCAGTAGGCATTTCTACAACTATATCAAGTGGGTTACAGTTTACAAGTATTTTGTTGATTTACAAGTGATAGTAGATCACAGATCTTGTTTAGGCATGATATTTGATGTTAAGATCAACCCATCAAAGTCAGTTCCTTAATCCATCCAGTTTTGTTTTCTCTAACGAGGTAACAATTTGAGAACTGTTAGCTTAGAATGGTGATTGCACCTTTTTAGAAGTCTTCTACTGATAAGGATGAAGATTTTGTATCGAGGCTTTAGGAAAATTCTACTGTTGAGAACAGGATAGTTTGGCAACAGAGTAAGAATGGGTCCATTCTATTGAGCGTTTACGAAATTCAAGAACAACATTTGTTCATGGTTTTTCCATCTATCAATTTTTGAATGAATGAAAGACAAAAGCTTCATCAAAAGCATATTTTTCACATGGGTTGTCGTCAAATAGAATGACCCAGTTGAGGATATTCTTATAATTCATTACAACATATTATAGTTTGCAAATTTTTTTGATGACACGGGCATCAGGGCAGCGTGTGCGCACAAACTATTCCCAGGGCCCTGAAATTAAAGACCATGGCCCTAAGGGAACTCGAACATGTGACCTCTAGGAATCTCTCATTAAGATAAAATTGGCTCAATATTGTTCTGTTTAATAATGCTTCTCAGAGCTTGAAATAATAATGAAAAAGGTGGGCTTGCTAACCATGGACTGTGGACTGTGTCGAATGTGGACCGGGGAAGATAAATGTTCAATGACGCACTTGGAAAGATATTTGACCATACCGATTTTGAGGGATTAGTTTCCCTCTATACTTATAGGTTTCAAGTTAAAGTTTTCAAAATAATTGGAGAACAAGGAATCAAAGAAGAATTAGGAATAGTGGAAATACATGACGACAATTATACATATTTTATAAATCAGACATTTGATGCCCTCGGAAGGAACCGTATAGAGAGATTGATTTAAATTGAAGTTCTATATCAATAACACCAAAAGTATAAAACATAGATCAAGATTAGGCAGCAAAATAGACAACATCTGCAATCACTATTTACACAAGTACGAATAGGACAACGAATGGTAAGCTAATAGATTTGGAATAAAAAGATTCACAGCCCTATTCCCAAATTTATCAGCAATAACCATTAGTAACAGTAAATAATACAATCAATACCATGACACTTCAAATACTCCCTCCATTGTGTACCAAGTTTCTTAACACTACTTTAAGGTGTCTTAATTTATCTTCCACTTAAATCTACTTTTTAAAAGGCAGTCCAGCTCCATGTGAAGTAGATCCAAGTATTCCACAAACTGAATTTTCACTCTTCACAACATGAACCCTTCACGGCTTCACCCACAGTATTTCACATTTTCTCCCCCTACTATTTCTCTCTTTACAATGTCGAACTTTATACATATTTCACTAATTTGAGCCCACTCCCTAATTGGTTATCCTGATATTAATGACAAAACCAAACCACAATGAGCATTGGTGTGAAAGAATACGTAGTGCACAATTAACACCCTTGTGTTATGCTCCTAGGCTCCCACCACTTCACTGAAATTCAAGCCACCACACCAAAGACATTTCAAATGTCCATATATGATACAATGAAGAGAACAAGAAACTTATTCATTATGTGCATACATAGTATTTATATGATAAACAATGAAGAGAACAAGAAACATATGCATTATGTGTAAATTTAGTCATGTGATTACATATTTACATCTTGATGAAGCAGAACAACGTTTCATGAGCAGCTAGTTGATTTACATGATATGTTGTGGATACCTACGTCGTTTGGCAAGCCATGCCTTAACATCTCTACATAAAAACACCCCCAAAAAATAACTATCACAGAGAAACCGGAAAAACTAAAGCTACTAGGATGAAAAGCAAATGACAAAGGGAACTTTGGTATAGAATTAAGAGTACCTCATTTAGTCGTGGAATGATACGCATCACCTCTGGTCCTCTACTATCAATCCGTATATTTGACCCAACTGCGTCTGTGACATCAATACTCTCCGTTCCCTTAAGCTCCCAATTTCGGGCCTTAAATGCAAAAGGTTTTGAAGTAAGGGCACCAACTGGACAAATATCAATTACATTGCCAGACAGCTCACTTGTCATAAGTGTTTCAACATAAGTCCCGATTTCCTCACTACTACCACGGCCTAAGATACCAAGATCCTGAACTCCAGCTACCTCACTTGCAAACCTTACACATCTATTGACAAAACGTACCCAAGCAAAATAATAAAATAAGAAGGCGCCAGGAGACAACACATCATCATGTTTTATGATAACAAGGAAGATACTATTAGGGATAATGAACTTCAAGTAAAGAAAATTGGTAAAATCAAGATCAGAGTGGTGACCAATGAGAAGCTTACTTTTAGTAGATATTGGATTTACAAAGTAAAAAAGTCAAAAGGCATGGTGTGCTTATTTCTCAAGGAAAACAAACAAGAGATGTTAACACGCTATAAATGAACAAAGTAATTAACAAAAAAAAGCTACTCGTTAAGGATTCTTTGGATTGACATTGGATTCAGAATTTATAGTCATCAATAACTAGGTCTAACTTGAACATGAAGCAATAGTCTCCATTTATATTATTAGCTACTTGTTAGGACTCATTAGCTTGCTTACACACAAAAAAAAAAAAAAAGAAAATGGCACCTTCTAAATATTTGGTTTTGTCAATGGTCGATAAGCACATAATCGTCTAAAGGCAACTATTATACAGTTCGTCGATTCAATTTGACGGTATAAACATCATTCAAGCCATATCTCACTTTGTTCCTCGTATCTCCCTCTCTTTCTCTCCGCTGCATGACCCTCAATCTTTTTTTCTTCACTTTCCTATTTCCTTTCCCATTTCTCAACTCATCTTTCTCATTACCCACCATGATATCTATACTCACCAGTCACTCCACAACACCACGCCATTAGATAGCCTACTTCCACCATTATTAACTCCCTTCGCCTTCCCTTTCCCTTCTTTTCCTTTCACTTGTAAATTCTTATCCAGAGTACAGACATAGTGTAACTATTGTGATATTTGTTAGCAACTTCATCGAAGGTAGAGTATAAGGTTGATATAAACACAAATGTAAAAGTTTTTGTGTGAGGAAAAAAAAAGACTTTTAATATTTTGTTTATCTCAAGTTAATAACAAATGATGAATAGGATTAGACTAAAAGGCTTAGTAACAACTTCCCTATTAAGGAGAAAATAATTAACAAGAATCTTAAAAAATAAAACCCTAAAAAATAGGAAAAATTAACATTAATAATCCAACCTTTAGCTCATCCGCTGTGAATAATCCAACCTTTTGCTCATCCGCTGTGAATAATCCAACCTTTTGATTATTTTTTAATAATCCAACGTTTGCCCTTAATTCGCTGTAAATAATCCAACCTTTATTTTATTTTGCTAGCAGCATACCCTATTATTACCTATTAGTAGTAATAAGGTATGTTGTGGGCAAATTCATCACAAAGGTTGGATTATTAGAAAATAATTTAAAGGTGGGATTATTCATAGTGGATGAGTAAAAGGTTGGATTATTAATGTCAATTTTTCCTAAAAATTATATCTTTGACTATTCCCAGTAAGAAACTATCTCTACAAAGGTTTCTCAGAGGTTATAGAGAGGGATATGTTGAAGGTACATTCAAACAATATTTCTAAACAATAGGTGCCTCTAGAGAAAACAAAAACTATGTAAACTAGCTTCTGATGACAAATATGAATAATAAATTGAATTTTTGATAATCAGAAAAAATGCCTAAAGCGTGATAAATGATAATGTTAGTTTCAAAGACAAATGATATCAACTTGTTATATGTACAAAAAGATTCCTGATTAATCAATAAAGATTCAAGTTAACTTAAACTTTAACCCCGGAAGCAGATAAATCGGTACAGTAAAAGAAGCAAATTGACTAAGCTAATATTGACGCTTAACATACCTGGTACACTGGATACACCGAGTCATGACAGTTTTAACAAGGGGACCCAAGTTCTTATCAACAACAGATCTTTTCATTTCAGTGAAGCGACCCCTATCAGAACCAAAGGCCATAGACTGATCTTGGAGGTCACATTCTCCACCCTGATCACATATAGGACAATCTAGAGGATGATTCATAAGTAAAAACTCCATTACTCCCTCCCGAGCTTTCTTCGCTAATGGAGTATCTGTCTTTATCTTCATCCCTGCATAACATGACATCATTTCATTAGAAATCAGCATTTTAATCAACAGTTTTAAGAAATGTTGCAAGTAAGAAGAAAAGAAAGTAATTAAAGAATCAAAAAGGATATGTATACCAGGAAGAGCGGGCATAGCACAAGAGGCAACAGGTTTAGGAGATTTCTCGACTTCAACCAAACACATACGACAATTCCCAGCAATTGAAAGACGACTATGATAGCAAAATCGAGGAATATCAATACCAGCAACCTCACAAGCTTGAAGAACAGTGAATCCCTTAGGAATTTTGACGGAGTAACCATCAACGAAAACTTCAATAGCATCTTCAGGATTAGGGAAATGAACCCTAGCATTGTTGATTGGGGGACGAGGTGGAGGAGGAGGAGGATCTGGAACTGCCTCAGCAGCAGCAGAATCAGGATTATTGAGCTGAGGAGTTGAAACTACTGATCGAATGAGAGATCTATGGAGGAAGGGTGAAGCTCGTCGAATCATCGATCGAGATGTCAATGAGCCTAACCCCATTTTTGCGTTTTCTAGCAATTGTTTTCTCTCTCCTCTCCACTCGACTCTTCCTGTGAATGCTTGTGGAAGACGCGGCCACCATTTTCTCTTCTACGTGGGCTTTGTTTGGCCATCATCCGGAATGTTGTGACCAGCGCTCAACGGGGCGGGTCAACGGGTTGAGGGTCGGATTACATTTTAACGGGTTATTGACGGGTCGGATTAATGACGGGAGATCATTAGCGGGCCTTGGCGCAAAGGGCCGGACCGTGTCGGTCGGATAATTATAATAATTAATTGCGAAAAAAAATTTGCCACTTTTTTTTAATTTTTAAATGATATTATTATACAGCCGGTCTTGGCCGGGACCGTCTCAGAATGAGACGGCCCAAACATTCCAACCCATCTTCTTTTATTCAATTAAAAAAAAGGAAAAGATTTTAAATATATAAACTACCAAAATTAAAAACTGAAAAATTTAGCACGGTGTCCAAGTGTGTAGAAATGCGCCTTCCTTGTCACATTTGTTTTTTGCAGATGATAGCATTCTTTTTGCAAGAGCTACTGTTCAGGAAAGCTCTAGGGTAGCTAATATTATTAGCACGTATGAGAGAGCTTCGGGCCAAAGAGTCAACTTTGATAAAACAGAGATCTCTTTTAGCAAAGGTGTGCCACAATTGCTGCGACAACAGATTAAGGGACCTTTTTGGGGTTAGTGAAGTTGAAAGGCATTCAAAATAACTTGGGCTCCCGACGATCTTAGGAAGATCAAAGAAAGCCGTGTTTGCTTGTCTTAAGGAGAGAATTTGGAAGAAAATTCAGGGGTGGAAGGAGCGGTTGTTATCCAGAGCGGGGAAAGAAGTCTTGATCAAGGCGGTGGTACATGTCATCCCGACATATATGATGAGTATCTTCCGTATCCCAGATGGTGTTCTTGACGACATCCATTCCATGATGGCTAGATTTTGGTGGGGTTCGTACGACGATAACTGTAACACCCTCTAAATTAAGTCCGTACAACTTAAAGATAATTTGTTTAATAAAAACAAAACTTAACTTAGAGAGTGTTATCGGACATAAAAACGACGTGAAAAAAACATTTAAAAAAAAAAAAAAAAAAAAAAAAAATTAAAAGAAAAACAAAACAATTAGAAGAAAAATATAAATCGACTTTGAAGAAATAAACAATTTAAAATAAATAGTTTAAAATAAATATCTTAAAATAATTTATCCTTTTTAAATTATTCGACCGTAATTGATTTAGATAAGTTAGAGGAGGAATGTGAACGCTAGTAGGCCGGGACTAATCCCTGTTATCCGCCTACTTCAACAAAGGTCGTCACCTTAATAATAATAATGGCCAATCACAAGAGTCCCTAGTAGTACCCTTCTACTTAGATCACAACAAATAGAAGGAAGACAAAGCGAATATATAATATAAATGTAAATAATACAGTTTGTGGGTAGCTATACTAACCCAACAAAACATACTGTTCAACACCCCTACGGGTTACATTTTCCTCATAACATATTATTGTTAATTTTATATCCATTAAAATTAACCGTCATAAACTTTATAAAACAAACACAATTTAACTTTACTTTATATCACTTTAAGATTTAACATTATGTTAAGCTTCAACCGAAAGTAATCATAATCGGTTTTTAGATCGAAGAAATAAATTAAGAAACATAACACAAGGAATACAGGATTTCACAACATTTTATAATTAATGCTAATGAAAATATCGATCGTATTAATATATCTTAATAGAGTATATTTTAAAATCATATTAATCGTACTAGTATTAGAATAACCAAATTATATTTTATAAAGGTATATTTATAATTATATCGGGTAACGAATAGGAGTATAATGGACATCGAAATTACCTCGAGTAGTGGAAAAGGCGTCGAAAGATATGAACTAATAATTCGTTGCGTTTATCGATCTCCCGAAATCTCCGTCTACAATATTTAGGTCGGAAGGAGGGTTAGATAGTCTATTTGTAATACCCCTTTAAGGAAATAAAAATTAACTTTAAGGTAAAAGGTTTAAATAAATAAATTTGACAAAGACATATTTTAAAATACCTTACAAGTATAATTTTACTTCTAAAAAATTGAAAAAAATTTGGGAAAAGGATTAAAATAATTTTAAAAGGTAAAGAGATTTATAAGAAAACGGTAAAATGAGTTTATTTAGTCAATGGAATAATTTAAATAAAATGAGTAAAAAATTAAAAAAAGAAAAAGGGAAAAAAAGAAAAAAATTAAATAGAAAACTCAAAAGCCATAAAAATGGCGTTGAGATCCCGAAGTCAGACAGAGAAGAAGAAGAAGGAAGAGCCATTCGTCTACCAAGCAATCGAGGTAGGTTATCTCAGACCTCCTTTACCATTCTTCACCATTCTTAACCTTCATAACTTTCTGGATCAAAAACGAAATTTAGGGTTTTAAAAGACTAAAGAGAGAACTAGAGATTTTTGGTTTCTTACCAGGACTTAGAAAGAGGGATGATTTGTGTCTCTAGGGTTCAGAATTAGGCTTAATTTATAGGTAAGAATGGGGGTTTAATTGAGGAAGGTGAATAATTAATTGTAGAAGGTGAATAAGCTGATTGAGAAAATTACTCTGGTGAGTAATTAGGCTGAGTTATTTGGGGGAATACTTGGGGAATAATTAGGGTATAAAATTCAAATTTCAAAATTCAGTAAAATATTTGGGGAATAATTCTGATTTTTATTTTCTGAAATTTGATTTTGCATTTTTCTGAAATTATTTTTATTCTAAACAATAATTTGAAATATTTTGGTATCAAAATTTTAGGGTATTACATCTACCTCTCCTTAAAACGAAAGTTCGACCTCGAACTTACAAATAAAGTCTAAAAGAAAAGAAACTAACAAGGTACAACAAGACGAAACGTAGGTTGATTTTAAGGAATGTCACATTCTTCCTCCGTTTAGAGGGGTTTCGTCCTCGAAACTAGATCTTACCTGGTCGAAAAGCCCAGGGTAATGTTGTTTTATGGCATCCTCATGCTCCCATGTCGCTTCATCTCGCTTCTGGTTTGACCATAATACTTTGATCAGTTTGATGGTTTTGTTGCGTGTGTCCCGAGTCTTTGTGTCTAGGATTTTAATCGGACGCTCTTCATAGGCGAGGTTCTGGTCTAGCTCGACAACTTCAGGTTGGATGATATGAGAAGGGTCATGGACGTATTTGCGTAGCTGAGATATATGAAACACGTTATGGACCTTAGCTAGATCCATAGGTAGGGCTAGCCTATATGCCACTTCCCCAACTCTTTCCAATATCTCATATGGTCCTATGTAACGTGGACTCAGTTTTCCCTTTTTCCCAAATCGCATCACCCCCTTTGTGGGTGATACTTTTAACAACACTTTTTCTCCAACTTCAAATTCTAAGTCCCTTCTTCTTGAGTCCGCATATGACTTTTGTCGGTCTTGAGCTACTTTTATTCGTTCTTGAACCAGTTTCACCTTTTCTGTAGTTTCTTCTATCATTTCGGGTCCTAAATTCAGTGACTTGTTGACATCGTCCCAACAAATAGGGCTTCTACACTTTCTCCCGTATAACGCCTCATATGGTGCCATCCCTATGCTCGCGTGGTAACTATTATTGTATGAAAATTCAATGTACATAAGGTGTTCATCCCATGCTCCACCAAAATCCATCACACAAGCTCTTAACATATCCTCGAGAGTTTGGATGGTTCTTTCTGTTTGTCCATCTGTTGCAGGGTGGAAGGATGTGCTAAACTTAAGTATAGTTCCCATGGCTTCTTGAAGCTTTTTCCAAAAATTCGACAAGAATCTTGAATCCCTGTCTGAAACGATATCCTTTGGAACTCCATGTAATCTGATCACTTCATTGAGATAGGCGTTTGCCAGTTGTTGCATTGACCAAGTATCCTTCATTGCTACAAACCTTGCAGTTTTTGTTAACCGGTCCACTATCACCCAAATTGCATTCTTTCCGGTTTTTGTTCTCGGTAAACCCATGATAAAATCCATTGATATAGATTCCCATTTCCATCCAGGTACCGATAAAGGTTGAAGTTTTCCACCCGGTTTCATATGTTGAATTTTAACCTTTTGACAGGTTAAGCATTTTGCAACAAAGTTTACCACCTCTTGTTTCATCCTAGGCCACCAAAAATATTCTTTAAGATCCTTATAAAGCTTATCTCCACCGGGGTGTATGGAGTAGTTCGAGTTGTGTGCTTCCTTCAATATCCTCTCCTTAAGGTTCTCGTCATTTGGCACACACCAACGTTTCTTGTACTTTATCGTCCCATTTTCATCCACTTCAAATTCTGGCGCTTGGCCTGACTCTTTCATTCCTCTTAACTTTGTTAACCAAGTATCCGATAACTGCTTCTGTCTAATTTCCTCAAATATGTCAGGTTCCACCGTGACACTATTTAGGTATCGGTCGACAAAACCATTTTCCACAATCTCCAAATTCATTCTCTTTAAATCCTCACATATTTTATCTGCTATGATCATCACATTCAATGTATGACTACTCTTCCGACTTAGTGCATCAGCCACTTTGTTTGCCTTTCCTTCGTGATATACAATATCTAAATCGTAATCACTTATGAATTCCAACCATCGTCTTTGCCTCATGTTGAGGTCCTTTTGCGTATATAGAAATCTTAAACTCTTATGGTCTGTCCTCATGGTGCACTTTACTCCGTAC
This sequence comes from Amaranthus cruentus, assembly GCA_019425755.1. Taxonomy (NCBI): domain Eukaryota; kingdom Viridiplantae; phylum Streptophyta; class Magnoliopsida; order Caryophyllales; family Amaranthaceae; genus Amaranthus; species Amaranthus cruentus. The sequence goes on from CM033460.1 coordinate 10,528,191, forward strand.
AAATAGTGTCTCCAAATCTTAAGTGCAAAAACAATTGCTCCTAACTCTAAATCATGCGTTGGGTAGTTCTGTTCATATGGTTTGAGTTGTCTTGATGCGTAAGCTACTACCTTCCCATGTTGCATTAGCACACACCCAAATCCATGCTTCGAGGCGTCACTAAAGACTTCAAACCCATCAGTTCCAGATGGTAAGGTTAAAATGGGTGCAGTTGTGAGTCGCTTCTTCAATTCTTGGAATGCCTCCTCACACTTGTCATCCCACTTAAACCTAGTAGTCTTTTTCATCAAATTGGTAAGAGGTTGGGCGACCTTCGAAAAACCCTCTACGAATCTTCTGTAATACCCAGCGAGTCCTAGAAAACTCCTTACTTCTGTGACGCTTGTTGGGGTTGACCAATCCGTAACTGCTTGTATCTTTGAGGGGTCAACAGAGACTCCATCCTTTGACACTACATGTCCCAAAAATGCAATTTTCTCAAGCCAAAACTCACACTTGGAGTATTTTGCATAAAGCTTCTTTTCTCGAAGAATTCCCAATACAATCCTTAAATGTTCTTCATGTTCCTCCTTGTTCTTCGAGAATACCAATATATCATCGATGAATACGATCACAAACTTATCCAAGTATGGTTTGAAGGTTCTATTCATAAGATCCATGAAGGCTGCAGGTGCATTAGTGAGTCCGAACGGCATGACTGTGAACTCATAATGACCATACCTAGTTCGAAATGCTGTTTTGGGTATATCATCCTCCGAAATTCGTAGTTGATGATACCCTGACCTTAGATCGATTTTGGAAAATATGGCAGCTCCCTTCAATTGATCAAATAAGTCTTCGATTCTAGGCAAAGGGTACCTATTCTTAATGGTCACATTGTTTAACTCTCTATAATCGATGCATAACCTCAAGGAGCCATCCTTCTTCTTAACAAACAATACCGGTGCTCCCCATGGAGAAACGCTCGGTCTTATGTAACCTTTTTCTAACAATTCTTCTAATTGAACCTTCAATTCCTTCAGTTCTGCGGGTGCCATTCTATAAGGTGCCTTTGAAATAGGGCCGGTCCCTGGGACCAAATCAATCTTAAAGCTAATTTCTCTCTCGGGTGGCATTTCCAAGATATCTCTTCGGGGAAAACATCTGGGAACTCTCTAACAATAGGGATGTGTGTTATGTCCTCATCTTCTTTACTTACATCCTTCATGTTACATAGATAAATGGTATGCCCTTTTCTAAGGTATTTGTGAAGTTGTAAGGCTGAGATGATCTTTACCCCGGATTCAGGTGAGTTGTTTTGGTAAGATATTCTTTTTCCTAAGGGTCCCTTCAAAACAACTTTTTGCTTATGGCACTCAATCCTTGCCTGATACTTACACAACCAATCCATTCCCAAGATTATGTCAAAATCCTCCAAAGAAAATAGGTAAAGATTACTAGGAAGATGGGTTCCGGCAATAGTGATGGGGATGTTCTGAAAAATACTATTAGAAGGAACACTCTCTCCCGTGGACAATGTTATGTTTGCTGAACATGCAGCTGTGGGTTTCAAGTCATGTTTCTCAACGAAAGTTTTCGAGATGAAAGAATGTGACGTTTCAGAATCAAAAAGTATAAAAGCAGGGTAAGAGTTTACAAAAAATGTACCCGTTACAACATCTGTGTTGTTTGCTTCGGAACGGCTCATCACATGAATCCTGCCATTGGTTGGTCGTGCTCCATTCCCATTCCCATTGTTGTTGGAGTTAGCTCCAGTAGGACCTCCATTAGTGCCATGCCCTTGGCCATTGTTGTGTTGACCCGAAGGTTGATGGTTCCTAAATCCACCTCCGTTTCCATTGTGGCTTCCATTGTTGTTGTAGCCACCATTTGGTCCTTTGTGGTTGCCAGATCCTTTCGGACACTGATTGGACTTGTACCCTGGTTCACCACACCCAAAACATCTTATCTTTTCTCCTTGACAATTGAACCCTGGGTGGCTCTTATTGCATCGCTTGCACACAAAAGGTTTCTTATTGGCATCACCCTGGCGAGCCTGGTAGTTGTTGGAGTTATTGTTGCGATTGTTTTGGTGATTGCCTCCATTATTGTAACGAACCCTTTTGTCTTGACCTTGGGTTTGAGAATTTCCACCATGGTCCTTTCTCTTGTTCTTACCCAAGATTTCCTCTTCCCGCTTTAGAATTCTTTCCATGTTACTTGCCTTTGCATAGGCTTCCAAAAGAGTTGAAGAGGTTCCACCACCAAGTTTCTTTTGAATCTTAAAGCTTAGCCCATCTTCATACTTTTGAGCCATCGTAGCATCATCCGGAACTATGTTAGGGCAGAACCTAGCATACTCCATGAATTTTTGGGTGTACTCCTCCACACTCATGCTAGGTCTTTGAGTAAACCTAGTAAACTCACTGCATTTTTGCCTCCTAATGTGGTCGGGGAAGAAGCGATCCCTCATAGCGACCTTAAAGTCCGCCCAATTGAAGTTGGGTTTTTCACGGATCATCGGTCCTTGGGTTTCCCACCAACGATCAGCATCCTCTCGAAGATAAAAGGTTGCTTGATCCACTTTTTGATTCTCAGGGGTACCGGTAGTGGTGAAAATCTTCTCCATATCCCGTAACCAATTTCCAAAGTCGCCGGATCTTCCCGTCCAACAAAGATCGCCGGCTTCAAATTGGAGATCATTTTCGCCATCACTCCTTGTTGATCTTCCCCTCCTTGATTGTTATTAAGTTGACCTTGGAGGAGAAGACCAAAGTTTTGGGACAATTGTTCCAATGTCCTTAAACGAGCTGCCAATTGGTCGGGTGTTTCAGCCATGTTGTTGGGTTGACGTCTGCGTGAGCGAGTATAGATAAGATAGGTCATAAGTCACCTATACAAGGGATAATGGTAATATTACCATCTAATAAACAATTTTAAGAAAATTTTGCATAGGGTATAAATATATATATATAAGTATACCAAGATAAAGGAAGCATATATATAGTTCATTGCATAAACCACTTAATTCAATAACGTTTCACAACCCCAAAAAAAAAATATCATAAGTTCATGGTTCTTAGACCTTATTACACACAAAACGGTACGGAAGAAAACATAAAGAAATAAGTTATTCGGTGGGCTCTTGTGGATCTTCCTCGTCTTCCCGAGGGTCTTCATTATCTGACGCGGGTGTGTAGGACATATGACTACCCGAGCTTCCTTCACCTTCTCGATCTTCATTGTAATTCCATTCTTCGACGGCGTCGACCATAGCAAATTGGAGAAACTCAGGGGTTAAGAACCACCTTCCAGCATGAGTATATCTACTTCTGTTGGGTCTACCATTGATCATGACGTCGCTATACTTTCTTCGTATAGCCGCCAATGGTCCCCTAGAAGGTAGGGTATACAGCAAGATGTGAGCTTGACGCTCGGGGGTGTCGTAATCAGATTGACCCATTTTGTCATTCATGTGGTAACTGAGAATGGCAAGCAATAAACGGTGGACGAAATGACACACATCTTCGCCATATCTCATACGAATTGAGTATGGGGAATTGTCATTAGGTCCGGTACGTTTTCTTGCGGTACTTTTTCTCGCGGTTAGTCTTGCCATCTAAAACAGAATAATATGAAAACATAAGCAATCAAACAATTTTATTCAAATAAATGAGTAAATCTAACCCATTCTACCCCACTCTCAAAATTATGTCAATTTGTCTTAAGTTACTTTAAACCTATACTTATTTATCAAATTACGTCAAGATATGAAGATCTTAACGCTATATTTAAACTTGGCTCTGATACCATTTGTAACACCCTCTAAATTAAGTCCGTACAACTTAAAGATAATTTGTTTAATAAAAACAAAACTTAACTTAGAGAGTGTTATCGGACATAAAAACGACGTGGAAAAACATCATAAAATCATTTAAAATAAAGCGGAAGGTAAAATATTCAAGTTACATCTTGATAGAAAGTTCATAAAAGAAAAGACTTAAAAGAAATGCGGTAAATTTAAAGTAACATTCTAAGCGATCTTATTCTAAGCATCCTCACTCAAAATTCCCTTAAAGATTAACCTGCAAAAATAAGAAGAAAAACAAGAAAGACAAAATAAACAAAAATCAGTTAAACTGAGTAATTCGACTCCATTCTGTAAAATTCTTTTAACAAAACAATTTCAAAATATAAATCGACTTTGAAGAAATAAACAATTTAAAATAAATAGTTTAAAATAAATATCTTAAAATAATTTATCCTTTTTAAATTATTCGACCGTAATTGATTTAGATAAGTTAGAGGAGGAATGTGAACGCTAGTAGGCCGGGACTAATCCCTGTTATCCGCCTACTTCAACAAAGGTCGTCACCTTAATAATAATAATGGCCAATCACAAGAGTCCCTAGTGTGCACACCCCTTCTACTTAGATCACAACAAATAGAAGGAAGACAAACAGAATATATAATATAAATGTAAACCCAACAAAACATACTGTTCAACACCCCTACGGGTTACATTTTCCTCATAACATATTATTGTTAATTTTATATCCATTAAAATTAACCGTCATAAACTTTATAAAACAAACACAATTTAACTTTACTTTATATCACTTTAAGATTTAACATTATGTTAAGCTTCAACCGAAAGTAATAAGGTTTTTTTATATCACTTTAAGATTTAACATTTTATAATTAATGCTAATGAAAATATCGATCGTATTAATATATCTTAATAGAGTTAATCGTACTAGTATTAATCGTATGTATACTCGTATTAGAATAACCAAATTATATTTTATAAAGGTATATTTATAATTATATCGGGTAACGAATAGGAGTATAATGGACATCGAAATTACCTCGAGTAGTGGAAAAGGCGTCGAAAGATATGAACTAATAATTCGTTGCGTTTATCGATCTCCCGAAATCTCCGTCTACAATATTTAGGTCGGAAGGAGGGTTAGATAGTCTATTTGTAATACCCCTTTAAGGAAATAAAAATTAACTTTAAGGTAAAAGGTTTAAATAAATAAATTTGACAAAGACATATTTTAAAATACCTTAATGTATAATTTTACTTCTAAAACGTAAAAAGGGAGGAAGAAAAGAAAAAACTTAGAAAACTCAAAAGCCATAAAATGGCGTTTGAGATCCCAAGTCGACAGGAGAAGAAGAAGAAGGAAGAGCCATTCGCCTACCAAGCAATCGAGGTAGGTTATCTCGCACCTCCTTTACCATTCTTCACCATTCTTAACCTTCATAACTTTCGGATCAAAACGAAATTTAGGGTTTTAAAAGACTAAAGAGAGAACTAGAGATTTTTGGTTTCTTACCAGGACTTAGAAAGAGGGATGATTTGTGTCTCTAGGGTTCAGAATTAGGCTTAATTTATAGGTAAGAATGGGGGTTTAATTGAGGAAGGTGAATAATTAATTGGAGAAGGTGAATAAGCTGATTGAGAAAATTACTCTGGTGAGTAATTAGGCTGAGTTATTTGGGGGAATACTTGGGGAATAATTAGGGTATAAAATTCAAATTTCAAAATTCAGTAAAATATTTGGGGAATAATTCTGATTTTTATTTTCTGAAATTTGATTTTGCATTTTTCTGAAATTATTTTTATTCTAAACAATAATTTGAAATATTTTGGTATCAAAATTTTGGGGTATTACAATAACCGAAAAACTCATTGGCATAGCTGGGCTCACTTGTGTGTTCCAAAGAAACAAGGGGGTATGGGATTTCGCGATTTGAAGTGCTTCAACCAAGCTTTATTAGCTAAGCAGATTTGGCGGTTAGTAGAACATCCCTTCTCCTTATTGGGTTATGTTCTCAAGGCACGTTACTTCAAGCACTCGGATGTTCTTGGGGCTAGAAGGGGGTTTGATCCTAGTTTTTCTTGGAGGAGTTTGTGGGGTGCCAAGGCGCTTATTGTGGAAGGTTTGGGATGGAAAGTTGGTAATGGAGCCTCCATTTGGTGCAAATCTGACAAATGGCTGCTGAGTAATGGGAAGTTCATCGATCCTGTGTTAAAGTCTAATAATTCTCCTGATTATAGGGTTAGTGATCTCATTGACCATGACACTCGTCTGTGGAAGGTGGAGCTTATCGATGATGTTTTTGATCAAGCAACAAAGGAGATAATCCTCTATATTCCCCTTACTCATATGGTCACGCGTGATACTGTTTTCTGGGGTTTGACTAAAGATGGCAAGTATACGGTTAAGTCGGGTTATTGGCTTGGGCGCTTAGGGCTTATGAATCAGCTATTGGACAACCAGAACACAATGTGGGGCAAGGTGTGGTCTCTCCAGGGACCTCCAAAGATGAGGCATTTTTTTTGGCGAGCTTGCAAAGGATCCCTTCCGGTTAATGCGCTTCGTTTCCAAAGGCATATGTGCTCATCTCCTAAGTGCACTCACTGTGATTATGTGGAAGAATCTCTTTGTCATGCTCTTTTAGACTGTAAGAACTCAAGGAATATGTGGCTCAGCTCTCCATTCCAATCTCTTATTTCTGATGCATCTAGAGATTCCTTCATTAGCCTCTTTGCTTGGTTGGAATCGCATGCCTCAAGGGACGAATTCCCTATAATATGTGCAGCCCTTTGGGCATGTTGGATAGGTCGAAATCAGCAAGTTATGGAGAACTCTCAATGTGATGTTTCGAGACTGTCAATTTCATTGTGTAGCTTGGCTCTGGACTATAGGTTGTATATGCAGAAACTCACGATGTCTCCAAAGCCAACTATGCAGCATTTCTCTTCATGGCAGCCTCCCAATGAGCATTATATTAAGATTAATTTCGATGCCCATATTAGCAATGGATATATTCGTGGTCTAGGTGTGGTGTTTCGAGATGATCGTGGTGTTATCCTCCTCACAGGTACACGGAAAATCCAAGCGAATTGGAATGTGGAGATTTCAGAAGCGTCAGCTGCTATGTATGGTCTGCTGGTGGCTCGAAGGATGGGATACAGACGAATTCATCTAGAAGGAGATGCCTTAAATGTTGTCACTGCTCTCAAGAATCGAGTGAAGGGCTTCTCTCCAATCCACCTAGTTTATGATTGTTGTTTTGACATTTTATCTTGTTTTGATTGCACTATGTTTAGTTATGTTCGTAGAGCCGGAAATACTGTGGCTCATATGGTCGCTAGGTGGGATGCTGAGCTTAACTCGGAGAAAGTTTGTATGCCCCCGTTTCCTGAGTGCTTAAAAACTCTGGAAAGGCTCGATTTGAGCTAATTTGATATAATAGGTGGTTTTCAAAAAAAATAGAAAAATTTAGGAAACCAATTTCAAAAACAGCCCAAATTCACGCGAGAAAAAAGGAAACAAATCAAACAAGATTTCCTCTTCCAATTTTACAAAAAATCTCTGCACTTCTCTCTTTAATTTCAAGAAAATCTACATTCAAACTTCAAAAAACTTATGTCTGCAATAGAAGAACAATTATGCCATTTAAGTGTTTAGTTTCATGATTAACATGTTCAATTCTTTAAATTGAAGTTTGAATGTCTGCAATTGAAAATCAATTATGCTATTCAAGTGTTCAGTTTCATGATTAACATGTTCAATTCTCCAAATTGAAGTTTGAATGTCTGCAATGGAAGATCAATTATGTCATTTAAGTGTTCAGTTTCATTATTAACATGTTTAATTCTCTAAATTGAAGTTTGAATGTCTGCAATTGAAAATCAATTATGCTATTCAAGTGTTCAGTTTCATGATTAACATGTTCAATTCTCTAAATTGAAGTTTGAATGTCTGCAATTGAAAATCAATTATGCTATTTAAGTGTTCAGTTTCATTATTAACATGTTCAATTCTCTAAATTGAAGTTTGAATGATTGTAATGGAAGATCAATTATGTCATTTAAGTGTTCATTTTCATGATTAACATGTTCAATTATGCTATTTATATATATGCTGCGAAAATATATAAATTGAAGTTTTATATATTTCAATTATTCTTTTACTTTGTTCAATTATGAATTGATGCTGTGCAAATGTTTGCATTCAGTGAGATCTATTTTAAAAAAAATAAGACGATACCAGTCGCTAACAATGGAGGATACTGATGCAAGAAGACAATGCAAGAAGATGAAAATAGCTGATGAAAATAGGAAACTGAAATTTTGAGAGAGAATATGAAAACTTTAGTAGAGAAATTTATGAAAGGAAAGAGTAATAATGGTGGTATATTCAAGAATCATATCAAGAAGGGAAAGATTTGAATTTCCAAAAAAATAATAATAAAAGAAACAGAATTTAAGAGGGAAAAGGCGCGCGCGTGTATTACACGCGCCTAATATTGGGCCGGCCCAGGTCCCGTCTTAGAATAGGACGGTCTCGTCTAAGTTTTTGTGATTATTATAAACATAAGTGGATCGACCCAACAGGTCATAAAATATAATAAAAAAATTATTTTTATTAACTTTTAAAAAATGGGTCAAAGTGGGTCGGATTTAAACGGGCTTGACCCGCCCCGCCCCGTTGAACACCTTTAGTTAAACGGGTTATTAGCGGGTCCGGTCAATAGTGGGTCGGATCATTAACAAGCCTTGGTGTAAAGGGTTGGGTCGGATAATTATAAGTACTAATTGCAGAAAATAATTTGCCACTTTTCTTTATATTTTTAAATGAGATTATTATATACATAAGTGGGTCGACCTAACGGGCTATAACGCATAAAAAAACTATTTTATGAACTTATAAAAAAAGGGGGTCAAATTGGGTCGGATTTAAATTGGCTTGACCCGTCCCGACCCGTTTAACATTTGAATGACCCGCTCCGCCCCGGTCCATTTAAAATTTGACCCGACCCGCCTCGACCCCGCTTGTTGAACACCTCTAGCTGTGGCCCGAGAGTATTGACTTATTCCAAATTCTTGAATGAGACGGTCTATTTAAGAGATACGTCATTTGATTTCCAAAAAAAAAAAAAAAAAAAAAAAAAGAGATACGTCATTTGATCGATTTAATATTATAGAATTAAAGTGAATTTAAATTTGAAAATAAACACGCGCTTTAACATATTTCAAGTTATTGAAGTTGGTTATTTTAACTTATTAAAGTAAATATTTCTAACTACTCGAGTTGGCGTTTTTAACATATTAATTAATGTTGGTATTTTAATATATTTAGAGTTGGTGTTTTAGCCTATTAAGTTGTTAATGGATTTGAGTTGTTTTAACTTATTGAAGTTAGTATTTTAACTTATTTAAGTTGGTGTTTAATGATGCTTAAGTTGGTATTTTAATTTATTTAAGTTGGTGCTTAAACCTATTGAATTTGGTTTTTAACCTATTAAAGTTGGTATTTTTAATCTATTTGAGTAGGTGTATAAACTATTAAAGTTGGTACTTTAATTTATTTGGAGATTGGAGTTTAACCTGTTAAGTTAACCTATTAAAGCAGAACTATGAAAGAAACGTTTGTTGTTACTAATAGTGGGACTTTTTTAATATTTTAAAAATTAACATTTTTCGAATCTTATTTTGAGATTTTTTTAAAGGAAGAATTCACTTAAATAAATTTATGATTTTCCTACAATAATCTCACCTATTGATTAACTATGAATAATCTCAACTTTAAGGGCTATTTTCCTAGTGTAAACCCGATGTCCGAATGACTTGCTATAGCAGGTTTTATTTTTTAAAAAAAAGAGGAATTAAAATAAAATGTTGCAATAAATGTTCAAAAAAATTTATGATTTTTTTCATTGTTTTGAACTTTTTTTTTGTAAATTTTCAAAATTTTTCTCTAATATTCAATTAATTTTCATTTTACTTTTTTGATGAATTAGCTACTAATACTATAGTAGGTCATATTGTAGGTCATCGGGTTACCCAAGTTTACTCTAGGCAAATACCCCTAAAGTTGGTATTATTCATGGTTAATCAATAGGTGGGATTATTGTATGAAAGTCATGAAAAGATTGGATTATTCTAGGCAATTTTTCCTAAATATTAAAAAATTATTAGAAGAAAATTAGTTAAAAATACAAGGAATGTACAACAACCAGAAAAAAAATGATTTTATAAAGTTAGTGGGAAACATTTTGCGATCATAAAGAATATAAAAATATTATAATGATGTTATTGGAAGATATGTGGAGGCCATAAGCATTACTAAAGTATTAAAATGAGCATGAACACAATGTTGGCCCTAAGGATAGGAAAGCGGTGCCAGTATCCAATGGCTTTTTCTCCTTCATGAGATTTTTTGTGCTGGCGGTTTTTACCTTTCCTATTTACAGTAATTTACAATAACATTTTCCTAAAAAAAATTTTTGGAAAGAAAATGTTAATTTAGCTTTTCCTTGTGAACTTAAATCGTTTATGTTATTAGTGATTTAAAGGTTTTACGTATAGAATAGCAAATATAAATAATAGTGAACCGCATATGCAAACGAAGTTAGTAGGGTGATAGAAAATTGAACTTGAGTAAGAGTCAGGTTGGGAACAGAGAAAGGAGGTGTTCATTATTTGAAGTTTTGAGCTGAAAGATGGATAGAGAAATGAATTAGAATGGGAATGTAAAAGAAAAAATAATAAAGATTGGATATTTAAATAGAAAATTAATTGTTGATTTGTTAAACTAAGGTTTTCTAGAGAGATGTTTTGGCATAGGAATGAATTGAGATTGAACCTTTGGAGGTCATAGGAGATGAAGCGTGTAAATTTAGGAGAGTTGATAATAATGGGTAGGCGTTTATTGTAGGCATTAGGAGAGAAAGATTGACGAAGGTTCGACTTAGTCTAGATGTGTGGGTTAGATAGAAGAATATAGGAGCAGATTTTAGTTTTTGTAAATTTAGGGAAGTGAGATAATTTTCATGTAGAAATGGAGTAAAAATAAATGTTGGTGTGTTTTAAAGGGACTGTTTTGGATGAATTTTTATGGGTGGAAAATTTTTGATGAAATAGATGATCGATGACTTTTTAAATGGAGAATTTTTTAAGATGAAATATGATATAGGATGTGAAATGGTTTAGCTCTGAGGGTTGATCTTCACGGCTTCACCACGCACAATTTTCTAAGGTTACCAATAACACAAAAACCTTACGAAAGAGTTTATAACTTATAAACATGGAAGATCTGATACATGCCTTATTCCTGAAAAGGGTTTCTCAAGAGTCAAGACAAATAACAAATAATTAGTCCGCACTTAGGCCTTGTTCTCTTAAACTTAGTTTTTTGAATTTATTCTTATTGAAATTAGATTATATCAAATCATATCAGACAAAATTAGACAAGATCAGACTTCAGATCAAATCGGACAAAGAAAGCATACCTTAATGTTTGAAAGTTCAAAGCATGTTCATTTCAATTCCCAAATGGGCTTCAAATACTTGTTCTATGGACCAAAAATGGACCTTAGACCAAGTTGTTGGACACTAATCTTCGTGGACCTTGCTCATGGACCAAAGCAAACGGATTTGAGATCAACCTTTTCAGGGTTGGATTGACCTTATGTGCAAACTTAATTTAACTCTGAAAATTTGAAATAAATAAGATTATTTATCAAAAAAAACATACAATAAGATCATAATCAAACTTATTCCAAAATAAAGCGTGTAATCCGCAAACCTTAGGTTCGAGCGATTCGCACTTAGTAAGTGCGAATAGACTGAAAAACTGAAACAGGCTGTTCACTGTTACTAATAGCGAACAACCTGTTTTAGGTTTTCAGTTTGTTCGCACTGAAAATCAGCATGTTGACCCTGTTTGACCTATTCGCAGTTGCTAAGTGCGAACAGACACTTGATTTTTTTTTTACCAGTTTATTACTGTTCGCACTTATTAAGTGCGAACAGACCCGAACTTGTGCTTTGGGGTATCAGGCGCTTATATTTGGAATAAGTTTGCTTTGGATCTTATTGCATTCTTTTTTTGATTAAGAATCTTATCTATTTCAAATTTTCATTTAACTCTTACACAAAAACTTGGATGAGACGGTCTCATTATGAGACCGCCAATTTGAGCCAGCCCGATTGGCGCATGTAACAGCATTACAAGCTTTCTCTCATTTTTTTATTTTCTGTGTCTTTATCAATTTTGACCTTAAAGATATCAGGTTTGACCTTAAAGGTATTAATTTCAATGTAAAGTAAAATTTAAACAGATCAATTAAAATAAAAAATTTTAATTTGGACCTATAAGTTATCAATTTTCATGTTAAACTGATCAATTCTACCTAAATATGGTTATGTTTTCACAATTTCAGAACGAAGTTTAATAAAATGGTATTATTTTATCATTCTATGGATGAATTTCAAGTAACAAATAAATGGTCAATAAAACTATAATAATAGTGTTAAAACATTACACAATACAAATACTCTTATTCAATGCATACAAGATGGTTTTAGTAGAACATAAAAGTACTTATTACTCTTTAATCATCAATCAATAATAGTGATATTGCTCTTTCCTTAACGGTTTATGTTCATAATGGACTTGAAAATAAAGTTGTAGGTGTAATATTTGCTCACATTGGATGTGAAAGTTCTAGGTGTAATGTTTGCTTACTTTAGATGTGAAAGTGGAGAAAATTTCGAATTCAAACAGCTTCTTTGTTATAAAAATTTCAATTTTGATCTAAAAATGAAGTCTATATATATATATATATATATATATATATATATATATATATATATATATATATATATAAAATAAGAAAACCACTTGTGAAAGGAAGGATAAGAAGAATTTTTTTTGTCAATATGTATAAAGAAAGAGTTAAAATGTTACAAATTAAAAACAAATCTCATAATACCTTTTTCATAGCATAGTAACCATATAATTTAAGTTTCATCACCTCTGTAATAAACTTAGATTTTTGTAAGTTATTGAAATTAAGAGTGTAAAATGCATTTAATATTTTTATTTTAAACACATTTTTATTGGATTTCTTGATTTTATTTGTTGAGTATATTTAGTTAGTTGATTACTATTCTTGGTTTAACGTGGGTATAAGTTGTAGGTTTTCGAATGGTTGCAGGTGCCTCTCTCTTTGAAGACTCTTCTTGAGCCGGGGGACTCTTTAACCGTACTCTCCTATATGGATATAAGTTGTCGTTTATCTTCCATCCTCATACCCTAATCATAGTTTGCCTATGAGCGGTATACATGGATATGATGATGATGTTGCCCATCCCTAAAAAGGGAAAATTAAAAACTAACTCATACAATTGCATCCATAAATGATGAAATCACACGTATAACAATAATAATAAGGAAAAGTTGTTTTGAATAATCTCATTTATTGGTCATATGTTGTAAATAATCTCTACTATTGATTATTTTCAAATAATCCAACATTTCTATATATTTTGTTGACCACACCTCTTACCACATTTTAACTAGCTACTGTAGGTACACACCACCAAAGAGGAGTTAGAGACAACCAAAGAAGCACACGGAGGAAGAAGAAGCAAATGTAACGATTATTTAGTAGGAACATACAATAGTCGGCTATAATGTGTCAGCAAAAATTATACAAAAGTTGAATTATTATTAAAAAATACTCCCTCCAATTCACCCAAGTTGTCCCATTTGGGTTGGGCACGAATATTAAGAGTGAGATGTGGTCTACCAAAAAGGTGGCAGTGGCATATTTTAATTGATTAAATTAATTGTAAAGGTGGTAGTTGGGTATTGAGAATTGGAAAAGTGGGGTATTTAGGTAAAAAAAGATAGACAAAAAAGAAAATGGGACAACTTGAACGAATTACCCATTAAAGAAAATAAGACAACTTGAATAAATAGGAGGGAGTAATTAATAATAGAAATTATTCACAGCATATAAGAATTTAGTAGGATTATTCATAACAATTTTTTCTAAAAATGATAAGATATTACAATAATAGTAAAGGCTCTGAGGCACATGAATACTTTTTGTTCCTATATTAGGCTTCTTCTTCCCAGAAAGGCCAACTAAAACTGGTTGGCCTTACCACTAATAACAAGGTTAATAACTAAAAGTGGTTAATAATTAGGTAGACCCTCACTTGAGAAACCGTCTATAGTATAGACGTCTTTTAAGAGCCCAACCCATATCTCCCTTTTAATTTACAAAATCACCAAATTTTTTTTAAATTTATAAATTGGACCAGCTTAAAACTTGCGACGTCTATTGTATGTATAGACGGTTTCAAGTAAGAATTTGTGAAAATTAGGTCATTTAAGTTGGTGACAGTTGAGATCCCTTTATAAACCCTATGTAGTGTATGTTGTGATGCTTGCTTGGACGTGCACTCGTTCTTTTTTTATTGTAGCAGTGCTGCAGTAGGCCATAAACGCATGAATTAAGCTTTCATTTTGCTGATTCTCATGCAAATTTAATACTTTACTTTTTTTAAAAAAAAATATTTTTCTCATTTTGAATATTTTACTTTAAAAAAAGAAATTTAATTAAAGTTTTAAGGAAAATTTGCTGAAAATAATCCCAACTATCATTCGTTGGCCAAAAATAATCTCAACTATCAATTATTTTTTAATAATCCCAATTACTATTCTCATAATTTGTTGAAAACATACTTACCCCTTATTACCAGTTGGAACAGGTATAACTTTTCCACTTTTTTTACTTAACTGTTCAAAATTAACCCTTTCTCTTCATCTATTTCAAAAAAGAAAGGAAAACGTGGAAAAGTTAACTGTTGCAGCCGGTTAAAAGGAAAGTGGGTATGTGTTAAACAAATTATGAGAATAGTTGGGATTATTAAAAAATAATTAATAGTTGGGATTATTTTTGGCCGACGGGTGAAGTTGAGATTATTTTAAGCAAATTTTCCAAGTTTTAAAGATATTCTCATTTGTCCTGTATAATTTGAAGCAAAAAGAAAATGATTGTTTTTTAAGAAAAAGATAAATAATAGTAATGAATGAAGAGAGAGAATGAACTATGTGGTTGAAATTAAAAGATTATTAAAATGTATGGATGAGATTAAAAGAAAATGATGAGCAATAGTTTAATAATAGAAATAATGCAAATTAAGTGGGACGAACCAAATTTAGAATTGTTGCAAATTAAATGGGACGGAGGGGGTATTGTAGATAACGTATATTCATGTGAGATCTTATTAGATTTGCCTTAATGTATACTTTCTTATTATATATTTTTTATATTTTTTATGAAGCGTATGTATTTAGCATAAAAAACAACTCAACAAAAAACAACGGAGGGAGTAATACATTTCTTCTGAAATACTCGTAACTGATTGTGACATGTTGTGTGAGAATATATCATAATTAGTTTTAAGTATATATAATATCAAAGAATCAACTCAACAAAAAATTTAAGCTAATGGTTTAGGCCTTAGGTACGGTTAACTTATATATACTTTAACACGCTCCCTTACACGAGAACCCTTTGGGCTTCCTCATACCTAGCATTGAATATTCTATTTTAATTAAGGGGTGGTTGAGATTCAAACTTGTAACATCTTGTCACGTTAGCTTAATTCAGTCAAGAAACCAAATCAACTAATTAAAACTAAAGCTAATAGATAAGACTTCAAGATATACTCCCTCCTATTCATAGAGATTGGGACATTTGGGTTTTGCACCAAAACCAAGGAGGAGTGGGGGACCACTTAAAAGTGAGTGGAAAACTCTCTTTTTCCATAAATGGTATTATTTATGTATTGTTGTGTTATTGTAGTAAGGGTAAAAGGGTAAAAAAGAATGACAAAAATAGAAATAGGACATTTTGAGTGAATTGACCCAATAAGGAAATGTCTCATTCTCTATGAATAAGAGAGAATATTATAATACTCCCTCTGTTTCCTTTTGTTCTTCCGGTATACTTTTTGCACAATTTTCAAGACAAATTTTAAAGCACAATATATCTCTAAATACACATAATAAAAAATTATAAAAATACATATTAAAAAGTATACGTTAAGACGAATCTAACAAGATCTCACATGAATATATTTTATCTTCTAAATATGTATTAAAAACATTAATTAAATTTCTCTCGGTCTTCTTAAGATAAAATATTTCAAATGAAAAGAACATTTGAAAACGAAACAAATATAATTTAACATTATATACCGGAGGAATATTGAATAAATTTGTTATTGGCCATCCCATTAGGATTAGTTTGGTGGTCAGTGG
Organism: Amaranthus cruentus; assembly: GCA_019425755.1. NCBI lineage: Eukaryota > Viridiplantae > Streptophyta > Magnoliopsida > Caryophyllales > Amaranthaceae > Amaranthus > Amaranthus cruentus. The sequence continues at coordinate 10,544,312 of CM033460.1, forward strand.
TCAGTGGTCAGTGGTCAGTGGTCAGTGTTCACTAACACAAGAGTACAAAACTACTTAGATTAATTCAATTCCACTTTAAAAGCAACACCTTTTGGGTAGACACTGACTGCATTATTTCATACCAGTTGACTATTATACTTAATTAATCTTTTGGTTGAAACGGTATTAAAAGTTATTCACGTGAGAGTTTTTTAGGCTAAAAATATAGACGTAATATAATTTTTTTTTATTTAGTTTTAAATATTTTCACTTTAAAGGAAGGGTTCGTAAAATATGAACCTGTGAATATCATGCTAAGAACACACTTAATTAAACTTAAATTGATGGTATAATCCTATGACGTTGAAACATATTCAATCAATCAAGACTATACTTACATGTCCCTTTAAATTTGTTACACTACATTTTAAAAGTCCTTATTTCGATTTAATGTAACAAATTTAAAGAAACGAAATGTGCATGGAGTTGGAGTTATTCCTTTTGTCTCAGTTATCACTAGTAGAATAAATCTAATTTGCTGCTATTTATTTGCTACTTAAATCTCAAACATAGCAAATAATGTAATTATTGCTACTGTAATGACAATTTCCCAGCAAAAAAATATTTTTTGCTACTATTTTAAACATTAACAACAAAAAAAATAATGTATTGTTGTTTATTATTGAACAATAGCAAAAAGCTAAAGATAATATAAAAAGAAAAATGGTAGGTCATGTTCCAAATAAATGTGGGCTAAAATGAATGATATAAACTAAATCAAAATAAGGTAAACCGAGAAGGATAGAGTATGTTTTCAAAAGAAAGCCAACATATTAGATTATCATTAGTATATTAATTATTAAACTATATTAAATGACTCATAAAATTATAAGTACTTTTTATTTTTATTTATGTGATGTTGTAAATGATATTTGCTATTTAGGGTCAATCTGAAACAATCTCTTTGTTATGACTAATGAGGATATGGTAGTGTATATTTTGCCCTCCCAAACAGCCAAACCTAGCTCGCATGCAGGGCCGTCGATTAGCAAGGGCAAGCGGGCTACCGCCCAGGGCCCTGAATTTTTTAGGGCCCAAAAAACTTATTTTTGTGTATATAAGTGACAATAATTTGAATTAAATTTATATATAACTAATATTTTTTGCTAAATAATGTATGTTCTTAGTGCTTTTTATATAAAGTAGTTTAAATATTAACAATAAAAACAAAAAGTGTATTATATTAATCGTTACGCCTTAAGTTTTTAAGGGCCCTTTTTATCTTTTGCTCTGGGGCCTAAAAATGAACGAGAGGACCCTGCTCGCATTTGTGGGTAGGAACCGGTTAAATGACAAAGGTTAGTGGAGTGAAATATAGATTGAAGATTCAACTTCTTTTCAATAATGAATGACGATATATATTCAACTATATATTAAATAAAAGTTTTAAAGTTTTTTTTAATTATTGGTGTTAAACTTATTAAAATAATATATCCAATCTAATGTCACATCACGATTTGTAGTTTTGCCAAGCGCTCCTTGAATTATTTGGTAGGCATAGCACTATGTTTTGACAATAAATTAGGAGAGAAAAGAAAAGAAAGGGGAAGGGTAAGAAGGGATCAAATGAAAGAAGGGGTAAGAAGGGAGAGTGCAAAGAAACAAAAGAAAAAAAGAAAAGAAAATGAGTGTTTTCTCTCAAAATATTTCCACTTTAAGAGAGATTGTATCATATATTGTATAACACAAATTCTTATTTTAGACCATCTATACAATAGACGTGTGAAGTTTGGGCTGGTCCAATTTATAAATTAAAAAAAAAAAACTGATTTAGTTATTTTGTAAGTTAAAAGAGAGATATGGGCTGGGCTCTTGAGAGACGTCTATACTATAGACGGTCTCTCAAGAGAGGACCTGATTATATATCAACAAAATTTGTCTATGTTTTGCCTTCAAACCCTCTTATCTTTTTTTTGTTATCCAAACAAAAAATCCTCTGTCCTTTCAATTTTTTTCTCTTCTTTTCCATCCATTTTTCTCTATCCAACCACATTGTAGAATTTAATTACTACAAAAAAATTCTTTATCATATCAAATCATTTCCTTCTTGCAATTCCTAGAAAATTTGTTTTTATACTTCCTCCGTTCCGAAATACTTGCTACATTTTGTTTTTGGGCACTATTCATCGTTTAAGCTTATTCAGGGCCGTCTTAATCATTTTGGGGGCCCTGTTCTAAACTTTAAAATTGGGCCCTAATAAAAAAATATTATGCTTAAACAAAACACATACTCAAACTACTTTATTTAAATGATAAATAATATGCTTAATATCCTAATACAAACTCAATTATCAAAACTTTAAATTATTTAAATAGAGCCGATCTTCTAGCATTGTTTGAAGCAAATTCATCAACCATGTCTTTATATTCCACCTTCTCCAAAAGATCATTTTCAATTGCGATTAATGCCAATCCATTAAGTCGTTCTTAATTATCAAAACTTTAAATTAAGTCGTTCTTAATATCCTAACACATACTCAAACAGTATTTACCAGAAATTAAAATTTATACATACATTCTTAATTTTTTTTTATTTTTGATTCTGACAATTGCATTCTTAATTTTTTTTAATTCTGACAATTGCATTCTTAAATCTGAAAAAATAGGACATTAAAATTCTTAAATTTGACAATTGCATTCTTAATTTTTTTAATTCTTAGTTCTTAAATCTGAAAAAATAAGACAAAATTTATACATACATACAATCCCAATCAAAATTTGCGAAACCCTAGAAAGTAAATTAAATTGGAATATTAAAAATTTTTGGGAAAAACAAAAAAATTAATACTGGAAATTAGGAAAAGGTAGAGGAAGAATTCTTTGTGAATAGAAATGGAGAAATTGGGAATTGGGAATGATAAATGAAGAAGATGGAAGGGACGACTGTTTCCAATGTGAAAACTGACTTTTACTTTAAGGTTTTTTTTTTTTTTTTTTTTTTTTTTTTTTTTTTTTTAATTATTATATTATATGCTAATGAAGATTGGGCCTTAAAACTTTTGGGGGCCCTGTGCTACTGGCCATCTTGCACAGGTAGTTCAACGGGCCTGAGCTTATTTAATATATTGCGGCTAATATGTAAGTAATAATATATATAGTCAAGTGAGATCTTGTTTGAATCGTTTCATCGCATACTTTCATAATATAAACTTTTTTATAATTTTTAAATGTGTATAATTCGACATATAAATGAACAAAATAGTACATTAAATTGCGTAAAAAAATTAAATATAGCAAGTATTATGTAACGAAGAAGTATATGGTTAGCACATGGGATATTACAATGGACACAAAAAAATTTCAATAACCAAGGGTTGCCATAGTTATAAATTTCCACCTCTTTTGGATGTTTTTGGTTTTCTTGTCAACCATACACTAATCACAAACTAGTTTGCCCATTTTATAGAAATTTACAATTCCAATAAATATGGAACACTAATTTTTTATAAATGTCGCCCCACGGTAAAACGTCCGAATTAAAAAAATTGCTTTCCATACAAATGTAAATTTAGATCTCATTTTTTATTCCTATCGATCTACTTGTATAGGCCCATCTCACAATAAAAACGTTGTCATATAACTTGATGCAACCCAACAATTTTTAATATTCATTTTGCATATGTAAAACCCAATTTATTTGGACAAACAAGCAATTTAATGCTTTAAGGTTCAATTCTAGTCACTAAAAATAAGGAAAAATTACCGTAAATAATACCACCTTTTGTTAATTTACTTACAATAATACGAACTTTTAATTAACCATGAATAATACCAACTTTGGGGGCTTTTTTCCTAGAATAATACCAACTTAAGTTTATTAGCTAATTTACTAAATTTTTTTGTCATATAATCACCCATAGTTTGATTTTTAACATATTATGTATATTATAGGAAAACACCCCCGTAAGTTGGTATTATTCATGGTTAATCAAAAGTTGGTATTATTGTATGGAGATAAGCAAAAAGTTGTATTATTCCTGGTAATTTTTTTTTTAAAAAATGCAAAACAATTTTTTATAACATAATTTTTTTTTTTGCGCTTCTTGATTTACTATAAGATTTGATAGATATGTACCATATTGGATTTTGAGGGAGCTCTGGATTCCTCTTGTCCATTAGTTTCGTGCGAAGAAACTTTACGTGAAATACTGCGTACTTTCATCTCATGTCACCATCATCGTTCTCTCCGGTGCGGGGCCAACTCTAAAAGTGAACAAGAGAGGCCGTCATCCAAGATCTCTTGTTAAAAAAACAAAATTAATGAATATAGAAGGTCCATATAGGCTATAAATTTTGCAAAGAAAAAGGGCCCCAATTTCGCCCAGGTCCCAATATGTCAAGGGTCGGCCCTGCAACCTAGTGCTATTATGTACTTTTTTATCGGACGCATTTTGCATTATTTCAGATTACAACGTGAAATAATTTTTAAATGAGATGGTTTACAGTGAGACCATTTCTATTGAACTAGTTAGGGATGGGCATTTAAGGGTATGGGTCGGGTCTGGACCCTACCCGGATTCGAACCCTAATTTTAGGGTAGGGTCCAGACCCGGACCCTGATATTAAGGGTCTTAAAAATTGGACCCTGACCCAGACCCTAAGGGTAGGGTCTGGACCCGGACCCTTAGGGTCTAAAACCAAACCCTAAAAAGTTTATTTTCTTGAGTGAGATTAAAGGGTCTATAAAATAGACCCTAATATGGACCCTAATCTGAACCCTTTTTAGACTCTTAGGGTCTAGGTTCCTAAAATCCATAGATCATTAGGAAAAACATTAGGAAACGGAGGGAGTAATAAACAGAAGAAGGCCGCAAATTCGTTGCCTTTCAATTCTAAATCTGCACAAGCTTCTTGTGACTTCACTTTCCATAGTAATAAAAAAACAAAGAGATAGTATTTCATGAACATGATCTCAACAAATAGATTCTCCATTGAGGAGCTGAATTACAATGAAACAAACAATTCTTTTTAACAAATTATATAATAACCCATCAAAAAGTAGAAGCCAATCAAAGAAAACTATTAAATCAAATTGTAGAAAACTCCAAATCAAATCGTAGAAAACTCCAATAGTGGGAAGCGCAATAGGGGCTACAATGGTTTCTCTCTCATCGAAACCCAAAAAAAACTCGTTGGAGTGCTTTATACTTAGTCTCCTTGATTGACCAAAAAATGGTTACAATAAAATATGAAGTTATAAGACCTTAAATACTCTCCAATAAAAAAAAATAAAAAAACTAAAAATAAAAAAAACTAAATTAAAAAGGATCCAAAGGTCCAATCCGGGTCTACCCGGACCCGGACCCTTATAATATTTTTTAGACCCGGACCCTTAGGGTCTAACAGGGTCCGAATAGGGTCTTGGACCCTTGCCCATCCCTAGAACTAGCCTAGTGTACACATATAATTTTAAATTGATTACTTATAACCTTAAAACGATTACTCACAATCTTAAAGTGACAAATTATAACCTAAAAGATATCAATATAACCTTAGTAATCACTCATCATTTTAGAGTGACCATTATTTATAACTTTAAATTGGTCACTTATAATCTTAAAGTGATTAATTATAAAATAAAGTCATCACTTAGAGTTTTAAGTATTCACTTGTAACCTAAGTGATCACTTACAATTTTAAAATGATCACTTATAACTTTAAATGATCACTTATATATATAACCTTAAAATGTTGATTAAAATGTTAGATTTATCACTTACAATCTTAAGGTGAATACTTATAACCTGTGAATACTTATAACCTTAAAATAATCACTAATAATAAAATAAATTGATTATAAATTTATTGTACAATCTAAAAGTATTTTCATTTAAATGATGCAAAATAAATAAAACATACAGAAGAACATTATTTTTGCATGAGGAGTTAGGTACATCAAGAAAGTTTATGAACTTGTTTTAAAACCCAACACCATCCAACTCAAACTAAATTTGAACCCAACATGAGCCCAATTAAAGTCAAACAAAACCTAAATCCAACAAAATTTTATATACAATTGTTTAAGATCATAATTGTATTAATTCAATTTGAATTCGATCCTAACTGAATCTAACCAATAAATAAACTTGAATTTGACTCGATTTACGTCAAACCATTGATATAGAAAGACTTAAGCTAAAATAACAAAGGAATATGATAACACTTATAACATATTTAGTAGCTTTAGCTGTTAGTTTGAATTTTTGATTAAATAATTTGTTTTTTAACATGAAATTAGAAGTCAACGTGTCAATTGACGAACACTACAAATTCGAAATTCATCAATCCTTTTTCTAAGTGGAATATTAACATTTGGTCATACAAATAAAATATGCATTGCATTCACAATTAAAGCTTAAAAGGTTGAGTTGGTCGTATGATCAACGTACAAAATCAAATATAAGAGCAATACAACGTGTACAATACAAAAAGGACCTTCCCAGTATACCGCACAATACAAAAAGGTTGGGTGGGGGTTTTCTTTTTCTTGAAAGATGCGGATAAATCATACTCGTTCGTCCAAGGAGGGAGTAAAGAGAGATGCGTGCAGTCAAGAAACCCCCCAATTGATACCTGCGCCCAGTAGGGATCGAACCTCAAATCTTCTGCTCCACATGCAGATGCTCTATCTGTTGAACATTTAGAGTATATAGACCTAGATTTTTATATACTACATACTTACTACAGTAGTATGGGACTAAACAAATATATTGTTGAACATTTAGAGTATATAGACCTAGATTTTTATATACTACATACTTAGTACATTAGTATGGGACTAAACAAATATATTATAAGTCCAATTAAATACCTCAAAGAATTTGATGAATCATTACTTTGATTCATAAGTTTTGTTTGATGAATCATAGCTTTGATTCATAAGCTTTGTTTGGTGAAACATTACTTTGGTTCATAAAGCTTTGCTTGGTGAAACATACTTTCATTCATAAGCTTTGCTTGGTGAAACACTTTTGTTTCAAAAGGAGGTATTGTTTGATGCATAGCTCTATAAATAGAGGTTGCATGCCAAGGGACATTCCATCCCATTTCCATATCATTTCTTATTTCTATCTTAAGAATGCTCCCATTCTTGTTCTTCCTTTCATGAGATAATATTGAGAGAGTAATTAACTCTCAATATCATCAAAGTTCTTAATTCACCAGAAAAAATTGTATTTACTATTGCAATTTCCTTGTGCTAGAATTTTGTTGTGTACGTAGATTGTATCTCATTGTGAATTTCATTTATCATCCCAAGCACCTTTGTGGGAGAAATATCACAATAGGAAAGTGCATGAACGCCTTCAACTCATATCAAGTTTCCGAGCGACTTCTTTGATTGTCGCAACCACATCTTCATCGTCTCCTTGGTGATTCAACAAGAGTTCAAAGCCATATACAAAAGATTACAAATAGTGTAGATTTATCTTGTAACACATATTTGTAATACATCATTAGTCTATTACTATCCATAGCCACTGCGTGTACAATACCCAATTTAAAATATTACAGATGTTAAATGAGAGTTTTGTCAAACCTAATAGCTTATACATATGAAATAAATAAATATTTCAATCAATAGATAAATAAATAAATAAATAAATTATTTTTATATTATAAAATGAATGTAAAGTCAATTAAGTAGGGACTAGGGAAGTGCATGTGAAGCAAATAGATTGGATGAAGGAAAAAGGGCAAAATTATAACTATAAGAGCTTATCCCCATTATTATAATCAAGATTACACATCAACGTAAGACCCAGTTGTAAAACAACTACTCCTTAAAAATTAATTTACATCCATTTAATTGATTTTAAGATAACCTTGGGCTCAAAAAAAAAAGATAACCTTGGGCTTGGGCATATTGATAGACATGTAGATATAGCAACAAGTGGATGTTTTTTATCATACAATTTTATATTATAATTATACCCAATATTCTGCTTAGGGCAGAGTCTGAGTGAGATAAGTTGACAAACAATTCATACCCATACTTCCTTTAAGGTAGGACTAGAAGAAAGTGGTCTATTATATATATAATCTTATTTCGGTAATGAAACGAGAAAGTATGAAAGGCACGTGAGAACCCTGGAATGAAAGTAGCACAGCGGTCAAACGTCGGTCAAGTTGGGAAGTTACACCTCCTGAAAGTGGTCCGATCGTCCTGCGCCACAACAAGTTAGCCTTGCTCGGGGGTTATCTCCCGGAAAACCCCTCCGATGTTTAAGTTAGACCGGAGAATGAAAGGAATCACAGTGAAGTGTAAATCAGAGATGATAAGGAGTGATAGTGACGGTGGTTGATGTTTGGTCACGGTGGTAAAGTGGGAGATAACTGTTGATAGTAATGGGTATTGATTTCGACAGAGTTTCGGTATGTTATAGAAGGCTTAGGGTGGCAATTAGCATTGTTGTCCCCTTTTATATGTTTTCAGCGGCGGTTACCTTTCAGATTGATGAAGGTGGGAGGTTGAGAGCAGTTACCATAGAAAGTGGGAAGTTATAGGGTTATTTAAAGAACACTGAGATGATTAACGATAACTTATTAGAGCTTTGTTACATGTCATCATTTCATATGCTTTAGTATTATTAGGTAACGTCTCATAAGCCTGATCGATAAGATAAAAAATTGTCTAGTTTATAAGAACTATTCTGAGAAAGTTTTAAAATTATAGCGCAATTAAGTTGATTGATACTCATTTTAGTTGTTATAAATGTTGTAAACATCATTTTCAATATAAAATTAATTAACACTCTTAATATTATGAAAATTAAAATTTCAAAATCTAACCTTATCTCTAAATTAATAAACATTTCATCCTTATATCATTCATTCATCAAAATATTTGGAAAATTTGCTCAAAATAATTCCAACTATCACCCGTTGGCCAAAGATAATCCGAACTATCAATTATTTTTTAATAATCCCCACTAATCTCATAGTTTATTGAAAACATACCCACCTCCCTCATGAGCAGCTGCAACAGGTAACTTTTCCACTTTTTTCTTTCTTTTTGAATAGATGAAGGGGAAGGGTTGATTTTAAACAGTTAAGTAAAAAAATGGAAAAATTACATTTCCAACAGGTGAGTATGTTTTCAACAAGTTATGAGAATAGTTGGATTATTAAAAAATAATTAATAGTTGGGATTATTTTTGACCAACGGTAATAGTTGAGATTATTTTGAGCAAATTTTTTAAAATATTTTTAAATTACATATTATTTTTACATTTTAATTGAAACTTTTATATAGAAACATCCAAATTCATATATATTTCATTATATGTTTCATTTCCTACAATACAATTAGTTATTATAAACCATATAAAATCCCCGCCATAGACTCCCATGTCCACACATGTTCTTCTTCTCTCTACGCTCTTTTCTCTCTCTCTCTCTTTCCCTCTCAATTTCTCCGTTCTTCTAGTTGTACACTTCTTCCAAATCATTTTCTCTGCTAAAAGCTAAAACCCATTTTCTTACACTTTTAATCAATATAAACGTCGTTATTTTTCTCTGCTCCTTTCTCTCTCCTCCCATAGTTGAATAACAACTTGTTGTTCATCCGTGAACTAATTCAATAAAGTGGAGGAGAGAGATCCTAACAAACATCACAAATCCGTTCAACAAATCAAACGAACATTATATTCAACTTGTGATTAATTCACAACTTTTTCTATCATTTTTGCCTTTTTATTTCTGGAAAACTGCATCATATTCTCATCTGATCAGGTAACAGATTTTGTTTCGTTTCTGTTTGAATTTTTATTCCTTTATTTTTATTTTATTATATTTTTATCAAACTGAAAACTGTTGGATTTTTTCAATAAATAGCTGATCGATTTTAGATACGAAAATGACGCCGAAACAACTAGCGAAGATAATTTCTGGAAAAAGAATGTCGTTTAACAGAGAGGAAGGATCAACATCATCGAATTCAAATCACGAAGAGGATTTTGTGATAGAAAAACCGAGAGATAGGTTAAAATCGTCCAGAGGAAGCCGATTCGACCTGCTTGTGCACGAGTTAAATCACGAGTCGGCTGAGAGGCAGTTTAGTAGAGAAGGATTCTTCCATGGTGTTAAAGATCTTTATAACGGTCTTGTCATTCATCCTGAGAATAACAGGTCGGTATCACATTCTGCAATGTTCAACCGTTCTTTATTTATGAATATTTTAAAAAATTTAAATATATTATTATTCGATTTGTTTTATCGAGTCTAGAAGTAAAGAGAAGAGGAATTTTCATTGGTTGATAGTTCATTCTTTCAAAAGAATTCGGAAAGAAAATTGTCAATTAGTAATGGAACTGTTGTTTCTCCATAGTTATCGGTCAGCATAATTTCCAGAAATAAATTGATAAGGAAAGAAAATTTACTTCAAAGTTGGCCATAAAGTTTTAGATAATCATAGTTTAGCGTTTTCATAAACTCTAATAACTAATTAGACTAAATCATAGAAGTAATTATTTTTTGTAATATATATTTTAATGTCAAATAATAATTTTAAAAGCTAATCATTAATAGTTACTCATACTAGTATATTGTTAATAATTACTACTTCTTCCGTTATGAAATACTTCTACATTAATGGCACTATTAATTGTTTGATTTTATTTTATATATTGCAGCTAATGTGTAAGAAAAATATAGTTGTCTAGCTCTCTTTATATAGGCTTGATTGACTTTTTTTTGCGATTACTAAATTGAGAGGAACGAAAATGAGTTATACTAATATATAATAACTTCAATATAATCAACTAATTATATATATTGAAATGTTATAAAAATAAGCAATTAAAAAATTAACATAACTTAAAATTATTAATTTACTAAATATTAATTATGTTATTAGAGGAATTAAGTAAAATTTTAATTGTATAAGTGTAAATGATACTACAAAATTTAAACTAAGATTGGAACATAGTGATCAATATACTATTGTGATCACATGGTGCAACAAAATTTCTCTAAAATAATAGTTGATCTTTTCTAATTTATGTGGACACACAAATGGTAAAACAAAATATTTGTGGACAAAATAAACACTAAATGTTCTTTTAGTACCTAACTTTCTACGCAATTAAGAACGTATATCATTTTTTTGGAAAATTAATTGGTTTTACACTTTTATTTTTCTTTTTTAAAGAATTGCACTTCTCTAAGCATTATTTCACCCTCTTGTTTTAATTTAACATAAAATGAGTACAATGCTTAAGAAGTGGTAATGATTATATAATCCTAAGACGACCTAACTTGATGGAAAAGTAAGCTTATGATAAAAGATAATTATCTTTTAAGTGATTTACAGGTAAGGTAAGCATTTTCTAAATTAATTGTTTGAGCATAGGCATACAACCTCCACTTACAGAGTTCTCATCACTTCCATGCGCTCGAGCTAGTTGGTGGTGAGCATATTGAGCATTTGAAATAATTAATCTATAGTATGTCACGCATTATTATTGATTAATACCAATTACGTGGTTAATGGTTATCAAAGTTAATTAAAAATCTTATCCATTTTATTCTATTTGAGTCATGACTCATGATACATAACACAAGATAGATTTTTTAAGTATATATGCACAGTGTGACCCTAGGCAAACTAAAAAAAATAGACTTTTTTTATGGAGGGTTGATTTCAAACTTAAACAGGTGTTTAAAAATTAATAGGGACAAACCTTATATATTATAATTATATATTATAATTATCAGTATAAATAGTATATACTTCGTATTGATGAAAAACTAATCATTAATTAAAAATAATTTTTTTTATAAATTAAAAGTTTTTAAGTGCGTACAAAATTTTTCAGATATTGAAGCTCTTTTTAACTCTGGGCCCTAGAACAATGTCAATCTTGTCTATGGTCATGAACGACCCTATATAAGGTCTTTGACTCTTTGTATTTGCTGAATTTGCTACATTTTCATTTTTATTCATCTCATTTAATTTGCTACATTTTCATTTTTATTCATGCCATTAAGTTTTCTTTTACATTTTATGTTATGAAAATGTCTTTGTTATTTTCTTTAATTTATAAAATATATTTTTCATAATTTATTTTTTAAAATTCTTACAAGAATTATATAAAACCTTAATATTCCTGCATATTCGTAGAGTATAGTGATCTAAGAGAGATTTTGCAAATAAATAAGTCAAAGCTGATAAGAAGCGTAGAAGATTTGAATTGAAAATTGGTATTTAATTGAACAATTACATCAATAAATCACGGTGTAAAATAATTACTAATTAATAAAATATATTCCTAGAATTGGAATTTAGTTAGAAGCAATACTACAAATATATAGAATTAGACTTCTTAAAGAATAATAAATCGTCGCTTTCAAGTAGACGGATTGGCCACCTACAGTACAGAGTACTGAGACGTGGCATTTAGGTTGAGTTCAGCTGATTATGTTTGCGATTTGCGTCGCTTTCTCCCAGCTCAGGCTGCCTCTGTTATATTGACCTTGTTCACGTCTTAGTAGTTAGATCCGACACTGGGCCACATGGACCGCTTATATTCATCTCTATATTTAATATTTTTTGGATTATATTATAGAAGTGTTAAATGATAATCAAATTTAGTATTTTTTGAAATGCATTTGCTCTTCAGCTGAGTTGAAATTTATTTTATATTTAATTTTTTTAATTTTATTTTCGAGGTCAAATATTAAATTTAACGGCTGATATCTTCCAAAAATACACTCCGTTTTGGTAAAATAAGAGGAGACTATCTTTTTTTGGAAAAAATGACTAAAAAGATATGAAAGGTACAATTTATGTGCATTATTATTGGTGATAATCAAGGGACCACGGAGCATTTATTTAACAGGAATACAATAAGAAAAGTACTACTACAAATAGAAAATGCCAAAAATAAAAGATTTGATTTTAAAAGTGCCTAAAAAATAAATTGATCATCTTTTTTATTTAAATGATTGATACATAAAGTATTGATGAAAAGAAATCGCTAATGAACACTTTTGGGCGCTTTATTAATTTCAAAAAAATTTTAAGCTTGGTTTAATTAAAATCTGGAAATATATATTTATATAATATTATCTTAAATAAGATTATACTTCATATCTTAAATAACAGTTAGAAAAGTATTTATACAATTTAATTATTACATTTAATCATCCGTTTTTAAATCGAACTCAAAAAAACTTTCGAGTTTAGTATTTCATATTTTCATTATTATAATTGTGACTATAAAACTTAAAGATATGTTATTATCCTCCCTTGATGTCGACCGTAAGACATCTATAACAATTGATAATTAGATAAAATTTATTTATTTTTTTAAGAATTTTGAGTACTTCATCATATTTGGTTGTATCTATATTGATAAAGGATAATTTATTTTAGCATGACCTTTCCTAATATATAGGATCCTAGAATAGAAAATGAAGTGATCAAGTGTCTCAGACTCTCATGTTTGAGAAAATTGTAACCTAGAATAAAAAATAGAGCGAGTCATATTTAATTAAGAAATGTAAAGAGAGCGCATATAATAGAGTTTTCATTTCATTATTGAAATTAATGATAGAAGTAGAATATCTTTTCAAAAAAAAAAATGATAGAAGTAGAATATATTAACAAAGAGATTTTTTTGTTATTGACCCTAAACGTCATGTGTAACTTCATATAATTAGAAAGAACATATGCTTGGAAAAATTACCCAGAATAATACGACCTTTCACCTATTTTCCATGAATAATACGAACTTTCAATTAACCACCAATAATACGAACTTTGACATATATTTTCCCATGGTATACCTTACCTGTTTATAACCTGTAGAACCGGTCAAATTATGACCTTTGCCTTCTCCTCCCTATTTTGCTGCTTCACCTCCATTGTTATCTTCCTCACCTTCAAGTATTCTGACATCCTCCATTGTTATCTTTTATTTTTTTAATTACTTCCTCCAATCTTCCCCTTCTTCTCTTAATATGTTTTCCCCTTCATCATCATCATCTCAATCTAGAACATCAATTGCAAATGGAATTCCTTTATGTAGTCATGGTGTTCATGCTAAATTACAAGTAGTAAAGAAAGGAGTAAGAGTTGGTGAGAGAGTTTATATACATAATCAGCATATACAAATCAGCATGTATATACATATTCCAATATCCTTCAATTCAAGTATTCAACCCTCATTTGTTCAAGCCTGAAACAAGGTTTCATCTTCCCTTCACAAGAACAAAATTGAAAATCCATTAGAAATTTGGATCAACTTTCAAATCCTGTTATTAAATTGAAGTTTTTTTTTGGTTTAAAGCAACAAGATTAGGAATGGGTCAATCTCAAAGTGAAATTTCCGCCATTGCTGAGACCCCAAAAGAGAACACAAATGCCCCTGCTCCTCCTCCTTCCATGGATTCTCTACTTGCAGGTTTATTCCTTTAATACTTCCTTTTTTTCGTGGTTAATTGCTGTTTTGAGGGAGGAAGATGCGTGACAATAGGCGATGAAGATGAGTTCTCTGGGTTTGCTGATTTTAACAGGAGAGAGAAGATGAGAGAAGATGAGTTCTTGGTCTATTGATTAAAATTTTGTGAAAAAACAAATTGTAACCGGTTGTGGGTAAAGCAGTATACCACTGGAAAATATATGTCAAAGTTCGTATTATTGGTGGTTAATTGAAAGTTCGTATTATTCATGGAAAATAGATGAAAGATCGTATTATTCTGGGTAATTTTTCCCATATACTTTAATAAGTTATTTTACTTTAGTTCATTTTAATTCAAAACCAAAGAATTATAAATCTTTGAACTTAATTATTAAAATGATGGAGATGCTTGTCGTTGAGATTAGAAGTTAATTATTTTCTGAGCAATATTGTATGTCCTAACTTTATGCTTAAGGCATTTTTTATATTGATTTTACCATATACAGCTAATTGACATATTATTATCCCCATGATTTCAGCTGAAGAAACAAATCTGGGAAGAGAACTTATATTTTGTTAATCTATATAACTATACAAAAATGTGTGCCCCTTAGGCCTTAATGGTATTTAACAAAACCAGAATATATCTTCAGAATTGATGCACATCTTGCTGCTTTCACGTTAGTAATGTATTATTATGATCAACTTTTAAAATTTTGTGTGATTAAAATAATGAAAAATTAAAATTTCAAAGGAAAATTTTTTCACAACAATCCAAAATTTTATTTATTTTCCTACAATAATCTTAATTTTTGATTGAACATAAATAAATTCAAAATAATTCAACATTTTATTAATTTTATACATTAGGAATAATTTTTTGATTTTGACTATTGAATTTTTTAATTTATTTTTACTTTTTTTTGTAGCAATTAACGTTTAAAAATTAGTTATCATTTGGACAATAATATTCTGGGTAAATAACTCTAAAACTGGAATAATTTATAATTAATTAAAAATTAAGATTATTGTTGAAAATTAATGAAAGATCGAATTGTTCTAGAAAAAATATCTTTAAACTTAATATATATATATATATATATATATATATATATATATATATATATATATATATATATATATATATATATATATATATATATATATATATATATATATAAAAGTGTAGTAAAACTATGTGTAAAAATCTACACGTAATTTATTGGTTTTGCAAATGATAATTTATTCGAATATTCTTGGCGAGTGGGAAACAAAAACTAATAATGGCTTTTAATACAGAAGATTGTTTTTGCTTGGTGCAAATTCAATATGGATTATAGTTGTGATTTGTGTGGAACAGTAAAATGCTTTATGCTTTGCAGCCATAATTTTTTTAAAAAAATATTATTATTTCGAATAATTCAATCTAACTCATTCTTTGCTAATAATTTCATGTTTTGAAAAATTTTAATAGTTCTGCATATATTTTGTTGTGAATTGACCTTTGTTGCAACAAGCCGGTTAATCAGTTCTTTGCGAAAAAGGTCCATTCGCAGCAAAATGTATGCAAATATTGGATTATTTAACAATTTTCAAAAGGTGGGATATATTATTAGCAAAGAATGGACAATAGGTTATAGGTTAGATTATTCAGAACAATTTTTTCATTTTTTATTTGAAATAGGCTAGACATATTCCTTATAGACAAGTGGAAAGAGAGAATTAATAAATATTTAAGTTGGTGAGAATCGAATCTCTAACACATGGAATGACACTCATAACATACTGTCCATGAAAGTTTAATTTTTACTGTTTACATATTATATGAGTAATTAGAATATTCTTGACAAAATAATAGTAACAAAATTAATTTTTCTTAGGAAAAATTGTTTCTAAAAAGCCAACCTTTTGGCCATCTGCCAATAAAGAGTCAACGTTTCATTTATTCAATAAAAAGACAACCTTTGTCACATTTTTGCAAATAAAGGGATAGCAGGAAAGTTTTCAACTCTAAATCTATTGAATAAATGAAACGTTGACTCTTTATTTGCAAAAATGAGACAAAGGTTGTATTTTTATTGAATAAATAAAATGTTGACTCTTTATTTGCAGATGGCCAAAAGGTTGGCTTTTTAGAAACAATTTTTCCTTTTTCTTATTGTTGTTAAGATTAGATGATTGAAGGAAATAATATTCAAATAAAACAAAAGAGATTCATTATGAATGCGTTAAAAAAAAGTAATGGTCAATGGAATTATGCGATTCCCATATAAAAACACAAACAACATGCATCTCTATCATTAGGGTAAAATATTTTGGTTCAAAGTTGGATACATCTATATTAATTTGTCTGTCTTATATCATCAAGTTTGATGCATTATCAACGGTGGCATATGAAATAATAATCAAGGGTTAAATCAATTTGGTAGTGATTTTTTTATGTATTATTATTATTATTATTATTATTATTATTATTATTATTATTATTATTATTATTATTATTATTATTATTATTATTATTATTATTGTTGTTGTTGTTATTATTATGTATTACATTTACTTACATAGTTCAATATTAATAAATTTTTATTAAATGATCGACCTTAACTACAATTTTGGTTCGGATCTAAATTTTCCCAAATTATTAAGTGTAGGGTGAATTTATAATAAAAATAAATGATGTCAATGTATTAAGCTTAAAAAAAGTTGATAATAAAGCTGGAATCTAAGATAATACTATTATACACTAATATTTTAACCAACTTAACCAATATACTTATTATTACTTATTAGCATGTAATTAAAAATAGGAGTACTATTAGCTGTTTGAGTGATCCAGTCCCATAGATTAGCCTTAAAACTACACATGCAACTATGCCAGCTTGTTCGTCAAGTCGCAATATACCTCTTATTTACAAAACACGCATTATAAAATGAACATAGGAATGCTGGTTGGTATGAAATATGATGTGCGTATCTCACATGCAATGTCTGGTAGCAAATGTCTGGACAACTTTTTTGAATAATTAATGTATAATCACTATACTCCATTATATAAAATTTGATAATAATTTTATTAATTTGGTAATGCTAGAATTATTTTTTAGAATTTTATTACAAGTTATACACATGGTTCTAAAACCTTTTAATGAAAAGGTAAAATAAAAATACTTCTATATATTAATATATTGTGGGCTTCAACCATCAATAAGCTTTTGGTTGAGTTGGTTACTTGACATGGTATCAGAAGCCAACGTGACAAGATGTCACGCGTTCGAATCTCAATCACCCTTCATTTAAAGTGGAATACTTAACGCCGGGTATAAGGAGGGCTTGTACTGCATTCACACTTCTAACTCAAAGGGCTCTTGTGTGAGGTGGCGTGTTAGAGCATGTAAAAATTCTAGTGCCTCAACTATCAGCTTAAACTTTTGGTTGTTTGCAACGTCACTTTGATCTATGCGGATCATAAAAACAATTGTGGTCAATATTAGGCTATTTTTGTCAATTTGGAACGATTTACGAATTAAAAAGAAAATTAGCTCGCAAATTATGTAACTATATCAAATTTGTGTAATCTAAACCAATGGTAAATCACGGGGAAATACTTTTCTAAACCCCTCCCTCAATACATATAGTTTACTATGTTCTCAATGAGAGTCCAAAATTTTACTCCTAACTGTGATACCATTATCACTCACTAAGTTTTCTTTTAAATTTCATACTACTCACAAAACATGCTTAATTAAGCCACACAGCCCTCAAGTTTATGAGTGATATGTAAATCATAGATTTAGCGTTGCTTAGTGTAAGGTTCAACATAGTTATACATTCTGATTTGTTATTGATTTGTCATTGTTAACTCAAGCAGCAGAATGTTGTGGGGTGCCCGATCACACACTGTAGTATCGTACAGTACTGGTTTTTTTTAGACAAACATGGTAAAAACTGAAACTGGGGATGGCACCATAATGGCACATGCAGGTGGTACAGAGCATGGGATAAGTTCATTCTACTATGGGCAATCTACTCCTCATTCTTTACACCCATGGAGTTTGGATTCTTCAACGGACTTCCTGAGAACTTGTTTGTGTTGGACATTGTTGGACAAGTTGCTTTCCTTTTGGACATTGTGCTTCAATTCTTTGTTGGATACAGAGATAAGCAGACATACCGAATGGTTTGTCAACGTCCTGCTATTGCCTTCAGGTGCTTTATTGTTTGGTTACTACCTATGTATTTTTGTCCTTTCTATTGTCATGGAACTCTTCCTTTGACTCTATATCCAAACAAAAGGTGCAATCATTGTCGATTTCTTTACTATCATTCTCTTTTCTTATACGCAGGTACCTGAAATCGACTTTTGTCATTGATTTGCTGGCTTGTTTGCCCTGGGATCTTATTTACAAGGTATTCCTGGGAAAGTTTTTCTTGGATTAGCTGATTAATGCACTCATCTGTCTCCAAAATAAGTTTCATTTTAAAAGTCAAATTTAACAAGCAGAAATTAAATGCAGGAAAAATAAGCTAGGTTCAGCAAGAAATTAGCTTAGTTCAAGTAATATGAGTTCACTGAAAATATGATCAGTGAAAATAGATTAAATTTAACAAAACTAAGTCAAACAACTCAAAAAAATTAAGTTATGTTCAACAAATATAAGTTTCAGGTTAGCAAAATATAAATGAAGTTCAACAAAAGATAAGTTCTCAAAAAATTAGCTGAAACAGCATAATTTTGCAGGCATCCGGCCACAAAGAAGCTGTAAGATACTTGCTATGGATCAGGTTGTGTCGGGTACGTAAGGTACATTACTTTCTGCAAAAGATGGAGAAGGATATAAGGATCAATTACCTCTTTACCAGGATTATTAAACTTGTTACCGTTGAAATCTACTGTACACATACGGCAGCTTGCATCTTTTATTATTTAGCCACCACAGTTCCTGAACGAGAAGAAGGCTACACATGGATTGGTAGTTTAACATTAGGAGATTATAGCTATGCCCACTTCCGGGAAATTGATATTTGGAGGAGGTATACAACATCTCTATACTTTGCCATCGTCACCATGGCTACTGTAGGTGAGTTGTGTCTTAATAGTAGTCAGCAAAATCAAATCATTCGGTTGTTGGTGAACGGTTTTAGACTCAGCTACTGATATTTTCTTATTCTTGTTAATTTTCAGGTTATGGAGACATACATGCTGTCAATATGAGGGAAATGATATTCATTATGATCTATGTCTCTTTTGACATGGTTTTGGGTGCTTATTTGATCGGTAATATGACAGCATTGATAGTTAAAGGTTCAAAGACAGAACGATTTAGGGATAAAATGGCAGAAGTAATGAAATATATGAACAGAAATAGGCTTAGCAGAGACCTCCGCAATCAGATCAAAGGTCATTTACGTTTACAATATGAAAGTAGCTATACTGAAGCATCTGTTCTGCAAGACATTCCCATATCTCTTCGAGCTAAGGTAATACATAAGAATATATACGAATTACTGTAAAATAAGTCCATGTCGTTTATATATTTCCTTCTGCACTACACTCGTTTCTAGCTGTGCATATCTGATGTTCAATGTCAGAGAATAGATTCATGCACTAAATATAAAGCTAGAGTCTTTTTCATATTGCTGATACCAAATTTGTCTGTTTTTTCAATGTTACTTCGTTCTCATCGCAATGGTTCTTGTTCAAGATTCCTAAATATTACCTTGATCAAATTCTTACAAAACCTGTTTTAGTTTCCCTAGGGCATACATAAAATCTGGTATGCACTTTTGTCTTGCAGATTATTACCACTTTTATGTTCCCTGACTAATTTCAGATCTTAGCATTCGTTTTATTTAAACAGAGAATGTTGGCTGCTCTAGTCCTTGTAGCTTTTTGTTGGTGTTTTATGACTTATGCCTTGGCATGCTAAGGTGGTCTAACTTTTTTCCTTTTTTTGTGGTGCAGATTTCCCAAACACTATATATGCCATACATAATAAAAGCACCTCTATTTAATGGATGTTCTACCGAGTTTATCAATCAGATTGTAAGCAGCAATGTCTTACTGAAATAGTGCATTTTTGCGATTTCTAATTGCCGAAGTTTGGGTCTCCGGATTGTCAAATATTTTAACTGGATTTCATAAAAGGTCTTTTGAAATGATCTGCATTAGTATCTGTTAACAAAATGCTCATATATCCTTGATCTTCAAGATGCTGATTTAAGTATCAATGAAGAAAGTGATTTCTTTTAATATCCTTAGCATGTTCGACATTATAAAATGTTTACACATTTTTATTTTTTTTTCTCCTTGGTGTTTGGAATTGATTAATAACCACTGCACTTGAATTTGCAGGTTATCAGAGTCCATGAAGAATTTTTCCTTCCCGGTGAAGTGATTTTGGAGCAGGGCAATGTCGTAGATCAACTTTATTTTGTCTGTCATGGAATGCTGGTATATTTTTACTGCTTTTCACACTATGTTCCTCTTCATCCTTTAGATATATTCTCGTATGTAATCAAATTCTAACCAAAATTTAGACAAGATATATAACTACTAATCTAAATCTGTGTGGATGCAAACCCATGGATGTAATTGATTCAGTACTGAAAAAATCTCAATCTCATAAGAGGAATTTCAAAAATGTTGCTAAAAGTGGCAGCGTTCTATTCTTTCAATGCGCTGCAAATTCATGCTACTCCTATTTGAATTCACCCATTGATTTTGGGCATAACGGTTGCAATGCTGTTTTTTTAACAGGAGGAGATAGGCATTGGAGAACATGGGTCAGAACAGACAATTTCAATTCTTGAACGTAATAGCACTTTCGGACAGATTTCCATCTTTTGCAATATTCCTCAACCTTCTACCGTCCGGGTCCTTGAGCTGTGTCGGCTTCTGCGAATTGACAAAGAGTCTTTGAGTAATATTATCGACATATACTTCTATGATGGGAAAAAAATCTTTGACAATCTCCTTGAGGTAGCAGAAGATTCTATCTCTTGTAAATCAATCATGCATATACATTTCATAAGCTTTGCCGAGGGTAGTTAAATGAGTCTAGCTTAGATTGGTTTCTAATTATAATGAACTAAAGTAAAATGAATCTCAAATTACGTGCGCCTTTTGTATCTGAAGTTGTACTTCATGTTTGCAATCAAGTGTCGATAAGAAACTACCTCTATGTTAGCACAAGGGTAAGGTTGCCCGACCCCCCATACCCCTTTTTGGCGGAATCTTCTGAGTGACATAGGGGTAATGGAATATTCTTTGTTTTGTGCTAAAGTCAACAAGTAATAAGTGTGATACTGTTTAATTACAGGGAAATGATGGAAAATACAACTTGAAGCAAGTTGAATCTGATATTGCATCTCACATAGCAAAGCAAGAATCAGAGCTTGCTCTCAAAGTAAATAATGCTGCATATCATGGTGATCTTTATCAGCTTAAGAGTTTGCTCAATGCTGGAGCTGATCTAAAAAAGACAGATTACAATGGAAGATCTCCACTGGTATGATAGTTGATTAATCAGTGTTATATGTAACTTGACTATCTTTGTTTGCTTTTCTATCAATTCCATTATTTCAAGATAGCTGTGGTAGCTTCCCTGCAGTTTGTATAGTACACTTGCACATGCCATTACCTTGTTATATACAAGATTTGTTTTTATGATAAAAGTTGTCACCTGTAGATTATGAAAATTTCTGCATGAAACCTCTCCTTTTCAAAGTCTTAAACAATGAATACACATGTTTTCTAAGCATAACATTTGTTTCTCGACTGTCAAACACTGGACACTAATGTGACAAACATCTTTTTTCATTGATTTTTCCAGATTTTTATCCTTCAAATAATTTATTAAGAAATTTTCTTTAGTTACAGTTCCATCATATTGGCTTTCAGTATAGTGTGGCCATTTCTTGTAAAAAAAACTTTTCATTATATTAAAATTTATGGTTTTTGCTTGATAGAAGTTAGAACAATGTCTGAATCTTGTGAATGAGTTTCCAATGATATTAGGAGATTGTATGAGTTACACTTGCAGGATGTTAAAAAATTATGTAAATAATCTTGAAGCCTACTTTTGTCACAGCATATAGCCGCATCAAGAGGATACGAAGATATTGTTGTTTTTCTTATTGAGGAAGGAGCTGATGTTAACAAATCAGGTACTGCTCTGAATAACTTGTCTGTTCTTCATTTTCTTGATTCGATAGCAGCAGATTTACTGAAGCTAAGCTATCTGCAGATAATTTTGGAAATACACCCTTATTAGAAGCAGTGAAAAATGGTCATGACCAGGTTGCTGCACTATTGTACAGAGAAGGAGCAAAAATTGATGTGAAAGACGTTGGATCTTTTCTTTGCACAGTAGTTCTTAGCGGAGATGTCGAATTTCTGAAAAGAATTGTTGCTAATGGAATAGATCCTAACTCCAAAGATTATGATCATAGAACTCCACTACATGTTGCTTGTTCTCAAGGGCTATTCTTGATGGCAAAGGTACTGGTGGAAGCTGGAGCTTTTGTTACGTTGAAAGACAGGTAAGATTTGATGATCATGGACATCTACTTCCACCTTTTCTCATCTTTGCTTTTCGCTCATGGTAACATTCGATGATATGGATTTTACTATACTTTCTAAGGTAAATTTTTGTTCTGAACTATGAATTCTGCAGGTGGGGCAACACGCCACTAGATGAAGCTTGGAACTGCGGAAATAAGCATTTGATAAAGCTACTTGAAGCTGCGAAGTCTGCTCAACTCTCTCAATCATCCGGAAACCTTGAAGAACTACTTGGTAATATATTCTTAAGTTTAAAAATAAGGTTTCTGGTATTAACTTCTATATTTCCTAAACATCTTTTGAAAAGGAATCGGAGATGTGAAAATATTATGATGTAGATGGACTGAAATTATCTAACTTAATAGTCAGAAATTAGATTGAACCATAAAAAAGGCCGTCTTGTGCACAAAGCACCCCCTCATAGCAAGGGTCCGAGAAACAATGAAAGAACCATAAAAAATATGTAGATGGACTGATTTTATCTAAGTTAATAGTCAGAGCCAGAGGTGTAATGGAGGTAAACGTTGGCCTGCATTTATGCAAAAGTCTGCAATAGGACTAAAATCGTTTCATAAAACCTCCTAGAACTTGGTTTTTCCGAACTTGCTCAGTTCTATTAGGTGCTAGTAAAATTTTATTTCTGTTTAATTAACAATATGACTTGGTTACAGATAAAACACTGCACAAAAAATGTACTGTGTTCCCATTCCATCCATGGGGAAGCAAAGAGAACAGAAAGCCAGGGATCGTTTTATGGGTACCGCGCACAATAGAGCAGCTGGTTAAGATTGCATCAGAAAAGTTAAACTTCCCAACTGGTTCTTGCATTTTGTCAGATGATGGAGGTAAAATACTTGATGTAGATATGATCGACAACGGTCAAAAGTTGTATTTGATTAGTGAAACCGAATAGGCTGTATTCAAATCAATTTTTACTCGCTTCTTGTTCATGCCCATGTTCATTTTCATCATCATGTATAATATTAATAACTGGTTCTATTACCAATTCCTCTGTAAAGGTACTACAGAAGAGTGCATTTTTAAGTTTTTGTTAGATATAGTCATATAGGCAGATAATATGAGATGATGATGGTAGGAACAAATAATTTAAGAGTGTACTTTTGGAATTTGGATGATGGACTGTTCCAACTTTGTATGTACATAGTTGTACAATGATAATGTAGATTTTGTATTAGTTAGGAGTACTACTACTTGGTAACATGAATGAGTTACTATTGTTTTTGAATATTATTGATTTTTCTTGGAATTGCGCAAAATCTTTGTTTGTATTATATATTTTATATTTGTTTTATTGTATTATATATATATTTTATATTTATATTTTCAACTGGTGGTAACTATGATAGGGAAATCTTTGTTGATAAGGAATATTGGGGTGTAATTTATAAGTGGTTGACCAATTTTAAAAATTGGAAAATATAATAAACTTAGTAGAACAAATTGAAATAAATAATGTATTCAAAATCTTTGTCTTTCATACACTCACACTACATTTTCTCCCAACATTTTAAGTCTAAAATTATAAATCCTTTTCATTTTATAACAAAAACTTAGACTTTAACTTTTTTGAATATCAACTATTTTGCTGGTGCATCAGTAATTTAATTATACTTTTTTTCTTGAGTGTCACTCATTCGACAATAAAAAATTTTGTAGTCTATCAATCATCCAACTAGTATAACTTCTTACTAGTGTATTATTCATCTAATTTTCGAGCACGATTCAACTATAATTTTCGATATATATATATATATACCATATATATAAAGAAATAGTGTTAAAGGCAACAATAGAGATCTATTCGTCAAACCAACCCTCTCACACCATTGAGCAAGCCTATTGGCCAACCCATTAATCATTACACTAAAACAAAAACAAAAACGGTTTAGAGGATTAAAAGTATCATTAATGGCAATGGAATTATCCATCACAGATTGCACATGAAGGTTTCTTGTAGCTTTCTGCATTGCATCAAGAATCAGCTTTGCATCGCCTTCAAATATCAAATGTTGCTATCTTCAATCACGAGCTATTTCAGGAGCCAAATGAGCAGCAAGAGCCTCGGCCATTTTCCTATAAAAAAAAGTTGTATTTTCATCCCCATCACGGAGGATAAGAGGACAACATTGCCCACGGCGATGTTTCCCTTTTTTCTCTTAAGGTCTTCCAACTCCATTGTTTCTTCGAGGGCATTAGTCAACTATTGCATATTTCAAAGGAATTCAAGTCGTTTAATAAGCAATCTAATCCTTTTAGGGACTTTTTTGACATTTGAAAGAGTCGATCGATATACCTTTAACAGACCCAAATATGCACCAAAGTTGCGGAGTAACACCCTACTACTTTGACTTTGAATCACCATGTGCAGACTCATGTTTTGAAGCAAGTTCCTCAATGGCTTTGTAGAACTCCTCATGCAGTGGTCCTGGATTGGGCAATGGAACATCATCCTTTGAAACTCGATCGTCTCTCTCAATTCCCGCTTCCTCTAACTCATCGGAATCATACATATTCCATGCATCCAAGTCTGTAAAACCAACAGATAAAATGTCAAAAGTGCAGACAACATAGACCCAGAGAAAACAGTTAAAAGGGACCCGAGGGAATTTTCATCCAATAGAAAGGTTACGTGCAGCAAGAGGATTACATATGTTTTATATGTATGCTCGCCTCCAACTTTTGTGTCAATTGTAGTTGTAGGTAGGGTAGCAGACACAGAGGATGATAAGTGAAAGTCCAAAGCATCACTGCTACTTATATACAATCAGATTTCGCATTTAGCATTCTAGAAAGAAAAGAGGTAATGTTACTCTCCTCTATACGAAGAAAACCAAAACATATTATAAGTTGTGTATTCAATCAACTATTCAGATGACCAAAAATCAAGAAAAAAGCATTCATACGAACACTACTACTCAGATCATTTGATTGAAGATTTCTTCCCTTATCTGACAACATTAAACGCCCTTTATCCTTTTAAATTTGACTTTCTTACCGTATTCGCTTTCTATTTAAGTTTTCAACTTCACCAAAATCACGTCTTTGTTGTGTAGGGGATGGACGGATGATACAAACAAACAGAACGGACATGAACTAAAAGAGTGAAGGTTATGCAGATTATCAAGCACTGAAGTTAGCACGATGGGTAAATGGGGTTCAAGAAGGGGCATAAGCTCTGAATTAGGGATGCAGAGAAGGAACTACTTTGTCCAAGGGTTCCTATGTAGTATGAAATTTGCACTCAGATTTTAATTGTTACATTTTAAAATGTGTATATGGGTGTTAAAGTACTCTTACTCGATGATTAAGAATTTGAGGCCATGCAAAAAAGCACATGACAATGTCATAGAATCTTTAGTCTCGGGTCTCAAGCATCCTAAATATCCATAAAAATTTAAAAAGGAAGAAAAAAGATAACCCAACTCCAGCATCCCCAGTCAAAGTTGAAATTTTGAAATTTTCGAAGTACTCTCTTGAAATAAATGAGAAGAATAAAAGAGGAAAATAAATGTGGATGATTGTTGAAATAGTTTTTCTTAGTTTTAGATTATTATTTGATACATAGAACCAAATAAAGTAAAAAAATTACAACTTTTAATACCGACAATCTTTGACGTTAAATTTCTTTTATGGATTGATAGGTTTCAGCATTATTGTCTCAAACTAAGGGCCATTTGATTTTGCAAAAGAAAATGAGTGAAGAGACCAAGAAAGAAACACATGAAAAAATAAATCACAAAGAGAACTCATTGTTTTGGTTTGGCTCAGAAAAGGATCTGAACCAAATTACCTCTCCCCTTCTATAATTTTCTGATTTTAAAATAACAAAATTTCTTCTCCGAATAAGCCCACTGTCAAAGTGAGGTCGTGATTTAACAATTTTACTTGAAGCGCATTTGGTATTTACCATGTAGCATATATGTATCAACATGTTCGATCAAAGCTGGAACAGTGTGACAAATTTAAATCATAATCTCTGACCAGGAGCAACCAAGACGATTAAGTACAGAAGGTGAAGAGAATACAGGAAGCTCCTAGAAGGAATTTGCTTCAAATCAACAATCTTCGATCTGAAGGAAGCACAAAGGGCCAGCTGCATTGCATTGAAGATGGTGGTGGCTAGACGAATTTGGAAGGATAGTAGAATTCCAAAGCAACCACAAACTGGTCAACCTAACCACGTATTATGGCTACTCTATGCTCATATTGATCAGAGATTTAGATTACTGTTGAGAACAGTGGCAAGGTAGTTGGTTGAAGAACATAAAAGTAGGGTCCTAGAATTCGAGCACTAGCATGCATATCACAAGTAGGCTCTGGTTGGATGTAAACAACCTTATATTACAGTAACAAATATGTTGTTTCCCATTGAGCATTAATAGCAAACATTAACATGCAACCTCACATAAACGAAGTGCAAATAATTTGATCACCATTTGATAACAAAAGGCAAATGGGTGGAAGGAGCATGTAGATGAGATGGGGAGTGAAAATGGGTATGACGTTGAAAATAGAGTTGGTCCAAAAACCAATTTTAGAAAGTAGCAAAATACAAACAACCAAAAATGAAATAACCAAACTCACTAAGACAGAGAGATTGCTTAGCAACTTGACATTATTATTGTCCTATAACCACTACTGCATGAACAAGCTTCTGCTTCCCTTTCCTAAAAATCACTTATCAAAGGATAACTTTTTCTTTCCTACACAAAAAAAAATCTTGGATTAAAATTTTGCAGCCCACATTTAATTAATAAATTTGTAGACAAATGCCTAATGTCCTAACGTGCACGCCACTTTCCCATCCATAAGATTTTTCCATTTCCATGACTCAATAAGCCCAATTTTTTCCATGTGTCTTAGATGGTGAATTGGAAGATCTTTCAACATCGGACAACGGAGTTTGTAAATGGTATGGTATGGTGCAGATTAAGGGAGTTCATAATTGAAGGATTCCTCAACATTAGATCAAGGGAAGGGGCTGCATCGTATTCTGACTTCTGATAATGAAAGGCTATATAATTGATATGGTATAGAACAAGAGCGTTTTCCTTCCTGTTGATTGTTGGCATAATTTTGTTGTTGTTTCTAGTGAGGTTGAGGTTGAGGTTGAGGCTGCCATTGTTGAGAGTCGTGGAAGCTTGATTCTCATAATTATTCCGCATTTCGAGTTAAGGAGTCTAGATCTGAAATTTTCAAATATCTGCATTTGAGGATTTCATACTAGTCTCTTGATATCTGTCACAAGACCGTCTCAAAGATGGAAATGAAATCGATCCGTAAATGTTAACAGCAAGTCAGCAACAGTTCGTACTTCAAAATTAGGGTTTTCTAATAAGAAAACAAGCATAATCAACAATTAAGTACTTCGTGAACACAGTCATCAACAACCCTAAATTACCATATCATTTGTAAAAGAAAAAGTATTAGGTATCATAACTTACCTTGAATGTCGTCCATTGTAAACGGCTCTGGTAGATAACTCTTCGAATGTGGCATGGGATGTTGTTCGAGAACCGCTGGTTTTGAGGAGTGAAAAAAGGAGAAAGCAGCAGTTGGTCAGTACAAATGGAGAAACTCACTCAATTTTGAATTGATTGAGAAACGTGACAGTAAATTAACTTTGGGGGGAATTTAGTTGAAAAAGTAATTAGAGTTTTTTCAAAAAAAATTAGGAGATGTAGTTAGATGTATTAGTTAATCATGAAGTTAGAAAGTCTAGGTCAAATTTCAGTTTGTAATTTGTATGGTCAATAAAACCAAAAATTGGAATTGAGTCAATTAACTTAGAATTGAGTCCTTATGTTGGCAGTATTGATGTCAATTTTAAAAGTTATAAGAGGCAAAAATATTTTTGTATGTATGTAAATTGTAAAATCCAAAACGACTAATGTTGATAGCAGTAATAGACAAATAATTCAAAATTCTATTGAGATATAAGTAGTGGCATCGTGCTTTTTAAATATAGAGTTGGTCTAGTGCATAGTTACATGGAACGTGGAACATAGCCACGTTCCGCGATCCGGGACCGTTCGTCCCCAATCACCACGAAACGCGTTCCAAATCGCTAAAGTTGATGTCCCGGTGTAGAAGACCCTTTTCAGAAGGTATTTTGGCCTTCATTTACAAATTAAAGAAAAAGAAGAGAGAAAAAAACGAGATGAAACCTAGAAATCCGAAAAAATTCAACTTGAAAATGATTTCTCAAAACCAGAATAATCATTTTTATTTAATTTTTGTTTTCAAATATATATATTATACATACTGTATCTCGTACCCAATCGTTCCCGAGTCAATCTAGGTTGCGTTCCGTGTTCCCATTCCCGTTCCCCGTTCCAAACCGAATGTCGTCCCAGGTAACAATGGTCTAGTGAGTAGATATATCCAATGCTCTTCACTTTGTTGAGATGAACACTATGTTTCAAGATGATCTTGGCTATAAAAATTGGGTTGGATATCAACTAAACAACCTCTTCCCAAGAAAATGGCAAACCTAAAACATTATTTAGTATATTGCTTGTATAGCCTGCTAATTCTACCAAAGGTTTCAAAATATTAAAGCATTATACAGATGCTACACTTTGTTCAATCAATAATATCATGCGGACAACCTTTGTTTTCCAAAGGTAATTTCTACATGTCCAAAAATTATTCTTGTCCTAAAAAAATTTACACTAGTCC
Organism: Amaranthus cruentus; assembly: GCA_019425755.1. NCBI lineage: Eukaryota > Viridiplantae > Streptophyta > Magnoliopsida > Caryophyllales > Amaranthaceae > Amaranthus > Amaranthus cruentus. The sequence goes on from CM033460.1 coordinate 10,574,021, forward strand.
CTTATAAGTTGAACCTGAAGAACTATTTATCTTGGCTCCTTCGAGAATGAACATCAAATACTTGCAAAAAAAAAAAGTTCAAAAAAAGGTCTTCAAAATAGTTTCTAAATAATTAAGCATCAAATGAGCTTAATATTTGAATCTAAAAGTACTAAATTAGCGATCAAAAGAGATGCACTCATTGATCAATATTAACAATTGACTAGAAAAAGCCAATTGACAAGATTCCTAGGGCATCTCCCTCTCCTCAATCATCAGTAACTGTGCTTAGAAGTGACTTAATGGCACTCATATATTAACAAATGACTAGAAAACCTTGCATTAACAGAATATAATCAAATTCTAAGATGTCAAAATTACTTCAATTTATGAAAAGCGAAAATTAAACGTACATAATAAGATAAAAACCAAAAAAAAGGAAAGAAAACAAACCAGCCAAACGAGTAATAATTTTAAGTTCATCTTCAGCATCTTCAATGACTTGTTGAATCGGACCACAATCAAGACGCTTTTCGATCACCTCACAATCGAGCTCTTCTTGGCAGACTTGTAGACGTTGGCGAGTTAAACTCTCAACATTTTTACGATACGCTTCATCTTCGGGAACAGCTTGAATCTCTTCTAGGGTTTTGTTGTAAACTGAAATCAAAGCTTCTCGTGGATTAGGAACCACGTCAAGACCTACGATCCCGGTTGTTTCCTTAATTTTCGCCATTAATGGCCTTGCAATTCGTCTCAAGAACATATTTCACGCTCTGCTTTCTCTACTGATTCTATGGCTCTCTACGCCATGTGCAGTGGCTTTGAAGCTACAAACTCCAGGGTTTATGAATCCAAATTTGAGTACTTTTAATTAGCATGGTCGAATTTTTAAAAATAAATAAAAAATAAAATTTTAAAATAAAATTATTGAAAGGGGAAATTTTTTAAAGTAATTTTTTTTTTTCTCTTATCAATTATCGAGTAGATTTAGGCAAAGCAAGATCAATGAGAATCAAAACGAGGACATTTTTAAAGTCGTATGCCTTCTTTTCCCGAGTGTCTTCGGACTCTCGAGAAACTTGATTTGAGCTAATATTAACAAGTGAACTTAAAAAAAAAAACAACGAGGACATTTTTAAAGTTGCATATACTACAACTAATCCATTTTTATTTCTATTCAAGCTAATCTTACTGCAAGTAATAGAAAAGTTGACTAAGAAAATAAAAGTAAAAATAATATCCTCTTTCGTTCTTGTTTCTTTCTAATTAATCTTGGTGCTAGCACGTCCCAATCTAAATCGTGATGGCCCAATTACAGATATCATCATTTAGTTTGATATTCAACATACTTCGCAGCAAAGTACTCGTTCCCTCCATTATCGTACAAGTCACGCATCAAAAGCTATCATTTCTTATACAGTTATTGATTTATATCGTTTTATATGTGTACTTGGGTCATAGATGTTAAGCAATTAACGTTTGAAATTCCGCTAAAAGCATCTATAAGTTCCTACATCATCCACTATTGTCCCTTCAATGTCAAGAATTATCCCAAGTTTCGATCGTTACATCCGAAGAGCATTGCTGATCTTGTAGAAAGCCTTTGTATGTGTTTAACTAACATTTGAATCAATTTACAACATTATTATACATCAAACAAACCCAATTGGAACAATTTCATGTTGTATCAATTGGATGAAATATGTTTCAATAAAGCATCCGCAGACTCCTTAGCGAAAAACTTTTGCCTCAACTTAACATAAGGATGACCCATGAAGGAAAGCAAATGGCAGGGCTTTGAAAATGAAAGTATTTCATACCACACTTCATTGTTTTCATCCAGCTCTACCGAAAAGCGTTCTTCCCCAGCCTGCAACGTGCAACGAGAAATGGTAGAATTATAATAGAATGTGTGACAGCAAACTTTCCAAGTAACCGAGTGCAGAAACAAAGAGTGCGCAGTTTTATGACCATGATAAAGAAAGAAAATGCAATGAGATTGAGCTACTCTTGTGAGAGATCCTTTCTCAGTGAGACGAGCTTAAAACAAGAAGTTTATATGCTAATAATTTGTATTAGTTGGGCTATTTAACTTATGAATGAGGATGGATCTCACGTTGAGACCGTCTCATGCAAGAATTTGTGTACGAGATTTGATTTCCATTACGTTAATTAGAGAGAAAGAGGGATCACACAACCATGGAAATAACAAATCCTCGGCCTCAACTATTAATTCAAACTATTAGTTGAGTTGAATCTTTGACATGGTATTTCATCCATCTCATCCACCTCTCATTTCAAGTGGAATATTTAAAGCCAGGTATAGGGGGGTTTGTGCTGCATCTCAAACGGCTCTCGTGTGATAGAGCATATAACATATATATACTAGGAGTCTAGGAACTCATGCCCTCAACCATCAATTAAGCATTTGGTTAAGTTGTTTCCTTGACAATGTAACAAGAGTAACAATAGCATGTTACAGATTCCGAACATACTTTTCTGATAGATAAGCAAGCTTCAATCAAACCTTGACTGTACTCAACTTTCATTGCTAATTTCTTTTGGCGCGGGAGGAGGCGGTCATAGAGCAGGAAATGTAAACTTTATAATAATCAATTAACACCATATCAGCAAAGAAAAGACAAGAATTGCAGCTGAGAAGAAACTGATACTGACCAACAGATGGCCTTGAAGAGTGCCACTTCCAAAGCAGTATGAAGCTTTCATTTTCCCAGAAGTCTTGTTCTCATTCACATACACCACCTGAAGGGGCATCATTAACCATGGCAAGAACTCCTTGACACAAACACAAAACTTTACCCCACTTTTGATTGGAGTATTAGGTTCAACAAATGTCCATTTCATTTGGAAATGCCTGTAAACATAACGATCAGGCCGCACGGCATGATAATTATTCTGGGAAAAAACTTTCTGAACACAAAACAAGAGAAATAAAACTACCTCCAATTTTGGAGTGCGTGCTTTCCTTTCTCATATGTCTCTAGTCCTGAACCAATTCGAGCACGAGCATGATTGAGTAAAAAACCCTCCGCTGATAACTGTTCATCTTTCTGGAGCGCACATACCGGCCTATCCGTAGATCCTTTATATTTAGAATCATAGTTAAAGGAATCACACCTGCAAAGAACACAAAAGAAACAGAAAGAAATCACCTTACTAAACAAAACACCAAATTACTGAAGGCATAAAATAGAATTCAAAATCACTATGTACTTTTCCAAGCAGGCTTTTTGGTCTTTCGGAGAAGGGCGACTCCAGAGAAGGAAAACCATTGTTCCTGTCACAAGAACAAAAGTTTCATGATGTTGGCGGGAAGTAGAAGGTATTATACAAATTGTGGAATATCCAAAAAGAATGAATGAGATGGATTAAAAAACAACTAACTCCCCATCAACGACACCAGTATGAAGATAAGAGGGTCACCGGGTCATCTATCAGTTAAAGAAAATCATCTATATTTTATACAATGCACAACCAATTAACAGCATAACAACACTAACCAATGACCATTGTAATAATGCACCTAGAGTACCGACAAATTTGAACAAGATTGACAATTGACAAGTGATGAGTTATGAATAGAGCTAAGGTGTGGAAGCGATCAGCAAAGAAAGAAAGTGTTAAATATTGTAGTTTGAGATGGAACCAGTGTCACATGATTCAATGCCTTCACCGAGAAATCGCTATTGGGTTCTATCGAACCAAATTGGGGTTCGCTCGCGGGTTGATACGCCTCAATGCGCAATTCAGGTCGGTAAAATCATCGATCTAAAGTGTAAGTATTTTTTAGAAAGTAAAAAAAATACAAAACTTATGTGACTTCCACCATTAAATCTCCCTTCTTGAACTTGCTCTTCACGATTGTACACCACCAAAGCTATAATTTTGTTATTGTTTGTACGAACGTTATGAATGTTTGAAAGAATGCAAGACAGAGGATGAAAAAAATTGGGAAAAATGAATTATTTATTACATCGAGGAAAAAATGGGGAAGAAAGGATGAAGATGAATTGATGAACTTTGAGACTGGATACAGGCAGAAGATGAAACAAGAGGAAGACTTGATGTATTCTCATCATCACCTGTTTTGATAATTTTACAGCTAAAAACCTTTGTAACCATGAATTATAAAGCAACTTTATAGGTTTTAGCCTAAGGCCCTTTGTAACCATGAATTTTTTATCTTTTTTTGTTTACACTCTACTACTCAAGTAAACCATACTACTTTGTCTAGTATTATATAATGGTTTCGAACTAAGACTCTAGTATTAGACCATACTACTGTATATTATAAGTGATAGATCATATTATTTTTTGCAATGAATATTACAATTAGATTAATGTCACATTACATTTTTGCAATCACGTTATTATATAAAAATATTACAATTAAATTATGATAATAAGAAAAAAAAAAACTCTAACGAACCAAATGCACAAACCACATCCATGCTAGTTTGTATCTCCATTGTAGTGGTTTTGCTAACAAGCATCTAAGCTTTATCCTATAAACACAAATTAATACAAAACTCTAGCCTTAAGGGAGGACGTAGCCAAATGATGATATTCGTCAAATATTGGTGTTATTGTTTGTTTGTTATTTCATTATGATCTTAATCTTAGCATTAATGTACCTAATTCATTAGTAGTATCCGTTTTCACACGATTCGTGATTAGTTTTGATTCGTTGTACAAATTCGGATTTGTGATTCGATAGTCGACATATTTGTTGTTTCTTCGCTTAGGTTGTTTGGTTCGACTTTTAGATTTATGATTTGTGCATTTTTGTAAAAGTTTTTCATATTATTTAAATTTAATTTGTAATATTTTTATATTAATAACGTGATTGAAAAAAAGTAATGTGACATTACTTTAATTATAACACTGATTGCAAAAGATAATGTGATCTATCAGTTATAATATAAACTATAAAGCAATATGGTTTAATACTAGAATACTAGAGTCTAAACTAAAAGTCGTTAAATAATACTAGAGAAAGTAGAATGGCCTTACTAGAATAGGGGAGTATAAACAATTAAATAATCAAGAAATAAGAATTACAAAAACATGGGCACAAGAGCCTATAGGGTATAAAGTTGTTCTATACTTCATGGGCACAATGGCCTATAGCCTAAAATTATCAAAACATTTGAGAAATGAGAATAGAACAAGTCTCATCTTCTGCGTGTATCATGTCTCAAAGTTCATCACTCCATTAGTTAATCTTCATCCATTATTCCCCATTATTTCATCCTTATCTTGCAAACATTGATAGCATTTGTAGAAATAGTAATAAAATTATAGCTTTAATGGTGGACAATCACTTGAAGAACAAGTTCAAGAAGGGAGCTCTAATAGTATAACTCACATAAGGTTTGTATTTTCTTTTACTTTGTAAGAAAACACTAACACATAGATCGATGATTTTACCGATCTAAATGGCGAATCAATGCGCTTCAACCCCCTAGCGGAATTTGGGTTGAACGAACAAATTGCGATTTGCCAGGTAAAGGCATTGAATCATCTGACACTGATACTACTCATTAAAACACCAAACTATTTGAATATGTTCTCAAATCCTTATCTATAGCTATTAACTTAGCCCCTCTAATTCTAACAACTCTTGACAATCTCTCAACTATTTATATAATCTCCATGCCGCCATCATACTTTGACGTCTAACATCAATCCAACTATCACTTTTAAATCACCTTTAATATGACCAAAAATAACCAATAATTAACTATTTAAATTCGTAATTTCCATTTATTCATTATTTCCAAACGTCAATCATACTCAACCTCATATTATATATTGAACTCATATCGTTAACTACAATGAACACCTTTAAACAAACACCAAAAGAACTCAAAACAGTCCCTAAAACAACTCCTAAGAACCTAGTCTCGCAATCCTAAACTACATCTAAACAACTACCTTGGCAACATCAAGATTTCCTAAACTACAACATCCTCCATCACACAACCACCACCAACCGAAACGTACACAGTTGAGCTAGCTTGTTTAAATTTGATTTTGAAGCATATACTACACAACTCATAAACAACCCTACCAAAAGAGCGCAAAGGCAACCCTAAAACAGCCTAATAGACTACCCCGAACAATTCACTTGACTGCATAGTATCACCAATACAACACCTTAATAATTTTAAAACTTGCTACCTAATCCATTTTTAAACAAGAACAAACAAACTTTCGAAATAGACCTATGATTCAGACTACATATCAATTTCACAATCCATTTCCAAGAACTAAACTCATAATCATCCTATCTAAATACTATCTCCATATACAATTGCTTTCAATATTAAACTGATAATACTATCTTCGCCACCAACTCATATTCCAAAATTAACAATGGTAATCCATTTCAATATATCAAGTTCATAATCAAGCTCATGGTATAGTTTCATAAACAATTTCAAGATTTCTAATAACGACTTTATAATCAATCCTTCACGGCGCCCAATTATAGTCATTACTCTAATTTCATATCACCACTGATGTAACCCAAAACTTATACCCATTAACACACACATTTAATCCGCACATGGGATTCCTTCACAATGCTCGTGATTTATTTTGGTGTACTCAAGTCACACCATTTAATCACAAGAATCACAATAACATCACGTAACTTCACGATTACGAATTCATAAGCAACACAACAATAACCATCGATGAAATTTCCATCACTTTCATAATTCCTTAGAACAATGTTTAAAATAAGATTACTTTCATAATTATTTATTAATCCAAGCAAGTAAAATCAGTTAGGTGGGTGTGTACCTCAAGGTTTTTGGGAGGGATATTAGAGGATTGAATGAAGAAAAACAGCTCTATCTTATGTTTATATAATTATATTGTCTTGTATGACCAGAGACTTTGCAAGAGATAAAAAAACTACAAAATAGAGAGTGGAAGAATAATTGACACCTATTAAAATCAGTAAAATTTAGACGTTAAAATTGTTGTTATAAAGAATCAAAAGAAATTGATAAATTATGAAAATGTAAAAGAAATAGTACCAACAATAGATGAATCGCAGAGTGATGAATAAAAAATGACGAAGCCTCAATTTCCAATCTTCTTCATCACCATGGATGGCGGGACAGACGCCAACCTGGGGGCTGTTCGCTGCTGGGCGTCTGCTAGGAGGCGATGTTATGCGAGAAAGGGTAGCCTTAGTGGCGGTGATATGGCGGTGGAAAGCTGGCGAGGTTGGGCGATGGCGGTAGTTTGTGGTGTTGAGGCGGGTGAGTGAGTGGTTAAGTTTGGGTTTCTGATTTCAAGAGAATGACCGAGAAAGGGAAGAGGATAACATTTACACATTTTTCTTATTTTTTAATGGAAAATTTAATGTGTAACAATGACGTTTTTTGTTTTTCACGTGGTAACAAATTTTTTTTAAAAATTCATGCGGTAATTCTGAGGTTTATCAAATTGTTCTATTGTGACTTTTTTATACATAAAAACGTTAGCAAATGTTAATTTCGTAGCTTTAAGGCTGTTCTACGCCTATTTATACGACTCACAATTTCAAAGGTCATCAGTCTCAACCTTTTTCTCGAAAAAATATATTTTGGATGAAAGATGGTAGAGTTCGGGTTTATGTTTTAAGGGAAAAGGTTGGGCCTTATGGCATTTGTAATGTGAGTCGCATAAATAGGCATATATTACTGTAATTAAATTTATCGAATATATGACTTTTTTAATGTAAAAATTAAATAATGATTTTTTCTAAAATTATTTATCAATATATATCACTTTTTTATTCAATCAAATATATCAAATTCTAGATCAGGTATATAATATTTCTTTAATAACTTAAATAAATACTTTATTTTATTTAGCTTTAATTTTTTTAAAAAAATCAGATTTTAAACTAGGTAAATATTATCATATAATCAACCATTATTCACTAAAATAATTTCATTTGTCAATTTTTTTTTTTTATTTTATTATATTATTATTATTATTATTATTATGGAAATTCTACTCTGAGTTTGAATATTTTTTATGTAGTTTTTTTAATCTACAAGTGACTCTAAGTTTCACCGCTCAAATTTTCGTAACCTTAAGTTCATTTTCTTCCATTATCTCATTTAAGCATTCTTCCTTCTAACCCATATATTTCCCCAAAATTGAACCCTAAAACAAGATGAAGACAAATATTCTTATTCTAACCCATATATTTCCCCAAAAATCAAACCTTACTATATATACCAAATTAAATTTGCTAATAATCCCCAAAAAATATTCAATATCAAATTTCAATACAAAATAGTACTGCCTTCCTTTTAGCATTATGTTTTCTCTTGTTTTTTGAGCATAGTTTATCGATCAACCTTAATTAATCTATAGGTTAATACATAGTCAAGTAAATTTTTTTTTGATTTGTCTCGTTGTAAATTTTATTAATATTAATTTTTTATTATTTTAAATTATGTATTGTTAGATATAATAAGGATTGAATTTTAGCTCGCCTTTACATTAAGAGTGAGCTAGATAGAGAAAACCTAAGGTGAAAATTAGAGGAAATGAAAGTTATAAAGACTATTCAACTAGTCTCTTGAGAGACGTATTTCAAGCCCAAGCCATTAAAGATTAATGCCTACTTACTGTATTCTTATTAACTACTTAAAGCTTACTTACCGTATCCTTAATACCTACTTTTAATATCTTAAATATCTACTTACATCATTCTTAAAGCCTACTTATAATATTTGTATAATATATTATAGACCGGCCTAATTAGAGATAGTCTCTCAAAGAAACCGTCCTCCTACTTGAAAATCAATTCTGGTTTCCGTCAAAGCAATTATCACTTTTTTCAAATATAAAGTTTTAAACTCTTGAATTCAATTCTCACCTTACCTAGACAAAAATAATAATAAAAAAAAGTCCTTGCCTCCCACTTATGCTCTTTTAAGTATTCCTTAAAATGGAAAAGTTGAAGCAAGAATCAAATAGTTAGGAGTCCTAAGACAAGGAAATTGTTAGGAAGCTAGAGTTGCAACCTTGTACAACTTTAGATGTATACACAAATGCACTAGTTAAGATACATGAAACAATGAAGATGAAACCGATTTACAACAATGCCTTGCCTTACCGTAAAGGAAGTAGTTTGTTCGCCCATAAACCAGACCATACTACGAACTAAGTTTCAAGATATCCGTCATTCATAATGATTGGTCATTGATGAAGCAGTTTAAGTGTCGAGGCTAACGACACTTTCAAGTTGATTGTCCAAAGAAAAGAGCCATAGAGGCTATTGAGATAGAGATGAAGCAAAACCAGCTTGTAAAAGATGATGAGGTTACTACTTAAATAATCACCTAGTACACAAAATACAATGCAAGAACAAAAATCTAACACAGAGATCCAACTGCCGAGAAAGAAAAAGGTAAGAAAAAGGCAACTCTAACGATACCAAACAGAAAATTCATCTTAAACAATGCGTCTACTCCACAGCATTCAATGGTGGGTTGCCATCGTCTTCGTCACGCTTGGTTTGTTCATCAGCTCTCTCATTATCATCAAGACCAAGTACATCATCCATCATATCATCCTCGCCAACATTTATATCTTCTACCTCATCTTCGTCTTCGTTGTTAGCATCTGGGATTTTTCGGGCCTTAGGTCCATGTTCCAGCCTATGTGTTTCCAACTCTTTGTCCATGGTTTCCTGCAAGTTTGCATCATTGTTTGCAATTCTAGATTTTCTTGCAGTTAACCCCCTTTCAAGATCCTTTTCAACATTAGCAATATACTGTTCATGGATTTCTTTCTGGTATGCAGAAAGCTCTTCTCTCCTGGCAGCCTTCCATTCCAAGAAGGCCTGCAATTAGGAAGAAAAGCACCCGGTTATATAACGATCAAACTGTAGCTTTGATATATGCCTCACACGGAAACTACCACTGGGAACGAGAACGACAGACAACGAAAGACTACTGACTAGTTTGACAAACATAAACCAATACTTAAGCTAAATAATTGAGACAATTGTCAATGATAATGACATAATGGCCTTATTCAGAAGAAGTAGCATCACTTTTCGGATGTTAGTTTGGTCTCACTTTTAAATAGGATATTTTACGTCCCCACTGATGCTGTTATCAGAAAAAAAAGACAACATACAAGCTGCACACCATTGAAAAGACAATCACCTGTTCTTTCTTTTGTTCATGTAATTCAGGATCTTCTTCCAATGGCTTGGCAGGCATGTAATAAATAGGTGGTTCTGTCTTTGTCCTGAATCACCAAAATAAACGAAAACATTAGATTATCAGACAGATAACTAGAATGTTGCTAAAAAACAATACCTAATCATCACATGCCAAACCCAAATAAATCGAGCCATCCGGTTGCTTGAATGGCATGCACATGAAATGAAACTTATCTTTGGCTCAATAAAATTGTCTATATGGACTCTTTTTGGACCTAAATTAAAATTAACCTGCAATTGGACAAGAGTTTGCTCAATCATTAGAAAATTATTAGGAAATGCCAAAAATAGACCTAAAAATTTGAATTAAATCACCTTAAAAAGTTCGTAAGCCTTTTATGGTGCTCGATCCATTCAAGAAACAGCAGTTCTAGCTTCTTCTCTTCAGCCTTAGCAGCTACTCGAGCCCTGAGCATCTGACAGATAAACAGTGAGACAGAAATTATGTAGCTCAACTACTCAAGGGACAGACGAGTAACACAAAGCACCAAGCCAAAAGAAGGGACATATAGATAGCATACCAAATCACGTTTCTTGTTTTCAGCAATTCGCTCGCGCTCTTGCTGCCGCAGCCTCTCACTTTCTTCACGTGCTTTTTGCTCAGCCTAATAGGATCAAAATCCTTGCGCCAGTGAGAAATTTATCATGCAAATGTAGAAATTATATTTAAATCCAATCCTCAGTGACACAGTTAACAGTAATTGTTATATATTGCATAACATAACAATGCCATTAAACAACCAAATTTCATTGCCTGACACAACAGAGCTATGTTTATAGATATGTTCAACCTAACTAAATAACATATTCACTATAACAAATTTACACAAGTTACTAGACCATGTTCAGAATGGGCCCAACTTCTTTTGACTAAAGGCCTGTTATTCACATAATAAAAAGAAAACTTGGGCAAGCGTATACTCACTCTTTGCAAAGAAGTTGATCTTCGCATGTATGCATCTGACCCTGATAGTTGCATGTCTTCTTTTTTAAATTTCTGAAACGAAGATTAAATGAAGGAAAAGCCATTCAGACTCTAATTGCTAGCAGGATTGAGAAAGATCATTTGACAATGCAAAAACAATGCCAAAGCTTTAATCCAAACAACATGGGGCCGGCTACATGTCAAAAAGATGATTGATAACAAAAATTGAATTAATCAAATAAATATAAGCATCTGATACAACAGATTGAAAGCATGAACACAGATTTAAAGAATGTATGGAAAAAAAATGGCTGCTTAAACGGCAATTAGGAAAAGTAAAAGGACTTCAAAACTTACACATTTTAAAGCAAATATGTCATGAGTAAGGACCAAGGAGTTATAAATCCATACAAACCAATTCACCAGAATTCAGACTTTCATTACTAAAAGCAGTACATGCTACTCCCTCCGTTCCTAAAGAAGTTTCCATTTGCCTTTTTGGATGTTCCATTTGTTGTTCCCATAAATAATCCTTCTATTTATATCATAAATTTTGAACAAAAATAATCTTGTTCATCCTCATTTTAATATTTAAATAATGTTTGTAGTCCTACATATTTTCTAATAACTTTACTCCCCACACGTTTCCCACCAACTTTAAAAAAATATTTTTTTATTAATTGTGTATATTTTTTCCACTAACTTTCTTTTAATAATTTTTTTAAAATGTTTATAGTTCCCTCTTTTTCTCCATTAAATTTATTATTTAACAAAATAATATATACGCTATCTAAAACATTTTATTTTTCTTAATTGTCATGAACATTCCTTGTATCACTTCATTAAAGAACGGAGGGAATAAACTTTGTTATGTTTTCTTTATTTCAGAAACTTGTATTTCCTTTCTATTTTCTTTAAGGGAGAAACATGTATTTCTTAATTTAAGCAGATTCGACCAAAGAGAATAAAATCGAGAAAATACACCAAACAGCGAAATTTAACTGTGATGCACCATTAAAGGTCACCAGTCCAGCAAAGTGCTAACATATCAGGTGTGTGGAAAGGCAAACAAATAAGGAATGTCTTTATTTCATTAATTTAAAGTTTTCAGCTATTTGGTCATTGTAATTACAAAAGAGTATGTGAATACAAATACGGAAGAGGGGGACTTAGAATTATATAAATTTGCTGATGTGAGGTAAGTTTTCGAAAATTATCTAGGAGTAAGGTAGCTCAAGTTGTCTACTTGTCTTATGTAGCAAGCAATAGCATGCTCACCACGCTGGTAATACAACTTTCCCTCTCTCTTCAATTTCTCTAACCGTCTATTGCATTTCTAGTTTTCTACTTATTCTCCGTACAAAACATATGCAATACGATATCTTCGACATTCAGAAAATATATTACCATTACAGTTCACGAAAAGCAAAAAGTAATATAAATAATTCCAACTATACGGTTATCTTCACAAAATGCTCTTATAACCCAATGCAACCAGCTGATTAATTTATTTCTTCTTCAAAAAACTACATTGCCAACATCAGAAATGATGTCACACCACAGTTGAAATGTTCATTAACTTGATGGCAATTGACAAGGTAGACAACAAATCACATGCTGGAAACAACGGTAGAGATCTCTTCAAGAATGTCGATGTGGATTAGAGGTGTTCATTAGGGTCATTGAGTTGATTTCGAGTTATGTGTTTCAAGACGGTTCAAAATTGGATTTTGTGTCCACGTTGGTTTTTTGCATAATTTTCAATTCATTTTGAAGTCGGGTCAAAGTCCAGTTCGATTACAAGATCGGGTAATGTCAAATCCTCACATCTGTTTTGAACACCTCTAATGTCGAGTCGTTGCTTTTAAAGTGTCTTGAGGGTAGGAAGTGTGTTTGAGGTAGAAGTAAGAGAAAGGGGAAGTGGTAGCAAGGTGAGTTTGAATGCAATGTGGTGGGTTTGGCAGAGGTTTCTGGGATTACAGTTAGTCATGGCTTTAAGACACACTACAGTAGTATATTGCCATTGCTTTAAATGAATCTGCTACAAGCCTACAATGTAACAGAAAATTATTTTTTAAGAATTGGATGAGGTTTGTTTGAATTGTTGAGATCATGAAACAAAAAATTGAGTTGTGTGGATAGGTTAATTAAAAAGAAAAAAATGTGTAGGTGAGAATTCAAGAATGTGATCGGAACATTTTCATTAAAAATTTGATGCCAAATTGTTGACATCCCAAATTGGAAAACTAACAAGTTGAAAGGGACACAGGGAGTAAAAGATAAGTTATAGGAAAGGTAGAGCTACTTGGTCATCAATTTTAGAAGTAGTTTCAAATTCCCGATAAGGCAAAAGGCAAATATCCTGCCAAAAGCCAGCATCTACCATCCAAAAAAAGTTACCATCGCAGATAGTAGTCAATATATTTGTCATTTCCTACTCTGAAAACAGTTAAGAGTGCTAATCATAACAGCGGATGAAGGACAATTCTTAACATGAATATAGTCAAAACTTGAACTTGCAAGAGCAATCTAAACTACTAAGTACTATCTAAATTCCAATCATCAATCTGAAGGCTAAATTAGCATCGCTGTCCTGTATAGGATCCAAATTAACGTAATTCTGTATTTTTATACGTTTGAAACTGCTTCTACTTTGATTATAATGTTCTTAATGAGGCTTACAAACTAACCTGAAATTAAATACCCTGATTATGGTTCACTCACAGATTCTTAAAAAAATTCTAAAATTAATGCAAACTGCATTTCATACAAATATAACCTATCTAAAGTTTTAAGAATAACAATGAAACATACCTCAAGGGTTCCCAAAAGTTGACCCAACATCCTCCTATTCCTATTAACCAATCTTGGATCCTCATCTTTGGGCAAAACTCTAGGAACCTCCTTCACCTGATGATCAAATCCCTACAATGAATTTCCACGATACCAAATATCATTTACTGTTCAACAAAATTAGACACAAAGTAGACAACATGAAAACAAATTACTAACATTTTCTGTTTGTAGAGCACCATTCTTTTGTTGCGAAAAGGAAGACTTTTGATCATTCCTACTCATAGAAATGGAAACAGCAGCAGAAGCATCACTTTGCATTTCACTACCTAAATTATCTCCTTCAACCATAACAGTGTCACCCACCTTCATAATCAAACAACATAGGCCCATTGTATGTCAATATATATTCATTTCACAACAAAATCCAAACAGGGAATATAAATTAGAGCACAATGACATGAACCCCAACCATAATGTAAGTTAACTCCAACCACAAATTCATTTTACAATAGAACCCAAACAGGGAATAAAAAATTAGGGCAAAAGGACATGAACCCGCAGCTATAAAAAGAAAAAAGAAAAACCTTAACAACAGCGGAGCACAACCGACGCTTAGGAGGAGGTTCATCCTTAGAATTGTTCCTATCAACCTAACATGGATAAATCACGAATGAATTAACTAATTGAAATAAAAAAGTAATTCATACTGATAATCAAGAAATTGATGAAATAGATCGGATTTACAATAGGTCTAGTAAAAGCACGTTCACGTTGAAGAGGAGGATTAAAATTTCTTGGATTATTACTAGAAAAACCTCCGCGACGAAGTCCTCTTGGATCCCTAATACGCTCTGTCAACTGCACCAATCAACCAAGAATTCATTAGAAAAAGATGTAAAAGAAAGGGAAATGGAGAGAAAAAGAAAAGGAAGAAATGGAACCTCGCGTTGTTGCCGCTGTAAAGCCTCAAGTTCCTTACGTAGCTCTTCCTGGGTCTTCTCCACAGTCATGGTCGCCATTGTTGTGTTGCAAGATTCTTCGTGATTTTGGTGGCGTGTTCCAACACCTACTAGTGTCCTCCTTTACTTACCCAGATTTTAAAGTTAGAAAGTAGAAACCCTTCTTCCTTGTACAATTTAGAGGTGTTCAACACACCCGATGACCACCGATATTCACCCAATTTTGTAAATTGAATAGAATACAACCCGACTCAAAAAAATATTTATAATTATGTAAAAATCAATATGGATATAAAACTCGATTTTGAACCGACCCGAAATCAACTCGATGATTTGAATCAACTCCCATTGAAATACTCACCTCCATTAGTCCATTTATGTAAGATGGTCTCTCGGAGAGAAATTCTAAAAAAACGAGTTGATATGTTAATGATTGTATTAATTAGTCTATTTAACCCATATTAGTCTATTTAACCTATATATGGGTAACATTTCATGATGTGACCGTCTTGCACGAGAATTTATGTTTTTTACATAAACTTATGAATGAATCGGTCTCAT
Organism: Amaranthus cruentus; assembly: GCA_019425755.1. Taxonomy (NCBI): domain Eukaryota; kingdom Viridiplantae; phylum Streptophyta; class Magnoliopsida; order Caryophyllales; family Amaranthaceae; genus Amaranthus; species Amaranthus cruentus. Next base: position 10,589,514 of record CM033460.1, read on the forward strand.
TGAGAGATATTTGTGTGATCAGTGTATATTTAGTGTGTTAATGTTTGGCCTTTTTTTATTGATTTTAGCTTTTTGCTTCACTTTCCACTAATAAACATCCAAATATCTAATAACTGATTATTAGAAAATATCTTTATAACAATTAGTTTAATGTTTGGCTTTGGCTAACGTGATAATCAATGCGACCAACTAGTCAAACAAACCAACTAAACTAGACAATAGCCAACAATCAATTACAAAACGACCCCTAGTATATTGTCTTTGTGCTCTTATATTTGCTACAAATTTTAATTTTTGATATTTCTCGATCAATTTGTTACATTTTTTACATGATTGTACCTGCTTCTTGTTTTCATCCATGTGTTTGATCTATTTTTTATCTTAGTCGATTATTATTTTATCTCAATTATTACTAATTCACTTTTGTCTAATAAACTAAATCATTAATTTTAACAAACACAATATACTAAACATTATGTGCTAACTTTTCCCTTCTAGATCCCTAAAAAATTAATCTTTATTCTATTTCAAATAAAAAGTTAACCCTTATCCTAATTCAAATAAATCTTATAAGTCATGTCAAAACAACCCACAAAGACATACTTCCTCCGTTCCATAATACTTGCTACTGAGTATGACGTGTTGTGTGGAAAAATGTCATTATCAGTAGCAAGTATTATGGAACAGAGGAAGTAACATACAAACATATGAAGACAAGCCTAAACTCTCGTAGAGTCCAATGAGTGTCACCTCATTACTAATAACCTCAAAGTTCACCTGATGCCTTAAAAACATTATTTCCTATATATATATATGAGAAAGTCTAGGTAAATAACGGTTATTTGTGAGGTTAATAAATCACCCTTATGTGGTAAAATGTGATAGGAGGAGAGTTTTATTGTTTTAATTTATCTTTTTTGATTTTGTTTATTTTAATATTATTCTTTTTGTTTTTTTGTGGTGATTTACAAATCACGGTTATTGATTAAGAATTTTTGATATATATATCTCATGATGTAAAAGTCTTTGGCCATTATATCCACAGGCCACAACTGCAGTAGTTGTTAAAATTTACTATAAAAAGAGCGAGTTGTTATTCGAAAGACATAGAATAATAAAATTACTAAAACAACTTTTGTATAACTTGAAAAAAACTTTAAGTAAAAGTATGAAGTATGAAATAATAAACTTAGTGTCTTATAGTCTTTGAGATTTTGACATTTTGTTATTCAAATTATTATAACATAATTCTTTAATGAAAATTTAACTGAAAATTGAAATAATAGAAAAGAACTCATCCATATAATTGCAATAAAACTCTTATTTCACTTATACTGTTGCAAATTGTCTTTATAGCTTCCACCTTAAAATGGGTTATAGTTTCGTTTTTCTCTCTCTACATGTTGATTTATGTTAATGATGTAACATATAATTTTATTGTTTGTTTTCATGCTTAGTCTGGATTTTTATGTTTAAACTAGTATAGAAACTCGTGCAATTCACGAATTTGTTAATGCGAAATATATATAAAAACAATTTCAAATAATAATGTAAGTACTATCGTTTTTAAATTTACCAAATTCATGATTTGTGTCTGACAGCTACTGTTCCATTTTTGTGCGTCTACTTTTGCCTCATGCTTCCACCACTCCTTTTCCTTGCGTGCTTCAGTTTTCCCCTCATGTGCACCTGCTTCTAATGATCATGGAGATGGCTTGTTGGACTTCCTTGACAATGATGATGAATGCAAGTGGGGAGTCTCTTATTTTGGCTATATAAACCTCCATTTCTGAAGAAAATATACACCTCATCAGCCCATAAGCTGAACCAAGCTCCATTCTCTCTTCTTTCTAAGCTTATCTATGTATTTGTATGCTTAAGTACTTCTTTAGTCCAAAAACTTTCAATGGCTCTTTACTTAAACACTTCCCTTTGGTACTTTAATTCTAAGAATCAAGCATTTGAGTTGTAACTTTGTGGCTAAACACTAGTAGCTTGTAGTAACTTTCCTTTGGTATTAATGAAAGCATTTTCCAGAAATTGTGGGTTTGATTTAGCATTTGGTTTGAAGTATTCTTTGGGTTTGAATATTGAAAGATCTTGTTCCTTTGTGTGATTGTCATCCCCCTCCCTAGTTGAGGGAAGTAAGTATTCTTTAGCTTAATTTTCTTCTTTGTTGTTGTTTGCTCTATGAATGTGATGATATTTTATGTGTTTATTTTAATTATCAACATGAGTGAGTAGTTTTCTCTCTAGAGTTTGGGGATGTAGTTAGCTAATTAATTTGCTTATGGGGTAATGGGTTGATCACAAATATGTACATGAAAGAATATGTGAGTTCCATGGTAAGGAATCAAAAGTCCATTTCGATCTCCATCCATGGACAATTTATGTTGCTTGATTGCTTGAACACTTGGGATGTATGAATTCATGCTAGTAATGAGTAGCCCGGAAGCTAACTTTATTAGGATTCCTTCGAGACCTAGCTCGTCCTTAGGATGATGAACCATGCCTATCTTGTATGATTCTTTCTTGTTTAACATAAATTGGAGGTCATGAACATGTATTAAAAAGTTAGTAGTATGGTCGAGTTATACGCTCAGAAGCCGAATCTCCTAAACCATATTAGTAACTATATAGTTCCTATGCCCAGAAGTTGTGGAGCTAAATTAGAAAGACCTTTCTCATCATAAAAATGGTTAAAAGCATATTTTCAACTCATCCCTTTAGCAAATTAAGAAGTTAAATTCTAGTCTTTTTATCTATTGCTTAAAACCTGAATTTGAAATTTGTTTCCGTCATCAAACTCAAATAATCATAAACCTTCTTGTCATTTAGACTCTTTTTGTCACGAAAACATTTCCCTGTGGATCGATCCCTTACTTACCGCTAATGCTAGTCATTAGGGTTATTTAAGGCGAATAAAATTAATTGTGTAGAGCGGACTTAGTTAAATCAACAACGACCTACGATTCCGCGCTCTATCACAAACTTAAACAAAAATATTAGATTCTAAATTTGATAAATATTTTCATGCCTCTTTAAATGATGACACTTGGAATTTTCCAAGACTTTTATAGTATTGTATGATATGATGCCTCTTTAAATGATGACACTTGGAATTTTCCAAGACTTTTATAGTATTATATGATATGATATGATATGATATGATATGATATGATATGATATGATGATTTGCTAATTATTTATTGTAGTCTTAATCTTATTGTTAGTTATATTAAGCACAATTTTATTAGTTTAGTTTATTTTCATGCTTGTGCAATTGTCCGTGGACAGAGAGTAACCTAAAAGCCAAATCTTATTTAAGTACGATTGATTGTCGTGTACATGTTGGTTCCTTTCATAAAGTTTTATCTTAGGTCTTGTTTGATTTGTAAATTGGAAAACTTGATTTTACGTACTAGTGAACTTTGGACCTTTGTTAGTGTCACTACTAACCCTATAAGGCCATATTGAGTGAAGGTAATAACACTAGCCCTTGAAGGTATTTCTTCCCGCATCTAATTTATTAGAGCGATTGAATATGAGTTGTTTAATTAAAGTTAGCAATTATGACAAGAGTTTAAGACTAAGATGCCTAAAAGCAAGGAAACATATTAGAGAGATTGTTTACCATTGACTCAAACTTGATTTAATCTGTTAAACTCTAAGTAAACTTGCCCACAACATAATTGTTACATGTTCCTTAATCACTAAGCCTCTTATTATGTTAGTGTTCCAAACCCCCAACTCTAACCCTTTCGGTCTCTTTGGCTTATCCTAGTGTTTATTTGATTGCCTCCTTGATACTTCGTTTCCTTACACCACTTCACCAGCCCAAATTCCACCCTCCACATGCAACCCTTATATGTAACTTATACTTGTATTACAGTTAAATTCAATGTTATAAATTTCTTTGGAATTTTTGGTTAACAAATCATTACTCCATCTGTCCCACTCATTTTGCATCAATTGTCATTTTAGTCTTTCACACTCATTTTCTTATAACACTCTTTTAATTTCACAACAAAATTCATTCTCTATCTTTATTTAACTAATAACTATTTTTTTTTTTCAAATAACACTTTATTTTTCATTGATGCAAAATCAAAACTATTTATTTATTTTTTTTATATTTATATTTTTGGCAAACATTGTTAAAAAAAAAAGCAAAGAAGGCAAGAAACAAATAGAAAAGAGTGAAGACAAGCAACACAAAATAGGGCACCCCTTTTTAAGTGGAATCAACTAACGATCCCAATTCCCAACCAACCAGTGCAGAGGACACGCCAGACACATTACATTCGGGAGGTAACAGTAATGGCCTCATTATCTGCCATTAAAGAGGTAACTAGTAACTACTAGATTCTAGAGAGAGAAACTCAGATTTACAACGCTTCGAAATCTTCAGAGCACACCAACGATTTCTCTCACGAACAAAAACTTGCTTTTTCTTCAAGTTCAATTTGGTATGTGTTCAATTTCTTCCATTTCTCGCACGAATTTATTTTATTTTCTATTGATTTATCGTGTTTGCAATCCTGATTTTGTAACTTCAAGCTTCTTTTTGGTGATAAGTTTTGTATATTGTTACGTAAGAGTAGGGTTTTGACTTTGTTCCTGATTTTTGTTTCTTTTTATTGATTGAAGGTTGTAAATGGATTTTTTTGGGATTTATTCGTGAAATGGTCTAAAATTTCCGTAGAATGGCTTGAGTTCTTCGCATATAACGTTGTTATTTCAGTTTTTTCTTGCCTTGTACAAATTACTTGATATGGTTGATGATTGCTATTGTTGATTGGCGTTCATCTTTTTTTGTGGCAGTTACTAGCTATTAACTTCAATCGTTGAGGTGTATTAGGGTGAGTAGTGATCGATATAAATCTTTATCGGCCGATAGCATCAAATCTAATTGAATTTGGAGCAGAATGAAGCTGATTATGATTAATTAGTAAGCCTTTTGCATCCTCAATAGCCAAATTTTGGGTCCTTTTCTCTTTTTCTTTTTTTTTCTTTCTTTTTGTTTCCTGATAATTGATTACTGTCTTGACCAACAAATCAACTGCTCGATGAGAAAATGGTCCTTTGATGACTTTTTAATTAGTGTTTGTAAGTAGGCTTTTGTTCTTTATGTTCCACATTTCAAAGCAGTTTAATAGATAATGAGGCAGAACTAAAGCCATTCATGAAGGCTTATAATGAGATTCTTTTTAACTATGCCGTTTTGAAGAGAGTTTACCCGGAACGTGAAGCGTTAAGCTTACTTATGGGCTAATATATGTGTATTTCTAGCAGGAAATTGAGTTTTTTCTTTCAATTTCTCTTTCTTTCTACGTGCCTGTTTGGTTGTTGCAGCTAACAATCCTGTTTATAAGTTTTTTGTATGTTTAAATTTCTCGTGGGGCTTGATTACTGTGAAATAACTCGTAGTAGATAATTTTTATTCCTCAGAGTATGGGGTGTTTTGCATCAACTCCGAAGGAGGCTGGTGGAATTAGAAAGCGACCAACCAATATCGGTGAAATAGCTGTCTTTGTGCCTGGGCTCCGAATTCCCAAACCCGTTGATTTCTCTCATTGCCTTGGTGCCAGTGTACCAAAAAGTATTTTGGACCGCTTGTCTGCTCTCAGAACACAAATTGTTGTTATGGTCGGCCATGAAGCCCTAACAGTCACACGATCAAGAAGAAAGTCTGCTACACAACATGGTATGTAACATTTTATAGTAATGATGTGATATTTGTTTGGTTTGGCTGTATGACTTTCAAAATTGAAGAAGTCTGAAAACAGTTGTGTTTTACTATGCAGGAGGTTCGACTTTGGCTGATCTTCTGCAAGCTCTTGAAGACTACTTGCCAGTTTTGCTGGGATTAGTTAAAGATGGTAAATGTCAAAACTTTTTTATTTAAGTATTATGTCAGCTTTTGAATTTAAGTTCAGCAATTGTGCTATATTTTTTTCAGGAAGTCATTTACAGCACAAGATTCAATTTGCTTGGGTTAATCAGGAGGATGTTGCAGAGGTTGAGCCTTACACAACCACACTGTATTAATGTTACTTTCTTGTTGATTGGTTTCTCTGTTATGTGTATCCTTATTGGGAAATCTAGCTATTGAGTCTTGTTTCTCATCTTTCAGGAAACAACAATGTCTAATGCTTGGTATGAGGTATTGTCTGTTCTACATTTGATGGCGATGCTGTTATTATCTCAAGCAAACCTTTTACTTTTGCCCAGAATATCTGCTGATGGCTATCAGCCAAAGGTTTCAGACGGTAGGCATAACTTTCATTTTATTCTTGATTGAAACCCAATTGCCATATCACTAAAACTATTTTTGCGCTTGATGTTTTCAGGCTGTTAAAACTACTTTTGTGCTTGATGTTTTCATGTTGTAGAGATGGTGATACTATTTTAAATTATTTTGTGCTTGATGTTATCTTGATATAGAAATGGTGACACTATATTTTTTAACATAACCTCTAAATGAAAGTTAACAATTGACATATAGAAATGGTGACACTGTTTTCAGGCTGTTTTGGGTGTTGATTTATGGCGTGGTACATCCTATAATTTTCCTGAAAATATTGACGATAATTGGTTGAGAGGAACAAATATATTGGCTAAATTGGTTATTGGGAGAGTGGTACGACAAGGTCAACTTCAATTTTATATAGATGGGGGTGGTTAAAAAACTTAACAATTGACATATTAATCAATACTTCATTATGACAAATATTTCATATACCTACAAACTCAAATCTCCAATGAAGAAACATAAATTGTCTATATCTCATATAAGTAGGAAGTAGGAGTACTTAAAAATAAAATAAAATGGACTACTGAGAGGAGGGAATGAGCCATGTCACCCTTGAGATCCTTCAACTCAATCATTTCTACCCTCCTTTTAACCATTTTGAACCCTAATATCTTCATCTTAATCTCTCTCCTTTCTTTTCAAAATTCTCCATTTCTCCTAATTCAATTTTCTATAAATCTAAAACACTAATGTGACCGAATTGTCAAATTGATTATTTTTTTTCTTACTTTTCAAGTTTCAATGTATCTTGTTATAAAGTCTTGCCATTATACGAACACTCTTGTATGGCCTTTGCAAAAGGTGATGGTAAGAACATGGGGTGGTTGAAATTATAAGGTCGAATAGAAAAGAGCATTGTTAATAAAATGTTGTTGTGGCCAACTCTGATTTGGGTTAAGGTTTTGACATTGTTATTCTGTTGTTGGTCTAGTTATTTGTTGGTTTAACTAGCTTAGGTCGTGTGTTTACTTTTTAAAGGTAATAAAGACAACTTTTTGTATTATGGCACATGTTTGGTTCGGTATAATTAAATAAGGGTACGTTCATTAGCTGTGTGTGATGAGAGGTTAGGCTGATTTATTGGAATCATAATTTTGTTCGGCAAATGACTATGAAAATGAAGTGATTTGATGATGAATGTTTTATGATGTCTGTTAGGAAAATAGCTATAGAGAGTATCTGGTTGCAAATACATATAGTTTCCATATATGATAATAACTTGCTTATTTTGTGTGTCTACTTTGGATCAACTTTCTTGTTTTGATGGAGTTTTCTGTTTATGGTATGTTTCATGATCTCTTATTAAATATGTGTTTTGAGTTCTTTATGTTTTTTTGGGTAATCATATCATATTAGGATTTGGTTGATGAAGAATTGTAATCGTTGGTTTTGTATTTTGTTCTACAATTGTAAATCTAGTTGGTTAGACTGTGAAACTAAACAGCCAAGAGTAAGCTTAAGCTTACAGTACATCCATATTCATTTTTTTTTGTGCAGCAAATTATTTTCTTTGTCCTTCAAATGTTCTTCGTAAGTGAACATCCTGTAACATATTATAGATTTTCTTGTTTTTTTAAATTCATCAATATTGTCACTCAATTTACGCAGAAAGCAGGCGAACTTCTGTTGATATATTTCTGAAAGCAGCAGGGTACCTTGACTATGCTGTCCACCATGTTATTCCACAACTTTCAGATGAAATGAGGTTGGAATCATTTACTTGTCTTCTTCAATTTCATTCTTCTCCAATTACATTATACTGCTCCTTTGTCCAAGTGTTCAGATAACTATTCTTTATTTCAGGAGAAATTTGCCAGTAGACCTATCTGAAGGAGTTATACGGGCTCTTTCTCTCCAGGCACTGGGCCAGGTAATTGTACCATCCAACTAATTTTCTTCATTACTCGAGCCATTACTGATTAGACATGTTCATCCAAGTTAATTGCTTTCCCTTATTTCATAGTCCCAAATCAATTGTCTACTACAAAATTCAAATGACTGTAAAGGTATGCTACTCTAGTGAAGGGCACCTTCAACTGCCTGCTAGTGAAATGATGAGATATCACACACATACACACATACACAAAAGCTCTTTATGATAATCTCAGTGTAGTGACACCTTAAGCTCTTTACACACTTGATGATTATGGAAGACTAATGTTGCCCCTTCAATTTATGATGACTCCCTGCTTTTGTGTGGTACAAAGGGTTGAATAATGATGTTTTGAAGTTGTAAAACTGAAACATAGAGCTGCCCCAAAAATAAGCCTTACTAGAGATGAGAGGTTCATAGTTTGTTTAAAGAATAATGTTGAAAGAGGTGATTGTCCTTGCCCCATATGAGGCTAAATTTTGTCTTATCCCAAATAATTCCCAAGGATAAAAACCGTTAGTTAAAAGCTCATGTTTTTCTTTCTAACCTCATTGACCATAGAATTGTATTATTATTAACACATCTATAATTTCTTGAAGTCTCTATTGTCACTAAACCCACGAAAATTACTAAATGAGAAATTCTTGATTCTCCTCGAAGTAACCCACTTTTCCTTACCAATTTAAAAAGCCTAGTCTAAAGACCCTTCACAAAACTGCAATGTATAATAGATGATCACTATATTCTTCATCCTTTAAACAAATAATCCTTGTTGTGGATGCAAAGACTTATTAGGTCTCTTAGTCAGTAAATTCTCCATCATATTAAGCTTTTTTAAGACAACTAACCTAACAAATGCTCTAACTTTACGATGACGTTTATTCTCCAAATCAATTTGGTTTCAAAAAAGGAAAAAGACGTGGGGAAGGGGAAATGAGGCAAAGGACAAACCTTTTGGAGACTAACTCCAAGTGTTCGAATTTGAAGAAGGGTGAAGATTCTGAAGTAGGGAAATTTAGACATTGAATTTAGATCCTTTCTAGCCGATGGTGTTTAAAGAAAAGATTCCAAGACACTTGCTTATTTTTCACGCCTAAAAATCACATAGCTATATTCTTTTATGCACTCATTTAAAAATATCCTTCATATCATTTTAGAACAAGAATATAAGTGTTTAATGAGTATTTTTTTTGTGTATTCATTTAGATGAATCAAATAAAGTTCATATAACTATATTTTCTTATTTGTTACATTATTATTTTGGAAAAAATAACCTGATAAAAGTCCACTTTTCTCTTGCTTTTTCCTTTACCCTGAATTTTTTTTATCTATTCACTCAAACCTATCTCATTACCAAGGTTATTTATCAATTTTTCTATAAGATTCTATTTTTTGATTTCTTGTAAACAACGTCACAACTGAAATGTTGCAAGAAATACAAAACGGAGGAAGTATTAAGACTAGCTGTTGGCTTTTGTGGAACTGATATACATGTTTCGTGACTCGTTGCTGTTTTTGTTTTGTTTTATTTTGTCTTGTTTAGACAATTAGATGTATGTTATAAATGAAACTTTTTACCGAAATAAGAGGAACACATTTATGTACTCTACTAATCAATATCATTTAATTGATAGTATAGGGTGTAGATATTCAATTGGGAATGGCAATTGATAGTGCAAAAGCTACTCTTGCTGTTAAGCGAAGGCTTGCTTGTGAAATGGTTAAATATTGGCAACAGGTATGTGAATGGTCTCTTATTTAATATTCTCTCCTATTCTCCCTATTAGTCTCATTTCTATTTATAGTTTGTATTTTTGACCTTATTACCCTTACTCACATTACCTTATTACAACAAATGTAATGAAAAACCATCAACAATTTACTTATCATCCTTTCTCTCTCCTTTCTAAGTGGTCCTATTTGACTCACCGAAAAATTGGTGAAATGTCAAATAGGACTAATTATAATTTGTAAGAATAGGAGGGAGTATATGTTAAATACTTTTACCTAATGCACCATCTAATTTTTGTGGTGCAACCTTGTCTACTTTGATCATTACCTTCTTAGAAGTTTTTTTACTTTTCCCGGTAAACTGCAACACATTTCTTTTAAGTAAGGTTGTTAGCTTTGAATTAATCCCTTCTCTCTCATCATAACATCCTTTTCCCCTTATATCTCTTTGTATTTCTTTTATTGGAATTGTAGTGTTTTACCTTACATTGCTATAGCAAATAGAGGAATTATAAATTTATAATATTACGAATTACGATAAAACTAAAATAGTATGTTATGAACTGAGCAATTGAACTAAAACAATAAAATAGAAATTATATTGATAAAATGACAAAGAAATTATACTATAGATTGAATGATAAAAGAAAGATTACAACTCTAAAAAGCATAACAAGAAAAGATAGATCGAGCTATTCGAGACGCTTGAGATCTCCTAATGAGTATAAAACCCACCTAAAATGCGTTTACCAATTTCTTGATACTAATGAGCCTCTCCTCCCTCTTATTTATAAGAAAACTAACACTTAAAACTAGCTTATTCTCCAAGTTACTCCTAATATTGTAATTACCTAAGTACCCCTTTGTAAATCATAGTCCCCAAATACCAAGTCATAACATAGTACTAAAATCATGTTACCCAAATTGATTACTTATTATGTGAATTATAGATATATAATACTCCCTCCAATTTACTAGTAACATCCCTTTGCTTTTTGGACACTATTCATCTCTTACTCTTAATTTGTATTTTATTATTGATCTATAAGTTAAAACATAGTCAAGTAGGATCTTGTTTGATTTGTCTCAATGTAAGAATTATTTATATCAACTATTCATAATTTTTAATTATGCACAATTAGAGATATTAAGGATTGAATAAGTGCATTGGATAGAGTGCATAAAGCAAATGGGACATTAGTAGTGAATTGGAGGGAGTATTACAATAAATCAAAATAACCTCTAAAAAATTTGTAACTGAAGTTAACAATCTTATGTAAAATAGTGTGAAATGCATTTGGTGGTTATAAAAGTGGAGTGTATCTTATGTTACCCAAATTGATTACTTATTATTGACAAGGAGAGGCGTACAAGAGGAATGTGTATTCACCTATCACATACCCTTAACTTTATGTTTGAATGCAAACGAGTGTAAGTATAAATTAAGGATAAGGAGTAATCCAATGATGGAACCTAAAAAAAGGAAGTGTTTACAGTTTTGTTGCTAGATTTGATGAAGAAGTCGATCAGATGCAATTCAAACTTGGGTCCATGAAGAACTGTATCAATCTTATAACTACGTGAATATTAGATTAATTTCAGGGCGATAAAGGAGTATAAAAATATACAATAAAGTTTAATGAAGTCGCAATAAAGAAGAAAGAATGATCTTTTGGTTTAGAAATATGTAGAGGGAGGTTCAAATTCATTACAATGTCAAATTAGATACGAATGATGTTTTGTTTTGGCTTAAATGGGTGGAGCATAGTATGATTTGCTTCTACCTAAACCTAAACCTGAATGCACTTCGTTTTTCTAGGCTAATGTTATTTTTGTTCACCTTAGAAAACTATAGTTAGAAGTAATGATGAGTTTTGACATTTGTCAATTTTTAATAAATTAGCTCCAATAAGTTTGAACATTTTCTAGTTAACTTGAATAATTCGGATATTTTGATAAATTAAATAAAGCAAAATAAAATGTAAATGTATAATTGAAATAAGAGTTACAAATGAGAAAATGTACCTAATACAGTGTGCCATTTTGTAATTTTGAGTAAGAGTTGTTTTTAAACCTATACAATTTAGAGAAATGTGTATATTATTAACATAATGCACATTTTTGGATAGACCTGAAATAGCTTGATATTGCAGAATTGAGTGGAGGATAGTTTGGGATGGTTATTGTATTAAAATCACCTCCTATAGGCCTATAGGCTTTATCTCAGAACTATTTGAGCTCTTATTTACTTCTAACTTGTTCCAAAATGCGCTTAAGATCTAGCTGTGTTTAAAAGAGATGTTGAGTTTTATTTGATAGTTAGTTTTGTGGTTGAGGAGAGAGAGAGAGGAGAATGTATGGGTGCAAACTAAGTGTGAAAGGAGTTTATGGGATTATGAATAAACACTACCCTGTGAAAAATTAGGAGACTATGAATAATAAGTTGGCCCATGCCAAATAAAAATTTGTTTGAATTTTTTGAGATAGAATGAAAAAGGAAAGTGGTTGTACTTGTATGGGACAAAGAGAGTAGTTGTTTTGGTGCAAGGTTTAAGATGCGTTGAGGAATTGTTCTTTACAAATTGTTTTCGAATTCAAAGAAAGATAATTAACATGAGAGAATTTTCTTGTTAATTCTCTCCAATAGAATATTTTTGCTCCCACTATTACATTGGTATCATACACATGTTAATTAAATAAATTTAATTAGTTGATGCCAGATGTTTGATTCATTTTAGGAGTTTGTCACATTTCAAGTACAGTGAGTGGAAGAGAAAAAAGAATTGAAAGACTATCTTGCGTTGTAGCCCATAAGTGTGCCGAGAGGCAGTTTCTTGCTCATTTGGATCTTTCATTGAGTTGATAGATAAATATACCTTTTGGGTGCACTGTTCACCTTGGTTGAAGTTTACAGCTTGTAACTTGTAACATAAAAGAGAAGACAATGAAATGCGTAAAAGGGAGGTATTTTTGACCCCTAAGACCAATGGGGGGTTATTTAAATTTTGCTAGCTTGTAAAGGCTTTCTAGTATTAAAGTTGTGAAACGGTGAGAACTATTTTTTCAAAAGCAAGGAAAACTTTTATGGTTAAGGGCTATGTTTCGCAGACTGATGCTTGTATTCTCCTGGGGTTTGCGTTTGAGAGTGACTTGGTTATTTTTTGGTTCGTTAGTGTCAAAACGTTAGACAGGTATATATCAATGCCGGAGTGTCAAGGATTTGATACTTGAGGTGCACTGTAGAGATTGACTAGCATAGTTCAATGATTTATGAATAAATCTTCTCTTAGCCCATTATGTCACACGTAATATGTATTGTTCATTTCAACATAGTTTTATTAAGTTCGTCCATATCTTGTGCTAATTCCTGGATTTGTGCAGGCACAAGATAATATAATGAATTTGCCATTATCTAATGGATGGGGCGAAAAACACCAACTGTTCATTAAGTGGAAACATGTTGAAGCCAAGGTATTGAATAAAGGTCCTTTTTTACATTTGTTCTTCTGAACATTCTTTCTGCTTATGATGTTTCCAGAAATTGTAACATCTTTTGATCTCTTTGGATTCCTAGTTGTGTTTTGGCTGTTGCAACTTGCAATTTCTCCCGTAGATCTTGGATAAACTTTTTTTTGACTTTTGAGCCTGGCTCGGTTATTATTTCATCTATTGCTTTTTGAGTATGTTAGTTATTTTTCTTCTGATTTGGCCATACTGCGCATGTTAGCTATCTACGGAGACTTTTACAAGAGTAAATTTAGGGGACATAAACAAACGCTTCAAATTCTAGGTAGAACACTGCATATATTTAAGATTGCTGGCCGCAGTTTATGATTTGACCAGATCGTATTATCTGGTCCGAGTGATTATGTTCTAGTCCTTTCTTTAGCTTCAATGATCTTGCAACTATTGTTAATTGTAGTGCCTATTATTACAAACAACCATTGGGATAAATCATTATCAGAAACATTCAGATAAATCTTGTTGTTGATTTCATGTGTGCAACTGAGTTTGATACTTCTAATAGTTTTTTTGCATAGAAAAAAGTGATTTAATTGTTGGTTTTGTTCAACTTGTTGTAGGCTGCTGCTTATTATTATCATGGACTCATTTTGGATGAAGGCAACACAGAGAAATACCATGGAATGGCTATTGCTGCATTGCAAGTAGCTGATGAGTATCTTAAAGAGAGTAAAAAGGCTTGTGAAGCATTTAACATGACCCCTCCTCAATCAAGGTAATATATCTCACAAAATCACTCGTTCCGCTTCTGTCCTACTGCACTCAATGATTTTCCTGTTCGAATTTTTAAAGGATTCCAAATGTTTGGTGTTAGTCACAAGTGACTTAATTAAATACAACATAAACTGAATTTTGTACCCCTATACTTATAAACCAAAAATATAGCAATTCCAAGCCATTCTAGAAGTAGCAGATTGGAAGTGTGATATCCAGGTGCAATTTATAAATGTTTGCTAAGCAAAATGTTATGTTTCCCTCTAATTCTATCGGATTAAAGTTATTGCTAAACATGCTATGTACAATAATGATTTTGTGTAATCTCTTGAAAAAGATTTTGAGAACATTTAACAGATTATAAAAGAATGACTCTTTATTTGAATGAATGATCAACTTCTTTTGATTTTTCCACTAAATCATGAAGTATTAATAAAGTAGACAAAGGTTTCATATCATATTGCAGCATGTGATCCCTTTAGTGGAGGACCAGAAAATAAATGCTGATGTTATAATCAAGCTTTATGTTAGGTGAACAATTGAGGGATGGAGATGCGTCATGCACTCATGCCGTTGATTTTTTTGGAAGCTCATTTGAGCTCATTGGATCTGTCACAATTTCTACACTCCGAATGAATGATTGATGGCACACTATCGGAAACTAAGTAGGCCAATAATGGGATTAAATATACATTCGTTTCGCTTTGTCCAAGGTTATTTCTAGCATATTTGACGTGTCTAAAGCCCCCCATTCCGAACTCTCCACTTTCTTGTGGTTAATGATACATCTCCAAACCGGCATCAAATATTTCCCTTGTTTCACCCACAATATCTGTAAATTATACCTTGCAAAATTTCATTTAAAGTTCCCATCCCCACTCATCCATATCAAGTTATTGACTTACTTATCAGTGACAACCGTCTTCCTTCCAGAATTCTTCACTGTCCAATGCTTAGAAGAGACGAGTAGGGAATTCCTTAGAGGCTTCGTGTACATAAGACGCATAGCCACTTGGCCACAATAGAATCCAATGTGGAAAATATAAGTGAGTGAAAAAACTGAGACCATCATGTGAGATATGACTTATAAGTGATAGGTGAATGGAATATTGGCCACAATAGAATCCAATGTGGAAAATATAAGTGAGTGAAAAAACTGAGACCATCATGTGAGATATGACTTATAAGTGATAGGTGAATGGAATAATGCAGCCCTTAACTAGGGCTAATAAGGGGCACACAACTCTTGAGTCTTGGCTCCAGAACATGAGCTAAAGATTTGATCTATGCTTAGTCTTCAAAATATAGCTAAAGCTGTTCAATCCATGGGGGAGAGGGTGCTAAAAAAGAAGAGGCAGGATATTGCAGTGTGAGAGAGAGAGAGAGAGAGAGAGGTGGGGACTACAAGTATGTAGGTGATGGCTAGAAAAGCATTAGTATTTGAGAGTTATTTTCTTTTGGTGTTGTGGAAGTTAGTGTGGTGGGTTTCCATTTGTTTGTGAATGTTGTCTAGTAGGTTCTTATTTTTTTGTAAATAAAATGTTCACTTGTCGAATTCGAGCTGTATATGGGGTTCCTATCTGAACATAACATCTCGAAGAAGTGGTATCTTGTCAACCTGCTTCTGTAATCGGAGTAAAATCTTTGATCTAAGCCTCATAATTTCTTGTCATTTGTGAAGCATGCCAGTTTTTGCCAGCTCTATAGTAGCCCTTTGACATCTTGTCCATGTTGCTTTATTTAACCCAAGAAAGCTTTCTTTGATACTTGGAAACATATAAAATATAAAAGATGAAGGACCTACTTCTTATCACTAGGTGGATAGCTTTATACACTTTGAAATATATCAAGTCTCTGATTACTTGTATTTGTGTATGCTGTGTTAGGATGGGAAGACAAGGAGTGAAAGGAAGGGGAGGGAATAAGGGATAAGATTTCCCTCAATCGGATAGCCAAGGTAGAGGGTGAGGGGAGGGAATTGAAGGGAAGGGCATTGGAGGGAGAACTCTTAACATTTTATAAGAAATAAACCCTACCAACAATGGAAATATTTGGAAGGAAAACACATTAGTCTTCCCTTTCCTTCCTTTTCCTCCCCTCCCCTTCTATTCCCTTGCCTTCCTTATCTTCCTAAAATGTTATCAAAACATAGTCAATCCTGGTGTATTGTGTGGAGGAACTTTTTCCAATGTTTTTTTTGTTAGGGAATCAATATGGTTTATTTTATCCACCTTGATAGTGTTATCAGCTATGGGCGATCTCTTGTCTTGATTAATATAGTTGATCCCATATTTTGGGATTAAGGCTTAGGCCTTGTTGTAGTTGTTGCTACCTTTGCATTATCGAGGGTTTGTTTAGTACATGGCACTTGTAACTAAAGCGTTTTTGTTATTTACAGAAATCCACCATTATGGGGAACTATGAAGTATCTCTCTGAAAAAATTCCTAAAGACACTGCTAGCAAGGTGCGGATCAATCGGGACTTGTATACACATGAGAAGTAAGCTTTCATTTGAAACACTCAGCAGATTCAACATTTTTAATTTTTTTGCTTTATATATGAATATAAAAAATAATATAAAATATTAAAATAATGCATGACATACGTTATTGTGTATTATCGAAATTCATACATATGTCAATTGCCATTTAAAGATTTATAAAAAAAGAATAAAATAAAAATTGTTATTAAATAAATGACAAAGTAATAATGAAGTTGATTAATTAACAAGAAAAGGGGAGGAAGAAGACTTGAACCTATCATCCTGAAGAAATACTAAGATGTCTATGTATCTTAAACAAATCAAAGCTCACATACTTTTGGTCATATCTTTGAAATGTAGTTGGTTGTTGTCCAATTATACGTAATCCTATTCGTCATCCTCTTGTTTCTTTGTCTTCCTCGCCTCCTGCCCCGATGATGCTGATGCAAATGTATTTATTACCATTCATGGATCATCATCCCTTATAGCCCTTGATCATTAAAAAACTAAAAGAATAATTAGAGGGATTAAGAGACTAATTATGTAATTTGAGAGTAATTACGTTATTAAAGAGAGTAATTTGAGAGAATAAGTAGAGAGTAGGAGGAGATGGTGTGGAATTAATAGACTATATCATCCATTTTTATAGAACAATTCCAGTTCAGCAGTTCATGATTCCGGTTTTGTTAGTTCTGTTTTTGGAACCACCCCTGACCCCGGTTTGAAACCGGTTCTAGGCTGTTTCGATTTGAATCGGTTTTTGGCTGTTCGACTCCGGCTACCCACCTCATGACAATCACTAATGTAGCCTATTAACCTTACTAAATGCTTGAACATTTCCAATCCGTATCTAGTGGAAAAAATTTGCTAGAACTATGAAGTAGTTTGATATCCCTCATGAGCTTTGGTAGTTTTTAATTTGAAAAGAATGTTGGTTAATCTATAAGCTCTAGCTTGGGTGATATGAGCTTATCATAAATACTTCAAAGTTGCACGGAAATGGTAGGTTAACGACCAATTACTCATCTGTGTTCAGAATTATGGAGACAGCACCAACACTGCCTGATTTTGCGCTGGCACTGAAGCCTGACGAATATCAACTACCTCCTGTGCACTCGTGTTGGAGTGGCGAGACTATGAATTCTGGGCAACAAGGTGTCAACTAGCATCCTGTTACAGTTTGGTCACTTGATTGCAAG
This sequence comes from Amaranthus cruentus, assembly GCA_019425755.1. Classification (NCBI taxonomy): domain Eukaryota; kingdom Viridiplantae; phylum Streptophyta; class Magnoliopsida; order Caryophyllales; family Amaranthaceae; genus Amaranthus; species Amaranthus cruentus. The sequence goes on from CM033460.1 coordinate 10,607,352, forward strand.
CACGCTTTCTCTCGTTGGAGTTCACCTCTTGAATATTTGAAGACGAGAAAGGCAATTTCTGGTGTGACTTGTAACATCATATGCCGTGTGTAATTGGAAAACATTATTATTTTATGTTCATCTTTTAGTCTCTCTTTCCAGGCACCAACCCACCAACAAAATCATGTATAATTGTATAAAATCAAATTGTTGGGGGACTCGTTCCTTTATATTAAAATTAATGTGTAATTTTTTCAAATCAGTGAGTGAAAATACTGCAATAAGATTTTTCATTTGCTGTCTTGAATTGAGTGTGGAAAACCTGTAGATTGAAATAACGTGCATTCAACCGTGTTCGATTTGGCATGAAACAAAACTATTTGCTATGGAAAATGCAAATCATGATTTTTTTTTTAATTTGGTTCAATGATAAACTTGGCGGAATTATTGGTGTTGGGGGTGAAAGAACTAAAGATTTTTTGTTTAATTTTTGAAAAAAAGTTTGTGAAGTGATTGAAAGAACTTTGGTCATTCAAGTTCTTCATTTTAATTTCTTTGTTGAAACCGTTAATTCAAGAAAATGATTTTTTACAATTCAGACTCCTTAGAGAACTTTGACTTAGACATAATACTTTGGTTTATTTTATACTCCTTATGATCTAATCAAACAAATTTTCAAAATATTGTGCGCAAATTGTTATGAGACAATTTCACCAGGAGACGCATTTTATACTTGTGATAAATACCCATCAAATATACATTATGAAAATATAAATTCCTTATTTGAGATCGTCTTACCGTTTATGAGAACACGAGCTCCTTGTTTGAGATCCTCTTACTAGAGAGACGGTCTCTTACAAGATAAGCTCAAAATTGAATTCTTAAATGATATAACAAAAATAATCCTACATTTCTACTCATTCCTATTCATTTCATAAGTATTTAAGATCACATTCAAGCAGCTGAATGTACAATTCGGACATACAAAATGCAGGGTTTGCATCTAATTAAGGCAACGGAAATATTGCAATATTTTGTTAGTTTAGTTGATACAATTAGCTTGAATTGTCCTAGAAACACATCGACAAAGATTCAATATCCTCATATACCCAAATCTAACACCATGTATAGCACTATTAATACTGTCCAATAGAAATCGTAAAGATTCGTGCCTGGCAGCCGGGCTTCCTTGTACGTCATATGGCAAGACCTGTGAAGGATATAATCCCCTGCTCAACATGAAGTAATATCCATGAATAATTGAAGTTATTATGTAATACGCCCTTGCAAATATAGCAAATCGTGAAACCTACAACTACGTTGTAAAACAGCATTTCCAAATGTTTAGAACAAAGTCAGAACTCAGAACAAGTGGGAAGTGACAGTGGCTGGCCATAGACCGTGGGGTAAAGCGATCCGACCCAAATCTATTTATTTTCGACCCAATACAAATTGACAGTGGCTGGCCTTGATCAACATGCTTATCAAGTTACATCTAAATTCGAAATAGTCCTATCAATTCTAGAAGCTAAGTTGAGAATATGGATTCATAGACTAGGTTACAAAGTCAATAATGTAAACTTGTTACAATTCACATCACATTTGATCTGTTCTAAAAGTATTAAACCCTAGTAGTTTCAGAAAAATTTAAGATAACATTTTATCGTTGTGAAGGTCCTAAACTCCCACTATTGTTCATCATTTCTTATGTTCTCGCTTTTGATCCACCTCATATACAACTCACTCACACACTTCCTCCCTTTGGCCATCAATATACTCTTATCAAATACCAAACGGTCTCCTTCAAAACAAACAATAAATAACCAAAAAACTTATCATTTAAAAGATTGTTCCATCCCAAATTTTGGATGTAATTTTGGTGGTAATAAAGCTTTGCATAATACTAACGATAAAATCTAGTTAAAAATGTTGTACATATAGTGTTTAATTGCTTTGGTGATTGGTTCTCAAACTCGAGTTGAGTTTTGAACTTAAAATTTTGATATTAAAATATCTCAAGAATTAGCTTGAGCCCAAAAGCAAGTTTACAAGCAAGTCAAACAACCCAATATCAACTTCAACTCATTTCATTCCCACTACAGAAGCACTTAGACTCAAAAACCTATAATATACGGTCGCAATACGGTGATGCGGTCTTATTTTCAAGAAAATAAAAAAAGGTCCATAGTTAGGAGGAGAATACCATTTCAAACAAGTGACGTCAACGCTCAAAACCACTTTTGCACCGCTGTTGAAATCGGTGAAACTCAATTGCAAATTGAGCTTTCCTGCTGAAAATAAAAAACAAAAAACACAAATAAATCATTCACACAGAAACTATTGAAAAGGATGTACAGGTAAGAAAAGTTTTGAATTTTGATGCCAATAAACCTTTGATTATACACACTCAACGCAACTAAATATGAGCATAATACAATATTTTAATTTTGAGACTACAAAATTGTATATTTATTCCCAACACTCCAATACAACATTCTATATTTTATTCCTAATGCTCCCAGCAACAGCGAAATCTGGCCAAGTAGGTGGGTAAAACTTACTGTGCTTAAAAAAAGTGTGATGAAATGGAAAATACATTTATAGTGAAGATCATTTGTAAACAGAAACAAATAGAAAGTATATAGATATAAATGAATAGTGTGAACTAAGTAGGGATGTAAACGTCTTTTGTATTTATTGTAACCTAAACGGATTACAATAAACGTGATAGGCTCTCTAAAAATGAGTGTTAATTCATTCGAAGTTTTTGTTAATTTTCTGATATGCTTTTTTGTTTCCCACTTCATCTATACACTATTTTCTCACTACCAACTTATCTTTCAAGCTAACTAATTAACTAGATAACTCTAAATATCCCTCCAATTTGATGCATCACACAGAGAAGCAAAATCCACCCAAAGCATTCTATAGAGAGGAAGTCATCAAGAATCTGAAAGAAATTAATGGGCCTATTGATCTATAGGACCAGCATAACAGTGCAAATTGAAGAAATGAACTTAGTGAAGGACTGAAAAAAACAAATAAAAACTAAACCAAAAAAACCCTAATTAATACAACAGTCTACAATATTAGTACGATGATCAGAAAATTCCATTATTACAGCAATTTGATGGAAAGTGCTTTCCGTGAGCACAGCACTGCTGTCTGTTGAGCATACAAATGAGGCTCCAGCATATTTACTCGTCTGGAATGAGCCTGGTAGTTCTGCTGACTTTTTTAAAAATTAATTTTTGGTCTCTCCATAGATAATATTTACAAGTTCCCTGGATCAGTTATCCAAGGCAACACATACAAGTTCATTGCAACCCACCAACAAGTTAAGGTATTTTAAACTAGTTGAGTTTAGGCAACTCAAATTTGGGATCTCTTTTAAAAAAGTAAAAAAATAAAAAATAAACCAACAATACTAGCTACACTCAAGGTTACAGGGGCCTTAGATTAGTAACTAAACACAAGACACACTTGATGGTCACCCCAATTGTACAACTCGAGAACGCAAAGTAATTGTTTGGCAGATTCGCACTTTTAACCATTCACATAAAACACATCGTTCTAAATAATAACATCAAATTCTATTTTAATTTTTATTCTTTGAGCATCTAGGTATAAGGAAATGAAATAGCCTCAAAAGCCGGTAACATCTAAAATTTGTACCCTTGACCATTCACATAAAACATATGGATCTGGGAGGGATCGTGGAGTAGAAAGGTCAAATGAAACCAAACTGGCCTGTTAAAAGGTGATATTCCTCGCCATTAGAGCATCTTAGGATTTTTAGGAACCTTGAGTTGTAGAATTCAAATACCTTCAGAATTTATCTATGAATATATGTGGATATCAAAGTTTCTTGTGTGCTCATTGGAATTCTCAGAATTGGAACATCAACCGAAGACCGAGAGAAAAATTATAACATAACTGTCTAAGGAGATAAGTTCCTTGCATTCGTCTTCTCTATTTGTACTCTAATTATGGGACAATATCCCCAAACCCAGTAATGAAAACACTGTTTTGGTTTTTCACAACATTGGTTTGGCATTTTGTTAGTTACCAGTACTCATATTTTCTTGTCAAGGCTAACTCCTTTGGAGACATGGTGAGATCAATTTTGTTAAAAAAATCAAAACACATCGTCAAAGATTATAGATAAATACCTAAGGAAATCACAACCAAAACAACAAAAGGCTTAGTGGTAGTAGCATGAAAAAAATGTACCTGATGGCTGCAAAAACTTGGAGCCAGTAAGATTTTTTAGCTCAATCATAGCTAGACAAACTTCTTCAACAACATCTAGCAGAGTATGCAAAAGTGAAGTGGTTTTCTACAAAGAGAAACAAAAGTGAACCAATTAGGTTAACAAATTATACACATATTCCTTGCAAATTCAAAATTTCATGAAAATAATCAGACAAGATATCATGAATATGTCTTGAATATGTCTCGACATTACCAACTTCCCCCGTAGTTTCATGCCATTGAGACAAAGACACCAACACCTATTGTCAATGAGTCACCTCTAAAAACACCCTAAATAGAGCAATGTTCCTTCAGTTACACTAGAATTATGGAAACGTTATTTGGGCTAGTATTTTTTAATCTCTTCCACAGATCTCAACAGCCAGACCTCATATTCTTTCTGTTCATACACAAACACACTCGCCAGAGGCTTTGTTTCTTCTCCTACTTAATTCTCCCATAAACTGTATGAGGTAAAGAACTGTGAATTTTTGTAGTAGTATATGGGTTGTGTATGAGTGTAGGAGGGCGTTAGGGAAGGGATTTCCATATGGACATTGCACAGGATAGTGATGAAAAGCAGTAGAAAATATTGAATTACATAGGGATAGTAGTAGAGTATTTCAAGCATACTGAAAAGCTCCCAAATGTGTAAACACTTTTTTTAATACAAGCATGCCCTGAATCATTGCCACCCCTTCTTTATACATACAAATATGAAGGTATCTTCCTATGCAAGAAATAACAAACTAATAACAAAATAACAAAATATTCTTTCTAGAGTGATTTCCACTTTTACCCTAATTTTCTTGATGCCTAAAGTAATGATCCATTCATAATAATACCGGCCACTCGAAGATCCACCTTGTCCTCAAGGTGGGTAATGATCTGCTTTCATGTAGACCAAATGTGGCACAATTTAAACTGGCGTTGTACCATTCCCCTCAACATCGATATATTTAGTAGAATGTGGCTTTTTCTTGGAGCAAGCATCGATAATGGAATGTAACCTAAAGGTCTCATTTGTGTAGTATGAAGAAAAGAAGTTGGTGGTATTGGTGGGCTACTTCTGGATCAAATCTTAAACAACAGATTGCGCCAAGTAAAAATCTGTAATAGTGGTAGCCTCCCAACCCAGCTCCTTAATCCTTTAGGCTAACAGGATGTTGAAATTGGGCAAATTTATTGAAGGATTATTTTTTTGGTATATGAAGCAAATGAGTGGGAAAGAAATTATGCCGTGTACTCAAGAGGATAAACTTGATGTCATTACTAATGTCACTATTATGACCCTACCCAAAAATGATAATATTTCTATCATGTACCCGTTGGTCCTCACTCACAAAAGTTACTGGGATGTAATGCGTACTTAAATTCCCCAATCAACACTTTCTTAAATGGTAACCCAAAAGAACTCTTCTTTATCTCCCTTCCAACCATGTATTTTCTGCTATAAGCTCTCCAATCCTCTCCTCTCCTTGTTCCCATTCATAAACAACTGAAGTATGTCCTTAAATCGACAAACATGGCCTCATCCTTCCAAACAAGAACATCAAATTTTACTTTCACTACCTCAAGAGTCACATTCATCATCTTTTTTTCTTCCTTACTCGCGAGTTTGTCCACGTTACCATACATTTGATAGAATTTAAGAACTCCCTTATCGATAGAATTACATTATATTTACTTGGAGTCGGAATGATTCCTTTATATATAAATTTAAGAGTATATTTGAGTTACTGGTGGGTCTTGCAAACCCCATGGTCCTCATTGATAGCAAAAGTATATTTGAGTTACCGATGGGTCTTGCAAACCCCATGGTTTTCATTGATAGCAAAAGTATATTTGAGTTACCGGTGGGTCTTGCAACCCCATGGTTCTCATTGATAGCAAGAGTATATTTAAGTTACCGGTGGGGCTTACAAACCCCATGGTTCTCATTGATAGAAAGTTTATTCATTGATAAAAGGTTTATAGTTGAGATAGTCGTGGGTCTTGCAAACCCCAAGGTCTTCATTGATAGAATATTTTATGCTAAGGAGAAATGCCCCGCGGGTCTTGCGAACCACAAGGGTTTTCCTTCATAAAAAGATTATGCCTAAGTTAAGTTACCTCATGGGAGTTAAGAATCCCAAGGATATACTATGATCACACTTACTTTCTATGATATTTGTGTTTATGACTTTCTATAATTTTTCCGCTATGATACATTTGACTTATGGTCTGATGTTGAGCAGCAGGATCATCAAAGATAGGTGTAACAGGTATTGGAACTTCATCTGCTTTGCATTGCGGGAGAGTGAAGAGTGCGAGGCATAACACAAGTTATGCATTAGTCTTTTGACTCTGTAGCTCTTTTATGTCTTTTGTAAGCTTTAGGTTGCATATGCTTTTGGTATGAGACATAGTGTCCTCCGTGGTATTTTCATAATTCCGTTACATAATTTACTGTTTTGTATGTTTTAATGTGCTTTATTCTTTTTAAAACTCAAGCATTGACACTGGTGCCACAATCCATGCTTGTCATGATTTAAGGAGCCGTCGATGAATCATTCCGTCGTGGTACGAGATTTTAAAGGTGATGATGCCTTGGCTGAGTTTAGTTATTTTATTGTGTTTTATATTCCATCACCCCCTCAATTTTTAGCGTAAATGTTGCCGAAATTTATAGTCACATTTATAAAGTTTATTATTATTTTACTTATTTTATTTAACACCCGAATATCCTCCCGTCCCTTGCAGTTTTGGTTCCGTGTAAGGGGTCGGAAATTCAGGGGTGTTACACGCAGCCCAAAAAGGAGATTTGAGGCTCCGATTGTGTTTATGGTGCTTGATAAGGCCCATAAAGGCATCGTGAATTCACTGGTATCCACATTAATTAACCCAATTAAAATACATGTCCGCAAGTAGCTAAAATGTAAATTCAATGAATTTTCCTGGTATTATAAAGGATATTAATATTCACCAACTTATATCCAAAGATCTGAAGGAACATTGAACATGCGATGAATGTGATAATATTAGTATTTTTGTAAGACAACTCAACAGGCTGGGTACAACAATTTGATTTAGATAAGCGAGAGAGGTTTACCTGTACTTCTTGTGCAATAACTTCCAAGCCAGAGTATGCAAGATTAGTTTCACTACGTAAAACAAATGAAAATGCAGTGTAGACATCACCAATGGACATCTGATTCATACAATTTAAATAAAGAATGATTATTAAAACATACTAATAGATTGAGATATAGCCCACAAAAAGTAATCATGCTACACAAGATACTCACCATAGAGATTTTCACATCGTCCAACGTATTCGAAATATATAAACCAGTAGTAGAGACAGATTTCACCATGAACCTGTATGCAAGATGCAAAAAAACAAGACCCAATTTGATAAAACTGTAAAATTTCTGTAAAATAAGTGACCCATGTACTTGACCTTCAGATAATACTAAATCTCACAAGAAACCAACCTTTGGGACATAATGCAACCATGGTCGAAAAGAATATTATGTTTTCCATCCACAGCCTTTATGCTCCCAACTTGACATAACTAATGACATCAGATACAAGACAATTCAGGATACCATCAATATTGAATATAGACTATTGATGATTGTCAAATTAAAAAAAATAAAAAAGAAAACTAGTCGACCTGGAGTTCTGATCGCAGTGATCGACATGCAACCCTCTTGTGCAGTAAGTTTTTTATACACACAATTGTTTCAGTGCAGTTTAGTTCTTTCATATCCTTGACATATGTATGAAAGGAATCATGCAAGTTCCTTATGCTTTTTTCTGATACTTCTAGCTCCTTCCTCAATGAAGGAATTTCAGCAGCAACCTACAAGTAATAGGCAACAGTACACATATTGCCATAAGAGGACAAATTGAATTAATGATAAGTAACCTTAGGTGTATGTGAAGAATTCACAAATGTAAAAGAGTACCAGAAGGCCTATGTCAGAATCAAATGAAACAAAAGTTCCCAAATAATTGGGCATAGACTAACATAGATTCCACACAACTGCATTAGTGTACTTCTGTAAACAAACAAATATATAAGATGAAATAAAATTCAACCCCACAAAAGCAAAATAGTCAAAAGAATGCTATTTGAAAAAAGTTTGTCAGATATTTCTCTAAAGAATACCATATTTCTGTGGAAATTTGTCCAAAATCATGTTCAGATCACTATTTCTCTCTAGTTATTACAGGCAATATACAACTAGAAAGCCACCTTAGCAAACAAACAAAAAAGAAAAACACCATTCCTCTGAACTCAAACACACGACAATTAAACATTACATGAAACCAAAATTTCAAAGTAGACAACTAACATTCAGAGAACAAATAAACTGCTGGTAATCAAAAAGCCTACTAATCGGATACATACCAGACAAGATTCTGGTAAAAAGGAATCTATTTCAATATCCTTCCGACTATTTATTCGAGAACCATGACAACTTGATATCAACATGTTTGATTCTTCAACTCTAGAATCCAATTGACGAAGTTTGTCCTACATACAAATATTTGCGTAATAGAACATACCATATGAATATGATGAAAGAAAGTGATGCATATTGTGACGAGGAAAAAGAATATTTAGATTGGTACCAATAACTTTTCACGCTCAAGATGCATTAGTTGTACTTTTGCTTTTTGATACAGAGTTCTATAAAGAAGCAACTTCATATCCGCCAATCTATATCAATGATTACATAAGAGAGTGTCAAAGTTGCATTACCAACAACAATCCATTTATGAACTCTGAATGTCAAGAGTTTCACCTTTTTGTTTGTTGATAATTTGCAATCTTAAATGCTTCCTGAGAAAGACAGCAAGAGTCAAATGATGAAAAATGCATACTTAGTGTTGGTAAGCTCAAATCACGTAATTATTTTTGATGAGTAACCAAAAAAGAGTGTAAATGACAATGAATACAACAGACCTGAGAGCATATGTCACGATAAAGCAGTTCATAACTTCTCATCTTGTCTAGATGGACTAACATTTCACCTAGCATCCTGATCTGGAATGAAAAGAGAAATAATGAACTTTTCTAGATAAATACTAAGACACCAAGATTCCTTAAACATCGGAAGTGAACAGAGATATTAAATTATTAAATAAAGAAGAAAATATAGTTTGAATGGAAAGAGCAAGCCACATAGATGAAGACATGCCTGTGTCAAATCCAACTTGTTAATCAGTGCAGGCGATAGTTTGGTCATACCCAAGAAACTGGTAAAAACCTATAAGGAAACCATTCACAATAGTATGAAATTAGTTGTTAAAAAGGCAGGCTAATCCACCAATTTTTCCAATTAATCAAAAATTGCAGAGACATAAGATGAAATGACAGGATGCATGTTATTACATCAACCCAATCTCTTGTTGTATCACTTCCTATGTTGTGTGCTTCCTTGACATTTCCTTGCTTCTGATCTTTAGAAAACTTTGGCTTATGCTGAAATGCTGTGATTTCATCATTATCATACTTGGCTTTGTCAAAGAGTTTCCTTTTTAAGGAAGATGGACGATCAGCATCATATATTTTAGATGATTCTGACACCAGCTGATCATTTTCATCATGTACACTGCTAAAAGGATAAGATCTAGGAATCAAGACTCTGTTGCCAGAAGAAGGATGCACAATAGTATCATCTATCAAACATGGTTTTTTCTGTATCAAGCTATAAGATAGCTCTCCTTTAGAACTTTCACACACCTGCTACGCCAAATGCAAGAATAAGGTAAGAAGATATTAGAATCATCACCATTCTGAATTGTAAAGAAAGAGGGGAACTGTTGCCTCAAACAGCCAATAAATAAAGTATAAACTAGACTGGACAGGTAATTGGAGACTTTCATTGACTGATAATTAGGAAAGCTAAAGTTACCGAGATATGACCTGGATAGGCAACTTCATTGGATTAATATCTCCAGTAACAGGTTTCATGTCTTCCACTGGGAAAGCCCTCATAGACATGGTTCCAGTTCCGATATTGGCCTTATTGATGACTAATTCACCTAGATCTAAAGCCTTATCAATTAGAGCATGTTCGGAGCATGTGAATGTTCCAGGGAAACCATTAAAATTTCTAAGTGTTGACTCATCATTTTGCATACCATGGGAAACAGTTTGAAAATGTTTAAAAGCAGAAGAAGACCTCTCAGCTTCAGTTTTGCTTTCAGTAACCAAAGGACTGTTAATTTTGGATCTGGAACCCAAGTCATCTACCACCATCTGTTTCATATCTCGGCTTAGGCTAAAGTTAGATCCAACCTGTTGGTTTGGGTTCTTGGAAAGACTTTCTTGATATAGCGGAGAAGCTGACACCATCCTTCCCACATTGGTCATAGGAGAAAAAGTAGAGTCCCCAGATTTTACAGAATCCAAGTTATGTTTTAAACCATTAGAACTTATGTCCGGCAAAGAGCAATCGCGTCCAGTAATTGATGCAATTTCTTTGGTGTGGGTGACTCTTGACACACTTGGATCAAATTGTTTTTCTGTTGAAAGTGCCAGAGGAGACCTGCTAACAGAAGACTTTGCAGAATCATCATGGGAACCCACAGTTGCACTCAAAGATGACATTTCTACATCATTAGCTTCTGTGTAATTAGCATTCTGTAAATCTCCCAAGGTCTTCGTATTAGATTTACTTGTCTTTCCCAAGCTCTCAAATTTACCATCATCCCTAGCAACATTCAAAAACTGCTCATCCAAGCAAGCTACTGGAGCAGCCATATGTTCTATTAATAAGTCCTTGCTACTTGTTCTCAAAGAATTATTCCTGATTAAGGAGCGTGTCACAGAATCTAAAGTCCTTAATCTTGAAGCATTACTCTCGGCCTTTGAAGCAGAAGTAAATGGAAAAGTGTGTCTTTTCACTCTGGAAACACTTTTTTCAAGAGTTGATGCGCTCACAACATGTTTACTTCCTTCGTGAATCTTCTTTTCAGACAAAATTAAGTTTGATTCATCAATTGGCAACACCCTAAATATCTGTCTATGTTTCTCAAGAACTGAAGAAACCGAACCAGCAATTCGTTGATTGTGATTTAAACGAGAGTGTGAAGTAGACAGTGGGGATTGAAAGTTCCCACTAGGTTCTACAGCATCTTGCCTTTCATGGACATTTTCACCAACTGACATGACCTACAAAAACACAACATATGCAATGAAATGTAAAGAATCAAGAGTATGAAACACACCAAAATCTATAACACTAGATTTCTGATTGCCAAGGAATTACAAGAAAATGAATTGAAAAAAAGTGTTCAACAGACAACAGTAAGTAGAATAGACCAGAACTAATAAAGACAAAATATGACACTAGTCAACCCTCCTTTTTGGCCACTGAGAAAACGTCAAGCTTAAGTTGAAGCTTAAGTACAAACTACAAACAATTTAAATCCAAAAGCTTAAGATGAATGTGCAAGATTTTCATTTTGAAGCCAAGTGAAGGCATCTGAAAACCTCTTATTAAAAAAAGAGAATATTTAAAGTGAATTGGGAGTAGAACGAAGAAAAATAAAGCAGAAAAAAACTAGCATCAAATCCAACATATTGAAACAATGTGATACACACTTTTTGATAGCTGGTTATAAATGGATGAATGGGAATACAATTTGTCTAATTTTAGAAGGAAAAGCCCATGTCAACTTCAACAGTAAGGCCTGTCATTTCAAAACATCTTTGTTGCAGATAAATCATTACTGTCCATTACCATTGTGGAAGCTAGAATTTACTATAGTAATAGAAATTCAAGAAAACATGCGATTTGGCACAAAGTCTCATATACATTGAATTGAAATAGGACTTTCTAACAATTTACAGTGAAGTCCATAACCATTACTATTTTAAGCTATTGATTACCTTCATAAAGATTATCATTCATATAACAATTAAACAATTGAATCCCATAACAATCCTCATCTATGTACAAGAGTATTGACCGAGTGAAATTCCCAAATATTAGTTGTCAACAAGGCTGTACTACTAAAAAAAAAAAAAAAAAAAAAAAAAAACTGAAAAAAGATCTTACATTTGGAGAGTTAGTCCAATCCTTAGATAGGTTTACAGAAATACCATCATTTCCTTTGTCAAGAATGACTTGAATTGCAGAGATTGCACCATCAGATGCCTTTTCCGCATTTAAATCAAGTTGGGCATCAGTTTCTCTATTATTGGAACTTAAAAGTTCAACTCCACTTGGGTTTAAAAAAGACCCTGCATCCACTTTATCGTGTTGAATAGGATTTGAACGCTCAAACTGACTTGTATGAGAGGCCCCCTTATCCTTGCCGTCTTCGGCCAATAATATATCCAGTTCAGGAGGTAGCTCCCCATAATCGTATATGCGAGAGTGTTCCCCCACAACACTCATATCATCTGAATTGCCACTGCCATTAACTGTCTCAGCAAGAACAGAATCAGAGACTCGCTTATTGGAAGCAGTTAAAACCATTGAGTCCCCACCACTTGTAGAAATTTGACCAAAAGTTCTCTCTCCAAATGCTAGACGGGCTCCAGTTGGTGTTTTAAACTCTCCTCCTGACTCTGATCTTGCTAGACTACGGAAGTGCATAGAGAAAGCCGTTGAATCCATAGTTACATCATGGTTGTCCTCGGAGACCCCTGAATCTGATAATCGTCCAGGTCTAATAAAATCAGCAGATACAGGTCCAAAAAAATTATCTTCTGCAATGAAAGGAGAGAGTAGATTATAAGTTCACCAATATGGTAGTTAAAATGGGAAAGCTTTCCACATCAATTCTATTGCATACAATTTAACACTTAGATTCTAGATTTCAAGTACAAAAAAAGTAGGAATGTGGTTCGCACAATTAGAAACCATTCTATCTTAACAAAATATTAAGCAAACGGCACCATCAAGTCAATAGCTATATTTCTAAAACGAATCCATTAGGGACACCATGCACCTTTTTCTATACAAAATTATCTTTTACATTTCATAGAAATTGTGGATCCCATCATTTTTTACAATGGCCAAAATCAATGAAATCTCCATTTTACAAGAACTACGAAAAATAAACCATTCTTGTTAATTGTTATGGACTTATGGTAAGAAAAATTTGTCATAGCAAAAAATGAGCGTTAATGCAAGAGGGAGACCTTAAACTCAGTAAAATTGAGAAGACCTTCTCTATGGGTGAATGCTCATCAAGGACACCAGCACCCAATAGAAAAACCAATCCTGTGGACATGCTTGCACAAATAAAAAGAAAAAAAAAATTTGTAGCATCACCCAAAAAAACTGCTTCAAACAAAATCATTCACTTAATATGCAGAATAGAAAAACAATATCAAAAAGAGTAGAATTAGAACTTGCCATCATTAGAGGTAGCAGAACCAAAGTAACTGCCGGGAGAAGGTGATTCCAAAGGCCTTAAAAAAGAGGGCTCAAGAGAAACCCTATCCTTATCATCATCAGAGTCAGAATCACTAACAAGCAACTCCCTAATCTCGTCACTGTCACTCCTCTGAATGCGGGCACTGGATTCCTCAACCGCGGGAGGTGTCTCACAATCTTCATCTCTGACGAACAAATGTATAGCAGTGGTTTCAGCGAAACTTACTCTCCTTGATTTTGAACGCTTCTTCTCCAAAGCAATTGTTTCTTCTGTTTTAGAGTTGCTGCACTTCTCATCTGCATCCTTTGACGCCATTTGTACAAAGTAATCGTTTCTTAAGTCAGTCAATTTTTAGAAATTTCTGAAATTTGGGGGTTTAGGGTTCATGGAATTTTTGATGTCATGACCTACTGGGATTCTGTGCGGGAAATGTTCAGCTTTTTAAATGTTTGAAATTTTACTTTTTTTGGCATTTCACTATCATTTTTTTATTTAAAATTGGATAAATTGCAATAATAAATTAATATTTTATTTAATCCCTTGTAGATTTTATTTTACCTATTAGATATGTTAACTAAAAATATTCGGCTCACTTATTGTTTATTATCATCTTCAAAGCTTTTTTGTTTGTAAAAAATTAGGAGTAAGCAATACTTAAATTTATTTTCAACAGTAATATCGTGGGTTTGTTTGAAAATAAACAATAATTGAAAATAGAAAAATTGACATTAATAATCCAACATTTTACTCGTCTACTATGAATAATCTCATCTTTAGATTATTTTTTAATAATCCAACATTTGCCCTTAGTTTGCTATGAATAATTCAACATTTGTTTTAGTTTGCTGATAGCATACCCTATTTGTACCTATTATTAGTATTTTGGTATGTTGTGGGCAAATATATGACAAAGGTTAGATTATTAGAAAATAATCAAACTGTGGGATTATTCATAGCAGATTGGTGAAAGATTGGATTATTAATATCAATTTTTCCTAATGTAGTGTTTGGAAACAGGTATTTCATTTCAAATTATGGATTTCAATTATGAAATCATAAATGAAGAATTGAGAAGGATAAGGTTTGGGTAATCATTCTCAAATTCTCTAATTTAACTACTTTGAAAACAATGGTGGAATTTGATTCAAATCCAAATTTGAAAACTTTTAATTTGCCAAACAATAAATTTGAGTCAATTCCAAATTTCCAAATAAATCATTGTTCCCAACATGACATAATTAAATTTATTTTTAATGTATCGAGCAAATATTAATTTATTTTTTACAATTTCCTCTTAAAAATTTATGTTTTATTATTTTTATGTCTTTTATCTCACTGACATTTTTAAAATTTTATTTTTGGATGGTTCACTAAGATATTCTCCTTAAAACATTATGTAAAAACTATTATTCTAGAAGTACATAATATATGCAATGTTTTGAAAAAAAGGATTACACTATGATTTTAAAAAATATTTTTAAAATATTTTTTTTAAATAAATTTTTTAAAATAATTCTCCTTAAAACATTATGTAAAAAAAGGATTACACTAAATAAATTTTTTTAAATGAACCTAATACAAATTACAAAATTCCTTTTTATAAATTTTGCATGATTTAATAATTAATGACATATGTAAGCGCTAAGCAACCATTATAAGCGTCCAAATAACATAATATTTTAGAAAATGACATACTTCAATATATAAATGATCAAAACGGATTAGATTGCGTAAAAAAAATTAAATATAGCAAATATAGTGAAACGGAGAAAGTATATCATTTTCCAACAACTATTAGAGATTTGTGTGATGTATGTTTATACGATACGCCATTTTATTTAATTTCTTAAAAACAATGCCAAGCATGAGCTATGTGTTTTCACAGTGACCAAAATCATACATTCTATCAATTTTACTGTATAATAGCAAAAAAAAAGTTTGATTGTGAGTACGCCTTTTGTCTTTTTTTATTGGTCCGTATTAATAGAATTTGACGATTTACATTTTTTACACTTACCACATTTACAAATTTATATTTTCCGAAAACTCATACATTAATAGATGCAATAAATCACAATTATTTCAATTACACAGTTGTATATAAATGCACTTTTTAAAAAATTATAAATGAAAAATATGTAATATTCTGTGTAGAACATTATATATTATTTGATAAAATTCTGGGATTACACCGCGGAGAAAATTATACTACGAAATAAATTATATTTATTCTAATGTAATTGGAATTGCACAATTTAGAAAATTATACTGCAAAATTACACTGTATATAAAATTATACAACAATTTAGGAAATTACTTAAAGTACACAATACTCCCTTTATCCATCAATTGTTATTTTAGAATATAATGACATAAAAATCAATTAATTGATCATTAAAATCAGTAATTTATATTGTTAGATTACTATAATTACAATTTTAAATTTTAGGAAAACATAAAAAGTACAGTTTGGAGTCTAAAATTTCATTAATTAATATATTAAAAAATTCGTGTATTGTACGAGTTTCTATCCTAGTGCACTTAAATTTCACAACAATTTATGCATTTTAACCTTGGTGAAATCGTTATTTTGGTGTGTTGGCCCTAGTGAAAATTCACTACTTCCTCCGTTCCAAAATACTTGTAACGTTTGTTTTTTCAAGTTGTACAATGCACTAATTTAATCCTTAATATCTATAATTATGTATCATAAAAAATTATAAAAATTTGATATAAATAATGTTCGTATTGAGACGAATTAAACAAGATCCCACTTGACTATGCTAATTTTAACTTATAAATTACAAATTAATCACAAGAGAAATAAATAAATAATGTAAGTATTTCTCATGGTGCAACTAATTTGCAACGGAGGAATATAAGTTTGGGATTTTTCTAAAGCAGTTTCACACCTGGAAAACATTATGTGAATTTAATATACTCGCTAGTTTGTTGTTAATATCAACAAATAAGTGATTATATTCTTTTTAAATAAATTATAATATGATTAAAAAATTATAATGAAAACATGTTCGTTGTTAAACTTTACTTCATTATTTTGACTAGTTTTATGTTGTACTAAAAGCGAACAAACAAGGTGATATTTATTTGTGTTCTTATTAGTTTCTAGAGAATTGAATTTTTTTTATTAAAAAAGACTTATTTATTCTTAAGTTCATAAGACTACACACTTATAATCAAAACAAAAATTGGAATTGTAGTTATAATGACAAAAATCTCAAGCTTAGTTTAATGAAGAATTATAAAAATTGAATCTTTTAGATCGTGGGTATATATTTTTTTTGCTTATTCAATAATAAACCAATAAAGAAAAAGCGTGAATCACAAATATTAAAAAAATCTCAAAATAATTAAATAAATCTTAATGGATGAACAAATTAATTATGTCCGAAATTTGTGATGTAAATGAAAATACTCCCTCCGAACCAATTTAGTTGTTTCATTTACTTATTTTGGCAAATTCATATCAATTGTCCCATTTTCTTTTTTGTCAATCTTTTATTACCTAAATACCCCATGTTCACACAAGTAAAGACCAAAATACCACATTTTCACTACTTATAATACTCTAATTACCACCTTTACAATTAATTTAATCAATTAAAATACTCCAACTAACACCTTTTTAATGGACCCCACACCACCCTTAATAAATGTGCCCAAGCAAACGGGACAACTATATTGGTTCAGAGGGAGTATTTTATAGGGAAACAACAAATAAAACGGCAAAAAAATGACTAATAGAAACATGCAACGGAGCATCATTTATTTCATGTGATAGAACGACCAAATCTACAATTCTGGTTCTTCGAGTTCAAGTGAGGATTAACTGTACGATTATATATCAATGGATTTCATCAACGAGTCATGGAATGCAAGCGGTGAAGAACACATTATGATACAATTAACTCCATAGCTGAAGGAGCTTGAAATTAGGGTTCTCACCAGAGTCTTGCAAGGGAGTAGGGACAATAATATTAAAAGTCTACAAGGCGCCATTTAAAGGGAATTACGGAATGTCATGTTTTTTATAGGGACACCAGGGCTCCACAAACATATGGAGTGGTATGCCTTTTCTTGGGACACTAGGGTCTTGCAACGACATAAATGTATTCCAATGTTCTCCCGTCTTTGACAACATTCAAAATGATCGAGCTCCACAAGTTTAGTACATCGTCAATGGAAATACCTACAATGGAGGGTAATATGGAATTGATCCAAAATGAAAATCTTCTATCATAACCGCTCCATAAACCTTTAAACAAAGGTTGTTCACTCAACGAGCCAAAATAATACTTCATCAAACGATAAGTTTCTGATTAGTTTCAATCATCAAAATTTGCTAATAAAGTCTGGGCTAGAAACAAGTTATTGTCTATAACCCCTCCCCTTTTCTTCCTCTTTTACTAACACTACAATAGTACAATTACAAAATATTGAATTCAAACCTCAAAACATGAAAGAATTGCCAACTAAAACTTCGCGCTATGTTCACGATTCGTGACTCATGAAGGCTTCTTCTTACGTCCAGTGTGTGGAATTCGTTTAAGATCTCGAGTGCTCGTTTTCAATCCCCTACAACATACAATTTGGATCATCAATCCTACAGGAGTAGATCAAACTTAAAAAGTAGGAATTAAAAACAACTGAAAAAATGCACAATTACCTGTGATACAAATATACAAAAGCATAGAACAATGCGAGCAGCATTAGGATCAAAACTGAAATGACAATGTAAAAAATACTTGTTCGTCGCTGCATATATCGAAACAATGACACAACAATTAGTGCTTTACAAAGGTTAGTAGTAACAGAATTAATGTTGAGCTCTAGGAAGTTAATACAGGCAAGCAATTGAGGAATAAGTAAAAGTAATTTTGTAGTTGATTGATCCACATCTGAGATTTATTTGCAAACGCTAATCATTATTATTTTATCAAAAAAGCAAGCAAAAATTTGTAGCAAATTAGCATCTACTGAGAGCAATTATTAGGTTTGCGTTATTTTTTTCAAGGGAAAAGAAAGGAGGGGGGGATAGTGCAAAAATAAGGTCACATACGTCGCATTGGCCGTCTTGTATAAGATTTCAGGAAAAAAAACTGAATATATATTTTCCACGTTGTAAAGGTGTTTAATAACCATGTTTTAGGCCGTTTCAAGGAATATCGCATTCTTTCGGCCAATATTTGGCATTTCGATGATCACATCACTCTCGTTACCGCAACACTGTGTTGGCACCATGATTGCATCATCAGATTCTTACACTATGAGGAGGGTACGTTCACTTCCAAAATATAACAAATTAAAAGTTGTAGAGTGTAGATTGGGACGTCGGGAAAGCCATGCCAATATAAATCATTATTCCATAGTTTTAACAATGGGAATACTAATGAGACTAATGTGATTTACCCATGCTCTTTAAATGATATCTTTTGCCTAATAAAAGCATATAACATCAAAATACAAGTAATATTAACATATACCAAACCACTAGCCTACCTTGCCACCTCTGGAGAAAGGATCTTTCCCTCTAGAACAAGTGTGTGACTCACAGAACTGATGCAAGAAGAATTCTATCAACATAAGCCAAGAAACAAGAATTAGTCATAAATAGGTAACACGGATACACAGCTCATTTCCAGACTTGGACAAGCTGAAGAGATTTACCATGGAGACGACTGGCTGATGCACCTCCGGTAACCGGAAAACAAGTATCAGCGAGACTCTGCATGCAACTCAAATAATTTTTTAAGGTAAAGAAAATATAGTTGTGGATTATACAGCTGAAAACACCAACAGTTTACCTCACATAGATGACGATTCCTAACAGCTGCAGCTGGATTACACTTGGTCTTTCGAGGTTGCAAATCCATCACACGGTCACAGTGTAGTGCTCCACACAAGTCTGCCAGACAGTTGCTCTGAGTCTTAAATAGCACAAATTTCATTTTTTTGATTACATAATGCACAAGTCAGAAACAGCATTTGACTGAATTTTTATTTTATGGCAATGAAATAAGCCTATCAAAATTAAACATCAATCAAACAGCAAACTGAGAAGGGGCAAGTCATGAATTATATAACCAAAAACTGATGTATTAGCAATAATTTGAACTACAACAATGGGAAGATGAAAAATAGTGCCGCTCCTTGATTAAATAATACATTCGACAGACAGCAGCTGGGTTGACATTTCCAAAAATAATCTTTTTAAACAGTTTCAATAAAATTATTGGATTTCAAACCAGTTCCCCTCTATTTCCAAGCAAAATTAACAGCTCAACTGACTTAAATTAGTACTCCCATTTTTGAGATACTTGTGGTTATCAGCGTTACATGAGTTCTTCACTCACTTTAGGACATTATATAGAGTGCTTAGGATCATTTTCCCGTGTTCTTTGTGTTTTAAGTTTTAAAACATTATCCACTTTCTTTTCTTCTTTAGATCTTTCGAACTAACTCTCTGTTTGCTTCTTAGTTAATAGTAGTTTAATTTTATCGTTGGTTATTCTTGCAAATCAATCTTCTCAACATAAGGATCAACTTAGCCTTCGATAAGTATAACTTTTAGTGATCCCTAAATTACCAATTCCAACACTAGTTGTAGGAGAAATATATTAGTAAAAAAGTTCTTTGCTTAAGCTTTTACCCATTAGCATGCCATTATTGCTACTAAACAGGTTTTCGGAATACCAAAAACTCTAGGTCTCAAACACCCTTTCCTATCAATTCCAAGACACTTGAGGCAACTGCAACAATCATTTGAGAAACAAGAACTCATACAAAATTTGGTGTGGTAAATTAAACTAACTTTTATCGGGGACTATGCATCCGAATGTCGGGCTTCTAGAAAGGATCATACTAGGAATATTAAGCAGCGGAAATGCGAATGCTTCGATCGATGAGTGCACATACTTTTAGGAAGAGAATTCGTGATAGACTATTCTGGTGGTAGTAAGTCACAAAGTTTGCTCATTTCCTGAGCCTCTCATACCCATTCACAGTTGTGTCTACCACATCTTTATTCCCTTTATTATTATCTCTGAAAAGAATTGAGTCCTCCATGATTATTTTCAAAAAAGGCATTGTATTTTCCTTAAGGCACATTGCTTAATAGTAGCACAACGTAGCATCCCAACTCTGATGAGAGATGTCGAGTCTAAGGTGTTCAATAAACGTTTGACTTATCTGTAATGTTGTGTGAAAGGTAAATCTAAGTCACAAAGTGTTACTTTCATACACTATTAAATGTCTATTTCTCCCTTTTCAGAGTATCTTAGGGACATTTTTGTTGTATTCTTAGCTTTAAGAGGCACAAGGCACACAATTTCGCTAAAATCAATTCTAAAACATTGAATACTTGGAAGTTAAAACAACGTGAACTATAGCATATAAGTAAGCTAAACACTATTTTAGCACATAAAGTCATACGATAACTCGATAAGTCGATAACATAATCTTGACTTGAGTTGACAAAAGAAATAAAAACTAAAAGATAGACAAAGGTAAAGATTGCAAACATTGGTTCTTGATGTTAGAAATGTTTTGTGACACACAGTTAAACAAACACTTAAAATCTAAATCAAAATCATATGTCGACCAATGAAGATGGTGACGCTTCAAAGTTATTTTTGCTCCCTTGTTTCTTACTCCATGTTTTTGCTTCAGGGCAAGAAAAGGGTTTTTTTTTTTGCTTTTTATTCAATAAACAATTAAAAATTGAGGAATTTCAGTGATATTAGACAAAGACATGTTAAGGTGCGCCTTTGAAGAGCCTTTGTGCCTAGACTCAAAGAGGCGTTTAAGTGGTCGCCTCTTAGCGCCTCAAGCTTAGGCACGCCTCAGGTGCGCTTTTTAAAACACAGGTTGTATTTCATATGTTTTATGCTCATTTTGTACTTGGAAAGGTGTATAGTACTTAGTAACAAAGAGACAATATAACGTCAAATGAAGCCTAAAAGATCAATCCATTTTATTTTTTTAAGATCAGTCGGACATACTTTAGGGAGAAGAAACTCACCGCATTTAGTAAATTGTAATGTCTGTTCTCGAAATGCTTATCGAGATACTTTTCTGCATAAAAGCTCTTTTTACAATAGTCACATTTCCACTCATTAATGTCAGCATTTATCTTGTGTTGTTCCTGATCCCTGAACATGTCATTATCTGGGTGAAGTCTGCACTTGTTTGATATTTGATACTTCTCTTTCTCCACAAAAGGCATGAGATACTGCATAAAAAATGTACACCTTAGGATTAAAAAATAATAAAAAGAAGTGACTTGAACTGTTTACATAACAAATTGAAAACATACCTCATCAATAACCTTCCATGCTGCTCTGCTCCTCTCTCTTGAACAATGTATCTCATTAGTATGCTCTTCATGTTGCAAAATTCTTCTGTAAAATCAAAGCCAAAGATAAGCAGTAAAGAGATTGGGAATCCAATTACAGGGTACAAGAAAGACACAACTTTTGATGAGTTCATAAGGATTAGTAAAAACATTGGTAGTTTACAAGACAACAACAGTGTAAAGCTTTTAAAACTAATCAATAACAGCTGCAGTCTGCTAGTGAATTCTGGAAAGCTTATTACCTTCTATGTGTATGACCTGAAAGATCCTGTGTAAAAAACGTAAGTAGAAGTTAATCCTTCATGGCAATATACTATAAAATGCAATATGAAAACACAAATTCTTACTTGAGACCGTCTTTAAAGACGGCTCTCAAAAGCTTAATCCAATTCTAAATATATATATTGTTACAACTCTAAATATAAATTTGGGCTGGACTTTTAAGAGTCGTCTTTACAAAAGACGGTCTCTCAAGAGAGCACCTAATATGAAAATGGTCCCTTGAAACAGTAGGAAAAAAATGTACTCAAAATGATTAAAAAATTAATTTTTTTTTGTATCTATCTTAAATGAATTTTAAGTTTAAGAAGCTAAAAATCAGTTAAATTAGCTTATGATGGTAAAAAGTAGCTGAACTTTCTCATTTTATTTTCTTGTTCTTGTGTAGTTCCTGCAATAGCTATCAATATCAAATTAACCAAAGTATGAAAAATCCTCAGAATCATGAAGCATAACAAAATTAAGCCGTGGACATCGAAATCAATAAGGATGGAGCAAGAAAATATACCCAAAAATCAGCTATCAATCAAAGAATTTTCTAATCCCTTTTATCAATCTCATCTCCAGTAAAGCCTAAAAAATCCTTTCCACTTGAGACTATACTCAACGCTAAGTCGCCTTATTGAGACTCAATCAATCAAAATAATTACAATTCGTAGTTAGCTGGCGTTTAAATTCAATCATCAAATACAACCTATGATCCCAATTCCCAAACTAAACAATACTTGAAAATTTTCTCTAATCAAAATTAGTCAACAATCAGACAATTTTCCAAATTAAGCAGCAATTGAGCATGAATAAAATCATCGGATTAGGTTAACCGAGAATGTAAATTGAACAATTGGTGGGAATTATGTACCTGAGGCTGAGCTTGTTGCGAAGGAGAAAACGCTTGGATCCATAGGATTGATGGCGAAATGCAAAGGAGAAGCAAAACAAAGAAGATCCGATAACCCATCTAACTAAAGGGGTTTATTAGCATCTGATTAATTTTTCATGGCTGATTTCTTCAAGATTCTGCTACCTTCTATGTTCCATTCACAGTTGAGGAAAATTCAGCTACACAAATTCACAACTGCTATGACTTTTAACGAGAGTTGGCAATGTAGCGGTGTTTTTAACAAAAATACACCAGGTGATTGTCAATATTTTATCATATTTAACATATAATTTTACGTAAATAAATAAAAAATATCAAAAAAAGATGAGTAAAAAAATATATTGATACACAATTTGAAATATAGGTTGGTGTGCCATAATATACTTTACGATGGAAAATAAAGTTAAACGACATATAAATCTAGTGAAATGCATACATTTATAACAATTTGTATCAACTATAATTACTGAACCCCTTTTTTGTATACCATATTGTATGTTGAAGTAATTATAGTTGATAAAAGTTGTTATAAAAGTTGTTATTGTCAATCCTTTTCTAGTTTATTTTAACATACAATATGGTATACAAAAACTATATATGATTGATCAGACATTAATACATATTGGTAAAAATTTAAAATTTGTGTTTGGTAATAATCAAATGATTGAATTCTAATTTTATATCTTAATCATTATTTTTCTATCAGGAAAATAAAATTTTAGATTTTAGCAGTACGAAACAATATCACGAATGTTATTGTCAATCCTTCTCTATTTTAATTACTCCTCTGTAGATTTCGTCCATCTCTAAACACGACTTACTTCTCCTCAATTTGAATAAAGAAATTAAAATTTTCTAAATTATAAAAAAAGAGATCCAAATGTGATCAATCAAAATAATAAAAATAAAAAATAATTATAATCTAAATTTATAAATAAATCATCATGCATAGAAAAAATATCATATCAAAAATCAATAAATAAAATCTTTGAGAAAATAAAAGATAAAAATAGACTAATGTAGGGAGATATGGCCCATTCATCGAGATTGGTTACATGAATTACTTCTTTCTTTGGTTCGATTTAGCTAAATCCAAAAAATCTATAGAGAGAGATAATTAAAAATTAAAAATCCAATTTTTTAGATGTGAAAATAGAAGAAAAATAGATAATTTTTATGAGAAAAAGATAAAAGTAATCTTCCATCACAAGTTGCAATGATTTTCAAAAATTGTGATAATTAAGTTTAATGAGACATAGAAAGTCAGTAATGCTACAACAATTATTTTCATAGTTGTAGGGAATATTATCGTAGATAATCAAGATATTAAAGTCTATTTGACGTAATAGCGTATTTAGTACTATAGTTATTAGGAAACAATGTCACGATTGTTATTGTCAATCCTTCTCAAGTTTAATTACTCCTCTGTAGATTTCGTCCATGTCTAAACACGACTTACTTCTCCTCAATTTGAATAAAGAAATTAAATTTTGCAAAATTAGAAAAAAAAAGAGATCCATGTTTGATCAATAAAAATAATAAAAATAAAACGTAATTAAAATTTGAATTTATAAATAATAAATCATTCATATGCATAGAAAAAATATGATACCAAAAATCAATAGATAAAATATTTAAGAAAATAAAATATAAAAATAGACTAATGCAGGAGATATGACCCATTCATCGAGATTGGTTACATGCTTTACTTCTATCTTTGATTCGAATTAGCTAAACTCAAAAAATCTTTAGGGATAGTCAAGTAAAAAATTAAAGGGAAATTATCATTGGTGCCCCTGAGGTATGCGTTTTTATCAATGGTGTCTAAACTTTTTTTTTCCAATGGCACCCCTGAGGTTTAGTGGTAATTACAACCGTGACCTTTTTAAGTATTTTCCGTTAAAATTCCGTTAAGTTTCGAAATTAATCTAACTAGGGTTAGTTTCTTCTTCTCCTTCTTCACTCCTTCCATGGTTGTCTTCCATGGCTATCATTTACTCTTTCACTCTCCTCCTTCACTCCTTCCATGCTCCTTTCCTGATTTTATTTTCCATTCCCATTTACTCTTTCACTCTTTTCCACTATCTTTCCTCTTTCAATTTTCCATCTCCTTTTTCACCCTCTCAATCCAATCAAATCTTCCATTTTCTTCAATTTTAACAATTACCCACTTCAATTCTTCCATTTTCAAATCTTTCATTTTCTTCAATTTTAACAATTACCCACAAGGAAAACTTATTACAATTATATATTCTAATAACAAAAATAAAATTTGAAGAAGTCTATTTATAATTTGAAATGGGTAAAAACAAAATTTTAAAAAGACAAAAAAAAAGATGAAAATTTTAGTATTTTCTGTAAAACACCCAAGAACCAGAAAAGTGAAAAAAATAGATTAAAATCAAAGAAGTCTATTTATAATTTGAAATGGGTAAAATCAAAGAATTTAGTATTTAGATTAATATTTGAAATACCCAAGAACCAGAAAAGTGAAAAAAATAGATTAAAACAGAAAATTTTGAAACTTTACCTTAAACTAGTGAATAATCTTGTTGTTCTTCAATGAAAAATTGAAGTGGGTAATTGTTAAAATTGAAGAAAATGAAAGATTTGATTGGATTGAGAGGGTGAAAAAGGAGATGGAAAATTGAAAGAGGAAAGATAGTGGAAAAGAGTGAAAGAGTAAATGGGAATGGAAAATAAAATCAAGAAAGGAGCATGGAAGGAGTGAAGATGGAGAGTGAAAGAGTAAATGGCAGCCATGGAAGACAAGAAACTAACCCTAGTTAGGTTAATTTCGAAACTTAACGGAATTTTAACGGAAAATACTTAAAAAGGTCACGGTTGTAATTACCACTAAACCTCAGGGGTGCCATTGGAAAAAAAAATAAGTTCAGACACCATTGATAAAAAACGCATACCTCAGGGGCACCAATGATAATTTCCCAAAATTAAAAAATCAATCTATTAGATATGAGAATAGAAGAAAGATAGAGAATTTTTTTGAAAAAAAAATAAAAGTAATCTTCCATCACAAGTTGCAATAATCTTCAAATAAATGTGATAATTAGTTTAATGAGACATAAAAGGTCATTAATGTTGTAGTAATTAATTGCTTAATTGTAGGGATTATTATAGTAGATAATCTAGATAGCGTATTGAGTATTCTAGTTTTTAGGCGGGAACCAAACTCATCAGAACATGACATGTGTCCTCTGCTGGTCTCTGTTTTAGTATTAGATATAGATAGATAGATAGATTATTGAAATGAACGGTGCAATGGAGGTACAACAATGAAAAACACAAATGAAAATAGAGCAAAAGATGAACACAAGTATAATAAACTCCCTATCTTGAGAACAATCTCTCAAGATCACAATACTAATGCAATGTAAGAACACT
This sequence comes from Amaranthus cruentus, assembly GCA_019425755.1. NCBI lineage: Eukaryota > Viridiplantae > Streptophyta > Magnoliopsida > Caryophyllales > Amaranthaceae > Amaranthus > Amaranthus cruentus. Next base: position 10,633,910 of record CM033460.1, read on the forward strand.
CCTCTAGTTTCTAGCAATGCACAAGTATACTCTCAATATGCGTGTTTGTGGTGATCTCATCTCTGTGAATGATATTCCCTTTTATAGTAGAAGGTGAGTGTCATTCATAGAGTCACATATTTATCACCATTAAACCACATGTAACATCCCAATAACTATGCTAATAAACATAGTAATAAACAAGAAACAGTAAACAACAATAAACACCGGATTATACCCCTCCAATGCCCAAAACTGATGACCTTTGAGCTGCTGAGTGACTGCTGCCAGCCTGCTCGAACGAGCCATAGGATGCTCGAACGAGCAGGGACTCCCTGCTGCCTACTGATGTTCTCTAACCTTGCTGCTCGAACAAGCCACCTTGGTGCTCGAACGAGCAGCCCCTGCTGCACCCTTATGCTTAGCTTCCAACGTTGCTTTATTTAGCAACTCACGTACCATGCCTTGACTCGTTCAAGACATGGTCTCTACGCTCTTAGTGAAGCTTTAGACACTCCACATCGAGTACCTCATGTAACGTTCCGAACCTTAATCCACTCACACTTGACACATTCTTGTCACTTTCCTCCAATGTGCATGACAAGGCATGTTCAATAATAGGACTAAAGTTTACGTCAAATTCACAAATATTGTCACTTGCTTTAACAATTATAAATTGAATTTTTAATAGGAAAAATTACCGTAAATAATATAATTATTTGTCAATTTCTCTACAATAATAATTATTGATTAATCATGAATAATACCAGTTTATTCCAAAAAAAATAATAATAATAATAAATACCAATTTAAAGGGTGTTAGACTAGAAAATTCCACACATGTTAAAAATCAAACTATAAGTGATTATAAGACAAAAAAATTAGTATATTAGTTAATGAATTAACATTGGTATTATTCTAGGAAAATACCCCACTAAGTCATTATTATGGTTGATCAATAGTTGACATTATTGTAGGAAAATTAACAAAAGGTTGTATTAATCACGGTAATTTTTCCTTTTTAATATTGCCCGTAAGTCATTTTATATTTATATTTCTCTAACTTTACTATAAGAAAATACTCTTTTTTTTTTGAATTACAGAAAAATTTATGGGACAAAATAAGCGACAAAACTCTTTGTCGCCAAACTTTATGCGACAAAAAGTTTAGTAGCCTATTTTGTAGCCAAACTTATGCTACAAAATTAGTGACGAAATTTTTTTGTCACATAAACCTATTCATGTTATTTATACTCTCCATACGTCCTTCTCCATTCTTCTTCCACCTTCTCCCATCTTCTTCCATCATTTCCCATTCTCTCCATATATTTTCCACGAATTAGGATCTTCTCCATTACAAAATCCAATGGCTATAATTGACATATTTTTTATTCTACAATATTTGTCAATTATAGTCATTCAATTTTGTAATGAATCCTCCATTACATTTTAGTATTGGAGAGGATCCTAATTCATTTTCCACACCTTACTCTTCTTTCTCTCCTTCTCATTTCTATCCCTTCTAACCCTAATTTTTCCTAACTCCTCATTATTTTTACTTACATACTTTCACCATTTTTTAACTTTTTCTTTGGTCGGCTGATTTACATTTTTTCCAGCCATTTTTCGGTGTCTTTTGTTTGAGCATTTCACTTGTGGACCTTCAAACCTTTGATTTAAAGGTAATTTTGATAATTTTTGTTTATTTTCATTCAATTTCTCCCTTTATTTTTTTATTTTTCGAACATGAAACCAATTTAAATTTTAGAGAATTTAGAGTTTTTTTTTGGTGTTTTGAAATTTTAGGATTTTTTATGGGTTCTTTAGATGATTTCGAAAATTATGAATTTTAGCCTTTAGTGCTGTTTTAATGGATATATGGAATATTATTGGTTTTCTTAGCTTTGTTATTTTTCTGATTTTTGGCTTTTTTCAAATATTTAGAGAATTTCAAATATTAGGGTTTTTCTGATTTATGGAGATCTTTGTAGATCTTTAAAAAAGTTCGAAAATTTAGAGATTTATGATTTTTAGCTTAGTTTTTACTCTTGTATTATATTTCAAACATTTATGTACATAATATTTTTTTTAATTGTATTATAAATATTAATGTATAATTTTATCCTATATTAATGTAAATAACATTTTTTTGTCCATATTTTGTTTATATATATGTATTAGTTAAGTAATTGAGCTTACCTTCTATACTTCTATAATTTTTTCATTTATTAATGTAAATATTAATGTATACTTCAAATATTTATGTAAATAACAATTTTTAATTGTATTATAAATATTAATGTATAATTTTTTCTTTTATTAATGTAAATATAAATTTTAGTCCATGTTTTGTATATGTATGTCAATTATTATTATTATTATTATTATTATTATTATTATTATTATTATTATTTTGCCAAATAATTTTTTTTATTATTTACCAGAAAAACCAAATACACTAAGGCAAGAAAACCCACCCTTCTTATGTGCATCAGTGTGGAAACGAGGCCCACCTTTTAGGAAGGGTTTCCTCGCCCCACTCTTCATGTGCATACGAGAAAGGAGAGGCCTCAAAACAACGGACAAAATTAGCCAGCTAAAGTCCAGTACAAATATAAGAGACTTTACAATCTACGTAATCAGCAGCAACAAAGCTGTATACTAAACAACAGCTCTAAGAAAATTGAACGCTAGCCAAAATAACAAAGAAAGCACAGCAACAGGTTCCAAACAAGAGAAATGAGACAACAGCTCCACGGATATTGCTCAGTAGATTAGGTTGATCATTCCAGCGTAGCAGACATCATCAGAAGCTCAACAGCAAATGAGGAGGCAGCAATCAACAGCAGAGTTCAACATTAGCACCAAATCAGCATGTCCTGAGTGCTCAGTCAGGTGCAGCAGCTCCAAAGCATCCATTAAACCAGTAGCCTTCTTAGCACAATGAACAACACAACTCAGCATAGTGTGCAGCAAATTATGCACCAGCAGATTCAGCCCTCAAAGCAAACATGATCCTCAAAAACCAACATCAACTCTACACAGCAGCTTGATGTCATCGGTTACAAGCAAAGCAGCAGGAGGTTAGATCCATACAACACCACAACCCAAGCCATTACTGTGCAGCATCTCCACAAAACAGAATCCAGACGACAGTGGCACTACAAACCAATGGACAATATCAAATCAGCAATCAAGTAGGCTCAGATAGATGGCAACATCTCTACAAATTAGTGGGCAAACCCCAACATAATGGAGAGCATACGCAACATCACAAGCACCAGCAGAACATAACCATTTGGCACAACAGTTCAACAGCATGAGGCAGGAACAGAACCAATACTCAGAATAACATTCAACAACCCAGCCACCTATTGATCACATTATCAGCAGAGCCAGGATACAACACTCCCCAACGATCCCGCATAGTTGTACGAATCCCCCAAATTACCTGTTGTGGGGCATGCACAAACCCATTCCATACAGCTAAGTTCCCGATTCCTCCATATTTCATAAATCAAAGCTATAAAGATGGCACAAAGAACATTCCTTTGGGTGCGTGTTGCCTTAGACCGTCTAAAGTCCATTTTATCAAAGGGGGGAAAAGTGACTCCAAGCCAACACCGGGTCGGAGTTTGTGTTTATATTATTATTATTATTATTATTATTATTATTATTATTATTATTATTATTTATAAAAAATTGAATATTTGTTATTATTATTTAATAATAATAGTTATACTAATATTATTATATAATAATAACAAAGATTCATATTTTTTTTATATCTTCAGAATTAAATAGGCGACAAAAAAGCCATTATGCGACAAGATTTGAGGCGACAAATGTTTTGGTCGCCTAAGGGCTTATGAGACAAAATAGGCAACCAAAATTCTTTGTCGCCTATTTAATACTCCCTCCGATCTTTTTTTTTGTCCATTTTAAGAGAGAGAAACTTAAATTAGATTTTTTTTAAAGTATATATTGAAGGTAAAATATATTGATGTGAGATCTTGTTAGATTTGTCTTGATGTAAAGTTTTTTAATATATAATTTTAATAATTTTTTATGATACATACTTAGAGATATTTAGGCTTAAAATTGGCTAAAAATAGCGTGCAAAAGGTAAAGTGGACAAATAAAAAGGAACGTAGGGAGTATGTATTTGTTGTATCCCTCTCTAAATTTTTTTCTTACATTGTTAAATTTTGAAATATTTTTTATTAATATATGTAGGAAAACTTTGAAAACTTAGGTGATGATATTTATTCAACTAGATTTGTTATAGATATTTTTCATTTAACGATAATTTTACGACGACACTAGATATCTTTTTCGGTCTACATGTCGGAAGATAGGCGAATAAGTACTTGTTTCGACCGGATAATCGCAATGTCCGTTTTTTTCAAAAACTATCGTTATGATGGGTAAAAACTACGTTAAAGTGCTAAAACACAAGGGTACCATTGGTAATTAGGATATTCAAAGGTGATTAGGGATTGTTAACAACAGTCAAAGGTGATTACTAATGGTCAAAGGTCATTTGGATTGGTGAACAATCACTTGGCCCAAACGGTGTAATTTGATACTTTGATTACTGTACTTCGTAAAAAACAAATTTTGAAACTATAATCCGCAAAAATTCTAAACTTAGAAGTCATAATTCGCAAATTATTCTTTTCGATACTCCATAATAATGTATATGTGTAGCCTTAATCTTCGAGTACTACCCACATCATTTGCCTTAACAAAATGTATTATTCAATTCTTTTTTATTATTCTCATATCTTTCATATGGAAATTTCACATTGTTATTAATTTCCATTTAGAATCATTACATGTTATTAAACAATAGAATACAATGACATTATATCATAATGGTAGAAATTAACTTACATTTTAATTATCAATATAATTTACTTTTATTTTTTGTCATGAACTTTTTTCTATATTAAATGAAATTCAACAACCATTTTTTTTAAGATCACCTGCTAAAATAGATTAGCTAAAATCGAGCTCCACCAGTGTCCTAAGACACTCAGGAAAAGGGGACATACAAATTTTCTCATTGTTAATATCCGTCTCCCATCTAGCCACCATATGGGCAGCGATATTGCTACTCTACGAACATAACTAAAAGTGGCATCATCAAAAAAAGATAAAACATCAAAACATTGATAAAAAAACGAGATGAATAGGAGCCAATCCCTTCGTCTTCCTTTTAAGAGCCACAATAATATTGAGAGCATCCCCTTCCAGGTGAATTTTCTTGAGACCCAATCTTCTAGCCACAATAAGACCATATAGAGCAGCAGATCTTAATTTATTCTTATTTTAGATATTTTTTTCGCCAATAATGTTATTTGAAAGCTTATTTCCAACATTGCATTGTAGGGAAATATGATTCCTGTTCTACAATCCACATAGAATAGTTTGTCAAATATTTTTTTTCCTTGTGTAATAATTTTGACATTTACTTCATCTCAAATGCCTATAGATTTACTATTTACCATTTTGAATGATAAAAGCAAACTAATATCTATCTATCTATAACTATTACTAAAACAAAACACGGCTTACATCACTACCTTTCAAAATTGCTTACGTGTCGCTTCCTTATTAAAAATTTTTCCTCTAAACTTAAATGATGATGTCATCCTTATTATGATCTTTGACTTTCTATCTCTTATTTTGAGCATATTATTATCTTATTAATTGTTTTTGTTTTTTACTTTTTGGATCAAGTCACATTTAATGTATTAGAAAACTATATATTTTTACTCCATTGATTTTAATTATTTATAAAATACTTTCAATTTTATTTATTAAATGAATATTATTTAGTGTATTGGATATTTTAAAATAGTTAAAATATAATATACTATTATTAGGATTTATTTTTGTTATTTATACTCTTGGTTACTTAAATTGAATGATTAATTCTAATATGATTTAGGTTGTGACTATTTTTATGTAAGTCACTTATATTTTTTACGAGAAAAAATTATCTTTGTCGTTTAAACTAATAAAATAATTTTACATAATTCTATATATTTATATTTGATTTTTAAGTGTGTTATTGATAGTAATAATATTTAATACTTTTATAAATTAATGTAATAGGTATTTTTGTTAGAAAAATTAATTTGTTATTTTTTATTTACAAAATTTATAATTTTGTATTGTACTTAAGGTGAGAACCATTTGCTCTTTTATTTAAAATAAAAAAATAAATGTATAAATATGATTATATTGTGCACAATGCAAAATATAATATAATGTACGCAATGTATACAACTGAAATAAAATATAAATATTATACAAAAATATGTCAATAAATTTGATAAAGTCGTGCATCACACGGGCACTATCTATAGTATCTTACTAAACCTGGCAGTTTGTTTTAGAACTTTTTTTTTAAAATCCGTATAATGTAAACGGTAGAGTGAATATTATTTGTGTTTAACAAGGCGGATCGACCCAACGGATCAAGGGTTGGGTCACATTTTAACGGGTTATTAGCAGGTCGGGTCATTAATAGGCCTTAGTGTAAAGGGTCGGGCTGGGCCAGGTTGGATAATCAAAGGAATTGGTTGTAAAAAATATTTTACCACTTATTATTTTTATATTTTATATGACATTGTTATTTTTATAGTTGAATTGACCTAACAGACCATAAAATATAATAAAAAAGATATTTTATGAACTTTTAAAAAACAAGTCAAAATGAGTTGTATTTAAATGAGCTTAATCCGTTCCGTCCCGTTTAACATTTGACATGACCCGACCCGACCCGACCCGACCCATTGAACACCTCTACTAGTGCTTAAATGATAATGATATTTTTTCAAAATAGATTTATCGACATCCAAACAACTTAAGCTTGACTTTATTCAAAAAAAAAAACAAAAAAAAAAAACTTAAGCTTGACTAGTGTAGTCACCTAGAGTTCTTTTGATTAATCTTTTCATCCCACTCTATCCCCTCCTAAAACCCCCATTTCTTGTCCTCTAACAATGGCGTCCTTCTTCGTCCTCCCAGCTCAACACCTCCTTCTAAAACCCCCATTTCTTCCAAACCAATCACTCTCTCCTCTACTCCCAGTCCCGCCCTCTTTCTCCGCAAAACCCATATACCCTTTCCTTAAAAAGAGGGATTTCCGGGTATTCTCCGACGATGGAGATGCTGATGGTGGTGGAGGGGACTATGAGATGGACGATGAGGAAGTGGAAGAAGTTGATAACAAGAAAGATTTTGATGTGGAGTATGAACCTTTAGGAGTTGGGGGAGGAGATGAGGTGATTCAAGTTGTTCAGAGTAAAAGTTTTGTGTCCACCCAAGGGTGGGATTCTGAATTAGTGGTTGATTATCGTATTAACGAGGAGGAGTTTCATAAGATTTGTTTATTTGATTGTGATTTCTTTATCAGGAAACCTCCTGACCCTGATAATGATGTTTTTGATTTTAGAGAGGTATTAATCCTACATTTAAGACTTATTATTCTGCCAATTTGTTAATATATATTTGTTTGTTATAATTGCGAAGCTTAACTTTTGCTTGAATTATTCCTTGAAATGGTGTTAGACTCCAAATGTGATAAGAGTTCACTGATTCGAATCTCAACCACCCTTTATTTATTACCGAAATATTATGTGCTAGGTGTGAGGAGGGTCGTGCTGCATCCACACTTCTAACGTAAATGGGTTTCGTACGAATGGGGTGTTGGGTTGTTTGGCAAAATGGCTTATTAAAGGATTTTAGATTTTTTTTTTGAAATGAATTGAGCGATTTTAGTTTAGTTTGATATAAATAGAGGGTGAGTGCTCAAACAAGCCAATTCTAATATTTGGTAAACTTTTTTGAAACAAGTTGCTCATAGCAGTAGTTCAAAATCAGTTGTCTACCGGCTATCAGCTTTTTGCCGAACACCCTGTGCTATCCTGGGGCCTCAACTATTAGCTTAAGCTATTGGTTGAGTTGGTTCTGAGTATTCTGTTTTGCAAATGAATGTGATTATTAAAACTTGGGGGGTTTGTTGTTGTAATTGTCAATAATTTTATATGTTTGTTTGTTCTTACATGTGTGATTTTGTTCTTTTATTTGAGTGTAGATGTATGTTACACCACCAGATACAGATGTTTACTCAATTCCCAAGGTTCTGGCTCCCATGCCTGATAAGGTTAGATTGTTTGTTTTGATAATTCATAAGGTCTTTCTTGCTTGGTTGATCTAACTTGAATAGTTTTCAATCTTATACTATCCATCGTTTGATTCGTATCTTTACACTTGCTTGGTTAATGGACAAATTAATCAAAGTAAATCAACTATAATAGCCTAATATCTTTCACTAAGTTGTGATCAATTTTTTTAGCTAATATGTCCATTTACATCATTTATTCTCTTCTTTAAATTTTGTCTTAAAGGTGGATTGCAAAGTAAAAAGAAACGAAGGATAGTATTATGTAACCAACACTTTCTTTATCAGCTACAATTTTGTGTGTCGATCAGGCTAACCATTTTCATGATCGACATGGATCACATCTCATTTGCCTTTGAAATGTCTCATTAGTCATGTGTCCTTTATGTTAATCGCTTCGTATTTGTAAACTTAATCCATAGCCTGATTTCCATCTTGAGTGTTATGTCTGAACAATAAGTTTAAAGTCTCGTACCCAAAAATGTTGTTGATTTTGACTTTTAAGTTTGTATAATCTCGTAGGGATAAGAAGTCTCATGTGCAGATAGGATATACGCTCATCTCCCATTACCATAAAACTAAAGGGTTCCGAAAAATTATTAGGCTTTTTTTTACTGAACTTGAACGTATTCAAGTTGGTCACTACTGAAACTCATACTGTTATCTGTACTTTACATTGTTAGCATGTTGCTTTCTTTCCAAATTCCTATTCTCTCTTACTGAACAATAAGTTGAACTTGAATTTGAACTCGAACGTATTTTAGTCCGTTTCATAAATTTTGCCACATTTCTGGTTTTGGCCATGACCTACACTCTTTCTTTAATTTTAATCCACACGTTGATTTGCACAAGATTTGTACTTGTAGCAAAAGCCATGGTACATGGAAGTATATTTGAACATTGGTTATTTTCTATGCTATCATACTTCGGTTCAGTTTTTGCTCGTGATCTTACTTTTGTATGTACATAACAATGTTATAATATATTGTCCCTTTGTTTTGCAATGTGTGTACTGCAGTACATTCGATGTGCTAAGAGTGATTATGGATGCTACAATGTGACTGAACCACCTATTGATGCCCCTCGAGATCCAATGTATAAATCTGATCGAGAAATATCAAAGGTAAGACTTTGTTCTTTACCATTTCTATTCTTAACACTAGCAAATTAGCAATCAATGAATTTCATGGAGAATGGGTGAATGTATTTAAGGTCTTCTTTCATGAAGTGTTATTCAATTTATCTTGTCTTAGCTTACTTTTTAACATTATGTTTTGATTTTTGTTAAAATTTCTAGGTTTTCCTCACAAAGCATTACAGAAATCGAAGACTAAATGACCCGGAATTTGTGTTGGATTTTGAGGAGATATATGTTATTGATTCAAGAACTAAGTCTATTACACGCGCAAAAGTTTTGGTAATAATTATTCTCTTCTCTACGTCATAGTTTTCGCTCATGTGGCTATAATTATCCGTGGCATGTGTAAGTGATTCTTGTGTACTAGGCTTGTGATGCATATGGAGCCTTATTGCAAATCATCCACCTGCCCCAAGTCCTCAAGTGTCAGTAGAATCCTGTATAGTCTAGATTGATATTTTTTGCACGACTTAACATATCTTTTACCATGCATAGATGTTGGTTTCAAGCTTAACACTATGTTTGGATAGAGAGAATTGAAGGGAAGGGATTTGGAAGGATGAAAAATCTCTTGTTTGGATAACAAAGAGGGAGGCGAGGGATTTGGAGGAAAAACATGAAGATGTTTTGTTAAGAATACAATCTCTCGTTAGGTGGAAAGAGTTGGAGAAATAACACATGTTTTCCTTTCTTTTCCCTTCCCTTCCCTTCTAAACTAACAAGATCCACTCTCCCTCCTTGCCCCTTCCCTTCTCTTTCCCTTCTTTTCTTTCTCTCCTAATTTGCTATCCAAACATAGTATAAGTGAATACATCGTTCCAAAAATTGATTGAACTGGCTAGCCTATTTGGCTTGATATTTGCTAAATATAGCCTATACAGAGCTGAAGAAGATACAGATGCAGTGAATCTGAGACAGAGATAGTAAAATATATCAAAGCAAGAGTCTAATAAATCCTTCATAAATAACACCAAAGGTGTTTATCCATAGTGTCTTTCTATATATTGTATTTCATGTGGATGATCAAATGGGAATCACATCTCCATCACATATATGTGGCTCTTTTCTCCGTTTATGAAATGAGTAGGAATCTCGGCACTGAAAACATGTATGCAAGTGACGGACCTGAAGTCATCTTAACGCTTATCGTTTCAACTTTCCCATTTTCAACACATTGTTTGGATGTAGGGAATAGGAGGGTAAGTAAGAAAAGAGATTGGAAGAGAGTCAAAATTCTCATGTTTGGGGTCGTAGTATGAAGGTGAGGGAAATGGAGAGATATCTCCAACATCGATGAAGTTTAAAGATACAAAACTTTCTACAGTGTAGCGGATGCTAGGAACATGAAAACTTTCATGCCTCCTCCATCGTATACTGACTTGTGACCAGCATGTAGCTAGTTACACATCCTTCTATCTCATCCCTCCTCCCTCTTTCATCCTCAAATTTTGAAACTTAATGTTTGTGAATTATGTTACCAGAATTTCTTTGTATTTTGATCCTACTTTGAACTTAATCCATGGGAAGTTTTTATATGCTATGTTTGTTAATGATGATTTCATTTGAAATTTAGATTTGACTCAAATTTAGTGTTTGGAAATAAGAAAAATTCAACTTTGGATTTTAGTCAAATCCACCATTGTTCAAGTGGTTAAAGATGAGGATTTGAGAATGTCTCTCCATTCCTTGTCATTCTCAAATTCTTCAAATGATTTCATGATTGAAATCTACAATTAGAAATGAAATGCTTGTTCTCAAATGCAACCTAATTTGCTTGTAAATTTAACGAGCGCAAAAATGATGGTCATGGACAGTATATACTGAATTATTAATTGCTTTTGCGTACATTTGACGCCCCCAACCCCTTTTATGCCATTGGGGTGATGAAATGTTGTTTTTGTCGTAAAGGGTGATTATATTTAGCAGCTCTCTCTGTTCCCTCTTATTCTTGTCAGTTTTATTTCCCTTCTCATCCCCTTCCTTTCCTTTTCTTTTCCTCTCTTTCCTTCTTGAAATGTTAGCCATGCAAGTTAGTTTTCTTTAGTCTATCCACAATTTTTGAAAGTATGATCTTCTATACAAATATTCACATTGCCTTGCCTTTTGATATAACATCTAAACATATCAACTCATTACGATTTTTCAGAAAATTGGTTCATAGATGAATTTAATCTCGTACATGGAGTGAATCCAAGTCTATATAAATTTGGATGATGGTTGCTACCAAGGGTCAATCAGAATCAACCTCTAACAAAGATAAAGCTGCGTATATCCGACCCCTCAAACCCCACATAGATGGGACAATGACATTAAGGTAATGGAATGGAATGGACATGGAGTATTCCATATGTTTACAAAAATCGGTCACTATTTTTCTACATGCTTAAACTCGTTTTTCTTGGCACTCGATTTTCTATGATGATTAACCTTAGCATTCTACACCCAAGTAAAATTCCGTTGTGTTTTCTGCGAATCTCATGCTTGATCATTTTTCTTGTGTGCGCTTGAAGAACCTTTTGTATTTAAGACGGGTTTAGAAACCAAAAAGATATCTTCTTTTATGGAGGATTTTGACGAGTTTGTTTGTGTTGTCATTCTCATTAATTAGGTCACGGTACCAGGAGGAAGAAGTAGGGATCGAAAGGGCGACTTGCTAGTCATCCGCGATAATGGAAACTCTTTCAAGATTATTCATGCAGTCAGTATCTTATTCTTTGATTGCTGTATTGAATATTTATTTCGAATTATCTCGTGTAAAACTCGTCTATACGATATCGAATTTCTGATTATTCATCTCATGCTTGGTTTAGAGTGAAAGAGAAGATCCGACGACGGTTATAGAAAAGGAAGAATGGACAAGAAGTAGGCAAGAGATGGAGAGACATCTAAGGAAGCTGCGTGATTTCAGTATATCCAACTGGATCTAAATACCCCGAGGCAGGCTATGATGGAGACAATCGTGAGTTGGCCTAGTAGTTGAAGATTTTCTCTTTCATCATTGGAAATACTGCACATGTGAGAAAGATTTCGCGTCGCTAGAATAGTGGGTTGTAAACTTGTATATAATCCTTCTAATACCATATGATTTTGATAAAAAGTAAAATTCATCAAGTGTGGTATGCAAGTCAACGTTCATTGCCATAAGCCCACGAGTGTCCTCTGACTTGATTCTCGCTAATAGGGAAGAATCATTCCTCGTACCCTTTACATGTAGGGGACCCTTAACCCCGATAAAAAAGGATTGCAAGAAATTCTCACGCCCATTTAAATATGAAAAAGTAATATTTTCTCCGTTCCATAATACTTGCTACATTTAACTTTTTTACATAATCCAATGTACTGTTTCGTTCATTTATATGTCGAATTATACACATTTAAAACTATAAAAAAAATTATATTATGAAAATATGCAATTAGACAACTCAAACAAGATCCCACTTGACTATATTATTACTTACATATTAGCCGTAATATTTATATAAAATAAGCTTAAATGATGAATAGTGCCTAAAGATAAAATGTAGCAAGTATTTCGGAACGGAGGAAATACGAATGAATTTTGATCTTTTTGAATTTTGATTTAAAAGAGGAAGAGGAAAGTGAATATTTGAAAGAAGAAAAACACCTTGCCAAAGTTCAAAATGATATTGAAATATTGAAAAAAACCTAAATAGTTTTAAGTGAAAATTTTATATTTGTGTTAATAATTTTGAATATTTACAAAATTATAGAAAAGTAGTTAAGTATTAGTTATGCTTTAGTGTGTCCATATATTTTTCAGTTGGAAATTAAGTATATTACTTTTTGGAAAATTTACTTTTAAAAATTCTACCTTTTGCTTGTTCTCTTTTAAAAATCCCATCTTTCGAGTATTTTTTAAAAATTCGACCTTTTGCCTCTATTTTCTTTTATAGAACATTTTTACCGGTGATCGGATAAATTTGAAAATTCATCATTTTTTAAAAGAGAACAAGTAAAAGGTTAGATTTTTAAATGAGAACAAGCAAAAGGTGACATTTTTAAAAGAGAGCAAGCCAAAAGTCGGACTTTTAGAAGTAAATTTTTCTATTCTATTTTTTTAAAAATTCGAAATTAACCGGTTGTTCAGGTAAGTTAGGGAGGTATGTACTATAAAAGAAAACGAGGCAAAAGGACGAATTTTAAAAAAATAATCAAAAGGTGGAATTTTTAAAAGAGAACAAACAAAAGATCAGATTTTTAAAAGTAAATTTTCTTTACTTTTTTTAAAAAAAGTTTTGAATTTGATTTTTATAAAATTCTTTTCTTTTCGCAACCTATCATATAAGAAAAAAATTACTAGTTTAATATAGGTAATATGCATTTCTTTTTAATTTGCATTACTATTTAACTATTTTTTTTAATATCAACCATATAATTTTATTTTACTTTTCTTTTAATATTAATTTTTTTTTACACTAAAGGACAAAATATTTTAACTTTTATATTCTCTTTAAAAAGCACTATTTCTCTATTTGATGCAATTTTTGAGGGACAAGTTGAGTGACTTTTTACATAAACATTTTAGTAATTATTTTTTCATCATTTCTTAATGGTTCTTTTTGTCAATTATAGCCTTAAAATAATAAGAATAGACTTTGGTAAGACAAAAATAATTACGATATAACTAATTATACTAGCTAAATTATAGTATTAAATTATTATTAGAAATACAAATATACAATGTCGAACATCTTAAATGTACCTTAATCTCCTTTTTTTTTGTCTATCTATTCTTATGATCAATAATCTCTTTTTAAAAAATTATTATTTTCATTTTCTTACTTTTTCTCTACCCACTATACACTACAAAAAAAGATTGAGTTTTTAGACACATTATTTTAGACAGTTGAGTAATCGTCTAAAAAAAATGAAGCTTTTAGACGCTTTATTTTCGACATTTAAATACGTGGGAATAAAATAGTACAAGCGTCGAAAAAATTAACAAAAAAAAAAACAAAAAACCGCCTCTTGAAAATTTCAAAATCGCGCTTCAATTGCAAAACCCATTCAGCCATTCCTCTTCCCTCTCACGCTAAGCCTAATAGTTACTCTCCTTCTCGACGGCTCTCAGTCTCTCACGCTCCATTCCTCTGCCCTCCATTAAAACCGACGACGGCTCTCAGTCTCTCACGCTTGCCAGGTACGTTTTTGGTCAGTTTCTTTACCGGCAGTTCGCCAGTACATCTCCTTCTTCAATATTTGTTAACTTTTGTAAATTTTTGTATACAGACATCCCCTTCTTCAATTAAAACAGATATCTTCTTCTTCCATTAAAACCGGGTCTGCAGGTATGATACCCATTTTTTTTTTTCGTTTTTGTCTTGTAATTTAAGTTTTGTACTTGCCTCCATGAAATTGTGTTTGGGCTTGTTTTTTGGTATATTCTTTAAGTCTTTATCTTGCAAGTTGATTCAACCGACATGTATTTTTTGTTTTTATCTTGTAAGTTGTTGTATTTGCCTCCATTAAATTGTGTTTGGGCTTATAATTGTTTGGTCTTTAATTTCTTTTTTTTTTTCCTTGTAAATTTATTGTAAATTATTGATTTTTTTGTGTTAGGGCTTTTACTTTTAATTGGAGTTTGTTTTGATATTGTGATGAATTAAATTGTGGAGTTTTCATGGTTAAAAAGATTACCCAAATCAGCCCGAATATGAAGCTACATGTTTATTACTTTGATTCTTCATGATAATAGGTTTTGAACATCAAATTTATTCGATGTGTTAAATCGTGGTAGTCTATACTTACACTTATAGTTTAATTCTTCATGATAATAGTATTTGGGGTTTTTTTTATGTCTTTGTGCTTCAAAGTCTATGTCTTTATGGGTTGTACTTAATTGAGATTGACTTGTTGGAGGGTGGTGATCTTACGCCCGAAAATGAATGTGTGTTTTACTTTGACGCTTGAAGATGTTTTACGTACACGCCCGAAAATTAATTTAGAATTTTTCTAAAAAGGATCCTACAAAGGACAATAAATATTTATTTCTAATAGATTTGAAGATATTAAACAATTTGAAAATTTGTTGGAGTGATTAATCATCTATTTGTTAATTGTATGCATATGAAATTTTTTAATTTTACTGTTATATAATATGCATAGGATGTCTCAATATATTGATAAGAGTTGGATAAATAAACCAAGAAATTCAGAAGCTTATATGAAAGGGGTTAGTGACTTTATGGAATTTGCAAAGAAAGGGACACAAAATGGTTTCATTAGATGCCCTTGTTGCAAATGTCAAATTGATAGAAAAAAAATCTTACCACTAGAGGAGGTTGAAAGACACATTTTGTTTAAAGGGTTTTATAAAGAATACAAGGATTGGATATTTCATGGACCTATGAGTGTTGCAGAGAATGTGTGTAATCAAATAGGGATTCCATTTATAGCTTCCAATGGATCAGAAAACTTAGGTCAAGATGATATATCGGGATTACTTCGAGATGCTTTTGGGTCAAACTTAGGTCAAGAAGTTGAAGAACTAAGAGCTCAAAATCAAAAAATTCTCACTCAACTTGCATTAGTCTTAGATCAACTACAACAAAATCAAAAGACAAGTAAGAATCATTATCAATTTTATCATCAATTGAATCTTTTCATATTACTTATTAGTGCTTATGGTAGAAGCGTAAAAATGTATAATTTTGTTTGCAGTTGGATGATAGATATGATGATGACTAATATAAACTTTTGTATATTCATGGGGAGTTTGGTAAGGTAATCTCATACATGAAAATATTTGTTGGCCTTGAATCACAAAGTGTGTATGTATTTTGGCTAAAATTTGTGCGTTTGTTTGATTTCTTGCAGATTTTTGCTGTTGATATTTATACTATGACTAACAAATCATTTTTGCGAAGGTCTCGACACTAAAGTGGATGATGCAACATAATGACAACATATTTGGAGGCCTTTAACTTTTGACAAACATTTAACACTATATATTTTGCTTTATTTAACTTCAACGAATGTATATGAATATATATATTATGCCTTTTGCTACATCGACGAATGTATATGCGTGTATGAATATCGAATTCTAATACTTTTGTGTAAATGATTGATTTGGTATGATATTTGTTGGTAATTATGTATGTGTGATGAATTTTATATAGTATGGAAAAGACTAATGCATATTGGGGTAATGATAGATAATTATGGCTTTATTTTCATTTAGACGTATAAAAGCGTCTAAAATATGAAGCGACACTTAAAAGCGTCTAAAATACTAAGTTTTTTCGACGCTTTAAAGCGTCTAAAATCCCAAAAAATGTAGTATAGATTTAAGGCGCAAAATATTTTTCGACGCTTTAAAGCGTCGAAAATGTTGAAATAGTAGTTTATTTTTAGGGCGCCAAATCTTATTTTCTACGGCTAAAAGCGTCGGAAATACATAATGTTTTAGACGAAAATAAGCGTCCAAAAAATATTTCTTGAACAAATTTCATTTAATATTTAAATTTAATTTTTATAACAAACCTAATTGTTTTTGAAATTTTTGACAAAGATGAGACGACCTCATTTGACCGATCCTATTCGCGTGTGTGACAACCTAAACATTTTTTTCATTTTCTCAGCATTTTTCAATTTTAATCTTAGAGATATCAATTTTGACCTTAAAGATATCAATTTTGAAAATTGATACCTTTAAGGTCAAAATTGATAAATGCCCAGAAAGTTAAAATGTTGTTACACGCGCGAATTAGACCGACTCAAACTGACGATCTCATAATAAGAGCGTCTCGTCCAAGTTTTTGTGGAAATACATAGCATATTACCATAAGAATTTCTGAAACTAGTCGAAGAAAATAACAATATTGATCTCATTTTATAATCTTGAAAAAGAATGTTGGTTTTTTTGAATTTAATATTATAGAAAATAATGTTGTTTTCGAAAAAAAATAAATACTTTCTCTGTCCTTCTAAATTAGCATTATTTAACTCAAAAAGCTTTTATATTTTTAGTCAAATGATGCGATGTATTTACAAACCAATCAAAATGAAGCATAGTTATTAGCATGTCATAATGAATTAGGATCCTCTCCATTACTAAAATGTAATGGAAATCCAATGGCTATAATTGCTTGATTTTGTTTTAATTGGAGGAATTATAATATTTTATTTTTTATTCTAAATTTTGTGTTAATTATAGCCATTGAATTTTGTAATGGATCCTCCATTACATTTTAGTAATGGAGAGGATCCTAATTCTGTCATAATATACCAAATGCTTTCTAACTTTACTTTATACTCCAATTATAGCCCACCAAGTGGCATTTTTTATTAAAAAAAGAGATTGACTGGTTGAGAGAAGAGATCATGTTATGACCAATTTGCATTACATTTTTGGGGATAAGTATAACCCAATTTAAGGTCATTAATTTAGAGAAGAAAAATTGATATTAATAATCTAATGTTTTGTTCGTTCACTGTGAATAATCTCATTTTTAAATTATTTTCTAATAATTTAACATTTGCCCTTATGACGCTATGAATAATCTAACATTTGTTTTAGTTTGCTGGCAATATACCCTATTGTTACTTATTATTAGTAATCTGGTATGTTGTGGGCAAATATAGGACAAAGGTAAGATTATTAAAAAATAATCAAAAAATGAAATTATTCACGATAAATGGATTAAAAGTTGAATTATTGATGTTAATTTTTTCTTTAAATAATATATTTTCCAATATCTTTCTAATACCATCCACATAATTAAATATTTTTAATCTTTATAAACAATCCAACCAAATTTAACTTTTGTACAAAAATCCCATTTCCAAGAATAAAAAAAGAATCTCATCTCCTCCCACTAGGCCACTATGATCAATTAGGTATATCCACCACAGCTATACCCGCTAGATTTTAACTTACAGTCCTATATACACCCGATACCATAATCATTAGTTATAACTTTATTTTTTAAAAAACTTTTGCCATTTAATTATACTATTAAATTAATATAAATAATGTTCAAATTTTAGCATCTTAAAAACTTTTGTTGATTTAATAAATTATATTAAATTTGTATAAATATTATATTTTGAATATGAGACGAGTGGGGTGAGCCGTTATGGGGCTCGTAGTGGTTTTCTAGGGACCTTTTTTGACGCCCAATCAGTAAAAGTTCCAAATAATTGCCTAATAGTTGTGTAATTAAATTCCTTTTGTCTTATAGATCAAATGTGTTCATCCATAAAAAATGATTGGAGATTATAAATGCAATTCATTCTCAATAAATATTGTTTGAAGATCAATAAATGTTTGAGATTAAATGCTTGCACTATTGAAGATTAAATATCTGAAAAATGATAGGGTTATAGGGTATTTATATCTCATCGTTTGATATTTTTAGGAATAACTCAAATGTCCATCTGTGTCACTATCAATTCTTAGACACCTTCTTTGTATAGTCAGCTACATGCCATGATGTGATAGCTTCTCATTGGTGACATAGCGGTGCATTAAATACGAGAAACATTTTTTTTGCAAACTAATCTTGAAGTTCTGTCTATTTGGTAATCAACAAAGCAAGGAGTCCATTGTCTTCAATGCAACAGAAATATAAAATTGTAATTTGTACTCCCTTCAATTCACCACTAAGTTCCCATTTGTTTTTTGACACTATTCATATCTTATTCTTAATTTGTATTTTATTATTAATTTATAAGTTAGAACATAGTCAAGTGAGATTTTGTTGATTCGTCTCAATGCAATGATTATTTATATCAACTTTCCATAATTTTTAATTATGCACAATTAGAGATATTAACGATTGAATAAGTGCATTGGATAGAGCGCTAAAGCAAATGAGACTTTAGTGGTGAATTGGAGGGAGTATTGTTTTTGCATTGTGATTACGAATTGATTGAGAATACAACACAACTTAAAACAAATTGATAATAGAGTCGAAAAGCCAAATAAACACTTATGCTAAATACGAGCTAGTAGAATTTTTTTAAAAATTTACATAGAAGTATCAATGTTCAAAATAGACCCAACATTTCAATATGTACCCGACACTGAAATCGAACATGATTTTAGCCTTACTTCAAAATGAAGTCAAAATATGCAAAATTCAACGTAGACACAAAACTCGATTTTGACTGATCCGAAATAACTGATCTAAAATCTGGCCCGTTTGGTAGATAGTAATTAATAGTGGTAATGGGAATGAAAAATTAGTGTAATTTTGGTTGAAAACTCTCTTGGCTACCTTGATGACTATGCTTGTCCAACAACAATCACCTCATTTTCTTCATAAAATTCATTCCAATGCATTACCATTGGAAATAAATATTTTTGTGATCAAAGTTTCATTACCATCAGAATGATATAAAACTTTTGACAAAATTTTACACTATAAATCATTATCATTACCATCATTTAGTACCACCAACATAACGGACTGTAAAGATACGAGTTTCCGAAAAAGGCACCAATTCCATTGTAATAAAGGGAATATGCGACTTTGAAACTCAAGGGGATATATATATATGGGTAAGATGAACGACTGAACTAAACCAGAGATTTGATAGAATTTGTTTGACTTTACAAATCACTAAAAAATACCAATATTATCGGAGAAAAAGAAACTCAGGATTAAGATGCTAATGGCGGATGAAACGAATTCCATAGACTATGTAATGGAGAAAGCTTCAGGCCCTCATTTCTCTGGCCTTCGTCTTTCTCCTTCAACTACTTCTTCGCCTCGTACTCCTGCTTCGTCTGCTACTCCTGCTTTTACTGAATCCAATCAACCCATTGTCATCGGTCATTTCTCTTTCTTTCTAACCCTAACTTTCAATTGAGGACGAATCTGATTCTTTTTTTGTTTAACAGGAGTATCGGGAGGTACGGCTTCGGGTAAAACCACTGTTTGTGATATGATAATTCAGCAACTTCATGATCATCGTGTTGTGCTTGTTAATCAGGTTTGATTTTCACTTATAATTGTTGAAATTTAGTCCTACTGTCTTTCTGGTTTAGAATCTTGATTATATTGGCTTTATAGGATTCGTTTTATCGCGGATTGACTGCTAAGGAATTGGAATGTGTACACGAGTATAACTTTGATCATCCTGGTAATGTTTTTGTCTACAAAATTTCTATGTCAATTTTTTTCTTGCAAGATTTGTTTTCTTCAATGATTTGTGGTTGTCAATTCTTGTAGATGCTTTTGACACCGAACAACTTCTTGAATGTATGGGTAGACTTCTATCTGGTCATTCTGTTCAAGTTCCTATCTACGATTTCAAGACTCATCAGAGATGTACTGATGCCTTTAGGCAGGTACGTTATACATGGATGTTTAATGTTTGTGCTTGTGAATTTGTTGCTTATGGGGTGCCTCGAGTCCTTAAGGGACTAAGATTAGCCTTGGACACTACTAGGAAAAAATGGTCAATATAGTGTGTCCGCATGGTGTGTTTAAAAGGAAGTTGTAAAATCAACTTTGAGGATTTTCCTGAAGAAAAAGCCAAGTCGTCTTTTCTGATTGATTCGGCTATAGTCTCTGTCTTGCTCTTGAAGTTCGTTATTTTTAGGAATATGTTATAATGTATGTGATTGTGATTATGCATTATAATAGTTATTTTAATCGATTCCCTGATCTCTCTCTATTTTTAGTTATAACTTCTCTATAATCTTTCTTCTTTCTAATTACCCAAAACACCATTGTAATGCCATTGAAGGTTCTTGAAGCTTTTGTGTCATCAATAAATATCAATGCTAGATAATAGACATAGCCCACATTGGATGAACCGTTTTAAATTGCTTTGTGTTATTGTGCATTTATTATTTGATTCCAAAATTAGGGTTGGTGTTTATTTTTTCCCCTATTCAATTAAGCTTTAATCATTGGTCCTTGGCACATTTTGGTCTTATTTTTAACAATTGGTAAGGAGAAAACGGGGTTTGGTGGTTAATTTAAATTCTTGATTGATGTTTGAATCCAACATCGTATTTAAGAAGTTGGATATTGAGATTTTCAAAAGAAATTGGAATTTTGACTTGTGGCAAGTCAAGATTAAGTTTTTTCTTACTTATTATGGTGTGTAAAGATGACAATTGGAATTACGATTGAAATGTAGGATGGCAATCAATTTAATGGTTCTTAATGCCATAAAATTGAGTTTTTGAAATGAATTGCTTATAAAAGTTGTGAAGGAATGGGTATTTGGGATAAGCTTGAATCTCTATACATGGCTAGAAGTGTAAGAAATAGATTGTTAAACAGTTAAAGAGTAGGCTTGTTTGTAAGGGGTAAAGTGATTGATTGTAATTTTAATGGTGGTGCAATGAATAAAAGTAGGTTTAAGTTCGAAACTTTAAAAAAGAGTAAAACATGTTACAATTGTTAGTTGAAAGGGCATATAAAAAAGGTTGTTGAACTTAGGGAGATACACAAAAAGAATGGGTTTAAAGATTCTACATTCGGTGAAGCAAATTATGTTAATTATAACGATGATGGTGGTGCTTTAATTGCAACATATGAGTACAAAGGTGTTGATGAATGGACTCTTGATTTTGACAATTCTTTTCACACGACTCCTAAAGATATATTTTCTACCTATGAAAAGGTGGATGGTGAATATGTAATTTTGGGTAATGATGATACTTGCAAGGTTATGGACACTAGTAATGCTCTTATCAAGATGCATGATGGTATTGTTAGGACTTTGCATGATGTGTTGGGTTGAAAAATAACCTCATATCCTTGAATCTATTGGATGCTAATGGATTTAGATGTAGTTTGTGAAGTTGGTGTCATGAAGATCGCACAAGGCTTGCTAATTTTGGTGAGAGGTATCATGGTTGGTGTTTTGTATGTGCTAGAAGGTTCCATGGTTACTGGATCGACTAATGTTTTCACCTCTGCAATGATGAGTATAATACCAAACTTTGTCATTTGAGACTTGGTCATATGAGTGAGCATGAGATGAAAGAGTTGAGTAAACAAAGAGCGTTCGATGGGAAGAGGTTTGATACAATCTCATTTTGTGAACAATGTGTATACGTGAAGTATAGGAGAGTGAGTTTCAAACCTGCTGTGCATAACACTACGGGTATTCTAGATTACATACATTCAGATCTTTGTGTCAATCTAGGAAGAATTCTTTGGGTGAATATAATTACCTACTCACGTTCATTGATGAATTTTCTAGAAAAGTTTGTTGTTACTTCATTATGTCTAAGGATGAGATAATAAGTGTCTTCAAAGATTGGAAATTGGATGACCAAGATAGAGAATAGGATTGAGTTTATTGAGAAGGAGTTTGTGTGCTCTAGAGATGATATTGTGAGATAACGCACATGTGTAGGTAGCTCTCAATAAAATGGAGTGGCCAAGAGGATGAACAATACATTGGTGGCAAAAAGTAGATACATGTTGAGTCAAGCAAAGCCAGTAAGGAGTTTTGGAGTAAATTGGTATCTACGACATGCTACTTGATGAATCGCTCACCTCATACCATCCTTGACTACAAGTGTCTCCAAGAGATATGATATTCTTCTTAGGTTGTTCATTCAAATCTGAAAAATTTTGATTGTTTGACATACATACTTGTTAATAAAGGGAAACTTGAATCTAGAATTAGAAAATGCATTTTTATGGGTTATGGTTTGGGTATCAAGGGGTATACGGTATGGTGTAGTAAATCTAGAAGAATAAATACTTCTAGAGATATTGTCTTCCATGAGTCTATGCTTGCTTCTTCTTTAGATGTTACTAACAGTTGAGGGAGGCTCAACACTTGTTGCTTGTGAGGAGGTTAAGCTAAGGGTTGAGAATGAAACATATTAAGCATTGAATTAATTTTTCCTAGCGAGCAATAGTCCAATAGGCATGTGAAGCCTATGAGAATGTAAATTGAGAAATGTGATTATGTGGCTTATGCTCTCACAGTTGCAAGTGAGGTTGAAGCTTGTGATGATCTTGGCTCATACAAAGAAGCTATAACTTCGATAGATGAAAAT
Organism: Amaranthus cruentus; assembly: GCA_019425755.1. Classification (NCBI taxonomy): domain Eukaryota; kingdom Viridiplantae; phylum Streptophyta; class Magnoliopsida; order Caryophyllales; family Amaranthaceae; genus Amaranthus; species Amaranthus cruentus. The sequence continues at coordinate 10,657,229 of CM033460.1, forward strand.
AAGTGGCTTGGAGGCATGAAGCAAGATATAAAATTTCTTAATAGGAATCATACTTGGTCTACTATGAAGCCGCCCAAGAACAAGCGTATTGTAGGGTGCAAATGGGTCTTCAAGTTGGATCATCTAGTAATGTTGGTTCCATCTAAAAAGTTAGAGTTCTTGCAAAATGTTATTCTCAAGTTGAAGGTATTGACTTCTTTAAGGTGTTCTTGCCAATGGTGAAGTATGCTTTAATTAGGGCCTTACTTGCTTTTGTGGTGATAGAGGACTAGAAGTTACATCAGTTGGATGTTTATTTCTCCACGATGAATAAGATTAAGAGATTTACATAACACAATCTAGGCTTTGTAGTGGTGGGTAAGGAGGACTATGTGTGTTGCTTAGAGAGATCATACATGCATTTCAATAGTCAAATTACGATATATTTGGCTAGAAATTAGAATACTTATCATAGTCGAACCAAACATATTGTTATGGAGTATAACTTCAATCAGGATGAGATAGTATCGAAGAGGTTAATTTTGGTTAAGATTGCAAGTTTGCAACCAATGATAATCCTTTGGGTATGATAACTAACTAAAACTTTGCCATTTACCAAGTTTATTCTGTGTGTAGATTTGGTTTGGCTTCCTTCCTTTAGTATGTGATTTACTAGTGTATTGGAGTGAAGGTGGAGTTTTGAGGTGATACATGTGATTTGCATAATAGAAAGGGAATATGATTTTCTCACCAAAAATAGTGTATGAGATTTACACCTTTTGTGTTTATGTGAGTTGAACATTATGCTAGCTCTTGATGATGTTTTATAAGTCAGGGTGAAGATTGTTGACTTATGGGTGCTTTCAGAGTTCAGTGCCATTATGAACAAATGGTAAATTTAGTGGGTCCATAAGGTGTATTTGAAAGTAAGTTGAACAACATTGAGCTTATTCCAAAAGAAAAAGTCGAGTCGACTTTAGTCTCTAACTGACTGCTGAGTTCGTTAATATTAGTTGTTCTTCTCTATTTTTAGGGATAGGTTATAATGTATGTAAATGTGATTATGTACTATAAATAATCGCAAATTAAATGAGTTAGCTGTGATAATCAATTCCCTTATTGCTCTCTAGCTTTAATCATACCATAATCTCTTTATAATCTTTTTTCTTCTCAATTACTCTTAAACACCATTGTAAAGCCATTGAAGTTTCTTTGAAGTCTTGTTTAATTAATAAAACATTTGAGCCTTATTATATAGTTCTTTATCTAGGTTTTAATTCTCAATTGTGATATCTTATTCCTCCCCTTTCGATTACCCCATTTTGAGGTTTGTTATACTGAAAATGTTGTGGTTTTTGACAGGTCAATGCATCCGATGTGATCATCTTGGAAGGGATTTTGGTATTTCATGATCCTCGCGTCCGCAACTTGATGAGCATGAAGATATTTGTTGATACCGGTATCGAATTATTCCTTTTTATTAAATCGTTCTTGCCTGTTATGGCTTTACTCAAGTTGAATCTTGTTTTTACTCTAAACCTGAAGTAGATTTACCTTATGGGCTTTATCTATAGTTTAATTGGCAAGTTTTCCAGTTTGGTGATCGGATGAACAATGTTTTTTCGCTGTAGATGCTGACGTGAGACTTGCGCGTAGAATCAGGCGAGACACGGTTGAGAGGGGTAGGGACATAAACTCTGTTCTTGAACAGGCAAGGGTTTTCCTCTGATCTTTTTTATTTCTTATTGGTCAAATAATTTTGGGAACTTGCTGGTGTATTATTATCCTGTGGGTGAACTACCCTCTGGGACTGGGTTCAACAGTGCTGATGTTGGGAATGCATCCAATCTAGAGGATAGTTAGTTAACGTCAATGTATCCTCTTCAAGCAAAATATTCACACTTCTAACACAACTTTGGTCTCCAAGCCTGCTATGTCTTTAAAGTGATTTTGATATTTTTACTTAAAATACTTATGTATTGCTAATTAATGCTTGGTGCTTGCAGTATGCGAAATTTGTTAAGCCTGCCTTTGATGATTTTGTTTTGCCATCAAAGAAATATGCTGATGTTATTATACCAAGAGGAGGTGATAATCATGTAGCTATTGATTTAATTGTACAACATATACGCACAAAGCTTGGTGAGCATGATCTCTGCAAAGTGTATCCCAATGTATATGTCATTCAATCAACTTTCCAGGTAAAATGATACTTCATCCTCAATCCATGCCTTTCCAGAATTTAGATATTAGAATCATGAACTTGAAAATTACACACTAATGTAGTAAGTACTAAGTACACTTTAGTTGCCTAATTTTTAAGTAATTATACTTACCCAGAATTTTGTGTAAGGGGTAGCTTAAATTATACTTTACACTAATAAGCTATGTGAATGTCTGTCAGTTTTTTGCTTCATTTATAAATTAGAACAGATTTTACTTTTCAAATTGAAGTATCAGCAAGTCTCCTGAGAGACCGTCTTTTTAATAGACGCCTCTCAGACCCAATCCATTAGAGTTTAATTCTTACTTTTATTCTATATTTTCTTTATGGGCCGACCCAATTAGAGTTGGTCTCTCAAAGAGACCGTCTCTCACAAGAATTTGTGTTGAAGTATATGTAAGAATAATTTCCACAATGTTTGCGTTGAATAATTTGAAAAAAAAAAAGAAAAATTTCATAGCCTTAATAGCTTAAGTATTCACTTTGTTTCTACTTAAACACATCTCTTTTTAGATCTTTTGTGTTTGAATAACACTCTATATGCTCTGTCTTTTCCCGACTTAGGTTTAACCTAGTGAATCCTAGGTTTTGTGGTTTTGACTTTTGCTGCCTTTGTGCTTACCTCCAATTTTTCCAACAATACAATATCATCATCTACTAACATGCACCCAAATACTTCTCCTTCTCCTCGATTATGTATTTGTTTTAATCTTATTTAGGATTGTTGCAAAAGGACTCAGAGTGGAACTTTGTTTTACCCCAATTTAAGAAAATATTTAGTTGGACTATACTTGTATGTTTATGTGACATACCTTTCTTTTCCATAAACCACCTTTCTTTTTCCATACCCTACCAAAGTACTTGTTTCGGTATTTTGTCGTACATCTTCTCCAATTGAAAGAAAATAATGTGGAGGTGTATTCTCTTAGCTTGTACACTATACTTGTATGTTTATGGATCATCCCAACAATAAACCAAATAAGTCCTTAAAACACTTGTGCCTTTTCCTATGCTATATCACTCTTTCCCACAACTTTATTGTGTGATTTATAAGCTTAATTTCTTGATAATCTTGCACATTTTCTTTCCTTATAGTGCTTATCCCTCTTATCTTTTTTTTTATTTTGTTTTAATCTCCATTTCTTATTGAATAGGTTAGTTGATCCGGCCTTAACATTTCCAAGCATAAATTTGAGTATCATAGTGCTTTCTTTTGCTTCACATTCTTCAAAGTTTCCTTATTTCTTTATTCGTAATCGTCGTATACTTTTCCAGTTTTCTTCCATATATTTGTAACACCCACGGTCCCGAGGGTCCTTAAGACCTATCAAAGAAGAAAGAAGGAGGGGCTGGCGGTTTCATATGGGTTTATTAGGAATATTTGTAATTAGATTCTTTTTTGAGTTTATAATGTTGTTTGCTTAGGTGTCTTTTTATTTTAATTGTTGGGCTTAGGTGGCATTAGTAAATAACTATATAAGGCCATCATGTATTAGACTTGGGAATTATCTTTCATTTGGAATAAGAATTGAATAGAAAGGAGTTTTCTCAACACTTGAAGTTGAGAGGGAGTTTGGACAGCACTCGAATCTGTCCCGCAATCACTGTTTTTTATATTCTTGTTGTGTCATTTGGTAGTTTGAGGCAAGAGTTGTCTCAATATCATACAAAGATGTCTACTCTTATACTCCGTACTTCCATTGAATAACTTGTTAAATAACTCTTTTCATTAATCCTTGATATGTTCATCTTGGACAATAATGTTTTGGTGTTTATCCTTGACTCAAATTATCCTACTGAGATCCTTTCAGATTACTTGCCACGTTTGGCCATCCCATAATATATCCCATCCTCTTGAGTCGAACTTGTTTTATACCATTTTCAATGCATATTTTTTTTTGGCATCCAATTTTTACCTGAGCTGATACCTAAACTTTATTTGTGATTCTGCAAAATGTTGCAGATAAGGGGCATGCATACGCTGATTCGAGACAAAGACATATCAAAGCATGATTTTGTTTTTTATTCAGATCGGCTTATCCGTCTGGTACGTTGCTTTTTGTTGTCTGGATTTTTTATTTTTTGTACTCCAGAATCCAGATACTTTTTTTAGTTCTTCTACACAAAATATCTTCAATTGTCTCATTTTCAGGTTGTGGAGCATGGTCTTGGTCACTTGCCGTTCACTGAGAAGCAAATTGTGACTCCGACAGGTGTGTTGCTTGGTACAAGTTATTGTTTAATTTTCTTTGCCTTGGTCTCAAATGTCCTCATTTATTGCTGAAAATTTAAATTTTATCATTTTGTGAAATGTATCATAGAATATCTTGGTATTTCAATGCCTTGTAACTTCCTATCCTTGGTGTTCTTAGCTTCCTGACTTGAACATTTTTCATGTGTGAAATTTGAATATTTTCCTTTGAATATTCGCTGGCAAAATGACTCTTTTCAATGCAAAGACTGAAGATGGTGAGTTTTTGGTTGGTGAGGAGCTGTTATGGTAATTCAAGCTTCTAGACTCTAGAGTATTACATTGAATTTGATCTGAAGTCATTTGATGTTGCAATGGTCAACCTAAAATGTTACCTTGCTCTGTATTATTTTTTATTAACTTCATGTGCATGTTTAAATTTTGCTCTTGTACCTCAGGATCTGTATATATGGGGGTTGATTTCTGCAAGAAATTATGTGGTGTATCAATTGTTAGAAGGTGAGCTCCTACATGTCATTTATGGATGTATAGTCACTGGCTGCATTATTGTGATATTGGTTTTATAAAGATGTACCATTTTTGCAATCTGTGTTTTCTGTTCTATTCTTCTCTGTTTAGCTGTTATTGAATGAAGATCAGTGTGTAACATGGTGAAGTTATAGTATAGTAGGGTATTCTAGAGACACAGGTTTCCTGTTATAATCGGAAGTCATAATTCTACTGTAGTTTGTGATTTTTTCAATGAATCTTGCTTTGTCCAGAACATAGATAAGAAGCCACTAAAAATCCATTTTTGAAATGTATGCAAATGGTGACCTCTGTTCTCTTGTCAATTTGACGCAACTCCTGGCGTGGCCATTTGAGTTTTTCTTTTGTGCATGGTCATGGAAAACGTTTATCCTAATTCCTACCGTTTTCCACATGTGTGTACTCACTTTTTGAATAAAATAGTGGTGAAAGTATGGAAAATGCTCTGCGTGCATGTTGCAAGGGAATAAAGATTGGAAAAATACTTATACATAGAGATGGAGACAATGGGAAACAGGTCATTTCATACTTATTGGTTTCTTCATGATATACTTTCTGTTTGATTCCTTCTAGTGATAATTCTTACAGAAGCCTTTACTTTGACTATGCAGCTTATATATGAGAAACTTCCAAAAGATATATCTGAAAGACATGTTTTGCTTCTAGATCCTGTCCTTGCCACAGGTACATAAATACATTCTGTTGAGCTGTCAAGGTTTACTTATTAATGCAGTGTTTTCTAAAAATTGAAAATTCAGATATCATGCTAAAATTTCAACTGCCACGTGACTTCTGCTGAGATAAGCTGTACATAGCATTTCGCTCTTTTTTCGAAAATTGAGAAAATGTGAATCTAATATGAAGATAAAAGCCGCGTAGAAGCTTTTGAAACCATTAGTGTGAAAATTTAATGAAAAAACCAGTAAAACAATGGATGAATAAGGATGGAAATGGGTCGGGGTCGGCTTGGATTATGCATCCTTCAACTTTGCTTCGGATAAAAATCAGACTATTTTTCCAGTCCACCTCTACTCGGAATAGAAGTAATCATACTCCACCCTTGCTTTGACTCGGATTCTCGGTCTCGGACCTCTGTCAAATTATTATCAAGCTTTAAACTTATCTGTATAATTATGCTAATAATTGAAAAGCATACAAAATAGTAAAGTAGTCTCTTAAAACTTATCAAAGATAATATATCCTTTACATACAACTTCGCCAAGCAATGACTTAAGATTCATAAACAAACATGATAAATTAACAAATTTCATCCAATACAACAAAGAATGCCAGACGCTTAATCCCATCGCTATATGAACCAATATATCAGCTCCAATGGTGATTTGATCAACACTAATCATGCTTTTGACATTTGAACCTCAATTAGTTATAGAAAATTAGAGCCCATTCCAATCCTTTCCCTCACCTCGTGTAGCCACCACCCTCATTCCCTTTGCTCACTACCATTATTACCAGGTACCACCTCTACCACTTGCACAGAAATGGAGAACTACATCTAAAGTAAAGGTAGTAATATAGGAGAGAAAACCTACATACCTCAAAGACCACCACAACCTTCCATGATACATCTCTCCCTCTTCTTCCTTCTACATACCTCAAATTCATGATTATGCCTCTTTCTTCAATTTATTCCCATATCTCATATCTTCAAACCTCTCAAGTCCCCTATTAATCATCATGCCAAAACTCGATAATCACAAGTGTCATTCTTCATGGCATTTTCAAATAGTGTACTAATGCTAGATTATTTTTCCCTATCAATGCACGTTTTGAGCTTCATCATAGCTTATTTCTTTCTAAGGTCCCTTTAAAATAATATTGCACTGTGTTTCAATATAACTTTTTCTTATTTTATCTTTTTATATTAATTCAATATGAAATCTGATGAATTATGGAAGGGTGATGGTAAATGCTTGGTAGATTATATATTTCCTAGGAAATATTGGAAAGAGACTTTAGTATTTTAAATAGGAATCAACATTTTTGTTTTCACATGGGTAAGGTTGTATAATCCAACCCCCCAAATCAAAGTCTAGGTAGGAGTCACTCAATGGAATTGCAATAATAGAATATTGTTATTATAGGGATCTTGAATATCAATTGATGGGTTGAAAAGAGAGTTACAAATTATTTTGAGAATTTTATTGTGATATGGTGGCAGTGGATTGTGGGGAGAAGTTCTTTGTCTAATGGGCTTGAGGTGATCGAGCAGATTGGATTGGGGAACAATTTGCTTCTGCTTTGTATTATCTACAGTTTTTGCTGGATGATGATGTAGATTTTATTTTGTTTATTTTTTTTAATTTTTTTTATGATGATGTAGATTTTTCTGACCCATATAATTAGGATTAAAGGTTTGGCATTTAACTTTAGCAATAACTAAAATTTCTGGAAGTGAAAAAGTGATTTAGTTATAATGTGTGAAAGAGGATATGAGAAGCACAATATTAGCTGAAATATAAAACCCATTACTATGCAGTCACTACATACAAAGTTAAATAGAAAACAGATCTACTCATTAGGTGCTTCAATTCCGTCGGTGGCTATGATTTCTTAGAGAATAGCAATCCCCAAGAAATGTATAGTAGTCATCCAGCAACCACAATCTCCCCACATCCCCACTTAACCAAACAAAGTAAAACATTTATACAGAATTTTAAACATGGTTGGATCACTCATTGTTGTTGCTATGACTTGTTCAAGTCCATAGCTACATTAATGGTTGTATAACTTCTGCATCCTCATCTTCAAAAATTGATGCATATGGAAAAGGATTGGTTAGTGTCTCCAAATTGAAAACAATAATATTAGTTTGTAATAAATCTATGTAATGTCTTAACACTTAATTGTACATGCTAACGACAAAAAAATAAAATACCTTTGAATTTCATACGCCTCTAACTTTGAAGTCACATCAAAGCTTTTATGGTGTCGTGAAGAACCCTACTATGATGAGATCCAATAACTCTGCCACCGACTTTAAAAGCACTTTTAGAAGCAATGAGATAATCACTGCAAGTCTAGCAATCTTGAAAAAGACAGGAAATTTGCTTGATTCTGCATTCCACCAACCACCGTGTCAACAATTTGAACTTGTTTTCATCCACCACGAGCCTATCCTCTTCTACATATCTCTAATTCACATTTGCGTGGCTTTGTATTTGGTTGCCTAGAAACATATTTTTCCCACAAGCCCTCAATATCGATGGAGTCATCTATTACCCTCTTATTGTTATTTAAGTTTGATGAAGGTGAAAAGTTTGAAAAATTGCATCATGCACCGTTTCATATTAACCAAATCACTCAAAATACTTGCAATTCTATCACGTTCATTATTAGCAGTCTCTTCACAAAGATTGAAATTAAAAGACACATTTGAATGTTCTTCGATGTTCTAAGTTAAAGCCAACGACAACAATTGTGAATTTAAATATGAAAGTAATTGAATCATTTTGAAACACAAATTGAGCTTACACTTTTGACTTGAGTTTGACATTTAGTCAATGAATCAGTTTGAAACTTTGAATCACTAAAAATTTTGGTTCAAGTAACAAATTTATTTTTAATATAAAATACAAATTTGTCAATTTAAAAAAGGGCTAAAGTTGTCCGAAGTCAGATGTCGGGTCAAGTTGGAGGTCGGAGTTTAGATTCATTGTGGTCCACCTACGCTTTGGCTCTGACTTGGACTCGGTTTTTTCTTGGATTCAGATCGGATTAAATTTCTCTGATCGGGTCGGACTAGGGTCGGATTTGGGCTGAATTTCCATTCCTATGGATAATAATTATGGTGTTTACAATAGTCCATTTTTGAAACAAAAGCCAAAGTCACATGATTAAATTAATTTATCAAGCATTTGATAATTGATATCACATTCTTTTTGATGCCATATGAATTTATGAATGGATTGGTCCCTACTGTACAATTTTCATTGCATAGAGTTGTTTTGAGTGGGGATTTACATAAGGTAAGATTATCTAAAATTTTAGAAATTCATCTTTTGTGGTGCAAAACTGTGAATTCTTCCAAGGGACCGTTTTTGCATATAGCTATATTTCTCCAATTTCCCTTGCATAAACTTTGCCCCCTCTCCAAAGTGTTCCATTTTGTATTTGAAAGAATTTTCTTTTTCCATCATAGTGCAAAAGTGCGGTAATTGTTGCGATAGTGGTAGTTAACGGGGGCGATGCGGTATATCGGCCGAATTCATGTAATGTGACTTGAAACAATCTGAAACACAGTTTTTTAACAGTATATCGGCCGATAAGATATGATGTGGCTTGTTTTTGCACTATGTTTTTCATTGCATAAAACATGATACTAAATGTATTTATGGATGATCTTCTAATGTAACTAATTATTCTTTAGCAGTTTAATTTTATTTCTACGAATATAATCAATGTATTCAGTCAGATTTTTACATTATAAATGATAAGGCTTAGTGATTTCAGTTAACTTGACCAAACTTTTTTATGTTGTTGCTATCTGAATACCTTTTGTTTAGATTTTGTTGCGAGTTATGTACCGAATTGTCTATGACTAATCTACCTTCTACCTGTTGCACTTTGAGTGGAAATTTTTTCATATTGAAACTCAATAAATTAGTGGATGAGAACTGTGAAACATTTGAATTAGGTTCTCTTTTTTGAAAGTAGCTGTTGTAATAACATAGCTGTTTTCTTGTGGAATACTTTCTCTTTACTAGTCAGAACCTTTTATCACGGTAGCTGATTTCAACGAGGTTCTTAACTACAAGTATTTGGTTTATTTATCAGTGTAATAATTGTGGGAACTAAATTTCTTGTGTAATCGACCTTTTAGTTTTGAATCCTTTTATTCGACTTGAACGAAGATTTAATGGAGCCAAAACTTAGCTCATTACCTGAAATTCTTCTGCTAGATAAGCCCTCAAGTCATTGCCTCATTGGTGATTTGGCTTAGATTACTACTCATGCTATGGTTGATTCTTTTGAAGGTAATTCTGCTTGCCAGGCGATTGATTTGCTTATACAAAAGGGAGTGCCTGAAGCCCACATTATATTTTTAAACCTCATTTCCGTAAGTTTACTTATACAATAAATACACACTTTTGGCTTTTGAAGACCTGCATTTCCTATTAACGATGTTACAAATGATTCGGTTAACTTTAGGCACCTGAAGGTATCCATTGCGTTTGCAAGCAGTACCCAACTTTGAAGATTGTCACCTCGGAGATTGATGTTTTACTGAATGAAGAATTTCGTGTCATACCTGGCCTTGGAGAATTCGGGGATCGTTATTTCGGTACTGACGATTAAATTTGTAGGGTGATAGTTAGATTTGCATAAGCTGATACATGTAATTGCTGGGTATTATTCTTCTACTAATGTAGTTCAGATGTTTTACAATTGAATCAACTTTCTGAATGGAACTCAAGAGCATGAGTCCGCAGTTCCACATGCTTAGTGCTACCTGCTTTCTTAGTGTAAAGAAAAAACAGTCAAATTTCTAATTCAGTATGCATTCTGTTTGGTGGTAGGTGTGCCGTGAGTAATTGAATATAGCTATGAAAGCCGTCATTCAAACAAAGGTTTTATGTCTCAACAGTTACATATGGGTTCTTGATGCATGATTAAATTTTGCAATAGTTAATATGAAATTAATGCATCACATCTTCATCAATCTCCTCGATCATATTTCTAAATATTTAAGGAAAATTATCATTGGTGCCCCTGAGGTATGCGTTATTCTCAATGGTATATAAACTTTTTTTTTTTTTTCCAATGGCACCCCTGACGTTTAGGGGTAATAACAACCGTGACCTTTTTAAGTTTTTTCCGTTAAAAATTCGTTAAGTTTTCGAAATTAACCTAACTAGGGTTAGTTTCTTCTTCTTCTTCTTCAATCCTTCCATGGCTGCTTTTTCTTCAAAACCCAGAAAAATCCCTTAATGCCCTATCTTCCTCAATTTCAAATATGACCCATATATAGATCTTTAGTTCCTATTTTCTCATATTTCCCCAATTAAATCGCACAAAGGCACAATAATAAGAAAATAATCCAACCAACTCAATATCCATGGCAAACTCAAGAGCAGAGGGGCAGAGGAGTACTACCTATGTTGTTGTAGATTTTTTCTTATTTTCAATGACCTTTATAGGAAAGGATTGAACTAGCTATCTACACCAAGTTACCATTTAATGCTGCTTTTAAGGGTTCATTTCAATAGACTTGTAGAGGCAAAATATGGGCAATTTTCAAACTTTTTCAGACATCCATAAATTCTGTTTAAGTTCAATTACTTGCATAATTTTGCTATTGATTCCAAAAGTCAAGTGGGTGATCCAAATAATCGAGTTGAATACAGTGCACACAAAGTGTTCGGTGAAATTCCTGAACCAAATTCCTGAACCAAGAGCGTGGAAGCTTTGAAATTATTCATTCATATGTATCAATTAGGGGTGGTTGATAATGGATTAATTGTTGTACTATCTACAAACTTCTCTTTGGAAAACTTGTACTGATGAAATTACCACATATGAAAACTCTATGCAGCCAAGAAGGTGAATTTACCAAACATGGGAATATTTGGGTCCAAAATTGTCTTTTCGAATTGACCTCCTACATCTTATTACATGGGATCAACCATGGGTATGGGTATAGATACGGGTCTGGGTACGGTATTTGGTGGTACTGGTTTTAATCCAACCACAACTGGTGCAGATGATTTCTTTACAAGCAACAAGCAACAAGCAGCAGCCACTAGCCATTATCAGTATGGAAGCTTTCAGAAATGATTAGTCGAAATGATATGTATATCTATGGAACCAAATGATTCTTGGATGAAGTAGCCATGGAAGGAGAAGGAAGATGATAGGGAAGAGAGAAGAAGATAATCGAGCAACCTGGGTATATAAACATCAACAAAGTAACCATGGTTAGGTTACATTTCAAACTTAACGTGTAGTTAACGAAAAAAAGTACAAAAGTGTCACGGTTGTTATTACCCTTAAACGTCAGGGGTGTCATTGGAAAAAAAAAATAAGTTTATACACCATTGATATTAACGCATACCTCGGGAGCATCATTGATAATTTCCCAATATTTAAACGTGGTTGTTTACCTAACGTCTTCTCCAATGTTCATTTGAGTTTTTCCCACTTGGCACTTGCTCTTTCCTACTAAATTTGCATCTTGAGTTTTTATATTTCGGAGTAATGTGTTTGCAATCTTTTTTCTTCTAGATTCACCTCCTACTATTCTTTTCTCAAATTGACTACCTCACTAGTTTTTCTACAAACACAGTATTGTCAGCAAATTGCAAATAAAACCACTCTCCAAGTGTGTACTTTTGCATATTTGACAATCAATTCACAAAAATTTACCCTCCAAACATTAACCACTTTTGATTTTGAACTAAAATTTTTTTACGGCCCGTTTGGTAGCTAGTAATAAACAGTGGTAACGAGAATGAAAAACAAGTATAATTTTAGTTGAAAATCTCTTGACTACCTTGATGGCAATGCTTGTCTAACTTCAATCATCCCATTTTCATGGTAATAAAAATTTGTAAACAAAAAAACTTGTGATCAAAGTTTTATTACCATGAACTTTTGATGAAATTTTACATTATAAATCATTCTCATTACCATCATTTAATACCACTAACCAAACGAGTTGTTAATGTATATGAGAAATATGCACCCTTCTTATTACGAAACACCTTGAACGGCCGTTTTGGGCCCCCAAATTGACAAGGGAATTTGGGATAGCCTGAACCAAGCCAATAGTTGATTAATCTTCTGTTGTATTCCTATAACAAACATTTAGTAGGCTAAAGTTGATTAATGTAAATCTATAGAACAAGTCGATGAAAAGAAAGAAATCTCTGGCTATGTGGAGCTCCCTCCATCAACGTGAGTGAAAATACACTCAAAACAGTCACTAATTTGATAATCATTTTTCTTATACAAAATTACAAAATTGCTTGAGACAGTCAAAAAATGGAAGTTTCACAAGGTAATTTGATTGCTTGTACATAAATATATAATGTAACGGAGCAACCGCGACGGACAGCGACTGCAACATAGTTTTGATAAGCCATCATCACGCTGTTAATTTTTGGAAAGAAGAATCCATGTGCTCTAACTGCAAAACAGACAGCAGTCCCTTCCAGGTCTCTCCTAACCCCTCAGAGACCTGAAACTCCACAACCCTTTTCTGCTTCTTGTAGTAATCTTCCAATGTTTTGCTCTAATAAGATTAAAATAGAGAAAAATGTCAGCAATTTGCCCCATTTTCTACTATAGGTTCGTTCCACTAATTTTGCCTGAAATCTATTTTGGGACATGATTCTACCACTTTAACATATCTTTATTCTGTATACTCCCTCTATTATTAATAACTCCACCACTTTAACTCACCCAACTCAAATTTAATCTCTGTGTCATTTCTACTTGGGGCAAAATCACAAGAACGGAGTATTGTTGGACTAAAATGTAATGTTATACATACTACTTTTAGTAGTGGGACTAAAATATAATGTTAGTAAAGTAGTATGTCATTTTGAGACGATCAGAAACAACTTTTTTTCTGCTGTTTTCCAATTAGCAATTTTTCTTTCTTGGCATATTTTGGACTTAGCTAATAATGCATATTAGTCCCACTACTAGAAGTAGTATGTATATAGAATCTAAGGTCATATATACTGTTAATGTCCAACAAGTATATGGCTTTAGTTTTTCCATGGCTGTTAAAGTCATGCAAATAAGAATATTCATCTAGACGTGTCATTGTTGGCTCATTGTTGTTGGCTCAAAATATCAGATTAAAAAGAGGAAGTAAGATGATGGATACCTGCTCTGCATAAGTGTGAAGTTTCTGCTTCCATACTTCTTCTGAAAATGCTTCAATTTTACTTCCTTGCAGGTGAAGATTTGATCTACTTTGCATTTTCTTTCCAACAAGTTCGCAATCAGCGCATTTCAAATTTAGCACCAAATCAATGTCGGCAATTTGGTCAAGGATCTCCTACCATTAACGCAAAGCGCAGAATAAATGGAGATTAAGTAAACCATAAAGCTCCAAAGTCATCACAACTGATAAACGAATGAGGTTCCAGCACAAACTGTAAAAGTGATCAGTAGTTACAAAGCCAACCATTTTAATTCCATTTTAATCAAACTTGTCAAACTTCAGTTACTATTGAGAACAAGTTGAATACAACATTCTGTTACTGATTACCCTAACAAGTGGCTAAGCATGGTTTTTGCGTAAGCCTAATATAGACAATAATATGACCCCTTACAAACATATAGAGCTATATTCTGGCTTGATTTACAGAACAAGTTATTTACCCAACATCTCCATACACAGAAAATTTTCCAACAGATCTTAGGACATTCAAATGTAAGAAATAGGCAATGTACACAAAAAAACTCACTGCTTGCTTTCTTGTTCTAGGGATCCCCTCCAAAATGAATCCAGTTTCCCCTCTAAAATAACCTGCTTCCAGTCTCTTTGATAGCAAGCCAAATATTATATCCTCTGGAACAAGCATTCCTCGGCTCACTATGCTCTCAATCTAGGCATAAAATAAGAACAACTTTACCATCTATATAATATAATACAGTCATAAACAAAGGAAACTTGACATTCTGCTTCTTATATGAGTTAAAAACAAGAAAACTAATAAGAGGAAAGATAGAAATTAGCTGCAGACTGCAGTTTGCAGTAATCCAGGACTAAAAGCTGGTCAATTTTCACACTAATTTCAGTTCTCGTAAAGCAAAACTGAAAATTTCAACTACCAAATATTTGATGCCTAAATAGGATTGGCAAGTGGATGCTCCAAAAAAAAGGCTCTTAACGTCCATCTCATTGTCACATGATTCACTAATCTTCTTGCGAATCGCGAATTAAAAAAAGAGAATTATAGTCGATTTTGGGCTATTTTAGGGTCATTTTGTGTGTATTCAAAAGGTGAATTAACCGGCAAATTATGTTCGGCTTTATGGGCCAGTTGATGTGAATTGGGCTAAGGGTTTCCTTTATTAAATATAACCATGTTAAAGAATCTTGTAGTCAAACCACTCACTAACATGAAAGAGATCCTACAATAGTTAAGGCAAGAACTAGTCAAAAAAGTTCGAATGACACAAGAGGCAGATCTGCAGTTTTTTTTTCGATAGAGTTTATTACTTGAATGAATCAGTTACATGAGTAGACGTATGGCATCCCTATTACATAAGATATTTACATTAAGATTCTCCTTTTAATACACGAATCCTTAATGGCCATATAGTTCATTAATTGATTGGTCGTCCATAAGTCTGTCTATAGTTCAACATTCTCAACTTATGACAGTCGACAGAAGTGATCAAACACTCCATTTGAACGAGTATTTCATTAGATAATGCATGAAACATACAAACATCATACAACATTGTTCATATACTTTTGGTTACATTTAAGATACAAGCCTTTGGTAAGCTCATCAAAAGTGTAAGAATCTATATTATATTAACATTAAAGGTGAAATCAAGAAGTTGCAATGCATTAGTGTTAACACATTAATTGGTACATGGTAACTAATGACTTAAAAGGGATGTTGAGTAGTTGACTAGCATAGATGTATGATTTTATATTCATGCATTATGACAATTCAAAATCTTAAATTATCCCATAAAAAATCAATAAGAGAGTGGGCTGAATAAAAAATGAGTGTTTCTTTGTGATACTTTCTTTTAGAGTGTCTTAAAACCCATATGAAAGCTCATATGTTTTGGATTGATGGACTAAATGAACTAATCAAGTGTCGTTTGGTTGTTTAAGGTTCATAAGTTAAATTAAATGAGTCCATATAGTTGTATCGAGATCCTATACACAACATTTTGTGTGTCTTGGAAAGCCTAGTGCAAATAGAGGGTTTTGGTAACGGTCTTAAACCATCAATGCTTCAAGATTGTCTTGGCCTATCTTTCAGTCAATGTAAACTCAAAAACATTTATGATATTGATACCGTTAGAATACGGCATGCTAAGGCGGTCTTGTTTTTGCACTATGCTTGAGAGTTACTCTATGTGATTTTCGTATGTCCCTTTACGTTTGTCTCATCACTATTTTTGAACATAAACTTACCTAGAATACCCCATGAAAACCTACAATTTATTAATCTTTCCTACATTAAAACCTACAAGTCTACCCCACTAAAGGGCATGGCCCCACCTACAAGTACAACACCCCGCTAAAATAACCACTTTCTCATTTTCTTTTAATCTTTGTGTCATCCCCTTAGGAGCAGTCTCGGGACGACAAAGGATTATGGTTTGAATTTCAACTTGTATATATCCATTCTAAATTTCAAATTAACCAACTCATTAACTTATCAGCAATACCAAAATCATAGTTTTAAAATATGGAGTTGACAACATAAACCCAAAAAATCATATTTAATATACGAATCATACTTCATTTGGCTCTATGTAACTAAAACTTCAAGAACTAAGAAGAGTAGAAGACTACTTAAAATAAAGTCATTTGGCAATAATCATGCATTAACATTGCCCATTTGACCTTTAAACAGTTTAATAAAGTTCAAATTTCAATCAATTGGCAATAATCATTTAAAAGTGACCTCATCAAAACAAAGGGAATAAACAAATTTCCCAGAACGTGAACTCTATCACCAAACATCGAATTTAGATTTCAATTTCAGGCTTTAAAATCTAGAACTGAAATCAAGTAACTAAAATCATTCCTATATGAATATCGAGAACAAAGTAGAGATTGCAAATATATAATTTCGAAATAAAAAGGGTATGCATCTAAGATGGTACATAAGAACAACTTCGAAAAAGAAACAAATCAATATCAAAATCAAAATCAACCTGCTTATAGATAACAGAACCAGGTTGAAGCTGGTGACGAAGGAGAGAAGCCATAGAAATATGGGGAACTTGTAGAAGCTTCGAGAGTTTTTCAGCGTAAACATGCTTCTTCGTACCTGGTTCACCAATAATTACCCATTGCACACCTCTTCTAGGCTCTGATCCTTCTCCATCAACCATAGTATGTAGGATTGTATCCCTCTGATCATCAAAACCACCATAGTCATCGTAGTCGACATCGTACTGGAGTGCCGCCGCTGCAAATGTACGAGTCTTAAACACTGTGGAAAGATGAGTAATTGATGACCTTGCTCTTACAAAACCAAGCCCTGCCATGGCGGCTGGTTACGGTGATTGTGGAGAGAGAAAAAAAAGGAGGGGAGAGTGTGGCTTAAATTGTGCAATTTGTTAAGAGGGTTTTCAAACGTTAGTTTGTTCAGATTTTAACTAGTGGCCCGTGAGGCCCGACTATTCACTCACACTTAACGAAAATATAGTCAAATGAAATTTTATTTGAATCTTCTAATAATATATTTTGATTATTTTTTTATAATTTTTAGTTATGTATAGTTTACGATATAAGTGATTAAAATTATAAATTGAATTGTGTAAAAAGTAAAATATAGTAAGTCAAATTGACAGTGTCGTTTTTGATATTTTATAGGTCTTAGGCAAATTGAAAGACGGATCCTATATATTATAATTATCATTTATGTAGATATGTCATATACTTTTTAATTATAAAGACCTAATTATAATTTGCAAAGTTTCAAGTGTCTACTTTAGTGACCAAACTTTTCACATATATAGCTACCTTACCTAAAGTCAGGAGATAAAACTGTTGACAATGTCAATTGTTTAACCATATCTCTTTAAAATGTAATACATCAATGGGTGAAAACTAAGTTTGTTAAAGCGATTACTATTTAGGAGCACTAAATTATCAACGGTTTTTAAAAAATAGAGTTCTACACTCGAATGAAATAAAAAGAACTCATACTCGATCCTACGTAAATTATTTAGGGTTAAATAAGAACTAGTTTCTTATATTTTTTAAATAAAATTTTTTATGGAGATTTATTGAAAAAAAGTTGATGAAAGTCAAAGACGAAATATTATAATTTTGAATCTATTGAAAATCTATCATAATTAATTTTATAAACAATCTAGCAGATTGAAGGACTCATTGTTAAAAGTTGTATCAAACAATAATGTGGAAGAGTTATGCTAATGTTACCTACATTAATTTGATTTTGTTAAAGTAGAGTGATATTTGATTTCTATAGTTATGAACACCCTCTCTTAATGTTATTTCTACGAGAAATATTCATGGGAAGTAGAAAAATAGCTTCTTTTAGTAGTGGATGTAGTATTATTTTATTGAATAATGAATTTGATGTAGGAAAAGTGAAATCCGTAAGCATTAAAAATATTCAATTAAAGTTTGTGGGAAAAAAAAAATGCAAACGACAACTATTAAAAAATGTTTGATAAAAGTTAAGGGGAAACACATATATTCTATAAGCAATATAAAAATATTGAAATAAAGTTAGTAGAAAATATGTAGGGATAAAATAATAAATTACAGCCCTTAGGATTGTACATAAAAATTAACAAACTCGTTTTATCATTAAAAATTTTAAATTTTCAAGAGAATTTAATCTAGAAATTGAAAAACAATTCATATTTTATATACAATGATTTTTAACTTCCCAAGAAATAATAAATGATAAAATAAAAAACTATAATTAAATGTTTATGTTTCCAAAGCAAAAATAATATAAAATTAAATAAACTAAATACAAGATTTCTTCTTATTATATATCATTTTCCTTAATAAAATATTAAAATAATGAAGAATAAAGTTAATTATGTATTTTCCCTATTTGTGGTCCTTAATTAGTCCATTTGTAACAATTTCTCCCACGTATTTCATGGTTTGGTGTAATGTTTGTCTTTATGAGTTTTGTAGGGCTATGAAGATAAATAATACAAGAACCTCTGAGGTTCTTGACCTGTTATGCTGAGAATTTTGGTCGAGGTCGTACTTAATCTTGATGGCCATTAATTGAGTTGAATTGAGAGTAAATGAGAGTCCAAGCCATGCCTAAGGGTGAATGGGTCCACTCATTCAAAATTATGATCAGGGTTTGGGAAGGGAAAAACGACAGTAGCTCATACCCATAGAGGAGAGTGCGGTCAAAGAGTTCATCGGTTCGTGAAAGGTTAAAAGGAGAGAGAAATCTCCAACTTACAAATAGAATAAATATAATACGTACAAATAACTAAAAATGAAGACAAAAGTAAAGAAGGAGATAAAGAGCGATAATTAAAAGCAATGAATATTAACAAACGATGAGTAAAAGGGATTGATTTAATAATCTAAGACGTGGATAAGGCACCGCCAACTGCCCCTATCCCTGATTAGGTCCTTGGAGAGGTGAAAAATCAAAAGAGCAAAAAGGACACAGGGTTTGCGGAGTATTTAGGCCAAAACTAGCTTACATACATAATGTTTGGATAGAATTTAGGAAAATTAAAGGAAAGAAAGGGAAAAGGGGAAGGAAAAGGAAGGAAAGGTTAGAGAAATAAAACAAAAGTAACATTTGTTTGTTTAGGAGGGGAGGAGAGGGAACATAACAGAAGGGAGATAGAGTTTTTCTATCAAATCTTTCCAACTTTGAAAGATTAAAACCTTAATAAAAATCCGTTATCAATTCCCTCCTCCTCTAAATCCCTCTTTTTTCTTTCCATCCATTTCCTTTCATCCAAATACATCCATAAAACTTTGTGAAGAAAACCTAAATGCCTAAGCAAACTGACATTGGTCGGGCGCACCTAGTCAGCCCATTCTCTTACCTCAACCAACTATACGAGCCAAGATGAACTTGATCCACTAGACCAAGGGGGCGTGGCTCTTTATTTCTCACACCTCCTCATTTCTTCCCCTTCCATGATGCTCCCTTATTTCTAAAAAAAAATTGAGTTCTCTTCAATTTCATTTACATAAACAATTTCATCAACAAAATAATGAACCAAGACACATCTCTTTAGAATAATCGAGTTATTCCGTCTACGACTGCTGCAAACATAAAAAGAATTTAAAGTCAAAACTTATCTAATACTAGTTATAGTTGAAAAAACCTCATTTTTTAAATTCGAATTGGAGCATGGATATTAAAAATCCTACTTTATTTGGATAATAATTTTGGAGAGAAAAAAAATGGAGGGAAGGAGAAAGGAGGGAAGGGAAATGAAGGAAAGAGAAATAGAAGAAAAATAACTCTTGTTTATATACAAGGAATGGAAGGAAAAGAAGAAAGATGAAAATTTTCCTTCATATATTTCCAATTCTGGAGAAATTGAAAACATAACAAAATGTATCCTTTAAATCCTTCAAATTTCCTCTCCCAGAGCCGGCCCTAAGCAAAGGCAAGGCAAGACTACGCCCAGAGCCCCCATAAATTTGAGTTTTCCATTAAAGGTTCAAATTTTTCCATGTATACAATAGTTTAGGGGTTCATAATTAATCTTTTGCCATGTGCCCCTAAAAACCTAGGGTCGGTCTGTCCTCCCCCTAAATCTTTTTTCTTCCATTTTGCTATTCAAATAAGGCCGTGATTCCTTTCTTCTTCTAAATTCCTTTTTCTTCCTTTCATTTCCTTCTATTCAAATACGCCGAGATTAGTCAAGTATAAATTGAGTGTGAATGGTGTGATATCATTTGGTCAAACTATATCAATTTCCACCGTCTAAAAATTAATCATACATATTAATAAAAATGCTGAAAAATGACAAGTGTCATGTTTAGAGAACCTCGACCAATATAGAATTATTTTAGTAGATGATAATAAATAGTAACTTACATGACAATATTTACCTAATCTAGAATCTGATTTTTTAACATTGAAACTAAATTAGGTAAAGTATTTATTTAATTTATTAAAATAATTTTATATACCTAACCTAGAATTTGATGTATTTAATTGAATAAAAAAGTGATATATTCGATAAATATTTTTTTAAAAATCAATATTCAATTTTTGCGTTGAAAAATTCATGTATTCGATAAATTTATCACTATAATATTTACTTGCACTACTTTTTGAAATTATATTTTTATACTCCCTCCGTTCTTTTAAGTTCACCTTACTACAACGGGTAGTTTCAAAAGTTCTTCCACTTTACAATAATTTCTATTTTTGGAAAGTTTGCATCCCACTTTTACCCCTTAAAACCCCACTAGTCTTACTTCACACTATTATTTAAATACTTTATCTCTCATACTTTCAATACAATCATTACTTCACACTACTATTTAATTATTTTTTCTCTCATACTTCCAATACAATTATTACTTCACACTACTATTTAATTAAAATAATACCCACTACAACCCAAGGATTCTATCCACCTTAATATTTGACCCAAAGTAGTAGAACAATAAGATCGGAGGGAATATATTTTATACTCATAAATCGTGCATTACACGAGTTTTTATACTAGTTTACTCTATTTGGAGTTGATAAGGGAGAAAATTAAAAAAAGTCAAAGGAGTGCACGTTTTATGAAATACTTATCAATCAATCAACCTAAAAAATAAAAAAAAAAATATCTCTCAGAAAAAAATTAAAAAAATCAAAGAAGACGCGCTCAAAACACAAATCAGACACGTTTATTAATTGAACAGTATTTATCTATTTATTTAGTAGCAGTCCATCAACTTAAAATACAAAAATTTCTCTTTCAAAAAAAATAAAAATAAAATTCCAAACATCAATTAATTACAAGTAATTACAAATTCCTATGAGAGACAGTCTCTTTAAAAGAACATCTCTAATTGAACTGACCCATTAGGGAAAATATAGAGTAAATATAGACAATAAGCTTTAATGAATTAGGCCTGAGAGGCGTCTCTCAGAAAGACGGTCTCTCAGGAGACTGTCTGTAAACTTATTATATTTCAGATGTTCTCTTGAGAGACCGTCTTTTGTAAAGACGACTCTCAATATATATTTAGAATTGGACTGAGCTTTTGAGAGTCGTCTTTACAAAAGACAGTCTCTAGTAAGAATTTGTGATTATATTTTGGTGTCTTACATGATTGTAATTGTTAGGTAAAAACGGTTACAATTTTATTTTTTTAATGAAGTACCCATAAGAAATATTAACGGTATTTTTTTGAGATAAGAAAAATAAACATTTTAGATTGTATATAAATTATTTCATTGAATAATAAATTTAATGGAGGAAAAATAGAAATCATTAACATTAAAAAAAATATTTAAAAAAGTGGAAAAAATACGGAGACAACAACTAATAAGAAATTTTTTTATAACGCTGGTAGGAAACATGTGGAGATCATTATAAGAAATATAAAAATGTTAAAATAAGCTTAGTGGAAGATATGTGGGGATAATGAATTTTATTATTTAAAATATAAAAACGAGGATGAACGTACAAGGTTATTTTTTGTCTAAATTTGTAACATAAATAGAACGATTTTTTATGAGAACAAATGAAATACTCAAAATACCAAATGAAAACTTTTTAAGGAATGGATAGATTATACATTATGGTTAGTACACACTAAAATAGTATATACCAAGTCTATACATAACTTTATCTGTATAAGAATCTATTTTGATTGGTCTCACGGTTACGAATCTTCAATCTTTTTAAAAGTTAATGTGTTTAAGATTTGAAGTGTTAATTTTGAAGCTCAAAAAAAATGAGTAATTTAAATACAAAGGTAAATGTTTCAGTTAACCTCACCTCATTTACTTATAGTACGAAAATTAAAAAGTTAGGAATGTAAGCTAAAGTAGTGAAATATTTAAAATAAGATATTGCAAAGAGTAAAGTTTATGAGATAATATCTTGAATAAAAATGAAGTAAATTCATCAGAACATAGTAAATTGAAAATAATTTAATTCACAGTTATTGTATTTTAAAACTATATCAGGATATAGTAGGTCTCTTAAGAGTCCGTCTCTCTGAGAGACGGCTCTCAAAACCCAACTCAATTTACTTACTACGTCCACGCATTTTAAAAAACACTACTATAGTTTTTAGTAGTTATTTTAAACTAGTTTAATTAGGCATTTAATTTAGACTAGTTGTAGTAGATATTTTTGCATACTGAAGTGGGCATTTTGAATAGTTATAGTGAGTCTTTTTGTTGCGCCGTATCCAAGGACCTGACTAGGGATAGGGGCAGGTGGAAGCGCCTTATTCACGTCGTAGATTACTAAATCTGTCTCTTTTACCCAGCGTTTGTTGTTATTCATTGCCTTTATTTATTGCTCTTTGCATCCTTCTTTAAATTTATCTTTATTTTTAGTTATTTTTACGTATTCGACTAATTTTGTTTATATTCTGTTTGTAAGTTGCAGGTTTCTCTCTATCTCTGAAGACTTTTCTCAAGTCGAGGGACTCTTTGATCGCACTGTCTTTTATGAGTATGAGCTGGCGTCGTTCTTCCCTCTTCAAACTCTGACCATAGTTTTTCATGAGCGGGATACACTTGATATGATGATGATGATGATAGTGAGTACTTTTGTATACCGAAGGAGAAATATTAACCCCTACAACACATAACTACTACACCAAAGCAACACATAATATAAACATAAACTTCTACAACACATAACATAAATACCTACAATCAAAAACCTAAACATCTACAGCACATAACAAAAAAACCTACAACATATAATAAAAACACTTACAACAAATAATTAAAATGCCTATAGCACATAACCTAAACCCTTACAACAAATAATTTAATTTTGATCTCAAAGGTATCAATTTTGACCTTAAAAGTATCAATTTTGAAAATCAATACCTTTAAGATCAAAATTGATAACACAAATTCTTACTTGAGACCGTCTATACAATAGACGTCTCAAATTTTGGGCTGACCCAATTTATAAATTAAAAAAAAAACTATTTGGTGGGTTTGTAAGTTAAAAAAAGAGATATGACTAGACTCTTGAGAGACGTCTATACTATAGACGGTAAATGCTCAAAAAATTAAATTATTATTACACATGTAAGTTGGGCCGGCCCAAATTGACGATCTCATGATAAGACCGTCTCGTCGAAGGTTTTGTGATAAAATAGACCGTGTTAAATGAGAATATGTGTATGTGATTAATTATTGTGTGTTTATTGGAACCCACCATTACCCTTGCCTGTTCATGTATTTCTTCTCCTACCCCCAAATTCTTCTGCACCATACTCATTACTCAGTCTCTTTCTCTCTCTCTAACCCTTCTGTCACTCTCCATTTTGCCCTCTTTCTGCTTGTCACGTCGTCCATAATTATATTCTGTCTGTATATTCTTCTTTAAATCAGTGTTTAATCATGGGATCTTGTGTATCATCAATCAATAAAACTTCTCGTTCTGCTAAACCTGATCAGGTTATGTCCGTCGATAAATCTTCTTCTTCCATGCCTTCAACTCCCGTTAAAGATAAACCCTATGTTCCGGTCGATCCTCCGATTATACCGGTTTCTAAATCCCGAGTTTCTCCTTTCAATTCCGTTTCTTCTCTTCGTAGTATCGGTGGTAATTACTCTTTTTCTTTTACTTTATTGTTGACGTAAAAATTGGATTGGGTTTTTTATTTGGAGTTGTCTGAGGGATTGGGAATTTGAATTTGGATTGTTTACTTTAATTATGCCCTACTTTTTACGACTTTTTTGTTTTTTTTTTTATTGATTTTTTTATTGATTTTTTTTGTATTGATATTAATGTTAATTATTGTTTATGCTTTTTGGATTTAAGTATTATAGACAATAATATAATATTTGATTGATTGATCCTAATAATAGTGATGTATTATAATTTTGTCTTAATCATTGATGTGCTAATATGTTGTTTGATGGGTTTTTTGTTTTGTGATTGAATTTCTTATTTAATTTGGTTTGTTAATCTTATTTTTAAAAGTTGTAATTAAGAGAAGAATCAGCCATGGGACTCACTTGATTGGGTCCTTTTATTTCACAAGAATATTCATGTACTTGGTAAACTTTTAAAATTTAATGCTTTTACCAACTTCCTAAAAATTACAAGTAATTTTAATGGTTATTATAGTGTCTCTTATTTACTGCTCCCTCCGAATCCATTAAAAAGGTGGTAGTTGGGTATTTTAATTGATTAAATTAATTGTAAAGGGGTAGTTGAGTATTGGGAATTGAAAAAGTGGGGGTATTTAGGTAAAAAAGGATAGCCAAAAAAGGAAATGGGACAATTGGTATGATTTTGCCAAATAAGGAAATGGGACAACTAAAATGATTCGGAGGGAGTATTATTGTTCTGTTTAGTTTTGGTATATTTGTCAATGTACTATTTTAATTTTAAATATCTATAATTGTTCTGTTATAAAAATTATAATTATAATAGGTTTGATATTAATAAATTTTACATTACAAAGAATCGAATAAGATACCACTTGGTTTTAACTTTTGAGTTAAGATTAAACACATAATAAAAGTGATTGATAAATAGTATTTAAAAGTCAAATGGGACAATAATAGTGAATAGGAACGACAATAATATTTTAGAAAATTTTTCATTTAACTGGTCTTATCCTACTACAAATAAATTTATATGTAAATGAATATTAGACCGGCCCAATAAAGATGATGAAAATTTGTGTTTTTTATTTAACATATGTTGGAGTGTTGAGAAAAAACTTGTTGCTAAAGATATACTCCTATTTGGGTTCTTTTGGTCATTGAAGAAATATCTTTATTTTTGAAGTAGAGATAGTAAGCTTGGAGCCAAAATTATTAAGTTATTTGGTTTTGAATTCAAATGGACTCTAGTAATCTACTAGCTTCTAAATTTATGTGCTTTTTTATTTAATATTTGTGGAGTTGCAAATGATTTTTAATATTAAGGGTCTTTACAAAACATTTCTTTAAGGTTTTATCCAACTCTTCAAATGGTTTTTTTAAGCTTGGAGCACAATGAAGAATATATGTTAGGTTGTTTTTGAACTATTTTGAGTAAATCGTGAATTCAAAAGGGGAATTCACGAGTAAATTATGTTTTATTGTGCTCTATGGGAATTCAAATGGCTATTTTTGAACCATTTTCGTTACACTAGCTCATAAATTAGAACTCATGATACTTTGTTCTCTCATTGACAGGCAGCAAAGATGAAGCCTTTTTTGACACTCAAGGTTGGCTAGACTCAGATTGTGATGATGATTTTTATAGTGTCAATGGAGGTAATATATGTTGGGAATGATTTCAATATCTTGATTGTTCAATAATAATCCGAAATACTTCCTCTGTTCCATAATACTTGCTACTGATAGTGATATTTTCTCACACAATATATCACACTCAGTAACAAGTATTTTATACGAACGTCACAAAAATATTAAGGGGAAGGTTGTTGAAAATTGCTAGGAGGTGTTTTTAGTTGTTTTGTTATGTTGAAAGCGAGGCGGATAAGTATTGTGATTCAAACAAGAGTTAAAATAATTTGTAGGCCAAGTTCGCAGCATATACCACATTGTCACCTGTTTTTGACGGTCTGTTGTGGCTGGCTTCCGCCGGCTCATTGAAGCAACCTTTTATTCTTGTTTCTGAGCGTGGCCGATTACTACTCCCTTCTATTTACAGAGAACGAGACATTTGGGTTTTGCACTAAAACCAAGGAGGGGTGGGAACCACTTAAAAGTGAGTGGAAAACTTTTTTTCCATAAAGAGTATTGATATTTATGTGTTGTTGTCTTATTGTAGTAAGAGTAAAATGGTAAAAAAGAATAACAAAAATAGAAATGAGACATTTTCAGTGAATTGACAAAATAAGTAAATGTCTCGTTCTCTGTGAATAGGGGGGAGTACTATTAGTTATTCTTCATGATAGATCAAGTTGAGAGGATCTTTGTAAGGTGGTAAATGACATTCATGAATGAGTTATGAGTAGGCAAATAAGATCGAGGGTGGCACAAGACTATACCTCAGTTAAAGACTTGAAATTAATTACATGGTATTGTTTGATAAATTTGCAGATTTCACTCCTTCTCGTGGAAATACTCCTGTTCATGCATCAGGAACACCTCGACTAAGCAGAGTTTTTTCGCCTCAAGTCAGTAGGGCTGTTTTTGAAGGCAAACCCCCCATGCGGAGTGGTAAGTTTGGCAAATTTGTTGACGTTTCTTCTTTGTTTGTTTGTCTATATGTCCATAGTATAAAAATGTGTTAACTATCCTGAGCTGCGACGAGAGTGATGTGGTTATTGTAACGTCTAAATAAATATCGGTTGAAATCATAAAATGATAAAATATCCCTTCATATAACCTAAAAAGCGGTTTTTTACGACACGGAAAATATGAGTTTGTTTATATTGATAACCTTCACAAAACAATCGATTCGATTCGATTCGATCTGATGCGGCCTTGCTGTTACTCAAACAAAAAAGAAAATATCAGCATCTACTAATTCATATGCCCCTCATAGTACTTAAAAATATCTTGTGTGACGTCTCTGTCGGGACAGTAACTTTACCTTTTTAGCAGTTTCTGCATGTCCCTTTTAGGTATCATACACTGTTTTTTAAGATTCTTTTTTCTTTTTCCTTGTGTAGCATCAAACAGATCTCGAAGCAGTAGCTCAGTTCGTCGAAGCTTCTCATCTACTCTGACTCAAGAAACAGGATCGATTTCTGAAGTCGCCGGTGGTCCAAATCCAGATACATCCACAAAACCTAAGAGCAAAAAACTTGCCGATCTTTTTAGAGAAAGTATGAGGGAACGCGATGGTGTAGGCCTAACAGTAACATCTCCATTACCACCTAAATCGGAAAACAGAGCTCCATCTGCTCTGCGCTACTCCGTCTCGAGCACTGACATAGTCGATGACAATCTGGCTATAAAAGACAAGCCTGCGAAGCACAAACATCGCTGCTTTCCTCGATTGGTTTACGTTCGTAGCTTTAGTGAGAGTAAGAGGACTTCTACTCCTCCGACATCCATGAATGGCGATTTAAAAGCTTGATTACGATTGTGATTCGCTAGATTTTGCCTGGTGTAGGAAGATTATATGGCCTGTGTAATCTTCATGGATGAATCAAATATGGTACTATGTAATAGTACATTGTACAAAGTTATAGTGTTAAACAACTAAGCAAAGGTTTTATATAGTTTTCTAAATCTTGCCATGAGATTGTGATAAGGTATACCTTGTACAAATTGAGTGATGTTAGATGGTGTTGCTAAGAAATTGAAATAATTCTCGGCAATTATGATATTTCATGTGTATTAATAATGTTTTATACTTGTACTCTCTATATAAATAATATTAAGAATAATAATAGTAACAGGTGCTCTCTTGTGAGACCGTCTTTTGTAAAGACGACTCTTAAAAATTCAGCTAAAATCTATATTTAGAGTTGTAACGTCTTTACAAAAGACGGTTTCAAGTAAGAATTTGTGTAATAGTAATAGACGAATAGTAATAACAATAGTATTATATTTGACGGAACTAATGGTGATTCTTCAAATATGATCTTTATAGATTTTTTTAGGCATAATTGAAGTCAATAATAGGAATAATAGTGTTATATTTGAGGGAACTAATGGTGATTGTTCAAATATGGTGATTCTTTAATTATGATCTTTATAGATATTTTTAGGAAATAATAGTAACATTTTAGTATATGGAATAATGACTAATGATATACAGTATAAATAAAGAGGCATGCTCAATTTAGAGGTAGAAAAGGTCACAGTAATTTGTATTAATATATAAAAGATAGATCACATATACTATTATTCCAACGCATATGAAGGAAGAAAATTTGTTTTCAATCTTACTAAAATCACATATAATATTCCAACGCATATAAAAATATAATCTCCTTAATCTTAAATAGGCAAAATTAATAGTCAAACTTATTGCAATTGCATGCATTAATGTATAGTAATTTTGTCGTAAAAGCTACAATCATCATACAATCATACAATACTATAAAAATATTGGAAAATTACAAGTGTCATCCTCTAAGAAGGTATCATATCATACAAAACTATAAAAATATTGGAAAATTACAGTGTCATCCTCCAAGGAGGCATGACAAATATTAGTATTATTTTAGTTGATGATAGTTTATAACATGACAATATTTACCTAAATTAGAATGTAATTATTTTTAAATTTAGAGCTAAATTATGTATATTTGAATTATACTATATTAAATATTTTAAATTTAGAGCTAATTAGGTGCGTTATGTCGAAATGCTATAATAAATTATACTCCATACTATACCTAATTTAGCTCTAAATTTAAAAATAATTACATTCTAATTTAGGTAAATATTTTAAATTTAGAGCTAAAATATATATTAATTATTTGAATTAAATATAAAATAAAAAAAGAAATTATCATTGTCATGAATATAGGGAGAGTATATTTGGGAAAAATAAGAGATTATGAGGTTATATTTGAGAAAAATGATTTAAATAGAAAGTATTATAAAATAGACTAATATTTAAAACTACCCGTTATAATAGGGTGGACAAACATAAAAAACAGAGGGGTACTATTTACCATTACAAGAGGTTTTTGCTTCATTATGTACCTTGAGTATGCAATTATCCATCACCATAACATAACACAGGTGGATATTTAACATTATAATTTACTTTTGGAATCACTATTTGTATTTACCTCTAAAATAGTAGAACTAAATGATAATGAGAAACATTTACTTGATTACTAAAAATACTAAAACAAAAATGCACAAAATGATGAAGCGAAATAAGAAACAATATATGTAATGTAAAATACCAAAACCGTTAGTGACTCAATAAATAAAGCATCTGCATGTGGAGTAAAAGGTTTAGAGTTCCATCCCTACTGGGTGCAGGTATCAATTGAGGGGTTTCTTGACTGCGCGCAACTCTCTTTAGTCCCTCCTTGTGGGAACGGGTATGATTTGTCCGAACCCTACATGTGCGGAATATTAGGAGTGTCCTTCACCTCATTTTTATAAGTAATTTAAAATGCAAAAACCAATAAATCTTAATAGTCATGAGAAAGGAAGAAAAAATTATTTGATACCTAAAGAAAAAAATAGGCCTCGACTATTAGTGATATTATTAGCCTTTTATTATCACCGACAAAGATATAACGGCTAGTCTCCTGAGAGACCGTCTTTCTAAGAGACGTCTCTCAGGTCCAATCCATTAAAGTTTATTGCCTATATTTGCTCTACATTTTCCCTAATGGGTCAACCCAATTAGATATGGTCTCTCACAAAAATTTTTGAAGATATAATTACGTACATCTGACTCCTCCAAACCTCACTTACATCAGAGTCAGAGTTATTTTACGACCTTGGGGTAATATAGCATGTGGTGTTATTCAAACAGTCACAACTCACAACATAATTTTATTTACACAATTTAGTGGAAAAGGATCTTGCTAGTTGCTACATTACAGTTCATACATCTATACAATTCTCCTAATGCACAATGCTATTCATGATTCGGCATCCCAAACTTCTCGAAGGAGTTGATATCTACTGGCAAATTTCTGTTTATTTTGCACCACTTTCCATTTTTGTTTCACTTCAGGCAATACATACGGATCCTCGCTTAGAATCGCGTGGAGCGGTGAATCTAGTTCATCTAATTCATCATCACTAGTGTTTGACCTTCGAAGCACCGATCCACTCCTTCGTAACTGAGATGGACTTTGTGTGCCCGAGTTAATGCCAATCGCACTGGCGAGTGAGGATGGTAGTGGTGGGGAGTAGAATACCGCAGGTGCTGTGCATGGACAGTTAATGATCAATCCTTCATCTTCGGCATTAATGATATTCTGCGTAGAGTACGAACAATCTTAGCGACATTTTGATGCGTTAAAGTTTGATGGTTTTTGTGTTGTATCCACACTTTTAGCCCAAATGCTTTTGAGTGAGAGGGCATGTTAGAGTACATTACATATCCCGGGGCCTCAACCATCAACTTAAACTTTTGGTTGAGTTGGTTCCTTGACATGGTATCAAAAGCCAACATGGCAAGAGGTCACGGGTTCGAATCTCAATCAACCCTTATTTAAGTTGGAATATTTAGCGCCAGGTATGAGGAGGGTTTGTGCTACATCCACACTTATATCTCAAAGGCCTCAACCATCAATTTAAACTTTTGGTTGAGTTGGTTCCTTGATGGTTTTGAATTTTGTACATAAAAGAAAAACAACAAAGATTCATATCTGATTTCACCAACGAACCTCAGTATCGAGTGCTTCAAAGACAGCATCTGGGATCGGGTCTGAGCAGAACTCATCAGGAACAAAATTTTCGAGAACCCTTTTAATTAGTTGGGTACCGAATGTAGGGCATACCTGCAAATACAAAATTAACCAAGATTAACTGCAAGAATTTGAGAGTTTACTCACAAATCGCAAGATGGAATTAAGAAGGGTAAAAAGTCGAAACCTCTCGTCTGATTGACTCACTAAGTAACAAGTCCTTCGGGAGCATCATGAGGTCACTTAGTGATTTAAGAAGATGGAAAGATGTGAAGGAATCACATTTAACGCCCTTACTGTCATCTTCATCATCCTCCCTTTCTTCTTCGAGTGGATCATCATCATCGATTCCAAATAGGTCGGTTAACCATCTAGACCAGTTTCCGATCTGCGAATCACTCATAAAGTGACGGGGAAAATCAAATCATGACATCGAAGAAACATATATTATAGGTGTGGAATTAGAGACTTCATACTGCGTTTTTAAGCTGTGCGCCAGAACCGAAGCTTGATTTCCCGGCTGGAACTGGGAGAACCTTGGCATCACTAATAGGGTCAGAAACAGGATCAGTTGGAATATCATCGACAGATTCTCGGAGAATAGCATTGAACATTGCTACATCTAATCTTGCCACACATTGCTCCATTATCTACATCGATTATGGCAATGAATTAGTCAATTAGTCACCGTTAGATCGTGCAATCATCCAAAGTCCAAAAAGACGAAGATATTAATGAAATATAACAATGCCAAGGCCTTAATCCCTACATATGGGATCGGTCAAAAAAAATGAAATCAGAAAAAGTTTGATAGGAATCTTGAAGATTTACAACACCAAATAAAATTCTAAAAACATCAGAAATCCGTCTCCAAATAGAATTCTAAAATGATTAGAAATCCTACTTCATATACCATCTTATACTTGTTTTCCAAGGCACCCACATCTTGACCCACCAAAATCTTCACACGATACTTTTTGATACCTTGAGACTCAAGGCACCATTCTCAACAATGTGTAAATATGTAAGGGTGGATGTGTGCGTATGTATAAGTGTACACGTGTGTGAATTAGTATGTGTATGTATATGTACATGTACATGTTTATCTATATATGTGTGTATATATGTATGCGTGTATGTGCGTATATACAAGTGAGTATTTTAAATGCCCCTCTTTTCTTTCTCCTCCTTAATTTATGTGCCAAATGTTTGGTTGAAAGCTTTGTGAAACAAGAAGGTATACATAGTATATATCATGTAATCGTTCGTGAATTTTCCTAGCTTATTTTAGTATCTCAGCGGAAAGTATGAAGAAATTAGATAACTAACCAATTTAGCTAGCACCGGCAAACAGCCACACTCATGACCACCGGCTCGGAGGGGACAAAGCCTCTCACAAGCTTCCTTGAATGCCTTGTTCCAGAGCTCTAACGAAAAGTTGACCTGCTCATGATCACCCGAAGAGGATGACCTCCTATACTTTTTAGAGATGCCCAAATCGACTAATTTATCAATCATCTGAGCAGCTGCGGGCTGCATGTGTGGAGTCAAAGTCTGGCAAGAAAAACTTGAATCGGTCACTCATATTCAAATAAACTAATCACACGAATTTGAAGAGACCGGGAAAAAGAGATAAGCAAAGGACCTGCCACCAAATAGATTCTACGATTCGTGAAAAGATCCAAGATTCGACTTTTTGTAATGCAGACACAAATGTGTGTAGATCATCGAAATCTTGAAAACTTCCTTTTATAGAATTTTTATTAGCTTGTGTATCGGAGGAAAGTTTCCACTTTAGTATAGAGGATTTCTGATTTACTCCCTTTCCAACTCTATTCCTTTCTGCTGACGAGCTAGCGGATACAGGCAACTTATCCTCTGCAAAGGCCTCACTGACAATTGCCCGGAGCACAACACAGTTTGACAACCAAAAGGTCAACCTGCAATAAAGTGTGTAAAGAGAGTTTCCGAGAAAATATGGGAAAGTAAAACGAATAAAATGATCTCCAAAGCTTCCAGGGGATGATTGGTAAGGGTATATCATGTGAACAAATTATATCCCAGAAAACAAGAAAAGTTAACTAAGTGACACAACACGCCCTTTCAGCACAAATCCCATTATACAAAACACCTTAAGGATAAATTTAATATATTCAAAGGTAGTACAATGCGTTTCAAATACGACGATAAAAAGTCTAGATGAACAGCTTTAACCTGCTGGTCAGTATTTGAATGTTCCACATCATATCATACGTACAGCTCACTATCACATGATTCACTAATCTCTTGCGAATCGCGAATCAAAAAAGTGAGTTATGGTCGGTTTTGGGCCTAGGGTCATTTTGAGCGAATCTCAAATTAAAAAAACGAATTAACTGGCGAATTATGTTACATACTACAACTATCCCTTTTATTAAGCCTTACACTTACAAAAAATACTATTCATGCAATCGTCAAATGACCAATTGAGAAACAAAACTATAGCTAGGTAGGAGGGTTGGGTGGTTGATTAAAAATCCACAATTGGAAATCAATTGATCAAACTAGTTTATTACTCAATAAAAAACAAAGGACATATAGTCTGCTATAATCCATAGACAAAAAGCTCACACTCGTGATTTTTTTACGAACGATGAAATTGGGTTGACATTATCCTTTGTTGCCTATTCTACAATATGTCAATATCCAACAAGGTCGGTGAAAAGTTAGAAATATTTTCAAGTATCAACCAACATGGTGATTCTTTTACAACTTGATTTTCCTCGTCACAAGATAGTTAGCCACTCAAAAGAGAATACAAACACATAAGACAACCAAGTATAGCGGTATCAAACTGCAATTTATGCGTAGTATTAGCCTATTTAGTAATAATACTATATAAAATTTTGTAACGAGTCCCAAGAACATCGTCTACAAGTTTCCATTTTGCTTCATAAATTTACCTGACCATATTTAAAAGGGGATAGAGAGAGAAATTATTATTTACGAAAGAATAATATATCATTCTATTGCGGTTGCCGATAATTCTGACCATATAATAAACGTGCTGCATAGCAATCACCGAGTCAAAAAATTTTCCCAAGCATTGATTTCAATGAATAAAAGAAAAAAGCAGCAGAAACTTACCTAGGAACATCATTTCCGCAAGCTTTTGCCACAATAATTAGTCCTGAGATTGCGCTTTGTGCGGCGCTTGATCTCTTCACTCCTTCAGCTCGAAGATATAACCTAGAAAGGCGCCTTGCAGGCGCATGAACCTTATTAGTGGAACTTCCATGCTCCGCAGCCACGGAATATAGAGAAACCTCAAGAGCAGCGGCTTCTCTCAACTCCCTCTCCAATATCTTTATCTTTTGTTCTAATTTGAGGGTTTTACCATCAGAAGAGTAACTTCTGTTTTCTGAGGTCTTCATTTCCTGCTTTAAAGTGCTTCCAGAGAAACCTCCGGAAGGACTGTTGCTTCTAGAAGAATCCATCATGGATCGAACAGATTTCACATGCCTAACTCTATCCCTCATGATATGTGAATCACTTCCAGACAAAACATGGTTTCCGTTTACATCCAGTGGAAGAATATCACATGGTGGATTTCCAACTATGTGTTCTTCCACTACCGGGATTTTCCGATCATTGTTTTTGTGCATGTCCCCATCCTTGATCTCCACATCATCAGAATTTTGCTCACTCTCCCTTGTGGATTGAACTAAAATATCATTTTCAAATTTATGTTCGCCGGGTGCTTCCTTTGAATTTCCTTTAGCTTCAGCGATTGACGGATTTTCATTTGACATCGAAATAGAAAGTCCTTGATCTTTTAAACTAGCAATTTCGTCTGAGACTTGTCGACTACTTTCATGAGCTTGTCCTGATGTAGAAGACTCATTTTCCAAGTTCGATTCCGAGTCTAACTCAGAGGTATCGGACAAAGAATGTGATCTATCATTTGGCTTCTCCTTGTTAGACGAAAACTCTGAAAACATAGGGTGAGATATAGAATAAACTAACATTCGACACTTCCATTTAATCAATAATCTAACAATGATTATACATGGGACAGCTTCTGCTAGAGATGTATGATTATCCAGTATTTAATACTAACCTGCATGCCGCTTTCCCCTACTTGAGCCATTCTGCAAAAAGTCGTGAAACCGATAAATATTTTCCACTAAGAATGAGAAAAGTTCATCTTACAAACACAACTAAAAGCCGCGCACATAGCATCCCTCCATCCTTACCCTCAAACCCTCCTAGCATCCCTCTATCCTTCGCCTAGGATCATACAAATCTAAGTTAATACACTTCATATCACAACTATCAGTTTTTAGATAGAAAGAACACGTAGCATATTGGATTGGGAACCGCAGAAAAGATGATATTTGACGAACAATACAAAAATCTGGATTTGGATAATCTTAAAGATCGGCTCAGTGTAAATGAGACAAGTTGGATTTGATATGATAGTTTGGAGCTACATGAGTTTTGTGAGAAAATAATTTTAAGTTTGCTTAAATATCGAGGAAAAGATGAAAGAGAATCGTTTAAAATAGTTTGACCGTGTACAAAGACGGGATATTTCTAGGGACTTAAAGATGGCGAGAAAGACCAAAGATGATATGTAAGGTAGGAGTAGAAAGAAATATGAAGGTTTTAGACTTACAGGCTAAGATGGTAGAAAAGTAGAATGAATGGAGAAGAATCTATGTGAATGATACTAAATATGAACTTTTAGTTCATTTGGCTGACCCAATATTTTGGGATTAAGGGTTTGGCACCGTTGTGTAGTATGTAGGCACAATGAGTTCATATTTAATTTAAGAAAAATAATGTTTAACATCTTTTAGTGAGATATAACATCTACCCAAGACATTTTAGGTTTTTTTTAGAAAGATAGGTATAATTTTAATTACAAAAACAAAGAATTATTAATAAGCTTGAACAAGCTAGTCAACTTCAAGATAAGCTTGAGATCGATTAAGGGGATATCTCGCAAATGGATAAGTTGATTTGATCACGTTGCCAAAATCATATTAACAAGTTGTTTCAGCCAACTAATTTACCAAATACTAGCATTAGATGTTTTATACTAAATAAGCTAAAATCGTCCAACGAGCTATTTTGCAAAAACCCCTTTAATCCGTAAAATCAAATCAATCAAAGTTGAGCCCAATCGGAGTTCGAATTTGCTCAAGTATTATAAACAATCAACAAAGGTGAAAGCAGGGAGACAAACATCTAGCCAGAGATTAATAAGGAAGCGAAAAATTACAATAAAAATCAGATAAATGCAGGGATACCTCCTTATTTTGTGAAGGTGAAGCTCCATTTGACTCTAGAACTGATGAAGCATTGAGTGAGGAATGTGATGAAACATCATCATCGGTGAAGGAAGCAACCTCAGCTTCATCAGCATACTCCTCACTCATTAACGCGGAAACTGATTCTGCGTCATTCTTGTCAAGCGATGCTTCTTTGGCTAATCTACCCCTCAACGATACACCTGAACTTGATCGAACCTTATCATAAGCTTGTATTCTAAGGTTCAAAATTGGTTGTATTGTGTTCCTAAAGCTCCTGGTACAATTCATGGGAGCACTTACACTCGTTACTTCTCGAACAACGCCATAGTCCGCCAAATCCACGATTGCAGTCCCCAATAACTGCCCTTTCACCGTCTTGTCTCTACGAGGTTCATACAAGTTCAATTCTAACAAGTTCTTGTGAAATATATCTACATCACCTCCGGTTTTGACAGACATATCCCTAGACAGAGTAGCAGAAAGTCTAAAAGATTCATTGAACACAATCTTTCCGTCCTCAATGGAAGGAGCCACAGAACTGGTAGACCCAGAATTACGTTCACCGTTTTCCCATTGGATCAAGACGGAACGTACATTTTTTAGTGATTGTGTAGGAGGCCAAGGCTTAATATCTTGAACATGAATCAAGTAATCCACCTGAATACTAGGCCCTCTCCTAGTCTTGTTCCTGAGACCTAAAACCATTGCTAGGCAATGCTGACTGTTGCACCAAAATCTCAACCAACTGGTTTAGGCAAACATCAAAGTTAAAATGTCCTTTAGTTTAGTAATAACAAAGTATAACAAGATACACAATAAACCCAGTTAGGAAACCATTTGTAGGTACATACATGAAAACATCTACAATAACAATATCAGCAACTTAACACTAACGTCCCATTTGGTTGACGGTACTAATAGGTGGTAATGGAAATGATTTGTTGCGTAAATTTTAATGATATGTATCAGATCATTCCTATGGTAATGAAAGTTTGTAATAAAAAAGTTTTTTTTCACAATTTTTCATTACCATCTAATACTATATGATTATGAAATGAATTTTGTGCAGAAAATTGAGATTGTTGAAGGAGAATAAGCATTGCCAAGAGATATTCCTTCCAAAACTACACTAACTTTCCATTACCATTCCCTATCATTTAGTACCGATTACAAAACAGGTCGTAACTGTCTTACACTGGATAAGAGGAAATGGAGGGAAAGGAAGCAAGGGAAATGGAGGAATTGCATTCCCCTCTTTTGGATACCAATAGGGAAAGGGGAGGGAAATGAAAGGAAGGGTATTGAAAAGAAGTAATCCTTCACATTATAAACAAACAAATCCTTCCAATTTGTAGGGAAAACACATCAATTCCCCTCCCCTCCCCTTCCCTTCCCTTTCCTTCCCTTTCCTTCAATGTTATCCAAACATGGTGTTACTCAAAGTACAAAAAAACATGGAATATCTCAGAAGAAATAATTTTTTCAGCAAAATAAAAAACACCCACCAAATAAAAAAATGCAAGAAAAGAGAAAACCAATCAAAATCTCAAACAGTCAGCAAGACAATAGAACACACCAGTCTACAGTTGAAGAACAGTAAGTGATATGAAAGCAAGAAATACAGCTTGCATTTCCAGAAACTAAAGTTTTGATGGGTAATCTATAATCACCCAATAGATCTACTCAAAAAGATGATGAATTTGAGTGTAAATTATTGAAAAGTGACCTAACAAAAGCAAATGGTCCAAAGAATCATACTAATAACGGAATAATGTAATTAACCCATGATTAAAAATGGAAAAATAGAGGTTGAAGTGAGAAAAAAAGGAAAGTACTCACCAAAATCAGAAAGAATTCCTGCAAAAATAGGTTGATTTGAGAAATTAGGGAAAATGGAGTAAAGATTAAAGCAAACCAAAACAGAAAATAGTGGATTATAGGCTTATAGGGGCTTGTTGTTGTACACTTCTACTTCAATGAACCACACAAGTGACGAGTAGAGACTGACAGTCGGACAGTACCACTGAAGTCGGTGACCACTAACTATTGACTCCGACAATCATTTTTTATTGGAAAAATTAGGCAGAATAATCCAATATATTCGTGATTTTCCAATAATTATTTTACTATTGATTAATGAGAAGATCTTGATAAATAACGGTTATTTGTGAGGTTAATAAACCACCCCTCACGTGGTATAATGTGATAGGATGAAAGTTTTATTATTTTAATTCATCATTTTTGATTTTATTTATTTTAATGTTATTTTTTTGTCTTTTTATGGTGATTTACAAATCACGGTTATTGATTAAGATTTTTTAATTGATTAACTATAAATAATCCAAACTTTGAAGGGTATTTTTCTAGGGTTAACTCGGTAATTGGATGACTTACTATACTAAGTTTTATTTTTAAAAAAAAAGATAAATTAAAATAAAATGTCGATAAAAAAATTTTAATTTAGAATTTTTTATGTAAATTTTTAAATTTGTTTTCTAATTTTAAATTAATTTTTAGTTTACCATTTTGATGAATTAGCTACTATAGCAGGTCATTAGGTTACCCAAGTTTACTCTTAGCAAATACCCCTAAAGTTGGAATTATTCATGGTTAATCGATACGTGGGATTATTGTAGGAAAATAATGAAAAGTTTTGATTATTCTAGGTAATTTTTTCTTTTTTATCGATTATTTGTGAATCACAAAAAGTTTAGCATTCTTGCGAATTACAATTTTAATTTTTGTTTTTTTGTAAAATTCAGCTATTAAAGTATCAAAGTTTAGCAAAAACATTAAAGATTGTGATTTGGAAACGTGCTAAATTTTAATTAAGGCTGTAATAGGCAAATTATTCTTTTGATTCATCTTTTGTCTATTTTGTTCATTTGAATTTGTTGCGTTATCTTCTCACGTAAAAATTTATTTCAAACGTTCTATTAGAGACTGACACTCTGACAGTACCACTGAAGTCGGTGACCACTAGCTATTGACTCTGACAATCGATTTTTTATTCGATTATTTGCAAATCACAAAAAGTTAAAAATAGTGAATTACAATTTTAATTTTATTTTTTTGCAAATTTTAGCTATTAAAGAATCAAAGTTTACATTTTTGAAGAAAACAGAATTCGACCATTTTAGTGGTTGGAATTCTGTGATTTGACTTGAACGTCGTAAATTTTGATACTTTGGTAGTTGTAATTAGCAAAAACCATTAAAGGTTGTAATTCGAAAATGTGCTAAACTTTAAGGCTGTAATATGCAAATTATTTTTTTATTTATCTTTTGTCTACTTTGTTCATTTGAATTTGTTGCGTTATCTTCTAACGTAAAAATTTATTTTAAACGGTCTATATGCTACTCAAGGGATTTGCACAAAATTTTGTATAAGGGAAAATTCCATATTTTAATAGGGTATAATAGATGAGGTTATGTCTAATGATTATTGATTAATCTAATAGAGACTAATAAATTGTAGGTTTTATTAGAGTATTGTAGGTTGAGTAATGATCAAAAGAGATTATATGACAATTAACCGAATGTCGGACTAAATTTAGAGGGAAGGAGTAGATTCGTAAATATCTTATAGAGCACATCTCGAAATTAACGTACTAGACTTGAAATAAACTGCATGTAAAATTCAAATCATATTGTCAAGATATTTACATACACACAAGAACTAAAATTAATCTGACTTGTCTTATAGTACTAGAAATCCGTTTGAACACATAAATGTATCCCTCTAGTTTTTTATTTTAGTTGCCTTTTGAATTTTGATTTATTGGTTAAAAAAATATATCTAGTTAATGACTTTAACGTCAGGTGAAAAGCTAACTTTAAGCCAAAATTAAATAAAACTAATTTGAGCATTTTTACTAATTGACTTTTATTTTTTGTTTGCCTATTTTTTCTAATAAATAACAAACAATTGATACCTAATTTACTAAACATTTCTATAGTTATAGCCCGTTTTTCAGTTATCTTAAAAGCTAAATAAAAGGCAGTTCTTCAAACTAGTCAAACAAAGCAAGTGCACATAAATTCTGCATGCACTAGAATTAAATAAACTACTATATTTTATTTTAGGCTTACTTATTTTTATTTTGTAAATTTAATCCAAGTATTAAAAATAACATATATATATGTATATATATATATTATAATATATATGTATATATGTATATATATGATATATATTATATGTATATATATATATATATATGTATATATATATATATGTATATATATATATATGTATATATATATATATATATATATATATATATATATATATATATATATATATATATATATATATATATATGTATGTACATCTATATTGAATTGTAGTTACAGAAATAAATCTCTAAGACAATTAAAAGTCATTTGTCAAACATATCAATATAGCAAAATAAAAAAAAAGAAAAAAAAAGAGGAGTAATTTAAGTTGTTTTTCATTATTTTGTGCACTTTCGAAAATTATGATCAATAAGTTTGAGAATAAACTTTCATTATGAGGGCATGAATAGATTTAATGTCACAATGGTTTTAAAAATACTCTATTTGGGTTGAATAGTATACTTCTTTATTTGAATAATTAGTTAAATCTTGTTATATTTTGGTATAAAAGTATTAAATTTATTAAAATTAGGGGTTTTTAAACATTACAACATCAATTTTTTCATAAATTATTGCCATCAACATTAAAATATGTAAGCTTGAATAAAATAGAAATTTTAAAAGAATTATACATAAAATAAGCTTAATAATGAATAATAGAACAGAGGTAGTATTTCATATGAAAAATCAATTTACGAATATCTGATAGTTCAAGTTGCATCCAAACTTATACCTACTCTATTTCATTATACCTGCAACTGATAATGACATTTTTTCGGCCTACACAACATGTTACTATCAGTTGCAAGTATTTTAGAACGGAGGTAATAGCAGCACTAGCAAATTAATGTTACTTTATTGGGGGTAATTAATGAACTATTACATATTACATTCATGATTAGTAGTAAGAAGTATGAAATTTTACAATATGTACCACATTTTAGTGAATCAAATCATAAGCTATGTTACTCAAACTCTTCATTTTGCTTACGTATTTGTGTCCGATCATGCTCGAACATTGGGACAACACTAATTAGACACTTCAATTAAGACGTAAAATTGAATATTTCGACGTCATATGTGACACTTAGACACATACCAGTATTCCACATTCGTACGCGAGTCCAAGTAACAGAGATCACAAGTAATTGAAAAAAGGTGAGTTGTGTTGAACTTGAGATAGAAGTATAGCCGATAAGAGTTCATTCCAAGTATCGGGAACACCAGGAAGACACCAATGCGAGCAATCATTGCCTTGGTTACCATCCATTCCATAAATAGAAGGGTGTCCATCTTTTCTTAATTGGGATAGGCTTGTTATGTCTAACAAATTAACCTTTGTTGACATATTA
The DNA here is from genome assembly GCA_019425755.1 of Amaranthus cruentus. Taxonomy (NCBI): domain Eukaryota; kingdom Viridiplantae; phylum Streptophyta; class Magnoliopsida; order Caryophyllales; family Amaranthaceae; genus Amaranthus; species Amaranthus cruentus. Next base: position 10,699,109 of record CM033460.1, read on the forward strand.
CCCAATATTTCCTTGACTACTTCAACTGGTGGTAATAAGCTTGCATATGTGGGTCCCATAATAGGTCTTGTTTCTCCTTTACAATTTCCTGACGTTGAATTCCACTCTTGAGATCTACACATTAATAAAAAATAATAATAATATATCTGAAAAAGTAAATTATAAAATATAATAAAAGATGAAAATAACAAAATATATTTTGATGCGTGTTTTAGTGATAAATTTCAATTTTTATGTTTAACTACCTTTTTTTTTAATTAATATCTATGATTTACCAGTCATCACAACAAATTTAACTTTTGTGACATTAGATTCAGTGGCATTAAATAAATGCCACTGATTTATATTTTTAATGTAATAATTAAAGTTCCACTATAAAGTAATTTAGTGACAGTTTATTTGGTCTTTAGTGGCATATGTAATTGTTATGTTTATTGTGGCATTTGTGAGAAATGTCATTAGATCTTATGTCGTAAAAAGCTTTAATGTGATTTTTTATTCTGCTGTTAAAGGGTCTAAATGTCACTAAAACCTCTATATATACTAGTAGAGATTTGAAATAGCGACATTTAAATTAAATGTCACTAAATATATCCACTAAAAGCAAATTATGTTGTAGTGAGTGTCGGTTCTATGCCCACTCCGGCTAACCGACCGCCTAGAGCCCCAGAAATAAAGGGCCTCAAATGTTAATTGGTGCTACAGGCTCGGTTATGGGTAACACTTTTAAAGTGATTTGTTAGTAAATTCTTTTTATATTTGAAGTAATTTTAAAATTTAATTTTACAATACGTATTGTCATGAATTATTTTTCTTGGAGTAGAAAATTTTTTATATTTTGATATAATCAAGGGCCCAATTTTAAAAAACATCACAAAAATAAATAGGATCTTTAAAATTTTTACTCTGCCTCTGCACTTCACCCTTTTATGTAGCATTTTTAGTGAAATGTAGCAATAGCAATTGGTAAAATAATGAAGGTAGTAAAAGATAAATCAATTAAAGTATAATTAAATAATCACGTTAAAAATTAATACTCCCTTCAATTTTTTTCAATTGTCCCATTTTCTTATTTGGTAAATTCATATCAATTGTCTCATTTTCTTTTTTTTAATGATTTTTTTATCTAAATATCCTATGTTCACACAAGTAATGACCAAAATACCCCCACTTTTATTACTTACAAGTTAGAAGTTACAATACCCCAACAACCACTTTTCCAATTAATTTAATCAATTAAAATATTCCAACAACTACCATCTTTTTGGTAGACCCCATTCCACTCTTAATATTCGTATCCAACCAAATGAAAAAATTAAAAAGAACTGAAGGGATATATTTTATAAAATCTGTCTTATAATGAGACAACAAAACATTAAATTTTACCTGTAGTGAGTGGGTGAAATGCCTTGAAAGAAAACTTGAGTATTTTTGTTATTGGCATATTTATCCACCCATTTAGACCACGTTGTCAATCCATATTTATAAGCAGCCATGCGATCCATGTCCTTATATACCTTGCCACTTTTTCGGATGTAATCCCATCTGTCTCGGCGAAACGACCACAAATAAGGAGTTTATATTCTTAAAATATATATAAAAAGTACTATTTAACTTATGTATGTGATATGTCTCTCGATATAACTATCTCATATAACTATTTATGTGTATTATCTTCATTTATTTTAACTTGTACTATATTGACTTTTATCGATTATAAAAATTCACCAATAAAATTCTATTAAATTCATCTCAATTTACAACCTAATAATTTGATTATCAAATCATTGACTATATGGTTTTCATATTGTCAAAGTAGCAATAAAATAACAAAAAAAACACCTATTTTTTAGGAGTAACCCTAAATAAATCAAATATTTTAAACATTTTGAATTAATATATATAATTGACATTTTTAAATTGTAATTTTAGTGTCATGCCACATGATCAAAGTTTTTTCATCATCCTATGAATTTGCCTCATTTTTTAATTTTCGTCTTTTTTAATAACTTTGCCACATTTTATTTTTGCGTAATATGATCAAAGTAATTTTACTTTTTATATTTCCTCTTATTTCTAAATTTTTCGATATGTTAACTGATTATAGTATTACCCGGTGTGGTTCCCTGTATGGACCCACCAATGCCAAGAGTTGAAGATGAGGAAGTCCATCCCTTTCCAAGCATTTCCATTCTTTATGGAGTCAAGGTTTAATACCTTTCCTATCTTCTCACTTACAACATCTACCAAGTATGGGGTACGATATAGCATCACTGAAAAATTGTATTCCTATATTTCAATACACAAATTAAATCAAATCAAATCATCTGTTAGAGTATATAACATATTTTTGGGCCTCAACCATTAGCTTAAGCTTTTCATTGAGTTGGTTCCTTAACATGGTATCAGAGCCAACATGACAAACGGTCACGGGTTCAAATCTCAACCACCCCTCATTTAAAGTGAAATATTCATTGTCTATGCGCATCCACACTTCTTGCCCAATGAGCTCTCGTGTGAAGGATACTCTAACATCATCACCATATATCATTATCATCAATTAGATAAACTAATCTTTGACTTATATAGTGAAATATATATGATTACTAGTTAGATACTCGTGTAATGCACGATTTATGTAAAATCTAAAATTTATGAAAATTTATGTTCAAATGTAATTCATGATTATTTATGATTTGTAAATTGAATTTATGAAGTTTAATGACCATTGTTAAAAATATCTTTTAAAATATTGGATAAATCGAGTTGTAATATAAAAACTTTTAAAAATTTAAAGATGATAATTACTTTGAATGATTTATTAAGTAACAACTTTTTTTTGATATAATAGAGCAATTTTCAAATAATTGGGTATAATGTAAATATTTGTGCAAGTAAATAAATTAAACATATGAGAAAAACCACATATACCTAATATTGTCGATAATAATTAAACATTTGATTTACAAAATGTTTTTGGTTTATAGAAAATATCTTACAAAAATAATATATCAAAATTTGTTTTTTATTTTAATAATTACTTATTAATAACTAATTATATTGACAAAAAGTCACCCAAATTTATTTTGATTGATTTGGTGCCACTATTAGGCTATCACTAAATGTTGGGTCAAAAAGAGAAATTTCTTTTAAAGCTAAGGCTCGACTGTATGACAAACTATTATAATAATTCTTAGTAGTTTATTTTGAAGCTAAGAAATTTACAAATTATCAAATAATTGGGTATAAAGTAATATTTGTGTAAGTAAATAAATTAAGCATGTGAGAAAAACCATATATACCTATATACTATTACCGATAACAAACAAATATTTGATTTACAAAAATTTTTAGAGTTACGGGTTTACTATATAGCAAGTCATTGTAGGAAAATTATACTAGTATTCCTCAATCAAAATAAAATTGCGTGACTTTTTGTCAATATTAGTTATTAATAAATAATTATTTAATAAAAAAAATCATACTAGGATATTCATCGGTAATTTAAAAAAAAAATTCGAGTTACGGGTTTACAAAATATTATACTCCAACCTAAAAGCAATTTTATTTTGATTGACTTGGTGCCTCTATAGCAAGTCATCTGGTCACCGGGTTTATTATAGATATTCATGGTTAATCAATACGCGAGATCATTGTAGGAAAATCACGAATAGATTGAATTATTCTAAAAATTAAAAGTTAATTACCTTAATGGAATAAGTAGAGAGGGGGCCTTTTACTTTAAGCTTGTGAGTAGAATATGGAAGAGATGCCTGCAACATGCAACTTAATGACTGCCATTGATCAAGACTTAAGGAGTCTCCAACAAACATCATCTTCTTTCCCTTCAACTTATTTACAAAGGCTTGCCCATCAAATCTAATTAATAAAAAAAATAAATCACCATAACAAATAATTAGTAAAATTAAATACATTTTTCGTGTTTAGTGGATTTTTTCATTATTCTAATGTCATTAAACGATTTTGTTTAATTATGGTCATAATCATGGTCATCAGCCTAGCATCTCGTATAAAGTTAGAGACTAAGAGAGAAAAGATAGCGGACAGATCATACCGTAATTAAAAAAATTATATGACAAATATAGCCACCTATGGCATCAAGGATTTGCAATTTATTATTATTATTATTATTATTATTATTATTATTATTATTATTATTATTATTATTATTATTATTATCTAATGATGCTATATGGTCCCCACCAAACTACTAACCTATGACCTATGCAAAGTTTAAGAGTCAAGTGTACTTATTTGAAACCTTCTAACTCGTTAAATGTATGCGACCCTAGCATTATATGCAATTTCATATAAATAGTTCGATTAATTAGTCATATGCAGATAGTGTATACATGCATTAATATTGTAACTTAGACCAATGAATCAACTTAAAATGTTTGTTGAGTTATATTGAATTTAATTTAAAATAATGCAACTTATTTTTAGGATAACGTATCGTCTGTTAAAGTATATAAAATATATTAGGGATTAAGCATGTCTTAGACTTTGAATTGATTTGTTACATGTATAAGAAGCTTGGACAAAAGAAGACGATTTAAAATCTCAATCACCCCCTCAAGTTCAAGTGGAATATTTTGCACCTAATATCATGAGGAGAGTTTGTCAAAATATATAAGATACTAGTATATGTCCCGTGCAACGCACGGATATGTTAGTTTATTAAGTTATGTAAAAAATTTATTACGTATAATTGTTTATTTTTCAAAACTAACCATTATACTGATCAAAACTATATATTGCTAACTAAAACGATTATAAGTAAAATAATTCTATTTTACTGATTAAAATAATATTTACTAATAAAAAATAATTATTGTGCAAACATTATATCAAACTTCCTTCTATGAAATAAATATACGGTATACTCATACACAAACAATTTATTGATGGCATCCTCAAAATTTATACTTCTATAATTTTCTTTATCATAATTATCCTTTTAAAATTATTCTAAATAAGATTTTAGTTATTAGTTTGTAAATATTGAAGTTAGCTGAATAATTAAGTTGAAAATTGTTTTGACGTTACATAATTTAAGAGTTTTTAATTATAACCTTATTTATAGTTAACAACTATTTTATATTCTATTTATTTTTGTATCGTAATAAAAAAGATATAATTAATAGTATAGTCATTTAATTTACTAAAATGAAAGCTACCAAAAAAATTTTTTTTCTTAAAAAAGTGTACTTTAAAAATTAAAGGTTTTAAAATTGACTTTCTTCTTACTATTATTATTCATTAAGAAATAAAATTTAATTAAAACACAAAGTTTCCATATTTAACTACGTCAAATTTAGGAGGAAAAAAATTATATATAAATGTGACATGTGTCATATTCTTTTATTGTTTTAGTAGAATGTATGATTCTAGGGCTTCAACCATGCATAAGTTAAACCTTTTGATTTAGTTGATATTCTATCGGATATCATCTTTGCATATAGAATTTGAAAAACATATAAAAAATACCTTGGCAAATCGCAATGGTTAGGCTTCCACCTATAATTAAGGTAGAATTTATCTGGACGACCATTAGACAGGCAATCGAACTCTTTGCTAATGAAGGGACATGTAGAGGAGTCATAATAAGGTGTATTAGCATCATCATACTCCCAAGTCCCTTCAAAAATATTGCATTGATTAGGTCTATTAAGAATTAAACCTAGTGATGTTGGATCTTGCTTATTGCCCATACAATGATGCATTAGCATAACATAAACACAAAAAATGATGATCATATTTGAGCTTCAAAAAGAGAAAGAGTCTTTAATTTGGAGCACAATTACAAAGAAAAAAAAATTGGAAGTATAAGAAATAAAAGAATGTGTAGGAGGTTGTTGTAGAGCTTGCTTGATTATTAAGCCAAGGTAACTAGATAGTTTCTCTGTCGAAATTTAGTGGAAACAGAAATTGATATGGAAATGAGGTGAAAATCAAGTAGATGATAAAAATGAAAAAAAATATATAAATTTATAGCTAAAATTAAAAGAATGAAAGTGAGATCATTGCAAAAAATTTAAAATTAATAATATAAATTAAAATGAAAAATAATACAAAATAATGAGACTGAGAATATAGGATTACATAGAAAGCAAGCATGTTTGTTAGTTTGTTACTCCACCTCATGAGTCATGTCATGTCCTTGCACCTCAAGATATGCATATGCCCTTGTTTCTAAGGTAATTATACTTGAAATGATGTTTTTTATGAAAATGACATCAAATCATACTTTCTCCGTTCTGAAATACTCGTTACATTTCGTTTTTGTGTACTATTTATCGTTCAATCTTATTTTACGTATTGCGACTAATTTGTGTAAGTAAAAATATAGTCAAGTGGGATCTTGTTTGAATCGTCTAATCGCATACTTTCATAATATTACATTTTTATAATTTTTAGATAAGTGTAGTTTAATATATTAATGATCAAAATTATGCAATGGATTGCGTAAAAAAGTGAAATGTAACAAGTATTATGAAACGGGAGAAGTACTTATTATATTATGATTATTGAAAATATTCAACATTTAGACTTATTTTATATAATTACGATTAATGTATAATTAAAAAATATAGTCAGATGTGATCTTATTTGGATCGTTTAATCCATACTTTCATAATATTAATTTTTTTTTATAATTTTAATGTGCTAAGTTCAATATATAGATGATCAAAACAACATATTAGATCGTGTAAAAAGTCAAATGTAACAAATAATACAATGAAAGTATATACATTACATACTTAGTGTCACTATTCCCTCTGTCCCACTGATTTTACATCAATTGTTATTTTGGTTTGACTCAGTTATTTTGCATTGTTTCTATTTTTGGACAATGGTACACTAATTTCTTTTAATCTCATTCATATATTTTAATTTTTTTTTATTGTCATCTACTGATCTACACAATTTATTCTCTCTTTTTTATTACTAATATCTATTTTTTTCTTAAAAATCACAACTTTTCTCTTTTCTCTCAATCGGCCAGAACAAAGGGAGTATATCACGTTAACACAAGTTTGAAATTTCTAGCTTCTTATACACCCTCTATTCTAATTCTAATGTACTTTATATAATATTAAATAATATTTTTTAAATTAGATTTTTCTAAAAAATTAGCTTATATTTTTAAATATTTTTTTACCGATTATAATAAATTTCTATGTAAATAAACATTGCGATCATCTTTATGTGGCATCTAGTTGGTAAATATGATCAAATGAGTACTCATACACTTTCTTAACACACACAAACCAAATAGATATTTGACGTACGCTAGCAATTTGATAATCACCCTTATACGGCATCTATTTCGAAAATCACAAATTTAAATTCGTCTTTATAAAAGACGCGTTTTAAATGGTCAACCCATTATTACTTAGAAAAAAACTTTAAAAAATGTGCGATGTGTAATCTTATTTAAAGTTGGTGTTATAACCCATTGAAGCTGGTATTATAACATGTTAGAATTGGTAGTATAACCTATTAAAGTTGGTATTTCCAAATAGGTATAATACCAACTTTAATTGGTTATAGCACCAACTCCAAATGCTAACTTTAATAGGTTATAACACTAACTTCAATAGGTTATAACACGAACTTGAAATACGCTCAGTCGCGTGTCAGTTTTTAGATTTTTTTTATTTTAATTATTGAGAATGTGGGTTGGACTCTTTTGATAGACGTCTATACTATAGACGGTCTCTCAAGAGAGGACCCGAAAAATTCGTTCACAATGAATGCTCATATATTGATTTTACCAATATGTAAATCGGGAAGATATTTAACATCATTTTTACCGGTTTTGATTAATTTTCTTAAAAAATATTAAATGTCGTGATCAATCTTTTGGGACGTCTAGTTTGAAATCGGTCGAAAAGAAATGCTCATACATCGATTTTCCAGACATACAACTAAGAAGATACTAAAACAATTTTTTTCCCCAAAAGCGGGCGTTGCAATTACTCTTAAGTGGCATTTTGTTTGAAATACGGTCAAAATGAGTACTCATATGCTAATATTTTTGACACGTAAACTGAGAAGATGATTAGCGTTGTTTTTACCCATTGTAATGAGTAATGACTTTTAAAAAATAAGTAGTTAAAATTTTAAAATATTATAATATAATCAATTTTAAAATAAATAATCATATAACTTTAAAATAGATATGAAATAAAAGTTATTATTAAAATAAAGAGGGTTTGAGAGGGAAATGGACATATAAAAAATGGTCCTTTAATAGGTAACCAACAAAATGTCTATTCTATGAAAACTAATTTTAAAGTTCATTTCAGCGAACACAATACTTAAAGTTAAGACAGATTAAAAGTTTTTTAACCAAAGTAGAACCTATCACATGCAGCTTAGGGCTTTAAAAATAGAGCTTTGTATTTAATTTTATCTTGTACATATGAATTAACGGTCATATCTGATATGCTAAAAATATTTTAGAAACTATATATATTGGAGTTGATTGTGATGATGTGATAAAAGCATTCGGAGGAGCTAAGAGTAATATGTAAAACAAAATAGAAATACAATTTATAATTTGGTCTAATGTAAGAATTTAAAAACTGAATCAAACCGAAATATTAAATATTGTTTTAAAAGAAGGAGCGGATATTTGAATTCGTAAACTAGACAAAACAAATAAATTACAATTTGTTCAGATTAATTTATGATTTAGACCAAATTTTATGTAATCCTATATGTGAATATGTATTGAAAATTGTTTTACCTTAAGAATAGATAAATAAGGATCATAATGTCCAAAAGCTCCAAAGATGCCAAAGGTCGCACCTCGTGACCAAGCCACGAATTCGATTGCCACGAGGGCTTCGAGAACCGCACCCTTCACTAGTACTTTCTTCGTTCCATTTTACTTGCAACACTTATCATTTTTGGAAGTTTCATATTACTTGCAACATTACTATTTTTGGCAAAAATAATCTACTTATTTTATCTCACTTTAAACCTACTCCACATATCACCATCAATCATACATCATCCCATTAATTATTTAATATACCCACAAGTCACAACCACTATCTACTAATATTATTTTTTTTTATTTCTACCCCACATATCACCATCAATCATACATTATTCTTACTTTTACCATACTGATTTGACAACCCTTAAATTATGTGTCAAACCCCTATGGTGCAACTAAAACGGAACAGAGGAGTATTAGTTTGTTCCCATCATGCATTTAACATATAAGTAGTAAAAAAGAAAAAAGAAATTATGTAAATTTTTAAGGGTAGTTATGATATTTTGTTCTTTAGTGTAAATGACACTCTTAGTATTCTACTCAAAGCAGGGTTAAGATGGAGTTTTTTCTTTTTTCTGAAAAATGCGGATAAATCATACCCGCCCCCCAAAGAGGGAGTAAAGAGAGATGCGCGCAGTCAAAAAAACCCCATCTGATACTTGCGCCCAATAGGGGTCAAACCCCAAACATTCTGCTCCATGCAGATGCTCAATCCATTGAGCTACAATCGCTTTTTGATCATAGTAAAAAATCGTTTAATTGTACGGATGAACTCAACAAAAAGAAGCATAAGTCACCTATGAATTTATTCACCATATTTTAATGTGATTAACTTTTTTTTTGAGATAATTTAATGTGATTAACTTAAAAATAACAAATAGAAGTATTTCTAAATAATTGTAATTGATCGAAAAAAACATGTTATTTTAAGGTTGGTGCATACTAAAATATTGTAGACGGACTAAGTCCATACTGCATTTTCTAGCAAAATTCAATTTGAAAAATTAATTAAAAATAAAAACAAATCCAAAATAAAAATTGAAATATCTATTTCGGCAGCAAAAGAGTGAAAAGTGTCGTTTTAGATGCTCTCCGGAGAATCGATTGAAGGAAGACAGAATGAAGGCGGCACCAAAATTGATACTACTGTTCAAGGATCAAGAATGCTTCAGCGACGCCATTTTCGATGCTCTCCAGCCAACCTCTGACTCGCATCTTCATAGATCGTATGTATCCTTCCTTATTCAATTTACTGTCTTGTAGAGTTTGTTTCTTGCTTAGATTCCTGATATATTATCAACAATGGCTACGATTCAGAGATGAAGATTTCCAACTCTCCTTGGAGGATTACGGGATTACGGAACAGAAAGCATGCGGTAAAATCGCTTATTTCAGTGACGAAAATGGTGTTTTGCAGGTATATAAACCTAGTATATCTCACTCTCATCATCGTACTTTTGAAATTCCTTTTGTGTTGTTTTGTAAGATGCATCTTGATTTGGAATACACTAGTAGGAATTCTTTTACGCACTTGATTGGTCTCTACTCTCTAGAGCGTTGCAATAAATATTATCTAATTTTGAAAATTGCTAGACATTTGGGAATTTTTATGAGAAAGACTTGAGAGAGTTGTTAAGTTTAGTCTCTGCGTGGATTTATCAAATTGATCAATGATTAATTATTTAGCCTGATGGTCGGACAAATTTAATAATGAAATTTATCCAGAAAACTAAGCAATCACAAGTAGCTGAATGTGGTAGAACAAAGTCTCAGTTTTCAAATATCCTGCTTGATACTATGTCTTACCTAACCTTGAAGCGTTGGTACTCACTCTGTCATTTAGTTCACCAATCCGTGAGCTGGAACTCAGAGAGATACCCAGACTAAGCGTTATTTCGCTTAGCTTCTCAAAGTGCAAGAACTTGAGTACTTGACCTTTTGTGTGCTTTATCTTGCTAAATCGAACTGCACTTTTGAAGATATCAATTGCCAATTTTTGTTCAACCAGATCTTTAATAGCTTCTTGTTTTGGGTCATGTATGTGTGGACACATGACTTGATTGATGTTTACCAGCTTCAATGTCCCTAAGGTCATAGATTCAGCTAATAATTCTTGCTTCTTCGAAGTCCAAAAAAAATACTCCATGCCCAAGTGAAAGGAAAATTTGAAATGAATAAGATTTTGGAAAAATTGTCGGAATAATCCCAACTATTGACAAACAGTTGTGAATAATCCGAACTATTGATTATTTATGAATAATCCCACCTTTCTAGTTTGTTTGCTCGTGGCACCCCAACCGAAATACAACATATTGCAGCAGGTCTTAAGTCTCATTTGCAGGTCATCTTCTCCAAACTTTTTTTTATAAACCTACACCATTGATTTCCATGTCTTCTCCTCTAAAAAAACCCATTTTGTTCTTCATTTTATATCCCACACCATTGATTTCCATGTCTTCTCTTCCAAATAAGGTGAAGAACAAGAAGAAAAAAAATGAAGAACAATGGGGTTTTATGGAGGAGAAGACATGGAAATCAATGGTGTGGGTTTATAAAAAGAAGTTTGGAGAAGATGACCTGCAAATGAGACTTAAGACCTGCTACAGCAGGTTGCATTTCGGTTGGGGGTGCCACGAGCAAACAAACTGGAAAGGTGGGATTATTCATAAATAATCAATAGTTCGGATTATTCACAGCGGTTTGTCAATAGTTGGGATTATTGAGACTCGGATAAACTTATGTCCAAAACTAAGCGTCCAACCCTATTCTAAGAAAATTGCTCATAAGCCCAACGTTTTGGGGCCCAATAGGGCTTAAAGGAAAACACTGTTTAGAGCAGCGTTTTGTGCATTTTCTTTTAACTTTTTTTTGTTTTGAAGTGAGCTGGTGTATTGTTTGGAAAACGTTGCCCCCTCCAGCGTTTTTGGCTGTTTATGTTTTATTTTATTTTTTGTTTTTTTCTCTACAACACCACACATAAAAACAGTTGCACAATGCAAATAACATAATAACAACCTCCAGTAGGGCTGCTCACGGTCTGGTTTGGTCTGGTCTGACACTAAAATCAGACCAAACCAAAAATAAGACAACACTTTGGTCTGGTCTGGTTTACAGTTTTGATTTTAATTATTTTTTCCAAATTAATATGTTATATGAAAATATTTCGCACCTACAAACACCAACTAAAATAATTTGTAATTAGTTGATTGCATCAACATTATTCAAGTTAATATTACTATGTAAAAATAATTACATCTCAAAATATCTAGGTACCAACCCGTTTTTTTTCAAAATTATGGTTTTTGGTCAAAGTACATTTCACGGTCTGGTCTAGTCTGAAAAATAAAAAGCTGGGACCAGACCGTAAACCGTAATATTTTTTTTATAAAAAAAACAGACCAAATACTCAAATTACGGTTTACACCAAAATTTGATCAGCCCTAACCTCCAGCCTCCAGCCTCCAGCCTAAACTAAAATGAAACCGATATACCAATTTTCCTTAAAACCTCATTCAATCACCTAATATAAACAAAAAATAACATTAAATATAAAAATATATACAATTATCTTGAAGCGTAAAGTTACACAATGCAAATAACATCACATACACACACACACACACACACACACACATATATATATATATATTGTCATAGTTTAAGAATCAGCAGTGTGTGTATCGCCCTTTTAAATAGTGTTTAGAGTAGGATATACTAGATGGTGTACCCTTACTATCTGATTGTTGATGAAGCCTTAAGTTAGTGGGATGAACAGGAGATACATAAGAACACTCGCCCTGAGAGGGTCCAGGAGTCGTCGGATGTACACTGAGTGTATATGGCGATTGATGATCGGTTGACATATCCGAAACATCTGTTTGTGTTGTTGAACTAGGAACATCGTCCTGCGGTAATGGTTGAAGCAAATGCTCATATCCAAGGTCCACCATTACATTGTCGCACCTCTTGACCACTTCGTTTGACTGTTCATGACATACATGTCGCTGTGAGTGCATGTAGTCACGAATGCTCAACATGTGTTGTGTCTACAAAAAACAATTTCAATTAAAATTAGGTTAACATTAAATATTATATTAATCATATAATACTTAAAGAGAAATGATTCACTCGGACATGTAATGGCACGCTAGAGGGCATGTAGTTCCACTCCTGGTTCATATCCTCGGCTGATGAACCGTCTGGTGAATCCACGATACCAGATGAGTTAATCATTGTGTAAATCCATCGGTTCATCAATCTCGTCCCCCTGAACTATGTAATCTTCATGTCCATCCCACCCCTCGATGTATCCCCGGTGATACACAACTCAGTTCATCGTGGCTTTCCCCCTACGATCCACCTCGTGGAGCATGAGGTGGTCTTCTAGTGGATCAGGCCTCGTCTGGCGCAAACCGTACTGACGCATGACTCGTTTAGGGTAGTGGTATTCAACCACGTCAAAAAAAATCATAGGCGTTGCGTTCGAACACGCCACTCATCTTCACCACCCCTATATGGGGGATACGATCCCATATCATCTATGACATATAACAAGATTAAATTAAAATGAGAAGCGAAATAAATTGTTGTGAACTGAAAAACAACCAAACTACCTTTACACTGGCCATGCGATTAAGTAAATCGCAAAAGACATGTACACCTCGTGAGGTGTTCAAATGCGTCAATCAAGGCACGAGCTGTCTCGTTCCATGTGACTCGTCCTCTGCAGGATCCTCCGGTTCAACATGGAGGAGAATAGGTTGTCCAACTTCTCCCCTACGTCGTCGCGTTGACACAGCTAGAGTGCAAAAAGTATTATACTCTCATATCCACAACTGCATAATACAAGGAAATACAAGTAAAATTATTCAATAACGTCATTATTTTTGTACTACCTGTAGAATAACCAATGGACCTACAATGTCACTTGCCGGTTTCCCTCTCTTGATCAAGGCGGCTCGACACAAATGTCTGTAGAGGAAAGCAAGTGCGGCACTGGCCCTACTGTAGGACGCGATGTCAGCCCAGTCTTGGTCAAGGAGCTCTAAATAGATCCCTTCTATCTCGTTTCCGGATTTGTTGACAAACAAATAGCCGGAAATAAGTACCCAACAGTAAATGCGAGCATAACGCTATACAACTGCATCCTCAGCGTCGGGGCTCGGTAATTGACCAATGGTGTTAAGCATCCATGTCGCCTTCACCGAAGACCCAATCATAGCTTCATCTGTCGGTAGGACCCCGAACATCCTATGTATTCGCTCTTTTGTATGGCTCTGACTAGGACCGGTGACTGCCCTCCCATTCATCGGTAAGTCGGTAAGTATAGCAACATCACGCAGTGTGATGGTCGCTTCACCCACCGACAGATGAAAGGTGTGCGTCTTAGGTCTCCATCGCTCAACTAAAGCGGTAATCATCCCTCAATCTTATGGAATCTGACCTACTCGGTGAATACCGTATAAACCCGCTTCGCGCACGTATCTCAAAACCCTATCGTCTACAGGCCATCTCATTACCACCGAAGGGTGGTGTCGAGTCTGAAGCAATGTGTCGGAATTTAGTTCTCCGGTCCAAATGAATTGTGAACGATGGGTAGGTTGTAAAACTAATTCGGAATAATCTATAGAACCAGGATTCTCCATCCTGTTTGTCTAATGTGTTTACTTTTCATTATGATAATTTAATTCAACATTCAACATTCAATCATTTACTACATTCATTCAACATCAAGTATATATCCCAAGTAATCAACTTCAACATTCATTCATTATATCCCAATTAATCAACATAAACGTATATCGAAACTATTTAACAAATGCAACAAGTCATTCATTCAACTAAACATCAACCTATATCCCTAAGTAATCGACATCAAACATTCATTGTCCACTTACAACAACCAGCATATCCAATTCAATAGTCACAAAATTTACAATTGAATTCACAGATCAATGTCCAATTAATTTCATATTCGGCAAATTAAAAGCACAAATCGTTAAATATTCAAATAATAATCAAGCAATTGGAATCATTCAACAAAATACTAATACTGTTACTGATAATAATAATAATAATAATAATAATAATAATAAAGATATGTAAAGTTGAATATAATTCATCAAACATTTGTAATCATAATAATATAAAATTCAATAAACTTACCTCAAATAAGCCAAATAATGATGTAAAGAGCAAGGAATTACTAGTTCTGCATAAGAAAAAACCCACATTACTAAAAAGATATAAAACCCTAATCATGAACATAAATGAATAATCAGGAACAAGATGAACAAAATTGAATAATCCACATACCTTTTACCACGAAATTGAATAATAAAGACTAAAAATGAGTAAAACTAAACCAATAAACATTACAATGGAGAAGAAATACAAGGAGATTAGAGGGAGATGACGAAGGAGATTCGAAAATTAGGGTTTAATTGAAATGGAGGAATTGGGGAAATGAGGAAGAAGCTGTGTTAAATCATCCTGTTTGGAAAAGTCTGCTCCCAACAGCGTATTACATTATACTGAAATTGCTGTCTTCTTCAGCGTTTTTCATATCAGCCCATTTGGGCCTAAAAACGTTGGGCTGAACAACGTTTTTACTCAAACAGGTTTGGACGCTTAGTTTTGGATATAAGTTTATTCGAGGAATGGTTTATGATTTTTTCATTGAAGAACTCTTAATCATTTCAAACTTTCAATCCTATAGATCCTTCCGTGTTAGTTATTACAACCTACCCATTGTTCACAATTCATTTGGACCGGACAACCAGATTCTGACACATTGTTTCAGACTCGACACCACCCTTCAGTGGTAATGAGATGACCCGTAGACGATAGTGTTTTGAGATACATGCGCGAAGCGAGTTTATACGGTATTGACCGAGTAGGTCAGATCCCATTAGATCGAGGGATGATTACAACTTTAGTTGAGCGATGGAGACTCGAGACACACACCTTTCATCTGTCAGTGGTTGAAGCGACCATCACACTGCGTGATGTTGCCATATCTACTGACTTACCGGTGAGTGGGGGGACAATCACCGGTCCTAGTCCTAGCCATACGTAAGAGCGGATACAAAGGATGTTCGGGGTCCTACTGCCAGACGAAGCGATGATTGGGTGTTTGGTGAAGGCGACATGGATGCTTAACACCTTTGGTCAATTACCGGGCCTTGATGCCGAGGATGCATCTGTAAAACGTTATGCTTGCATTTACTGCTGGGTACTTATTTCCGACTATTTGTTTGTCGAGAAATTTGGAAACGAGATGCAAGGGATCTATTTAGAGCTCCTTGACCAAGATTGGGTTGACATCGCGTCCTATAGTTGGGCCAGTGCCACACTTGCTTTCCTCTACAAACATTTGTGTCGAGCCGCCTTGATCAAGAGAGGGAAACCAACAAGTGACATTGAGGGTCTATTGGTTATTCTACAGGCATAATAATGACGTCATTGAATAATTTTACTTATATTTCCTTGTATTATGTAGTTGTGGATTTGGGAGAATGTTACCTTTTGCACTCATGTTGTCTCAACGCGACGACGTAGGGGAGAAGACAGGCAACCTATTCTCCTCCATGTTGAGCCGGAGGATCCCGCGGAGGACGAGCCATATGGATCGAGATGGCTCGTGCCTCGATTGACGCATATGAACACCTCTCGAGGTGTACATGTCTTTCGCGATTCAATTGATCGCATGGCCAGTGTACATTTAATTTGGTTGTTTTTCAGTTCACAACAATTTATTTCATTTTTCATTTTTAGATAATCCTTATTTTATGTCGTAGTTGAGATGGGACCTGTATCCACCATATAGGGGTGACAAAGATGAGTGGTGTCTTTGAATGCCTATGATCTTTTTTGACGTGGTTGAATACCACTACCTGGAATGGGTCATGCGTCAGTGCGGTTTGCCCTAGACGAGGCCTGATCTACCAGAAGACCACCGCATGCTCCACGAGGTGGATCGTAGGGGGAAAGCCACAGTGAATTGAGTTGTGTATCACTGGGGATACATCGAGGGGTGGGATAGACATGAAGAGTACCTAGTTCAGGGGGACGAGAATGGTGAGCCGATAGATTTCCACAATGATTATCTCATCTGGTATCGTGGAATCACCAGGCAGTTCATCAGTCGAGGATATGAACTAGAACGGCCACTCCCTCTGAACTACATGCCCTCTGGCGTGCCATTACATGTCCTGGTGAGTCATTTCTCTTTAAGTTTTATATAACCAATATAATATTTAATATTAACCTAATTGTTTTTGTAGACGCAACACGTGTTGAGCATTTGTGACTACATGCACTCACAACGACATTTATGTCCTAAATAGTCAAACGAAGTGGTCTAGAGGTGCGATAGAGTAATGGTAGGCCTTGGATATGAGCATCTGCTTCAAGCATTACCGCAGGACGATATTTCTACTTCAAAAACACAAGCAGATGCTCCGGAGATGTCAATTGATCATCACTCGCCACATACACTCTGTGTACATCCAACGGCTCTTCGACCTCCTCAGGGTGAGTGTTCTTATGTATCTCCTGTTCATTCCACTGACTTCAGGCTTCACCAACAATCATGTAATGACGGTACACCTCTAGTTTATCCTACTCTAGACACTCCTTATGAGAGCGATACACCCACTGTTGATTCTTAGACATGTATATATTTGTTTATATGTAATGTTATTTGCATTGTGTGACTTTACGCTTCGAGATAATTGTATATGTTTGTATATTTAATGCTATTGTTTTGTTTATATTGGTGATTGAATGAGAAGTTTTGAGCAAAATTGGTATATCGGCTTTATTTTAGTGCAGGCTGGAGGCTGTTCTTATGTTATTTGCATTGTGCAAATGTTCTTATGTATGGTGTTGTAGAGAAAAAAATAAAAATAAAACATAAACAACCAAAAACGCTGGAAGGGGCATCGTTTTCCTGACAATATATCCACCTCACTTCAAAACAAAAAAAAAGAAAATGCACAAAACGTTGCTCTAAACAGCGTTTTCCTTTACGCCCTATTGGGCCCTAAAACGCTGGGCTTATCAATGATTTTCTTAGAATAGGGGGACGCTTAGTTTTAGACATAAGTTTATCCGAGGCTCATTTTGTGATTTTTTATTGCAAAAATCTTATTCATTTCAAATTTTCTATAGAATTTTATGTCATTCATTGAGCTTTAGTAAGTAGGATATCATGTGCATATTTGTTTCATAGTTAATCATTCCATCTTCACCCTCTCATTAGGCCTAACTCAGTATTCTCTAGAATATACTCAGTTAGTAGTTGAGAAGACTTGAAAAGTCTTAATGTTCATGTCATATTAATGCGAATGGGGCATCCCATTTCAAATATTCAGTGTTTAAATTTTTACTTTTGTTTGTTAAGGAAGGAAGGAAGAAAAGAGAGATTAGAGTTCTCCCAGACCTTAACAAAAATTATTTATCTAATTTCTCCAAATTCCTTCTCTCCCATTTTGTTATCCAAACACGGAATCCTTTATCCCTCCCTTTCATTTTCCCCAATTTCTTTCCATTTAAACACACACTAAGCATTGTCATCATGTTTCTAGGTTGTTTTTAATCTGCCATCATTTTATCCCCACCTATAATTTCCACAACAAAATTGAATTTTTTGGAAAGAAGGAATTTCCTTGTTTTGTTTAAGAATAAAATAACTTGATTACTTCTATGAGGCTCTCTATGTTCGCATTGTAACCTGTCTCAAATAACTTGATTAATCTGCCATCATCTTTCCCCATTGTGATTCTATATCTGACCATCTGACTTTTTTCCAAATAGAAATTCATGCTTTTATTTAAGAATAAAATAACTTGATTACTTTGATGAGGCTCTCTATGTTCGCATCGGCTGGGTAGTTGTCTAAGACTAGGTAGTTCATAGATATGTGATCTATAGTGTTCATTCCAATACCCCAACGCCATTAAGTGGCTCTCAGCTAGGGTGAGTTAACTTCACATAAATGAAAAGTCTATATAATTTATTGAGTTATTTTACTATAGTCCATTATAATTTTAAACCAAAAAACTATATTACTTTGATTCCATCGAAATAATGCATGAATATGTGATTTGTAGCATGTGAACAAAATTTGATGTGCAATTTACACTAATGGTTCCTCTCTTCTAGTTAACTGTTTAAACTTTTGGATCATAAAAGGTAGGGAATTATTGAGGTTTATCCTGGCTTTTTTTTACCGCACTCTCTATAGGTATGAGCTGTCGTCGTTCTTCCCTCTCCAGATCCTGATCATAGTTTTCTATGAGCGGGATGCATTGGGTATGATGATGATGATCCTGGCTTTTTTTTGCAGATTTCATTGTTGCTTGTGAACTGTTACGAGCCTCCACTTTTGTCATGTGTGGTGAATGAGATCTTGAGAACCATAAGAGCTGGCAGCTCGTCTTCAACTGTGTGTTTGACAGTCCCATGCATTTTGCCAGCAGCGAAGCTAATTAAAGGCAAAAGATCTTCTGTGTATGGTATCCACATTGGGCCAACAACAAAATTCACTGAAGACATAACGAAAGCTGTTGAGAAACCTCCTTTGTCTTTGCAGATCAACTATGAGCCATTGGCTTGCCTGGTTCAGTTTGTAAATTGCCTAAAATTTCCAACTGCAGTCCTTATTGGTGAAAGAGGCACAAAGGGAGAACACGAGGTAATGTACTTTCACTTATGTGACAATCCTGTTTGCTCATCACCTTAACTAGCATAAAAAATTATATATTCGACAATAAATAGTAAAAAACACATTGAAAATCCTAACTGAAACAACGATAATCAACAAAAAGAAAGAAATATTTTGGTTTTGGATTTGTATACCTTTGAAGTGGTTGATAATGGATCGAAGTTTGAAAATAATTTATCAGAAAAAACAATTTAGACTATAAATGAAAATAACAGTCCGTCAGCTAAAACACTCCCATATTACTCAAATTGTAAGGAGGATTTTTGTGATCCTAATTCTTCTAAACAAGTTGAAAGCAAATAAACTAAAGCAATTAAATAAATGAAGCAAATAAAACATGTAATTGGATGAATTTTGAAGATAATCATTCTCCCTTGTTAAGATGATTGGGCGGCTTGGAAGCAAATAAACTAGATAAGAGATCAAATAAACTAAGACCAAGCCAATAAAAATACGTAGTTGGATGAATCTCGAATTGAATCATTCTCCCTTTCGTGTAGACATGCATGGTGCATCTATGATAGGGTAGCCCTGAAATATGTTTTGAACTTTTGATAACCCATTTCTTTCGGGAATTTGTCTCTGAATAGGTACTCCATGAAATAGGAGAAATTTTGGCGAGGGCATTTTCGTTGAGCTTCATGAAGAACAAGATCAAGTTGAATCTTAGAGAAATAGCAAAACCACAAGAACCATGGCGTGCACTGTATGGCTAGCTTATGTTATTTTTAGTAGTTAGTACAAGTCTAGCAGATGTTTTGCTTCCGAAAGAATGCCTATCGGCCTTATGTTTTATAGGACATTGTTGATTGCTTAGGCTGGCCTTTTGCATTCGTGAACAATTTGCACTCCTGATTATGCATCATGCTCATGTGTGCTGAGCTTAATTATTTGGTGGCTCACTAGTATTGCGTAGAGATTGTTACATTTAATCATAAAAACTCTCACTCAAAGGGCTAAAGATCGCAATCTCAACGGACAAAGGAGAATTAATAATTGGAGGAGAATCAAGTCAAGCTCTTATTATGATTTTATTTTTACTCGTCTCTTTTGTCAGTAATAACAAATGATGTGTAAAATAAACTTGAATTTAATCAATAACTCTGATTGATTGTACCATAGAAATTAACTTTAAAATCAATCAAGTCAAGCTCTTCAAACATTTTGAGTCTTAGAAATGAGTGTTTTAAAAGTTGAAGTAGATTATTAAAAATAAAATTTAAGCAATTAACAAATAAAATAGAATAGAAGTTTGAAGTGTTGGAATTGTATGTCCGCTTGAGGTTGGTGGGTTTAAATTTTTTGATTAGATCTTTCCTACGTTCGCACGGATGCGATAACCAAACAAGATTTTGCGTTTTTTCATTCAATGAATATTTATTTATTTATTTTCTTTATGATAGTAATGTATAGATTGTTCCTATTTTTAGTTCCATGGGCCACAAATATTATGATGATTTAGAGTGACCTTACAAAATATTTATTGACTTTTTCCATCACAAACAAATCTCAAGTCTTCACCATATTCAGTAGTTTTGAGCTTTTATCAAAACCACAATTTCATAAAGAACTAAAGACTATCAATCTATAATCTATCTATAACTATTACTAAAACAAAACATTAATGATGTCATCACTTTTTAAAACTACTTATGTGCCACTTCCTCAATGAAAATTTTCCCTCTAAAACTCAATGATGATGTCATTATATTTATTACTAATGTTCATATCTTTTGACTTTTTTATTTTCTAATCATGACTATAATATTATCAATATTTATTGATTTTTTTCTTTTTAGATCATATTATTAAATATATTAGAAAATCATATATTTTATTTTATTTTCTTTAGATTATTTATAAAATCTTTATAATGTTATTCATTAAATGAGTATAGGATGTTTTAAGCTATCAATTTTTAATTTTTTATTTACAAAAAATATACTCCCTCCGTTTCTTTTTTATTATCACTTTTCTTATCTGGTCAATTCACTCTAATTGTCCACTTTCTATTTTAGACAAAGATTTTTTACCTAAATACCCCCAACTATCCCAACTTAATTTAAAATATCCCACCTACCACTTTTTCAATTATTATAATCACTTAAATACCCCAACTATCACCTTTACAATTATTATAATCACTTAAAATACCCCACTACCATTTTTCTTAATTTGCGTGCCCACTAGAAAATGGACAATAAAAAAGGTGGAAGGAGTATTAAAAATTTAATAAAACTATGCATCGCACGGGCATTATCTAGTGTGATAATAAAACCGAAAGCAATAACTCCATCCAACTTTTATTTTTGAATAATAACTCCATCCAACTTTGTACACAAAATGGCATTTCTTTTCGTTTCTCTTGCCCAAACAAATTTTCTCAAAAATGAAAAAACCGAACGAAAAATAAGATCCATAAATAATACTATCCGTACATTCCTTCTCGACCTTATTCTTTTTGGCATCATCTCTAGAAGTAGGCACTAATCTTGATATTATTATCCTTAGTACACTTCTTGATTACAAATCTCGTCGCCAGATTCTCTACCACAAAAATACTCTCATTCTCAATAAAACTGTTGGGTTGTTTATGCTACTTACTTTTACTTTAATGATTCTTTCAATACCAGTTTAATGATTCTTTCAATACCAGTAGATAATAGAATAATTCTACTATCTGGTAATTAGAAAAACTAATGATTCTTTCAATACCAAAATGATACTTGCACTTAAGCTGATTACAGTGGTAGCGAAATATAAAGGATCAAAGTTGAGGCAACGGTAAGTCAGTAGCAATCTGACCTTAGACACAGAATAGTTGAACGCAAGGATAGTACATGGAAGCATTGACTTTGATGTAAAAATCTTACTTTATTGGCATTAACATCTACTAGAGAGGTCTTGACTCTTAGAACATATTAAGAGATACACTTTTGGAGAGAAAAGAAGGGAGGGAAGGAGAAACAAGAGAAGGGAAAGGAAGGGAAGAGAAATAGAAGGAAAATAACTTTTGTTTGTATAAGAGAGATTAGAAGGGAAAGGAAGGTTTTCTCCTCAAATCTTTCCAATCTTGGAGAGATTGAAATCTTAACAAAAAGTATCAATCAAATCCTTCTAATTCTCTCCCCTTCAAATCCCTTTCCTCCCATTTTGCTATCCAAATAAGAAATTCTTTTTCCTTTCAAATCCTTCCCCTTCCTTTCCCTCCATTTCCTTCCATCCGAACACACCCTAAAAGTCACAGCGCAAACTAGAAGAACAAAAAGTCTTAGGACATACAAAGAAATTGACTTTTAGTTACCACTTTCAGGCAAGGACACACCTTTACCCTGATATAAAAGATACTTCTATAAGATTTTAGTGATTCGCAGTATCGCAGACATATTGCCACTGAAAGTGACATTTCTCTTCACAACATATCACTTTCAGTAGTATACTCAAAAAGAGCAAAGGAGTACTGTATACTGCGATTTATAAGCTACTTGTGCTAATCAATCCGGTATTTTTGTGGAAAAGGAAGAAATGAATACTCAGATTCTCAAGCTTTCAAAACACGGACTAAATCTACCGAGTAGCCCGCGCACATAAAAAAGGCGTTGGGAACAAGGCGAATGTATGATGGAAAAGTAAGAGAAAGGGAAAAGAAATGAAGAAGAAATACATATACATTTATAATCTCTTCTAAACCAAAACTAAGCAAACCCGAGTAAAGCTAAACTTTGTTAATTGGACTCTCTAGTTTGTTTCAAACGCCGGTCATATCCTCGACATGCAGACACGAGTAGAATACTACACACTTTATTTAAGACCAAGGAATTAAATATTATGACCTCTAAACCAATGACATAGTTTAGAAAATAAAACTATTACAAGTTACAAATTAGAATTTTAAAAAAATTGACACCATCGGAACTTAATGATCTTTTTTTACTTGGTAATAAGCTATAGAACAGCTGTAGGAAACGAAGGGAGAGAGAACTAATTATTCTTGTACGTAGTGAAAATCAAACTCATGTCACAAGAATGAAAGAAAACCCTCAAGCACTAGACTAACCCTAATAAACTCATGATCTTTTACTACTAGTCTAGTACATATTTATACGTTTATATTATATATACACAAAAAGAATACCGTGAAAACAACTTAAAGTGATGAAGTAAAAAGGGAAGTATATAATTAGTCTTTGGGGTACATATTCCCGATGGCATTTGTGTAAATAACTATAAGTATGAAAAGGGGGCACTCATCTAGTGTCTAGGGGTACATGTGTTTGGTGGCATTTTTTGAAAATATCTAGAAATTCCAACACTCAAGAAAAAAAAACACTCGTAGCTCTAATACGAAAAATATACCTCTTTGACGAGATATCTACCCCTTTAATATGTTTGGCTAATTTTCATGGTTTTTAGTTTTTACCAGCTTGTACGTTTTTCACTAAATCAGAGCCTGTGTATACATTAAAAAGACCATTAGGTTTACTGTTCAAATGTTTTGATATTATTTTGTAAGCAGTATTTGCAACTATACTAGAGTTCATCAATCATTCTTAACAGTCGTTAATTGAAAGCCAAATCCAACAAAAATCAAATTCCTATACACGGGACAGAAACGCATGTTTATTGCACAGGCCGCATCCATGTAAAGATGAAACAACTCTTAAATTCAAACCATGAATGCCTACCTTGATATTTAGATCAAACAAGATGAAACATTTAGTTGGCTTGAGATAAAATTAGACTTCTCGCGACAGCCAACAAACTCTTTAAGGTATTAGCGAACACCTGTTTGTAATCGTGCAGCCATGAAATCAGCCCCATAACGCCTGCAGGAAAAAAGATCAGATTTTTCATTTTTCATTTCAACTGATACTGTTTATTGAAGCATTACAAGTAAGAAAGCTTACCCAGAAGACATTTAATTTGAAGAAAATAATATTCATGCTTGATTCTTGAGATAATATAATTCAATGCTGAACCTGAAAAACAGGAGAGAAAAATAAAGTAATCAATATAGCAAAAAACATAAAAGGGATACAATGCTAACTGGAATCTTACTATGTTCATAATCACTGGTTAAAGAAAGACCATAAATAGCCCTTTTTGCATAGGTTAGAATCCGAACACTTTGAGGTGTACCCAATTTGCTGAGTATTGATCTAAGCATGCCGCTGAGATGAAACAAAAAATGTTACAGCAGCATCACTACACAAACACAAGAGACCACAAATTGTTTTGTACATACTCTGTACGCAGTATTGTCAAAAATTCAGGTGCCAGGGATTCCATAAACAATGAAATGTCCCCAATTGCAAGGGCCTTCAGCTCTTGCTTGATATTATTTCTCTCTTCTCTGGATATTGCTCGATCAAGTCCAGCTTTACTGTGCCAATACATAATTGGGAAAGACTGAGGACTTATGAGTAACGTACAGCTAATTTTTAAAGTTACACATCAAAATAGAATATCTAAATGCAAAATGCTAAGAAAAAGAAATCAAAAATTCCTAAGGAAAAATTAGGGGAACTGTGAAAGAGTCATGATATTTTCGACATTTGGGAGTGAAGCAGCTAGTTTGGCAGTTGCAACATCAATGCTAAAGTATCCTGTTGAATGATGAGAGTCAGAGACATTAATAGCTCATGTACTTTGGTCTTCCACGCAGCAACGTAGGAAATAAATTAACATCACTGCGGCTCCATTAGTACTTACGGGCATGCTTGGATTCCTCGACAAAGTAACGGATATGTATTAAAGGTGTAAATTTTACAACTAAATTAATTAGGGGGAGATTCACTTATTTAAGATTGGGATAAGTAATAGAGAAAACTTCGCAAACATATTTATTAAGTATGATTTTTATAGCGTCATCCGGCTCCTCTTCTCTCTGCTTCAGAGCTTCCAAAACAAACCCACAATATTAAAGCAGAGAAAGAAATATAAATAAAACAAAAATGATGATGTAGATAGATATTTGCACAGAAACAGATTACAGAATGGCACAAAGATGTGGAGCCTGTGACAATGAAGGTGAATGGTGGTATAGAAGAAAAGCTCATGACAATGAAGAAACATATTTGTTCAGGGGTAAAATTTACCTTAGTATATACCTAGGACCTAGGCAAACATTTACCCTTAATTTGGGAGTAATAGATTATTCTTGTAAGTATTTATTGGTAATCCACGCTCACAAAAACTCCAAAAATTTTATGCAAGACTTTTTCCTTCCACTTTACAAGTGATCCAGGTGTGCCCTAAATGTACCTAAGAGTCTCAAGTCAAAGCAAAAGACCGCCTAAAGTACTGCAGCAAAGTTAAATATAATAAGAAATCCCCACAATAAATGGTTAATATTCTAATTGACTTATAAGGGACATTGATGTGATGGCAATAAAGCAGCAAATTGCTGAATAATGTAAGGTATAAAGCAAACAATGCAGTAAACGAAAGCAAAGCACAGCTTTCCCGTAGCACTTTCAGTTTCACTGTCCAATGGTTGAATATCAACACGAAAAGGAAGTTGCTGGTTTGCTTAAAATAAGCAAATTGGTAGAGAAATTAAAGAAGCATGCGTTAGGTTGGATGAGAAATGTGAATTACGGCTTTGCAACTTAGTCTTCAACTTTTAAGGCTACAGTAGGCATAGAATAAAAACAAAGCCGCATCGCATCGCATCGGCCGCGTCGTAAAGGTTTTCAAAACAAACGAACCGATATTTCCCACGTTGTAAAGATGTAAAAAACTGTGTTTTGGGCCGCATTAAGGGATATCTTATAGTTTTGACCGATATTTAGGCGATATGATAATCGCATAACTCCCGTTACCGCGATCGCAACCGTTACCGCATTTTTACACTATGACAGTAGGTTATAAATACTATTGTTGCTTTTTTAGATAATAGGCAACCTTAGTTCTACAAAAGAGATGCATTTTAGAAGGACATAGATTGTATTATTTCATAAAAAGTTCCAGCGGTTTGTAACACCCCGGCCCAACGGACCACCGGTGACTACTCATAGAGACTGTAGACTGGCCCCACAGACCAACACAAGTCTTTCCAGCGCATTTTGGCCTCACTCGTGCGCACCCGGGAAAATTTCCCAGGAGGTCACCCATCCTAAGATTGCTCCCCACCAAGCAAGCTTAACTGTGGAGTTCTTAACAAATGGGCTCCCTAAAAAAGAAGATGCATCTTGTTGATATGAGTAATCTATCAATCCCTTTTCAAGCTAAATCTGGGGTATCACAGTAGAAGACATTTTCTTGTTAATCTTCAAACCCACAAATCATTATTATGATGTGGATTTAGGTGTTTTAATTGTTTGATCATTTCACAATTATATAATTTCAATTGTTAAGTAAACCAATCCAATAAATAAATTCCTTCAACCATCTTTATCACATTTCTCATGACAACAAATATAAAAGTTAAAGCACCTAACTACATAAGTTGATATGTATTACACTCCCTAATCTGTTTCCACAAGGGTGAGTTGAGGAAAGAGTATAGAAGAGTTTGGTTAGTATTGGGTAGGAGCCAATAGGATTTGATATGGATACATTGGAGTTTAGGCCTTGTCTTCTATATTATTTGGACAAGGGTAGACTCAGACATGTGTCTAATGGCCTATTCTTCCCCACTATTAAAAACTCAGTTTAGTTGTTTTCAGTACAATTTACTTTGATTTAAGATGCTAATTGTACTCTTACATTTCAATATTCATTCATTTTAATCAGTTGTTTTTAATCCTAGAAACAGGTCAACTGTTGGATTCTACTCTTTTTTTTGTGAATATTTTCCGCAATTTGGGTCAGAATGGAGTGTTGAGTCGTTGACATGTCAAAGAATCCGAAAAACATACTATTTATTTTTCTCTTCCACAATTAGCCCAATCATAGATTCTTGTCAGTTCAAATTCTAACAAAATCGTCACCACCATTGTTGCCATCAGGCACGTTCTAAGAAAACTTTTACCTTCTGGTAAAATATTGTTGGTGTATTAGTGAGAACTCCCTCCTATTCTAATCCAATGTCCTATGATTTGACACCAATTTTAAGGAAAGGAGGAAGGGACCACACGGGAGGAGTATGTAACAAATCGCTCATTACAGAGTAATAAGGGAAAAAGTGATGATTTGATGGTAAATAATTATATCCCACAAGTACACGAGTTCAATATTTAGGTTATACTGTAACCTCAACCTCTAAGGCTTATCTTGCCTACAAAAACTATGGTAAAGGGGATCTTCTTTCACAAGTTACGTGATTTGTTTCCTCTCTCCTTTGTTTTTATTGTCTTATGTTTTTATTATGTATTTGGAGAAGAAAGGGGGTTGCAGCTTTTTGAAAATGCACATAATGACACATTTTTTACTTCCTTCAGATAATGGATACTAAATTAACGAGCGTAAGGAGGAAAAGAATTAAAAAATAAGCTCTACACATGTAAGACATTTTGTTTCAAGTTCAGTCTGGTGTATGTCACAAGATATAGAGGTCTAGCATAATTACTCTATTAATGATTATTAAGATCCAAAATTGTAGTTATCGAATTCAAGAAAGTCCAGGAAATGCAAAATTTAGATGCTTGCCAAATTAAGGAATGACATATTGACATCTATCCTTATCTTTATTGGAAACCAAAAAGAATTGTTTTTTACCTGTTAATTGTTTTTCCGGTAAATATGATAGGCAAATATTTCGCATAGCTCCCAACACCAAAAGATTCACCGATATGCAATACTTCATTCATATCCTGAAGAATCAATGCCTTCCATAGACGACAATAGTTCCTTCTGAATCCTTCATCTATTTCCATGTACATTCCATGGTCTAAAAGCACTGGCAATATTCCACGAGTTTAGAATGCATCACAAAATGATTTAGTTTTCTATACTGCAAACAGTAGCAACATACCCAAAGTGAAGCCTTCCTGACCAGTTGGTTGAACTAAGATATTTCCAGGATGTGGATCTCCGTGCACAAAGCCATGAATAAATATCATATCAGCAAAGACTTCAACCAGAGTTTTGGCAACCTAGAAAGATATTGTTGCAGCAAATATTCCTTACATTTGTAGCTGCTAAAAATAATCTTAATTTTTGTTTGTTCATTTAGAGTGAGGCAGTAAGGACAACATCAATTTACAGTGAAGACTAATGTACACTTATTAAGCAAGCTTTCTCTGTAAGTTTTGAGACTACTTCCTTAACTTTTTCAGTTACACTTAAGTAGATGCCAGAACAGAAGAGACAGATAAATACCTTTCTTGAATCTATTCCAGAATTTTCCAGAAATTCCAGGTCATCAACCTGTAATGTAACACTCTTAGTTTTGTTTGCAAATAGAAATTTCACAAAATGGAGCAAAATGTAGATGGAACAGTACTATAATATTTCTATAAGATATGCACAACTATAAATTATCATGCAGACAAATATAAAAGTGATACGAAATGCTGTCTTTGAACTCAACCAATAAGGACCCAGTGACACGTATCATAATGTCAAAGGAATAGTAAGGCGATCGGAAACTATTCCTAGGTAATTACAAATTACCATAACAAACAATAACAGAAAAGAATCTTTTCTATGATATTTTATACCATTGTTACCTGGGACGGCATTCGGTTTGGAACGGGGAACGGGAACACGGAACGCAACCTAGATTGACTCGGGAAAGATTGGGTACGAGATACAGTATGTATAAAATATATATTTGAAAACAAAATTGAATAAAAATGATTATTCTGGTTTAAGAAATCATTTTCAAGTTGAATTTTTTCAGATTTCTAGGTTTCATCTCATTTTTTTCTCTCTTCTTTTTCATCAATTTGTAAATGAAGGCCAAAATACCTTATGAAAAAGATCTTCTACACCGGGACGTCAACTTTAGCGATTTGGAACGCGTTTCGTGGTGATTGGGGACGAACGTTCCCGGATCGCGGAACGTGGCTATGTTCCACGTTCCATGTAACTATGTTTTATACTTCAGTTACTATGCTGCCATCTTAGAAGTGTCTAGATTAATTCATCAGAGCCGGCCTGTAGCAGGAGCAGTCGGAGCTCCTGCACAGGGCCACCTCATCATGGGCCTCATACCTTATGTTTTATAAAGTGCTTGTGTAATTACTATTATAGCTAATTAGTAGTAGGTTGACGGTAAAGTTGCTGACCTGTTGCTTTATAAGTCATTGGTTCAAATATTCTAATCTACAATTCTTCTTTCCTCTACTTTTTAGTTTTTTTTTTTTCATGTACTAATTTCTCTTGTCTACATTTTTCCCTTGTTTAGTATTTTACCTTCTACATATTGACTCTTTTTTGTCAATCTATTTATAAATTTAACTATTTGTTATTTTTTCATTTGTTTCAATGCTAGCCCAATTAGTAATGATAGTTTTTTTAGCTACCGCTTAGGTCCCGTATTTAGAGAGCTCAATCTTTTTTGTCTACGAATAAAAATTACTAAATTTTTTCCTATCCTTGTAGGTGTAAAGCGATATAAAGTAATTTAGTTTCTTCAATTGATTATTTGTTAGTGCTCGATATCTTAGATTTTTTTTTGTCCAATTGTGGGATCCAATTACATATTTGAGTAGTTCATCGCTTTATGCTAATGTTTCGTTAGTTGGTGGTTTATTGTCATTTTTTAAGTTATGGGTAGTATACTAGTGAATATTGTATAACATTTTTTATATATTAAAGTAGGAAACATTTAATACTTTGTCAACAATAACTAAAAAACTAATCCGACACACGTCCATTTTTAGGGGCCTACAAAATAAATTTCGCTCAGGGCCACAAAAAATATTAGAGACGGCCCTGCAATTCATGAAAGTGTATAGTATGGGAGGGAGGCCATGTCTCATGACTCATGCATAACATAACAGAATGATAATATGAAGCAGAATTCCACTTAAACTTGGGGCAATTCCAACTCCAGATAGACCAAATTATCAGTTAAGCTAACATTACTTTCAAAATGTTAAAAATGTTTTGAATTATTACCTTTTGTCCAGAACAAAATTGCATGGTCAAAACCTGGCTAGTTGTGAAGTCCTGTAATGGTGAAATTGTTTAGTTAGCTCACTTATTAACTCCGATGTTCATAATGACGTTTATTGATAAAGTCTATAGCTATTAATTCAAGAAAAGATTTGCAATAATGACAGAATAAGGTCATATCCTCACCCAAAACACTTGTGGGATCTTGACATTCTTCTTGTTCCTAAAATTTTTTGCAGTCTTCTCAGAATTCCTTGCTTCCTGAATGAAATCTTCGGAAAACCAAAAAACAATGATGATCTAAACCTAGAAATGGGTACAATAACATGAGCTGAAACCCTTAAAACAGATATTCAGCATCATATATTCAAAGGAAGACAACTAATGAACTAAGGTATATTTATCCCTTTGAATGAGCAAAAACAGACCAAAGGTTTTATCTACTCTATACTTAAAACTCCTTAACATCAAAAAAGTATTTGAAAAAGAATTATTACAAATCAATGAGCTTTAGGCAATCTTCGTTCACATTAAGGGAACAAAAAAAGTTTTACAAAAAATGTATAACATTTGATTTTTGTTGCAAATGAAATCATAACAAGAAATAAATGACTGACCAAGTTCCTTAAAAATCGCCTCTTTAAATCCAGCAAGAATCCATCCGAATCTGTACTCAGGGAATATCTGGACAGGATAATCAGCCAAGCAGTCAAATAGTGAAATGTTGGACAAACATCTTAATTATCTTTTAAAAAGACTGAAGGGAATATTATAAAAACCACCTTTGAACATGAAAGTTTATGAATAGTTTTGACAGATTGAAAGATGATCAGTCAGCCTGACATAAGCAAGTGCCATACTCTTCAATGTGATTGTCCACAAATATCTACTTCCTCGATTCACTAATGTACAGTGTCATACTCTTCCAAACTCATTTTCCAAGCATCATATCAACATCCTCTTCCAAGTTATCTTTGCCTTCCGGCTGCCCTCAACTAATTTTAAACCATATAATCCCAACTCTCAAGTCTCAATTTTCCTTGTATGAGCATCTGATAGTTGACTTTCACATACGCGCCAAACCAAAATCGAATTTTTCTTATCTAGTCATTGCAACTCGAGGGCATACCAATTACAAACAAATTTAGCTCAAAATATGCAACTACACTAGACCAATCTCTTAAATTTGATCTTTCTTAATAATCAACTATGAGTAAGTGTTTGCAATCTAATGTCACTACATGCTTGTTTCCCTCAAAGGTACTCTTAATACTCAAATTCTAGCTTAATAATATGATTCGGATCATGTGAAAACCAATTAAATTGGTAAAAACTGAAAACAGAGGTACATAAAAGCTCAAATGGAGTACATATTTGAGTGGCAGTTTTGTAAATAATTAAACATTTGCTAAAAAGGTACATATATTCTTAAAAAGGGTACATATTCAGATGACATTTTTGGAAATAATATGAACTTTTTTCTTTACAAAAAATATGTACACCCTATAACATAATATGTATCCCGTTTGCTACAATATGTATACCTCAATCTGGTTTTCAGTTTTCACCACTTTAAGTGTTTTCACTTGATCCTACCCCTATATATATATATGTATATATATATATATATATATATATATATATATATATATATATATATATATATATGCCACCTCAATAAAGCACAAGTGTACATTAGAACAACACATAATTGTCTTGGCAAAGATTTTGATTACAAGAAGCTTCAAATTTACATATAATGCCAAAGCAATCCCCTTAGCTTGTAGGACTAACAATAATGCCAAAGCCTTAATTCCAACAATATGGAGTCGGCTACATGAACCAAAACAAGTGGAGATCATCCCTTACAAAGATTATACTTTGGAGCTGCACAAAAATTATACCATGTCTACCCTTTAAGATGATGAGTTGATATCAATTGTTATTATAAGAAAGGAAACAGTAGGGTGGTTCTTTAGTGGGTTATATTCATTTATCTAAAAGACACAAAAGTGAGTGATCTAGGAATGAGTCGCTCCAAGAGCGAAGTAATAAATTATAAAAAACAGTATGCCTATAAAGACATGTTAGAACTAATTTGGCACAGAAGAAAAGGAAAATGTTAAGCTAATCCAGGAAGTAGGGAGTGATATGTAATTATCGCATACCCAGGCAACGGCTTGTGAGGCAAAAGACATGGTAGTAATGTCCATCTTCATAAGTCGTTCTAAGCCAGGATACTGCACCTGTTGACGTATAAGAAATATATTACTAAAAGATAAAAAAGAACAAGCATCTTTTAGTGATTCAAATATTGAACCAAAATATTTCCTAGTTTCCTCCATGCGATAGTGTTAGAAAACTTGAGGATTCTTTTCCATTTGCAACATGACTGGAGTTAGTTTTTGAGGGACGAAAGAAAATCAAAAGCGTCACCATAAATTACTCAAAGTAATGTAAGATTCATTTCTTCTTTTTTTTTCTACAAAGCCATTACTACTTTAGGAAATGGAAAAACTATTTTAAAAGTAAATGCTAAGCATCAAAAGAGGAGGGAACTTCAGGAATTGCATCATTATTCTATTAAAAATTAGGAGAGGCTTGAGGAAAAACATGCTTTCGTAAAGGAGAATGTTGAGAGAAGTTATCAGTGTATATAAAAAGAGAATTTAAGGAGAGATGAGAATCTCGGAGAATTTTTATAATGCTTTGCTTTTGAAAAGCCTACTGTAGGAAAGAGCCGTACCTTGTACTTTTTAAATTCAGCAATTCATCAATCAAAAACATATTATCCTGATAATCTTCAAACTAAAAATCCAGTTCACGGAAAATTATTATATTAGTCATGCCCCCATTGACCCAAACAAAGAAAGGAAAGTTTTAGCAGGCACATTAGGATAGGATTGGAATTAGTGTAATGAAAGACCATGGCGTGAAGGAATATATGGCTGCACAAGCAGTTTAATTGGCAAAGAAGTGAGATATTAACAAAGATTTACTACAAATTTGATGGAGATTCATGTTTGAATTTTCCAGTAGATTTTACAAGGGAAGGCAAAAAAGATTTGAAGTTTTAGACCATACTACCTTTTAAATATGACTGGATTTTAAATACCTTTTAAATTCTTATATAAAACCTCCTTGGTCCTTATTCATCTTTTATGGTTTAGCATGTGTATCCATGACA
The DNA here is from genome assembly GCA_019425755.1 of Amaranthus cruentus. Taxonomy (NCBI): domain Eukaryota; kingdom Viridiplantae; phylum Streptophyta; class Magnoliopsida; order Caryophyllales; family Amaranthaceae; genus Amaranthus; species Amaranthus cruentus. Next base: position 10,732,847 of record CM033460.1, read on the forward strand.
TCCGCAAGTTTAAAAGCTTAATTTTATGACTCGTGAAAACTTTTAGTCCCTTACATTATCATATTGATATTACCCTAAATTGTAAATCCTCAAGCCACTGGCGGCATTGAACAATAATCTAAACATAAAATGCTCAACACCAATATCAATATTGAGCCAGCTTTCCCTTTCATAAGTTGAGAAAGAACAAAGCTCCCAAAATTAAGATCTTTACAATATATATCTTGCTAATTCGTAAGACTTGCCTTCACAGCAACTTCCTCCATATTTTTCAGGACAGCACGATGAACTTGAGCAATTGAAGCTGCAGCGAGTGGTTTCTCGTCAAAGCAGAGAAATCTACAGACCATTTAAGTAATTTGGTGAATTCAACAAGTCAGATAATCTCAATTAGCAGTAGAAAAATATCTTCGAGCATACAAGCCCTTCCAGATTTAAAATTATGGTTCATGATGTTGGCTAAGATACATTGAGTATAGTTTAATCCTGTAATCACCCACCTGTGCTATGTTATGCTAGACCAATCTAGGCTACACACTTGGGAAACAAGACATGTTTAAAGAGCAGAGCTACTGACATTGGATGCACGAATGCAGACATTGAAGCCGCTAAGTTAATAAGACACAAGGGAGTTCTCAAAAGCCAAATACATGGAAATCAATTGCAAAAGAGTGATCATGTATAAATTAGGGTGAATTTGTTGATGATAGATATTACAATTGGAGTTGGAAAAGCTCATCAACATACAACATACAACAATAATGTCAATGCCTTAATCCCAAAATATTAGGGTTGGCTACAAAAAACAATAAAATTGGCACTAGTGGTCGTTCCATATTAATTCCCTTCCTCCATTTATTTTGATTATATACCATTTGTCCATCTCAACCTGTAAATTTAGGTTTTTCAACTCATGTCTTTCAAATCATCTTTGGTCTTCCTCTCTCTCTTTTAAATCTCCTAAGTCCTAAATTTCAATCTTTCTTACCGATTCTTAAAAGCTCCGTTGTTACATGTTCCAAACACATTAAAAAATTTCCTTTCATCTTAGCCTCAACATCTACAATGTCTAAACCTTTTCTTGTGCATTCTTTCATATTTTATCCTTTAAAGTATGTCCACCCATTCGTGAACCATCTGCTTGGTGAATATCCCCAAATTTGGGAGATAGACCCAAGGTAAAGCTCATCAACATAGTCCATTGTAAATTAAAAGTATTGTAAACTAATTTTCCTCTCTCGTAAGGAGAAGCGTTTTCCACTATTCTTAAATAGTATTAGGATTGGAATCCATAGCCCAAACTTTTTCTTGTGCATTCTTTTATAATTTATCCTTCAAAGTATGTCCAATCATCCATGATCCATCTACTTGGGGAATAATAAACGCAAGGTAAAGCTCATCAACATAGTCCATTGTAAATTAAAAGTATTGTTTCTCTTTTTTCAGAGAAGCATTTTCCACTATTCTTAAAATAGTATTAGGATTTGAAATCCAAAAGCTGACATCCTAGTTAAATTAGTTCTCTAGTTTTTCAGAGATATTCACTTTAATCATTTAAGTCTTTGCATTTTAAATTAAAAGTATTGTTTCTCTTTAATCACTTTCCACTATTCTTAAAATAGAATTAGGATTTGAAATCCAAAAGCTGACATCCAAAAGCTCATCAACATAGTCCATCGTAAATTAAAAGCATTTTTCAGAGATATTCACTTTAATCATTTAAGTCTTTGCATTTTGGTTCGATCTATTCGAACCAAAAAAACAAAAAAAACTAACATGTTTTAAATCCTAAAAGAGAATATTTTGAAGACTTTGATCCGTATCGATATTTGTGCTTTGGTTTATTAATCTTAGTTTATACTTGCAAACTCAAGGTTAACATAAATTAATATCCCAACTAATTTTAAGATGAACTTCCATTTCTTATCTTCCATTTTTTTTTCTCAATTGAATCTGGTGTAGATAACTCGATACACTATGAATTTTCTTATATATATGATCCCTTTCAATATGAGTTTGTTCAATCTTTCCATGTTTTGAAGTTTAAACACCAAGATTCTAAGATATGCAATTGATCTAGGACTCGAAAGATGTAATTACAAATTCAATTCACAAATGGAACAAATGAATTGATTTTTTTTTTCTTTAGTCAAATATTTCAATTTTCAAATCATGAAAAAAAATGAATTAGGATATTTAGGAGAAATGAAATTTCTGAAAAAGTACTAACTTTATAACTTTACTATGCCGTAGAATGATACCCATCAAGCTCTGCATAATTCCCATTTCTAACTTAGGTATGCATGGTTTTGCAGTCTTCTTGGCAGTAGTATCCTCAAAACAAGAGGGAACACAAAAGGAATGAGAAATGAGAGGTCAGATTAAGTAAGAGAGAGAGAAAGGGATCGAAGTTTTCAAACTTGGTTTTGTTTAAGAAGGAATTGGGTATAAATGGGAGGAGCGAGAAGGAAATATTTTGGAGCAAAGTCATAGTGCAAAATACCGCGCCCATCACCATATCCTGACCAAATTGTAAGGGTTTTTGAGCCCGCAACCTAAAAAGAGAGCAACAAAACCATTTGTATTTACAAAAGCCATTTTGAAATGTTACAACGATCGCAAAAGCGAAATCGTGTGAGAGAATAACCAATGAGGAAGGGTGGGATTTGATTGAAATGCCAAAAATTTAACATTTTGGGCAAGAAAACCAAGTTGGACTAACGTAAGAAATAAATATCAAGTACAATAATCCTATTTAGCATCAAAAAAATTCCACATCTTATTTGGCAGAAAATTCTTTATATACCAACGGAAAGAATGCTTTTAAAAAATATAATTTTGGATCACCAATGACGGTCAAGATCAGATCTTTTGCAATATCAGAACATCATGTTTCCTTTTGATTGAGTAAGATCAACCAAAATATGTAATGAGTGGCCAACAACAATTGAGGTATCATGAATTGCTGCATGAATGTACTCACATATCAGCAAATTCAGCTTTGAGATTTCTACAGATTACTTCTTTTATCAACCCGAAATCACAAGGAACGGCCTAAAAAGCAACAAACAGTATAGCATTCAAAGCAATGTAGAATACTGCACATACACAAAATCTCATTAACAAAAGAAGGAAATTATCTTTGAAAAGGTAATTTAAATTTCAATTAAAACCTGATCCTGCAAAACAGAAAGAGTCATCGTATATTCCTTTGGGAGTTGTCTGAGGGATGCTGCAAACTGCCCAGCTTTCACATAAAAACCTCTGTTGTCTTCACACAGTTTCAATATTCTCTTTGCTGAGCGCAGATGAACCTGAATTGGGCATACAGAAACAAAGCACAATACTAAGCAACTCCTGCTTGAGTTATATCATTATAAATAATAATGAAATTTCAAATAAATCTACTATCAGATATCCTAACAAATTCATCAAAGAAAAAAATTCTGAATAAATGACAGATACAATAAACAATTAAATTTTGATTTGGCCTAACAAATTCAGCAAAGAAAAAAATTCTGAATAAATGACAGATACAATAAACAATTAAATTTTGATTTGGCCAGCCCCAATACTCCACCTGAATTCTTTTGGAGTGGTGTTAATGGTCCTTTGTGCACGTATTCCGGTCTTAACATACAGAGAAGCAAGGAAAAAACCAATATAATGGAGGTTCGTTAGGTTGGAATGGGGGTGGGCGGGAGGCCATATACAAAATCTAGTGACAAGGTATAATAGACAAACTCCCAAGGCTGAACTTTAATTTATCTGCAATAGGAATACAAAACTACCCTACTCTCCAAACTCGTTAATGTGTCATTTATTAACATCCTGGCAGCAGTTACTTGGGACAATGTGACATAATTGGACAAATATTTTAAAACCCTATCATCACCAAGGAAACTATAACCAATCCCTTAATTTGCTTAGAAAAATACATGACACTAAAAAAACTGTTGTTTTACTCTGCAAACTTATATGTAGAAACCTCAACCACCATCATACATTCACTAAACAATGCAAAGTATGCAATTCAGAAAGAAGGCAAGCTAAAGTGTATTATTTTTTGTTTGCAAATTCAGTCTCCAAATTACATGGCCTGCAGTTGCTTTATCAATGTTCATGTGTTCTACAACTATAAAGAGAAGCTTCAAGACGCGCATCTATTAAGCATTAGGTGAGGATAGATGATTTCAGATTCAATATAAGAAACCAACCATATTAAAATGATTCGTGTACAAAGAAATGGTATCTCTGCTTGTTGAAGAATAAAATAATCTAATAAATTCAACCTGAAACTTACACTTTACAGAAGGTTCCAAGTTTCTCTTCTTGACAGGTTAGGATAGAGCTTATAGTATAAAAAAACCTTTCAAAAAATAAATGCTTTGGCCTTTTCTTGTTCTTGATGCCCCACATGTCTATTACCCTTGTAAAGACTTTAGCATCGCATATTTACATCCCACGATGTTCTTTTTCTCAACTTCCTTAAATATGAGAAACAGATACATTTTTTAGTTTAAAACAGTCAGGGGAGCAGGCTCACCTTTGTGCGCTTTTAGGAAAAAATGCAGAGCAAGTATTGTAGTTTTTTCAAATCTTTTCAAATTTTTTCTGTGTGCTTGGCCTAGCCATGACTCCTGTTGAACCTTATGCACCTCCCTATACCTTTTTCCTGTACTCAAAAAAGCCATAATTCTAGGGTCTAGGTGGAACCTTCGATTAAGGGAACTTTTTAAAACCAAGGTACATTCAAAATCACTCCATTACGAGTGGATTATCTTAAATTCAATATAATGCCTTCCTTATTAAAAGTTGAACAGTATCTCCATAGCACTTCAACAGTTTCACTAAAAACTTCACTTCTCACTTGGCACAAATGTGCAAATAGAACAATTCCAACTTAAATTGGTCTTCAAATTTGGCTTTAGAAATAGAATAATGCAACTGCAATTGTAAACACAAGACCTGAATTTGATAGGACTTGATTCTTTCTCGCCCGAAATCAAAACAATACACTCTAATGGGGACTATCACAATGTTCAAACTAATCATACTTAGTACTAAATACTATTAGGATATATTGTATCAACAAAATAGCTAGAACCCTAGTGTGGTGAAAGGTTTAATTAGTATGATAATGCCATTTAGTGGATTCTTAAACTAGAATCATAATAACGCTAACAAATTGCCAGATTTGATGAAATGATTGGAGCATTCATTCAGACTTATTCCAGCCTTCCAGGCTTATTAGCTTTGCTAATTGCTTATTCAATGTATAGGAGTGAACCCACAATTGGCCACTTCCATACATTTATCTAATTTAGTTTGGATAGAGTTAAAAGATATATGGGAAGGGAATGGGAGGAACAAAAGGGATGGTTTTTCCTCCATTTGGATTAAAAATAAGGACAGAAAAATGAAGGGAGGAAAATTGGTGGGATGACATCATTTACGTTATATGAGAAACAATTATTTCCTACGATTAAGAGATATGACAAGAAAACCCATCTCTCTTTCCTCCCTTTCCTTTTTCTTTCCTTTCATTTCCTACTTTCTTTATCCAAATACACTCTTAGATAGTAGTTCCAAGACTCCTACAACATTATCAGCACAAGCATGTGTTCCACACCTAGACTACATAAATGGCTCCATAGATGTAGCTCAATTAGGCTGTATAACACCATCAATTACAGTTAACCTGAATCCCAATACCTGCAGGCTACAGCACACATAACTGTTGTAAAATCTCTTGATATACTGATGTCCCTCATTGGTTTTGTATGAATGACAAATCACTAACAAACCTATTTCATTTCTCACACATTTACCTTCTATGTTATAAAAAAATTGTAATTCTCACAGGTTTCGAATGAACTCTGTTGATTCACATCATTTGCTTCAAAAGAAGGCTCTATAAAATCTGAGAACTATGTTCATGACCAATTGAGAAATACAAGCTTCTCAATTTTGTTCCTGAGACATTTCAGAGTTTCAAAGACCAATATGATAAGGACTCGATAACATTGAGATCAAAGATGTCACAAAATAATGAACAGAACCCTAGCACCAATACGAGGACACATAATCTAATTTAAGTTATGGGAGAATGAACTAACTACCTAGAGTCAGAAAACCTTCCACCGTTTACACTAATTGAGCAATGCATAAATAGGTCTACCCAATTTGCTTAAGGCAATCATTCCAGCATCTTCACAATCAATACAACTCCAATTTAGCCAGTATGAATCAATCCTCTGACATGAAAACAAAATAACTGAATAATCTAAAAAGAACTGAACCCAAAATGAATCAGATATTTCAAAAAAAAAGCAGAAATTCAGTGACATACCTCAGAAATTGTGTTCCGATAAACATCCGAACCCTTTACAAGCCCATGCAAGGTATACTTGTAGTCAAAAACAGTTAAAGCAATCTGCAAAAACAACGAAAAAGCATAAACTAAATATTACGCCAATCCGACCAAATTTTAAAGTAGAAAACTGCAGAAAAAAGTACAAAAGAGAGAGAGGCAGGGACCGTGAAGATGGTGTGAGAAGAGCGCCGAAGTAAGCTGAATGGAGAACATATCTCAGAAGAAAAGGGATTGACAACGTCGGAAAAGGTGAGAGCAGAAACGCCGGTAGCTGTGGCTGTGGTGGTTACGAGGAAGAAAGAAAACAATTTGGATGGCTTGGCGGGAAACTTGAAAGAAGTTAACCGATGCATTGATAGGATAATGTACAACTGCAATTTAACAATGTACACTACTTCCCTAATCCCTATTACAACTGCCGTCCGCCATTAAAACACCACCTCCATGAGACCATGAACTTGATCATATCAGACAACCACACGGCTCAACCCTACCTTTCTAACTTCTTTGTTCGATTTTTATTTTAGTCGTCACTTGTATATTTTTTTTTTTTTTTTTAATTCTCGAGTTTACATTAATTTATATTTTCATCTCATTTTTTTACTTTTCCATTAAAAGTTTTGTTTACTTTTTTACTATCTTTTCTCACATGTCTTAAAGCAAATTTGATATAAAAAATATAAGAAGTTAAATCTTCAAAAAAAAAAAAGAAATATAAGAAGTTAAAAGTAAAAATATTTATTGAAAAATAAGTACTACTACTTCCTATTCAACTAATTTGTTTCATTTTATTTTTCACACTTGTCGATACAACATTTTAACCTTTAGTATCTCTAATTGTTTTTAATTAAAAATTATAAAAAATAGATATTAATAATTTTTGTGTTGACACGAATCAAACAAGATCTTATATAACTATGTCTTAACTTATAGATTAAGAATAAAATACAAATTAAGAGTGATAAGTGAATAAAAAAAATCAATGGAACTAATGGGTAGAATAGGAAGGAGTATTAATTATATATTTTTTGTGTAATTTATATTAAAATTTTTTTTTGAAGATTTAATTTATATTAAAATTATAAGATAATTTTATTTTGTAATATTTGTTGTCATGAGGGTTGGATGCATCGTTTTCCTTTTGAGTATTATTCACATATTTTTTTATCTCTTTAATAATTTAAATTTCTTGACTTATTCTTCAAACTATTAAAATACTTTTTGATATTAGCAAATTTTAAGAGACACAATATATGATTCTACATGTTAGAATTGCTTGTTGGCGAAATCAATTATAGCGCCATGGAGGATGTTTGGTCGTGGCGTGATTCAATTGGGTGGTTCGACTAATCGAGAACTTTAGATTTCGTAGGTTAGTTGTTAAGTCAATTACATAAGTTATTCACGGAGAAGTTTGGTGATTACATTGTTGATTATCAGCGATTTATTGGGAAAAAAGTAGGTTAATTAGTTACAAACAATGAAAAAAGTTGTCTGTATTTACTATTTCATTTTTGGCTTACATCGGTTTAAAAGTCATTTATCAAATAAATATCTAGATTGTTTGGCTAACTAACAAGCTGAAAGCTAAAAATTAATAAATTCACTTACCAAATTAGATGTTTCATGGATTCGGACCCTTATAAAAAATTTTGAACCCGAACCCGATCCTGGACCCTTGGGGTCCAAAAAAATAGACCCTTACCCTTAAAAAAGGGTAGGATCCAACAGGGTCCGAATAAAGTCTCAAACCCTTGCCCATCTCTAATTAGGTTTTCCATCTCAACCCTATTGCTTTGATTGGTCCTGAACTTAACAGCTTATGGCTTTACTTCCAAGTTCCAAATATACCTTGGTTAATGGCGCGGGTGATGGCGATGATTTAAGGCGAATCAACAGATGTATTTACTGGTAATATATAATTAAATATGTTTAAACCGACTCGCTGGCTAACCTTTTATCGTAGTAGAAATCTTACACAAAAGATCTAAATATACAATAAACATTAATCAAAGGGCAAGCTTAAGATCCTACCTACAATCAGATCGATTACCTATTTTTAGATCGTAAAACCGTCGAATCATAATTCTAATAGCCATAATTGAGTACGATTGTCGCCTAGCCTTCCTCACAGACAAATCAAAAAAATAAATCAGAATGTTTTAATCTTTGTATTATTCATGGGTTGTATTATGATTCGAAAATCAATCAACCTAGAGTTCCAATATATCGACCAAAATAACTTGTCATTACAACAATAAGAGCCAAGTAGCAAATAAGTAAAAATTTCTAGAAAGTTTGTCAAGGCCAATGAATCAAGATCAAAGAGGACCAATGAACTGAAACCAAATGAGCTTTCGGCTAAGAAAATCCGAAAGGTTGCGGCCTCAAAATGGAAAATTGTGTGGGCTGGCTTGTTTGGATCCCTTATATTTGATCGGTTTATGAAATCGAAACGACTAACGAGCAACACCTGCAAGTAATAGAGAGCAGCAGCTATCAATTTATTAAATATCATAGCGGAATTACTCATCTTAAATGAATCTATCCAACATTTATTTGCGAAGAAAACCAATCACGAGGACAACTTTAAATTGTATGATGGAGTGGTAACAAAACCAATCACGATTATAATAGCATTAAGAGGGCAGGAAAAAAGTGAAGAAGGGATAGGTTAACAGAAGAAGGGGAAATCGAACTCCGGTTCCTCGTGGGAAAAGTGGTAAACATTTTGGAAAGAGCATATGATGAACATAAAGATTGATATGATACTACCACAAGAATGGGAAGTAATACCACAATTTTGTTCCCTTTAAGAAACATTCCATGTAATAAATGAAAACCCAAAAGTACTAACCACTATAAACATCAAGCAAGAGGGTAGGTTGCTGGTTTAAATATAAGGTTACATTTAGGACCCCAACATCATAGAATGTCATGTTGGAAAATAACCCACATGTAATGCCACATCAAAGAATTAGAGAGAGGTTGACTGACATATATACTTGATCGGCTAAAATCCTAATACCAATTGGTTTAGAATGGAACCTCATTGGGTTTGTGCCTATTCAACTCTCCTTATGTGGGTCTTGTGTAAAACCCAAATTTATCATGTCCGGCACGACCATGGGTCAAGTTTACTAATGCTATGCAGGGACAGGAAATGAGTAATGTAGCTATTATAATTTCTCAACTTACTAAAGATCCTACAAGTGAACACCATTAAGACGAGATATTAAGATTTAAGTCGTATCTATTCATTAGAAACTTTGTGATTGCGTTGAACATCATTATTGCATGATGAATTGAACAAAAACTACATTTTTAATTCTTCTTTCCCTTTGCGTTGGAAGAAACGTAAAGAACAACAATGAAAAAACTATTCTTCTTCGGAGACATTACCTTTGACAATTGACATCCTATAAGATCTCAGTTAATGCCATAAAAAACAGCTCTCCGTGACCAAAAATGAATTTAGACTCGTGATTGACATCATCGGGAAACACAGAAATCATCAGTTGAACCATGTTATATAGAGGTTCACAAATTGTTTAGGGAAGCGATTGTGAGTTGTGACACATTATGAATCAAACACAATAAGTCAATTGAAATGCATGAGAAAAAACAACTCACAATGAAGTCTAGAGTCTTGCTTTAAGCTCTGCAGCCACAGCATCAATGAACTCTTCTGTGTTCAGATATTGGTCCCTTGAAAGCCTGGATTTCAGTCAAATCACGTCAGGTAACAGGCACTTAAATCTAGAAAAGTTAGAATCCTAAGAAAGGCACTCACTTGGATCCATGGATGATGAGGGCAAGATCTTTGGTCATCTTTCCAGATTCAACAGTGTCGACACAAGCTGCCTCCAATTTCTGAGTGAATTCCAAGAGTCTCCCATCATTGTCCAACTTTGCCCTATTGGCCAATGAACATTGTCATAACGCTTTCCAAAGCCACATAAACCCAAACAAAATAGGTGATCTTATATGATAAAGGCTTGTCTACATACCGGTGAGCAAGTCCCCGCGTCCAAGCAAATATTGAAGCAATGCTGTTGGTGCTGGTTTCACCACCCTTTTGGTGAACTCTGAAGTGGCGAGTTACTGTTCCATGAGCAGCTTCAGCTTCAATAGTCTTGCCATCAGGGCATACCTGAAAGAGAGTTTACAGTTTAGCAAACATCATAATCACTCTTTCTCTCTGTCGCCATCCATATTCAATTCTAAATGTTGTTCATCAGTATGTTTACGCCACCCCTGTATAGAGGTGCTCGAAATAGACCTCACGACCCAACATTTTGTAACTGAACCCGACTTTGACCCGACATCAAAATGGATTAAGAATTATGTAACAACTAATGTGGACACAAGACTTGATTTTAAACCGACCCCAAACACATGACCCAAAATCAACTCAATAATCCAAATGAGCACCTCTAAGCAGAAATAATGAGTTGCTTTTAGGTCATCATTACTATGTATGCCTAAGGAGATATAACCACCATCACAATTATGATCAATCACATGGCAAGATTGCCTCCAATGGGCAACACAAGTGCCATTACAAGGGTTTGGGTGCATGAGCCTAAACAGGCATTTGAGAAAGGCTTCACAAGTGAAAACCCTATCACGTGTAATTCTAACAATGCTTCTAAATAATTGACATTTACAAGACGGCTAAATCATGAAAAAAGATAATGAAGACTAGACACATACCAATACAGAGGTCATCAATCCTAACGATCCAAATCCTGAAATAATTTGAAACAGGTTCACGGTTAAAAGCTAGCAACCAGTCAATACATCATCAAAACAAAGAAAAAGCAATTCAAATTCCAGTAAACGACAAAGCATCTTGACAGAAACTTAAAAGTGTTAATGTCACCAGATAATTGCTAGAACACCAACGGAAAACACTAACCTTGGGCAAGGAAATCACTCTGTACATCCCCATCATAATTCTTGCAAGCCCACACATAGCCTCCTTCACTCTTGAGGGCATAAGCAACCATATCATCAATGAGACGATGCTCATACCTAGCATATCAAGCATATTATAAAAATTATGCAAAATCCATTGAACGACTGCAAACATTGGCATTATGGTAAGGGGCCAGTTCCACCACATACCAGATTCCAGCTTCCTCGAACTTTGTCTTCCAGTTACTTTCGTAAACCTCTTGGAAAATGTCTTTGAACCTTTAAAGCGGGAAAAGAAAGAAATGTAAGTGAGGTTGTAAAGGTTTACAAACGAATACTTTAAAATTAAAAATATAACATGGTAAATTGAAAAACTATTATTCTTACCTCCCATCGTATTTCTTAAGAATGGTGTTTTTCGTGCTAAGGTAAAGTGGCCACTTTTTCTCATAAGCCAAGTTCATTGATGCTTCCGCAAAGGAATAAATGGACTGCAGTGCAATATCAGTAAGCATGATTGTAAAGGGGTAAATACATATGTCAATATATAAGAAGCCTATATCATGAAACAGATTGAGAACAGTTGAACCTCATCAGTGTTGTACATGGCCAAAGCAACTCCTCCATTTCCAGTAAAGTTATAAACTTCCATTTCAGTTTTCTCATCTTTACCTTCTGGCACTGTTGAAACAATGTGAATCATAAATACTTGTTGAAGCAATTTGCACAAATCAAACATTAAGATAGTCCCAAAATACTTCCTCTGTTCCGTTTTAGTTGCACCATTGGGTTTGACACATTTTTTAAGGGCCGTCAAATCAGTATGTTAAAAGTAGAGATGATGTATGATTGATGGTGATATGTGGGGTAGAAATAAAAAAATTATTATAAGTAGATAGTGGATGTGACTTGTGGGTATATTAAATAATTAATGGGATGATGTATGATTGATGGTGATAGTGAGGTAGGAATAAAGCGAGGATAAAATAAGTAGATTATTTTTGCCAAAAATAGTAATGTTGCAAGTAATATGAAACTTCCAAAAACGGTAAGTGTTGCAAGTAAAATGGAACGGAGGAAGTATTAAACCAATGAGTTCGGCGTCCACCACCACATATGTTCAAGCAAATGTAAAAGAGAGAAACAGACCAAATTTATTTTATATCTAGACATTTTCCGAACATTCAAGAGTCGAATAGATACATAAACATAATATACTTTCCAGAACAAGGTTATAAGGAACAATAGATCAATCAACAACAAGAAAGACCAACCAAATACTAGTTTGAGTTTCCCAGGTCCCTTAATAACAGCATCAGTTGCTCTGTACTGATCTCCAAAGGCATGTCTTCCAATGCATATTGGCTTGGTCCAGCCTGGAACAAGCCTAGGAACATTTTTACATAAAATGGGTTCTCTGAAGACAGTACCTGCAGCAAAATCAGGTGAAATTAAAACATAATCCAACTACAAAAAACATGTAGAAAATCACTCCTTTAAAATAAAGTATTGCAAAGCATATTGACTAACCATTCAAAATATTTCTAATTGTTCCATTTGGGCTTCTCCACATACTTTTCAAGTTAAATTCTTGCACACGCGCTTCATCTGTTAAAATGAACAAACCGTTAATCAACAAGTACTAGAAGGGGAAATGAGCAGTTCATATAAAAGTACTACTACACAAGTTTTGTCAATTCACCTGGAGTGATGGTAGCACATTTAATTGCCACATTGTACCTGCAATGGAAATAACATTGTTTCTTTAGTTCTAATTAGCAAAATGATAAAACATTTAACATCATAATCTCCAAAATATCCTACTTCATGGTTGCCTCAGCACTTTCAACAGTAACTTTGTCATCAGTAGCGTCACGGTGAGGAAGACCAAGATCGAAGTACTTAATATCCAACTCCAAAAATGGGAATATCAGCTGCAATAATAAATCAATTATCAACACCAGAATCCTAAAGCAACATAGAAAAAGGTGAAGATTGAAATACCTTGTCCTTGATCATCTGCCAGATAACACGAGTCATCTCATCACCTGCAAAAAGTTTAAACAATCATAAGGAACAAGCTACAACAGTCTACATAATTTACAGCGGATGAGATTCTAACCCATGAGCCCCCATCACATGACTACTCATCACATGACTACTGGTATTAACTATTCACCAAAAGCGTTAAGCCCCAAGATATGTTATATACTCCGTCAACTTAAGAACAAGCTAAATTTCGACCATTAGCTTTGTTAATCTAACACGATGGGTCTCGATGGGTCAATTTAATGTGAAAAACTCCAACTTGATTTCTTAAAGAAAAACAGTAATAGCTTCTTCCAATGGAAAACTAAATGATAAAAACAAAAAAGAATACAACTTCCTAGGACATGAAAAGCCCACAACAATTTTGATCATCCTTGGAGAAGTCAGTCCTAGAGCTAAATCTAAATACTAAACTAATTCATATCCTCTTCTTGAATTAACGGACTCTTAAACCTTAATCCTCGTCCCAACTCAATACTCAGTCAGTAGTACACATATTCAAGGAAACATAAACTTTGGATCATAGGCGAAGCTACATCGGGGGCCAGGAGAGGCTCGGCCACCTTGCTGAAAATGTGATCTTTTGCATTTTTGGCTTAAGCCCCTTACGAATAAGATATATAGATTAAAGAGTGCAAAAATATAACAAAATTTACTACGATTTAACAGTTGGAGTAACAAATTTTTAATCTAGGGCTAAAAGGGATCAATCCATGATTTACTATTGTTTTTTTAATGGACTTATCTTCCATAATTTCACATTCATCCTTTTTTAGTGTGTTCATATTTTTGAAATCTTAATTTTATTAGTGTTCTTCTTTTTTGGAGACTTGTTATAGGTAAAATATATGGAGTCAAAGTGTTTTACAAAAGGGATAAGTTTTTAACTTCATTTGTTAAATATAACGCTTGCTATGATTCAAGTTCATTTCAATTTAAATGATTTCAAAATTTTCATAGCTTTTGTATAATAAATATTTTGCTAGTATATCGACAATTTAACCACTAATTCAAAATCCAGCTTCCTCCCTGCACTGAATAGCACATAACAAGCAACAAAAACCCAGGTGAAAACTCGATTACATCAAAATATACATAAACATATAAACATGTATAAATTATTTAACGATGAATTGTAAGATTCATATCCCTTATTTCCATGGCCAAAAGATTTATATTTCTTTGTTTTAGATCATACTAAATTATATTAATATGACTCATTTAATTACGTGAAATTTCTATTTATTAACGTGAAAATGCAAATAACGTTAGGAGTTGATCGGTTGTCGAATGTAATGCCGTTGTTAGCAAATTATATGATCCAATCAAAGTACAAAAATGCGTACGATTCTATATCATCCCTAATTCACAGATCTATATCAAACCCATCAAAAGATTTAAACAACCCAGGAACGTAGATTTCATTTCGAAAAAAAGCAACAAATAAGCATGAAAAATAGATAGATCGTATAGTATAAGAACAGAAAACTACCATCCATCTCAACAATGGGGTTAGCAACCTTGATCTTGTCGAAAGCCATGGCGGATCAAAACAAAAAAACACAGAAGGGTAGGTGGGAATTCTAGGAAGTAGCAAAGTATTATACAAAACGCCGCTTCCTTTTTGGTTATGAAGTGAGAGACGCAAAAGATCTATTGGGTTTAAATAACAGAGAAAAAATGTCCTTCATGAGCATAGGGATTTATAATTTTTTATTACAACTAGATAATTCTCGTGCGATGCACGGTTTTTTTTCCTTTCGATGTAAAAAACAAATAAATTGAATAGGTTCGACTTAATATTACATTAATTTCAATTATTTTTTAATACACATTTTAATTGACGTTTATTATAAAAATGATAAAGCAGTGGGTCATTGTAAATTGTATTGATTATATAATTAGCATTTTAGTGAATTTTTTTTAAAAGTATAATAAAAAATAATATAATTAATTTGTAAATAAATAAATATTTTTTTAAATAAATATAATTTAATGATGCTTTGTAAATTAAAAATCAAAGATAATAATTTGTGCATCATTATTACATACTAATATCTAATACATTGTTTTTCAAACTTTAATAGTATATGTTATAGTCCCAACTAAAGTTTTTAATGATAGTAAAATTAATCACTTTATAAATATCCTTAACATTTAATATTCCCATAGTCATCTTTATTCAATGACATCATCAATCTCATGAGAAGATGACAACTCATCAATTTTTTGAGTTGCTTATGTTAGGTGTGTTTTGTTTTAGTATATAGTATAGATTTGGATGAGATGGTCTCACGATAAAATATATCTCATCATCATATTCAGTGTATCTCGCTCATAGACAAACTATAGTCAGAATCTGGGGAGGGAAGATGGACGGCAACTCATACCCAATAGGAGAATGTGGTCAAGACTCAAGAGTCCCCGGCTCTAAATTATTTGCACTTTTTTATTGATGTGGTATTAAATTATTAATGATAATGCTGGTGTTATAGTCAATCGAAAACAACCTACACCCTTTATTGGACGGATTTGGAGTAAAGAGAAAATGAATGGGAAGAAGGGAGCATTTGTTATTATTAATTGTGTAATAAGGATAATATTGCGTATATTAACTTTTAAATTTAATTTTAAGTGTGAGTCGTTTAATGACATGGGATATGATGTTCTAAAAAAATAAGGGAAAGACAAATTGTTGTGCGAGACGATCTCTCTAATGGGTCGCAGTAAATATAAGACTTTTCTAATCAAAACAAATTTTAATGAGCTGGTCTTTTAAGAGTCGTCTCTCAAAAAGACGGTCTCTGAAATCGTTATTGAGGAAATGGGGTAGTTGAATTGGGTCACCATTTTATTTGGGGGGATTTTTAGGTGAAAACAAATGAAAATCAATTGGATAATGGCGACTATTTTTGTTGATAGTGTATGGAATAGAAGTAGGAATATGATATTTGATAGTGGGTCGCCCATTATGACCAACAACAATATGGTTTTGATGATATTTCAAGGCTTTGGACCACATCACCTTTTGATAATATATATCCAATTCCAATTTATGTTGATATTTCCTGCAAATTATCTACAGCTGCTCTCTTGAGAGACCGTCTTTTGTAAAGACGACTCTTAAAAGTCCAGTTCAAATCTATATTTTGAGTTGTAACAATATATATTTATAATTAAATTGGAATTTTGAGAGCCGTCTTTACAAAAGACGGTCTCAAGTAAGAATTTGTGAATTATCTATGGGATGAGTTGTCCCACATTGACAAATTGAATATAGTGTATACATTTTATAAGTTATTATTGGAGCCTTTTTTTCCATTGTCATATGGTTTTGGAATGTGAAAATTTGAAATAAACAAGATTATTTATCAAAAAAAAGCATACAATAAGATCATAATCAAACTTATTCTAAAACTAAGCGTGTAATCCGCAAACCTTAGGTTCGGGCTGTTCGCACTTAGTAAGTGCGAACAGACTAAAAAACTGAAACAGGCTGTTCGCTGTTACTAACAGCGAACAACCTGTTTTTTGTTTTTAGTCTGTTCGCACTTACTAAGTGCGAACAACTCTTGTCTTAAAATCAGCATGTTGACCCTGTTTGACCTGTTCGCAGTTACTAAGTGCGAACAGACACTTGATTTTTTTTTACCAGTTTATTACTGTTCGCACTTACTAAGTGCGAACAATAGTAAGTGCGAACAGACCCGAACCTGTGCTCTGGGGTATTAGACGCTTATATTTGGATTAAGTTTGATTTGGATCTTATTGCATGCTTTTTTTTTATTAAGAATCTTATCTATTTCAAAATTTCTTTGGAATGTTATATATGCTTTGGCTTATAAAGTGTGCACACCTCATGTCTCTCCGTTAATATGCTGACATTCACAAAAAGTTCATCCTAATCTAACAGTATATCCATGGAATATGAGATATTAATGAGAAATAAAGAGTTTGTTGTTAATTACTAAATACTTCATTTTTATTAGGATTTGTTTTTTGTTATTTATAGCGATGCTTAATTTTAATATGATTCAGGTTATGATTATCTTTATATAGGTTATTTATGTAACACCCTGACCCTCGGACCGTCGGTGACTACTCATGGAGACTGTAGACTGACCTCATAGACCAATACAAGTCTTTTCAGTGCACTTTGGCCTCACTCATGCTTACCCGGAAAAACTTCCCGTGAGGTCACTCATCCTATGATTGCTCCCTATCAAGCACGCTTAAATGTGGAGTTTTTAGCAAATGTGCTCTCATAAAAAGAAGATACACCTTGTTGATATGAAAAGTCTATTAATCTCTTTTCAAGCTATATTATATCTGGGGTATCACATTTTATATTTTTTATGAGAATAAATTATCTATTTCATTTAAACTTATAAAATATTTCATATATTTTTATTTTTTGTGTTTAATTTGATTTTAAAGTGTGTTATTAATAGTCGTAATACTTCATATAAATTAATGTAATATATGTATGTATTTTTGTTAATAAAAACTGATGTGTTATTATTAAAAAAAAATCATAGTTTTGAATCAATGATAAATAAAAAGGTGGATAAGAATATAGTTTTGTTTTTAATTTTTTTTCATTATGTCGTTACTTTTTCATAAAATTCATAATTTGTGTCGCCCTTCACACAACTTTATTTTTTTTCAATTTATCAAACTCAACACTTGTTCAATGTAAACAAAACTCATGATTTCTAGTAAATAATCTAGAGTCTAGACTCAATTTTAAATTTTTGTCAATTAAAATTTATGTTAAATTTCTTAAAAGATTAGTGATCTGACATTTACTATGATAATTTTATCTTTCATATTGCTTTGATATACAAATAATAGTTGAAACTAAATCGGAGAGTTTAATTTATAAAAAAGTTAAAAAAAAAAAAATCTATGAACAAAAAAGTCAAAATAAATAACAACACAAGAAAAATGCACCAATATATAACAAAGCCCTACTTATAGGTGAAAATTTGAAACAAATAAGTAATTTTTAACAAAAAAATAAAAAATTAAGTTTCGGGTAAACTTAATTCCAAAAATAAACGTTTTTATGTTCGAGCCTAAGGTTAGGTATGTTCACAGTTACTAACAGCTAACAAAAAATTTGGTTAAAATTGTTTGTTCGCAGTTAAGTTATTAATTGCGAACAAAAGGAAGACAATGTCATAACGTTAGATGGGACAAAAAAAATGAAAGTCATGTTTTGTTCGCATTTAACTGCGAATACAACATGACTTTCATTTTTTTTGTCCCACCTAACGTTATGACATTGTCTCTCTTTTGTTCGTAGTTATTAATTACGAACAAACAATTTTGACAAATATTTATGTTCGCTGTTAGTAATTGCGAACATACCTGACATTAGACTCGGACATAAAAACGCTTATTTTTAGAATTAAGTTTATGTGAAGCTCTTTTTTTTTCTTTTTGTTACAATTTACTTAATTGTTTCAAATTTTCTTCATAGGTTATTCTAGAGGGAGTTTTCTACTATGATTGGCCGAGGCTTCTATTCAATGTTTGATTCTTGAGAATAAAATCCACTTAGGTTAAGGAAAAGTCAAAGAAAATATAAGAATATACAAAGTCGCAAATTCTTAGTTCTAGCCTTGAAAATATTTAATTTTCCCATAAGAAACAACGTTGAACACAAAAGAACATCACATCTAATACTTCTTCCGTTTCAAATTAGTTACAACATTGCAAAAAATAGCATTATTCATTCATCACTCTTAATTTATATTTAGTTTTTAATCAATAGGTTAAAACATAGTCAAGTGAAATCTTATTTGATTCGTCTCGTTGCAAAAAATATTATCAAATTTGTATAAGTTTTAATTGTACATAATTAGAGATATTAAGATTGAATTATAGTATTGGACTGCGTGAAAAAAAAACATATGTTGCAAGTAAATTGGATTAATGTATTGTATTTTAACATGTATGCAATTATTGGATAATATTAAAAGGTCGGAAGATATTTAGCATCACACAAAATACCATAAAATTAAATTATCTCATCGTAAGATGCGTATGCGTATGATATATAAATTAAATAGCCTAACTAATACAAATCTTTAGCATACAAGGTCCTTGTTATCAAGAGAAGATCTCTCATTTGAGTAGTTGGATTGAATTTGATGGGTTTTAGTTTACTAGAAGAACTCAAGGCATAAATCCTTTTACATCTCATTTGATTGTTGTCGTTGATATTAAATAATGAAAATTGCTATTTTCTTGACAAAATTCATTCTTATCCATTACCACCTGAGAAGGTATCATCAGGTGATAATAGAAAGTGTAAGAAATAAACATAAACAACGCTTTTATTACCATGAAAGACGAGATCTCATCAAAATTAATGGTTAAACTTATTTCTATTATCACCACTTAATAAGCGATAATATTATACAAGTTTCAAATTCGGATGGGCATTCATGGATTTCTCAGCTAAAATTTTAGCACCTCACTAGGCACTACAAATAATACCAATTTTATTGCATCAGGAAACAATGATACAAAAAAACTTGGAAAACGACCGCAAATAATGCTACAAAACTGCAATGGACGGAACGAGTTGAAGCGATGTCCTTTCGAGACCTCAGCTTTTATATAAATACCGCGCTTTAGAGAAAAACAAACGAAAAAAATAAGGTAAGCCTAACCACCTAATAACGGTTCCAGTAGGTCCTGCGTCTGAACCAGTTGTAATCAGGTAACTTCTTGACAGGGCCCATGGCAGCAATAGCAACATCCTGCACTCAAGGAAACAAAGAAAAGGCAACTTAGCAAGCTTACCACTATGACAACTGACAAGCATAATTAGCATGTTTCAGCCTCACAACAAAATTTTGTTACCCTGTCATAAATAATGCGATTAGCAACACGTTTCACGGTGTTTGCATCTACAGCATCGATCCTAGCAAAAAACTCCGCAAATGGGATCCTCCGGCCATAAGTGAGTAACTGCACACACAAAAAAGCAGTATCAAAGCATGCGATGCAAATCATCAGAAGAATAGCCCAATAGCTAAATTAAATGTTCACTCAAGTTGTAAACTGGTATGTATTTGGAGCACTAGAGACTAGAGTCATTGGCTCGATCACAGTATGATTAAGCCAATTTCTACAGGACCACATTGTAGCTTTATTAAGTTGCGGAATGGCAAGAGATCAAGAATAGATCTTGTCCAACATAGGAAAAACTCTGAGCCAAAAAGCTTTCCAACCAATTTGAGCTATCAGTCACAACCACTTATGATATAAAGCTCAAAATTTTCATTCTACAAGTAAATTTGTTTTTAAAATTAAGGTTACTTCATTGATAAAAGAGTCATACGAATTCTACATCAAAATTAACAAGCAAATAGATAAAATATGAAAACCAATATCAATCTAAGTTAATGAAACTACGATCGTTGTGAAAAATATCTAACACTTTTGTATGACCTCTTTCACATCGTTGTTCAATGCAACTTTCAACGAGGGAATCATTCGATCTGATACAGTTTTCGTTCTATAATTAAATTTTTTACTAGGTCAATTTCCATTGTTACAGCTTCCTTGCAAGGAACTGGCAAAGTCCATCAAAACTCAATCGTACAAGTTTTAAGATGTAAAATCCTAAACATTACATATTAGAATAAGCATTTTTCTAATAAGGTTCCACAATTTTTCAAAAGAATGAAACTAGATCTTCATAGCTAGAGTTACTATGCTTCAATCTACCATGTGGGACCCTTCAAAGACATCAGGCTCATTGGTGTAAACACATTTTTCTGATAGTTTAATTTAAGGACTAGTCAAGTATGTAGAATCAAGGAATTGGTTCTCCTTTGTCATATTCACCAGATAGTCTACACATTTTTAAGATAACGTAGCTACAAAACAATCACTTTATCCTAGAAAAATTGATAGATTCATCATACATAACCCGGCAATGTCTTAATACAGATACACTAAATTTTTCCAGAACAGCTGTGATAAAAGCCAACAGAACATATCAAACAAAAAAAAAATACTGACTCCTATTAGAACATGCTTAACACTTAACAGGCTATTGAATCCTCAAGTGTGGTGTCAACTGAAAAATCGGTCATCATATATCTTCGTCCATAACATATTATGTGCACCACAGGCAACTGTTCAGATGACAGCAGACACAAACAATGTTGAACTATATGACTCCATTCGTTCAACTGCGTCACCAATATCATACACAACTATTCAATTAAGCTGAATCCTTGACAGTCTATAGCTACAGCTAGCCAAAAAAGCTCAAAGCATTTTACCACCCAAAAACTTCCATGTACTGGTGAGATACAAATAGAAAGCACATGCCCACATCAAAGTGCCCACATCTTCAGCATTATTCCATAAAACAAGAATATCATCAGGCACACTCCCACTTCAAAAAATATCATCGAACTTTTCCCTTACCCTACAAAACCATTGTTCTGACTTTTGCTCCAACTGCCAAAAGCTAGTAATGTTTCGGACTGCAAGCACATCAATTATCTTAAATAATACTTCTAATAAATAATGCCATCCTTTCTACTTTTGTCTGTCCCTAACATGCAAAATTTCATGTTGGATAATGCCCACGCTACTCTTTGATTTTTGTCCACACATTTTCTTTTATTTTTTCTCCCTTTTAATCTTATCCAAACAATTTAATGTTCTCACCATTTTCTTAATATATGTACAAAAACAAACTCAGCCTCATATATTAATCTAGCATATGGAAACAGACTCTGTATCACCCAGCTATGCCTCACAAATCCACTTTTTAACAACTAGAACAAAACTGAAATATCTACATCTTTTAAGCATCAACTAGATAAACAAAGTACATACAGTTTTTAATTAAAGAGTCGATTGAACAAATCAAGAGAGCACACTTGTTCTAATAACGTTCAATATAGCTAGAGTGCGAAGGAGAGCTGAATAAAAGCATACTACACTAGCAAAAACAAGCATCATCCTCTCCCTGATTGTAGATTTAAGATACATTCTAGTCTTTAGAGATTCTCAGTAGTAATCCATACAAAATCGTACAATTGGGTGGAAGAAGAATAGATACCTGGCGTCCGATATCTTCAGCAACTGGGCTTGTTCCATCAACGTGTAGTAGCAGTGATGACTTCAACTGCAATATCAAGAAAAAAGCAGCTAAGAACAATCAAATTCATAATGCTAGTAAATAAAGGCCGACTATAAAACAACAATGTCGAAGACTTAATTTCAATAATCCGTTATATACCAATAACAACTTTGAGAAATAAACAAAATATATAAACCTAAACAAACTTTGATTTCAATTTCCATACCCTCTCCAAATCAGCAGATACATGCTAACGATGTCTGTATCTGATGACAAATGTTCTAGAGTCGTTATCCAGGGCAATCAAAACCAAAATAGGGTCACTTATTATACACATCAACCTAAGAATATAAAAATTAGGGAAGAAAAGAGGAGGAAAGCAAAACTAAAGAAGATTAACAAATTTTCTATAAGTAGATTATACTTCTTCAACTTTAAAATCTTAAATCTCATTTTATGTGAATTGTTTTCTATCTTAGCTAAGATGAATAATCAATAAGAAAAATAATGATGGTGAACAATCTTGGAAGTGATAATCTGAGCTTAGCTACCCTCCCCAAATAAGAATGCTTAAGACTTAAGAGAAGCAGTGGGATAGAACATGAAAACAAATTTAGGAACCAAAAAGAAAGAAAAGTACCTGATTACAAGCACGAATTACATCAGCATCTGAAACACGATAACACAACTTGCTAACTTCATGCATAATTGCCCATGCCAAATCATCCAAACAATCAGGCTGAAACAATTGCAACCACCAAAATTAAATTCAAAGGCTATAATAAATATTGTAGACCTGCTACACATGAAGATGATAACTACGTAGTAAAAATGCTTTGATGCTCAACCTAAAATATATTTGGATATGTCCATATAAAGCAAAGATAGACAGCTTTCCTTGAAAATTTAAATCAATAGAAAACAACTTTCTTCTTTTGTGGGGTATCAAATAAACCAAATGTATATTAAATTTGACATGCTCAGGCTCAATGGAGAAGGCTAAAATTTAAAAAACACATGTGAATACAAACAAAAAGACACGTTCATTAACAAAGCCCAAAATTGTGCACTCATATATGATAGTGAACCAAATAAGAAAATAAAAGTTGTAAACATATCATTGAAATGAGGAAAAAAGTAGCAAGAAAACCCCACATTAGACTAAGAATTTTAAAAGTACACGTGAATACAAACAAAAAGAACATGTTCATTAATAAAGCCCAAAATTGTGCAATCATATATATATATGTATGATAGTGAACCAAATAAGAAAATAAAAGTTGTAAATATATAATTGAAATAATCTCACCTTCCGATTATTTTGGAATAATCACAAGTTTTATGGATGTCGTCCGTTAGTGATCCATGATGACCATGTATATTTATAACTAGTTTGCAACCTTACTATTTATATTACGCCTTATTATACGCATTATATTTTACTTAAAACAAAATATTAAAAAAATAACTTAACTAGCCTAGTAGGAATGTAGGATTCATTTTTGGTCTAATGAAAATAATATTACACCTTAAACATCTCTACAAAACTAGTCTTTACAAGTTAAATGATGGATCTTTCTCTTCAACTTCTCTTTTTACTCATTTCAAAACATTTTGGAAAAGGAAACATTCACAAAAACGGTCACAAGTGTGTGCCGTCTTCCAAATTTGGTTGAAATTTTCAATCATCGAAGAATGGCTCCGATTATTTGTGGGAACAAACAGCAAGCCTTGAATAAGATGAGTCAATACAATCACCCTATTTCTCTAATTGATCACATTAAAATCGTAACTGATCACTTAAAGATTATAAGTGATTATTCTAAGACTATAAAAAGTGATCACTTTAAAAACTCTACATGATCACTTTAAGATTGTTAGTGATCACTTTAAAGGTATAATTGATCACTTTAAGATTGTAAGTGATCACTTTAAATGTATAATTGATTACTTTAAAGTTGTAAGTGTACATTGAATCAGTCCAATAGAGATAGACTCACCGTATGACCTGTCTCATTAAAAATATTGTGATTTGTGAACAACAAATAACAATGTGGCAAGTTTTTTTCTTTGCAATGTGATGTGGCAAGTGGCCCCAATTTCAAGATGAAATTTTATGGCAATGCAAACACTCAAGACAATGTTTTGGTTAAACATACACCACGCACCCTTAGGAGGCTCAAATTTTGTAAATATAATTGAGACGAAACCTAGTATATAGTAGACAAGTGTATTTTGAAAGGAGAAGTATAAGTACTTAATTTTCACCAGCTTCTCGAAACTCATGCCCTTAAAAGGTGCAAAATGATGTCCATTTCTTAATCAAAATAGTCTACACAGGTTTGAAACTTATGACACTCACCACATCCCAAATACCACAAATATAAAATATATATATATATATATATATATATATATATAGCATAAAATTCTTCAGCAAATCACACATCGTGATCACCATGGAGCACAGGTGATGAGACATACCACAAATATAAAAAAAAATGTCAAAACAAAAGATGAAGCTCTGACCTTTGCTACAGCATAGACACCAAATAAACCAGTATCCTTGTAGTTAGTGTTAAATGCCATCATGCTTTCAGCAATTTCATTAATCCCAACCCGTTGGGCAAGCTCGGATCTGATTAAATGTTGCAAGAATATCAGTAGTCATTGTAGAATCTTAAGCTTGACTGCTTGACTTTAAATTTAAGTAAAAAAAAACTGACCCCATATGCTTCCCACCACCAGAGTGTTTATTCCAGGAACCTAACATTGATTGCATAACCATCAAAGCAATTGAATCTGGATCTGTGTATGAAACTCCATTAAAGGCAACAGCAAATTGCGCCAATGGAATATCATCGTCAGTCATTCTAACCTGATTCCAGAATTCAACACATGCACACCAAAAGCCTTGAGTAAGTTGGAGAAGAATTTGCATACATCAGAAAACAACATAGAATAGTAGGTTTTAAAATTTATAAGAATTCACACCTCCGAACCAGTGAAGGTGGCTGGTTCCTTTGCAACTAATTGAGTAGCAGAGGTCGGATCAGTTGACAACTTGGTAAAATATTTTTTTACTTGCTCTACAACTTCCTCATGTTTAACAGCCCCAGAGGCAGCAATGACCTGGAATTTTAAAACCCTCCCTTAGCAACAAAACAAACAACAGTTTCTTTTAATTTTAATTATTGGGCATGAATCACAGCTAAACAAGTAGGTTTAGTTAAAGTGTATTGCACAACATACCATCCTTGGAGCTGTGTAGTGTGTGGCTATATAGTTCTGAAGATGAGATTTTGTTATCGTCTTTATATTCTCAGCAGGTCCAAGAATGGTCCTACCCAATGGAGTATACTGGAAAGCTGTAGCATGTAAATGATCAAAGATCACTTCCTCAGTCTGACCTTCAACCTATAAGAAACGCGAAGATAATTTCAACAAAAAAGACACATGTATTACAAACCAACTCAAAACAAGTAACCAAAACTTAACTTCTTTGCAGCTGAATTCAAGAAATCAAATATTCATCAATTACTTGACGCTTTAATAATTTAACGTACAATACCACAATTAAATGACAAAGTTCTCACATCAGAGACTGATAGCACAGTTTCCAAAGCCGCCATTTATTTATGGAAACAAATCGAATAAAGACCAGAATTAAAAAAAATATTTAGGAAAAACACAACTTCAAGCCTAGAGCATGATGCCATCTTTCTTCTGAAAAATGATGTAGTTTCTCTTGGAAATTCTTGCAGAAGAAAAACTACAAACAAAAGATTTAGTTAAAAATCCAAATAAACCACAATGCATTTCTCAATATTTTGGTGTAAAACCTTCAATGACTAAAGCCCATTTAAGTCCTAAATTAAGTTTGACAAGCTCATTTAAGTCCTAAATTAAGTTTGACAAGTTCATTTTGGTGTAAAACCTTCAATGACTAAAGCCCACATAAACCTTTTCACTTCCACAATATCTTTTGAAATTAACATTTTGTTTGGAGTAAGAGAAGTAAAAGGTAAAGAAAAAAATTTGGAAGGATATAATTACACTGATAATTTAGGAGAGAATTTCAAAGAAACGGATTGGGAGGGATTAAATTCCCTACTTCCTTCCCCTTCCCCTTCCCCTTCCCCTTCCCTTCCCTTCCCTTCCCTTCCCTTCCCTTCCCTCCCTATCTGTTCCCTCTTAAATTGTCGTTCAAACAAAGTACAAGGCTTTAGATAAAACGATGACAAAACTAGGCAGCTTAAAAATCTTGTTCCCTCAATTCCCTTCACTCCAATTATGTCCCCTGTCTTTTTTTTATCCAAATGAAGACATACAATCTCGCAATTTCCTTCCATCCAAAATATAGCACAAAGAAACTAAACGAAAGGATTAAATCCAAAAAAGGTTAGTAGTATGCAACTATGAAAAAAATGAACTACTGACCCTTGAATAATCAACTCAGAAACCAATCAGTCTTATTCACTCATCAGTCATCATAACCCTAAAACTAAAAGACTGCATTTACAAGTTCCTGATGAAATTCTAGTAGCAAAGAGATATGAATATTCAATCCCGTCAAACAAATAGCGATAATCCAAGATAAAATCAGACTCGAGTAATATAATAAGAAAACGAAAAAAAAAAAGCTAAACCCAAAAATGAATGAATAATAGAAAGAACCCAAAGACTAACCTCCTCCATTTCACGCAAAATAACATCACGCTCACGATTAATTCGTGATTCCTCAAAGGTCGAATTCTGCAAAATATCAGACAAAATATCCAAAGCTTTATTTACATGTGAATCCATAACCTTAGCAAAATAAGTCGTCTGTTCTCGAGAAGTATAAGCATTCAAATGACCACCCATATTCTCAATCTCCTCTTCTAGTTGTCTAGCAGATCTTCTCTCAGTCCCTTTAAATATCATATGCTCCAAAAAATGAGCAGTTCCATTAGTCTCCTCACTTTCGAATCGAGAACCAGCATCGATCCAAACCCCAACAGTGGCAGTACGAGAAGCGAGTTGAGACTCGGTGGCGACTCGGAGACCATTGGGAAGAGTAGTGATTTTGGTAGCGGGTGCAGTGAGGATGGAAGTGTGGTCTGCTAAGGTAGGGTGAGGAGAGTTGTGAGTGAGGAATCGGGGGTCGGGGTTTTCAAGGCGTCCGAGCTTGGATTTGACAGATTCGGCGAGATGATCGTAAACCATGGCGTTGGGTCCGGAGGATGGAAAGGGGGAAGGGGAAAGGGATGGGGATGCGACTGCGGCGGCGGAGAAAGATAGCCGCCGGAGTTGACGGCTTCGAGAGAGGAGGCGCTTCATGGCCATGGCGGAATGTGGGGAGTGGAGGAGGACAAGGATTGTTTGTTTAGGAAGTTAGGACTATATTAGGGTTGTTAATACAAGCACTCCTATTATTAAGAACATAAATCATATCATCATACAATTTAATAAAAAGAATGTAAAATTTCACGTGGCATGCTTATGGAGTGATTTGCCATACAATTTAATAAAAAAAATGTAAAATTCCACATGAAATGCTTATAGAGTGATTTGCCATAAGGAATGATTCTTACCAAAATT
The DNA here is from genome assembly GCA_019425755.1 of Amaranthus cruentus. Classification (NCBI taxonomy): domain Eukaryota; kingdom Viridiplantae; phylum Streptophyta; class Magnoliopsida; order Caryophyllales; family Amaranthaceae; genus Amaranthus; species Amaranthus cruentus. The sequence goes on from CM033460.1 coordinate 10,760,896, forward strand.
AACATTAAGTTATTCCTTTATATGAGTAGTATATCGCAATAAAATACATTTTTAAAATTTTGTTGAAAAATGTTATTTTTGAATTTAAAAGTTACATAAGATTTTCAATTAATTTATTTGAACATATATTTGCTTTTTTTATGTTGAAGTATTTTAACTAATAAAGTTTTTGTATTAAAATTTTAAATTCTAAAATATTTCATCAAGAAACAAAATATATTCTAAAAATTATTCTAAAATTATTTTAAGAATAATAAAGAATCAATATGATAATATTGCTAGAAGATTATTCAAATTTACCTTAAAAAGTACGAGAACTTTAATCAATATTTATATTTAACAATCTAATTTTATTTCATCTAAGGCATTATAAATTCTAAAATCATCTATCTATTTTATAAGAAATATATTATAATTTTATACTGTTAATATGTAGTTGCATCTCTATTAAAAATTTAATATTTATGTATACTTTTTTATACTCATAACTTCGTGCTTTGCACGAGTTTCTATACTAGTTCATTATATTACGAGTGTGTTTGACAAATGACTGCTAGCTAGTTGTTGATAATTGATTATAGTGGCTGATTTGGTTAACTAATTTTATTAACTGGTTTGATTTAACCAGTTAATTTTGAACCCGCTGCAATAAGCCTAAAATTAATATTCCAAAATAATAAATTAAAATAATAAAGTTCTCTTGGATACACTCTAGGATGTAGCTGCATTTTATAGCAAGTATTATTTGAACATATAGCAAGTATTATTTGAACATATATTTTAATGGGTTTTAATTGATACAGAAAGTAAAGAAAATTGAAAAGGGCATTGCTACTTCGATGCCATGATTAGGATTATGATGTTTTTATGGGTTTTAATTGAATTAAGTATTCTTTCATTCTTTAATTTCTGTTATTTTAATGTGGTTTTGGTGTATATTTTATGTTGTAATAATATTAAGGATTCTTAATCTGTTTTAACTTCTGTTTTAATTGGTATTATCTTCTTACAAAGTATAAATTGCTTAAATTTAACATCTTTGTAAAGCATTCTTTAATTTGCTGTAATTTAACTTTTAATATGTTCGATGAAATATACTACAATTTTATTTTTAGCTATAATTCTTTCTTTCACACATTTTAATTTACAATTCTCCCCTTAAGTACATCTAGCCCGAAAAATTAGCTAATAGACGACGTTTTAATTTGTGATCTTTGAAAGTGAAGATCTCTTATTGTTGTTATCCTTGAATAATTTCTTAAATTGATTTTAGATTGAATTTGGATAATTTTTGGAACTTGGATACACTCTAGGATGTAGCTGCATTTTATAGCAAGTATTATTTGAACATATATTTGCTATAGCAAATTTTATTTTTTCAAAAAAAAGAGATAAATTAAAATAAAATGTCGAAAAAAATGTTAAAAAAATATTCGTAAAAAATTTATGATTTTTTTTATTATTTAGAATTTTTATGTAAATATTCAAAATTATTTTCTAATTTTAAATTAATATTCAATTTATATTTTTGGTGAATTCATATTATAGCAGGTCATCATGTTACCCAAGTTTACTATAGGAAAATACCCCTTAAAGTTGAGATTATTCATGGTTAATCAATAGGTGGGATTATTGTAGGAAAATCATAAAAAGATTAGATTATTCTAGGTAAATTTTCCTTCTGTTAAAAATCATAATTTGTGTATTTTTGAAATATTCAACATTTACGCTCCATTTCCTTTTAAAGATTCAAGTTGCTACAACCTGCTAATCAAGATATTTTTCATTTTTTTTTCAAACTAAAAAACATGAGAAAAAATTTAAAAAATTAACTCATCCCTAACAACTCCTCCACTCCCCTCTTTCCTCCGTAACCATCAACCCCTTTTTAACATAGTCGTTACAGACGAACTTTAACTGGCGGATGAACTTAAACTCAAATAAGAAGTTCTCCTCAACATCCACCCTTTTCAACACCCCCTCCCACACCAACTCTACCACCACCTTTCTCACTCTCTATAAATTACTCACCCTAAAAATAAGCAAACGCTTTACAATCAAATAGTATTGTCATAAATCATAATGAAACAATTAGTCAAACTGAATATGTTTACATTAATTCATATCTTATTTATTATATCGTTTGAAATTATAAAATTTCCTAAATAATTTGACTTTGTTCTTTTTCAATTAATTATATATTTGATTCATAATGTTGTTTATATGGTATCGATATCTCACTTTTGTTATCATGCTCATACGTTCGATTGTTATTACCTAACACTATTTTCAATCGTGTACAACTATATATTGCAGGGTCTCAAGTTGTTGGCATGATATATAAATTGTTTGAAAATACTCATATATTACAAGAATGGTGCTTATAATGTTGAATAGAAAATGTTATCCAAATATATTATCTAATGAAATACTTAGAATTAATACTATAAGGCCTACTTAGAGGAAAGCTTAATATAAACCAACCGAATATTCAGTTCTAAAGTTATTTCAGAAAAGTATTTAACGCATAGTGAAATCAACAATACAATAAAATTTTAGTCTTATTACAACCAAATTTTAGTCTTATTACAATAAAATTTTAGTCTTATTACAACCAAATTGTAATTGAAATCTACAATTCGAAATGAAATTGACATTCCCAAACGCAACCTAATGAAATACTTAGAATTAATACTATAAGGCCTACTTAGAAGAAATCTTAACATAAACTAGCGAAATATTTAGTTCTAAAGTTATTCCAGAAAAGTATTTAACGCATAGTAAACCCAACAATATGATAAAATTTTAGTCTTATTACAACCCAAACTTAAAAAGTCTCAAGTTAATAATGTCTATAACATAATACAATCCATAATTAATAACAACATTCCAAAAGAACTTGTATTATACTATGAACACAATAACAAGACACGATCTCATGATAAATTTATCAATCATCATATCTGCAAACAGTAACTGCCACTCATCAAGTGACTAGCCATACAATGACAAAACAGTATACACATCAATATAAACTGAGTATACATATCTAATTTAAGTCATTTTAGTGAACTTCAAGAAATAATTTTAGTTTAAAATATCATGCAAGTCTTGAAAGCAAAAATGTTACAAAATAACATTGAAAGTTAATACTTGTAGAGAATATACAATTTGCACTGGTTTCAGCAGTCGACCTTTCTACTTGCTACAAACTAGCTTGCAGATCTATTAAATGCTTAAAACAATTATGAGCAATACTTAAATGATTAGCTTAATACTTGTTAAGAGTATATTCTTATTAATAGATAATTTGTCAAGCAAAAAATTTGATAAATAACCTTTAAGTCAAACGACATATAATTTTTACCAAACATATCCGCAACAGTTGAATTAAACAATTGTTAGTAACTAGTCAATTTAGTCAACAATTCAAGCTCCACCTAACGACTATTTGCCAAATATGCCCTTAGCCTAAATCTTAATGTAGCGCGTCTTGTATGAAACCGTTGGTGAAACGGTCTCAATAAAGAATGTCTTATCATTTATTCTTCTAATATTGTATGGTTAATTATATAACTTAATAATTTTTTTGCTAAATAACAAATAATAAGTTTTGTCAAATACAGGAATATTATTGGTTTTTTAATATTAACACGATTAATTTGAAAATAAAATAATAATAATAATAATAATAATAATAATAATAATAATAATAATTTGGCTACATGGAAAGGACGCATGTGTAGATGTCACTGGCGGTTCGCCCTTTGCTGGCACAGGGATCACCTCATGGGCACCTGGTGCTTCTTTAGCTAGCGCTGCAGAAAGAAAGAGGAAGAAGTACGCCGCGAAGTGAGGAGAATGGTTACAAATTCATATCGTTTGCGTTCTCCACCTTTGGAGAGTTGGGTGAAGATGCTCTCGAGCTGTTAGTAAGGATCGACTCTTTTTCTGTGAATCACTCAGGCAACTCCAAGTCTAGAGCATACATTTTTCAGAGACTAACTTTTTGTATCCAAAAGGGTGTGGGTGCTCAGCTTATTGCTCGATCCCCACCAACTTCTTGTAAAGTCTCTTTTTATGAAATGAAATGTGATTTATAATAATAATAATAATAATAATAATAATAATAATAATAATAATAATAATAATAATAATAATAATAATAATAATCCATTTAGCAAAATGGTTAAAATTTTTGTTTGGTAACAAAATGATTAACACAAATGGAATTTACTATTGGTTTAAGAGAAAAGACATGGCAATTCAACTTGTCAAATGAGTGTTTGGAGAGAGATATTAGAGATTAAAGGTTTGAAAAGTAAGTAGAGACAATTCTGGAATTTCAATATAAGAGATGATGACGACAAAATGAAAAGAATTACGAATTACAATAACATACCCTCTCTTGAGAAACCATCTATAGTATAGACGCCCTCTCAAAAGAGCCCAACCTACATTCTCAATAATTTAAAAAAAAAAGAAAAATATCTAGTAACTGACACGCCGCGCGCGGTTGAGCCTATTTCGAGTTGGTGTTATAACATATTGAAGTTGGTGTTATAATTTATTTAAGTTAGTATTATAACCTATTAAAGTTGGTATATTGGAATTGGTGTTATTTGGTATTATACCTATTTGGAAATACCAATTTTAATAGATTATACTACCAACTCTGATAGGTTATAATACCAACTTCAATAGGTTAAAACACCAATTCCAAATAAGATTACACAACGCGCATTTTTTAAAGAATTTTTTTTTCATAAGTAATAATTGACCGGCCTATTTAAGACACGTCTCTTATCAATAAGTAAGAATTCATGTTATAACAATGTCAAACTAATTATGATTGTTTATTCAAAAAAAAAAAAAACTAATAGTGATTGAAAATCGGTTAATTTGTTGCTTCAAAATAAAAAAGAAAAGGTAACAACCCGGCAACCAAGCTTTTTGTGTGAGCACCCTCCATTGTCGTTTATTCTCCCATCTCTTTGAGCCCGGATTAATGTCAGGGCTTCATAGATCTTCAAGCGCTCCATTGAAGAATGCTCTTCCTCCTCAAGAACTTCTTGATGATCTCTGCAGGTTTCATCTTCTCCCACTTTCTTCTTCCTTCTCGTGTTTCTATACAATGATTACTATTTCCTACTTCGATTTTTACCTTTATATTGAATTGAGTTTACGCTAATCATACTAATTAATTGTCCCTATTGTTTTATTTTGAATCAAATTAAGTGTTCAAAACTTGTGTAATTATGATTTTAATTGTGTGTGTCAGTGTGTGTGTTTCTTAGAAAATTGTTTAGTAATCGTAAACTATTTGTTAAAGGCTATTTCGAATGATTTGAAATTATAGTTAACTATTTGTTTGATTTGAAATTATAGGTTTTAGTTACTTTAATTTTGGGACAACTTAGATGATTTGTTAGACGCTATTTCGAATGATGAAAAAGTTATTTTAGGAGTAGATTTCAATGGTCACATAGGTACTAGGCGGGTGGCTATGATACAGTGCATAACGAACATGGCTATGGGGTAAGAAACGAGAGTGGTGAACGCTTGCTTGAGTTTGCTTTAGCTCACAAGCAGGTGATTACAAACTCCAACTTTAGGAAGGAAGCTGAACACTTGATTACGTATTGAAGCGGTGGCCGTGCAATCCAAATAGATTATGTGTTAGAGGGTATCGTGCCACGTACATGAATTGTAAGGTTGTTCCGGGAGCAAAGCTAGATTCTCTCCATCGTCTACTAGTGTTGGCTACAAGAATGCAGAATAGAGTTGTTGAAAGGAGGAGAGCTTTTGAGGAAACATATTTTATGGGGTAACCTAAGAGATGAAGTGCACTTAACATTCGCACAAAGGATTTCCTCGATGGTGTTTGTTAGGCAGTCAGAAGATGCTAACCAAATGTAGGTTTATTTGATGCAAAGAATCTGATTTGGTTGCGAGAGAGACCCTTGGGGGAGTCGAAGGGAAAGCTAAAAGCATATAAGGTTACGTGGCATGATGAAGTGCATATAAATATTAAGGAAAAGCTTAAGAGTTTTAAGGAGCTTATGAACTGGACATATGAAGTAGACTAGGTTAACAAGAGGGAGAGTTACAGAATGTCCAGACGAGCAATAAAGAAAGCAGTAGCAAAGACAAAGAACTTAGTTTTTGACGATTTCTATAAGAAGTTGGACGCTAAAGAGGGTGAAGCCTATTTATTTCAGATCGCAAAGGCCTGAGCTTGGAATAGGTGAGACCTCAAGTCAGTGAAGTATATTAAGGATGTAGACGGGAAAATTTTGTTGAAGTAGAAGGACATCAAAACAAGGTGGCGAGATTATTTCTCCCAACTTTTCAACGAGGATAGGGGAATAACAAAGGTTGAAACTCTTAAGGACAACATAACGCTGGGAAAGTTAAGGACATTACTAGAGACGAGGTGAGACAAGCATTAAGGTAAATGGGGAGAAGAATGGCAATAGGTTCCGATAATATACCTATTGAGGTGCGGAGTTATTCCAATGTTATCCTCAAGACAGTTAAGATGCTGAACGAATGGAAGGGTAGCACACTCATCCCAATTTTTAAAAACAAAGGTGATGTCTAAACATGTCGGAACTATAGGGGAATCAAACTCCTCAGCCACACGATGAAACCAATATTGCCTAGAACGCGGAACGTAGGACCATTTTTCGATCGAGAACGTCCGACCCAGATCGTGGGACGACAACGTACCTAATCGCCATTGGTCACGTCCCAGATCGTCAAATTGACGCTGAGCGACCCTTTACCACTATCGGTAGCTTTCATGAAGAGAAATAGAAGAAATGAAAAAAAGAGATTAAGAACTAAAAAAGGCGATGCTGTGAAGTTCTTGATATGTAGGTCAGTAGGTGCTTGTGCTGCCATGGTATGTTTCTTAAGGTAGTAGTTGAAATTCAAGGGAGCTGTCACCATGTAGGGTTTTGTAGGGTTTGTTTGTGCTGTGATATTACTTATATATGGTTGGGGTTTGAAACATATTCTTTAGTGGGCTTGGCCAATTATTTTTCCTTCATAAAAACTTGGTATAATTTGTCACCTGCTTACTTGTACCCTTTTGTTTTTATTTCTTTTCCTTTTCCTTTTCCTTTTTTTTTCTTCATTTTTCTTGTTGATATTTTTCTTACTTTATCATTTATTCATTCCAAGTTTTAAACAGTACACTACACACTTAAAAATAAAGTATTTTAAAATACAAATTTTTGTATTTTTTGTATTTTATATATTGTCATTTTTACTCTTCTTAAATTTCTTTAAACTCATTTTAGTTTTAATTTTTAAATTTTAAAATCAAAAAGCACACCCATCGTTCTGGAGTCACCCAAAGTAGGCGTTCTCGTCCCACGTTCTAAATCGTGTTGCGTTCTAGGTAACTATGGCTTAACACATTCTATGCAAATACTAGCATGACTCGGTATTGTCGAGACAATGGTCTACTTCTTCACATCCACCGTGTAATGCATGTAGTTATTGATAGGCATAAGAATCATGGTATACACTTACGTGTACTAACTAGAGCATTATGTTTGTCTGGTGAAGACCATATTCAATCTGGTACCGTAGTAGGTAAGGGTGAGGAGGAGCTTCAAAGGCATTCTCTCAATGTAAGGTATGTGAAACTGGTAAGGCAATAGTGTCTTACCTAGAATACACTATGTAAGTGGTGTATGATATTTAAACCGAGACAACTCTAAACTAGCACTAAGTGTAAACCACAAAGGAGTTACATGGATTTTTGGGATTTCTTGTTAGCATAGGCGTTTTGTGTTAAAATACTCTCAAATCTTATTGTAAAAATGTGGTAAAGATCACGATTGTGGTTACGACATGTTGGTGCTTTAATGAGAGTGATGCAGTCATCGTACTGAAGTTTTCATCAGTAGTCAAACCACTCATTTTTTCACCCTGTTTTCTTCATTGTAAACAACAAGATTTCTGTTTTCATCAACTGAAGTTTTATGGCCATTCTTGGTTGAACATTATGGATCAGATTTAGGGTTTCATACGAGTGAGGTAGAGCAAAAAACAGAGCAAAGAACGAGTAGGACACAACAAAGAACGAAGAATGAAAGGGACGGGATGGATAAATTTATTAATAATGAAGAACAAGATGAAGGAAGAATAGATGGGGAGGTTATTTAATTAATAAGTAGATAAAGGGTGGGTGGATCTAGGGATTTAATTAGGGTTGCTTTAGGGGTTTAGTTTTAGGGAGTAAGGTTTGAAAAAGGGAAGTAGTACTTATGTTTAATTGTAAAGATTTAGTAATTAATGTGGCTGAGCTATTAAGTTAGGATAAGTAGGGTAAGTTTTAAAATATATAAGGTTAAAATGGTAAAAATTTGTAGCTAAAAATAGAATTGGGAAGGTGCTCGTGAACTGTTCCAAAATATAAATAGGAAGCTGTTCGTGGAATGGACGGAGTATAATTCAAAATGAAGATACCATAGATAGTTTCGGATCAACAAGTACTAAAACAAGATGATAGAAAACCATTTACTTTGGCTTGGCCATTTGCAAAGAAGATCGAAAACCTATTACTTTGGCTTGGTCATGTGCTAAGAAGATTGAATATAAACAACATAGAAAATCAGAAGGTTAGGTTTTGTAGAGTTTATAAGAGGAAGAGGTAGGGGAATATCACCTGGATAATAAGAGTGAACAATGACACTCAGAAATGGCTTTTCAAGTACATATGACAATAGATATGAATGAATTGAAGAGACTATGTGTGAATGATCATTTTAATTGATTTTCTTAGCTGTATATTTAGTATTTGATTGAGTCAAATGAAGTATAATCTTTGTTTGTAACAATCTTTCACGCTAATTTGTTTTGTTTCGTGATTATGGCTTTGGTGCTATTGTTATACCTATCACTTACGTGAGATTTTGAGGGGTCAGGAACATTACCTATGGTTTGTTGAGATATTTCTTCTAGTTATTTAGTAATTTTGTCATATTGATGGCTAATTATTGGAAATAAGGTGTCAATTTTTTGAAGAAAGTATGTGTGCCATAAGTCATAAGGAAATGCATTATGTGGGTGAGGATTCAACATCTTAGGTCCCTAGAGATGGTTATTGAAATTGGATAGAATTATGGTTTATATGATTACACATTATATGAGATGAAATCTTCTATTTGGGACACCTCAGAGAAAAACCATTTCTACCTTCTCCAATAATATGGGCGCTACTTTTCTCATTTTTCTTTGTATAATACAATATCTTGGTTTTTCTGTGCATGTGAAATTGAACATTTCAGGGTTGTTTTGTAGTTTGCCTTTTATACATATGCTGACTGTGCGATGATAATTTAGCCTCAAACAGAAATTAATTACAGTTTTATGCTTCCCTAATGCCTTATTTTTCATTTCATATTATCTTTATCTTGTGCAGTCGCTTTGTTCTAAATGTTCCTAAGGAAGATCGACAAACATTTGAAAGAATCTTGTTTTTGGTTGAGTATGCACATTGGCACTATGAGGATAATACAGTTGAGAAGAACCCATCTTTGAAATCATTGACTTTGAAGGAATTCACCACTCTAAGTATCCTTAAATAATATGGATTATATGCTCGGTGTGTTGATGTCGATGTTCTTGTTTATGTCATGTGCTGACCTTCTATTGGCGAAAGTAAGGATTTGTACATGCATGAATATTATTAATATTCCATTATTCCTTATGATGCTTGTTGTAGTCTTTATCATTTCCCTGATTAAAGTAATGGAGAAAACTTCAATAGTAATGTTGTATGTTATTTTCAAAATAATGTTTAGAATTAAAAATTTTTTTTTTGATTTATTTATTTATTTTTGGTTGTGGGCGGTTGCATTATTTTGAGTTTTGCTGTCGTCTGTTCCTTAAATCTTTCTAGTGTTTAACAACTGTGAGGTTTTGAAACCCTATGTTCCTCACATCGATGATATATTCAAGGACTTTTTTTTTGGTGGTGGGCGGTTGCATTAGTTTGAGTTCTGCTGTTGTCTGTTCCTTAAATCTTTCTAGTGTTTAACAACTGTGAGGTTTTGAAACCCTATGTTCCTCACATCGATGATGTATTCAAGGACTTTTTTTTTTGTGGTGGGCGGTTGCATTAGTTTGAGTTCTGCTGTTGTCTGTTCCTTAAATCTTTCTAGTGTTTAACAACTGTGAGGTTTTGAAACCCTATGTTCCTCACATCGATGATATATTCAAGGACTTCACTTCATACAAGTTTCAGGTTCCTGTCACTGGCGCAATCATTTTGGACCAAACTTATGAAAGGGTAATACCCTTCACATGCCATTCACTTAAATTAATTACTTTTACCATGTGCTGAAGGATGCTATATTTGTGCTTCTTTGTTTATCCTTTTAATATTTTGGCATTGTTTGACGCTTGGGAGGATGATAATAGCTGCTTATTGGTGAAAAGCCTAAAGGTATTTGTAGTATTTATGCTACCTTAATACAACTATGCAGTTTTGTAACTAAAAGAAGGCTGGATGGAGTGTGTATCTATGAAAAACATTTTTGTATCTTTTTAGTGGCTTTTTCTATCCTTCATTTCAATTCAATCGAGAGTGGTATGCTTCAAACTCTGGTGAGCTCCTGGCTTACCATCGTTGGAGACCCAGTGTGGTTCTGATGCTATTATAGACTATTGACTCCCATGGCTTAGAGATTATGAGAGGAGGAAGAAGATGTTATTAGTGGAAGTGTTACCTAATTTCTACATGAGATAGTAATTTGTCCAACTTGACCCATAATTAGCCTAAAAGTAGTGTTCATAAGAAGGCATTTGTCTTTTAAGGTAGTTTTTGCCAACCTTTTTCTTTTAAGGTAGTTTTTGACAGTTCAAGTGATATTTTAGAGGATGTTGGTTGCAAGTTAATTCTCTTGGATTTCTAATTACTAGGAATTGCTTTTTTTAGTAGTTTGGTTGACATAATTTGCCCAAGCATAAGAAGTGCAAATTCCCTTAGAAGTTCAAATTTCTAAGCAAAACCAGTGTAAATGATATGTTTGAACCAATATAAATTTCTACAAATAATAGAAACATAATTTTCCTCTGGAAACTTGTTGAATATTTCTGACCTTGCCATTGAGTAAGCATGCTCATGGAAAACCAATGTTAATGACATGTTTAAACAAGATTCTCCTGCGTCAATCCAATCTACTTTTAAGATAGGATTGGACAAAAAACTCTATAAACAATGTGCTAAAAACTAAAAACAATAAGTAATGTCAAAACATGCTTATTTGTTATCTTTTGCGGTTTTGCCTTGTAATTTTATAACGCTATAATTTTTTAGGCACAAATATGATATTGAATTTTTATATGTTACTGGTTTATGCAAGTTACATCCCTTATTTTGATAGGGTCAACGATTTATAGTTCTTTGGTTTTGGATTGTAATGGACTATATTATAATGGCTCATAACATTATGTGCACTTCTTACTTGTGTGAAGTTGCATATGATGTTTGCTACCAAGGGTCAATCTTAAACAACCTATTTGTTAGCACTAACAAGGGTAAGATTACGTACATCCAAACCCCCAAACTTCCCATAGGTGGAACTGTGGGAGCCATTTAATTTAATGGCATTGGAGTAATGAAATATTATATTGGTTTATGCAAGTCTGACAAGGGAATTAATGGTTGTGTAGTGCATACTGGTTAAAGGGTGGAAAGGAAGCAGCTGGAGTTTTCCAAGGGGAAAAAAGAACAAGGATGAAGAGGATCATACGTGTGCCATCAGAGAAGTACACTTTTCCTTTTTGCTTCCCTTCTTTTCCTTTTTCATTGGACAAGATTCGTCCAAAAGAGTTAGTTTGGACTTATATTTTTTTTATATCAATTGCATTCTAGAAAATAACACGCAAGGTGTAATTCTTAATGATAGTGCTCTGTTTTCTCTAGAAAGTTGTTGATATAAGTTATACTTTAGGGATTTTTATGTGCTACCATCATGCAATATCTTCCAAATGGTAAGGCACTTGTAAAATTTTGAAAGTACACTAGCTACCTTTGAGGTTTAAAATTTTTTGACACAACTCTTGAACTCACTAGTCATGATCTTAAACCAAATTTCCACCCATGAAGAAAGAAGAGATCATGTAGGTCACAAAAATTTGGTGATCAGTTTGATGTAACCTTTAAATAGTATATCGACCTAAGTATTGGATCTTATGTAGCTATCAAGTAGAGGTAACGGAGTGAGCACATAGGTTTTATAGGCGTGAGAGTTTGTACGGCTTAAGTGAAAACAAATGTAACATTTGGGACTTGTAGTTATAAAGGACCACACCTGTTATTAGTTATTACTATTAGGGTTATTTGGTGAAGTTTTCTTCAGGGTACCTCATGCATTTTTCAAACCATATGGGATTGCTCATGAATTTTTCAAAGCCTTATAGGTAACTTGTGAATAAGCCCCCTACTTTATTGGCTTTTTAAGGGGTTGAAGCCTTGAAGGGGGAATACTATGGGAATCTCAACAAAATATATAAGGTGTGGATAACACCTATTAGTAATATGTGAGCTACAGTGGCCTATGGCTGACCTTGGCCACTGAAAAGCTGTGTGCCTGCTCATCAATTTCAAGTGCTCTAATATATCTAAGATAATCATCATAATGCCCAAGTGTTGTGCTAATTTGTTTGCCTTGCCAATTTTGCTTATGACAATTTTGTTGCATCACTAGGATATAAAATAATAAAATTGGGAAATTGTCCGTTACAAGAGTTTATTTTGTTTTGGTACTTTCTATATCATTATGAAGATATGACATTTTGGTTCTATTTATCTTTTACTTTTCAATAATGGAGGAAAAAGTCTTTCAGGTTTGGGATGTTCACTTGTTCTACATGAACCGGGGAAAATGACTGATGAAATGTTGTTCATATGGTGCTTTCATTTAATTGTTTCATATTTGCCTTGCATCTGCTCTAGGAAATGTGGGGAAAAGAAAGAAAAGGAAATCGGAAGAGGAATCAGTATTTTTGATATTGTTGGGGAAAGTTGGGTTTTTTCTTTTTTTGATTGGAAAAGTGTAGACGAGTATGCTATTCTTTTGCTTCTGTTTTAATATGCTGCGAGTGAAGTGACTATTGTGATTTAGTGGTTCATTTTTTCTGTCATGGCTAAAGGTTTTGGAGGAAACAGGATTCGACGTGTCTGAACTTCTTGCTAAAGATGCGTACATTGAATTGATGTTTGGGAAGCAGCGGGTGCGCCTCTATATTATTGCTGGTGTTAGCGACGGCGCTTCTTTTGCTCCACTTACCAAAAAGGAGATTAGTGTATGGGCTTCTTATTCCCATTATATTGGATTTAATTTTTTTCATGCATTTTGAAGCATAATACCCCTCCTGCCCCCTCCTGAAAATGGTATGCCTACATTTTTTGCACTTGGTTAACTCCCCCATAACCCTATTTCGTTTATTTATCATTTTGATTGAGGATTCGATTTCTCTTATGGGGATACTTGTCCATGTTCTTTGCCTTGATTGGTAGGTCATTATTAGTGGTATTGACACTTCAAAGTTGTGTATTTTAAATGAAAATTTATAATCAATCTGGAACAGTTAGAGAATAAAGGGAAATTCGATATCGTAAACTTGAACTTTCACACATTCCATGGTAAATATAGGAAATTCCAATTCTAAATGATAATCTCGTTCTCTCTCTATATGTGTGTATATATAATTCATTTTAGAAATTGAAAATATTTACATGGGACTATGTTGATATATTTACATGGCATAGCTTTCTCTGTCATCATCTTCCAAAGTGCTCCCTTTGCTACTTTGTCATATGCCTTCTCTAGACCACAAAAAACCATGTGCAAATACTATTTCTTTACTCTGTAGAACTCCATATTAAACTAGAATATTCTAAATAGTAACTTAACATAATTAGCATAATAACTAGATAAAGCAGGCAGATGAGTTCTACAAAGTGAACTAGAGTCTACATTCACCAACTTGCATAAGATCAGGTAATAGACATAAGCAACTTAAAAGTCAACTTCACTATAAGATTCAGTAGAAGCCAAGCAACCATTAGCATGCTGCCAACATGCTTGAATATCAAATAGGAAAATTTGCCCAGAATAATCCAACCTTTGTCTGATTTTCCTACAATAATCCCAAGTATTGATTAACCATGAATAATCTCATCTATTGATAGTTGTTTCCAATGGCATCCAAGCAAGTAAAACAACCGGCTACAGCAGGTCATTTCTTGACCTTCTTCTTCATCCAAGCATCTTCTTCTTCTCATGACATTTCCTCCATTAAAACCAGTTTACCTTCTTCTACTTCAAAATCATTCTTTCTCTCATATACACTAATTTTTATAGATATATACATTAATTTTTATGAAGAATAATTTTTAATGGAGGAAATGATTTTTTATATAGATTGATTTTTAAAAATTAGTGTATATGAGAGAAAGAATGATTTTTAATGAAGTAGAAGAAGGTAAACTGGTTTTAATGGAGGAAATTTCATGTGAAGAAGAAATGCTTGGATGAAGAAGAAGGTCAAGAAATGACCTGCTGTAGCCAGTTGTTTTACTTGCTCGGATGCCATTGGAAACAACTATTAAAACAACTACCAATAGATGGAATTATTCATGGTTAATCAATACTTGGAATTATTGTAGGAAAATCAGACAAAGGTTGAATTATTCTGGGCAAATTTTCCTATCAAATATTCACCTCAGATTCAAATAAAAGAAAAGCGTCATGCACTTACACCAAAATTGTCACGAGACTAGTATATAAGCATATTAAGTGAACATTATAGGGATAACCAAATCAGATTAATAAGGAGTAAGGACTCAAACTCGAACAGAATGAAAAGGTGAACATAAAACGATAATCTCCAATACAATAATGATTGATAGTAAAAATAAATAATAATCACCAAAACAAATCAAAGTATAATGAGATCATAAGGTTAAACCAATAGTAAGTGGGTATACTATATATACACAGCCTCAAGTTTCTATTTTGGTTTAAAGTATTAATGACCCACATATTAGCTTTTTAACAGTGGAAAGTGATCTGCATCTGAAATTTTGTGGAGCATTTTAACTGTAAGATTTAAAACTTTTCCTTTGAAAGTTTGGCAATTAAGAATCCTTATATTTTATTGAAAGATAAGAATCATATTGTTCTCTTTTTTCAAGTATCCTCATTTTCCCGTTTTGTGGAGACAATCAATGGGGGAAAATTTCACGTTCACAGGAGTAGATTTGTTACAAGCTGGAGTAGTGACGATGGTTCTTTTCGGACTATATTACATATATTAATAGTTAGTAGACATTTTTGGTAGTACCTTGGCCACATTCTTTTAGCTTATATAGGATCTGTTTTTCCGTAGCATGGTAGTCATTATTAATGGGAACAATGTGTTGTTTTCTCGTTGGCTATAATTAAAAATTTTTAGGCTGTGACATACTCCTACTTAGCTGCCATAAGCCTCCCTATATCCCTTGAAGTCACCCTTGTATTTTAAGTTTATTTGTTAAGGATATGTCCTGTAAATACGCAACTGTCTTACACAAGGATTACTTTAGTTTCATGAATTTTGATGTATTTGATTATTCAGAAATCAGAAATCCTCTGACTATGGTCATATTGTCTGTTTCCAGGAAATAGCTTGGCACCGACTGGATGATCTCCAACCTGCAAGCGATGAAGTCATATCACGTAGTGTAACTGGCCTTAAGCTTTACATGGTTACTCCGTTTTTGAAGTGAGTTATTTAACTTATCTTTCCTTGTTCACCCTGTTTATCATGTAAGCTTTTTATTCTAGTGGATTTATATTCTTTTCAGGTCGTTGAAGTCATGGATTTCAAAGCATGCACCTCATGTTGCATCAAAATCTGATGCTTTTCACAGAGGTTCTTTTTCTAGGTTTTTATTGCTATTTTAATCATCCATGTACATAGGAGACAACAGGGATCTTAAATGCATATAGGTAGCTGGATTAGGTAGGGAAGTAATTTGTGGACCAGCATATGGTTGAAGGGGGTGTTCAAAACCGGATACCGGGTCGACCCGGATCCGGGTACCGGTATCCGATTTTTTGGATACCTAAAAATGCGATCTGGTTCCGACCCGGATTTAACCGGGTACCCGGATTTCGGATACCCTGTTTAATCCGGGTTGGATCCGAATACCCTGTTTTATTTGAATGTTTTTTTTATTTTTTTTGTCTTTTTTTCGTTCAACCATGCATTTTTTATCTCTATTTTTATTATATAAAATTCAAATACTAACTCTTTAAAAATATATAGCTTAATTAAAAATATTAAAGAATAAGATTATTGTTCATTGGTTTAAGTAAGGACAATCATAAAAAAAAAAAATTCGGAAGAGAACAATTGTATTAAGATTCAACTAGAGGTTAGCTTGAGAGTTACTATCATCATTTTATTTAAGAAAAGAGTAAAAAAAAATTAAATCCCAAAAGAAAAAACCGGATACCGGCTACCTGGTTTCGAAAGGATCCAATTTTAAAAACTAGGGTACCCGGTCCAATTATCCGGTTTAAATAACCGAATACCGTACAATTTGGGTCGGGTTTTGCAAACCATTCTTTTTTTGAACATATTCCTTTTTGGTTTGTCCCAAATTGGTTGCTTCATATTCCTTTTTGGTTGTCCTTAATTGGTTGCTACGTTTCTTTATTAGGAAAATTTTATATTATTTGAACCTAAATTAATCCTTTCCAACCCAAACATGTTTATTACCATATCTATCTCCAACTAAAAATTAATCTATTTGATCTTAATAAGAAAATATTGTCAAAATGTAAAGGGAAACTTTCTTGATTTGTTATTGAATTGATATTCCAAGCCAATACCTAACCTAACCCTGAAAAACAGCAAGTCATTTGGAGTAATTAAAATGGAAACGGAAGGAGTATGTATGTAACAAATTGGTTGTTAGACTAGCTCTTGGAAGAAGGATATTAGAAGCCTAGATGGGTTTATTTGGATCTGGGTGTACAAAATTTATAATATGTGGGGAATTAATTGATGGATCAATTTGTAGAAAACGGATGTGGAGAAGGGTTTTATAGTTCGGATGTCAAAAATGTGTGTGCGCGTGCATAATTGTGTGTGAATTAGACAGACTACTAAACTGAAAATCGGATGATAAAGAGTTACTTTTTTCAGCAAATTGTACCCAATATTTTTAATTAGAAATTTAAAATGTACTCCCTTTTAGAGTCACCTCCCCAACATTACATACTAGCCCCGTAACGTTTAGTAGAGAAAATACAGGATAAGCTTATATATGCGTGTGGGATATTTGTAGAGAAAAAGTGGGGACATCAGGAATACACGCAGTGGATGGATCCACTAATTTCACTTTTCAGCATGGTTTTCCTTTGATCTTCTCCCATTTGTTGAAAGGTGCATTTGCTCCCATTAAATTATGGTCTATGCACAAGGGCAAAGTACAATCCCATCAGAGGGGCTTATGCAGTGCCATGCTTCTTGCTGGCTTGTGTTGGATTTTGTTGTCTTGCATGCCAACATAAATAACTGCAGGGCTACTATAATTAGGCATTGTATCACATCATGAAACCGCAAGGTTGCGGGGATATAAGGACTACGTGGGAGTTTATGTCTTTATGAGTGGTCTTCTCATTTTGTCTTCTCTTTTGCATGACCACAAGCTTAGGTTTGGCTTATTTTCTTCATCTTATTTCAAAAGCTGTTACCTGTTACTTATTTTTGTTTCATTATTTCGATGGCCCAAAGTTTTATAGTTCTTGGTTTTAGATTATAATGACCAAAGACAAGTGGTTCATTAAATCATGTACACTTCTCTTTTATGTGAAGTTTCACATGACGTGTGCTACCATGGGTCAACCCTTCATCTAAACACGAGCATGGGTCGTGCCAGCCGCTGCAGGTCGTGTCTAAGTGGGTGTGACAAGGCACGAGCCTTGCCGTGTCTTGTCACGACAGGCCCTTGGCAACACATGGGTCTGCGAACTAATGTTGCAAGCAGTGCCGTGCTGTTGACCAATCCATTAATTTTTCTACCTTCTCTTTAGCCGGATACAGCGTGCTTGGAGGCCGTATCTTTGGACCATAGAGTAAAAACACGGTCGCAGTAAACGTCACAAAACGGATATCGGAGTCAATGTGAATAATTTTGCGGTCAATACCGCCTATATTTCGGTCACAGTAAACTCAAAAACCTTGACGATGCAGTTGCGATACGGTGATGCTCCCTTGTTTGTCCACTATGCATAGTCTAAAAACAAGGC
This sequence comes from Amaranthus cruentus, assembly GCA_019425755.1. Classification (NCBI taxonomy): domain Eukaryota; kingdom Viridiplantae; phylum Streptophyta; class Magnoliopsida; order Caryophyllales; family Amaranthaceae; genus Amaranthus; species Amaranthus cruentus. The sequence continues at coordinate 10,779,225 of CM033460.1, forward strand.
CACATCGGATCTCATCAGCTGTGTTGTAAAGGTTTTCTAAAAATCAAACCGATAGCTTTTATGTGATTTGTTCTTGTTGATACTCACTTCTGTTCAATTATTAATATTTATCTAACTTTGGTGATACAACTTCATGTATGTTACTCAGGTTTTAGTGTTTGGAAGTCGAAAAATAGTTCTTCGGGAAGCAGCTCAGCCTTGGTAGAAAACCAACACGCTAAGCTTGTATCCGGCCCCATTGTTGCAGACACGGGTAACAGTAACAATCGTGTCGCTGAAACAGGCCCTGGAAAAAGCTTTAGAAATTTCAGATTTGATTCGAGGTTGATCATACAAGCCATGGAATCGGGATTTTCTGCATAAATGCTAAGCATGGTCTAGATTATAGAAGGCGATAAATATAATCGAGTTTAGCACTGCACATGAATTGGCTAAAATAGTATTTTGCTTCTGTTCTGTAAATTATGTCTGACAAGAGTTCCAGGTTTTGGATACTTGTACATTTTCAACATAATTTCTCCAAAGTAATGCAGTTTGTGAAGATCCTGGATTTTACTAGGTTTTATATTTTTCTGAATTTAATTTTGGTATTTAATTTAGTATTTTCCTTACCATGTTCAATCAAGTTTACCGTGGGTGCGTTTTGATTAGAGTTAAGTTTCTTATCTTGATTCCGAATACCCATCTCTATATAGAGATGATTCATTGAGATTCATCTATTTCTTTTCTGTGGCGTTTGATTTGTGGAAATGAGAATTTTTATCCCGAATATCCTACTTTTCCTACTTTGTAAGTGGCTATGGGAATAAAAGTAGGGAGTGAGGATGTTATTAGACCTCTTTAATTCCGAAGAAAATAATACCAAGAAGGGGCTTGTAAGGGCTTGTAAGTTACAAACTTACAAGCCCCTTCTTGGTATTATTTTCTTCGGAATTAAAGAGGTCTAATAACATCCTCACTCCCTACTTTTACTCCCATAGCCACTTACAAAGTAGGAAAACAAGCCCCTTCTTGGTATTATTTTCTTCGGAATTAAAGAGGTCTAATAACATCCTCACTCTCTACTTTTATTCCCATAGCCACTTACAAAGTAGGAAAAGTAGGATATTCGGGATAAAAATAAACAAAAAAAAAGTTGTAACAATGAAAATTTAAAATGAATAAACAAAAAAATAAAAAGAATTCAAATAATAACAAAGTTTTCAAAAAAGTTCTCAAAGTAAGCACTTTTTTCCCGTACCTTTAGTTTGGTTATGTTCGCTGTTAGTAAGAGTGAACAAATAGAGCTGGTAAAAAAAAGTCAAGTTCTTTGTCCGCTATTACTAACAGCGAACAAAATAAAATTGGTCAAATAAAAGTCAATGTCAAATAATGGTGGAGAAATTAAAAAAAATAAATAAATTTAATGATGTGATTCGCTGTTTATAACCGCGAACGAATAGCTTCTATCATCTCCTTCATTGTCATCACCATCATTGTTCATCATCAGTTCATCACTATCATCACCGATGATGAACGACATCAGATTGCTGGTCGAGTTTGCATTATAAAAATATTAAAGTGAGTTGAATAAGGTTGTTTTTGTCTAAAATTTGTGACATAAATTAATAAATTTTCCATAGGAACAACAAATAAAACACCCAAAAATAACAAACGGGAACTTCTTTAAGTAACGAAGAGAGTATTAAAAAATATACATTAAGACGAATCTAATAAAATTTCACATGAATACTTCCTCCGTTCCATTTTAGTTGCACCATTGGGTTTATCACGTTTTTTAAGGGTCGTCAAATCAATATGATAAAAGTAGGGATGATGTATGATTGATGGTGATATGTGGGGTAGAAATAAAAAAAATTATTATAAGTAGATAGTGGTTGTGACTTGAGGGTATATTAAATAATTAATAGAATGATGTATGATTGATGGTGATAGTAGGGTAGGAATAAAGTAAGGATAAAATAAGTAGATTATTTTGCCAAAAATAATAATGTTGCAAGTAATATGAAAATTGGTAAGTGTTGCAAGTAAAATGGAACGGAGGTAGTATATTTTATCTTCTAAATACGCGTTAGAAATTAGAAATATCTCGGTGAAATATTTGAAATGGAAAAAATTGGTGCCTTAGCACGAAAAAAAAATCTAAGAGTAACCGGTGGTTGTATCAAACAAAGTGATTTGCATTTGCAGCCTCAATTTTGATTTACAGCAAAACCAAATTTGTTAGATTTGAGCGAGAAGAAGGTGGGAGATGCGGTCAGTAGCACTTGGTATTGCCATTTCTCTAACACCATCTTCTTCTTCTTCTTCTTCTTCTTGTCATTGTTTTTGTAACTCTTTCTCCTTCAACAAACTACTTCCATTTTCTTCCTCCTCCAAGATCTCTGTTCATTCTAAGCTTGATCATCCCTTTCTTATTTCGTCTGCCCATTTTCCAGGTCTCACTTTTTTTAATTTAAGCTTTATGTTGTCAATTAGCTGTAGATTAGTGATGTTTTTGCTTTCTCTGATTGTGTATAGTTTTTGTGTTTGTTTGTTTAGTAATTTTATTGGATTATAGGGTAAATTGAGGGAAGTGGAGAGCTTGGTGAGACTCGAACTCAAGACCATTTCCCGGAAAAGGACACCCGATTGTCGTTTGTTCAGTAATTTTGAATCATATTCTTGTTATGATTTTTTTTTTTGGATGAATTTTGTTGTGGTGACTTGAGATATTGTTACTAGTAATGACTATTGAGATTCATGGGCAATTCACAGTTGTAAAATTATGTTCTATTGACTAATGAGGAGGAACATGGGCAATTTCTAAACTATGTTCTAATTTAATCACTATTGAGAATTATGGGAAACTGTTAAATGTTCATCATGTTGTTAGATTTAGGAGAAACATGAAAGTTTCGATCATGGGTTTTTCCAAGGAACATTGTGGTTAGATATTGTCTTCATGGCTTGTCAAGATAGTAATGTCCCACTGAGATTGTTACACTATGCTTATAATGTGTGAGCTTTGGGGGTTTAATTGTAGTAATCTTAATGGGACGGAGGAATCGGTATTTAAAATGGTGTACATGAAAGTTTCCTTTGTGGGTATTTGAAATGAACATTGGGGTAACATATTGACTTATTAAGATTGTACTAATGTTTTACTAGAGTGTTTATTAATAACTATTTGAAAAGGTTTACCTGAAAGTTTTCTTTGGATTTTTTTTTTCTCAAGATTGTGGTAAACTATTAACTTGTCAAGATTGATTTTTTTACTCAAGGAGTGCTGTTAACATGGAATTATTAGTAGTTCTGAATTTGAGTTCCCTGTTTTATTGTTTTGTGATGCTCTCTATTGAAGGGAAATGGGTTTGTCAAGCAAGTCAAGTGGCGGACTTGTTTCCATCCGTGTCACCTCAAGTAGTTGTTCGGGAAGCTAGATTGGATGATTGTTGGGAAGTGGTTGAAACACATTGTAGCTCCTTCTTCCCTGAATATTCTTTCCCATTGGATTTTGTCATGAGGCTTGATAGACTCGTGGCTATGGTATTTGGATTCCCTGTTCCTAGTGGTTGCAAAAGAACTTGTTTGGTTGCTGTTATTGGTAGCTCTGCAGATATCTTCCACTTTGAGACCGAAGATCTCAAATTTGGAGGTTTTGATGGTAAATTTTCTCTAAATCGAGGTCAAGTTGCTGGGATATTAACTGTCGATACTGTCGCTGATTTCCTACCCAGAAAAGGACCATTGAGGCAGCGAAGGTGCGTTCTAACCGAGAGTTGACTTATCATGTTTTAATCATTTCTTTGACTTAGTGGTCCATGATGCTTAGGAAGTTGAGATTCATCCTCTAATCTCTAAGGGTGTATGGAATTTCTTGTTATATGTTTAAATGCTTCATATTTTGGTGTTAGAAGAATGCAAAAGTGAAACCTACAAAGAACTCCTAAGTCTAACCACATTTAGCATCTACTCATAAAAGAATTGATTGAATTCGGAATCTTTCCACCTTCTCTTAGTGTATATCAGTATATATATGTTTTTTGTGAAACACAAAGTTTGAACTTAAATTGTCAATTCATTAATCTGACGAAATCTATATGTTAAGCCTTATATATACTAATTCACTCCCTAAATAAAAGACTTTGGTAGTCATAATTCAACTTACAATAAGACACCCATCTCATCCACTACTAACTAAAGTAAAAATTGAATGCAAAAAATGATACTCCCTCCGTTCCTATTTGATCTTCCTATTTGGGTTTTTTACAAAGATTAAGAAAAATGGAATCTTTGGTAGTAGTGGGTATTATTTTAATTATATAGTAGTTTGAAGTAATGATTGTATTGGAATTATGAGAGAAAAAATAATTAAATAGTAGTGTGAAGTAATGATTGTATTGGAAGTATGAGACAGAAAATAATTAAATAGTAGTGTGAAGTAAGGAAAGTGGGGGTTTTAAGGGGTAAAAGTGAGTTGAAAACTTTCCAAAAATAGAAAGTATTCTAAAGTGGAAGAACTTTTGAAACTACCCGTTATAGTAAGGTGGAAGAACATAAAGGAACGGAGGGAGTACCAAGTAAAAAAGAACTTGCACAAGAATCTGGTAGGAAAAGCTTCCCTTACTACACTAGGACTCTAATTAATTACATTAATTTTAGGACTAAAATTCTAAAGCTCACTCAACAATTCGAGGTCCGCCGACAAGTAATCGGTGCTTCTGATGCTGTTTCACTGCTCTCTGTTGCTGGCTTACGAGTCGTCAAGGCCACAAGAGACAAGAAAACATTGCAACATGGAACAAAAATGAGGCCGTTCCCCACTTTATAATGGATTTCAAGCCGCAACAACCGTTACATGACCGTGAATAAGATCATGGTGATGGAGATACAACTTACAACCATTATAAGCTGTTATGCCAACACATTAGCCGTTTAATTTTTTTAATTAAGTTATAGGTTCCAAAGGACTTATTATTTTAGAAAACTTGAATTATCATGATGGAATGAATTTTCTTCAACTTAACAATTCATTGTGATGTTGGCAAAACAGTCGAAACACCGCGATGTGCCGTGCCCGTGAAATCGCGACCGTTACGCAATCATGACGACATCCGCGGTTTTTTTCTATGCATTGCAGGTGCAGAGGTGGTAGACTAGTTAATAACTCTGTAATGAGTGAAGGGTAAACTGAAGTATTTATTATAATACTGAATCTGACAACTGGACAATAAGATTTCCATATCCGAAATTTTCACCTAGGGGAATACGGCATGTAAGTTCTGAAATTTCATATCCCTGAAACATGCTTTCCCTGGGAATAGCACCGCTTTCTGTTATGGTTTGTTATAGCAGTTATTGTTCGTGTGTCTTGATATTGGTTTGCAAACGCTTCTATAAACCTTGAGTGCCTTTGTGCACAGTTGGCCTTGTGAACATGAGGATTGTCTTTGGGATTTCTCCTAAGCAGATGTTAAGTCAGTTTTGGAGTTTGATAGTTTATTATGGGTAGTGAGATTGGAAAATTGTTTGTCGGGAATTCGATAGAAGGCTTGAACAAGAAGCTAAAGAATATGAGCTATTCTTGTGAGAGATCTCTTGGTGGGACGAGTTCAAACCAAGAAGCCTATATGCTAATACTTTGTATTAGTTTAACGTATGTATGGGGTGCGTCTCATGGTGAGACCGTCTCATACAAGAATTTGTGAAAGAATATAGCATATGAAAGGAGGGGAGTCAGTTTTGGGAGATCATTCAAAAAAGAATTTCTTTTAGCCATTTCTAATGGGAGTACTATCCTCTCAAATGAGCGCTTGTAAAAATTGTTAGCGGTCTGGATAAATCAAGCAACCATTCTGAAACTCGGTTTCTCTCAGTTCTGTGATTCTCTGTTTCATTACCTATAATTAGTGTTAGTTTCAGATTCAGCGTTGAGTAGGGGATTACAGATTAAATTCAATTCACGCTATATAGCAAGTAGGGGATGACGTTCTCTATGATAGTCGTTTGTAAGCTAATTGGATCTCGTTCAGATAAATCTGTTTATAACTTTGAGCATTGAATGGATCCTTCTATCACCAGATTATGAAGTTAATGCAGATATTTTTGGAATTCTAGAATAGAAGAACCACTCTGACAATATAATGCTGTGACAGGACTGGGATAGCTTACATTTCAAATGTGGCAGTTCGAGAGAAGTTTCGACGAAAGGGGATAGCAAAAAGACTCGTTGCCAAGGCAGAGGCTCAAGCCTGGAGTTGGGGTTGCCGTTCTATTGCGCTTCATTGTGATTTGAACAACCCGGGGGCTACAAATTTGTACAAGAGCCAGGGTTTTAAATGCATAAAAGTTCCCGAGGGGGCGAATTGGCCTCAACCCAAGACCGCCCCAGATGTCCAGTTCAACTTCATGATGAAACTTGTAAGTGCTCCTACTACCCCATAAGTTGTGAATAGTCCGAAGAGATTATATACATAAGGCGAGCATTGGGAGCGATCGGAATTTATTCTTGTATAAAATCTGCCTCGTTTCTTATAAATGAACTTCGTAACTCTCGTGTCATTGTAATGCTATGCCTCTGTGATCAAATCTCGTTTCTGTCGTGTAATTTCCTTCATTTTGTTCCGTTTCGTGTATATATTATGAGGAGTGATCGGAATTTATTCTTGTATAAAATTGTCCTCGTTTCTTGTAAATGAACTTTGTAACTGTCGCATCCTTGTAATGCTATGCCTCTATGATCAAATCTCGTTTCTTTCGTCGTGTCATTTCCTTCGTTTTGTTCCAAATCATGTGTAAACTATGAGGAGTGGGCAAGACCTCAAATCCGAACCAACATGTACCAGTCCGGCTGTTCCTAGAACTCGGAACTAGAACTGTATTTCTATCTATTGAAACCGACTTTTAGTCGTGAACAATTGTATATCATGGTATCTTGTACACCTTCGCTGCAGAAGGTTGTATAGTTGATAGTTGATAGTTGATACAAACAAACAATACAGGCCATACTTGGAAGTTGGAAGATTGTACACAACTTAAAACTTGCCTAAGGTAAGTACTTCTTTTGTCCCGTTTGACATTGCTACTGTTGTGAGGAAAAATATCATTTTTAGTAATAAATTCATACAAACACACTAAAACGGAAAGTGGTGGGATCATCATCTAAATAATAGCAAAGTTAAAAGGACATACTAAAAAGGAAAGTGTTATCTCTTGAGAAAAGTTTTTGAAATAAATTTTGCGAAGAAAATGAGACGATCAAATTAGCACAAATATACTATTAATCTTATCAAAAGATTTTCCAATTTAAATTTTAGTAACTTTTCATTACCATTACTATTATTATATATATAAACAACCAAACGGGCAACTAGAGTTTTACCACTACATTCTATAAACAAAACTTTTACCGGAGTACAATTCACTGCTTACTCATTAACCTTTTGTCGTCAACTCAACTAAACGCTTGAGTTGATGGTTGAGGCTTCAGTATACAGTGGCGGACCTAGGATTTGAAACATGGGGTTGCAAGTTTAACAAAAGCGTCTTATTTTCATCACAAGTAAAGCATACCTTGAACGAGTAACGCATAAATAAAGAAACTCAACATAAATTTGATGCTTTATAAGTTAATTAAAATGATAATTTTTAATGTTATTCATGAATAACAACCAATGAAATTATACGTAAATACAAATACATATTCTAATTCTGAATTGAAATTATCATAATTTAAAGCAAAATTAAATTATGATTTATAAACAAATAATACCCAAATCATACACAAATAATATTGATTTTATCATAATTTAAAGCAACTATAACTAAACCCAAATCAAATCATACTCAAATTCATAATACAATAGTTAATTAAATTCTAAAAAAATTTTCTAAATTGTAATTCAATTTTAATAATTTACCTAATATAATTATGGGGGATTGGATTATGGGGCTTTGGACTGTGGGCAACAATGGTGCAGTGGCGGCGGTAGTGTCGACAGCAGTGGTCGTGGGCCGGCTACGAGCAAGCGACAAGTCGATAACCATGGTGCTTGAAAGATTGAGAATTTTGAAACATAGATTGGGAGGATCAAAAATGGGGGAATTAAGAAAACTGATAGTCAATAATGTTCTTTCAGATAGTCATTAAGATAATTGCTCTTATAACGTATTAATAATGTTAAAGTTTTAAATTAACAAATGTTAACGTTGTAGCCTTGTGGTATGAAATTGAGATTAATTGTCCATATGTGGCAATTGGTCATGGGTTCGAGACCTACATATTACTTTTTTGATTTTTTAATGGGGTTGCATATTAGATTCGAGACCTACATATTACTTTCTTGATTTTTTAAATGGGGTTGCATATGCAACCCCATCATCTAAACTAGGTCCCCCACTGTCAGTATATATTGTATGCTCTAACATACGCCCTTTCACAATGGAACCCATTAGGCGAAAAGTATGGATGCAACACATAGCCCCCTTAAACTGATGGTTGTCTTAAAATGATCAATTAGAGAAATTAATTAATTATATGGATTCATCTCATAATGAAACTTATAATCTCAAAGTAATTAATCAAAGAAATCAATTAATTATATGGATGATTTTCATGATGAGACGGTCTTACAAGACTTGCAAGACTTTAGATCTAGGATGTATTAATTATTAATTAATATTAAAAAGAAAGACAGAACACTAGTATGGAATTGGAACAGTGAGTAGAAAAGATTCCGAATTATGGTATGGACTAGATTGGAGTGGACTTGGCATTCCTACATTTCTATGGAATTCAACATATTATTAATATTAATAATAAATATATTTGTGCAGACCGTCTTTCTATAAAATTACTCAAAATAAATATAATTTATATGAAAAATTGAAATTAATAATTCAATTTTTCATTCGTTATGAATAAATTCAACTTTGCATTATTTTTTAATAAATTTAACCTTTCCCTTTAGTTTGCTATCAGCATACTAATAGGGTATGCCAATAGCAAACTAAGGGCAAAAGTTAGATTATTATAAAATAAAAAGGTGTACTGATAGCACAGTTAAGACAAAGTTTGAATTATTAAAAAAATAATCAAAAGATGAGATAATTCATAGCGAATGGGTGAAAAGCTGGATTATTAATATCAATTTTTCCTTATTTATATTAGTGTTCTATTCAACCTGTATATAAAAAACGTCTTATGGTAAAACGGTCTCACAAAATTTTTGTGTATAAATTTTGTGAATATCTAAGTATAAGAATTAAAAGAGCAATTAAAGTGAAAGCACGTTAATCAGTGCATTTTGAAGTAATAGAAGCACATTAGTTGCCTATTTCTTTGCCTTTGCCTTTGGACTTGCCGTGTTCTACGGACATTTACTTTACTTATTTATTGCCTCTACTTCTTGTCTTCCCTTCCCTAGTCTATAGGTTTTTATTCGGATCATCGGGTCGATTTTGAGTCATGTGTTTTGGGTCGGTTTTAAATCAAGTTTAGTATCCACATTGTTTTTTACATAATTTTAAATTCATATTGACGTCGGGTCAAGTCGGATTCGATTATAAAATTGAGTAAACTTCAGATCATCAAATCTGTACTTTTGAGCACCTCTACGGCTCTACTTATAGCCTATAAACAAAGGCTAATACTGACTTAGTGCACGCTAATTTATTGCGCATTACTTCTTGCCCCTCCACTTTATAATTTCATTTTTTTCATTAATTTTTACTAGTGTACTTGAATGTTACAAACATAATGGTTTTATTATTTTCAAAAGCTTTGATTAGATAAAAATGTACATGTAAATAAAAGATGTTTGGTTTAACTAAAAAAACTCAATTTTCAAAAGTTTCTATACTACAAATCTTCAATTCAAACATTATATAATTAAATAATCCCTCCGATTCTATTTAGTTGTCACATTTTCTTATTTAGTAAATTCATATCAGTTGTCACATTTTCTTTTTTGTTAATCTTCTTTACCTAAATACCCCATGTTCACACAAGTAATGTCCAAAATACCTCTATTTTTACTACTTACAATACCCTCACTACCACCTCTACAATTAATTAATATAATCATTTAAAATACCCAAATACTTACTTTTTAATAGACCCCACACCATCTATAACCGTGCCCAGATAAATAAGACATCTAAATAGAATTGGAGGGAATATATTTTAATCAAAAAAATCTTGAAACTTGTTAAAAATTTCAAAACAAATTAAACTAGCAGAATAGAACTTTCTTTGTCTGATCCACTTTTATTATATAATAATAATAATAATAATAATAATAATAATAATAATAATTTCAGTAAAAAAATAAAAAAATAAATAAAGTTCCAATGGTCAACCTAAAAACACACCCGTATTTTCGGATCCAAGAAATAAATAAATATTATTAATAAAAAAAAGTGTCACACGTTTTGATGTCAATTGTCAAAGGCTCCCAACTAAAATGTCTTAGTTTCCCCTTCTTCTACGGAACTTCCTTGTCGGCATTTCACGTTAAAGCTTCACTTTTTTGTACTTTCACTCTATTCCCATTTCTCATTTCCCATTTCATTTGGATTATACCCTTTTCTTTCTCTAAATCCTTAGATCCTTCATCAACCTACCTAAGAACTAAGAACAAAGGTAATGATCTTTTACATTATTGTTTGTTGGGTTTGAGGGTGTTCGGTAAAATAGCTTATCGGGTAATTTTGGTTTTTTTAGTTAGTCACTAAGAGATTGTTGGGTAATTAGCGGGTTGAATTAACTATTTTTGAAATCAAACGAACTAGTTGAATTTGATCGGCTATGAGTCGTTTGCCAAACACGCTGTTATGTTGGGTATAATAGCTTATTGGGTGATTTTAGCTTTTCATACTTAGTCACTAAGAGATTGTTGGGTAATTAGCGGGTTGAAACAACTATTTTTAAAATCAAATGAACTAGTTGAATTCAATCAGCTATGAGTTGTTTGCTAGGTAAGCTATTATGTTGGGTAAAATAGCTTATTGGGTAGTTTTAACTTATCTAGTTACTAATCGATGGCGGGTATTAGCTGGTTAGAATAACTTATTTATGCTATTTTTGGAATCAAACCAACTAGTTGAATCCGATCAGTTATTAGTCGTTTGTCATATACCTTATTATGTTAGGTAAAATAGCTTATGGGACGTTTTTTAATTTATTTAGTTACAAACGGATGGGTGGGTTATTAGCTAGTAGAAACTAACTTGTGCTATATTTGGAATCAAACCAACTGGTTGAATTTGATCAGCTATTAGTTGTTTGTCAATACGTCATTATGCCAATTTCAGCTTATTTAGTTACCAACTGATGGTGGGTTATTATCTGGTTGAAACAACTTGTTGTGCTATTTTAAAATCAAAGCAACTAGTTGAATCCGATCAGTTATTAGTCGCTTGCTAATCACACCGTTATGTTGGTAATTAGCTTATTGAAACAATTTATTTTTGCCATTATTGAACAAGCTGATCGAACCAACTAGTTAAATCATCTCAGCTATTAGTCGTTTGTCAAACACGCCATTATGTTTTGAAAATCAATCATCTTTGTTATGTTTTTCTAAATATTATTGTTTTATATTGATTGATGCAGAAAGAAGGATAAATAAAGTAAGATGATGTATCCAAATAAAGAAAGTAGCTTGGATTCAGACTTATGGAAAGCATGTGCGGGAGGAATGGTTGAAATGCCAATGGTTAACTCTAAGGTCATATATTTCCCACAAGGTCATATAGAACATGCTCAACTCAATACAAATAGCTTTCTTATTGATCTAAAAAACTACCCAAAATTAAACCCATTAATCCCTTGTAGGGTTTCTGAAATCAAATACTTAGCCCATCAAGAAAATGATGAAGTTTATGCAAAAATTGGGTTAGAACCCTTAAAAAATGGAACAATTTCCAATTTTGATGATGGGTTTTTAAGAAAACATGATTTAGAAAATGGGTTAGAAAAAAGTGCAAGTTTTGCTAAGACATTAACTCAATCTGATGCTAATAATGGAGGGGGGTTTTCTGTTCCTCGTTATTGTGCAGAAACTATATTTCCTAAATTAGATTATTCGGCTGAACCGCCGGTTCAGACTATTCTAGCTAAGGATGTTCATGGGGTTACTTGGAAATTTAGGCATATATATAGGGGGACTCCAAGGAGACATCTTTTAACTACTGGTTGGAGTAATTTTGTTAATCAAAAAAAGCTTGTTGCTGGGGATTCTATTGTGTTTTTAAGGGCTCAAAATGGGGATTTGTTTGTTGGGATTCGAAGACCGAAAAGAGACCTATTAAGTGTTCCTAGTAGAGGGTTTTCACCCTTTTTTAGAAATGATGATCATAATCCTTGTAAAGTAGTTGAAAGTTTGGGTTGTAGTGAGAGTGACGAATCTGTAGTTCGAGCTTTAAATCTTGCTGCGATTGGTAAACCGTTTGAGGTTGTGTACTATCCGCGAGCGAGTACACCGGAGTTTTTTGTGAAAACCGAGACTGTTAGGTCTGCAATGCAGCTACAATGGTGTCCTGGAATGAGGTTTAAGATGGCGTTTGAGACCGAGGATTCGTCTCGTATTAGTTGGTTTATGGGAACTGTGTCTTCTGCTCAGGTTGCTGATCCTGTACACTGGCCTAACTCACCTTGGAGACTTCTTCAGGTACATGATTCAGTTCATTCCGTAGGGTAGCTATTAGTTGTCTAAGTAGTTGTTCGTGTTAGATGTTTACTAGCCGTCTAATTACATGTTTAATTCGTAATTGATCGGTAAAGGCAGTGGTTATGACAGCTGTTGGAATATAATTTTATGAGAAAAATGCGGAGTTTTTTGATTTTATACTGTAATATGAAGATTTGCTACATGCACCACTAAATGCTGCTTAAATTGCTATGCTTACCAAAACGTGATTTTTTTTAAAAGTCATTAAACCACTAACGGCTACTTAAACCCTAAGGCTTTTGTTTGGTTGAGTAAAAATGTAGTCATTGTGATCATATTGCTAAATTTGGTGCAACCACTGGCTTAACATATAAGGGGAGTTGGAATGAACCATTGGTTTAACTTAACATAATAGTTGTGCTACATGCAACACTAAACGCTACTTAATCTGCTATTTTTACCAGACGGTGACATCTTTTAAAAGTAGCCTACTATTATAACCTGTTTGGTAAAGATAGCGGTTAGGTTATGGTAGTTGTCGGAATACAATCTGTTGAGAAAACTGTAGAGACTTTTGATTTTATAATGTAATCTGAAGACTTGCTACATACGCCGCTAAACAATACTTAAACTGCTACGTTTACCGAACAGTGACATCTTTTAAAAGTAGCGGTTTAGCCTCATTATACCAGTAAGAGCTACTTAAACTGTTACGCGGAAGTACACACCCTAAGGGCTAAGGCTTTTGTTTGGTCGAGTAAAAATGTAGTGATTGTGATCAAATTGCTAATAATTTGGTGCTAACGAAACAGGTGAATTGGGACGAACCGGAGTTGCTCCAAAACGTGAAGCGAGTGAACCCATGGTCGGTAGAGTCAGTGGGAAGTATGCCACAAATTCATATGTCGCCAATGTCCCCACCTCGAAAGAAGCAACGGCAATCTCAAGTCCCCGAAATAGGTTTTCCCGACCATGTTTCGATGGCAATGACATACCGAAATGGAAATGGCGGTGCTTACAGTTCGAGTGGCTCCTTATTAGAGGTTCCTGCAGGTGTACAGGGAGCCAGGCAAGCTCATCACTTTAGACAATTCTTGTCTGATCATCTAAACAAAGTGAATTATTCTAGTCTTGTTTCAAATAATGGACCAGATTTGAAATTTCTCCAATCTAAACCAAAAATAAGTGAAAATATATCATCTTTTCTAACTATGGCAACAAATCCAAAGGAAAAAGATGATATACTCACACCAAAGTTCATGCTTTTCGGGAAACTCATAAAGATCGCCCAATGATTCGATTCAACAACGACAACAATCGAGACAGGACGGGAAACATGTTCGTTGATCTCAACGATATCAAATTATCGATGCATTCTATAAGACGATGTTTGCGTTGGCGGAGAACGAACGATGCTAGAATTCGAAGAATGTGGGCTTTAGATTAGGAAGTTTTTTTTGTTCTTTAACACTATTTTGGTGAATGTCAAATAACATATCATCATTGTTTAACTATTCTAGTGTTCATGTATTTCATTTTGATACTTGCAAACTATAAAAGGAAATGGCTCCTATCCATTTCAGGGATTTTCGCCCTGAAATGGCAAGGAGCCCATTCCGCTTGTCGATGCCAACAGTTTGAATTCAGTTAGGATATCTTTGTGTTTTTTTTTTTAATTTTTTTTTATGGATATTGGTGGGGTGGATGGCATTTTGATTTACAAGAAGTGGGGCTTTGCTAAATCTTAATGTTAAACTACTCCCTCCCTCATTGACTAGAGTGTTTTTTTTTGTTAAATGCGGTAAATTCAGAGTAAATTTTAAATAAGATACTTCGTATTTTAATTATTTTTTAAAATAAGATCAGATTAGATTAACTTTAAATAGTAAATTCAAAGTGAAGTCTATATAAGAGAGGATTCATTGTTATTTTGACCACTAATCCACTCAATCACAATCATGGCTAACTCTTAAGATACCAATTGCAATATAAGATCACATTAAATTTGTTGAATGTGTAAAGTTTTCACATAAAAAATAAAAATACTAGTATTTTTTAGACCCTCGAATTTGTCATGTTTACTTTCTTTGACACTATGGCCATAAATGCAGCAAATTTAAATCTATATTAAATTAACCTGAATATCCTAATTGAGTATGACTCGACTTGATTTGATCCATATTAAAGTAATTCTTGTATAAAAAATCAAAAAAAATTGTCAATACATTTATTTATACTGGAAAATTAAAATTACCCTATTAAAATATTATACTCTAAACCTGCACAACCGCACGAATAGATACCTCTAATACATATATATACAATATGCATATAAGTATCTTATAAAAAAATAAAGTATAACTTCAAAAATATTTATTCGACCATCTCTTTTTCAACTAGTTAAATAATTTTTTTTTATCTAATTTGAAAAAAGTTTGAGATTAAAAACATAGAAATATTCATTCCTTTTTTTTTTGATTAAATTCATTCCTTTTTTTATATTAAATTCATTCTTTTTTTTATTGTATATAATTTAAATACATATAAAGCGGACATCACAAGTTACAAAAACTAGTTTAGGTAGAATGAAAATTTGGCCAGATTTGAGTTGATTAATCAAATTATTGGAATTTGAACATTGATACATTTTTCAAGGACAACCGTGTCATAGCAGCTGGTATCTCCCATTATAAATAGAATTGCCTCTACTTTCTAGAGATTGCAAAAATTTAAAAATTTAATTGTAATTTCTCCGTTCCGAAATACTTGTATTATTTATCGTTCAAGCTTATTTTATATATTACGACTAATGTTGTAAAATATTATGTAGTCAAGTAGGATCTTGTTTAAATAGTCTAATACATACTTTTATAATATAAGTTTTTATAATTTTTAAATGTATATAATTCAATATATAAACAATCAAAATAATACAAAATTCAAGCCTATTTGTGTTTTATTGTTTTTTAAGAATAGTATTTTGTTTGTTTGGGTTAGTATAATGAATGATCTAAACTAAGAGAGAGAAAGTAAAAAGCGAAATGAGTCATTGAAGAGTATTTTAATGGTGGATAGAAATTGAGGTCCATATTTTTCTAAATAAGAATATAGCTTAAATTGAAAATTTGAAATAAATAAGATTTTTAATCAAAGAAAAGCATTAATCAAACTTATTCTAAAAGTAAGCGTGTAATCCGCAAACTTTAGGTTCGGGCTGTTCGCACTTAGTAAGTGCGAACAGACTGAAAAACTAAAACAGGTTGTTCGCTGTTACTAACAGCGAACAGCCTGTTTTAGGTTTTCAGGCTGTTAGCACTTACTAAGTGCGAACAACTCTTGTCTTAAAATCAGCATGTTGACCCTATTTGACCTGTTTGCAGTTACTAAGTGCGAACAAACACTTGATTTTTTTTGACCAGTTTATTACTGTTCGCACTTACTAAGTGCGAACAGATCCGAACCTGTGCTTTGGTGTATCAGACGCTTATATTTGAAATAAGTTTAATTTGAATCTTATTACATGCTTTTTTTTATTAAGAATCTTATGTATTTCAAATTTTCGCTTAAATTTTAGAGCAAATCCAAATGGAAGTCAAAGTAAGAAATTGGCAAGAAAAGATTAATTAGGTAGATAAGACTAAAAAGTAAGAAAATAAAAAATATATGTGAAAGAAAGTTAAAAAAAAAGTAGTAAGATCATTATACAAATTAAAAAAGTAAACAAAGTTAAAAAAAATAGAGTAAAATGAAACATATTGCACTTCATAATTCATATAGGATTACACTTGCAATAATCTTAATTTGGTTTTCATCTAGATTAGCTTATCATATCAAAGTATTCTTCTTTCCTTATTTTGGAAAAAAGCTCTTAATCATCATTTAAAATGATGCAAAATAAATAGGATAAAGTAAAATTTTTAAGCCAGGATATTGAATCATAAACTTTTTTAAAAAATAAGCGTTTTATTTAAAAAGATCCCATTTAATGCTAGTGAGCTTTGTTCCATACGCTTATTTTGGGAAAAAGTTTTTTAATAAAAAAGCTTAAATTTTGTAAGAATCCTTGAATCATCCGGGAGCTATGTTTGGGTTAAAATAACTCAACCCGACAAACTCGATTCACCCAATCGATCAACCAGCATATTAAACAAGATACGTTAGCAACTTAGCATAATTAACTATTTTGCATATAAAAAAACATAATCAACTATTTTGAATCCTAATTTTTCAAGTGAAGAGCAAACTCACAAACCCCCCCAATACAAAATTGCTCACTAAATAATAACCTAGGCTGGCAAACAGATGATGAAAATAAACTGTTCGACAAAAATGCCGTATGTACTACTCATCTCGGGCGAAAATTACTTGTGACAAAATA
The DNA here is from genome assembly GCA_019425755.1 of Amaranthus cruentus. NCBI lineage: Eukaryota > Viridiplantae > Streptophyta > Magnoliopsida > Caryophyllales > Amaranthaceae > Amaranthus > Amaranthus cruentus. The sequence continues at coordinate 10,796,256 of CM033460.1, forward strand.
CTGTCCAAGTTACCTCAGCCACGATTACGGAGACAATAATCCATCAAAATAACGGCGTGAAAACCAGGAGATTTACCAAAATACAGATTTGAAATGATTGTACGATCCTTCAACGCATGAAGATGCTTCCGAACAAACCTACTGGAATAAATTCTTTAGCCTCTCCACAGTGGCAGCTGCTCTTTTGTTAGTAGGTTCGAGAACAAGAGCGTATCTAAAATCTGAAACATAGAAGATCATATCGTTTGTTATTTTCTAAACAGCAAATACTAACCTGACAGCTGAGAAGCATCGACTTTTTCGAGTTCATGAATCGACCACTACTGGTCCCTGGACTTTACTCACAGCATTTTCAATTACTACGAGTCTACGACTAATTTACAATGCGCAAATAAGTCTGCCATGTTTTCCAAAATGCTGGTTCTTAGCAGATAAATATGAGTAGGAATGATCCAACTATTACAAAAAGTCAGCAATACAAGGCCGGATCAATAAGAACAAACGACGGAGCATCTCTTATTATTGATGACTGTCTACTATAGGGGAAATAAGTAGCCAATTGCATTTGCAAAACAATGTATTGTGTAGACAAAGTATGCAGCTAGATATACGTCATATGACTACGATTTTAGGTATCATATGTAATGAGATTTTAGCAATTACTCTAGTAACACAACATTAGCATCAGTATACTGATACCAATTGCAAGTCATTTTGCATTTTATTTTAGTTTGGTACAAAACATTAGCATCAGAATACTCATACCGATTGCATTTTATTTCAGTTCGGTACACACATAAATTTTCATCAACGAAGATCAACACTTATATTTGCAAGTCGGGAACTAGTGCTCCAGTCTAAAGCAATAGTAACAATCGAAGGGAAAAAGGATAGCAACGCACCTTCAATTGCCTCTTTACAGTAGCCAAGCATTTCCCGTGCTGTCCCTCTACGTAAATATGCCTTCACATTCTGCAAAAGGTCCAGTAGTAAAAGTTGAGGATATGCACCAAGGTATTAACATGATAATTCACTCTAAATATGATGTATGTACTTATTACAGCTTGTCATAACACTTATTTTCTTTCTATTATTGAATTTTTAATTACTCTCACAAGTGTTTTACATATCAAATAGTAGCCGCTAAGTGGCTCCCACTAGGCTTCGACTAGGTAGTGTTTTGGAGGTTGGATGTACGCAATATTACCTAGTAATGTGTGATTAACCCACCAAGTACAAATAACAGAATAAGAAGAAAGAAGAGAATGTAGGGAATATAGAAGAAGAAGAAGCAGAAATTTAGAGAAGGGAATGAGAGTACAGGGACAGAAAAGAGAAAAGGACAAGAGAGATAGGAGAGAGAAAGGATTTGTGTATATTCATTTAGCTGCTTTCATACTATTACATCAGGCAGTATATACTATATATAGCCTCTCAGCATAACAAACTTGCTGTAAAAGAGGTGGTTACACAAATATTCCTTTTCTAGACTATTCATGAAAATACTCAAAATATGCCAACTCATTTACAATTACTAATTTACTATAATTGTTACTGATATTTGTTACGTCTCTTGTAAACGATACGTGCCTTCCCTTTTGATGGTGTGACATAATGATATTATTGACCCTTGATCATTCGCAACTTTAAATAAACACAAATTACACATATTCATTGAGCCATTATACTATAATTTATTAAAATACAAAACCAATAAACTATAAGTCTTTGGCCATTCTAATCGTTGTGTGAAAGAAAAACTTAGACCAATATCTATATATTTTAATATGTCAATCACATTAGTGGGATATACCAATTTAATTCTTACTCAAACGCAATGTCATGCATAAGATCTAAAAAACTTGTATGCAAGCCTTTTTTACTCGATACAGTCAAGTATGGACATGTGGTATTATACCAGATTTTAAATTAAAATATGAGTGTTGTGAATGCACATATAATTTTTTCATGTCCTATCAGTCTCCAATTTCTCAAGTATGCCCAAGAAAATAAGGCACACTGATCTGATAATATAAGTCATTCATTAATTCTCTAAAGACAACAAAAATGGGAACTTTTGTAAGAAACTGCCATCCAAAACAAACTTTTTGCGAGAAACTACTACATTATTTAAATGTTGTAGCTCTTTAGTTTTTTTTAAAGGTAGCTGTTGCAGTTATTATATTGAAGATTATAATAATGTTAGTCTTCTTATATAATCTTGGGGCATCAGTGTTTGCATATTTTTGGCTGATAAGTTGCGAGCTAACCATTTGTGATATTATGAAAGAGAAGGTGGAATTGGTGTTAAATTGATTATATTTATGTGAGTTAAAGGAGGAGAGATAAATGGCAAATTGTATTAGATTATTAAGTCGATTATTAAGTGGGTGTAGTGTGGATCCCAACCTAAAATAAAAATGTAAGATTTACATTAAGAATAAAGGAAAAGCAAGTAGAAGCTTGCGAAAAAAAATATTTTGTTAAAAGGTAGTTTTTTGTAAAAGGAAAAAAGTAGTATAACTTTTTGCAAAAAAGAAGTGAAAAGATGTTTCTCTAAAAATGTTCATTCTTAATGGGATCAAAGATTTATAGTTTTTTGATTTTGAATTATAATAGATAATAGATTTATTTAAAAATAGCTCACTGGATCACATGTTTTTTTGTTATCCCTTACAACGGTACGGTAGACCCCCAAAACCTGACAACACTTAATGGCATTGGGATAATATGTTAGTGCAAGAGCCAAATCAACATTTAATTGAGGTGATGTTGATCACCATATGACTCAATCCAAGACACACCACATTGTGAGCAAAAATGGGGTTCAAGGGGGTTAACTTTAAGTGCATAAATGATGGGGCTTCAAGGAAGCAATGAAAGAGATTCTTTGTTGTGCCATGGTGATGGAGAAACACAAAACAAGATGATAGTGCACGAAGAGTGCCTTGAACAAGGCAAGATACAAAGCAAGAAGATGCACAAGGGATGCTTTGAAAGAGGCATGGGATGCATGGAATGAGTGAGTTGAAATTAGATGGTACTCGTTCAAGCACATAATGTGCTTGTTCGAGCACCTTGGTTGGCACTTTTGAGCTTTAGGACTAAGGTTTATTCTAATATTTTAGGGACTATATAAGGTCCCTAAATCAAGTTTAAACATAAGAGAAGGATTATACAAAAGAAACAAGGGCTTGGGTAACCTAAAAGGATCTCAGTATATAAGATGAATAAGATCCATTAAGGGGTCGCTTGGATTGGGAGTAAATATTTAAGGGGTAATAAAAGTCAAAGTATGAATTTAAGGTTAGTTAAGTAGATAATTAAAGAAATTTGATTGTTGGAGAGGTGGAAGAATGAATTAGAAGGTAATGAAAAAATAGAGAAAATAGCAATAAGTTCCCTTATTTTGGGGTATAAATTTACGCTAGGGGGAGGTGGAGGAATTCTTTACCTCCAAATGAGTAAAATCAAACTCTTTCTAATCATCCTTTTTAATCAACTCCTATTCTACCTCTATCACAATTATTTTAATAACTTCATTTGTATATCTAATTACCTTTGTTACATTATTTTGACTTTTTTTACTCCATTAAACATTTACTCTCAATCCAAGCGACCCCTAAAAGTGGAAGTTTTATGCTTACGGGTGTGTTCTTAAGCAATGGTGAGGTTTATTTCATTAATGTATTGCTGAATAGTTAATGAAATAAAAACTATTTGAGTGGTGGGTGTCCAAGATACCATTTATGTGTTGTGTGAGCTTTATTCATCAAAGTTTCAATCTTTTTTATTGTTCTTGTTTACACTCTGTTTTTCCTACTTAGTTCTACAACTCCTCCTGTCTTCTAAGCACCTTCCCTTTCATAATAGAATGTACTAAACTCATAATTCATGATATTTCTATTCAACGTGAAAAATTAGAGTTGAGCCATAAAAAACAAGAGCACCATATGGGAATTAAACAACATTGAATCTCGCAAAAAAAAACAATGAAACAATTGACACAACAAAAAAAATAGCGGTTCACAAGATGTTTTGATGAGCTGAAGACTGATAGGCATACCTTTTTATCTAGATTTATAGCTCTGGTACAATCTTCCACTGCCTGACGAAAGCTGGCACCAAGAAATTAGCATTTAGTAGGAATGATGACATAGAATACACCAATTCAACCCAGTAGCCATATAAATCACTTAACACAGTAAATCTTTATAATTAAACCAGGTAGCTTTATTCATCTCTTTCCCAGGTATTCATTTCAACTCGGGGGAAGACTATTAATTAAAACAATCGGACACAGACTAAAATATGTCCAATTCATTTGTTCAATTTCAGATTTTCCTTAAAACAATATCAAGAGCAATCAGTATGTCACACTCATCAACAACAATGCCAAAGCGTTGATCTCAAAAACTTGGGGTCGACTGTATGAACTAGCTCAATAGAACCTAGTCACATCCCATGATCATGAAACATAGCATATAACAACGTTATAGCCTTAATCCCAAAAGATTGCTCATCGACATTAGCACGAATCAGCCCTCCCCTTATACAAGAGAAGGTCCAACTAGCTAGATTGATGTAGTCATCATAAAATTAAAATTTTACTGAGGGGTATACAATGTATTGTCTTTGAATGGGAAGTAAGCTTTTATAAAGATAATGAATATCTACATTGTGATAAAAATAAAAATAAAAATAAAAAATTTACTGGGCATTTCAAGAAATAGGATCTTTTACCTACCATTTCCTTTAATAGCAAGTTAAAAATTTTAAATTACAAATGTAAACAAGAAGCAATCATAAATATTTGCATATGATATACTAACTCAAGATTGTCTATAGAATTTCCTAATTATCAAGACACCGAACTAGTAACAACTAAGACTCCGACTCATCTCCCAAGGCTAATATTACATCCATCAGATCCCGGGATCAGTGCGTTCAGAAATAGATCAGGCAAAAGTAGATAAGATTAGACAATCTGACAGCGTACATCTTAACAATCTTCGTCGAACAACCAAAGTTCTGAAGTCTGAACCCCAACAGAAAAAAAGATAATTGGCATAAAAAATGCAACCCAGAAAGATGGCTTATTGTTTCCTAATTAGATTGTTGGGTCCTAAGATCTTAAATTTGTGCCAAAATATGAAGGAAATAATAAGTAGTTATAGTTTTCAAGAAGGGAGTAGAGAATACACAAAATAATTATTTTCAAACCATGAATCAATATATGCATGAATTATTTCAATTTTCTAATCACAGTAACAATAATTTGAACATGTGTAAGATCATAAAATTACTATAACAGGATCGCAATCAAATTGTTGGATTATAATATCGTGTCATGATCATACCACTCGATTTTTTTTCAATTAAGAATTTAAGATCATAAAATCCTACAAACTTAAGATTCAACCAATTATCCCACAAAATTACTACAGCAGGATCGCATCAAATTTTTGGATTATAACATCGTGTTATGATCCTACCAATCGATTATTTTTTCAATTAAGATCACAAAATCCCACAAACTTAAGATCCAACCAATGACCCAAATTGGTTGTTTATTTTAGATCATAAAATCCTAGAATTCTAAGATCTTGATCATGATTTATAGATGTAACATAACTATTGCAGTTTTGTACAACAATGTGGAGCAGTAAACCAAGTCTCACGTACATAGTTTGTATTCCTTTGGGATACTTAAAAGATTAAAACTACTTCAGATTAAAATAAGAATAATCTACTTTTAGCATCAACCTTGCCAGCATGAATCTACAAACGCAAGGATAAGGAGGGAATAGATTGTAAACAACATGTTCCCCAACTGAGATGAGATCACCCAACTTACATAGAATAAAACCAAGAACATTTTGAATGGTAAACTATAACAAAAAAGGAGATGATTAATGTTGAGGCTCAATTGAAACAACAAATAACAAGAGGTGTACACTCACGTCATTGGGTCGATTTCGAGTTAGATGTTTTCAGGCGGGGTTGCATTTTGAAATCGGGCCAAAATCAGGTTTGGATAACAAGGTCGGGTATATGTCAAGTCGTCGGGTCTATATTGAACACCTCTACACAAATCATTTCATACAAAGATTGTGAAAAAGCTACATATAGTTTCCATGATACTTTTAATACATACCAAGAAAGCTCTAGATAAGCTGCAGCCCTATTACTGTAGTATGTCGCATTACTTCCACAAAGTTTAATTGCTTCGGTATAATGATTAACAGCTTTTTGCCATTGCTTATCTTTGTATGCTAGATTTCCCTGAGGCAAAAAGAGATGGCGCAGGACAAAGAAATCAATAACTAGAACATAAGCAAAGCAACCTTAAAGAATCATTTCTCCTCCCTCTACACTCCCACTTATGTTTAGCAAGTAAGGCTTATGTAACAACCATGTATAGGGTCCAATTAGAACCAATTACTCGATTTCAGAAATCTAGGTCAAATACAGAAGTAAACGTCATTCAAGAAATGATAAAATGAACCATTCTGTCACATTTCATTATAGAACCTTACGATCAAATTTAACAAAGACAAGAAAAATCCTCATTTGTTTATCTACTAAAAAGAAAGGCCAGGGGAAATCAAAGCACAATGAGTTGAATCATTATATAGGTACCCCAAGTGATGGGGAAGGAGATCAGTTATAAGCTCATTATTATTAAATTTACAAGGAACATCAAAAATGAGAAAGAAAATCATGTTTCATTAAAGAAGCAACATGCTTCAAAATACAAGGAGTCCCTAAATCACCAATGCAAATCATATGTTCTTTGCATACTTATTTGGGACAATGACATTTCTTAAAGAAAATTCATTGCTCAAAAGTTAAAATTAAAAAGAGATTAAAAGCTTTCTTTCTTTTTTTTTTTCTTTTCTGGGGATGGCTAGCAGAAGAAAAGTTGTTGTGGTTAGCAACTTAATGTTATTGCTTAGTTCTATTCAGCTTTTCTACGGAACAGAACTTGCCTTGAGGATGCAAGGAATCACTGTATTTGACTCCCTTCCTCCCTCCCCCACCAAAAAAAAAAATAAAAGGAAAAGGGGGAAAATGCTTTAATGGAGCACAACATCATGCTTTACTGACAATCATAATGAAGTTCATTACTCAATCACACTAGCTTAGAGTATACAATATACATGGCTAGTTAATCAGATAATAAGCTTGGAAATAAGTAAGCAAGTAAGCCATTTGACCTTTTCTTTAGCAGCCTCTGCAGACCGTTCCATACTATATGTGCTGGGTGTAGAATTTGACTTAGAAGCATCTTTTTGCTCCTGAAGAGCTGAATACATGGTTTGTATTGTGTCAAGCAAAAAACGATCGCCTCCTTGCCTTGCAATAAATGACACTGAAATAGGGCTTTTGTTATGATATCCCAGAGGTACTGTAACCTGCATTCGGTAATAAACAATAAATATGTATCAGTTGATTACTAGAAGACTGATTACAATTCATCTTACAGATGTCCAAAAGGTATTATACACGAGAGAAGGGTTTATAGTCAATTGCTGACCTGACAACATCCTGATAGGCTAGCAATCGATAGTAGACTAAACAAAGGGCTCAAATAAGTTTCTGATGACATATCTTTTCCACCAACTTTTGGAGGGGAGTGAGGAAATGTAGGAATAACAAGCACTCCATCATCCTGTCCAAACAATTCATCAGTAATAGACAAACCAATTGGTATTTATAACACTGCAGAAAAAAAAAACATCATAACAAATTATATCTTGCAAGTATGTGCGCCGAAATAAACACACTTCAGAAAATAAAAAAGAGAGCCACTTGTGAGTTTGTGACCTTAGTTTCATGGCTAAGTCATGCTGTCATGTGATCAGGAAGGCAGGTATATGGAAAGTTTAGATGAAAAACAGTACCTACACTTAATTTATTTCTCCTTAAGACATGCCAGTGTCATACATAACAAGACATGGCTGCAACCCATAAAAGATTGCCATATTCAATAATAGCAGTATAGTACAATTCCACAAAGTCAACTCAATCACTATCACCAATTTTGATGATCTAGTATTTGGACAATAAATGTCAAAAATCATCTAACTCAAATAACAGCATTATGCCAAAGAAAGCCACAAATCTGATCTATTGCAGATGCAGCCTTGCAGGTCAACCATTCATCGGATAATTGTGACGGCCATCTATCCAACCAACTTCAAAAAGAAATTGCTATAGATTCAAATTCTTATGCAAGATGTGTAGAACCACCAACAATTTGACATATGATTGCATATCAAAGAGGCGGTCAATAAGGGTGGATTACCAGAAATGTAATTTTCAGGTCAGAAGTTCCTTAGCAGTAGAAAGTATCAACACCACATACATCAAGGCAGAAACCTCACGCAAAAGGTAATTAAGGTCATATTCAATCACCTAATATATATATATATATATATATATGACAACAATAAAAAGCCTAGCTAACAATAAGAGACCATCATCTAGTTCCAACCTACATATGCTAAGTGATATTAGCTTAACTATTTGTCAACTATTGGCCTAGAGTTCTAGAACCATATATCTATAAAAACAAACATTCTTGTACAAATCTACAACAAATTTCATCTTTAGTCTAAGCCACTATTGAACACACTTAGCCTGTTTAAAACCCTCTTTGAAGCACAGTAATATAAGCCTTAGAGCAGTGATGATCTTCTCAATTCAGCTCAAGTCTCAATTGGTGCAAAATAATGATCCAAGATAAGGAGTCAACCCAGCAAGTAGTGACCAACATCAAGATGAACATTGATGCTAAAAAGAATCTCTTTTTAAATTGGGACTTGGAAGGGAACATCACACTACTTATGTGATCTTTCCATAAATGACTGTAATCTACAATGGCTAGTCATCAGTTCATTGAAAGAGTTGTGTCCATGAGCTTGCAAGCACTCCCAAAAAAATGGGCAAAGTGTGTTTTGATCTCCTTACCTCCAAACCTTCACTTTGAATTACAACATTGGAGGCCAATGAAAACAATAGACCAACAAAGAAAATACTAATGATCACAAAATTACATTAAAAAAAGGTTGCCTAGACTTTTCTTTCCTTAAACTTACAGAACAAAAACTCAACCCTAGTTTTGGAAATGTGAGAGACACTGAGTTGCAAAAGGTTCTTAAAGCTTAGGCAAAGAAATGTGCCTCAAATACGCCAAGAGTCTAATTAATGTTCCTTAAACTTATATATATATATATATATATATATATATATATATATATATATATATATATATATATATATATATATATATATATATATATATATATATATATATATATATATATATATATATATATATTATATATATATATTATATAATATAATATATATATATATAATATATATAGTACATATACATATACATAATATTATAATATAGCTATATCTATATATATATATATATATATATATATATATATATATATATATATATATATATATATATATATATATATATATATATATATATATATTTATATACATATAAATAAATATATATATATATATATATATATATATATATATAGGGGCAGGATCAGGTGAAAACAACTAAAGTGGTGAAAACTGAAAACCTGACTGAGATATACATAATGTGGTAAACGGTGTACATATTATCTTATAGGGTGTACATATTTTTCTAAAGGAAAAAGTTCATATTATTTACAGAAATGTCATCCGAATATGTACATCTTTTAAGCATATATGTACACCTTTTAGAAAATGTCCACTTATTTACAAAATTGCCACCGGAATATGTACACCATTTAAGCTTTTATGTATACCTGTTTTCAGTTTTCACCATTTTAATTGGTTTTCACATGATCCAAAACCTATATATATATATATATATATATATATATATATATATATATTGAAAATTATATATATATATATATATATATATATATATATATATATATATATAATCAATTCAATGTGCTAGCGTAAACATAAAAGTATTTGGAACACAATTATATACGTACCTTCAAAAGTGAATTTAATGCAAGTCGCATTTCAGTTCTAATTTGATTCATCTTTTGAATCTCACTTTCATGTATCACATTGCCTTCACGGGATAATCCTCCAATAGCAACATCTACATCGGGTTTCACCGAATTAATCCATTCTCCATGATTTTCCATAAATTCATACCTATATCATTCATGAGATGGAAGTTCAACTAGTCGAAAGAAGACAATCACTTAAACTTCACTACATGTTATGGGATAGAGATGAAACAATACAAAGAAACATTATGATGCAAAGAACTCAAACTAATTATTTACCGATAAAGAAACAAACGATAAAAATCACTAAAAAGGTCTCAAAGAATCCAGCAATCAAACTTGCAATAAAGACGCCCCTAATATTCATCATGTGTTTCAAAGATATGGAGGACAACAATCATCTCTTCTTGTGTTGTAGTTTTTCTAGAGGATTGTGGATCAAAGTGTTTAACGTCATAAATCATAGGAGAGGCTTGGAAAAAGCATGTGAAAGTCATGGATTTTCTTCTGGTTACTTATTATGGCTTTGGAGTTAAAAGAGACCTCAAAATATTATAGAGTTGTTGCATTCTACCTATTCCTTGGGCGATATGGATCAAAAGAAATAAACAAATTTTTAATGATCGTTTCATTGCGTTAGAGTATAGTTTGGGAGAAAGTTAAGTTTTCAGCTAACTTATGGGTTAAGACAAATGGGTTGTATAAGGACTTTACTTTAGATGATTTATGTAGGACTGAGTGGCAGATTTTGTTGTAAGAAGTATGATTACCATGGTCATTCCTTATCCCTATTTTTGTGTTCTTACTTTTTATGTTAATCAAAATTTTCTTTATCAAAACAAAAACAATTGAATAGTTAATATGAATGTGGACAAGAGAAACCTTGATACATAAACACTAAAAAAAATAAAATGAGATTTGAAAGCTAAGCACTTGTGCTCTGAGATGGATACGCTAAATTGAACTCATCAACACTTAAGTGAAATATGAATATTATATTTCACCTATGAAAGCTTATCAATCAATGAATACGCGTAAGGGTGAAAAGATAGGCAAAACTATTGGAGTTGGGCTTATAAGAAGTGACTAACGATTAGAATTCATATCAGTTGCAATTCATATATAGCTATTCAAGGTCAATCCTACATGTTTTAGTATTGTGAAAAGTATTTAAGGGAAATTATTGAAAGTTTCCAGTCTTTGTAAATAAATAAATAAATATATGGATTAGGAAATTTACTAAGAAAAGAAAGGGGTTGAAAAGATCAACCGATACTAAACATGTCAGATTTTGATCAACTCAAAATAACTTAAATTATTAGAACTCAACTCAAATGAACTCAAACATGTTCATTAGAATTATATATTAGGCTTACAGATAATGAGTATCCTTAATCCTCGTAGTAAAACTCATGACATATTCATAATATTGGAAAATTAACGATTGACAAGTTCATAAAATTTATTAGTTTCCTAAATGATTTGCAAATAAAACCAAGCAAAAAGAGGGAAAAGTGTAAGTGTGTGTCCATGCGCACGTGCATACACACACACACCCTTTTCCCTCCTTCCTACCAACTACCAACAATGTCAACGTCTAAATCCCAAACTATTCAATAAGGTACATAAAATTTCCACATGAATCACCATTTTCGGTGAATCAAAATCCTTTATATCCTTTTCGACTCCTACCCTCTAGGTCATCAGTCTTTTTCACAATTTAATAGAATCCACAAATTTTCAAACTTTCAATCTTTTTTACCAATACTCTCATAGTTGCATATGTCCAAACTTACTCGTTTAACGCAATCTAATACAAACTATTTAATATCCATCAAATAAATTCACGCACTCGACTTTACCTAACATATTCTAATTACTTCCTCAACAATTATACATTATAAACCTCTTTTTCTCTCTCTAAAAATATCAACCCTCATTTCTTCCTCTTATTCTTCGACCTAGAACTTCTTTTATAATTTAATTATCCATATCATTACAATATATTTTTGTGAAGGTAATGGGAGAGTCAATTTGCAATATAATATTAAAAAGATGGGACAAATGAACAGAATTTTTGAGAAGAATAAAACGAGAAATCCAAAAAAAGGAAAGATTAGAAGGGACAAATAATATATAACAAGCTCTGATCTTAAGGACGAGCTAATGTATGATGGCCATCCAAAAATGAGGTTTACATAACGGCGTGTTTTGTAACAAAATTAAAGCTTACCGTTTGGCGAAACCATGGTTTAAAAGGCATTATAAGTTGTTATTCAAACATATAACCCATTATAATCTTTTTTAATATCTGCAGGTTTATAAAGATCTATATAATCTTTAATTAAAATTTATGTTTTAGAAAACTTGAATCACTATAATAAAAAGTATAATTTTCAAGTTAACAAATCACACTGCGATGTTTGCAAAATAAGTTGTAGCACCACAAGGTGTCGCGTTAATGACATCGCACCTATTACCGCAATCGTGATGACATCCACCATTTTTTTCTATTTGACCAAGACCATAGAAATTCATAATTGTTTCATCTTTTGAGAAGCACAATGCTAATTTGGCAACATTAGGATCTTCGGGTCCTGAAAGAAGCTAAATACGGCTAAAACCCTATACAAAAACGTATAGAGCCAGACCATGTCTAATCCTTGGCTAGGCTCATCAAGGAAAAAAAAACCGTTGTTTACTAGCCTAGTCAAGGTAGGAATATTTCCTGATGACAAATGACTTTATTAAATAGCATACAACTTCAAATTATATGCATTTATAGCAACTACATACCTAACTTACTACCCATACATGCATGAAATAAAAATGACTAATTATGTTAAATAATTCCCTCTTTATAACAGATTCTAAGCATATCATTTTACGAAACCCTATTACACTCATGATATAATATCATAGAGTAATAGCATTAAAGTTGTTACTTGTTATTGTAACATATTAGCCATTGCATTTTTTTTAATATACTAGGTTCCAAAATGTCTATTATGAGCTTAATTTTAAATAAACATTCTAAAACCTAGAATTCTTATGATACAATGGCTATTTTTTGAAGTTGACGTTCAAATTAAGATGTTCGCAACATGAGTTGACACAGGGACAAGAATCAGACTCGGCACAAAGATTATGAACCCTTCAATAAATCGAATATAACCCTAGATCTCGAGATTTGAGACTAAACCAAGGGCAAGGGGTATGGATTAGTACTTTTCGAGATAAAGGGGGTGTGGAAGGAAGGAGAGAGAGATAGAAGATGAAACACTGAGAAAGAAAGCAAATATGGATAGTAAGAGGAGGAGAGAAAAAAGGGGTGCAAAGAGAAGAAATAGAAAGGGGATAAAGAGGAAAGTGAAAAAGAGGATGCAAAGAGGGAAAGAGAGAGAAAGAAGATGTAGAGAAGAGGGGAGTGTGTGGTAATCTAGATAAGGGGAAAGTGGGACCAAATGAAGGGAGCATGCTTGTATTGACAAAAGTTATGAGAGTGTTGAGCTCACTTAAATAACTCATTTTTTAGTACTTTGTTGATTTATGTATTACATCACTATTTTCCTATTTTCTATTTTCTATTATTATATTTTTGCCATCACTTCTAAGTATGTGTTATGTTTACATAAGAGTACCAAGCCATCCTTTACAAACACCCATAACCACCACTTTTTCAACACCGGGAAAATGCCCATCTATTTCACTATTACAGATTCTACTCCCATCACAAAGAAATAATATAAACATGTTGTGCAACTGAAATGAATATTTGTGTAGCCTATTATCGAGTCCAAATTAAAATTTTAGGCCTCTTAAATGAGTCTTTTAAGAGGCCAACAATGGGATTCCTATCCCATATCTAACACCCATAATATTAAGAAACCATCTTTAAATACACAACTTCTAAGCCTTGTCATGGTAGATGCATTCATTAGAGAGAACATCCAAAAAACATACAAAATTACAGTTATCATATTAGATATATACCTTAGAAGGGACTGCATCACATTAGCAAGCAGAGTCAATGTAGAAGTCTTCCCTTGAGCATTTATTTTTGAGGCAGACAAGTCTATTAAACTTGGGACCTTTGAGCTCAAGTACGGTCCAAGATTCTCATGCTTTAAAGCTTGCCCTGAAATACTGATGTTAATTCATTGATACCTACACAATGCATAAGGTAAAAAGGGGGGTTGCAACAGCGACGGGGAACACAAAACTTGTCAGCATCACTTACTATTTTGAATTTCTGATTGCAAATGTCCAGAGTTGTAATATATAATTTGTTTAATAGACTTAGATTTGGTCATTTGTAACTAGCCTGACAAAACACAACTGTAAACTTATAACTACTTCAAGTTTCAAAATAATTTGTTTTGAAATTTCTAAAAACTATAGTCTCAAAAGTTGTAACAAAACAACCCCTAGATTTTGGAAAAAAGAACACACCATTTTTCCTTTGTTCGTAAAATTTATTCCCCTTCTCCTTTCAAATGTTTGACATTATGTGGCCAGATTGATTATCAGTGAAAAGCTTGATACATGATACATTTCCTCTATTAACCAGTTTATATGTAACAAAAAATCAACGCAACTCCTCAAGTGATATTTGCTACAAAGCGAATTTGAAGACTTAGACATATATTTTCTGTCAATCCACATGCATTGACTAAGCCTTAATAGCTTTTAGATGTCCACCAAGAATATCACCATGGATAAAAGGCATTTGAAACTATAGGTGACATCCAAAAAATTTGTAAAGACTCTACCAAACGGCATACATAGTTTTATTGTCAATCACACTATAGAAGACTCTACAAAACGGCACTGCTAATTGATTATCGATCGAATTTAGCCACATAAAAAAGTAACTTCCATAATACAAAGCAAGTTAACTTCTTGATTGATTTCTTACTTTACACTTATCCAACATCAACTTCCCCAGGCCCCCTCCTCAAGAAAAACAAATAAATGCATAAAGTGTAAAACTATCAACCTGAATCCTGGATGATTTGTCTGACCAAAAGTTCTATATCACATTACATTACAATCCTCAAGTGGTCGCTCAATCATGATCCTCGTTAAAGAGGGGCCCTTATGAGAAGAAGTAAATTCACTTTGGACTCACATTCAACTCCAATTTTGTGGCACACGCCACTGCAAATGTTAACTCTTCCAAGGTATACTAATGATAAATATTGTTTCCACTCCGTGGTTGTATCTCAAAAAGTCAGTAGTTTCACATCATGTCATTTTCACAAGAAATGAAGCCCCCAATGAACCAATTAGCCTTTAATATAAGACAATACCCTAGAGGTGAATTCAAGCCAAGTGACGAGCAAGGAAAACAACGCACAGAGTCAGAGACACAAAGAGGAAATAAATTTAGCGCTCAAGAAAGCTAGGAGAAGGCCCTTCAAACATCCTTAAAAAGCGCCCAAGCAGATTTATTGAAGTGAAAGGAGGGACAATGTTCACTGCTTGGGAGCCTAAAAACAATTAACAAAGGTATTGCCCACTTTTCATATAAATAAATTAGGATACCACATGCAACTTCAAACAAAACATAAGAACATACTTCCAAATAGCTTCTCCGTGGATCTAATAACAGGGTGAATCGCCCGATCAACAGGAATTTTGAGTAGCTCAAAGCAGTCATCTGCAATTATTATTTGTTTAGGACTCCGTTGCGTAGCAAATTGAAGTTTCATCATGACATGAACAACACGCCGAAGCACATTAGGATCCCTGGCAAAGCAACCTAGAATATGTTCAGACAATTAGAAATTTTACTAGAACATTTAGGCCCAGTTTACTTCACCTAAAACTAATAATAACGATATATTGTTTGAAATTGATTTTTAGTTAGTAGTAAAAACTAGTTTTCACTGATTAAAATTGATTTATTGTAATTGATTGTAACTTATTAAAAATGATTAAAACCAATTACTTATTAAGAGCAATATGCACTGTCCCTTTTCAAATTCTCAGAAAGACAATGTGGTAGATACTATTCCGTTTGTCCCTTGAGTTTGCCCCATAGATAAAACTTCTTTCAAAAAAGGGTATGTCGCAGAAGGGAGAAGTTGTGAATAAAGACATGTTGGCAAAAAACATGGAATTTTAAAAGAGGGGCAAACTTAAAGGGACTTCCAATTTTGAATTTGAGGCAAATACAAGGGGATGGAAGGGTGTACACATATAATGACACCAAAAGAACAAACTAGAGTGATAATGATGCAATAGCCGACTTAGTGAGGCTAGTATTGACAATCAAATCACACAATCTAGACTGATGCCTGATAAACAAAGGACAAAACTAACCTAACTAATTTCCTAAAAGGCACCAATACATCATTGATCACACAACAAACGCAAGAGGCCTATGTAAGGTACTCAATTCTACCAAAATTCAGTTTGTTTTACAAGCTAAAATGATTCAACAATCTTTACCAAATAGCGGAAAAACTATTGAGTAAGAGTAGCTTTCATTGCAGATCTTGGATCTCTGCTAGTTATTCCGGAAGGTCCAAAATGAGTACCTTAATGTTCTTAATTATACTAGTTTAATATTAATTATTATTGTTATAAAATGATTGGGCAAAATATGGGCTAGCAAGTAGTTCAAATTTCTATTTAAATAGGATCAGAAGTGCGATGCAAGTTACTACTCAGCTATTTTCAGTTTGTTGAGACTTAAGCTATGTGAAGGTCTTGCTAAGTGGCACATCAATATATCCTTATCTTTCTATAAATGGTTCCTCAGACAGGTAAACAAAATGAGAAATGCACAAGATGAATTCATTATGTGGATATTCATGGATTTTCACAAACACGCACCCAAGAACAATTAATTTCATATTACAGTCAAGTCCTCATGAAAATAATTTTGTTTTAGTTGAACATTGAATTTGGTATATAAAACATAAAGTAATTTGAAAAGAGAAGAGAGATATTTGAACTAAGATTCATTTAAAACATTCAAACATCAAGATCAGGTTCCAAAAGTGTCATAATAATAAATTCTTCGTTATTTCTAGCATCATTAAGAGCCAAGTAGATTACACAAGATGCAACCAGCCAACCACTAACATACCTATTGCATCGAGACTTGTCGAGACAGGAATAATTCCTGACTGTGAAATAGCCCCATGAGATGCCCTAAATCCTATAACACCACAAAAACCAGCTGGCAATCGAACACCACCTACAGTATCAATACCTGCAACATTTGTAGACGACAATCAATAGACAAACCTACAGAAAGACAAACATAATCAAAGGGCATCAATATTAAAAGACCTTTCACTTAAAAAGAAAAAAGCATGAAACTACAAGGATATTTCAATAAATTAGCTACCGAGACATTAACAGAAGCGACATAAAACTAATGTAAACTGGCTACGGAAAATGAATATAGAAGTAATGAAAGTCAAGTGCCAAAGACAACTAAAAAGTAGCACATCATATTTCTCTGATGATTCATTCTCTTCTCACGCTCCCCTATTTATAGTAAGCAAACATTCCTTTTTTTACCAACTTCCTAGCTTCTCCAACATGCCTACTTCTAAGTTCTAACACAAATTCCATCAATTCCCCTTTAGTTGACGGTTGCAACTCTTAGTTACATGCTATAGGGAGCATATCTAATCTGAGATTCCCTGCATGCTCAACCCTCGGTGTTCATAAAAAGGTGTTTGAAATTTAGGTACCACTATGACACTTCAATACCCAAAATTTTAAATGGATATTTGGAGTTAAGTTGTTTTCGAAGTTACAATTATATCTCAAACTCATTCCCGCCATAAGATTAAACAAATTTAGGGTTGGAAGAATTCTAAGTCAAGGTAAAGTAGACTCATCTAGCATTTTAACATAAGGATATGAAAAGGCACTAAAACCATCTTTCACCCATCTTTCAAAAATGTTCCACCACATATAATAGGTCTATCCTATATAAAAATGGTACTAAATGAACACACTTAAATAAGGTTTCTTCATATTTTTGAAAAGGAACTTCGGAAATGGGGTTTTGGACTTGGTTGAAGCCAATGGATTAAGTTGGGCATTAAAGAACACAAGGATAGGAAGAAAAGACCTCAAAGCTTAGCTAAAAGGATAAATAAAAAACCAACTAGATAATACGAGCTCTTTACATAAATGTTGCCATTATATAAGCAATGCATGACACTTCCCAACAATGGCAGACTTCTAATCCGGCCTGGCACGCCGGGCGTCCCAAAATCTTTTTTCAATAAATAAAAGGAAAAATTACCGTTAATAATACAACCTTTTGCTAATTTCCTTAGAATAATACGAACTTTTGTACCAACTTTGGGGGTCTTTTCCTAGAATAATATCAACTTTAGTTTATTAACTAATTTACTAAATTTTTTTGTCATATAATCACCTATAGTTGATTTTTAACATATTAGGTATATTCTAGGAAAACACCCCAAGAAATTGGTATTATTCATGATTAATCAAAAGTTGGTACTATTGTAGGGAAATAACCTATAGTTGGTATTATTCCTGGTAATTTTTCCTAATAAAAATTTTACTTCACTTAAAGTATGTTTTTAAAAGAATAATTGGTTTTAAATTAAGTTGCCTACCTATAAAAATTGTTTAAATTGCTTTCCAGCCTCTCAATTAGAGGTTTAAAAGAGGAAAATTAACTTACTCAAAAAAAAAAAAGGAAAATTAACAGGAAAGAACTTTTAAAAAGAAGGCACAACCATTTAATCCAGTTTGCTTTGCACGGAAGGCAAGAAATCTCTAAGATCATCACAAAGCTTCACACACCAGACCCAATATATAAAAAGGACATACATCCAATACATAGTTAGGTGCAAAGATGTTACAGTTCCATATCAGATCAGAAAAATCTTATGCTGCTCACCTAAAGAGAAGTCAACAATGTTAGCAGCAACAGAAACAGCAGCTCCACTACAAGATCCCCCAGGGACTCTATCAGGTGCACCAGGATTCGTTGGTGTACCATAGTGCTTACTTTCTCCACTGACACTGAAAAAGTGATGAGTGTAAACAAAAGTAAATGATAAATGCATTGTGATGCAAACCATGAGACAGCATAGCATCTTGCAAATGCACAGTTTCCAAGAAACATTGACGATAGAAACATGTATCAACATTTTATGCATAGAACTCATAGATCAATGACGTGACAGTAGTAGACTGAGAGGTAGTCTGGCTTAAATAGATAGAGTAGAGCATGCAGTTAACCCATCAATCTTGTATTGTTTTTGAAGATTAGTTACACTAGCATAGAAAATCGATAGCCTTACAAATTCAAATACCCTTTCTAATTGTAAATTTTTTTTGCAGACACTTCAGGACAAACTTTGTAGTTTGTCTTCCTGACCATGACATGTCATCTGAAAAGGGAGTACAAAAGACATAAAGAAACAACACAATTGTATGCCTATACCTATATGCCATCTCATCAATTGTGGTTTTGCCAATACATTTAGCACCACCATCAACCAGAGATAACACCACAGAAGCAGTCCTCGAAGAGGCTTCATGAGTCCTTGCCCAGTCCGGATTGCCAAACCCGGTCACATATCCTTCAATGTCAAATCTGCACACAGCAAATAAGATTGTGAAATAAGCAATAATCAAACAAAATAAGGAGAAACAAACATACGCACTTTTAGAATACATAAAATACATATCAACCGCATGGAATCAAGTTGAGTTTTCCGCACCAATTCCAACGAGACTAACAAATACTCCAACCAATTAACACGCCCGATAGTGACATAACCCATAACTTCTCAAAGGTGGCACCCGCAACTTGTTTTGACAATTTTCACATCACTAAAATTCTTACAAGCATAGAAACTAATGGGTAATGAGGTGAAGGAAACTACACAAACTCCTTTTTTCCTCTTCTAATTTCTGAATTCTACGAGGTATTTTATAAAGACTTGCCTATGAAAGCATCCCATGTCTTGCTTGGCAAGTCTAGGAAATAAACCTATGTGTTGTTCATGACAAACAGAAGGAAACTTGTTACATTTCCATTACACCTTGTAAGGGGACAACCATAACAACTACAATATCCAGATACTCCCCTTTAAGTAAAAAAAAGGCATGATTGAACAGACAGCACAGAAACCGTAAACCTTTCTTATCTTCATAGAGAACACTTTTGCGTCAGCACAAAATACAAACTCTGGTTCTAGAATGAGATTGAAGCTAACAAAAAATTAATTGATAAACAATATTGACAAAAGTTTCTTAGCAAACCAACATTGTGTAAAAATGCGATGAAGTTTCAGAAAATGAATCTTAAGAAAAGTACTCCGTCTTGTCATTGCACTAATTCAATCTTCAATGTATGTGCATATTAAAGATGACTAAGAGTTGATAGTAATATAAATATAGATTGAGACGAATCAAATACGATTTAACTTAAAAATTATGAATAAAATACAACCTAAGAGTGAAGGATTATAGTGCAAAAAGTATGTCAATTCAGAGTGAATTATTGCTAATAATTTGTACTTGCTTAATTAACCATAAATATTACGGAAAAATAAACCTAAACTGTATCCTCAAATCCAATTTTCAATATTCATAATTTCCGACAATCAAACTATGAATTTCAAGAAATATTCCCCAATAAAAACTCGGTTTCCTGGTAAAATTATCTAATACTCCAAAAAGTAATTCAGAAACATAAATAAGTGATAGTAATCGGAAGAAGAATAGAAAACATACAAATCAGAAACAGCGAAAGTCAAATCAGTAAGAGGATGAGGAGCTTTGGGAGGAGCAGGTTGTGGAGGAGGAAGTAACTCAAGTTTTTGAATAAATGCTCCAAAATCGGGCATAATAGCTCTTTTGAGCTTTCTAGTCATAAGCAAAATGGTGCCTGCTAATCCTAAACCTAGCATAACCCATAAATTAGTATTGGAGGACGCCATGGATATGGTTGGAGTAAGAGAAAATGGGTTTTTTGAGGCTGGAAATTGGCGACGCCTGTTTTAGTAGATGAAGAAAGGAACCTTGGAGTGCTGAAATTACTCGAAACCAGACGACGTAATGGTTTATCATGTATATATTCGTTTTAAACCTCTTGTTCGCAAAAACCGCAAGGAGGTTCGGTTTGTTAATTAGGGTATCGGGTCTTCTCTTGAGAGACCGTCTATAGTATAGGCGTCTTTTAAGAGCCCAATTTATATCTTCCTTTTAAAATAAAATTATTAATTTTTTTTATTTATAAATTGGATCAGCCTCAAAACTACGTCTATTATATAGACGATCTCAAGTAAGAATTTGTGTTAGGGTATATAGGAATAGAAATTGGATGGTAATTGATAGGGATGGTCAAGGATCTAGAACTTTCATGGACTTACCTCAGATTCGCTCTTTATTTAGAGTATGGGTCTTACTTTTTGAGCAACCGGTCTCCTGATAGATCGTCTCCCAAAATGGCGTCTGTCAGTTCAGCCTATTAAAGCTTAACTAAACTAAAAGATGATAATGAGCTCATGATATCTCAAAAAGACCGTCTTACTTTTTTTGAGACACATCGAATTCGAGTCGGATTTAAATCCAAAAAATACTTAATGGGTCTGGACCTGTCTTGGACCAGACCCGGACCCAAATCCGACCTCTAGACCCAAACCCTAGACCCTATCATTAGACCCGAAGGACCCTAGACCTATTAGATTCAAAGGGTCTGGGTTTGATATTGATTTTAATATTATAATAATTGTGGAGATTTTTATAATTATATTAAATTATTTTCGAATTGATTTTAATAGACTTCTATCATATACGAATCTAAATATTAACACATTCATATTAAAAAAATAGAGTCGCGATTAGTAAAATAAAGAGGTTCGAGTTAAATTATTATTTTATTTAATCTTGTGAACACAACAAAAGTGTGTTCACCCTATTAAAGGATGAGTAGGGTCTTGGCCGAGACCGTCTCAAATTGAGACTAAGAGTGGGCCGGCCAAATTTGCGCATGTTTCAACCTCACATACTTTCTCCACAAAAACTTGCGTAAGACCATCCTATTCTAAGACCACAACTGGGCCGGCCCATTTCAAGCGCGTGTTCTACACGCGCGTGCTTATTTCCCTCCAGAATTCCTTATTTTGTTTTTTTTTTCATTTTCTGGCATTTTTCAATTTGGACCTTAAAGGTATCAATTTTGACCTTAAAGATATCAATTTCAACGTAAAGTAGTATTTAAACATATCAATTAAAGTAAATTTCAATTTGAACCAATAAGTGATCAGTGGCGTTAAACTGATCAATTTCTACCTAAATTGAAATTGATAGCTTTAAGGTCAAAATTGATACCTTTAAGAGTAAAATTGAAAAATGCTCAGAAAATGAAAAGATGGGAGAAAGCATGTAAGGAGCACGAATTGGACCGACCCACTCTTGTCTCAATTTGAGACGGTCTCGTCCAAGACCAGCTGTACTTTCTCTCTTTTTTTTTCATTTTCTGAGCTTTTTTCAATTTTAATCTTAAAGCTATCAATTTTGACCTTAAAGGATATCAATTTCAACTAAAAGTGAACTTTAAAAAGATCAATTAATATAAATTTTTCAACTTTGACCTATTTGTGATCAATTGTGACGTTAGACTGGTCAATTTCTACCTAAATATGGTTCGATTTTACAATTTGAGAACAATGTTAATAAAATTTTATTATTTTATCATTCTATGGGTGAATTTTAAAAAACAAATGAATGGTCAAAACACTATCAATAATAGTGTTAAAAATATTGTACAATACAAATACTTTTATTCAATGCAATATGATGGTTTTAATTGAACATAAGAGCACTAGTTAAATTATGACACATAAATTGACATTTGATGTTTTATAATCTAACTCAATTTTGAACGTATAAGCTTCAATTATCGTGTTCAAAATAAGTATTTCAAAATCTATAAAGATATTGTATAGGTTTTAGTTCAAATTAAAGATGTTAATAGTTAAATTATGACATATAATTTGACAATTATATTTTATATAATCTAACTCAATTTTGAACTTCTAATCTTCAATTATCGTTTTAAAAACATAAGTATTCAAATTAAATAGATATATTTTATAGCATTTAGTTCAAATTTAATTATTGATTACTGACCATTCATTTGTCGTTTGAAATTCATCCATAGAATGATAGAATAATACAATTTTATATAATTTCGTTCTAAAATTGTAAAACAGAAGTATATATTAGGTAGCAATTGATCAGTTTAACGTTAATATTGATCACTTATAAGTTTAAATTGAAATTTTTACTTTAATTGATAGGTTTAAATTTGACTTTACGTTGAAATTGATACCTTTAATGTCAAAAATGAAAAATGCCCAGAAAATGGAAAAAAAAAAGTAAAACGTGTGATGATTACACACGTAAATTGGGCCGGCCCACTCTTTATCTCAATTTGAGACGGTCTCGGCCAAGTTTTGGAGTTTATTTTAGGGATCCTTGCCATACGTTTTCATAAAAAAAATAGAGATTGTGTGATACCCCAAATTTAACTTGAAAAGCGTTTGATAGACTACTCATATCAACAAGGTGCATCTTCTTTTCATGGGAGCCCATTTGTTAAGAACTACACAATTAAGCGTGCTTGGTGTGGAGCAATCTTAGGATGGGTGACCTCCTGGGAAGTTTTCCGGGTGCGCACGAGTGAGGCCAAAGTGCGCTGAAAAGACCTGTGTTGGTCTATGGGGCTAGTCTGCAGTTTCCAAGAGTAGTCACCGGTGGTCCGTTGAGCCGGGGTGTTACAGATTGCGCACACCTCTTTCCCTCCTTCCTTTTCTTTTTTCTTTCCCTTCTCCTAACAGTGCCGCCAGCTGCTGTCTGCTGTACCGCTGCCACCAACTTGCGGTCGACCGACAGCACCTCCAACCTTCAAGAACAACAACCGTGTCTCCCTCCCCAAGCAGCTGAGCAGCCGCGTACCCAACATCGGCTGTCTCGCACGGCCGGTGTCACCACCACCGTCGGCTTATTTTTGTGGCCGCCTGTGGCACCACCATACTACCAATCCCCTTGCCTCTTCACACCCTTTTTTTCTTGTTTCACCTTTGTAAGTTATCTCATCTTTCTCATTGATTTCCTTGCATCTAATTGAAATTTTATTAAGTTTATGAGTTGTGTTGCTTGTGTATAATCTTTTTTCATTAAATCTTATTATGGGTAGTAGTAAAAGGTGGTGACTTTGAACAATGAACTAATTAGAGTTTAATTTAGAGATAAGATTTTAATGTGTCAGCTCTTATGTTATATATTGGTGATATGATTGGTTGGATAATTTCACAAATTGTTTCAAGGCTTAGTTGTGTTAGCTATAATTATGATTGATTTAGTTGGTAATGGTTGCGATCATAGTAGACTCTAAAAGTGGTTTTAGTTGTTATTTGGGAGTAATAGTTGTTAATTGTTAGTGATTTAATTGATGAGAATTACTAATACCTTATTAGGTCGTTATTGAAGTCGTAACTCCATAATTTTAATAAGTCATGAGCATAGTGTCTAACTTATTGTTGAGAGTTGCTAAAGTTACTTGTTGTGATGTTTGACTGTAGTTTTTCTAGCTTCGGAGAATATAATAAATGACATTACGATTGGTAACTTTAAGATTTGTCATTGTCGTCATATTAGCACTATATTAAACATCGTAAGATTCAAGTGTGATTTGTTATTTGTTTAGGTAACATCAACCAATATAACTCAAATTTGATCGATGTAAAGGAACGATTCACATAATCCTTTTATTCTTAAATTGATGGAGAGATTTATGTTGTTGTTGAGTGAATGATTATGATTGGGTGAACGAGATGTGTGTGCACGCGTGCTTGAGCGATTGGAAACTTATCTCGAACAGATAATAGCGGTTACTTGGGCATTTAGTTGGTATGACAAAGTAGTTAAGGAAACTTATTAGTTCTATTCCTAACTTGTATAGGTTCCCAGTTCATAAGAGGAAAGTAAAACCTTAGTTGGGTGACTTTTGTAACTTTTGGTCATGCAGTGACGCTTACAGGTATGTACACATAGTAATTAACCCTTATATGCATCTTGCATTGTATATTTATCGATATTGAATTGTTTTATAACATATGTTGTACACTATCTATGTATCATCGTCGAATGTAATATCGAAGTTATTGATTAATTTTCAAGTTTACTAATAGAGAACGATACTAGTATGCTAAATGTTGCTAATGATTTAGAATGAGAACGATTCCCTTGTATTGAGATATCCACAAAGTACAAAGTATGGTAGCCGGTTAATACGTGTCAAAATTCTATCAGCAAAAAATATTCAAAAATTAGATTACTTAGAAATAATCAATAGACATGATTATTCTGAAAAAAAATTCATTAAAAAAAGAGAAAATCTTAGTAAATAACGGTGATTTATGAAGTTAACAAAATCACTATTATGCGGTATGATTTGATGGGGCGAGAGTTTTGTCATTTTAATTTACTTTTTTGATTTTATTTTATTATTATTTTTTTGTCTTCCTATTGTTAATTACTCCCTTTGTCCCATTGAATTTGCATCATTTTTAATTTTAGCACGTTTCACTTAATTTGCATTATTTTTATTTTTGAATAATGACCCACCACTTTCTTTTAATCTTATCCGTGCATTTTATGATTTTAACACTATTTTAAGTTCATTGACGCAACTCTCTCCTCAATTATTATCACAAAAACTTGGATGAAACCGTCTCACTTATGAGACACTTTTTATTGGGCCGATCCAATTGTTATATTTTTTTACCAATTTTACAAATTAAAATGTCAATTTTAAAAGTTAAAAGACTAATTTGAAGACTTAAAAGAACAATTTCAAAATTTAAAATTATGGAATTTGAAAATTTCAACACTTCAAAGTTCAATTTCAATACTTAAAAAATCAATTGTAAGACTTAAAAGATCACTTGCTAGACTTGAAATTCTCATTTCAACTTTCAAGTATAATGACTTTAAAATTGACCTTTTAAGTCTTAAATTTGTGTCTTAAAATTAATATGTCAAAATATTCTAAAAGTTTTTTGACCCTGGGCTGGTTGCACGAATGAGACGATCTCATAAGAGAGTTTCTGAATTATTATTACTTTTTTGAAAAGACAAATTAAAGTTATTGATTAGGAATTATCGAAAAAAAAAAAAAAAAATGAATGAGGCCGGATAACCGTCTTTGTACGACACATAGAGACAGGCAAGAGAATGAAATTGGGTTCCCGTCCTTATACAACCGCAGCCGCCATTTGCGTAACGCAATTACTCTACTCTACAAAAGTCAGCATCCGAATCTCATCTCTGCATTCTTGAATCTTGATTCTACATCAAACCATGTTCATTTGATTTCAACCCTTATCTCATTTGATTCTTCCTTCAAATGAACAAAACAAAACCCATTTCAACAAGAATTTGAATCACCAACAACATGTCTTCATGGAACTCATCTCAATTAGAGATCATTTACGAGTTTTTTGGGTGGATTGCTTTCTTTTCTTGGTCAATCAGCTTCTACCCACAAGTTATCCTCAATTTTCGCCGTAAAAGGTTGGTTTTGGGTTGATTGTTTAATCGATTCGTAATCGTAGATTTACCCAATTTGTGATTTTGACCTAAATCTTAATTTTGATCTTGATTTTTGTGTTTATGCTGTTTGTTGCAGTGTGGTGGGGTTGAATTTTAGCTTTGTGGTGTTGAATTTGACTAAACATACCGCTTATCTCATTTACAATGCTACACTTTATTTTAGCTCTGTTGTTCAGAATCAGTATCGTCAAAAATATGGACTTGATCAAGTAATTTCTCTCCCTTTCTATATTTGGAAATATAGGATTTTAACAGTTTATGCTTTGGTTGGTCATTCATTAATCATTATAGCTACTACTCCCTCTTTCCCATGAGAAAGTACCACAAGAACCATATGAAAAGATAAAGATGGGAGTTTTTTAAGAGTAAAAATAGATAAATTTTTTAAAGGCTTTGTGCAAGTTTTCATTTAATTTTATAGCATTAAACCCGTAATATAATTACAACGTAACTTAATATTGGGGCCCTACGTAACTTAATATTGGGGCCCTGTGCAGTTGAACACATTGATCATGCTCAAAACTTCTTATGTTTAAGTCATATGGTGACCATGAGTTTATAGTTTTCTATATGTTTTTTGAATTTGCGTGGTAACCTTTAACTTCCAACATTTTTATGTGGTAGATAAAATGTTTAATTGTTGGTTAAATTAAGTCTACTAGGTATAAGCCCGTGCTAAGCACGAAATCCTAAGAATTATTGCAAAAACATATGAGAAAAAAAATTGGACATAGAAGAAAAAAGAAGCATTAATGGAAAAAAGGCAAAATCAAATTTGGCTGAAATTAATTAAGCAAATCAATGAATAAAATTAAATTTTAAAAACGTCATTTAAGTAGAATCTTAAAATTGTGAAACGTGTCACATTCTTCTATTGCTTTAGTAGAATTTATGATATTTTGACTGAATTTCAAAATATGTGGTCAATTAGGATGATCATGTTTGTTTCTTTGGAAAAAATATCTTTACGTCAAGTAAAAATAGCGTAAAGTAGCAAAAAAAAAAGTTTTCTTTTGTCGATATTACTTATTTTTACCTTGCTTGATCATTTACTCTTTAAAATATATTATTATACTCTTAGTGAGCGCCCTAAGAGCGTTCATTAACATTTAACTTTTCGGTTTTAGTTTAGAAGGTTAGAAGCCCTTTTACAACTGATTTTGGAGGGATTCAGTTTCATAATTTTGTTAATAGCCAAATCTCTCTAAAAACGAAAAAAAATCTCTTCCTCTCCCTTCCTTCCCCTCCGAAACAAACAAACGAAGCTTTCCTTATTACCTTCCCTTCCCTTCCCCGCCCCGCCTTCCCCTTCTCTTCCGTTTCCTTTCAATTATGTATTGTAATCGAAACAAAGTAGTAAAGCTTAATGTGTCTTGAACTGATAATGATTATGCAGATGATTCCTGTTGCAGCAAATGATGTTGCCTTCTCCATACATGCTGTTGTATTGACTGCATTTACGTTGTTCCAAATTATTATATATGAAGTAAGTACTACTCTCAACTAGTATCTTCACCCACAAATTTTTTAAATGAGATTGTCTCATCTCATGATGAGACTGTCTCTTTGACAGATGCATGTATGTTTGCGACCCGTTTGGTAATCGGTACTAAATGGTGGGAAGGATAATGGAAATTTAGCGTAATTTTAGTAAAAATATCTCTTGACAAGTTTAATGGCCATGGTGATATTCTTTCAAAAAAATTTATTTTCTTCGCTAAATTCATTCCAAACGTTACCATTTAAACATGTGGTATTAGGTCATAATGAAAAATTATGAAGAAATTAACTTTTTTTATGATCAAACTTTTCATTACCATGAGAATGACATAATACAAAATTACAAATCATGAAAATTTGCACTTCAAATCATTCATATTCCCATCATTTAGTACCGTTTACCAAACGAGCCTTTAGTGTGTTAAAATGATCATTTACAATTTTAAAGTAATTAATTAGATAAATGGACTAATTATATGGATCTGTCTCATGTTGAGACGGTCTTATATATGACGAGCCATCTTTACCTCTCTTCTCTATGTTTATTTAGCTTTGATTCCTTATGTTATTAAATCTGATTTTACAGCGTGGAAACCAGAAGTTCTCAAAGATTTCCATCATAATTGTTTCTGTTGCATGGTCTGCTGCTGTAGTGTGTGTATTTATTGCCTTGCCCACCCAATCTTGGCTTTGGCTCATTTCTGTCTTCAAGTAAGAATCTTGTTTTCTCTAATATTTTCAGCATGAGAGTATTTTTTACTTTTTGTTTTGAGAATTTGCAAGTAAGAAATAATCTTGAAGTCGATAAGTTATAAAAATTGAAGATGAAATGAGAGAAAGTTGTTTACGTTGGTATGATTATTTGCAAAGGTTTAAGAATGCACTTGAAGTCGAAGAATGAAACTCCGAGGAGGTTTGAAGAGAAGAAGAGTGAGGACGAAAATGATCTACATAGTGAAGAACGATATGAAAATTTGAAATTTGAGGAGAACATGAAAATGGATTAGATCTCATGGAGGAAGAGAATATGTAAATGATCATTGATTCATTTTCTTAGTTAGATGAGATCATTGATCGATACAGTATTTGGTTGCTAACACATAAAAATTGGTTGTGTGATTAGGAAATTTGATAAAAGACGCCCGTATGACATATTCACCCATAGTGCATCTCATATGCGGCCATGGTTGTGGTGACAACCGCAAAATCATATTTTCATTCATTTCAGATGATTTCACGTTTATTGCGAGTCTGTCTCGGATGATTTATTTCATAATAATATAGAGCTTCTTTGTTTTAATGTTGCAGCATTATTCAAGTCACCATGACAGTCATCAAATATATTCCCCAGGCATTCATGAATTTCTACAGGAAAAGCACAGAAGGATTTAGCATAGGCAACATTTTACTTGATTTTCTTGGTGGAGTAACTAACTATGCGCAAATGGCTACGCAGTCTATCGATCAAGGTATTATTATTTTCAATTCCAAAACATGACTCTACAAACGTTTCAGGATATATTACCCAGAATCACTGTCAGGTGATTCACTAATCTCCAACCGAATCTTGAATCAAAAAATGTAAATTGTGGTCAGTGTTGGGCTATTTTTGGGTGATTTTGAGCGAATTGCGAATTTAAAAGGCGAATCATGTTACATTGCTCAGAATATATATTTTTCTGCAGGTTCTTGGGTGAACTTTTATGGAAATATCGGGAAGACATTGTTGTCGCTTGTATGTAATCCTTCATCTCTTAACTTCTATATTCATTACCTTTATTGCATATTGTATTGT
The DNA here is from genome assembly GCA_019425755.1 of Amaranthus cruentus. Taxonomy (NCBI): domain Eukaryota; kingdom Viridiplantae; phylum Streptophyta; class Magnoliopsida; order Caryophyllales; family Amaranthaceae; genus Amaranthus; species Amaranthus cruentus. The sequence goes on from CM033460.1 coordinate 10,826,244, forward strand.
AATGTAATGTCAAACGATCACACAGGTATCGGTCTTGTTCGATCTCTTGTTCATGTTGCAACATTATGTGCTCTATCGTAGTAAGCCTATTCACCTTCCTATTAGGCTTGATGAGGCGCACAAGGAGGCGCTGTTGAAAACCTCCGATGCAGAACCGTCGGATCTTCCCTGAATTGCAATCACAAGTATTTAAAGCTAAATGGGCTATGTAATCATATACAAAGAAACTCGTGTATCGTCTGTGGAAAATCGTTTGTGGAAAATACATATATCCCCTTGCAGAGAATTCCCGAAATGTGCTCATATTGGTCGATAGCTTTTCGAATACTCCATTTGTTCCCCTTATTTTGCTTCATTCATCACAAAAACTCACATTGTAATTGCAGATGTATCAAATTAAGCGAGACGAAGTAATATTCAGAAAGAATACTATCCAAGATAAGATCTGTCACTTTTATAGGAACATCAAAGCCCAATTTGTACATGTTATCTTTTCAATTATGTAATGTATAATTGTGGTAATTTTTGGTTGTTTTGATGTAAAAAGCAATACATTAGATTACTATTTTTCAGTTGTGGGAACAGTCCATATAGCTTTGTTTTATGTACCTTTTTCCACACTTGTAATATCTTCACATGATCTATGTTATCTTTTGGTTTTTCCTTGTCAAAATTTGCAAATATATCTAATGCTTGCAAGATACTTTGTCCAATGATGATTTGCTATGCCCAAATCCCAATTCCTGATCTAAACAATGTGATTAGTTAGTGTAAAAATAATTATGCCCAATTCTCCCACCCCAACACCACCACCACCATTAATAACCCCTCCCCAAGCTATTGATTCTCATGGATGAATCTGATCTTGATAATCCCGAGTTTGATTCGAATGCGAATGTTAATTTGGATATACGGAATTCGCCTGGGAGAAAGTATAGTACATTTCATGCGCAATTATGAGCGATTCATTGTGATGTAAATACCTATATTGAAGAATTTGATGATGTGGGTGACTTTCAGAAATGAAAATTGGGCTTTGATTTTAAACGTTTAATCATCTGGTCTCATTGCTAAGCATATCTTTTTTCAAAATCCTAATTCCAATACTTTAAATTCAACCCAAACAGAACCCTATTTAGGAATCAATCAAGAACAATTTTTTAATAATTTCCCAACAAACCTGTTTTCACCCATAAAATCATTTTCCAAAAAAAACTCAAGTTGTTCTTCAATTTTGAGTCATGATAAGTCTGGAAATGCTAGCATAACCACCATTAATGAAGTAGAAGAAGAAAAGAAAGATGGGATTTTTTGGTTTTCAAGTTCTTGGTCTGTTGCAACATCTGAGTATTATTCTAATTCTCGAAATATGTGTAATTCGGACAAGAAAATTTTGAGATCAAACAAAAAGGTGGGTTATTTTGAGAATGAAAGTGTTTATCAGAGGAAGAATAGTGGTAAAAGGGTGATAGTTTGTTTGAAAAGAAGACAAAACTAATAGGAATTCAAGTAGAAAGCATGATTTATCTCCCTCCACAGGTCCATCATTACCGGTCCACTCGACGGTAAGAGGGGGTTTAAATGGTAGTGGTGGTGGAGGTGGTGTTGGGGTGCGAGAATGGTGGTGGTGAAGTCGGTGTTGGGGTGGAAGAATGATGGTGATTGGGAGGGGTAGAGAGAGGTCGGGGAAGAACGGTTTAATTACGGGTAATTGGGTAATTAGGTCAGATTAATTAATTTAATTGAAAGTCAAAGGTCATTGAGCATGGTCAACGGTTAATTAGCAGGTCATCTGGTGTTTGATGTCGTGTTTTCCAACTTGAAGGTTGTGGTTGGTAAAAAAAATAGTTGGTCTTGGGCGAGACCGTCTCAAATTGAGACAAGAGTGGGCCGACCTAATTCGCGCGCCTTACATGTTTTTTCTTTTTTTTTTCCATTTTCTGGGCATTTTTCAATTTTAATCTTAAAGGTATCAATTTTGACCTTAAAGATATCAATTTCAACGTAAAGTAGTACTTAAACATATCAATTAATATTAAAATTTCAATTTGAACCTATAAATGATCAATTTTGACGTTAAAGTGATCAATTTCTACCTAATATAATTGACAGTGATAAGTATTGAATTGTATGTTGTTATATAGTTCATTTATTTTGTTTATAATTGATATAGTAGTTAACATCATAACAAAAACAAGATAAGGTCATAATTGATGCATGTTTGGTAATAATTGATACTGTTAAGTTTAACACTTACAGTTACATTGTGTTTTTTGTATTGAATTTTTTTACTGTTTTTTTTTAGTTTCTGATTTCTGATGTTTATGCTTTTCATATGTAAAGTGATACTATTGATAGTGTTATTGACCATTCATTTGTTGTTTAAATTCATCCATAAAATGATAAAATAATAAGATTGTATTAACTTCGTTCTCAAATTGTGAAACAGAACCATATTTATGTAGAAATTGATCAATTTAACGCCACAATTGATCACTTATAGGTTCAAATTGAAAATTTTTACTTTAATTGATATGTTTAAGTATTACTTTACGTTGATACGTCCAAATTGAAACAGAACCAATATCTTTAAGGTCAAAATTGATACGTCCAAATTGAAAGATGCCTATAAAATGAAAAAAAAATCAAAAAATGGAAATCTGGAGGGCAAAGCACGCGTGTGTAGTGCACGCACCTAACAATGGTCCGGCCCAAATGTCGTCTTAGAATATGACGGTCTCATCCAAGGTTTTGTGAGAAAAAAAAATCGAGGCTGTTTATTTGAAATTGAGTAAACTTTAAGTAATTGATTTTTTTAAAAAATATAGGATCATTTACCAACTACAGCCACCAAGTTTCTTCAATTTCAAATAAGCAGCCTCGAACTTCGTTTTTTTACCAACTACAGCCACCAACTTAGAAAATTTGACATCGACACAGCCAATCAACCCCAACTCCACCAAATTACCGGTTGAAACCCATTTTTACCTTTGACCAACCGTTGACCAATCTCTCAAACTTGAATTGAACCCTAGTTAATACTTTTACCCCAACTCCCAACTACCCATTTATGTTTAGCACGAAGATGAATTGAGAACAGAAGAATTCACTTCGATTTCGACGAGATCAATTGCAATCGTTGGAACTTCAACAATCATTACTCTTCTGGGAATTTTTGGGACTTGGAAGCTCATGCGTCGGGACTTGGCCGTGTGCTTTTGTTAAGCTTCTGTGTTGCCGGGTTGCTTCTTCAAGAAAATCAGTAAGCAAAAATTATTAATCAGTTGTTTTTTTGTTGTGGGTATTCATATTTTCACTTTAATTTTAGTGGGTCTTTTGCTAAATTTAGATTTTTATACAAATTGAAATGTTGTACGAAGAGATTTGGAGAAGACAAGAAGAGATTTGAACACCTAGCTTTTTTGAATTAAGCTCAAAATGTTGTCTGTTTGATCTGGGAATTTTTTGGGTTTGAATGGTTTTGTCTGGAATAAATTAAATTAAGGTAAAATCAATAAGAGTCAAAGAGATTTAAGAAAGCTTCAACCTCCATTAATGGTCTGGGATAAATTCCCTTTCAGCTTGTATTGAAGATGCAGAATCAAGTTTATGTTGGTAATGGGTTAGGCATTATTAAATGAAAAGATTCAATCTTTCTTGTTTTTCTCCTTTCTTAACCAAAGAAGAAATAATGGGAAAGTGCAAATCTTTTTGGTCTAAAGAACACCAAAAAGGCTTTTGAAGCTCTAAAATTTTCAACAAAAAAAGCAAGAATTAGACATTTGAGTATAGAAAAAATAAAAAAATCAAGCAAAAATAAAACCAAACCCTAAAAGACGAAACATTAATATACGACAAAATTGCAAGAACAGAGCAAATAAAAACCTAAACCAAATGAAAACCTAAGTAAAGAGAAAGAATGAAGAACTTACCTTCAATGGAGGATGTAGTTGATGTTGACAGTGAAGAGTTACAAGAAAGCTAAGGTGGTTGAAGGTTAGGTTTGGGCATTAACTAGAGTTAGAGGGGATTGTTTTTAAAATTAAAGTCAACGGTATTTGGGGTTAGTAAAAGGTAAAAAATGGGTTTTAATCGGTAATTTAGTGGATTGGCTGTGTCGATGTCACATTTTGTAAGTTGGTGGCTGTAGTTGGTAAAAAACGAAGTTTGAGGCTGTTTATTTGAAATTGAGGAAACTTTATGGCTGTTGTTGGTAAATGATCCAAAAATATATAATGAGCCCAATTAGAGTCACGAGAATTTGTCATTTGCTAAAGCCCTTGCCGGTGGCCATTCTCGAGGGTTTTGCTTCAATAGCCCTATCTCCCCTTTCTCACCAATTCTAAGGTTTCTCTATTCAACTCCATAAACGTCCTTTCTTCTACCTTCAACCACAACAATGGCGGCTCTTTCCAAAGTCAATTGGTATTCCTCCTACAATCAACAACCACTTCCTCTATCTCTCCGCCATAACCGTCCTTTTTTCTCTACACCCATCTCTTTTAAGCCCCGATTTTCTCGTCCCTTTTCGTCTTCTCTAACCATCAAATCTTCCTCATCTTCAATTCCTCAATCTGTTTCTAAACCTAAAACATTAAACCTTTTTACCTTCCTCAAAACTCCTCTTACAATTGCAGTGGCTGCCACCGCTATATTCTTTTCTGGGTTGGGTTTTAAGCCATTGATTGCTGTAGCGAATCCCATGGCTGAAACTTCGACTATATTGGGAGAAGAAGATGCCGCATCTTCTGAAGAGAGAGAAAAGAAGTTAGAGGAAATGTTAGCGTCGAACCCAGATGATGTTCAAGTATTGAAGTCATTAATGGAAGTCAAAACCAAGAATAAGAAACTTCCAGAAGCTGTGGAAGTTTTAAATAAGTTGATTGAACTTGAACCAGATGAAATAGAATGGCCCTTATTGAAAAGTCATATGTATACTTACATGGGTGAATCCGAATTAGCAAAAGCCGGGTTTGAAGAAATCATAGCCAAAGACCCGCTTCGAGTCGAAGCGTTTCATGGGCTTGTAATGGCGGTTTCGCAAGGCGAATCGGAAGGAAAAGAGCTTGAAGATGTATCAAAGAGGATTATGGAGGCAATAGAGAAGTCTAAAATGGAGAAAAAGAAGGATGAAGTGAGGGATTTTAAGCTATTAATTGCTCAAATTCGAGTAATTGAAGGGAATTATGTGGAAGCATTGAAGGTTTATCAAGAACTTGTCAAGGAAGAACCAAGAGATTTTAGGCCTTATTTGTGTCAAGGAATCATCTATACTTTGTTGAGGAAACAAGATGAAGCAGCCCAACAATTTGATAAGTATAAGAGGCTTGTGCCAAAGGGACATCCTTATGCACAATTCTTTGATGATAATATGCTTGCTACTAAGGTATTCTCTCAAATGGCTGAGAATGAAGCTATGAAATCAGGTTCTAAAAGCTAAAATTTTGTTTAATTATGAGATTAGTTGTTAATTAATGAGGGATTATGCATATGCTTTCATAGAAAGGTGAATTTATGGGCTTGTTTTAGTTTTTGATTATAGTTTTGGTTCATGTTTTGAATCTTTATGATTATTAATTGAAGGATTTAGTTCTAAATTCTAAATGGTGTGTTATCATGGTTATGGAGGTTAAGAAATGTTTGTAGCTATAGTTTTAGTCTTTAGGTATTTGGGTGCATTTTGTTGTGTGGTGTAGTTTTGCTTATTAGTGGTCAAATAAATATGTATTCATTTGCAACATTTGAATCCTAGTTTATTTTTTTTATGATCAAAGTTGAAACATGGCTTGTCTTAATTGTTTTGAGACATTTGAACTTTTGATACTTTCTATAATAATGAGTTGTTTAAGTAGAAAAGCATTGATGAAGCTTAGTTATATCACAAGATTGATGGTATTGTGTTTTAAGGTGAAGTTAGAAACTAGTAACAAGATTGAGCAAGTTAAACAAGTAAAGAAATAAATTGAAGGATGAGTATAGTGTGACATGATTTGCTGGTTGCCTTGTGAATTGCGAATCAGAATAAGGGAATTATGGTCGATTTTAGGCTGTTTTTGAGCCATTTTGAGCGAATCGCGAATTCAAATGGTGAACTAACTAGCGAGTTATGTTTCACTGATAAGTAGATAAATGTGGGTTACATCATCCTTGGTGTTGATTTGTTGAGGTTTCAGTTGATGTATTAATAGAGCTTGAATGTTAAACTATGAACTCTTGATGAGAGTATAAGAGAGAATTTTAGTGATTTCTGATGTGTTTGGTTTGTCTTAGCTTTTCTTAGCTTATTGGAAGAGTAAAGGAATATATTTAGAGTAGTGCATAGAAGCCTCAAGCAAGAATTGACCGAAAAGTCGATCTAGCTCTTACAAGCAAAGGAGTGTCGTCCTAGTCTAGTGCTTGTCCGAGCACCAACATTCTACTTTAAATCTCCAGCCTCAACCTAGACCAGATGCTCGTTCGAGCAAACCAAGATAGAAACGATCGACTCCTCAGTCTTCACTGACTCAAATTCAACATTTTTCCTGCTCGACTTTATTGCAATCAACATCTCATCTTTAGCGTATCACAACATCAATAATAATAATGGCTGATTAGTTCACACACACCATTACTCAAGCAGTTGCCCACATACATCCATAGATGCCTCATGAAAATGAAAAGCCAACCAAGTTAATGCACAAAATGAACTCGATGGTAGGCAATGACTTGGTCATCATATCAGATGGCTTGTCATTGGTACTAACCTTCACCAACATGGTTATCAAAATCATGATATGGATCGTAGGATCGTACGATCCTACGACGCAGATGGATGCCAACGACTAGAATCGTGCATAGGATTGGAATCAGTCAGGATTGGTGGGATCGGTCAAGATCATTGGTAAGATCGTCTAGGATCACGGGTAGGATCGTTAGGATCGACTAAGATCATTGGTAGGATCGATCAAAACCACTAATATATTTGTTCTTTTTTGCTTACTATGGTTTATTATTATATTCTTGTATGTATGTGCTATAAATATATCATGTGTAGTGTATATCTTATATATATTTTGTCATTTCATTAAGAATAGAGAAAAAACGACATTAAAAAGGTAAGATATGTATGCATTTTTAAAATAAAGCAAAATCGTAAGAAAATGTATGGGATATTAATGTTTTTTTATATTGAAAATGATCAAACCATTAACATAGACATAATACAACCTGTTAATTCTGCAAATTTGTAGGATCGTCCGATCCTACGATCCAATCCTACAAACACAAATTCTTGTGAGAGAGTCTTTTTCCGAGACTAGCTCTAATTGTGCTGACCCATTTTATATTTTTAAAATATTGTAAGTAGATATTTAAGATATTGAAAGTGAGCATTAAAGATGACGTAAGTAGGCATTAAGGATACGGTAAGTAAATATTAATCTTTAATGGACTGGGTTTGAGATACGTCTTTCAAAGAGACGGTCTCACAAGCGAGTTCCTGACAAACAAATCATTACATGCCATGTTAAACAAAATAATAGTGGATTAGAACCAAATGTAGTAACATGGACTTGGTTTCCATCACATATGTACTTCAGCTTCCATTTAAAACGATAGTGTCATCAAGACTTTCAGGAACAATCTTGGCTTTTGTATGATTTTTTATTGGATAATGGATGAACAATTGGTCAATTCTTTCTAATGTTAATCTTCACTGTACTAATTCACAAACTCTTGTGAGAGACGGTTTCTTTGAAAGACCATCTCTAATTGGGTTGGTCCATTAGAAAAAATATAGAATAAATATAGACAATAAGCATTAATGGATTGGGCCTGAGAGACATCTCTCAGAAAGACAGTCTCTCAGGAGACTGTCTGGTACTAATTTGTTTATGAGCATCTGGACTGCGATGGACCAAGTGTACATTTTGAGTAAGGTGTGATGTTGAAAATTCTGTACCAGCGGCCTCCACCATGGTTGCGGATTTGTGGTCATCGTTTTAAGAAAAACAAAATTCAATTAACCAATTTTGACATTATTCAGTTTTGACATTATTCTTGAAAAGGTTTTTTTAGACGTTTTTCTTGATCATTTAGTGCTCGTTGCAGAAACTTCTCTTGATCTTTCTCGAGTCAGAGGACTCTTTTGGTCGCGCTCTCCATTATGGGTATGAGTTGCCGCCGTCCTTCCCTATTCAGACTTTATCCATAATTTTGAGCGACTATTAGTGAATTTGATCATGAGCAAAGCACCGGAAAAACTAAGAGATCATCAATGATTGATTGATCTTGATCACAATAAGCTTTTATTTTGCGCAGAAGAGAAAATATTAGTAAATAACGGTTATTTGTGAGGTTAATAAATCACCCTTATATGGTAGAATTGAATAGGGTGAGAGTTGTTGGAAATATTTCACATGTGAGACAACATCTCACATGGATAAAATTGTGGATTTGTGGGCAGTAAACTTGTATATATATTGGGTGAGCTAATCCTCCTACTACCATTTGATTTTGGGTTTAGTAATTTTTTGTGTGCAAAAAGCTAATCAATTCATTTTTTGTCAGCAATCTATGCAGGAGTTGAGAATTGCTCTTGCAATTATCCTTTTAGCCTTTGTTGTTTTTGAAAATTGTGCAACTTTGGTATTTATCACAAATTCTTGTGAGTCTGAGTTGGCCGGCCCATTATATATTTTTAAAAATATTTTAAGTAAGCATTAAAAATAATATAAGTGGATATTTAAGATATTGAAAGTAGACATTAAGGATATGGTAAGTAAGCATTAAGAATAATGTAAGTAGATATTAAGAGCAATCAATAGACATTAATTTTAAATGGATTGGACTTGAGATTTTGTCTCTCAAAAAGACGGTCTTTCAAGAGACTAGTTGTGCTATCGTATCTAGTTAAGTGCGTGTTGTCAACTTGTCATGGGAAAATGAAAGGAAAAAAGGAAATGAAGAAGCATGGTGAATTGGAGTCCTTTCATGAGAAACCTTCCTTGATTGGAGTTTCGAATCTTGGTTCCTTATCTATGGATCCGACTCCGACTTTACGATCTGAGTCCGAATTAGAGACGGACCGGAGTTGGACCTTATTAAAAATCCGAGACTCCGACCCGACTCCGACATTGAATTTGACTTTTTCACTAATATTTTATTTCCTTTAAAACTCTAGACGCGACTAATTCAAGTTCTCTCTATTAATAATTGTAATATTTGATTTTGAAAAATCACTTGGTATTTTTATTTAGATTAATGAATCAAGATATGACAAATGAAATCAAGAGAAATAAAATATGCCAAATCATTAGTACAATATCGAGAATTTGTTAAATTGTTGTATTTGGTTTATTTCTCTTGTTAAAATTAAATTCAAATTAAAGTACATATTTTTTTGTTAAATTGTATTTGAAAAAAATATATTTTATTAATTTTGTATGCTTTAAAATCATTAGTACAATATCGAGTCTATTCCCAAAATAATGTTATTTGAAAATTTATTTCCAACATTACATTGACGGAAAACTTAATTTCCAGTTTGCTGTCCACGTACGATTTTTTGCAAAATATTTTTTTTACGTTTTTTTTGGCAAACCGTTATATCAGATGACGGTTTAGTATTAACTTTTTAATAAACTGCTTTCCAAAAACACGATTTTGAATGAATGATGAAAAAAAATAATTTAAGCACAATTTTTTTTATGCAAAGTTATATAATAAATAAATAGGTAATATTACACCAATGAACTCCTTTGTCTCAATTGGTTGATGGGCTATACATCTAATTGGGAGGTCGTGATATCAATCCCTAAGTGCCACACTTTTCAGCGTTTTTGGCCTCTTTGAATTTCATCACAGATGCACGTTTATAATTTATTTACATAATTTTTTTACCAAACAACTTTGTTGTCCTAGTTGGTTAGCATCTACATGTTCAGTTTGGGAGGTCGTGAGTTCAAACCCGGTGCACTACATTCTATGTGTTTTTTTGCTTTATTTCAATTTTAGAGTAAAAAACAAACCGCTATCTCAGATGGCGGTTTTGTGAACTTACCAAAACGTCATCTTAGATAGCGGTTTGAACTGGAAAATGTTTTTTTTTAAAAATAGTCTGACGTGGACGGTAAAGCGGGAAATATTTTTCCCTGCAATATAGATATAGAATTATTTTTTAATTTTGTTATATTTTGGGAATAGACTCTACAATATCACGATACTGTTTGATAATAACCCGACTTAGCATCCAACTCCATTGGAGGTTCGAGAGTCCGAGTTGGGGCAAACTTGGAGTATGCATAATCCGACTCTGAGTGGAGGTGGACTGAAAACAAAAGTCCAACTATAATCCGGAGCAAAGTCGGAGTATGTATAATCTGAGTCGAGTCTGATCCATTGCCATTCCTAATAACTTGTGTTGGACTCTCAATAGTCGGACATGGATAGGACATTTGGACACTTTATTTTGGTATTTACATGTAATTTAGCTGAGTTGGGGACTCTAATGTTATACTACATCCGTTTCAAAATACTTGCAATATTTGCTATTTTCACGCAGTCCAATGCACTTGACTATGTTTTAACTTATGAATTACTTATTAAGCACAAATTACGGGATATAAGTGAATAGTGCTTTTTTTTCATGTTTGGGGGAAAAGATTCTTCAATCATTATGGTACACAATTGTGTCGTACATTTTTTAACAAAAGCAATCTGATGTTTTTAGTGTTGTAATTGTATTAAAAAATTGCGTTTTGGACCATACTAAGAAATATCTTCGGCTTTTGACCAACATTTATGCGTTACAATATTCGCATCACTGTTTCATTACAACGATTGCGACTGTTATTGCTTTTTTGCACAAGGAGAGCTATCTTCGAATTTTGTGTTATCAAAAGTAGAGATTTTGAATAGAAAGCACATAATATTAATCAACATACTCCTAACTTAATAGGGGATGTTTAGTAATTAATTTTAATTAGCTTTTTAACCTTTGACTTTGGTTAGTCAAATAGACAAAAAGTATTTGCTAAATATTACTACTCCGTTCTCTTTGAATTGCATCAATGAGGAATTGGTATATTTTTAAGAAAATGGTAATAAATAAAGAGAAAGAATGAATTGTGTGGATGAAATTAAAAGAGAGTTAAAATGAGTGGAAATTAAAAGTAGGTGGTGGGCTATTGTCCAAAAATAAAAATGATGCAAATTAAGTGGGACATACTAAAATAGAAAATAATGCAAATTTAATGGGACACAAGAAGTAACTTCTAAAGTTTTAGTCGAAAAACTAAATTTTAAATCAACCAAAAAGCTACTCATTCTAACTTTTTATATGGTTTTTGACTTTTAACCAACTTTTTTTTTTGCTAATAAACAACAAAGAACTAACAATTAATTTTTACCACATATTCTAATACTTGGTCTAAACAACTACTCCCTCCGTTCCTATTTGATCTTTCTATTTGGGTTTTTTACAAAGATTAAGAAAAATGGAATCTTTGATAGTAGTGGGTATTATTTTAATTATATAATAGTGGGAAGTAATGATTGTATTGGAATTATGAGAGAAAAAATAATTAAATAGTAGTGTGAAGTAATGATTGTGTTGGAAGTATGAGAGAGAAAATAATTAAATAGTAGTGTGAAGTAAGAAAAGTGGGGTTTTAAAGGGTAAAAGTGAGTTGAAAACTTTCCAAAAATAGAAAGTACTCTAAAGTGGAAAAACTTTTAAAACTACCCGTTATAGTAAGGTGGAAGAACATAAAGGAACGGAGGGAGTAGTTTAAAGTTTAAACAACAAACTTGTAAGCTAATTGGTTAAACCATCCAATAATTTTAGTCAATAACTTGACTAACAACCATTTGTCAAACAGGCTCATAGTCTAAACTGCATTTTGAGGTTCTTGGCCACTACCAATCAATCTTAGCCATTTAGGTTTTACAAGTAGTTAAATTTTAAGACATTCACTTCTATAACATTAACTTAAAATAATAAGATTAATGGTACTTTTAATAACAGTTCAAGACTTTTACAAATATGTACACCATCAATTCTTTGGATACCATTAAAATTTAAGGTAAGACTTGATAGATACAGAGTTGAATTTGAAGACATAGCCTAAGACTTACATCCTGCTTAATTATAGGATAGTCTGGCCGTTGCGATGCAGAATAAAACCGACAAGCCGGCCAAACTTGGCTTGCACTGCAGCAGTTTGCAGCAATGCATAAAAATCAGCACAATTACATGCCAAGGCTAAATTTTCCGGTTGAGTCTGCCCTCAAAAAAGTGGTACTATTGAAAGAAGCGTGTCGTTAGAGTTCATACATTTCCGCCATCGGAACTACTACAGGCTTGATTCTGTAAAGAAGCATTCCCAAAGTCACCATCAAGGCTCATTTGTTGGACTTCTTGAGGCGATAGGATTTTTATGCAGCGAACGCAATTTACGAAATCCCTGAAATTTACAACACCGTGTTAACTCAAAACAAGCGGACGATAATGAATAAGCGCCTGTGATAGTAAAATAGGAGCCAACCACAAAGTTTCAGCCATAAATTGCTGTGGAACCATAGTTTATACATACAGATAGTTTACAGAGAAGGATAATCTTGAAGAATATGGCAAGTTTCCATGTATAAAAGATACCTACTCGTTCGAGTTTAGAAAGTTGTCTAGAGTAATTATCGAATGGTTGGCCTCTAGCAGTGTACTAATGGGCTATATGCATTTTTATGCATCTCTGAATGTTTTCGTTGCGTTCGCATCATTAAAAAACAGATATGCAAAAAAAGATTGATTTGACCAACTTCATATTTAGGTGGTAATCTTTCTCCAGGCTGAGATGTATAAGATTTCTATGCAAGTTTATCAGAAAATGAATTAGAGTCATTGAAATCACATTTCCCAAAGGCATGGAATAAGCTTATCACGATTATTGCTTTCCTTATGTTTTCTGATTCTCTCTTGTCATTTCTAGGGGCGAGTCGGGTGGGATGGGGAAATGTTAGGGAGGGGGGAAGGGCTGTTTTACATGTTACACTATAAGCTGCACAGATGATGGAAGATCACAATTTGCATGAAGGAAACTATGAAAATGTGATATAAGCAAGTTTAAAGAGACTTACTCCCAAGGATCATCACCCACAAGCAAAACATCATTTTCATGGTCCACATATACAAGTTTCCAGCCAACTCTACCCCGGTCTTCCATCTGTCCCTCTACACCAAACATTCGAGCAAGATCCTGTTTAAGCTCTTCGTAACCTGAATAACGAGTAACATCAATGGATCTACCAACTGCTCCGCGCTTGTAAACCTTAAAAAAAAAAATTAACAAATCATAATAAGTCCTATATAATTAGCACTATGACGAATGAGTTTGGTGGAAATACTTCACATGTGAGGAAGATCCCACATCACTAAAAGAGCCGATTGTAGACTTGTATATAATATACTTGATGGGTGAATCTCATAATATCATATGGTTTTGGGAAAGAGTGAAAGTCATCAAGTGTTATATGCAAGCCAACGCTCATTATTCGTATGTTTGTGGGCCCAGGTCCACGGGTGCCTCATGGGTGTATCCACACAAGTGGGACCATCGGGTGATCATGTGACGAATTGAAACGGCCTAATAGAGTTCTCAAGAGTTTTACCTTTGTGTAAGTCCGCAGTCGCTGATACTGTGTCGGTGGACCCCATGTCCCCCTATTCATAAAGCTGCCATCATTTATTGCAGAATCGATCGAATTGAATGCCACATCTGGTACACCAAATGACTGGGTGACCATTGAAGAAGAGAGCTCCTGCTGACCATCTTTGGAGTTTTCGTAATTAAGCATACAACTAGAAGAGACATTATTAGAGTAATTCTTATCAAGCGTCGGTACATTCTTTGTCAACACTGTATCAGAAACCAAGGGCGTTCCTATCTGACCATTTGTAACCGCTCCTGTGTGTATACTTTTTCTTATATCAGCTTGTGCATCCACATCATGAGCAGTATCTGCTAACAAAATTGATTGTGGATGGGATAATAGATTGCTTTGACTTATAATATCATTCTGAGAGATAGAAACTGAAGTAGCAGAGGATGTATCTAAGTAATCTATTTGAGATGAAGGAATACTCTGATATGCTTGCCGGATTAAATGTCCTTGGTTTTCAACTCTACTAATGTTAACCGAAGGCTTGACATCTACTTTCTGATGCAACTCTTTAAATGTGTTATGACCTTCCATAGCATCCAAAACAGTAGGATTCAAAAGATTAGAACAGTGATTATTACCCTCGCCCAAGGCATTGATTCGTTGGCCCCTAATGTTCACGGTTCCCTGAGCAGCACTAGGACCATTGTTTGTCGAAGGTGAAGTAGAGCACGACGGAATGTCATCGGTTAACACTGATTGTCCGCCTGCAGCAGCACCCGTAAAACTGTTGCTTGCTGCAGTGGAAGGACGATTTGATATAGGATTGAATGCAGCACTAGCTTGACTCTGGAGTTCAGGCATCGCCCCAGACTGCTGCTGCAGGAGCTTCGGAACCTGGGGTGTTTGAGAAAACTGAAAGTTGGTTGGACTGTTACTTTTATTCATCTGCTGTGCCATGATCTGGGGATGAGGGACAGACATCATTTGTGCTTGAGGCATATCCTGCATTTGGGGTGACGACAACGATCTAGAAAAGCTTTGAGAGACATCGAGCAGAGGTCTCTGTTGTTCTTGAAGTTGGTTTATGTGATTTACCTGCTGTAATGCGGACTGCTGAGATAAAAGTGACTGTTGCTGCTGAAGCCTTTGCAAAAGTTGAAGCTGAAGTTGGCTGTCACTAACTTGTTGCATTTGAAGTAGATTCGGTTGTTGGTTGGAACCCGGAATTTGCTGCTTTTGTTGAGGTAGGCTTCCGAGGAGCTGATGGTTTTGAAGAGACGATTGCTGTTGGATTGAATTGTGATTTTGCACAAGACCACCCTGACACTGCAGAAGTTGTGACGGCCCTTGGGTTGGAGATAAGGTTTGGTTCATCAAGTTTTGCCTCGGTTGCTGAGTATCACATAACTGATGTGACTGTATAAAAGACCCCAATGGATTTAAGACTCCCGATGACTTCTGGATCTGCTCATGCTGCTGGACAGATTGCGGTGATCTCTGACCATTGAACTGTATGTTGTTTTGGGGAGGAATTTGCATGGCATTTAATCCTAATTGACGGGAAAGGTCCGAAACAGGAAGACTCGGAAGAGTAGATCCAGGTATAGTATTCAAAAAGTTGGCCTGCATTGGGTTAGCAAAAGAAGGATTTTGCTGCATGTTCATCCACTGCACTAAGCTCATGCCTGCCATAGCATTTGGATCGTCTCCAAGCCATGGCATTGACCTTTTAAGTATGTTATCGACATCAGAGTCATCATCTGTCACAAAAAGATCGATCAGATCAGAACCCCCTTTGAAAGTAATCAGCAAAGCATTTAAGAGTATCACTCATCTCAAATTTGGTTTAAATCATATCATCTTCGGTCTCGGTAAATTTGCTACATTTCAGCAAATTCACTTTCTAAGGAAAAGTGAGCTTTTGACTCAGCAAGCCGCGGAATAGAAGTATTATCAAGACCACGATGAGGTAACCTTAAGACGCCTAGGAGAGCGTCACATGAATAATTGGAAATGAAAGCCCATAAAGCAGTAGTGATAATTACCAGGCATGCCTGGTAGCCGTGGACGCTTTGGTCTGAGGAATGGTGGAGGACATATAAAAAATGGAGCTGTTACAGGTTCAATCTCCCAAACAGAAACCCGGTTACGCCTTTCTCCAGCAGTGGATTCATCCCAGCCAACCTGCAAGCAGATGTCAAGTGATCTTCAATGATAAGCACAAAACAAGCTGCACATAATTTGAATTAGGGTGCGCATTTTTACCTGTAAATTACGCCACTGCGAGTTCTTCCAGCGTGCAGGATCAAGATCACTGATACCTGTAATTGTACCCATATACCTGCAAATTTACAAATTTGGCCCATTTATACATATTACAGTACATGATTATTGAAACAATCTGGCTGCCTCGTACACTACGTTCCGCTATTACCTTCTAGTTCCCGATTCTTCGGTTTCAAACATCATTCTAAATCGCATACCAAGCGATACTTGTTGACCATAAAAGGCCTTGTAGTATTTGGCAAGTGGAATCACAAACTCTGATGGGCTAGCTCTGCACAACCCAATAACAAAACCTTTAGAACCGAGCTTTATGCTCATGACGTAGCAACTTTCCGCATGAAATTAAGCCCAAGGCTGCAGAGAGATAGTTCAGAAGAGTTCAATTTCCCACCTTGGATTATAAAAAACTGTAAATGGACTATTGTTTGCAGCTGCATGTGCAGCAGCAGCCAGAATTCCAATATGCATGCTATCACTAGAGAGCACTGATGACGATAAATTAGTCGGTTGCCTATTAGCTCGCCTAATACCTAAAAGAAGATGCTGTTTCTCGTCTCTGCAAAAACCAAATGGCTATTATTTAAGGTTGAACCATTCAAGTGTAGAAAGTAAGATTAATATGAAGAACTGCGTCAGGCATTCACAGCCCATACCTGATAAATAAAACCGAGTCGCCAGCAAAAAGTCTCTTCCCGCTAACAAATAAGCTCCATCCTGTTGTTAACAGGTGCCGTTTTGGTTGTCCTGGTGTAATAAAAAGAGAAATTACTATCCGATCTTACACAAAGAAGGATTTCCAATCGTCTGTGTTTTATAAGCTTCCGAACAATTTGATATACAGGGTAGTACGCTCATAAGAATACTCGAATTCAGAACCTACCGCGATATATGTGGCGAAAGGTCCACACACTATCATGCAAGTCCCTGGCCTTTATTTCTTGAGCAGGTGGTTGCATAGAAAAATCCTATAGATTCAAGTGATGAACAAAACATCTTCAATCAATAAAATAAGTATGTACTTATTGAGAAAGCATACTTACAAGAGGAGGGAAAATCTTTTCTGCTGCTCTCCGTGGCACAGAAAAGCCTCCATGGGTGCTCGTATCACTGGCAGTCAATGTTTTACAGAAAAATTCTGTCTGCGGTTTATGTGCTTTCAGTGAAAGATCGGATCTCAATAACGCTTCTTTATCGAACTGAAGAAAAGAAAACAAGCAAATAACACACATAAGAAAACAAGCATTGCAATTTTTTGTCCAAGTATTGTCACATGATTCACTAATCTTTCAAATTGCGAATCCAAAAAGCGAATTATGGTCGATTTTGGGCTATTTTAGGGTCATTTTGAGCTCGTCCACCTAGGATCTCATTTTTGGAAGATTCTAGTCAGCTGACCAAGATCTATAAAGAAACTAAGAGTACTCATGTGTATCAATTGTTTGTTGAAACAAAGATATGTGATAGCAGTTAACAATGTTCTTACAGAAGGAACGGGTTGGAGCGTCATCTGAGCATACACTTCATCAGTTTCTGGGTCTGCCTACAGATAGCAAACATGATCAGCTGTGAGATGCGATTATATTAATGCACAACATCCCAAGAACAATACAAGAGGACAGGTATATCTTTACATGCAATGTCACATTATGAAGTAGACATAGTAGCTTTGAGGGCAAATTTGTATAGTTTGGTATCTGAGCATCCACATCTTTCTTCATCGATGCAGCCACCTGTTCGTTTCGAGAATCATGTCAAAAAATCAAGGTGAAAAAAACCCTCAAATATAACTGCAGCCAAATAACAAATATCCTATAAGCCCCTATTGTGAGACCGTCTCACTGTGAGGCGAGTCCATACAAAAGGTCCATTATACTATAAATTGTTATTATTGGGCTATTAAAACCAAGTATGGGGCACGTCTCACAGTGAGACAGTATGATACAAGATTTTGTGATATTCGATATACCAATAGTTTATAAATGGAGAATCTTCAATCAGTTACATAAACTTATAGCCCTTAATACATCAATTAGGACAGGATCTTCCATGTATTTATTGAACTTTAGAAGGGTTGGGCTGAAAAAAATTAACCCTTTGGTTGCTGGTGGTGTCATGAAAATGTATTAAATAGATTTCCCAAAATAGCAGTATGTAGTTGTAGACATAGTCATCAGCTCAGTATTCCGCACTATATACGGAATCACGTACTTTGGATGTTGAACCGTAGAGCTATATTTAGCAACTTCTTAAAAAGCATTACCAAGTAATATTACAATCCAACCAATAATAGCTACAAAAAGTAATGGGATTATCAACCAAAAAACAAGAAGATTTGGATGAGAAAAAGGAAATACACATACAAAAGAAAAATGGACCACAAACAAAAGACCAGATAAAGACCAGCAGTCTCACAAACTAAAAGGTTTCCTTATTAGTAACACTAAAAATTAGGGAAACCAAAAAAGACCCTATTAATGCATTCCCATTTCCAAATCATTAAACATTACCAACTATAAACAAACCAAAGTAACTAGAGTAACTTATTTCAAAAAAAAAAAAAAAAAAGTAATTATAGTAACTTTATTAACCTTATACCAAAACACAACCTCAAAATTACAATAATTACAACACAACTTACCTAAAATAACACAAACTAAAACTCTTTTGGTTCAAAAGGGTATAAAACCAAATTTAATCCTCTTTTTGGATCAAGACTTTACCGACTAAACTAGCTGAACAAAATCAATAACTTAAAACACTTGTATCGGTAAAAAAGTTCGTATTGAACGAGTTAAATCATGTCTCAAATTAGACACAAACAAGATTTTACGAATTAAATAGCTAGATTTAGTAAAAATAATTGCAAGGACAACAAAAGGCATGAAAAGGGGGAGGTAGACTTGTCCAAACTCGACTCGATCCAAGATATTTACATACATACAATAAACAAAACTAAACGCGGCCAGGATATCATACTCAAAACCCGACAAATACCAGAATGTACACCTCTAGTTGGAAGGCAAACCTGCTCACTATGACCTTGTGGAAAATACACAACGTGGGTGCCAGCAGCAGGTAAATTTACAAGAGGACCTGCACACGCCTGCCATAACTCTGGGTTTATGGTTTTCTTCTCTCCTGCAACCACATCCTCACACGTATTATCATCATCATCATCATTTTCTTGCACAAATTTTATCCAATAAATTACTACAATAAATTATTTTTCCATGTAATTTTATTTATATTATATTACATTACCCTTCATTAATTTTTGATTCATAAAGAACATGGTACAGAAAAATAGGAGGAAATCTACCCAAAATTTTCTCACTAATTCCAAAAATAAAATATTATTGCAAAATCAAACAAATAATGACTGAATTTGAACCCATTAAAGAGCATTGTACAAAAAATTAAAGTATTTCCCTATTTAAAGGGAAAATAATTATAATAATTATTAATTCCTACCAATTTTTATAAAAATAAAAAAAAATAGTTGAAGTGGGAAAAAAAAGTGGAAATCTATGAAAAACAAATTACCCAATAAAATCCATCCCAAAATAAAAGGAACCCAAGAAAAAAAAGTAAGATTAAGATCAAACCTTCAGAAGAATTAGTATTAGGTGAGTTTGTAGTCACAGTAGGCTTCATTTTCAAGCGATCTTAGATCAGAGGAGAGAGAGAAAACAACCCTAAAATGGAAATCAAATGAACATAAATCAAATTTATTTAAGTTGAACTACAATATTGAGCTGGGTAACCTAAGAGATCAAGCTCCGGCAACCGGCAAAGTCAAGTTTCCGGTCAAAGTCACCGGTAAAGTGAGGTGGGGTTGTAAAAAAATGGGGGAAAACAAGAGGGAGAAAGGAAAGGGAAGGTTGCTGAGGAAATGAGAGACCATATGCTGTAACTATGCCCCCTATAATCCCCTACATGTTCCAGACACTTTCTCTCTCTAGACTTTTTTTCTAAATTTTTTAAACGATGATCTATAGCCGATAGCTGATAGCCGATTATAGTGTTTGATTATGTAAGAGGATTTTATTAATCTATTGTCTAATAAGCTCAGGAAATCAGCTGAATTACCGAACACTACTTTTAACTGATTCGGCAAATTAGTTGGATTATCAAACACTACTTTTAGTTGATTGGACAATATGAATTGGCTAACACTCGTAACCAGTTGAAAAACCTTACTAAGCTAATTTACCAAACACATTTTACAATCATCATCGTATCCAGTATATCTCATCTATAAAATCTATAGTCAGAGTTTGAAGAGAAAAAAATGACGATAACTCATACCCATAATGCGAGGTTTATGATTGATAATTTGAGAAATTGATGAACTTTTGGGTAAATGAGAGTGAAATTGATGATGATTGATGAGTTTGTTTCTCTCTCTAAAAGGGTAAGAGGGAAAAAAGTTGCTTAGGAGGAATGAGCAACTAGGGGACCAAACTAGGTTGGTGGGGCCATAAAATGGGGTTAAAAATTATTGCAATTACTATTTGCTATTACAACTTGTTGCATTTATTTAACATTGGATAATTAGGCACATTGTAAAATAGTCTCCCATTGGATACAATCATACAACATGCATGTACTATTAAAGGTTTGTTTTGGTTGATATCTAGTTAGTCCCTTTGTAATAAATGCATAAAAGATTAACAAAGTAATAACGATTTTTAAATTGTGAAGATGTTTGGCAAATGATTGATAGCTGATAGTTAATAGCTGATTTTAGTGATTGATTTTGATCCCGCTGCTATGAGCAGCTAGTTTAAAAACGGCTTATTCATGTCAATAAGTTATTTCAAACAGCTAGTTTACCAAATACTAGTATTAGCTGATTTAACCATACAACTCTCTATTTATATTAAAATAAGCTAAAATTAATCAATAAGCTAATTTGCCAAATACCCCCTGTGTAAATATGATTAAAACACAAAAAAGGTAAAAGTAAATATATGTAAAAAAATTTAAGATTAGGTTAATGATATTATCCAAAATGAAAATGTTATAGGGTAAAAGAGACGACCTAAAATAAAAATATTGATAAACTTGTGGGGACATTGAGAGTGCATGATAATTGCAATATTGATGGACTAGTTTAGAAACCCATGCAATGCATGGAGCTTTAAATATTTAAATATTAAGTATAAATAAATTTATCATTATCAATTTTAAATTATCATTATTAAGTATTTTTTTAATTAATATACAATATTCAATATAATTATAATATATCAATTACAATTATATAAGTTCGCATATGATTCTATAAATAGTATAAGGTAGCAAGGTTATTACTTATTAGTTTTTATAACTTTAAAGAAAAGTCTTCCCCAGCAAGGCAATTATTTTTTATTCACAATGATAAATAGTTTAAATATATCAAATATTTCATTCTTATTATAGGGGTCAATGAAGGTATTTTTTCATTTGATAATATATAGTAAATCTTGTCTATAATTTTAAGAGTATGTAATTTTGTATAAATTATCATTTTTTTTTTTGATTGTTGATATCAATCATGATTATATTTTTGAAGTTATTATTTTTCAATCAATAAAGAATTGGTTGTAACTTGTAAAAAGGGTATTATTTAAATATTGACTTGCTATTTTTAAATTGAATCCATGTAGTTAATTTACTGCCTTTTATAAGCATTTGACATTTGGCATATCTCTTGAGGAGATGACATGTGGATTTTCACAGTTCTTTTAATAGGATTTATGATATGATATGATATGATGATTGTGGAGTATTGAATATGATTGTTTTATTTTTTTAATATCTTGAATAATAAGAGGTGGTTAAGATGAATAACTAGAAACGTAAAAGTGTAGACTTTATATGATAAATGACTTTTTCAAATTTATTGGTTAGTTTTTGGCTTTTTTATTAGTCAAACAGTAAAAATTTTTTGTATTGTATAATTATTAAGACAATTAAAAAACTGATTTTTAAGCTAAAATGAAAAACTATGTTGGCTGTTTTTATAAGATTGACTGTTGGCTCATTTTTTTCTAATAAAAAATGAATAAGCATTTTTACCAAATACTTCATCGGCTCCGAAATACTTGCTACATTTCGTTTTTGGACACTATTTATGGTTTAAACTTATTTTATATATTGCGACTAATTATGAAGTCTATGCCACGAGAATTGCTACAAATCAACCTTTGGTCATTAGTCAAGACCTACACTTTCTTTTTCATATAAATCTATATATTAAATTTATTATTTTATTTCGTCTACATACTTCTCCTAATTTCTCATAAAATATGTTGTTTTGCCCTATTTTTAAACATCACCATACTTATACTTGTGTCTTGTATCTATTCAGGGGATCCAATTGATTTCAGGTATGATGTATGATATTTTGGGTCGAGTTAATTTCGTTCTTTGAGTATATGTAAATATTTTGATAATCTAATTTAATGTCTATTTATGATTCAATCAAGTTAATTCATACTCAATTTTGATTAATCAGTCAATTTTGAAAAAGTTCATACTTCTAGCTATTATGAAAAAGAGAAGGATTTTTTTTTGTCCCATTTATTTTGCAGTATTTGAATTAAAAAGCATTAACAATAAAATTCGAAATGTTATTAAATGAGGGTTACATAGGAGTACTCGCTTTGTCCATAACATTTTGCAACAATTGCCTTTAGGGAACTGTTTATCAATTGATCTTAATGGATTTTATTTTTAATCTATAAGTTTAAACATAATCAAGTGTGATAATTGTTTGATTTATGTCAATACAAAAATTATTCATATCGACTATTTTATAATTTTTTATAATATGCTCCCTCCAATCCTTTTTTAAAGAAAAATTATATTATTTTATTAAATACTCCTAATAAATTTGATGTAGGATAAGTGAGGATTATGAACATTAAGAAAATATCAAAAGAAAGTTAATGGAAAAATAATGAGATCCACAACTAATAAAAATATATTTTTATAAAGTTGGTGGAAAACATGTAAACGTCATAAAAAATATAAAAATGTTAAAATTAAGTTAGTGAAAGATATGTGTGAAACATAAACATTATTAAAATATTAAATAAAGACAAACAAGATTATTTTTATTCAAAATTTCTAATATAAATAAAATATACTCCATAATTGACATCGAGCCTTGGAAAATAAAACAAACAAGAATTTGTCTACTCTTTTATCCTAATAAATCTGATATAGATAAAAAATATTTATTATAACAACAAATAAACTATTCAAAATGAAAAATGAAAGTTTCTTCAAAAGAACAAACGGAGTATAATTAAAGATACTCCCTCCTATTCAGCTCAAATGTCCTATTTTATTTGAGCACTATTCACTTATCACTTTTAATTTGTACTTTACTCTTAATTTATAAGTTAAAACATAGTCATGTGGAATTTTGTTTGATTTGTCTCGATACAAGGATTATTAACATCAAATTTTTAAAATTTTTAATTAAGAATAATTTGAGATATTAAGGGTTAAAATGTTATCACGACAAGTGTTAAAAACTAAATGGGACAATTAGGCTGAATAAGAGGTAGTACTCCCTCCGAATTAGTTTAGACGTCCCATTTCCTTATTTGGCAAAACCATACCAATTATCTCATTTCTTTTTTTATCTATCTTTTTTTACCTAAATACCCCTACTTTTCCAATTCTCAATACCCAACTACCGCCTTTATAATTAATTTAATCAATTAAAATACCCAACTACCACCTTTTTAATGGACCCCACTCAACCCTTAAAATCCGTGAAATCCCAAATGGAACATCTAAACTGATTCGGAGGGAGTATTATCTATTTACATCTTATAAACACAAAAAATTCTAATTAATAACCGTGATTTGTAAATCACCACAAATGTCAAAAACAATAATAATGAAATACATAAAACTAAAAAAGATAAATTTAAATAATATAATTTTTATCCTATCAAATTCTACCATATAAAAATAATTTATTAATTTAATCGATAACCCTTAAAAATAATTTGCTTTTATATATATATTCCGAATTTTCAAAAAAAACAAAAAAAAAAAATTTAATCGATAACCGTTATTTACTAAATTTATACTTCCTCCGTTCTGATTTACTTGCTACCATTACATGGGCACAAATATTAAGGAGTTACTGTGCAATGATGAGTAGTAGATGTAAAATTGCTTTTTTGAAAATTTTTAATATTATTTGTTGAAAAATGAAGAAGAAAAATAGGAGTAATTAGATATAGAGTAGGATAATAATAGGAGTAGGTATAACTTTAAATGATTGGTTTTTTACTAAAAAGGAAATGTAGCAAGTAATATGAAATTTCCCAAAATGAAAAATGTAGCGAGTATTATGGAACGGAGGAAGTATAAACATAAGGGTAATAGTTCGTGGTATCGAGTCTTGGCATCGAGCCTGGCGTCTTAGCTGGACCACATGATAAGTTAAGATTCATACAAATATAATAATTCACCATTATTTCACTCTCACATGGCTACCCTATCTCACTATTCACCACCAATCCTCAAATTAAATAATACTCCCTCTAAATCATTTTAAATGTCTTATTTGGGTTTTCACGGTTATTAAGGATAGTGTGGAATTCATTAAAAAGGTGATAGTTAGGTATTTTAATTGATTAAATTAATTATAAAGGTGGTAGTTGAGTATTGGGAATTGAAAAAGTGGGGGTATTTAGGTAAAAAAAAGATAGACAAAAAAGAAAATGGGACAATTGATATGATTTTGTCAAATAAGGAAATGAAACATCTAAAATGATTCGGAGGGAGTAGTATTTTTTTTAATAAATTAAAAGTATATTTTTGTTATAGTTGTAAATAAAATTAGAGAAATTTAGTAAAAAGATAATTAGGTTGGAAAATGAGACAAAAAAATAAGTGAATAATAAAAAAAAAATATATAGATGGATATAAACTATAAAGTACTTTCTTT
Organism: Amaranthus cruentus; assembly: GCA_019425755.1. Classification (NCBI taxonomy): domain Eukaryota; kingdom Viridiplantae; phylum Streptophyta; class Magnoliopsida; order Caryophyllales; family Amaranthaceae; genus Amaranthus; species Amaranthus cruentus. Next base: position 10,851,130 of record CM033460.1, read on the forward strand.
GTTTTAATTTACTTGTATCAAAGGACAGTTTCACACTCTCTAATGCATTAATTCAATTGTTAATATCTCTAATTATACACAACGAAAAATTATAGAGACCGAAAATTAATAAAATTCACATTGAGAGATTCTAACAAAATCTCACGTGATTATGTTTTAACTTATAGATTAATGACAATATGAAAATTAAGTGACATTGATGAATAGTGTCAAATTGTCCTTGGGTGCAAGTATAACTAAATAAAAGCGAAGGAAGTATAAGTTTACAGATGAGAAATGAGATTGAAAGAAAGAGAATAGATTACAAAAAATAAAAGAGTGCAAAATCAGTGAGACAAAGAGTAATTAATACGGTAGAGTTGCATATCACTAGATCATAAAAGGAAAGTGGATTGGAACATGAGAAAGTCTTGCATAGGCTTGGTTTATAGATATACTCCCTCCAATTCAAAACAAATGTTCTATTTGTTTTTGGGCATTATTCACGTATTACTTTTAATTTGTTATAAACTCTTAATCTATAAGTAAAAATATAATCATGTGGAATTTTGTTTGATTCGTCTCAATACAAGGATTATTAATGCCAATTTTTTATAATTTTTGATTAAGAATAATTAGAGATATTAAAGGTTAAAATATTATCTCGACAAGTGAGAAAAAGTAAATGGGATAATAGTTGTGAATTGGAGGGAGTATATATTACTATGCACCGATATTAAAAATCTTAAACTAACAAGTATTTTTACTTGATAATTACAATTATTAAAAAATATTTGTGAATACAAGACTTTACTTAGACCAAAGCATTTTGTATTAGAGCTAATCTTACGAGACACTGTCGAAAAAACATTTACTTTCATAATATATACTTCCTTCGTCTCTATGAGATAGCAGCAAGAGAAAAATTGTGAGAATTAAGAAAGTGGTAATAAATAAAGAGAGATAATGAATTGTGTGGATGAAATTAAAAGAGAGTTAAAATATATGGATGAGATTAAAAGAAAATAGTGGGTTATAGTCCAAAAATAGAAATGCTGCAATTTAAGTGTGACGGACGAAAATAAAAAATGCTGCAAATTCATAGGGACGGAGGGAGTATGAAATAATCTGTTTAACCTATATATTATACCCTATTTGCTAAGTAAATAATATTTGCTAAGTAAATAATCGTAATTTAAGAATTTGATAAATCACAAGTAGGTTTAATCTATACATATAGTTCCACACTTCCATGCTTTTAAATGATTTTGTTTTTTTTATTTTAATCATTTTATTAGTTTTTCTTTTGTCTTTTATACTGATTTATAAATCATCGTGATTAATTAAGATTTTTTATATATCATACTCCTTCCAATTCACATCAATTATCTCATTTTATTTTTTGACACCATTTATCGATCACTCGTATATGTATTTTATTCTTAATCAAAACGTCAAAATATAATCAACTGAGATTTTTTTTTATTCATATCAATGTAAATTTTATAAATATAAAATTTTTATAAATTTTAATTATACACAATTAAAAATTTATAAAATTGAATTATCCACGTCTTAGATTACTAGACATGCACCTCTCGACCACCGTTTGTTGTGGTTTTTTGCCCCTACTTATCGCTCTTTATCACCTCTCTTATCATTATCGTTTGTTTAGTTATTTGTATGTATCTTTAATTAGTTGATTACTATGCATGGTTAACGTGAGTGTGTGTTGCAAACTTTCAGATAGTTGCAGGTGTCTCTCTTTGAAGACCATTTTGAGCGGTAGGACTCTTTGACCGCACTCTCCTATATGGGTATGGGTTGTCGTCTATCTTCTCTTTCCAAACCCTGACCATAGTTTGTTTATGAGAAAGATACACTGTGTATGATGATGATGATGATGAATTATTACGCTAAATAATATGATAAAACTAAATAGGACAACTAATGTGAATTGGGGCGTGTGTATAAAAGCCTAAAAGCAGAGATCTTTTTGCCAACAGTTGAATCCCCAAAAGATTGTCTACGTGATGCCTCCTTGTCCACCAAATCTCCGTATCTACACTTTCTTTTTGTTTTTTCTTTTTGTTTTATCTTTCCACTTTTACTCGTGATCTTAGAGTATATAGCATATCTTGTGATCTTAACTATCAGTTTAAATTTTTGGTTGAGTTGGTTTCTTGACATGGTATCAGAAGTCAGTGTGACAAGAAGTCACAGGTTCGAATCTCAACCACCCCTCATTTAAAAGTGTAATATTTAGTACCAGGTATGAGGAGAGCCTGTGTTACATCCACACTTCTAGCACAAAGAGCTCTCGTGTGAGGGGGCGTGTTAGAGTATATAACATATATTGAGGCCTCAACCATCAGCTTAAGCTTTGGGTTGAGTTGGTTCCTTGACATGTCCGTTTCAATTATTTTGCTTAATCATTAATTTTTGTGAGAGACGATTTTTCTAAAGACCACTTTAATTCAGTTGGTTTTAAAAAAGTATAGAGTAAGTTTCTTAATACGCAATAAGAATATTGTAAGTAGATATTTAGAAGTTTTGTAAGTAGACATTAAGAATATGGTAAGTAGACTAGTAGGCTAGTTTCTTGGTAGGCATTAAGAAAATTATAAACAGACATTTTAAGTATTTTTTTGGTGGACATTAAGTATATACGTAGTAAGTAGATATTAAGGATAATGTAAATAGACATTATTAAGTACTTTAATTGATTAATCTTTTAAGCCTTTATTTCCATGCACTATTTCACTAGCTCTAATTCCACCGTTTTTGTTGACTTTCTTATTTCAATATGGTGTATTTGCTACTAGCGTGGGTTACTTAATAGGGTAGTTCTTCTAGTCTTCATGGCTTTTTATATGACTACCCATAGGCCATAATTGCTCGGTTAGTGTTATGCTTTGGACTGAAATCATATATTAAATATGGCTTTAAAGAAATTACGGGTGTTTGGAGAAAAGGGTGCTCCTGCTGTCTATGTTGCTTCTAGGGTTATTTTTTATATAGCTTCTAATCTTGATGATATGTGTAAGCATTGACTCATTGTGTAGTTAGGGTGTAGCGTGGTTGTGCTTGTCTTGTTTGTTGTTTGCTTTGTGTTGCTTTTCTTCCGTGTTTTGAAAAGCGTTTTCCTTTTATAGCCTAGGTTGTAAAAGGTTTCTTTTGGAATTAATATATTCCACTTTTAGCTATAAAAAATGAAAAAAAAAGAGAAATTGTGCTAAGTTGTAAGAAGTTATGGGTAAGGATGTTAAACGGGTCGGGGCCCTATTTTGAGCCTTTATCCAACCCATTTTTAGAATGATTTTGTAAGGGTTGGGTTGGAAATGAGTTAGGTCGAAACTGGGCTCTATTATAATTAAAATGAAGTAGGTTATCAACAGTAATTCTCCTGTGAGACGGCATTATCCGTGCAACTAGTCCAATCCCAATAACTTTTTAAAAAATATTCTGACATACTAATTTTAAGCCTTAAAAGAACAATTTCAAAACTTAAAAATCCTATTTTAAAATGTCAATTTCAATGTTTTTAATATCAACTTTAATGTTTGAGAAATCATATTATAAAGCTGAAATGAGAATTTAATGTACTGTAATTGATCTTTTTAGTCTTAAAATTGGTTTTTTAAGTACTAAAATAGACCTTTTAAGTCTTAAAATTGTCAAATGCATGTATTAAAATGCCAATTTCAAATTCTTGAAATTGGTCTTTTAACTCTTGAATTGACATTATAATTTGTGAAATTGGTAAAAAAAAAAGTACAATTGGACCGGCCCAATAAGATGCGTCTCACAAGTGTGGCGGTCTCACACAAGTTTTTGTGGGTTATAAAAGTGCTTAATAAGGGTCGAAACGGACATTTGTAAATAGCATAATTGATGAATAGTTTTATTATTAAAATTGACAATAACGATGGGATTATTAATCGTTTCTACATTTAATTATGATAGGGAAATTCCACATGGTAGCATCCAGTTTTGATGAAAAGCCAGTAGTAGCACTTTTTAAAGAAAATTCCACATGGTAACATCCAATCTATGCACTATCTAGTTGCCGTAGCATTTTTTGTTAAGTTCTTGTTAAATTCCGTTAAATTCATCATTTTGCAAGTTTTTTCCACATGGTAGCATCCAGTTTTTGTTAATTTACCATTTTAACTTTTAATTCACCATTTTAATGTTTAATTCACCGTTTAATTCATTAACGCTTATAAATGTTTGATAATTTTATTGAAAAATTATAAGAAAATATCTAATCGGGTCGAAACAAGTACTTATTCGCCTATTTTTCTTTCGATACGCAAACCGAAAAAGATATTTGGCGTCATTTTTACCTATCATAACGACTTTTTTTCAAAAAACGGACGTTGCAAATATCCTTATGGGTAACTCTTTCGAAAATCCGGTCGAACCAAGTACTTATACGCCTATTTTCCGATACGTAAATCGAAAATGATATTTGACATCAATTTTACCCATCATAACAATTTTTTTTGAAACAACGGACGTCGCTAATATCCTTATGGGATAACTCTTTCGAAAATTCGATCGAAACAAGTACTTATTCAAAAGAGTACTTGTTTTGACCGATGAATTAAACATTAAAATGGTGAATTAAATGTTAAAATTATTTTTCCGTAAAATTATTTAACATTTATAATTTTTTTTTCCATAAAATTATCAAACATTTATGGACGTTAATGAATTAAACGGTGAATTAAACGATAAAATGGTGAAATAAACAAAAACTGGATGCTACCATGTGGAAAAAACTTACAAAATGATGAATTAAACGGAATTTAACAAGAACTTAACTGAAAATGCTACGGTAATTAGATAGTGCATAAACTGGATGCTACCATGTGGAATTTTCTTAAAAAAGTGCTACCATTGGCATTTCATCAAAACTTGATGCTACCATATGAAATTTCCCATTATTATAAATGATAATTTAATTATTATAAATTGATCAATGAGAATTATAATAAATTTTAATAATAAAAACGGTCTAGGTTGGGCTTTCAAAGCCTGGACAACGCAAAGCACATATTAACTTTAAAGGGTTTTTATCCAATTCGATTCACATTTGCTTAAGCCTAACTCGATCTATATTCAACCCATTAAACACCCTAAATCACGGGTCACTTAATGTGTTGGTTGATTAACTAGTTTTGTCTCAATTTTCCTTCCATTCATAACATTTTTATCCATTATCATCCAAACAATCCATTTGGTTAATTTTTCATACAAACATTGCTAAATTTAATTAGTTCTCTTTTTTACTTGCAATACATGAATAACTCCTTGTGTAGAGATTCACATTACTTGAGTTATAGGCAGTGCCGTTCCTGACAACTTTTGGGCCCTAGGCGAAAAATAAAAAAGAGCCCTTATGAAAGAAAAGTTTCGTTTCTTTTTTTCTCCAATTATACATCATATAATTTCTTTTTTTACCATCACATCAATGTCAAATAAATATACGAATTTAAGATCATATAATGATAAGGTACAAAAATATAATTAAAGAACTGATACTTTTTGTTCAAATGCACTTGATTTTTTATATATTAGGAGTATATTTTACTTATTAAATTAAATGAGCGAAATTTAGTGGAATGATGATAATGATGATGAAGACATTAAATTGATAATATTGACAACATCATTGATAAAAACACACAAAATAACCTTAATTTTATCTTATAATTTTGCTTAAAATTAACGGGGAAGTGGTGACAATCAAACCTCCCTTAAGCAGTTTATGTTATTTCACTTAAAATTAATGGAATAAAATATTTATGTCAACATCCAACTTGAATAAAGAATGAGTAAACTTTCTAAGATCATAATTGATGTTTATAAACATTAAAAATTACACTAATTCTTACTTGAGACCGTCTCTACAAGTGACGTCTAAAGTTTGGGACAACCCAATTTTAAATTTTAAAAAAGAAAAATTAATTAAACTTTCTAAACACTCGCGTATAGTTGGATATATAATGATCTGTATTTGGGGTTATAATATTACATAGTTGGGTATATAATAGTTTGTATATGGAATTATAATATATTTCACCAGTAGCTTTTTTTTAAAATTAACATAAATAAAATATCATAAGAAAATTACAGATTCAGTTTATTTGTAAGTTTAACGAAAGACTAAAGAGCTGGAAAAAAAAAGCAAAAGATTTTCAGATGCAAATAGGATCTCACACCATTAAATAATCACAACCCAAGAAAATGAAATTGCAGCCAAACTATAAAAGCATAATTGCAGACAATTAAGATTTATGAAAAGGTTTGAAAGCTTCAATGGTAATTAATGACAACAATTAACTAGGGAATTGGAAGCATTATGGATCTTATGAGAGAGAAAATGTAGTAATTGAAGAGACATTAATATTATTATTGTCATAATCAAGCAAATTACAACTTTCTTCGGCTACTACCAAAACAACAATTATATTTTCATTTGGGTCCCTTTTACATATGGGCCCTAGGCGGTGGCACCCTTCGCCTACCCCTAGGGTTGGCCCTGGTTATAGGTCAAAGTGATCGAGTGAATCTACCCCAAACGCATTGAGTATGGGGGTAACACAAGAGATCATCATCATCATGCCCAGTATATCCTGCTCATTGACAAACTATGGTCAGGGTCTGGGAAAGAAAATAGACGGCTGCTCATACCCATATAGGAAAGTGCGGTCTAAGAGTCCCTCGACTCTAAAGGGTCTTCAAAGAGCGAGGATATATCCTGCAACTATCTTAAAGCCACAAATCCAACTGGTTGATGTGTTAGGCCTTTCACTCATTAGGACGAATTCAAAGGCTTTTATGTGTTGCAAATAATGACATAAGAGAGTATTAAGAACAAAAGAAGAAAAATTAAACAAATTAAACTAACTCAATCAAAATTTAAGCAAATGACTAAGGTCTCAAAATCTATTATATACTCTAACACCTTAAACTAAAACTATTTGAATCAAAGTCTACAATATATGAAATATTGATCAATTAGCTAAGAATATCAGTAGTGTTAGTTATAGGTTTTTTGAAGCTGAGGGGCTTATAGATTCAACAAAAAATGCTCGTTCGAGCACAAGCATAGCAATAGTTCTATGATTTTTTTTGACTTGGGCAACTGCTCCTTAGAGCACTTGCTAAATTGTAGTTATTTTTTTTTCACATTGTGATGTTTTCTTCACTTTAAAGCACAATGTTATAAATAATGTTCATTGCAGCTAAGTAGCTAATATCCTCATTTTGCATAGTGGCATTCTTGAAAAACTCAGGCAGATTCTATTGAAGACGAGCAACTACCAAACCTATTATGTCCATTATCACGTGATTAACTAATTTCTTGTGAGTTGCAAACAAACAAAGCAAATTATAGTCGGTTATGGCTATGTTTGAGTCATTGTAAATGAATCGCAAATTCGAAAAACGGATTAGCTGGCGACCTACTTCCTCCGGATTTTATTAGTTGCTACAGTTCATGTAGCAATTACTATTCACCAATTGATCTTATTTGATATATAGTTCTCTATGTATGATGTAAAACATAGTCAAGTGGGATCTTGTTTGATTCGTCTTAATGTGTATTTTCTTAATATTAACTTTTTAGAATTTTTTATCATATGAAATTAGAGATATTAAAGATTAAAATCGTGCATTAGATAGCGTGAAAAACAGAAATGTAGCAACTATTAAAAACCAGAGGAAGTATGTTACTGTTAGCGTAGACTCACAAGAGCGAAAGCGAGGCCTAAAGGTGTCAAACAAGGTTAAAGATCATGGTGGTTCACCACTATTGAGGCTAAAGGCCTGAAGGTGAATTAATGAAATAAGGTTACTTACAAGTATTAAGGTGATTTTAAGTATGAAAACTAATGCAAACATTAACCCACCATGAATTAAGGTGGTTCACCACTATTGAGGCTACATGCACCATCCTAAGCTAGTGTATTCATTATTTGTTTAAAGTATATAGGAGTTAAAAGCTCAATACAACTTGAACGAGTTACATCAATATAATAGAGATACATGAGTGTTTGTGAGAGAACTAACATGAGTAGAAAATTATGAGTGTGGTAAGGATAAGAGCATGGGAGGCTCAAGCATATTGCTTGGCTCTACACTCATTACATACATCACGTAAAACAACAAGCATTGAAAAGGCCAGAGGCCCTGCTCGTTCGAGGCTCGTCCGAGCAGGTGGTATAGGGCAGCTTCAGGCTCCTGTTCTAAAATTTCACACCAAGTGTGTGTACTATTTTTAAGTCGTGGAGTGTCCTTTATCATTTAAGATAATCTCAAAGTCTTACATAAAATTTGTTGCACCAATCTTTGAGTCCAAAATCTTTTAAACTTCAAATGTCATCTAACATCATGACTAACAGTAACAAAACTCAAGTCACACTCTTTCGGTATAACGGCCCCACCTCATATACTTTGTTCTTGTTGTAATCTTATTGAAAACACAAATACTTACTGTAGACGGTCTTTACCATAGACCACTCGTCTTGGATCAGCCCAATTATAAAACCAGTTTCTAATTTCCAATACTTTAAATCAAAAAAATAAAAACTACATTTAAACATTGGGCTGGGCTATTTTAGAGAGTCGTCTTTACTATAGACGGTTTCTCAGAAGACGTTCTGAATTGAAAATTTCAGTATATCATGCATATTCAATTATTCATACTCGAACACTTGCAAAGCGTTCTACATGATCATTGAGCCAAATCAATTAAGCAATGTGACATTTCACCAAATATGGGACATTATAATGTGACTTTATCTTATTTTATTTTTGTTGTTGACTTCAATTTTGGTTATAATTTGTAACTTTGAAAAAATATTTACTCACTCCCATTACACACTTAGAAATATATTATTTTAATTTTAAGTATGTCTAATTATGCTTAGTTAAAAATATAAAAGTTAATATTATTTAAATTTACATTAAAATAAATTAAACAAAATTTTACGTGACTATAATTTTAATTCACTTCCGATAAGTCCGTTAAAATCCCATCCTAGAAAATACTTAATATTCCAAAACCAATTTTAACTATTAGATTTTCCGTCCAAAAAAAATAATTTAACTAATAGATTTGGAAATTACAATAAAAATTGTACCGTTGTATTTGCTCAAAACTTTGTTGGTTAGTATTCCTGTTTTGGATAGCATGGGACATGGGTGATGGGTCCAATTACAATATCAAGCTTTTCTGATTGAGGTGCTATACTGAGAGACCGTCTTTTTTAAAAACGATTCTCAAAAGTTCAGCCCAATTCTATGTTTAGAGTTGTAACAATATATTTTTAGAATTGGACTGAGCTTTTAAGAGTTGTCTTTACAAAAGACGGTTTCAAGTAAAAATTTATGTTTCTAATTTGCCCCTCTTGTATGAGACTGTTTCACATGTAAGACGACCTTAGAACAAAAAGCTCATTAGTTTAAAGTTTCTATTATTAGACAATATAACCTAAATATGAGACATGTTTCACGATGAGATTGTCTCATACAAGAATGTGTGAATTTTTCAGGCTGAGGCGGGAGGAAAATAAAAGGTCGAATTGATTACAAGGTTTTGTTGGCTGAAAATATTGATAAATTCTCAAATAAATTATCTTATCAATGGTGATTTATATTTACTAAGCCGACCTAATGTATTTTACAATCTCAAATTAATCACTTATAATTTTAAACTGATTATTATAATCTTTAAGTGATCACTGTACTCTATCACCTAAGGTGATCAATAACAATTTTAAAGTGATTATCTATAATTTTAAAATAACCAATTAAAGAAATAAATATAAGCTCATTTCATTGTAAAACATACTCATATAAAACAAACTTAAAAAACATACGAACTTTGAATCATCGAGTTGATTTCGAGAAAAGTGTTTCAAGTCGGTATAACATCAAATTTTGTGTCCACATTATTTTTACAGAGTTAAATACTTCCTTCGTTCTGAAATACTAGCTACATTTTCGTTATTGACACTATTTATCGTTCAATCTTATTTTATATATTGCTGCTAATGTGTAAGAAAAAATATACTACCTCCATTCAATTTTACTTGCAACATTTACCAATTTTGGAAGTTTCATATTACTTGCAACATTACTATTTTTGGCAAAATAATCTACTTATTTTATTCTCACTTTATTCCTACCCCACTATCACCATAAATCATACATCATCCCATTAATTATTTTATATACCCACAAGTCACAACCACTATCTACTTATAATAATTTTTTTTATTTCTACCCCATATATCACCATCAATCATACATCATCCCTACTTTTACCATATTGATTTGACGACCCTTAAAAAACGTGCTAAACCCAATGGTGCAACTAAAATGGAACGGAGGAAGTAGTCAAGTGAGATCTTGTTTGAATCATTTAATCGCATACTTTCATAATATCAATTTTTTTTAATTTTTAAACATGTATAATCCAATACATAAAAGGATCAAAATAACGCATTGAATTGCGTAAAAAGTCAAATGTAGCAAATATAGTGGAACAAAAAAAATATCATTTTAAAATCTAAGAATTCATAATCAATAACCCTGATGTGTAAATCAGACAAAAATTATAATAATAAAATAATAAAATAAACAAAAAAAATTAAAATAACAAAACTCTCGCCCTATCAAATCTTACCACATAATGATAATTTGTTAACTTTGCAAATAACCGTTATTTACTAAGACTTCCTCCCTAAAAATCATATCAAAGTCAAATTTAATTACAAGATCAATTAAATATAAAATCGTTAGCTCTGTTTGCAATACAATGATCATAGAGACCCTATTCTATGCATCTTTCTTGCTCTCTTGGTTTCCCACATTCCCGTTGCCACCGCTTCTTCTTCCAGAAAAACCATCTGTAAAGTTCCTGTTTTCCCATTACATTGTGATTATCCTGTTGGCATCTTAAATTTGTACTACATTTTCCGTAAAAGATGAACAAATCTATTCAATAAACTTAAACTTTTCACCGGCGACTTACCGGAGCTCCGGCAAATTTCCCAGAAACTTACCAATTTTACCTGTATTACCCTGATCAGATCTACCCCTTTTTACACCCATTTTGGGATTTTTTTTCAATGGGAAACAAGTAAATTTTTTGATTTTTGGGTTTTATTTTTTCTCTTTGATTTGCAGCTTAGCACAATCTGGGTACTTAACAAGAAGAATTTGTTGTTGTTATTGAATGTATACATGTCAAAAATTGATGGGAAAATGAAACATGAACAGAAGAAAAGAATTGGTGGGTTCAAATTAATGGGGATGTGTTTTAGTTCTCCAGAATCTCAACAATCTGTACAAGAACAACATTATCATCAATTGCCCCACCATTATTATCGTCATCGCCAACAACAACATCTTCAAGGTTCTCGCAATCCCAGAGGTAGCTACTAACCCATTAAAGTTTAATGCATTTTTATCCATTTTGAAAATTACATTTATTTATTGGGGTTTTAATTATATGGCATTTTGTAAATTTGTGCGAGTTAATGATTGGATATTCCATCTCTAGATGAAATTGAGATTTATGGGATTTCTATAGTTTTTCCCAGATTATTGAAATGTTTGTGTATGTCGATCAGCATGAGTGGATTCAGAAAAATAAAAAAATTGATGTTAACAATTTAAATAAATAAGAAAATTGCATATAACACTTTAGCTTAAGGTACCTTATGATTTTGAATTTACAAGTTCTTCTACGAGACGGACTCGTCTCATATATGGGCTTTAAGTAGCCCAATAATATAATTATTAGTATATCACAAATTGTTGTGAAAGACGGTCTTTTTAAGAGACGCTAGAAATATGAGCTAAATAGCCCAATTTACCCAAATATAAGAGAAAATAAGAGTTTAGGCTTCTTGTTTTGAGGTCGTTTCTTTGAGAGACGGTCTCTCACAAGAGTCTCTCTTAGTATATAAACTTATTTATATAAACTTGAGGTTGTTTCACCGAGGAACAGTTTCTCACAAGAGTAGTTCATATTGAATTAGATAAGAATCTATTTAGAAAAGTTAAATTTAAATATTAGTTAGATGAAGAATATGATGAATTTGGTTTGTAGGAATCTAATGCCAAATGTACCATCACCTATTAAAGCTATGAGTTTGGATTGTAGCAGTCCAATGCCAAATATATCAAAAATTGCATCTTGTTCTTTCTCTTAGTCAGATGCACTCGTTTTCAACAATTATGATCTCTAACAGAAGAACATCTACCCTCACCGCGACTGGTTTAAATGATTCTACATACATTTTACAATAGAGAGTTGGTCGCAACGTTTCTTCAGACCAAGGATAGAAGTCAAAATGAACGAAGTAGCTCAGACAGTTTCGGACCAACAAACATCCGCAAAATGAAGAATCACTGACAAGTGAATGCATGGAAACTATTTAACTAAATCAAAATTCACCATTACTCACTATCAAACAAAACAAACTCTTCCAACTTCCAAGTTTCTAGCTAATCAAAACCATAATCAAATAGAGGTTGGGAGAATAAACAAAACACCATTAAAATAACTCTAATTCACCATCATCTAATTTGAACATTAGTGCTATAATCATCGAAATAACACAAAGCCCTAAAACTTTGAAAAAACCTAACTTAGAGAATTGTCCATTTAATTCAATGAAAAGAGTAAATATTTAAAATAACCACATACATTTAAGAGTAAGATGAATCTATATGTAATCTCTCTTATTAATTAAGAGTAATGTTCAAAATAAATACCTTCAAAATAGAAGTGCAATGTCATGAAGGGTGTTGTGACCTGGACTAGTGTAACATAATTTGCTAGCTACTTGCTACTTGAATTCGCGATTCGCTCAAATTTGCCCAAAATAGCCCACAACCGATCATAATCCGCTTTTTTCAATTCGCGATTCGCTAGGAGATTATCGAATCATGTGACAGTGACCTGGACAAATGTACCAACTCGACCACTTACTCTTTAGTAATTTTTTCCCTGAAATTTAAGTTTTTAGATTATATACATTCACCCGTCTGAGAATTTTTAGATTATATACATTTTTTGGGTACGAAATAAGTTGAGGGAAAGGAGAGGACTAGGGGAGGGGACAGTGAGAGTCAAACCCAAGATCTTATTTAGAAAAGTGGTACATGCTTCAACTGAGACAAATATTATATAAATTTTGATGTATTGCTATGTTGATAAGCTCTTAGGTGTTGTTGGCGGGACCATGATCCAATCTTCTCTACATCACTTCCTATTGTGGCACTTTATGAACTGTGAAATTGCATATATGGATTATTTATTGCTAATTGCTATATTATCGAAGATTTTAACTTGTGTATTTGCTATGATTGTTAGAGGATAGGTTTTGTACGACAAAATTAGTATGTGGGGTTATCAGTGTATGTTTGAAATGACATGTATGGGGTGTATATTGCTATTTGCTATAGGAGTATTATTCAAGTTTTAAACCTGTGTAGTAGTCAATATTTTTTGGGAAATAGGTATTTTATGATCTTTCTTGATCCTTGATGACAAAATTAATGTATGGTTAATTGGTTATTCGTGTATATTGATATTCTACCATCTAAATGTAATATCTTATAGTTCTATTTGCGAGATTATACTTTACCGAAAAAACAGCCTATTGTAAGTTTATGATTTGAATGTAAATTCCAAATGTAGAAAAGCAAAATATTGGGAGGAGTCGAAGTCATCATCATATTTGGAGTTTTATAAACTTCCGTATTCATTATTGTTTACAGAATCTTGTAAATTTTTCTTTATTTGTTGGTGGTGCTCTTACAGTTGAAGATGGTAATTATCGAGCCGGTCGAATCCCCCCGGCACAAAATCATAGTACAGCTGCTATTCATAAAGAGACATGTAAAGGAGAGAAGCTGGATAATAAGAGCTCAAACTTTTTGTTTACCCCCAAAAATGTGAAAGAACTCCGTCAACATCCTGAATATAGCAATGTTGACATCTTCACGTTTGACGAGATGAAATTGGCGACAAAACACTTCCGACCAGATCTTATCCTTGGGGAAGGCGGTTTTGGAGTTGTTTATAGGGGAGTTATAGATGAGCTTGTGAGGCCAGGATACAAATCGACAGAGGTTGCCATTAAGCAGCTGAACCCCAATGGTTTTCAAGGGGACAAAGAATGGCTGGTATATTCTCCGTACATATCTTGATTTTGTGATGCTTTATATTCATGAATATGGTCACAATGCTGTTAGAGCTGCATGCATGTAGTCTTGGTGAGATTCCTCTCAAGAGTAGAGTAAGTATTGGCTTGGGCATGTGATTTAAACAAATTTGAGCTTAGTCTTATCTATGTTTAACTATACTCCTAGTTTACCATGTCAGGGACAAATAAATTTGGGTACTCTTAAGAGATAGCTTCACCTATTTGGGGTCACACACATTCCACTCATTACATCACCCATATATTATTAGGTGAATCTCATCTAAGTGGGGCGGGATTTGGGGGTCATATGTACTTAACATAAGGTGAATCGGGAACAAAAAAGACTAGTTAAATAATGGGCACTTTTTATTTAAGTGAAGTTGCATATGATGTCTACTACCAAAGGTGAATCGGGAACAACCTCTTTGTTATCACTAAAAAGGTTAAGGTTAATAACCTTACCCTTTTTAGTGATAACAAAGAGGTTTTTCCCGATTCACCTTTGGTAGTAGACATCATATGCAACTTCACTTAAATAAAAAGTGCGCATTATTTAACTTGTCTTTTTTGTTTGTCTGTAAATTTTTGGCCCTATTAAAATAAGAGACAAAGCTTCACCTATTTTAGGTATTTGACAATAATGACTTTGGGCCTTAACTTGGATATTGGAAGGACTTTATGAGGCCTTTAGGTGTAATATTTTTTGTCCTAGAAACTTTATCCACTAACACCCAAGTAACATCAAATGGATCCTTATTTGTTTTTCTTAGGACATGAGTTGTGCTTTTAGCATTTAAATGCTTACAATGCTTATATGTTTCATAATACAGACTGAAGTTAGCTACTTAGGACAACTTAGCCACCCGAACCTTGTAAAGCTGATTGGATACTGTTGTGAAGATGAGCATAGGCTACTGGTTTATGAATATATGGCATCCGGATGCCTGGAGAAACATCTCTTTCGCAGTAAGTATTCATTGAAATACGGCCAATTCATTATTTGGCAGCATTTCAATCTAGTTTTTGAAGTGAATATCATGGTCTTAGATAAATTGTGTGTTGAAAGTGGTAACTAATGAACTTCTGTTTTCTTCGTGTGGTGTAGCAAACTCTTCATACCTGTCATAATTTTTCCCACTAGAAGATTCTTTAATAGAAAACCAAAATGATACCAAGTGTGACCATTTTAGAAGAAAAAGAGGAAAGGGTTTAGATAAAAAAATGGTAGTGTTCGACCATTTAAGTGGGATATTTTTGCCACCACCGACCATAATATGTGGATTAATGTGATGTCAATTAAACATGAATGAACATATAACTTAATCATTTATTAGTAGCTCACAGGTTGTGCTTGTATCTAATGCCAATTGAGGTGTCCAGTCATTTGAGATAGGCATTATTTGACTCACATATTGATTGTGTAACCTCAACGATTGCTATGAGGGTATACCATGATGTTTTGGTAATATCCAAAAAAATAATTGATATTAAATACTAATACTTACAGATAGAGAGAAGATAAGACATTTAGAACAAGATAAAGAGATATGGTTAGAGAGCAACTGTAAAAAATATCAACCGTGAGACGCGGAAGAAGGTGACATGAAAAATAAAATTCTAGGTCAAAGTTTCGACCAATACCATATTGAAATAATGAATTCTTCCATTGTAATCATTATTAAAATGCGCGCACACACACACACGAAAAATAAAATTCTAGGTCAAAGTTTCGACCAATACCATATTGAAATAATGAATTCTTCCATTGTAATCATTCTTAAAATGCGCACACACACACAATTTCTATTGTTTCATAACAACTATCCTTAAATATTTCTATAATTTATATAATACTCTATCTATCTAAGTTTATGTAAATATAATATTTGCATAATTTAATCTTAGTAACATTAATTGGCACTATTGAAAGTGTAGTAACCTAAGATTTCAGTTGTAATGACTATTAAGGCTTCTTACATCTTTACAACTCTATCATAGACATTATCCTCATGATATAACTAATTTCTCTACCTCCACGCCCACCTCGCCATGACCCATCTTTCATGTTGAACAAGTACTTGAATCCTTCAAAATAAAATCTTAAAACTTCAATCTAATTTTTTGAACACACATCAACAATTTAATTACTGAATGTCTAATGGTTTTTGAGCTTTCCGCGACTGTAATACAAGCTAAGACAAATTCATATCCATCCGAATGCAAAATTCGTTTTACGACCATTACCGCGACTTAAACACTTATTTGTGCTTTGGGTAATTGGTGGAGAGCGTATGAGTTACTTAATGGCATTGATGGTGAGGAAATGGATTATTGTAGTAAAAAAAACTAATGCTACAACAATAATAATGCCAAAGACTTAATTTTTTGGGATCAACTACAAAAACCTAATGCTAATGTTATCAATAAGATAAGAAAAAATTAATAAGATATGCATATAAATTAAAATGCATATGGTTTTAAACATGAGTGTATCTTATTTCGATGGAGCCAAAGATTAAATCATGTGTACTTATGTATGTGAAGTTGCATATGGTATTTGCCACGAAGGGTCAATCGGAAATAATATATGTATTAAAATACATCCCACCCTAACTATTGGCATTTCCATGAAAGTATATTTGGTGAAACATAATTGTTAAATTGTTGCATGCATATTATACTGATCTTATTTTTGTTGTTGCTAGGAATGTCTGCTACTCTCACGTGGTTGAGACGAATAAAAGTTGCTTTAGATGCTGCGAAAGGTCTTGCTTTTCTTCATGGCTTGGAACGACAAATCATATATCGTGATTTTAAGACTTCAAATATCTTGCTTGATTCGGTTAGTTTATCCCTTCCTTATGATATCAATCCCACATTTCAGTTTTTAAAGTAGTTTTAGAACAATTGCACAAAAGAACCATATGTTAGGAATCAGCCAAGCAGGCAAGAATTTTAACGCAAAACTTTCCGACTACAATTTACAGAATTTTAACGCAAAACTTTCCGATTTTGGGCTTGCAAAGGAAGGACCTATGGGAGACCAAACTCATGTGTCCACGCGTGTTATGGGCACTTATGGGTATGCAGCTCCAGAATATGTGATGACCGGTAAAGCTTCCAACTTATGCTAAATTGACATTGTAACATTTATACATTCCTGATTTCTGAGATGACTTTGTGAAAGTTCTGGGAGTAAATGACTTGAGTTCCCATGTATTTCGACACGTTCAATGTAATGTTGCTTATTTTCCTATTAGGGCATTTAACGGCTAGAAGTGATGTATATGGTTTTGGAGTGGTTTTGCTCGAGATGCTAATAGGAAGAAGAGCATTCGACAAGAGTAGACCAAGCAGAGAGCATAATCTAGTTGAATGGTGTCGCCCACTTTTGAACAATAACAAGAAACTTCTTCGGATCTTAGATTTAAGAATCGATGGACAATACTCGGTTAAGACTATGATGAAAGTTGCAAACCTCGGACACCAATGTCTAAGCCAAAACCCGAAAGGAAGGCCGTCAATGAGTCATGTAGTTGAAGTTCTAGAAGCTGCTTATGAAGCGGAGCAAAAACGGGAAATATCATTGTTAGCTCAAAACGGAAGTGGAGTTACCCTATATGAAGCTCCTAAGGCGAACCCCAACACCAGCCTCTCGGTAGAGAAGACAATTGCGACCGAAAATGAAAGAGTTGTTGTCCCACATCGGAGAGAAGGAAGAGGCAGAAGTGAGCATGATATTTTTGGCAAACATTCACCTGAAATCGGGTTTCGTAATAGATCATATAGAGATCAGACTACAAAATGAACGTTTTAAGGCGCTACAAAGTAGTGTTCATCACGTTCTGCGTCGATTTTGTTCTTTCATTATGTGTGAATTGTGATTCTTACTCTACCTTTGTGGAAGAGTGTCGCGGGTAATTCTTTTCGTTACATCAGATAATGACGATGTAAGTGTTGTATTAGAGAGAAGTGAGTAGTAGCTTATTTACCGAGCCTCCTGTATCAGCAGGGGAGTAACCAATATGAATGTGTATATAGACATTGATTAATATTTGATATGAAGTCTTGGCATTTGATCTATCATTATTTATAATGTATCATGTATGCCCCTATTTGTTATGAGTTACTCTTGTGAGTAGTAGCTTATAATGTATGATGAAATGACATTAAGCAAAGGGTTTATATTCTTCTAATGTGTATGAGATGGGTTATTTAACTCGTGTGAGGCGAATCTCTCAGGGAGACCTTCTCATACAACAATTTGTAATTTATTAATAATTCTTTCCCAACAATTAATTTATTATCCGTCAACCGTATTAGCGAGTAATAAGTTAAAAATCACACTCAAAATAATCCATAAATGATCTTAAATGGCTTAATTTTCCCAATGTAAATGGCTTTCATCTAGCATGGGATTTGGGAGGGTCAGTTGTACGCAACTTGTCCTTATCAACAATAAAACTAACAGAGATATTATTTTCGATTAACCCTTGATAGCTATGCATCGAAAATTATTGAATAGAACCCTCTATTAGAATAAGTCTGGAATCTGGATAAACATTACAACGACATTGCAATGACAGATTTCTTACAAAAGAGCGATCACCATCAGTAATATCTTTTAACGGCCTGATAAGATGGAAAAACACAGGCTAATGAGGTACAAGATTCAGCACATTAAGCTCCTATTTGAATAAGAAACTGGGTGTTTGAACGTACAAAAACCTTGCTATAGAAGGTTATAGCATTTGTTTATGAGTTTAACACAGAACACAGCGAAACAGCATTACAATGCCCCGATGCCACTAAATTATCTAGAGTGTGAAATCACCATAACAATAATATGCCATAAAGTCTGCTAACAGACGTAACAGCTAGCTCACAAAATAGTTAAATCGACAGCGTAGTGTATGTGAAAACAACAGGCTAACGGCTAACCCCAGATTTGTTGCAATTTCATAGCCAGTTGCGCGACCATTCTTCTTTTTGTAGGATGAGTAACTTGTACATCCAATGCTTCCTGCACTGCTGATAAAATTTCTCTCCTTACCTTAAGAGATAGAGGGATATAATTTGCTCCATGAATTGCGCTCATATCTACTATCTGCGATAGTCAAAATGTCCGCAGTTATTTCTCAACAGAAAAGAGCAATCATCCAACAAAAACTAGGATTAAAAAGAAATGACAATTACCTGTTGCAACCAAGGAATTATAGATTCGACAATTCTATGTTCCAACACACAAGATGCTAAAGCGATAAATAGATTGCTTATAGTTTCATTCGATAAACTATCTAGCACGGGTCCAGTTCCGTCGATGAGCTCAATCAGAAGTAGCTGATCGCCTGAATATAGGGCTTCTCTATAGGCAGAATCAAAATCACCATCACACAAAAGAGCCTTGACATGTTTCCAAATGCCATTTTCGTTCACGTTTCCCTTCTGCTGAGCAAGACCTTGGGAAGTTGAAGAAACGACCCTATCAGTTTGTCTACGTTGACAGTAGTTCATGTTCTGCACATCATGCCCTGTACTTTTTTTAGGTCTATTTCCTATAGAATTCCTGTTCACCATTGACAATGGTCGTCTCCGAGAGTCCAGACATGGGCTAATAGAATTACTCTTATTTCTGATCACTACTTCTTTTCCCTCCCAAACATCCTTGTTCCTTGAAGACCGTGCAGAAGAATTTCTGTCCTGCATGTCTATTGATGGCCTAGGAGTAGAAGTGTTGGAAATTCCAGGAGAAGCAACACTCTGGCAATTTTCAGTGTATCTAATACTAGCATGATCATTACATTTTCCTATATGAACAACATCGTTTGCTAATTTGTCAACAGCATGCTCAAGATTGGACACCTTCGACTTTATTACAGACAACGTTTCCATGGTGCTCATTGAAAATCCCTATTAGAAAACAAAGCAGTTTGAAAAGCATGCTTAATACTTCAAAAAATACACAGCAGAAAATAACAGACTAGATGTTACTAAAATTTTCGTCATATGATAGGAAATAGGAATGCATAATTTAAAGATCGAGTTCAATACTTCAATGTGTAAATCACAGGAGCGGAATTCGGTGGATAGGGGAAAGCATAAACTTTTTCTGCATTGCAGAGATGCAACAATTTTTGCAAATCAATGACTTAGAGGATCTATAAGAGTTCCACTTTTGTTTTACAACGTCTACTGTCCTTCATAAAGACTTCTATAAGATATTGCTTTTAGGGGCCTAAGCTTCCGAGTTGTTGCAGAAGTCAAAAGTCCATTTTCAATCCTACATGATAAATGTGTATATACACTTCTAATTCTAGACAATCGCAGAACACAGAACATAATTTAACCACCTTTGTAAAGGGGGAACAAGGGGAGGAGCAAACGAGGGGAGAGAAGATTAAAGATGTAGATAAATAGTACATCTAACAATTACCTGAAAGAGATCCATCAATGTTGACTGCTTCTTTTCTATTTCCAAAAGCTGTTTTTGGATTGAACTAATCTCATTTTCTGTCTGGGAACAATGCACAGAATGGCACTCTTCAACTTCAGTTATAGTAGAATCAAGACTTCTACGATCTTCTAACTTTGACATGTATAACTTTTTTGCAGTGTCGTTATCATTCTTTCCCATTACATACGTTTTATCTGTTCTTGTCGACTTCATGATATCACCTCTACCAGGATTGTAATGAAAAGCTGACATAATCTTGTTAGCATAATTATCTGAGACATAGTTAGAAGCGGATGAATACTCTTGCTTATCATCACTTATATCATACTCATTCCCCGTATTTTGCATACTTATGACATCAGCCGTTATTGTTTCTTGTATCTTACAAGCTGAGCTACTCTCAGATTCATCATTGTGAAGATATCGTGGAATACCAGGGCACTTTTTTGCAACAGCAACATCTATATGCCACTCACTATCATTAGACTTGCCTGATCTCTCAGCAAAATTAGGACTTCTGTTTCTTGTTGATACTGTAGTTCTGTTCCTGACAACATTGGTCTTCGATTCTTTATGGGATATATCTTTCCACACAGAGCTACCAGCAGAAACTATATCCCCATAGTCATCTCCACTTAATCTATCTGCAATATGTCAAAGTATGCCTTAGATTGTGCTTGGTAGGAACCATACTAGTGCATATGAACAGTAGCAGAACTGCATAAGTCCTGGTGGATGTCGTAGAACTGAACTACATGTTCAGTCAGTAATGCCTCAGCATGTACATAACAAAAAAGTGAACATAGAAATAAAAAGAAGAGTGGAGCAGACAAAGAAGGCCAAAGGAAAAGTACTGAAAGGATATGAGTCGAACATAAGGGCATGATGACCAATATTAATGTCCCCATATTAAGGTCCTAACTTAGCACAAGATATCACTGATATTGTTTGAGGGAGCATACTATGATCAGACAACTTCACACTAGGATGGATACTAAGCTTGGCCAAAGACAAGGCTGCTGCCATGTGATCACTTTGAACCACATCAGCAATATATCAGAGAACTAGAGGATGTAAAAGAGTAGTAAGGTTATGGCCAGAATTTTTGAGTCACAAAGGCAAATTCACATTACCTTTTCTCCACCTAACAGGGTGATTAGGTTTTAAATATGTGCATTATAAGGTACACTTGTTGTAAACAAGTAGAAAGTTCAATCCAAGTAGTTAAAGAAAAAATTGGTTAAGTACCCTTTAATTTGTAGGTCTGTAAATTGTGTTTTGGTTCCTTATGTAAAAAAATATAGGTAATCTCAGCAGTCAGCACTTTAGGAGTGAAGTTTTCAGCTCCGGAATCCTTAGCATGGTTTTACAATCTTTCGCTCTTTCCGTCAATGCGTTCTCTGCTATGCAGGGATATCCCTTTAATTAAGCATCTTTTTATTGCCTTTTTCACTTATACTTCATGAAGCTAGTTTAAAGTGACCCCACAAGAATAGAAGAGCACTGAATTGGTGATTGATATGTTTGAAAGTAAATCTAGACCTATATCATATACATTAAATATAGAAGTACAAGTGAGCCTTAACTCAGTTGCAGGCTGCAGCATCTGACTGTGCTTCACTTTTCTTTTATAAATTATCCATAGTTCCATATTGTCACAGACAGACTCCTAAGAGCAATTTTTGGAGGGAAATAGACTTGATATGCTCATTCAACTATGACATATCAAGTTTGAAAATTTCAATAGCCACAAAAGAAAAGTATAAAAAGAAAAACATAACAAATAAACACCATCAAACAGGGAACAAATAGCTTAAATTAGAGAAAATAAATAAAAAGCGATATTAGTATGTTATGAGTAAGCTCCACCACAAAACATATTTTTTTACTCCAATATTGAGGGAACAATTAGTTCTTCACTCAAAAACTATCCTCTTTATCCAAGCCCTTAGGTCCCTCAAGCCTAAAAGGTAATATAATTTTTTTTCTTATTTAACTGATTGACTATTAAATAAAAAATAAAGCACAATAATGAATGCCATCAAGCTTGATCTCACTCAAGAGTTTAACGGTCCTAACTCCTAAGGTGTGATTAGAACAATCAAACTAAAGAGTAAATGGGTGCAGTTAGGTCATTTAACCCAAAACTTCAAAGGCATATCCATTAGTCTACAATATACAGCCTTAACATCCAAACCTTTAATAGCAGACACTGTGTCTGAAGGTTCAGGCACATTTTTCCTTTCAATACTTCTCCAGCAATGAAGAGCCTGCAATATTGTTTCTCTGACTGGTTTCACCTGCATTTCAAAAGAAAGCACATGGTAACTACATTTTTTTCTAATGTATGGTTATTATAAGAGAAAGGATATAATCATCAACCTTATCAAAGCGGCATAACTCAAGTGCTTGCACGCAGGAAGCCGTAAAAGGTGCCAAAAAGGGCCCCCCACTTGAAGCTATCTCTCCCAATGCTAATGACGCAGCTTTACGAGTTGTCCAGTCATTATCCTTAAGAGCTTCTTGGATGCTACAAATGGCAGTAGATAAAGCACTATGTGACAGAGCACCTCCCGCCTATAGAAGTAGAACATGAGTGTAATGTAGTCACAACTCACAAGAGGATAGTGAATGGCAATAAAATTTTACTGACAAATTTCAATAACTTGCAGGTATTCTTCAAGATGTAAAAGGAACTTTCAGCTAACTTCTTGTGGCTACAGATATAGAGCATATTTATGAAAATCAGTCTACAATACCAAGAGAATGTTCACATGAACAAGAAGTTTTGAGTACAGCAGTTTGGACTACCGATTTGAGGAACTCCTACAACTCTAATTGATGAAACATGAAGTTTTACACAGAAAAAAAAAAGGTATGCTGCAAGCTTTTGACTGCCAAATACTCACATCTTTGGCACACATACTTTCCCCCCAAAAAAGGCATGCATAGTGATAAAGAGCATGGTAAAACACACTAAAAGGCAAAAACATATGATGAAATAGTATGTATATATAGGAACAAAAATGAACCTGAATGAGACTTTTGTTCAATTCAATCATTGAAGGTTTAGCCTTGTAATGTGGATTCTTGAGCAGCTTCATGGTGCGAGCCAACATCTTTTGCAAGATTGAAATAGGAGGATCATTCATGTTGTCAATCACTCTTGCAAGGCACATTGCAGCACCTGCCTGAATCTGCTTATTCTGATCACCTAAGGCCTCAAAAAAGGGTCTCACTAACAAGACAAATATACCATCACTGTCTACTGAATTGTTTCCAAATTCTAATGCAAAAACACCCATTGTCTCCACACAAGCAACCCTGACAACAGTGTCTTGATCTTTGAGTCGTTTTGATATTGAAGTAACCATCTTTGCCAAGTGCGGACCTACAAGATCCCCATGCATTTTCACTAATACACCCATCATCCTCACACACTCCTTGCGAACTGCACTTTTCTGCTCCGAATCAGAATCCAATATGCACGACAAAAATGGGACAATTTCATCGGGGCTTAAACTGTCAGCTATTTTTTCAAGCTCCTGAACTCCAATTTGGTAAGTATCACGGTCTGCAATTTTATTTATAGCAAAAACTACTCGACGCTTGAGTTCATACACAATTTGCTGTGGATTAACCACCTTTCTCGTACCTTTCATTTTCTGTTCAGTTCTTCGCTTCATTTCTTTTTCACAAAACTCAATTTTCCCAAGACTAGAGGATTGAAATCAAACCATATTTTAGGGGGGGGAAATGCACCTCGTTCTCCAAGCACAATCCAATTACAAATCAATGAAAAATTGCAGCGCCCACAATAACCATATTTTGAACTGCAAAAAAACAAAACTATTAAAATACTGAATCACAATCTACTAATAGATGTAGCTCCCAAAACGTTGCTTCACTCCTATCAGGCCATCAACTAATGTCCTTCTCCTTCAATTAAACATGCATGCTTAACATAGCAACTGATTGAAGCTCATATAGTAATGATTCTAGTGAATATGTTATGATTTCTAATCCCAAAATCTATCATTACAATACAGCTTTAAATTGAAACACTAACTAGCCGATTAAACAAACACAAGTCCAAAATAAAGAAATTCGTCGAGTATATCCCCCATTTTCATTCGTCGAGCAAGAGCTAGGCTGGATTATTTCTATGTTCGAAGCATCACTCCAAACT
Organism: Amaranthus cruentus; assembly: GCA_019425755.1. Taxonomy (NCBI): domain Eukaryota; kingdom Viridiplantae; phylum Streptophyta; class Magnoliopsida; order Caryophyllales; family Amaranthaceae; genus Amaranthus; species Amaranthus cruentus. The sequence continues at coordinate 10,875,989 of CM033460.1, forward strand.
ATACAGAGTAAGTTACATGTTATTACAAAGTTAAAAGTATGTATCCAGCTACTGTGAATTGATTGGAGCACCGGAGCAGCACCAAAAATGAAAAATGCAAGAAAACCTAATATTTCAAAACTCAAATGCTGAACCTAGAACATTAATATAAAATCCACAAAAGAAATTATCTTACACAAACAAAATGTTCAATCATTGAATATTTAAATTTTAAACCAATTTTCCACAAACTAAGCACAATATACAGTGAAATTTCTGTGTTGAAAACGTAAATTTTAGGAAAAGAAACCATCAGAAAATGGAAACAAAGCCAGAACAGAAAAGGTGAGACTTACGTGCATTGATTGTAACAATGGTGTGATAATCTCCATAGTTGACGAGCTCGAAGCTCGTGAAGAGTTGAATAGAGAAAACCAATTAAGAAAACGTTGGAATGGGTTGATTTGAATATTTGAATTGTGAAGAATTCAAATATTGATATTATTATAATTTATAAGGTTTAAATAATACTCCCTCCTATTCACACAAAATAGGAACATTTCTATTTTGGGTCAATTCACACAAAATGTCTCATTTCTATCTTTACTCCCACCTTTACAATTAATTTAATCAATTAAAATACTCAACTACCCTCACTTTTACTGCTCCCAATACCCAACTAACACCTTTACAATTAATTTAATCAATTAAAATACCCCATCATTCCACTCTTAAAAACTGTGCCCAATCCAAATGTCCCATTTTCTGTGAATAGGAGGGAGTAGTAATGATTTTATCTCATACATTCAAAAATTAGAAATAAAAAAAAAAAAAGAAAAAAAGAGTTGGTAAATTCAGTGTACTACTATTCAGTATTCACTCTTTATTTTCCATTTATCAATTTATTTTTAATTATTTTTGTGATAGATTATTTATCGGTAATGGATAGACAATCTTAAAATAAAAAGTTTATATACAAAAAGATTGTACACTAGTTTAATTATACTCGGTGTATCTCGCTCATTGAAATTATGATCAGGATTTGGGACGACATTCAAACAGTCACTCGGCTCGAGAAAAATGCACAGATGAATCATCGAAAAAAATCTCAGTAGTTACTAGTTAATGCATGTATAAAGCTTGTCTCAAATACCGTCTCATATTAATTTGTGTTTATTTTTTCATCTCATAAACACATTTTTTAATTTTTTTTATTTTTATTAAATACTCATTTTCCGCACTACACTAATAGTTTTATATGACGGTAAAAAAAGACTAAATGAGAATCCAACCAAAATGTTTTATGAAAAATGGTGAAATAGTTAAAAGGTTAAAGAAAAGGAAAAAAAAAGGGAATCTAAAAGTAAGAGTCAGAAAGATGTTGAAGAAGGGGAGGACACACATGAGAAATAAATGGAAATTCGTGAAAAACAAAAATATCCATTGGTTATTTTGGCGCTCTTTTATGTTTTTGAATTTAGAGAACTACTTCCTCCGACTAAAATACTCGTTACATTTGACTTATGAGTACTATTTATTATTTGAACTTATATATAACGACTAATATATAAGAAGAAATATAGTCAAGTATAGTGGAACGAGTGAAGTATTATCATATCGTATCTTAATAAAAATACTGAAAAATGATAAATGTCATTTTTATGAAGGCTTGACAAAGAAAATTATTTTAGTGCATTACTAGATAATCCTCGTACGATGCACGGTTTTTTTCATGTTGATGGAAAAAACAAATTATTTGAATAAATCCGGCATAATATTACATTAATTTTAATTATTTCTTAATACACTTTTTGTTACATTCATGAAAATTGGAATTATAACTTTTTTATAGTTATAATTATAATAATGATAAAGCAGTGTGCTATTGTAAATTGTATCTATAAATATGTTACCATTTTAGTGAACTTTTTTTAAAGTATTTAAAAATAATATAATTAATTTGTAAATGCATGAATATTTTTTAAAATAAATATAAATCAATAGTGCTTTATAAATTAAAAATCAAAAAAAAATAATTTGTTCATCTTTATAACATATATTAAGTTTTCTATAGTCATCCTTATTGACATCATAATATTTGTTATTTTGCTTAAAGGAGGGAAAACACCTCTTGGAATATCACAACTCATCAATTTTTTAAATTGCTTATATTAATTGTGTTTTATTTTAGTATATTGTATAGATAGATAGTTAATTACATGACGATATTTACTTAAATAGATTTATTCATTTTAATTGGAGTCAAATTAGGTAAATTAATATAATTTATTATAGCAATTTTATACACTTAAATTAGAATTTGATAAATAATTTTAAAAAAATCAGTATTTAATTTTTGCATTAAAAAAGTCATGTATTCCATAAATCTAGTCACGACAATATATGGAATAATATCATTATTCTTTGACGTTATATTTTTATATATATCATACTCATAAATTTGTACATTACACAAGTTTATATACTAGTTGAGTATAATAGGTTAAAATTTAAAATATTAAAAAAAATAAGATATAGGACATAAAGAGCAAAAGTCATGAATTAATATTCAAAAGTAAAATTAATATAATTTTATTAAAACAGATTAAAATAAAATATAAGTCAAACTGCATAACACTTTCTTATCTTTGTAGTTGTGGGTACTCTAGTGTTTTCATTGTCCAAATTAAAAACTTTATTTGTAAAAATTCAATATATTTCTATAAATTTGTACATTTTAATATTACATTTCACTTCATAAGTTTACTAGATAATCATTTTTTTTTCTTTTAAAAAAAAAACAAAGAAAATGAATTCTAAATTATTGGTTATGGATTTTCAATGAATTATTATTAATACCAATAGCTAATATTTGATTTTTTTTATTTTTAACACACTAACTTATAAGTAGATTTCTGATGTTAAACAGTATTATTTAATATTATTTTAGTTTTTAGCACGTAAGCTTAACAAACTATGTTAAAAATAAATTTTAGTTTTAATAAATTGTTTCGAACACAAATTATAAAATTAATTCATATGAAATAATTTAAATTATGATAGCATTCATATATTAAAAAACTACTTAAATAATACTCCCTCCGTTTTCATATGTTCTTCTCACTTTCCCCATTTGAAAATTTTTAAAAGTTCTTCTCATTTATAATCTTTCTAATTTGGGAACCAATAAAATAGAAGGAAATTATTACACTTACACTCTAATCTATAGAAATTAATTTACATTTTAATTCTCAATGCATTTACTTTACATGCACCCAATGAAATTTAATGATATTATTACACTTACACTTTAATCAATAGAATCTTTATTTTTTATATAATTTTACTCAACTCTCATCGTATCTATTGTGTAATCATAATTTATCTTGATATCTTCCCATATTCTAAATGGGAAGAACAAATGAAAACGGAGGGAGTAATACAAATATATAGAATAATTTACATCAGAAAAAAAATATTAGGACGAAAAAAAAATATTTCATGTAATTATAAATTCTGGAAAGCCACTTTGAATACTACATTTATTGTAGCTCAACTATTATTAATGATGATGCCCTTTAAATTGTAATGGTGCAATATATGTTCCTTATTCATAATTAATTATTATTTTTACTATTACAATAATGTATTTTGAAATTTCAATATATATGTTATAGTCTCAATTAAAAGTCTTTAATAATGGTCATCAAATTAATCATCCTAATTATTCTTAGACTTAATTATTCTTAGCATTTAAGATTGTTATAGTCATCATTCTTTTATGATGTCATCTTTGTTAAATGGAGGGAAAATTTTTCATGAGAAGCTCACACCTCATCAATTTTTGAAGTTGCTTATGTCAGCCGTATTTTGCTTTAGTATTATGTATAGATAGATAGATAGATATCCAATGTCTAATACGTAATCCTATTTCATTTATTTATCATTAAATTGTGAAAATTTACTTTATTTGATATACATCATAACAAATGGAGTATTAAATATGAATTATTTTTTTTATTTTAAACAAGGGGGAATGGATAGTATTTTAACAATGCAATGGTATTTGATTTTTAAAAAACTAAAAAAAACTTTTTTAGCCATAAAAATATCATATTAATAAATATTTTAACTATATACATTTTTAAATTAAAAAAAAATTATACATTCTTAGAAAACGAATATTGAAAAACTAAATAATATCCAATAATAATTTTTAAAGGTGTATGATCCTATCTTTAAACTTCACCTTAAAGGGTGCAACTTAAAATATACTCTCTCTATGGAGTATTTTATTTGAAGCAAACTTTAATCCTTAATATCTTTAAATACACATTATAAAAAATTGTAAAAATTATATATTAAAAAATTTTACATCAAGATGAATCCAACAAGATCTCATATGAATTTATTTGAACAAGTAAAATAATCTGAACAAATGCACATACTTTATAGTTCTAATTTGTCTAGTTGTCGAATTACTTACAACTAGGATTATACCAAAAATTGTAAAAATTATATATTAAAAATTTTTTATATATATATATATATATATATATTATATATATATATATATATATATATATATATATATATATATATATATATATATATATATATATATATATATATATATATATATATATATATATATATATATATATATATATATATAGGGTTGGGATCCGGTGAGACCATCCTTATATGTGAGACCATTTTTTATATGAGACTAAATCTGGGCCCTTAAACTAAACAAATCTAACGGATTAAAATCAGTTGCTTCCAACCGTTGAAGACAAAAAACGGAATAGTTATCTCTGTCTCTTTAAACGAATGAGACTATCTCTGTCTCTGGCAGAGACTCTCTGCAAGCAGTTCTCTTTCTCTCTTCATGTTTTTGATGGAAGTTCTATCATCAAATTGGTAAGTTTTTCAATTTTATCATCAATTTTTTTTAGAAATCATCAATTCTCATTAAATTTCAAGCATTTCGCCATTTTCTGAAATTTTTCAGAAATTTGTAGATTTCCGCCATTTTCAAGCAATTTCAATTTCTGAATTTTTTGAATTTTTTCAATTTCTGCCATTTTCTCTATTTGTAAAGTAAGGATCAATTTTGTAGATTTCTGAATTTCTGGAAAACAGCATCTTCAATTCGCCATTTTCAATTCTGCCATTTTCAATTTCTGAATTTCTGCCATTTTTCAATTTCTGCCATTTTCATTCAAATTCTATTACAGGTCGTATATGTAAAGAAGATCGGCCATTTTCGCTAGCTTCAATTCGCTTGCTTCAATTCGTCGCGTTTTCTTCTTCTTCAATTCACCAGCATCTTCAATCGTTCACTGCATTCTTCAAGGTCAGTGAGAATTTTCGTTATGTAGATTTTACTGTATGAGAATTTTTTACCAATGAATGCTCTTAATAATTTGCAAATGTCATGAAATTTTCGTTATGAGATTTTACTGCATTTTTCAAGGTCAGTGAGAATTAATGTCGTGAAATTTGCAAATGAATGCTCTTGTTATGTTCTTATTTTTACAAATTGAATGTTCTTAATCATTTGAACTTAAGAAAATTATAAAATGAGCAAAAAAATTGAAAATGAGCACATCTAAATATGTGTAGTAATATAGAAAATTTATCATGAGCAAAACTTAATTAAAATGATTAATTAGACTAATAACTTGAGTTCCATGTTCATGTTTATTTTTGAATTCACTTATGTTTTGATTTGTGTTCGATTTTCTTGGATTAAATTTTTCAATTTGTGTTCGGTTTTTTTGGCTTAATTTGTGTTCAATTTGACATTATTGACAAATGAGTATCTAATGTGACTGCTCATTTTATTTTTACTGTTCTTGCAATTATTGAGTATCAAATGAGTATCCAGTTACTGTTCTTGCAATTATTGAGTATCAAATGAGTATCCAGTATCAAATGTGACTGCCTGAACTTTCTCAATATCACCCTTACATTTCGAAATTGTTTAGAATCCAATCACTGGACGTACACACCTGAAAAGAGCCTTATAATTAAGGCTTCATACCTTTGTTTATAAGCACAATTTGATGTAATACATCGTGCTCAGACATTTGTTTTGTTTGATATCGTTACTGATGAATTCTCAATTTGATGATCATGCGATAATTTCATTAGCGATCCAAAAATTAAGATAGTCATAAAAAAAGAAAAAGTTGTGGTCTAGAAGTGCTTTGTTGATGGTGATAAAGCGCATAGTGGCATATTGCAAATAAGCTTAACGTTTGTCCATCTCTTTAACAGCTCTAATTTTGCCTTGGTTGCTGTTTTCTATATAGAGTTGTAAGGTGTTGGTCTTGTGATGTAAAAGTAGATATATCGTTGCTTTTGCTAATGTGACTGATATTAGAATATGATTTATACATTTGTTGTTTTCTTGTTGTTCGTGCAAGTGCTGTTTTTCGATTATGTGACTTCTCATTTTGAGCTTTTAATTCTTTGCTCATTTGTCAGTTTCTACCATTGTTTTAATTCTTTGCTCATTTGTCAGTTTCAGTTTCTACTATTCAATGCTCATTTGTCAAATATTCTTGCTCATTTGTCAAATGAGCAAAAAATGAGCATCTATGTTACTTAAAGAGCATCTATGTTTGATTGCTCATTAGACAAATGAGCATCTATGTTTTTGCCCATTTGACAAATGAGTATCTATGTTTAATTGCTGTTTTAATTCTTTGCTAAGTATTTGCTCATTTGACAAATGAGCAACTAACCATTTGCTCATTTGCTAAATGAGCAAAAAAGTGATTGCTCATTTCCAAAATGATCAAAGAGCATCTAAGTTTATTGCTCATAAAAAAGTGTTTGCTTATTTTCCAAATGATTAACTAATTATTTGCTCACTTTATAAATGAGCATCTAAGTTTTTGCTCATTTGTTAAATTAGCAACTAAGTATTTGCTCATTTATGCTCATTTGACAAATGAGCAAAATATTGATTGCTTATTTGCCAATTGTTCATTAGATAATTTATTAGCCTATGTCTCTATCGTAACATACTCATTTGGGTCAAATTAGTACATTTTCTTTTCATCCATATTCTTATTTCTTAATCTGATTTCAGAAATGATGAGCAACAACGAAGAACTTCACAGTCATTCTAGTACCACCACAATTGCGGCAACTACTCCTACAATAGTAGTTTCTCCTAAAGTAGCACATTCGCTTACTCCTGGAGGAACAAAAGAATGGCTTCCAATATGCTCCAATGAGTTGAAACCAACTATAGGGATGAAGTTTAATAATCTTGAACAGGGCCTTGAATTTTATAAAAGATACGCATTTGCTGCTGGATTCAACATAAGAAAATTTACAACTAAAAGGCAAAGAAGAAGCAATGAATTGAAAGCACAGTATATCTTATGCAATAAAAAAGGGTACAAAGAGAAAAGAAAGCCTATTGTTGAAAAAGATTTAAATAACAACGAAGGAGAAAGCAATGAAGAGAAAACTTCAATCAAAAGGAAGAGACTCGTTACTCGTGTTGGGTGCAAGGCACATATTATCTTAAAGCATTGTGATGATAACAGATTCATAGTGTCACAATTTCATGAGGGACATACTCATCCACTTTATACCCCTAGTTGCAATCTCTTCCAAAAAGAAGGAAGAAAAATGAGCAACAATTCTTTGCTCATTTATCAAATGAGCAAACAAGTTCTTGCTATTTTATCAAATGAGCAAACAATTATTTGCTCATTTATCAAATGAGCAAAAACTCTTTGCTCATTTATCAAATGAGCAAAAAATTCTTTGCTCATTTATCAAATGAGCAATAATCAATCTCAAAACTTGAGCTTGTATTCAATCTCAAAACTTAAATCTCAAAACTTAAATCTCTTCCTAGGAGCCTATGCTATGTCACAAGTCGTCAAGAAACTTACATTGATGAGCTCTCTGAATTAAGGGGCCAACTAGAATGGTTTGGCAATGTAACCCAGCTAGGATATATTCCATTTTTAGGTGTACATTAAGTTTTTCCTTAATAATTAGTTGTAGTTTTGTGATTTACATGCTATGGGGCTTGGGGAGTTATTTGATAGAGGTTTGGACAAGAGTTGATAGAATCTTACTGCAAATTACAATTATTATTTATGTTTGTGTTGGTATGTGTAATGTTGGGGCTTGGGGGACTATAATGTTGGTGTTGACTGTTGAGTATGATTGGCTCCAAAGAGTAATTTAATTTGACATTTGGAAGAGAATTCTATAATGCTTCATCTCAATGTGGGTGAATTTGACTTTTTCATGAATTTGACATTTGGTGAAGTTGCTATGTTTTTTTGAAGTGTTGCATGGTAGCAAATGGGTTCTTTTTGATGAATTTTGATCATATGATAAACCTATTAGCTCAATTGGTAGAGCACTATGCAAATGCATAGGAGATGTAGGTTCAATTCCTACATAGGTTATCTCTATAAACAAAATGAATTTAAAAAATAAATCAAATTCAACTAAATTATATGAGCAAAAAAATGGTTTGAAATGATTTATAACTATATAAACTTTGTTAAAATTAAACTCTCATACAAACTTGTGTCTCCACATTAGATAAATGAACCTACGTGGGATTCGAACCCACATCTTTTGTGCATTTGCACAATGCTCTACCCTTGAGCTAGTAGGCTAACGTATTTAAAACATTCAAACACTCACAAATGAGCATTAATTTGACAAAATAAGCAAGAATCATTTGCTCATTTGAATAATGAACATTAAATAGTTTGCTCATTTGACAAAGGAGCATTGAATTCTATGTTAAGCAAATTCAGTAAAATGGCATGAATCAGAACAATCAAAAATAACAAATCATCTTACAACAATGCAATTCGACAAACAATTGCCATCATTTCAAATAATTCTCACTCAAATGACATTCACAAATCGTCTGAATACTATGTTAACTAATCAAATTCGGTACAATGACAACTGACAAGGATCAAAACCATCACAAATAACAACTCAGCTCACATTAATGCCATTCAACAAACAATCCCCAACATCACAAAACAATATTTATAAATCATATGTAAGCTATAACAATCAAAAACAAGACAATCACAAAGTAACTTTAAGCATCATCAACATAAAACAACATACATTCAACACTCATAATAACAGATAAAACCTATTACATAAAAAGAAAATATTTAGTTGGTAATTTTATACAAATGAGCAAAAACATAGATACTCATTTGTCAAATGAGCAAAAACATAGATGCTCATTTGACAAATGAGAACACGTTACTTGCATAAAACTGCTTACTACTAGTGATTGAAACACAATTCATAGGTCTAACTAAACAAGGAGATGACAGTTAGGTCGAGCACTGAAGCTGCTAAAACAATGTATTACAAAGATTACTCATCATTTAGCAAATGAGCAAATAGTTAGTTGCTAATTTAACAAATGAGCAAAAACTTAGTTGCTCATTTGTCAAATGAGCAAACATTTCTTTGATCATTCATTAAATCAACAAAAATTTCTTTGCTTATTTGTGAAATGAGCAATCATTAGTTTGCTCATTTGTCAAATAAGCAAATAACTATTTGTTAAATAAGCAAACATTTCTTTTATCATTTTGGAAATGAGCAATCAAATTTTTGATCATTAGGGAAATAAGCAATCAATTTTTTGCTCATTTAGCAAATGAGCAAATAGTTAGTTGCTCATTTGTCAAATGAGCATATAATTAGTTACTCATTTGTCACATGAGCAAATACTTAGATGCTAATTTAACAAATGAGCAAAAACTTAGTTGCTCATTTGTCAAGTGAGCAAATAGTTAGTTGCTCATTTGTCAAATGAGCAACATTTCTTTAATCATTCAATAAATTAGCAAGTATTTCTTTGCTCATTTCATCCACATGAACAATCAAAAAGCATATGATATTCTTGTAATAAGCAGAGTATCATCCACATTCATTCAAAAATCTCAATAATAACACAATGGATTTATAGGAAGCCGACTCACATATTTGCAACATAAGTTCATGTAGATCTGAGGTTGTTTGTCCACTTGCCTCCATTAGCATATATTGGTAAATGCACATGGATATCTATCCTCTTGTATGGGATTTTAGCTGATTTGGACACATCCTCTTTCATGTTGGGAAATGTTGAGGATCCTCAAGGGAAAGAGGATGCTCAACAATCCTCATGTGGTGAAGGATTCACCACCTTGTCTTTTGTGCCAAGAGAATGTAACAAAACAACCTGAACTATGAGAACATTTCCCTATCATTTGACAAGTTACTAGCATAAACCTGCTCACTAGTGACTCAAACACATAGTTCATAGTTCTAACTAAACAACTCAGCTTACATTAATGCCATTCAACAAACAATCCGTATCATTTCAAATAATTCTCAATCAAAAAAAACATTTAGAAATCATATGTAAGCTATAACAATCACAAAGTAACATTTAGCATCATCAACATAAAACAGCATACATTCAACACTTATAATCAGAGAGAAAACCTAATGTGTAAATCAGTTGGTAATTTTATACAAATGAGCAAAAACATAGATACTCATTTGTCAAATGAGCAAAAGCATAGATGCTCATTTGACAAATGGGAACACGTTACTAGCATAAAACAGAATAGGAAGCATATCAGCAACACACTAAGGCTATTCAATCAGAAGTTTTGTAGCACGTTTGGACCAGCAGTTAATCATTTCTTGCAAATTCATTTTGCACACAGAAACAACAGCCAGCAGTAGAAAGCATTGCTGCTCACATCTATAGATGCGCTTTTAACACAAGACAACAACCAGCAGCTACGCACCAATATATAAAATGGCATGAATAAATCAGCAAAATGGCATGAATCAAAAAATGCAATTGATGAAGATTGATGAAGATAAAACGAAAATAAACAGTAAAATTAAACTCACATTGATGAAGATTAAACAGTAAGATTGAAGATTAAACGAAAATTGATGAAACAATAAGATTGAACTCTCATTGATAAAACGAAACAGTAATATTGAAGATCAAACGAAAAATGAAGAAGATTAAAAGGTAAGATTAAATTCACATTAACCTAAAAACGGAACAACAATTGACGAAGATTGAAGATGATAAAACGAAACAGTATGATTAAACAAAAATTGATGAAGATTAAACTCACATTAACCTAAAAAAACGAAACAGCAAATGAGGAAGATTGAAGATGATAAAACAAAACAGTATGATTAAACGAAAATTGATGAACATTAAAAAGTAAAATTAAACTCACATTAACCTAAAAATTAAACTCACATTAAGATTGAAGTTTGTTGAATTGATGAAGATTCACCAGAACAAAGAGAATCAACAGAATTGAGCGAAAATTGTGAAGAAGATTGAGCGTTGAAGATTGAGCAACCGAGTGAAACTATGACTGGTGTGCAGATTGAAGATTGAGCGAAACAATTGTGAAGATTGAGCAAACCCTTGTGACGAATGAGAGAAAATGAGCGAAACAGTTGTGAAGGAGAGGAACGAGAAAAGGAGAGGAGCGAGAATATTTCTGAAATTTTGCTCATTAAAATTTGTTTTATTTTATTTAATGGGTTATATTAAGACCGTTGGATGTAATTGATCCAACGGTTATAATGAGTCCTCACATATAATATGGTTCTCACATAAGGGATGTGGTCTCATATGATCCTATTTCTATATATATATATATATATATATATATATATATATATATATATATATATATATATATATATATATAATAATCAATGTAGTAATATTGCATTGTGAATAGGAAAATAATCAAAACAAATGAAAAGGGGTGGGAGGAGTACTTCAAAGGGCAGTTCTAATATTGTTAATGTGAAAATTAAATATTGATATGATATATAGAGTAGGTAAAGGAGAATAGTAGTTTAATAATAATAAGAAGAAAAGAAGAAAATTTAATAAGAAAATGCAATAATACATAAGGTCGTCCATTAAATAGGTGATAGATTGTTGTTGTTTGATTAAATAAAGTTTCAATTTAATTTGAAAATGCAAGAATACATAGAGTAAGTATAAATGCAAGAATACATAAAGTTTTGTACATTAAGCATATGAGGGTCTTGTTGAAAGGAGTGACATGACACTTGACATCACAAATGCTTGCTTATATGAATTGACACTTGGCACATATGGTTATATGAAGTGATACTTAGTATCACAGAAATGCTTGTATGAAGTGACATTTAAAATAAATGCTTTTATAAAGCGATAAATGACACAAATGCTTATGGAAGTGACATTTGGAACAAATGTTACTATAAAGTGACAAATTGCACAAATAGTTATGAATTGATGAAGTATATATATTGTATGATGATTGAAATAATGATACCTATATCTACAATAGTCAATATGATAAGATGAATTAGCAATTAGGACCTTTTTTTGAATAATTAGCAATTAGGACTTAGGATTACTAGTTTTGAAATTATAAAAAGCTAAAAGGAAAAAAATACAAATTATATTATGATAATTAAGTTTTGTCCTAGGTGGAATATTGCATTTTCCAGATAAGGTCTTAGGATCGACTTCAAGGTTTAACCTAATTGTTGTTTTTCCTCAATTGTAATACATATAGAATAGAAAAAAATAAAAAAGTAAATTGAAATATCATCTAACTTTTTGCTTAGAAAACCAACGACAATATCAGTAATATACTATTTGCCCCATCACATTTGCATCATTTTTTTTTCTAAGTTGTCAAAATTATTTTGCCACATTTTTTGGATTGGACCCCACTTTGGCTTTTGTGCTCGTAAGTGATGTGATACTCCAGATTGAGATTTAAAAGGATTGATAGACTATTCATATCAACAAGGTGCATCTTCTTTTCATGGGAGCTCATTTGCTAAGAACTCCACAGTTAAGCGTGCTTGGTGGGGAGCAATCTTAGGATGAGTGACCTCCTGGGAAGTTTTCCTGGGTGCGCACGAGTGAGGTCAAAGTGCGCTGAAAAGATTTGTGTTGGTCTGTGGGGCTAGTCTACAGTCTCCATGAGTAGTCACCAGTAGTCCATTGGGCCGGGGTGTTACAAGTGAAGACACTGACATTTTAAAAATCAACTATGCAAATATGTTTTGTTCTTACTAAACCAACTTTGTTCCCAAACTTCTTTAAATACTCCCTCCATTTCCGAATGTTCTTCCCGTTTAGAATATTCTCTTTTGGAGAGAGGAATTTGATTAAGATTTTTAAGACATATATCGATGATAAAATATATCCATGTGAGATCTCGTTAGATTCGTCTTAATGTATTCTTTTTTATTATGTATTTTTTATAATTTTTTATAATGCGTATTTAGAGTTATTAAGGCTCAAAATTTAATTTGAAAACTGTGCAAAAAGTAAATGTGAAGAACATTTGAAAACGGAGGGAGTATAAGTGTATTTAATAATTAAATTTTTCTGATAAATGTTGAATATATATATATATATATATATATATATATATATATATATATATATATATATATATAAAAGCATATTTAAATGTGTGATTTTTTTTTATAAATTGCAATTTAAATTTGTTTATGATCAATTAATCAATATATTCTTATTCTTAATTAATTGACTATTGTTCTTGATCAATTGTTTCTTGCTTAATTGCATTTATCATGAGTTTTTAAAATATATTGTAAATGTGATTTTGATTAATTGATTATTTAAGTTATGTTGTTGGTTACATGAATTTTGTAAATTTGTAATTTAAGCTACGAATAAATTCTGAAATAATTTGATTTTTTAATATATTGCTTTAAATAAATAATTGTTGATTAATGATATTTTATATTGGTAAATATGTAGATTTCATCAAAGTGTCATCCATGAAAATATACTTCACAAGAACCATCATTTTTCTAACTATAAGAAGTGTGACACAATATTTCCGAAAGAGATGATGGTTAATCAATTGTAATGGCATTGGCATTGCAGTCTAGAGAAATTGATAGTAGTTATAAAATACATTTGATTACATCACTTGATTGTATAAGACATTTTTTTATACTAGGGGTTATCGTTTTGTTGTCATAATAAAATTTAAGATTCTTCAAATAAAGGACATTTTCGTTAACTTTTACAATTTATGTCAGATCACAATGAAGATATATGAAAGGTTGTTTTGAGCTCTTGAAAATAAACAAACGATATCTCTTATGATTTAAAAGGATCTTGTCAAAGTTGCTGCATAACAAACAAAAAATGTTATCATTGAAGAACTTAATAATAAAGTCTATGGTATTTTGGTTGACGGGACACTTAATATATCTAAGAAAGAAGAAATGATAATCGTTTTAGGTTTTGTTGATAATGAAGGGAAGATTAAAGCATGATTTAATTAAAGTGGGTATTAATCTTCTTCTTACGGAGTACAGGTTGAGTATCTCAAGGGGTTAAGGGTACCATGGAGAAAGTAATATGCAAAGTGAAATTTATTGCTTTAATTACTTAATCATGACTCATGAGAGAAAATAGTTCGGTCTACTATATTAACTGTTTTGCTAATAAACTTCAAACTACCCTTATTGTTGTTGTAAAAAATCACACTGAGATTGCTTGTTTCTTTAAGTGGATGGATATGCTTGTTAATGTTGTTGGAGAATCTAACAAGTATCAAGTTATGATGAAAGGAAAAAAAGCAGGGAAAATTTTTGAATGGCTGAAAATGAGTGTGATAAAAAGTGGTAAGGATTTAAACTAAGAAAGTACTCTTCGGAGCTGCCACCCAAAATGAGGATCTTATATTCTTGTGAATTTGACCATTATGTTTGATGGTGTGATTGATGTGTTTGATTTTCTTGCACGAGATGGTTGAGAAATAGAACAAAAAGAATAATCATTAATTTTGTCAAGAACTGTATAAACTTTTGATATTATTTTTTTACTTAAATTGATATATCTTAATATTGTTAAACTTGTCAAATTTTGTTAAGAAGACTTACAAAAATTAAGAGAAGAAGGGGTGGGATTCCCTATGAAGGATATGAAGATGCTAATTTTATTATTGGGAAATAAATTTGCAAGATTCTTCAAATTATAAGCTTTCACGGTTATACCATATGTTGAGTTGTTCGTGCATGTTGTAGACATATTACATCAAAAGCTGAACAATTGTTGTTCAGCTTTTGATGTAATATGTCTACAACATGCACGAACAACTCAACATTTTGATTAATTTCACGATAATTATCTTAACAAGTTAGTAAAATAACGTTAAAAAAAACAAGTTAGTAAAGTTGGATAACTTAGAATTCTAGTGAGATTTTGACAAACAAAGTGAGTTGGAAGAATTTTTAAAGAGCAAAGCCACAAACATGAAAATTAAAATTGAAGATACTAATTACACAATAAAAAATGTGGTGACGCCGGTTTTACTTGCTGCACAAGTGTTATACACAAAATCTAAGAAATGAGTGTCTTTATATTAAAAAAATCATTATAAATTTATAGTAGTAACACTATAGAAATAAGTGGATTAATTGGTTTAAAGTTAAATTAAATGTAATACTATATTCATTTTTTACATAAATAAATAAAATAATGTGAAGTAACAAATATTTAAAACAGTTAAATATAAAAAGTGTAGCAAGCAGCGTTGTTCAGTTGGGCCACAAGTCAATTTCGAGTTAGCTGATTCGTGTTGGTTTTAAATCGGATTTTGTGTCCATATTAATTAATACTCCTTTCGGTTTATAATTATTGTTCCATTTG
Source organism: Amaranthus cruentus (assembly GCA_019425755.1). Taxonomy (NCBI): domain Eukaryota; kingdom Viridiplantae; phylum Streptophyta; class Magnoliopsida; order Caryophyllales; family Amaranthaceae; genus Amaranthus; species Amaranthus cruentus. The sequence goes on from CM033460.1 coordinate 10,891,740, forward strand.
GTTGGACACAAATATTAAGAGTGAGATGGAGTCCACAAAAAAAGTGATAATTGAGATATTTTAATCGATTAAATGAATTGTAAATGTGGTAGTTGGGGTATTGTAACTAGTAAAGTTGGGGTATTTTGGTCATTACTTGTTTGAATATGAGATATTTAGGTAAAAAAATCATGACTAAAAATAGAAATGAGACATTTGAGATGAACTTATCCAATAAGAAAATTGGACAATAGTTGTGAATTGGGGGAATATATGATTTAAAATCCATTTTAAAATTGGGTTCGATTTCAAGATTCTATAAATATCGAGTCATCAAATCTAATCTATATTAAATAGCCCTAGTAAGCAAGTATAGAAAGGTGTACCTTGGAGAGCAGGTGCTCTCTTGAAAGACTGTTTTTTGTAAAGACGACTAATATATTTATATTTAGAGTTATAATAATATATATTTACAATTAATTTGAGCTTTTAAGAACCGTCTTTACAAAAACACGTCTTTCCAAAAACACGGTTTGAAGTAAGAATTTGTGCTCCAACTAAGTAACTACTACTCCGACTTGCAAGTTGCAAACGGATCTCTCAAGCGAAATCTTCTAGAATAAACAGAGAAAGAGAGAAAAAGGTGGGAGTCGAGAAAACAGCGAAGAGATTGCAAATATTGTGAATTCGGCGGCAACAGAATTTACTTGCCTTCTCTTCTCTTCAAAGTTCAATCCTTTTCGTCCTGGTTACTACTTTTCCCCTTTCATCTGTCTTTGATTCTTCTTATTTGATTCACAATTCATATAATCAATTAACTCCAATTGAATAAATATTAGAAATTAATAGCATTAGAAATCAATTTATACGTTTTTATTTTTTGGGTTTTTCATTTTGCGCAATTGTTTTTAATACCCATAATTTTGTTTTTTCAGAAAGGGATCGATTTTCAAGAGATATGGCATCTTCAGAGCAGGCTCCTCAATCTGCCCAGGTTTTTTTTAATTTTATTTGGGGTTTCTATGCTGTAATATTTAAAATTTTTTGATTTTTTTTTGTCAAATTTGCTTAGTTTTTGATTTTTAGGGTTTTTGTTGGGGAAGGGATATTTTGATTTGTGGGTATTATTTTTATTGATGAAAGTAAATCGTGTGAATGGTTGTTTGATATGATTGAAGTTCGCCATCTAAGGGTAATCAGGGCCGTCTCAAAGATTTTGGAGGCCTTTGCTAATTATAAAGATTATTCCGAAAACTATATATGAAAAGTACAACCATGGATTATCATCCGATTGGAAAAAACACTAAATATATCTAAGCAAAAGTATAAAACATAATAAGTGTAATGCATAAAGCTTTAAAAATTTAAAATGTTTGAACTATAAAATTCTACTCTTTCTATCTAATTTTGGATAGCACATAAGGATTTGGACTTACTTCTTTGATTTTATGAGTTTCAATGAGGTTTGGATAGCGGGCGAAACTTAGTTGGGGCGGGTAGGGGCTTCGCCCCTCCGAGATTTTCGGTAAATTTTTTTTAATACATAATCGCCATTTTAAATTTTTACAAATTTTAGGCCAACAAATAAAAGCAACACAACTAAAGGAAGATAATGAATAACCGAAAAAGGAAAAAAAATAAGAAAGCGATTAGGACAAATGGACAAAATCAAAAATTAAGCTTATTATCCACAATTGAATGATAAAGGTCTATTTTATATTTTTAATTGAATTTTTTTCTTTGATTCAAAATTTACATACTAATTTATTTTGTATTGTTTGGCTATATATTAGTTGGATTTAATTTTTTTATCAACTCCGCCCCTCCTACAATTTTATTCAAGTTTCACCACTAGATGTACTGAATTATTAATATTTAGTGAAATCAATAATGTAAATATAATAAAGTAGGGTTGGATGAACTAAATCTTGTTGGCTTTTGAGGGTGTAATGGTAAAAAGTGTTCATAATAAATGTAAACGATTAAATTGGAACAATTCAAACAAATTGTAATTATTTTAGGATGGAAAAAAATACCATCATTTAGTGTAGTGTATATACTTTGAGTTTCAAAATTAAATTGGACGCACAAAATATTGTTTGGTACAACAAATGAAATCACTATATAGCTTTATAAAGGAAATCGACTTGAAAAGTTTGCAGCAATGAAATAATCTTAATTTGTACTAATAGAAATGATTGCTTATGAAAGGTGTATAACAATGAAGTTTGGAAAATATTTGAACACTAAACATCAAAAGATAATTTACCACTTTGACATGTACTAGTAAGTAGTAAGTATTGATACAATAAAAAATATAATACATATTTTAATTTAGGCTCCAAAACATTTGGTGGTTGTGGTGTACATCTTCCACCGCCGTCACGGTCGTGAGATGGCTTTTGCGGTCAATGCTAGCGGTTTTGGAGCCTATATTTCGGCAATCATAAGCTATACTGGTGAGGCAATGTAATGTTAAATTGAAGTTTTGAAGGAATTGCAAAATTTGATTATATAGAAATATCAAGTTTAAACATTGGACATTATTGAAACATTTGGATTGTTCAGGATTTTTTGTTTCTTTGAAGCCTATGTTCAATTTGGTTGGGCTTGGTTAGATATTTGGAATATTAATGTGCTTGCTTCTTTGACATGTAAGAGTTCGATGGATTTTTTGTTTCTTTGAAGCCTATGTTTAATTTTGATTTTAGTGGGCTTACTATTCAATTTCTCATTAGTTTTATAGTGATTTATTAAGTGACTTTGAGAAGCATATGACTCATTGCAAATAGTCACCTGCTTTCTTATTGAAATTGTTTCAATAATTATTACAAAATTGATTGAACAGGAAGTCATGCTGGAGTTCCGTGCTGGTAAAATGTCTTTTGAGGGGAAACGAGTCACCCCAGACACCCGTAAAGGCCTAGTAAGGATAGCACGGGTATGTTAAATTATCAAATCTGATATTTAATTTATACTTCTATGTAGCTGAAAATTTGTAGGTATCTTACTTACGATTTTGAATTAAGATGTTCAATGTTACTGCCACATGATATCTAATGTACCCTTGTTTACTTAGGGCGAGGAGGGCTTGGTCCATTTTCAGTGGCTTGATCGGGTACAAAATGTGATTGAAGATGTATCCTTATTCCTTTTGTTATATTTTGTTTATCACATGTTTTATACTGTTTCCCGATTTTAATATGGCTGGTAGACTGCATTCCCTTAAAACTTATGAGAAGTGTCAACTTGTCATCACTGTTCTTAATCATACTAGATTGCTAAGCTTTAGGATTTTGTTGGTGAACTTTATTGATTTATTTGACTGATTGGTATTGTTGATTAAATTTTTTTTAAGAATTGTGGAATTGACTGACCAGAATTGCAAGGAAAAGTAAATGTAAGCAAGACCTTTGTATTGAAAGCATTGTGCCATGGCATAATGTTTGATCATTTTTACTTGTCTTTGCAAATTAGTAGAGAATTGACGTCCACACCTTAGGGATTGGAGGTCATGCTTTGGTCATTAATGCTTTGAATCCCTTTTTTGTATTATGAGAGAATGCCTTTATGCTTCTTTACTTGCAACATGGGGGAGACAAAGAATGAAGATTAAATAAAGGTCCACATGATAAAGTGGGAGATATAGGAAATGACGAGACAAAAAGGGAAGTTTTGCAAGGAGAAAATAGGGGGGAAGTATACAATTATAAGGATAAAGGAAGAGAGGACATCTTTTGTCTCATCCTATATCTCCTCTCAAAAATCGCACTCTTATAAGTATTAGTTAGTTAGGCAGTGATTGTTGATGAATATGGTCTTAGAAATTAGAATGAGAGTTATTTATCATTTTCCGAATTTTTGATCCATATGATGTATATAGAACGTTAGTTTGTAACTAGTGGAAGATGGAAATATTAATGTGTAATTCATTGGATATAAGGGTATTATGGGTATTCTATTATGATTCGTTAGTTAGAGAAATTAGTATAAATATAGAATGTGGAAGTAGAGAAAAATCAGAAAATTGTACTAGATTCTTAAGGTGAGTTTTTATACTCATGTTTCAGAAGAGTGCAAGCCTCTCAAATGCTTGTGTTGCTATCAATCTATTTTACTTAAGTATTACAAATACATATCCATTTTGTATATGATCCTTGTTTTTCAGGATCCATACAATGGATAAAATTCATGAGTTTTGCAATGATTTACAACGTACTATGTCGTGTTTGCACACATGAATAAGTTTTTAAATATTGCTAATAGATATTCATGTTTTATACCGGTGGTTATTTACATGATGTAGTGTTTATTTACATGTTGTTCTTATGTCCCATAGTTTTAATTTTTTAGTTGCATCGGGTGTTTTTACGTGTTTTTGTGCGCTTTTTCTCTCGTTCCTTGTCATTGCTGTTATGTGTGTGTTGATCCTTAATTCAGCCCAGGACCAAATTGTTTTTCCAGATGAGGCAATTTTTGAGAAGGTATGTTTTGTTTTGTTATGGAATTTGACTGTTAAATTTTGGTTTTCAAGCCATATTCTCAACATGCAGGTTGAGCAAGCATCTGGAAGGGTCTACATATTAAAGTTCAATACAGATGATAGGAAGTTCTTTTTCTGGATGCAAGTAAGTTCTACTATTCTTAATGTGGATGCCTGAGGTAGAATATGCAATTTCATCTTTTTTTTTTTGATATACAACTTGTTTTGATTGAACTTTTTTCAGGAGCCAAAAGCACAGGATGATCAACAGTTATGTCGCTCAGTAAACTATCACCTAAATCAGCCGTTAGGTACCACTTACTACCAAATCTTTTATGATATGTAGCAATATTTGTGTTCCCTTTTTATGTAACATTTTTTCTTGTCGGGTCGCTTGTATATTTTTCAGTGTACACACACATATTTAGGGTTGTCAAACACATCAGGTTGGGTTGAGTTCATGTTGGGTCATACATAATTGTGTCATAAACTCCTTGACTAGAACGTGCCTTGTTTTGACTAGAACGTGCCTTGTTTGGTTAATCGGGTCGAAAATTATAACCCTAAACTTGTATCAAGTTTGATTTGAACTTGTTTAGCCTTATTTTTATCCGCTTAGATTGAAGTTGTTGGACCATCTAATTTGGGTCAACTTAACTGTAAAATGAATTATGAAGAGCTCATACTTATGCAAAAGTCTTAACTCAAACTAGAAAATCAGACTCAGTTGTTCATACTTAATTGTCTGTTGACTAACAAATTTAAATATAAAACTAATTGTTTATTTGGTAAGCCTTACAAATATAAAACCAAATACTTAGTTAATCCATACACAATTCTCAAGTCAAAAACTAAAAAAGAGCAACCTATGGAGTTGAATTTATTTGGATTGGCTAGGAATAGGGCTTGAACTTTGGCTCAAATAAGATGCAACATTTTTTTCAACCGTTATCTTCATTATCTTCCCACAAAGCTCATCCAATTGAGTTCCATTTTTGGTTTATTAACTGACAAAAACCCATTAAATATATTTCAGTGGACAACTTCAGATTGAAATTGAAAATATTCTTGAATTTTACACATTGAACAAAATAAACAGCCAGATTTTTAGCGTATTAAGTTAGTAAACACAGTCTTATTTCCAAATCCAAATTCAAATAGATCTACACAACATAAGTGTTTTAACCTTTATCATACCGCCGATTCTTTTTTTGAGTAAAAAATCTAATGAATATTAGCTCTAAAACTCTCTATTTAGGTGCTTTAATTATAAAATTTGAACTTTGAATTTTTATTTAAACTTTTCAACTTTAGGGGTATCTTATTTTAAAACATATAATCGATTGAAGATCACTATAAGAGGCAAAAACGAATACATGGCATCATTTTATTGGTACATGTATATTTTTCTTTTAAAATTATTCTAAAAATTAGGGTTTTTAAATAATACTTCTTTTTCAAAGTTGATTTTTTTAGAATAAGATGCCTCCAAATTTGAGATTTTTAAATAATATCTCAATGTTGGGAAATTTTAAATTACAACAGCCAAAGTTGGGATTTCAATAATTAATTTTCCCAAAATCTAAACCCAAACCCTTTTTATATAGGAATAAATTGAGCATCATAATGCATATTTCTTATGTAATATTGTTGTCTATCTCGACGCTTGCAGCTTCTCTTCAAGTAATAAAATTGTTCATTGTAAGAAAACTAGACAAAAAGTATCATCTCTTATTTTTAAATTTAACAAGGAAAGGAAAAGAGATTTTGTCTTGTTTTCGAACATAGATAAAAAGAGGAAAATATGGATTAGTTTGGAGTCGTAAAAGTAAGTTGGCTTCACTCTTGGTGCCTTCACTAGTAGCTTACTTTTTTCTTATTCCCCTTATATTGTCATTTTTCTTGTGGATATTTCTTCTAGATCCTTTATCTTATGTGTGTATATATAATATATATATATATATATATATATATATATATATATATATATATATATTAATCTTTTTGGCTTTTTCCTGTTTATTTTCTCTTAATTTTTCTTTTCTAGATTAAGGTATAGTTCTTTTTGCTTTTGTTTTCTTCTAGTTTTCCTCTTTATTTTTTCTTTCTTTTGACAAAATTTCTTAGAAATGGGTTTACATACCTTCTTGTGCCATTTGATATTGTGCCTTAGTGCAATAATTATGAATATTTTAGACCTTTCATGCAACAATAACATGAATCTCTTGCTATTTAAAGTACTCAATATGCTTTAAAATTATTTTGTATGCCTTCAGAAAAAATGTGCCTCATTACAGTCCACGTTTTCTTGCTCTGCGCATAGGCTCCACATGGTGTTCCACGCGCTTTTTATAACTTAGAACATAATTATGGTTCAAATAATTGCTTTGATTTTTTCAAGTACTCCTTATGTCCTTTATAGTTTGCATCTCTTGATAAATATGAAAATATATGAATTTGTAATTGGTGAATAAGACTAATAACAATTAGGTGGAAGAAATAACTGGATGAGATTAAAAGAGAGAATGAATTTCTGAATGAGATTAAAAGGGAATTAGAGGATTATTGACAAAAACAGAAAATGATGCGAAGTAAGTGGGGCAACCTTTAATAGAAATTGGGGTGCAAGTTATAAGGTGTAAGGAGGAAATCTTTGTCATTTGAGCGTTCCATTTAAATATAATTACATTTTAGGTTGATTGTCTATTTTAATGGCATACACCCCAGGGCAATATATATCCTCTCATATTGAGTGGGAGATGGGTTGATCCAAGACTTGAAAGCCCATTGAAGTTCCACGATTTGGACACTTAATATAATGACATTTTAGATAAATTGTCCATTTTAATGACAATTTTAAGCAGACATGAATTTGTTCAATATGACGGTTGTGAGTGCCACATCATCAGTATTTATCGCCACTAGCAGCCAGCAGGTCAAATTGTTCACCCTCACTTACAGAAGGGTGCAATTACAGTTCATAGTATTATAAGTTAACTATGAGTTTGGATTCATTCTAAGCGTACTAGGAATTCCTGTAGACTTTGGAACTAGTTACCCATTTATGTTGTTGTGAACAACCAAAAATCTCACAAGAGGTCACTGATCCAGAAGTTTATTGGCTGTGGCAGAACACATTTTAATTTTAAACTGCATCATACAAATATACAGCAAAATTAATAGCAGTTTGGGCAAGACTCTTATCTCAACTTCGGTCTTAAAGGGAGCTGTGTCCTATTGTGGTTCAATTCATTAATGAATTGAGCCTTTCTCTACACCTTTCTAGGTTATATAACTATTATGAAGACCTAAGTCCCAACAGCCGACTATAGTTGGCAAATGCAAAAGCCTTTTGAGGCATTGAAATATGAATATTCTTAGTAAGACATTAAGACTTGGTGATTGATAATATATTTTAAATGCATGGTTTTTCTACCAAAAACTGTGTAGCCATTGTGAAAAAAAAATAATAACTAGGTGTTTGGCATGTTGCCACTTTTAGACTTTAGTTCGAGGAGAAGAAGCAAGGGGACTTTTATTTGAAGCTTTCCAAGTTCTTAACATCTTTATACATTGGATGTTTCTGCTGTTCGATTTCTGAATGCTTAGTATGGTTCTTGACACGAGAAATCACTCAACTTCTATTTCCTTTTGTCAACCAAGAATCTGATAGAGGCTAAGAGGGGTTTAGCTTCCTTGTTTGGTTGTACTGATTTGAAATACCAAGATTAAATCAAAGTGTCAATAAAAATAAAGAAATAGTCGTGTGTATGGAAAGGTTTAACAACTTTGTCTCTGCTATCGCAGGATTACATGAAAGAGAGTTTATCACATCTTTCGAGCTAGTTGCCAAAAATATTACTTCTTTTCGTTATGGATTAGTCGTTAGTTTCCTAAATTTAGTTTTATTAGAGGCTATGACGCTATGTGGTATCATTAGCTTTTCTACATTTAAGTTTTCTCTGATATCATTAATTACCTACATTTAATCTTGAGATATCCAGTTGCTGCTGGCCCAGGCCATCCTATTGATTACTTGCATTAGAATTTTATCTTTGTTGAGATTAACTGTTGAAAACCAAGGTTAGTATGCTGCGTAAAATCAGCTTCTTTTTTTTGCTAAGTAGAATTTGTTGCCGAAGAGGATTCTGGAGCAACTCTATCCGTTCAGGTCGAGGATACTCTTGAAGACGATATTTCATCTAGGTAAATATGATTCATGAGAACATTGCGAGTATATTGTATTTGGAATTTGTGTTTTATAATTGAATAGAAGTAAGTTTTTCAACCATTGGATTGAAGAGATGATATCACCTTCCGGCCCCCATCCCATTAAAGAGATTAAAAAAACCGAAAAGGCCAAAAGATAAAGAGAGGAAGGGTTCATGCTTACTTCCATGTGATTTCATTGTGTATTTGAAAATTTTGGCATGACCAGTTCATAAAATGTTTTGATTCGTAATTACTTGAGTAACTTGACATTATTTTCTCAGAATTTATTTTGAGTTGCATACACAAATACTTTCTTTTTCTTAACAGTCTTGCCCTTGGTAATGCTACCATGAAATGAGATCAATGGTGTCAAAACAAGCAACATTGATCTGTTCAAGTTCATATGGTGGTTGTGTAGTGGCCTCTACTATTCAGTTCAAGCACTCCGAGTTTGGATATTATCACTCTGCTCATGATTTATATAATATTTGAGATTTGAGAAAATGGTTCAGTAGAGTGTAACATAATTCGCTACCCAATTCGCTTTTTAAATTCGCGATTCACTCTAATATGCCCGAGAATAGCCCTAAACCGACCATAATTCGCTTTTTTCGATTCACGATTCGCGAGGAGATTAACGAATAATGTGACAGTAGTTCAGATTAATGGTTATCATACCTACAATACTACGTATAAAATATTTTTTTTCTTTCCATGTTAGGCATCAAAATAATTTTTCCATATGACTGAAGTATCTTTGCTTACCTCAATGTTTTCCTTTGCGAAAAACTGCTTAAGAAATTTAATGTTATATAGATAAAAGGCTAAGGTTTTTCTCTATGATATTGTAGAGCTGGTAATTTGATTGGTTCTAGCATGGGAGCTGAAGTTGCAAGTGATGTGACCTCTGCACCTGGACCAGTAAAATTGGCAGATTTGCAAAGGATATTAAGTAATCTTCACTCTGCAGGTATTTCTTTCTGATAACGCTGTGTTTACCGTTAAAGCCTTGAATTTTCAAACTTACCCTCTGTTACCTTATCGTAGGTCCTGCAAGTGACTTGGAAGATCCTGATGGAGGTACTCAGCCTTTGACTCTTCTTTCATTAGGCCCATACAGCTGGCCGTTGTTACGATCAGTGTTATCTAATTCGTCTTTCGTGTTTGCAACTCAATGTGGGGAAAATCTCACCCGTAACTATAGGTGTTCATTCGGGTCTTCGGGTTGATTTCGGGTCAAGTGTTTCGGGTCGGTTCAAAATCGGGTCTTGTGTCCACATTGATTTTTATATGATTTTAAACTGACAATAAATTGCTTTTCTTAATCCACAAATTGCACGAGGTGTTAGCAAATCACGTAACACTAGTTAGGATGTCACAAGTATGAACTTGTCATTTGTCACTGCTTCTGAATGCTTTAAATTTTGTTCATTCATAATGTTGGTGGATGTCATGGGCTCGGTGGGGTTGATGCTTTGGCATTGTTTTGTTTTCATTCAATAGGAAGAGGTTTTTAGATTACTTGAAAAATACGGCGATACTAATTGATGTTGTAATCTTCAATCATTCTATCATCAACATGAGTGAAAAGATGTTTCAAATCGAAAGAATTTGGTGCAGTATGCTATATTAGGAATAAAGAATACGTTCATACTAATGTCAAGTTTATACGGTTATTGTGCTGTTACAGGTTTTGGTTTAGGGGATCTTTTAAAGCCCGACTTGGTACTACCTTTGCTGGAAGCTTTGCCGATTGAGGAACGCCTGGCTCCATTTTTGCCCGAGGTAAACTTAATCTCGCTTTTACGAACTTGCTTTTTATCTAGTGGGCATTGCTTTATTTCCTCAATGTTACAGGGTCAACAATCACTTCATGACTTGATAGACGTACTACAATGCCCTCCTTTCCGTCAACAAGTAGACGCTTTCACTTATGTAAGAGCATTTTTGTTTTTCATATGCATTCCCGTAACGGTTGCACCTTTTCCCTTAAATGTACAAGTATTATGTATAAAAGTTGCTTAATCACAAAATTCTTGATCGTAGGTTCTGAAAACCGGCCAAATAGATTTGGTGCAGTTCGGTATTGACCCGACTAAATGTAAGCAACCGTCTTCTCAATGTTCTATCGACAGTGGCTTGGTTCTGAAATCAATTCCAACGTATGTTCTTCTTGTGCATGCAGATAAGTTTACGGTTCTTTCTTTCTTGGAAGCACTCGAAGACTCCGTTGCCAAAAACTTAGAACCCGATGCATTGGGGCAAGGAGCTAATGATCCCATGGATGAAAGCCGATAATGGAAGAGTATATTAGGAGTTATTACAATGAGTTCGTGGTGTCAATGGCGGGTTAGATTTCGTTAACTTCGCGTCATTTATTCTAGGGAGACGAGGTGGTTTGGATTAGAATCAAGACTTGCAAGCGATTTATACAATCTCAAAATATTTGTAGTAGAATATTCGTTTTTGATTAGATGTTGAACATGTCGTTTTTGGGAATGTTGGTGGTTGAGGATGGTCGGTTTTATGTCCTTGATCGATTCAAGTTCGTGGTTGTGGCTGTTAAATGGTTTGATACTTGTTTTGAGGTTTATTCCTAGCCTTAAGAGGTCGATTGATTGATTGAATGAACAATTTTAATGTGGCGTATATTTCTACGCTATGTTTGAATACGAAATACGAATTCTAGAGGGAAAAGAAAAGGAGGGAAGAGAACAAATGAGAGAGAATTATAAGAAAAGTTCCCTCCTTTTTTAAGAGAAAAAGGAATGGAGAGGAAAAGAAAAATCATTTTCACTTTTAAATTTTTTTATTTTTGAGAGTTTCGGTCATAAAAAGTTAGAAGAATAAAATTCCGACCAATTCTTTCCTTTCAAATCTATTCTTCAATTTTTGTTATCCAAATAAATTAAATTGTATCTTTAAATTTATTTTTCTTTTTCTTTTCAAATTTTTCGATTCAAATAAAGGGCTAAAGTCGTGAACTATATTTATTTCAGCTAGTCTCTTGAGAAATCGTCTTTTCGAGAGATGTCTTTCAGGATTGCCTATATTTACTCTACATTTTCTCTAATGGGTCAACCCAATAAGAGATGATCACTCAAAGAGATCGTTTCTCACAAGATTTTGTGTATTTAAATTATATTTTGAATAACTCAATTGACAATATGCAGAACACCAATGAAGTCCATCATGTTTTTTCCAATACCAGTGGTAAATAAACTAGTAAAAATTTTTAATATTAACTTCCCGGTAAATACTCTGCTAATGTTTTATTAATAATTAATTCCCACTTAAAAATGTTGCTTTTGAAGTTGACTTTTTAGTTTTTGATATTTATTTCGTATTATAATATTTGTTATATATTTTTTAATTTTTTACATTACTTGCTTTAACTATATAAGAGTCTATATCGCTCTAATTTTATTTTTTGCTCTGCCCTTAATTTTCTTTTATTTATTCATTTAAAAGTCATCTTATTACTGAAGTTATTTAGTCTTTTCCCCCGTAATATTCTCTTTTGTTATTTCTTGTGCACAACCGAAATATAAACAAGAAATATAAAACGAAAGAAGTAAAGGAATATATTATATGCATGGAAATTAAAAATAGAAAAACTAAGAACTCGTTCAAAATTATGGACAAATAAACACTGTAAATTGCTTTTTTGGTTTCTATTTTTGCTTTTAAATTTTTCTATAAAATAACACAACTTTTTACATGAAAACACGCCTTATAGGTCAAATAAAATCATAATACAAATTATTAAAATATTAATTTTTTATTTTGAGTTCGTCTCACTCAAAGATAATCTCTCAAAATAGTTCCAAAAAAAAAAACCGAAAACAATAAACAATAACTAATGGGGACCTTAAGCATTTTGGGGACATAGATATGTAAATATGTAATGTTTGAGAAATCTCTATTTTTAGTGTTGTACTAATTCGGTGGTTGACATCACCACATTTATTGCAAAGCATGCCAGTTTTTTTCACTAAATTTATTTTAATTTAATATTTTTTATTAATATATATTATATATTTTCTAATGCTTTGATCACTATTTTTCTAATCAACTTTATTATTCAACTTTTTATAATTTCATGAACATGAATACATGATGAGAACATAAAATGATCAAATATAAATATATCCTCCATTCCTTAAAGAAGTTCTCACTTTTCATCGTGAGGTGTTTCAATTGTTGTTCCCATAAGAAATCTTTCCATTTATATTACAAATTTTGGACAAAAATAACCTCATCGATCCTCATTTTAATATTTTAATAATGATTATGGTCCCCACATATCTTCCACTAAATCTATTTTAACATTTTTATATTTATTATGGTCCCCACATGTTTCCCACTAACTTCATAAAAATATTTTTTAATTAGTTGTGGTCCTCATATTTTGTTCCACTAACTTTCTTTAAATACCTTTTTTAATATTTGTGGTCCCCACTTTTCCTCCATCAAATTTATTATTTAATAAAATAATATTTTCACCATCTAAAAGATTTCACTTTTCTCGATTTCTGTGAATATTTCCGATGAGAACATTAATAAGGAACGAAGGGAGTACTATTTTTATTTTAATCTACAAAATTTACTACTCCATCTTTCTTAAATCATAAAGACGGACAGACGGAGTAATAAAAAAAAACCCTAGGCCGAGTCACCGCCGTGATAACACCGTGTATTATCTTCCCAAGTACTTCTTCATTTCCTTTCATTACTTTTCCTCCAATATTTACAGAGAAAAACCCTAAACCTTAAACCTTAGCAAAGCAACAATGGCGGACGTCGTACAGCTGCGATTAGAGCGAATGCTCTCAGACCTAGACGACCTTGAGAAAAGAGGCCTTTTTACTCGCGCTGAAATTGGTGAAATTGTTAAACAAAGAAGGAAATTTGAGTATAGATTGCAGAGACCAAGTCCTTTAAAGCAAGATTTTTTAGAGTATATTGATTATGAGAAACATCTTGATAGGCTTCGTCTTCTAAGGAAGAAAGCTATATCTCGCGACCTTAAAGATAAAGGCAATAAGAAGGTGAAGAAGTCGCGTTCTGATGTTGCCGGTGTTCGATGGATTATTGAGCTTTATCGCATGGCTACCGCCCGCTTTAAGGGAGATCTTCAGCTATGGTTTCAATATCTGGATTTCCTGAAAGATAGGAAGAATGGCGGGATGAAAAGGGTAAATTTTCTAGCTTATTATTTATTTCTTATCTCTTCATTTATATTATTTTTAGATTTTTTTTTCTAATTTTTCTATGGCAATTATTTCTGTTTAATTAAAAAATTGGAAAGAATGCTGAACTGCAAATTGGGATTAGTTTTGTTCCCGGTGTTTTGAATTTATGTTTCTGCTTCTCTGTGCTCTTATCCAAATTCTGTATTGATGTACATTGGGCAGAAATAGTTATCTTATGCAGTGATAGTGTATAAACTAGCTTGGTGATTTTGGTGCAAATTTTCATGAAATGGTGGTGATAACTAATAAGAATGAGTTTTAGTGTAAATTTTCATAAGATGTATTATGTCATTTTCATGGTGATGTAAGTTCCATCCACAATCAAGTGTGTTTCTTCACTATTTCTTTTTACCGTCTAATATCACCTTTTAAATGACAATGGATGAAAATAGATTTTGAAAAGGAAAAAGTATGATCGGAGAAAGACAAGTATGATCATAAACCTCAGCAAGTGTTTTCTTAGCAAATTTAGCCTAAATTCTCATCACCAATTATTAAACGGGTTGTTAGGGTGGTATTGGGTGATTATGGTAATTGAAGAAAAACATTTGGTTAAGGATGAAGTTCTATTACATTTACAATAATATTAAGATGGTGTTTTCATGTAAAATTTCATATTTCACTGGATTTTGATTTTCGTTACTGTCCTTATGGCCGTTTATTAAATGTGCCATTGATAAATAATAGTTAAATGACGTATATACTCCTATGTTGTTCTTCTTAAAGTAAAGTTTAGAAAGTGAATTTTGGAAGTCAAAGGAATCATACTCCACTTTGTGCTATAGGTCTTGGCTAAAGTGATTAGGTTCCACCCCAAAGTTCCCGCGGTTTGGATCTATGCTGCTGCATGGGAATTTGACCATAACTTGAACGCAAAGGCTGCACATGTCCTCATGCAAATGGGATTAAGATCTTGCCCAACTTCTGAAGATATGTGGGTTGAATTTCTACGTATGGAACTTACTTGGCTTAATAAATTAAAAATACGTAAAGTTATTTTAGGGGAAGATAATGGGACTCTGGTTCGTGATAGTGAAGATGCTCAGGAAAAGCAGTGGCAAGATGATAATAATGATTTGTACATGTCCCTTGAAGATAAAAAAAGTGCTGATGATGATTTGGATATTCAAAAGGAAGAGTCAAGTAAGAAACATGATGTTTTCCGTGAACAAGGTTTTATGCTTTTCCAGAAAATATATGAAGGTGCTATTGATGCTATTCCATCTAGTTTCAGTCTGAGAAAGAAATTCCTAGAGATAGTGGGAGCTATGGACTTGTCACATTCAAAAGAAATGCAAGCTGAGATAATGGCTCATATGAGAAGAGATTTTTCAAAAGAACCGGAATATTGGACTTGGCTTGCTCACATGAAATTAAAAGATCCACAAACTGCTCCAGACATAAGTACAGAAAGTGGACGTTCCCAGGTGGATGAAGTCATAAAGGTATGGATTTTGATTTTTGACTCTGTTGTTCCTGACTGTCAGTATCTTTGTACTAAGAGAAGTACTTTTTTTTTTGAGTAGTTCTATGATATACAATTTTCTTTAGTCTGGTGAATACCTTTTTGGATGTGACCATTGTTTCCTGTTTCCCTCTAGAGTCTAGATTCTTCTATATGAACTTATACTTCACTCAAAGTGTCGTAAAATAACCCAAAATGTACTATAATTTGCCAGTTTTAATTTACAATTAGAACGAGATTAATGAGTTAGTTAACAATGAGGGGGGCATAGTTTTTTAATGTTGTGATATGTTTTTTTTTTTTCAATTTTACTGTATTTTGAGAGGAAAATGAATATATCAAATTACTGTATTTAAAGAGTGGGGATTGGTGAATTAGTTAACAAATATGGTGCACTTAAAATAACGAATTATATAGCACACATAGCACACGGAACAAAATGCATAAATATTTAAGCAATTCAGAGTTATGGGGAAAGCATTGATCCTAGGGAAACTTGAAGAAAAGAAAAGCGTAGATATTTTTATGGGATCGTTGCTTGTGGTTTAATAGGTCAAGTCATGTTTACTCTTTTTTACAATTTTTTCTCTTTGTAGTCGGCGTCGTTCCTGATAATTTTTGGGCCCTAGGCGAAAAATAAAAAAAAAACGCCCTTATATAAGTAAAATATAATTTCGGTCATTTTTTCTCCAACTATGTAGTTCAGTGGTCATGTGCTTAAAGAAACCTAATGTTGTAAGTTTGATACATGCTAGAAGCTACTTATGCAAATACTAATTTTAAATTATAAGGATTAACTCAATTTAGGCCTTTTTATGAGCTGGGCACTAGGCGATTGCACCTCAAAACTACCCTCAGGAACGACCTTGTTTGCAGTTCCTCTTCTGAAATTCATTATAGCGCATTAGCGCCTCACCAAGGCATTGCGGTACATATCATTACCTGGTCGAGCATCTATTTTACAAATTTTATTGAAGATGTAGTGTGTAGGTTTGTGATTTTTATGTTTTTTGAGAGCTAGTCCTACTCGATTTGGCATACCAACATTTAGGCATTATTGGTGATATTATTTTGCAACTGTTCCTTTAATGTTATGTGTACATGTAAAATAAAGGGTAAATTTCAATCAGTAAAGGGAGTAATATATTTTTAAGAAAAATATTTCAATGTGGAATTAAGTTGATGGCACAGTCATTTAATGCTTAAAAAAATCTTCGTGAGTATGCTTAATATAATACGGAGTATCTTAAAAGTTCATTAGCAATGTTATTGTGGTGGTCTTGTTAGTTGGATTGAACTCGTGGTTGTTCTTTTAATGTAACATTAATTAATTTTCCATCTTTCATTGACATATGTTCCAAGGGCCCTTGGGTCTGCTATTTCCTTCTTTCTAGAAATCTTGATGTTTATGGATTGCATAAATTAAAGTATTAGAAACATGAGAATTTGTATTGTAGAAAACTTCACATGTTTAGCACATCTGCCTCATCACTATGTAACAACATTTAGTACTTAAATTATTTAGTGGTTTCTTGAACTTCTAAATTTCACTGTTGTAACTATCTGGGTTTTGCTGCAATAGTGCAATGATTGTAATGCTTAGAACACTGGTGATGTGCTGATTTTTCTGAATTGCAATATTATGACTGTAAACGTGATTTTATATTTTGGAGCAGGTCTGGCTCAACACAATGTAATGATGTGATCCCATTGTGTTGTGCCGTGGTTTGCATTAAAATCAAAGTTTAGTTGTGCCATGGGCTTTGTTGCTGGCTACCTTTGGTACGCCAACACTAGTTTCTGTGAACTCCACAAAAATTTAAGTTATGTTGGGACTGCATCCACATGGAGTCTTTATTAGAGAGCAAGTCCTATAATTTATTATATCTTTCTACATTCAGGAGCATAAATAGTCAAATCAATCTGATACATGGGGACATCTTAGTATCTTACCCTACATTATTTATTCACTAAATGCTTTAAAAAGATATGCACTTTACCTATACAGTTGCAATTAGTGCACACAAAACTAAAAACACATTTTAGAAGATATATATGCTTTGTTTCCAACGTTTTTTTGGGCTGTGCATTTTAGATTTGCCCCCCTTTTGTGACCAACCTTTGGTGAGGTCTTAAGTCCTATGTCTTTCAGCTTCCCTGTTGTCTTTAGCAGTGAATCAAATTTGCCTAAATTATCCTCGTATAATATTTTGACTTTAGTTCAGCAGCTCTTGTAGTTTGTCTTTCAATTACAATTTGAAGATGACATTTATTGTTTCTCCATCTTAATGAAGTTGTTTTGTTTGTGACAATCAGATAAATTTATCAAATGCTGCATTGAAAAATCTGATTGCAGTAGTCCTTGCTATAACTCATTTGCTTAAATTAATCCCATTGCAGATTAACTTAAGATCCCTACTAGCACCTCTCCACAATACATGCTACCTTTATGGCATTACCAATAACTTCCAAAGCCGATTACTTTTCTTTTAGGCATGCATCTCTATTCTCACTCAAGTCATCTCTGACCTATACAATAAACACCATTCGAGTAAGAGGGGTATCAAATGTTGCCATTAAAGCCAAAGCTTTGTGTTGTAGAATTCAGTTTATTGATGTTTGGTGCTGATCATCAAGATAACTTCTACACTTTATTACCTAATGTTTGTGCTGATTCATTTTTAAGCTTCCTTTGTTTCATTTCATTCTGTGGTATTTATTCAAGGAGTCCCTTTTGCTGTTGGTTATCATTTGAAAATACCCTTTATCAACTTATGGGAATGACCAATGACTGCTAATTACTTTCATCTTCATTTGAACTATTGTTGACTATGAAAAAGTCAACACTAATATTTATCATTGATTTTCTTAGATTCTTTTGTATGCTGTTGGCTGCCATCAACCTTATATTTAAAAATACGAGACACTTTAAGGCACTAAGTGTCCCAGAGTATGTTAGACTGCTAGCCTTTGGCTGAGAGGCGTCTCAAAACCCATAAGATATAAATTTATAAGTCCAAAAAAAATAAAAAATAACAGAAATATAGAAAAAAAGTTTAAAAGAGAAGATTAAACATACCTGGTGGGTGGACGCATCAAATGAGTTGTGTCTGAGGCATAGTGCAAATGCAAGTTTTCAGAAAAAATGAACTAATATTTTCTGCATTAAAAGGTGTTAAAACCCGCATTTTGGCCCGTTCAATGAATATCTCTTATTTTCAGCCTTATTTGGCGTTACATCAACCACATCACATCCATTATTACATCACCACGTCTTCATCACGGTTGCGACCCTTGTCACTGTTTTGCAATATGCTTTGAGGCACTTGACTTAGGTGATCTCACTAAGAAACCAACTCATTTCCCGTCCAAGGCGGTTGCCTTAGGTGTGCCTAGGTGAGATTTTTAAAATTATGGTTTGGACACCACAGCTGCTCCTCACTAGCTGTTGGTGCCTCCCTGGTGCTCTTGTTGAATCATTTTTCCTATTAGTTTCATTTGTGTTATCATTTTTGGTGTTCTTTAAGTTTGTATAATTACATTTTCGCATTTCCAATTTTTTGTTTTCATTATTGGCTCATTTTAATCTAAATACCACTTTTTCCAGGTATATGAAGAAGCTTTACATTGCATGCCATCAGTCGCAATGTTTGACATTTACGTAAAGTTTTTGAGAGATGTCATTTGTCCAAAAGGAGAAGTTGGAGATTGTAAATATTATGATGCTTTTAAGGATTCAAGAGACTATACATTGCACCTGATCAAGGTCTATGAAAAGGCTGATTCCTTGGGTTGTCTTGATGAAGATCTTGCTTGTCAGTATGTAATGTTATACAAGAACATGGGTAATTATGATGAAGCACTGAAATTAGCAGAGAGTTTCTGTGAGGGAAAATATTCAAAATCGAGAAAGTTATGGGTTCTGAGGGTCACTGAACAAATGAAGCACACTACAGAGTCTGGTACTCCTTGTAAGGCTCAGCTTTCTTCTATCGTTGACCTGTTGAAAAGAATGATAAAAGAAGTAGCTGTCGCAGATGCGGAAGGCCTCTGGGTCATGGTACACATTTGGTTTTTTTGTCTACCTGTCATAATGTCATGTCAATGTGCAGCTTTGAATTTTGTATATGAGATATTTGTCTTCTTTCTAAAATCCACATGAGCTTATAGAAAGGTTTCCCGTATTTACATTTGTCACTGTATTCAACATCGTCTCGCATACTTCAACTTGAGTCTAGAACTACAATATTTGTGTAAACTCAATTGTAAAATAACCATGGTTATTGAGTAGGTCTGACGTCTTGTATGAGCTTAGTCTAAACAAAAATAGTGTGCACCAAATTAAATTTAAGGAGTGAGTTAGGAAGTGTGATTAAGTGGAATAAAGAATGATTATGAGCTTGTGAATGGAAGATTAAGGAAGGGTGCACAATATGCTTAGTATGGACCAAGTTCATATTAGACTTTTACATACTTATCACATGTTTCAACACATAAGTAGAAAATATATCGTTCTTTTACCGTTGCTCGAGTATAAGTCAATGAGGGTTTATTTGTTTACCATTTGTATCTGCTCTCGTGTGTATCTGTTGTTTTCTTGTCTTAGTTTTCTTGCTACTCTATACCTGTATTTTTTTAAATGTCTTTTATTGTCTGCTACTCTATAGTTGTATTTTTTTCTTAATGTCTTTTAATGTCTGTTGCAAGTTAGTGATTTGGTATCCATACTTTCTTATTGGCAAAGCTTTTAAAATGTGAAACATAGCTTATATAGTAAGATCATCTTATCATTAAGTATGTTGCAGGCTTTTCAACTCTTTGCTGATAATCGAAAATACTTCAGACAATTGGTGGACCTTGCCATGGTTTCATTGACTAAAGATGGTGTCCTAGATGAAGGGTTTTCTCTCTCAGCTTATCTCATAAACTTTGTTTGGCAGAACAATGGAGTTCAACCAGCAAGAGATTTGTATAAGCGGTATGTTACTAAATATTGAATATATTAATGAGTAATTTTGGAGGAAATGGGATCGAGCAAGTTTGATGGACCCAATTTTTATTTTGTTTTTATGTTTGAGAGATGGGGATCAAAAGGATAAGAGATATAGAAAGATCAATTGCCTTTCCCTATTAGTAATACAAATACATACAAAAGGCATTTCTATGTGCTCCTTGTTTGTGTTCTTGTTGCTTTCCCTTGTTTCTCCTTTTATCTCCTCCCCTTCCCTTTTAAGGGGTGTTTGTTTTGGTTAATAACGTTTTTCTATATTACTGTTTTCTAGATAGTCTTGTTTTTTTGACATGAGATATACATCAGAAAGAGGGTGGAAAAGAGTTCTCCATTCCTTTGTAAATATTTTCCTCCAAATTGCAAGGATGAATGGATTTGGATGGAAAATGCAATTCCACTTAACTTCCTTTTTGTGGTCTTGATGCTTTCCGTTTTTTCTGCTTTGTAAATATTTTCCTCCGAAATTGGAAGGATGAATGATTTAGGAGATGGTTCGGGAAAATATTTCCTGGAAAACCATTTTTTCCATTATTTGTTTGGTTTCACTTGAGATAAATATGTGGAATTGTGGAGAAGCAGATTGTAAAAGAGTTTTCCATTCCTTTATAATTATTTTCCTCCAAACTGGAAGGGAACCAATTTTCCTCCACTCTTTTATTCCCCTTAAGATTAATAAGTTTCCTTCGAATTATATAATAGAAAATTAGTTTTCATTTGCCTTTTCAATCAGAAATTGTTTTCAGGGATTTATAATCCTTGGGAAATGTTTTTCTTCCCAAACACACCTTTAATGGCTAACCAATGTGTTGGATACTTGGATAGCAATGTTATGGGGAGCGAGGAGACCAGGATAGGGAAAGGAGAGGACCTTATATTTCTAAATCTTTTTGAACATTTTAAGGAATTGGTTTCTTGAGAGAAGGAAAATGCAATCCTTTATTATATTTTTTTTACCTAAAGGGATGATGTCCTTTTGACCTTTTCTCTTTATTCATATTCCCTCCAAATCTCCTTGATTTATACACATACGTTTTCCTTTTTTGGTAGTTCATGAAACAAGCTAGTGGCAGGGCAATCTGCCACCCTGTTGGAGTCTAAAGGCCTTTAGGGTGGGATACGGACGGATAAGCCCCCATAGTATGCCTAGTGGGGGAATTTGAACGAATAGCCTCTTAGTCAAAACTTAAACTACTTACCATTAAAGCAAAAGCAAAACTAGCTTGATAACCAAATTATAGAGATTGTTAAAAGAAGTAATTACTGAATTTTGTACTTTGGTTCTGCAGCATTCTTAATTTACCTAATCCGGGAGTAGCAGTATATAAACAATGCATTGAGCTGGAGGTCACATCTGGTGATGAAGGTCTTGTAAATGCCCGTAAGTTATTTGAATGTGCACTTGCAACTTACAAGGAGGACATCAGTCTGTGGCAAGAATATTATTCGATGGAGATAAAGGTTAGTTTCTTGCATAAGTGGAGCATCTGCCTTACATGTATTTAACTAGTATGTAAATCTGGTTGAGTTTAACTATCGCTCATGCAGATGGGTACATCAGAAACAGCTGGTGCTGTATATTGGCGGGCAAAAAAGACGCTTGGAGATGCCTTGGTCTTGGCTTCTTTGGTACAATAATATGGTTGTACATACTATTCGAAATTGATGATTCCTTTGCAAGTGAGAAATCAAGAATTCACACTGTAAGAGCTGGTCTGAAATTTTGTTGAGCATTGGTAGTTTAGAATTTACAATTTTTATAAATGAGTAACAAGGCTAATCATAAGTAATACAATTATACAAACATTCGAGCTAAATATTGCTTAGCCTTTTGTTTTCAGTGCGTTCAAGCTTAGCTAGAACCCGAATGTATTGCTTCACGATGTAGAACGAGCTCCTTGATGTCAAATGGTTCTGCTTAAGATTTTTCTTCTCGAAGGTCATTAATCTTGTTTCTTGTGTTTGTGATCGACTAGTTGTGCTTCATATGACGAGGCCAAGGCTAACTATACCTCGTGTTAGGGAAATATTCTTTTATTACAAACATGTTTCTTTAAATGGTGTTTGCACCAATTTTTTTGAAATATTTATAAATTATAATTGTAAAATTCGATATTTACGAGTTATAGTCACTATGAAATTGCAACAATTGAAACATATCATCGGATTTTGCTTATTGATGTTTGAAATGACCTACTAAATTGATTTTTTATCCTTCGACTCTTTGACTCAAATTCATCCTATAACTTTCTCATCTCCATTCTTTTGTCCAACTTTCATGTTTCAATAATGACAACTATATGCTTTTCATGCTCTCTTCTATCTCATCAAACCCTAATATTTTTACTCAATGAAATTCTATCTCTTCAAAATCCCTCTAGCTACTTGAAGTTTAAATGGATTTAGTTTTGGGAAAATATGCACTATACCATTTTTTTTCTTTCTAATTTGACAAAATTTGTAACAAGTACAGTTAGAAAACGAGATTGAGGTAACTAGGGAGAAGTTGTTGCATGTACGATAAAATTCAAATATTTAAGCTCTGTGATCAGAGTAATGGGGAGATTGATGAAGACGTCACTAATCGTATACAAGCGGGTTGGCTTAAGTGGCGAGCAGCAATCGGGGTGCTTTGTGATAAGAAATTCCCGAGGAGATTAAAAGGTAAATTTTAGCGTGTTGCAATTAGGCTGGCGTTGTTATATGGGACAAAATTTTGGCCCGTGAAGAAGGTTTTTGAGCAGAGGATGGAAGTAACAGAGATGCGTATGTTGAGGTGGATGTGTGGTAATATTATGATGGATAGGATAAGAAATCAAAAGTTCAGGGAGACGTTAAGGGTTGCACCTATCTCCGCAAAGATGCGGGATAATAGGTTGAGATGGTTTGGGCATGTGCAGAGAGAGACACATGACGCCCCGGTAAGAAGGATTGTGTGCATCATGGTGGAGGGCAAGAGAAGTCGAGGAAGACCTAGGAGAACGTGGGAGGACCAAATTAAGAGGGACATGCATGAACTCCACCTCTCCAGGGTTCCTGACCAGGGATAGGGGCAGTTGGCGGCGCCTTATACATGTCCTAGATAACTAGACTCGTCCCTTTTACTTTTCACTTGTATTGTTGTTTCCCTGTTTTTGCCGATGTTTACCTGTTTCGTGCTCTTATCTTTGTATATGTGCATATGTTCGATATTGTTTTTGTCAGCTGCAGGTTTCTCTCTCCATAAGATCTTTCACGAGCCGGGGGACTCTTTGATCGCACTCTCCTCTATGGGTATGAGTTGCCGGCGTTTTACCTCCCCAGACCCTGATCATAGTTTTCTATGAACGGGATACACTGGGTATGATGATGATGACAGTTAGAAAACGAGAGTAAATTTTTGAAAATTATTGTTCTTAATACTAATTTTTTTTATAACTTTTAGTCAACCACGTTAAACTTTTACTATTGTGCCTCCATTTCACTAACATCTTTTTATTTGTTTTTTCATACATGTTAATGCACTATTACAATCATTAATATTTATAATTGTATTTTATTGAAAATTATAACAAATTGTTATCAATATAACTTACATTGAAATGCTTCAAACAAGATTTTACTTGACAATGTCTTTAACTTATAAAGTAAATTAAAATATAAGTTTAGATTTGATCAATAAATATTGCTTTAAAAAACAAATGAGAAGATGTTAGTGAAATGAATGTTGTAATTTGTCCAAAAAATAAATTCAGTTGGCTATGACACCAATAACAAAGAATTAAAACAAACAAAAATAGAAAGGATTGAAATTTCATTTCAAAAATTAATCTAATAGAAAATCTAAATTAAGATTATATGACATTCAACTATTGAGATTATTTAGAAAATTGTACACCTTTCTCCCATGTATGTGTAATTGTTTATCATCATGGATTCTATAACATATACACTATCATCTTTCTTTTTAATAGCTGCCCTTCTTTTTATGCGAGAGTTTTATGAGAAAAGTATAACTACTAAAAAGAATATCTCACACTCCCTTTAATTTTGTTTCTTCCTTTAAGCTTCAATTGGGGGCAAGAGACTAGAAAGAGACTAGGAGAAGAAGAAACTAGGTGAGCTCAACTCTTAAGTGAGTTTAGAATTGATCAATTCTTATAGTGATTGAATGGAGGGAAAGTTACTATGAAACTTCTGATAAATATGGTGTACTTCTTGGACTTCTTCCACTACTTATTCCTGAGCTTCTTGATGTGCTTTCACTTATTACATCCTGTGAAAACTGAACCCACAAATAATATGAGTTAAATTTATATGTGAATCAAATGAATTAAATTTGTGTAAATTTTCTTGTTTAAATAGAAGCAATGCTACAACACAAATTCTTGTAGGAGACCGTCTCACCGTGAGACAATCCTCATATTTGGGTTAAATAGCTCATAATAGGAACTTTTAGCTTATGGGCCTCTTGTTTTGAAGTCGTTTCACCGTGAAACGGTCTCATACAAGATGCGCCGATGCTATAAATGAACTACTCTAGAACACAAATTGACAATTGATGCTTAAAATAGGGTGGTTTAACATTTTATCATCCCAATGCGCTCCCACCTAGACTCTCATCTACGCAGCGTTTGGGAGTCAAATGTAGAGGTGTCCATTCAAGAGTGGATCTTGGGTATATCGCGGTTCGGATTAATTTCGGTTCTTTAATATATGTAAATATCTTGAGAGTCTAATTTGTCGAGTATATCCCAATTTTGGACAACTCTAGTCGGATGTATGCAACCTTTGTCTTGTATTGCTATTGATAGCAAATATCATCTGTGATTTAGCATAAAAACGAAGTGCACATGATGAATGATTCATTTTACTATAGTCCAAAAAACTATAGACTCGTGTTGATATGGTGGTTCTTGAGAAAAAAGTTTTGACATTTAATAAGCTGTATAAAACTTACTCTATTTGTGGTATACTGGTTTTGCCTGTACATGCTAGGATGAATAGGAGAAAGCATGAAGGTGGGTGTGTTGTCATCACCAAACTCTCTCAATCTATTGAGTTCTGGTAATATTTGTGTAAGATCTGGTCTATCTTTTCTTCTTAACTCAGCACATTTTAGAGCAAGTTTAGCAAATTCTAAGGCTTCTTCATAAGGCCAATCTTGTATTGAAGGATCCAACATATCTTCAAAGGTGCCCCTTTCAATTGCCCTTTGTACATGATGTGTTAAACCCATTGCTGGTTTGGCTGTAATCAACTGTAAATATAAGATGCCCAAGGAGTAAACATCGGATTTAGTCCCTAGCATTCCGCTTTGTTGATACTCCGGATCGATGTAACAAAATGTCCCGGCTGCTTGAGTCATTCGATATTGGGTTACAGTATCAGCCACAGATGGTGGTACGAGCCTTGCTAGTCCGACATCTGCAATTTTGCTCACGTAGTTTCGATCAAGTAAGATGTTTGCTGGTTTAAGGTCACGATGAACGAGTGGCTCGGGCTTTGTTTGGTGAAGAAACAATAAACTTGTTCCGATTTCTGCAGCAATACGAAATCTTAACTGCCATGGAAGTGGTGGAGCATTTCCTCTGTTGAAGAGGCAATCTTCTAAGCTTCCATTTGACATGTATTCATAGACCAAACAACCATATTCAGGGCATGCTCCTAAGAGGAGAACCATGTTTGGATGTCTTATACAACTTAGGATTTCAACCTACAAGAGATTGTGTTTGCAATAAAGAGTTTAGTAAAGAACACATTTTATGAGTTATAAAGAACACATTTTATGAGTTATAAACTATGTTACTTGGGCTCGGGTAATGATTTCGGATACTAGTACGTGTCCAAGCGTCGGATACCTTCAAATATTCAATTTACGCTTAAAATGAAGTGTCTAAGGCCATACCAATGTCCAAGCATCAACGATCGGACACGGGTATGTAAAGCAAAATGAAGAGTCTGAGTAACATAGTTTATGAATGTACTTGCATGTAATCAGCCAGTCTTCTGAGAGACGGTATCTCTGAGAGACGTCTCTCAGGTCCTGTTCATATAAGCTTAATGTCTACTTTTAGGTTACATTTCCTTTATGAGCCAAGCCAATTAGAGATGGTCTCTTAGAGAGACCGTCTCTCACAAAAATTTGTGTTAATGTAACTTATGTGTTGCCAGACGCACATAGGGCCTTAGGAGTGCCCTGATCCCACCATAAATTATATAATGGCCCCTTAGTTAAACTCCTAACCCGCCACTGTATTTAAGTAGCACTTAAGATAGTTTGTGACATTATACCTCTTGCTGAAACTGCGATTCTCCTTGTGCTGCATCGGGTCTAAGAACCTTAATGGCAACAAGAGTATGATCTAAAGTGCACTTATAAACAGGGCCATATCCTCCTTCACCGATCTTAAGTGCTGACGAGAAGTTATTTGTTGCAATTTCAATCTCTTCAATGGTATATCTTCTGTACCTGTTATCATTGTAATTCAAAGCTAGAAGAGCTCTCTTCTTGTCCTCAGCTTCACTGTTTGCTTTCCTTTCAGCATGGATTCTCTTTTGTGCTTCGAGTTCGGCTATCTTTTGTGCTGCTTCCGCTGCTTCAATGGCTGCTTTTGTTCTCGCTCGCTCTTGATCAGCTACTGCGCGTGCAGCTTCTTCGGATGAACGTGCCTGCTCTAACCTGTGATCCTCTTCTAACTTTGTTCTTTGAAGTTCACTTGCCTGTTGTTAGAAAGTATGTTACACAAAGTTTTGTTCTTGTTTAATTCGACCATTGGCTTAAAATAAACTTTCGGTTTCTGGGTGTATTGACTGATTTGCTAGCTGTTAAGCCAACTGTTATGGAGATGTTTGGTAAAATTAATTGATGGGTTTAGCTAATTAAGAGAAATTGGTTTGGAAGGGCAAAAATCGATGTAAAAACTACTTTGAGTAGTTTTTGGTTTTGGCTTGACATCTGTTTTCAACTAGCTTAAAGTTATTGTTATCAAACACCGTTTGACAAAAAAATAAGCCAAAAGTTAGGAAAAAAAATTCGTTTTCCGAGCACCCTTAAATGTATGTTTGATGGTAATTAATACTCCATCTATCCCTTTGAGTTCGTTGCTGATAGTAACACGTTATATTGTGAGGAAAATTGTCACCATTAGTAACAATCTCGAACAAAGACTAGATAATATGAGTAAAAAGTTGAAACCTTTTGCTTTGCAAGTATTGCTTCCTTGCAAGCTGCATTATACATCTCCATAGTTTGCTTAAGTTCTTGTCTTAATCTTCTCATCTCAGTCTCAAAATCCTCCTATTCAAGACAAATTTCAATGTTAGATTATTCATTATCATCATATTCATTATATGTTGGCACATAAAAGCTATGATCTGGGACTTAGGAGGGTTGAATGACGACAGACCATACTCTTATCAAAAGAGATAAAGATGTTGCAACCAATGAAACCCTTAGCTCGAGAAATGGATGTTAGCTAGATTATCGTTCATATTTTACTTTAAGATTATAGCTAGGGATGAAATCTATGTACCGTATTAGAAGACGATGAGAACCCGCCATGAGTTGGACCTGAATAATCAACTAAAGCATTTTGGTCTATTGATCTTCTTTCGGGTGCTGAGCCAATACTTAAGCGATCTGAATCAGATGCACCGGACATTCGATATCCATGTCCATAATCCATTATATCCAACGAAGTACGTTCATATGATGGGCGATCAGCACTTATTCTTTCATTGTTTTGCCAACTCGAACCCACAAATGATATATCACTTTCGGGCATCCCAACATCGCCATACGCCCTTCCATTTGCTGCTCGTCCACGAGTAAATGGCGACCTATTTCCAAACGATTGAACTTCATGAATTTGCATAACGAAATCATATATCGTAAGCCAAACGAAGAACTATTATCGTTGCACAAACCTGATTGTATTTGTTTCCAATTCTTCATAAAACTTTTCTGGGTTGAATGGTAACCTTTCCCTATCTGTTGAATCAAACATGAACAATCATCCATTTTATAGTGATCTAACAAATTTATAGTTCTTCGATTAT
This sequence comes from Amaranthus cruentus, assembly GCA_019425755.1. Classification (NCBI taxonomy): domain Eukaryota; kingdom Viridiplantae; phylum Streptophyta; class Magnoliopsida; order Caryophyllales; family Amaranthaceae; genus Amaranthus; species Amaranthus cruentus. Next base: position 10,920,182 of record CM033460.1, read on the forward strand.
TCATATAATCTTACGTATACCCGCCAGCTGTTCAAAACAAGCTCGAGGGGCCGAAATTTACCCGACTTGGTAACCGAACCTGATTTGACCCGACTTCAAAAATGAATTACAATTATGCAAAAAACAATATGGCATAAAACTCGATTTTAAACCGACCCGAAACACCTAACCCAAAATGAACACCTATACAGTATATTGGGTAGTAAACTAACAACATATCAATCTCGACAAAAATGACCTATAATGAGCCTCACCCTAAAGGTCACTTACACACGAGACGAGCATGTATAATGGCGGATCTATCGACGTGTAATAGATAAAATCTCAAAGTAAAGATCGTGAATTATCAAATTTAACTCGGTCATTACTCATCAGAGTCCACATCGGTACACTTTGCTCGGCCAAGCAAAACAGTCGGAAATCAGAAAGCAGTATGCAGGGCAAGCCTAGATGCTTGTTTAGTTGTTTAGAACATGTAAGAAAGCGAATTACCTCTAGACGCACCAGCACCACTAGTACGAAACGATGGGGAATTGTTTGCACTTCGAACATTTGGAGAACTCGCTTTTGGGCTTCGATTAAGTATAGGGGCTGGCCGAGTGGCTGATCGAACAGATACCATTTTACCTTTCGATATTAGGTACACTGTACAGAAGTCAGGGCAACCCTTGATCAAATTTGTTGCAATATCTGGCCCCTTGAACCTTCTGTTTCATAGAGGGTAAGCTGCATTAGTCACTAAATATGTCGTTTTTCTCGCTTAATAAAGAATCACACGAGCATTGATATATACGAAAGTTAACTTGTTTGACCAACTTGCAGTAACTCTTATAGAGATGTTTTAAACACTTTTTTGGCTGTATGACCAGCCAAAAAGTCAAAAGTCAACCAAAAAGTCAACTAAAAATCATTTCACCGAACACACCCAATATGTAATGAAACTATCGCATATAGTTCATCCGACTAAACTAATCGACATCCACATTTATATCATTTGTTGCATTAGAATTGTACAATTACCTTAGTAATCCATTCTTTGTTGAAGGACTTACTACCATGACCTCAAGAGCATTTAAATTGCAATAATCAATCAAAGCTCTTGAAATATCATTGTCTTCCAATATAACCTCATGGCATTTTACCTAAGACATCATGAACAAGTTAACAAGTTTTAGACTAGTCGAATTCGACACGAAATTTGTATTATTTTATAATACTGTCTCTCGTTTCTTTTTAATAGCTACACTTCTTTCGGAAAACTCTATAAAATAAAAAAGTGTAGCTATTAAAAAAAAACGGAGAATAGTAGTAAAGTAGGGAAAGATCGGAAAAACTAACATCTTTACGACTGCAGAAGCATCGAAAAGGAAGGAAAATTTCTCGAGCTTGAGTTTCACCATAAGACTTAACAGATCTAGTAACATCTTCATTATTCACACTAGAGAACACAATTGAAGGTGAAGCTGTATGTATGTATTTGTATTGCAAAATCAACAACACAAAAAATGTATTAGTGTTATAGCAGCCAAAGAAAATACGTAAATTCTTGTATGAGACGGTCTGACTGTGCAGTTTGCCTTATACATGGTTTAAATGGTCTAATAATACAAATTACTCCCTTCGTTCCCTAATGAAGTTTTTAAAAGGAATGTTCACGAGAACTAAGAAAAATAGAATATTTTAGATAGTGGTACCTCCTATACATAGAGAATGAGACATTTGTTTTTTGACAATATTCAATTATTACTCTTACTTTGTAATTTATTCTTAATCTATAGATTAGAACATAGTCAAGTGAGATCTTGTTTGAGTCGTCTTAATGCAAAGATTATTAATATTCAGTTTTGATAATATTTCGTTATGTATAATAAGAGATATTAAGCATTGAATAGAGCGAAAAAAAAATGTCTCATTTTGAGTAATAAATTTGATTGGAGAAAAGTAGGGACTATAAGCATCAAAAAAATATTAAAAGAAAGTTGGTGGAAAAAATATGGGACCACAAGTAATAAAAAAAATAGTTTTATAAAGTTAGTGGGAAACATGTTAGAACTATAAAGAATATTAAAATGTTAAATTGAAGTTAGTGAAAGATTTGTGGGGTCCATAAGCGTTATAAAAATATTAAAGTGAGTATGAATAAGGTTATTTTTGTCCAAAATTTGTGACATAAATGGAAATATTCTTATGAGAACAATAAATGAAACACCAAAAATTGCAAATGGGAACTTCTTTAAGGAACAAAGAGAGTATTAGTTTATGACTTCTTGTATTGAGGTCGTTTCATCGAGAGACAGTCACAAAGAGTAACCCAAGAAAATATTGTCAACATTATTTGACATTGACAAGCCTATCATTACAAATATGATGAAATTGAAATAGTTCTAATACCATACTTCCTCTATTTCATAATATTTTTGCTACTGAGTGTGACATGTTGTGTGAGAAAATGTCACAATTAGTAGCAAATATTATGGAACGGAGGAGGTAGTAGTAAAAATAGTAAAAGTATATTTTATGAAAAAGTAAGAGAAATATAATATGAGATGAAAACTTAAGTTAAATGTTTTGATAAGAATCAAAGAAAAAATGTCAATTATAAACCAATGTCAAATTTACATATGTATAATTGAAAGTTGCCGCGGCCAATGCTTATATATATCTTGGATTCATAATCAAAATAACTTAAAAACTCAAATAACTATAATTTTAAACTTTTGAAATTTATAAAAAGTTATATTAGAAGAATATATAAAAACAAGTCTAATAAAAGTCAATATCACTTTTATTTGAAAAAAGAGAATTCATTATCAAATTTTAACTTTAAACTTAAAAAATTTTAAATGAAAACAACAAAAATAGAACGAACAGAATTTATTATCAAATTAAACTTTAAAATTTTAAAATTTCAAACGAAAACAACAAAAATAAAATAAAAAGAATTCATTATCAAAATTAAACTTTAAAATTTTAAAATTTCAAACGAAAAGAACAAAAAAGAACGAACAGAATAACATACATTGGGAGGCATTTGTAGATTGCTTAGGCTTAACATGGAGCAAGGTAACAGTTTGACCCTTGCTTAAGACATTATCAACTGCCCATTTTAAAGCAAATTGGCTTCCTTTATCTCTATCAATTGCCACAGCAACTACACCATCTTTCTTTCCTTCCCCGGATTGGGATTGGGCTTGGGTTTGGATTTGGGCTTGGGCTTGGACTTGAGCTTGGCCGTGTTGATTCCACATTTTCGTTTCTTTTCGATTCTCGTACTTTTTAAATCTTTATCAATATTTCCGTTTATTAATAGACACACAAACAAAACTTTTCCTCCGTTTCTTTTTTCTTCTTAATTTCAATCTCCTCGGCGCCTCAATCTTGCGAATAGAGGACGCAGAGGAGATTACCTTAAGAAGAATATCTTATAAAATTAAGTTGATAATGTTAACGATAAATTAATCAATTCTGACTCTCAGAAAAGTGAGTTTAATCTCTTTTTTCTTTTGAGTTTTTTTTTCTTTGATAAACAATGTCAATATTTCTTAGTTTCCTTTCTTTAGCCCTTTTTTACAACGGTGCAATTTTCTAAATTGAGTTGGGGGTTCAACTACCAAACTAATTGAGAATGTTGTTTTAACATCGAGGCTTTTCCTTGTTTAACGGATAACCTTATTTTCTTTTGATAAATCATTATTTTATATTATCCATTTAGAATTATTTTAAAAATCGTGATAATATATTTTATTGTGCTTCTTTAAGCCTCCTATTTTTAATTTAGCATTTCTTTTTAAAAAATAAAAATTCAAATTATAGATGCTAGCTAGTATTATCATCATATTCAGTATACCTGACTTATATAACTTATAGAAAGATGCTAGTTAGTATCCACACCCATAAAAATAATATCCATGTGCACTATAATTTGAAAAAAAAAATAGAAATAAAAAATAAAATATGGTGGTGTATAAATATATAGAAGTTCTTGCAATGACTCACATAAAATGATACAAAATGGCCTACAATAAAATTTAAATGCGATTTTATTCGTTTTTTGTAACAACAAACAAAAGAAAAATAGTGTCATACTTTTTAATACAAAAAAAAGAATCAAGGGGTAGTTCACAATTATAAAAGCGAACTAAGCAATGGCACAATAATGCTCTTAGATTTATTTTGTTTTCTTTTAAAATTTAAATTTTTTTTTTCGCTGTTAGTAATAGTGAAGAAAATCATAGTTAATTGTTTCTTTTTACTTTTAACACGTTCGTCTCTTGTTTGCTGTTAGTAATAACAAACAAGTCCTAACCTTAGACTCAGAACAAATATGTTTATTATTTTGAGAATAATTTCAAAGCCAAACTCATTTTTCAAATTTTTCATTACAAAAACCTTATTTATTTCAAATATTCATTGAGTGGCCTACTATATTTATTACACTACATATTTTTTATTTTATATAATTTTTTCTCAACACCCTTAGAAATAAAATTAATATTTGACAACGTTTTCAATAGTAAAATTTATTTTGAAACAATACTTGTTTTTGTGCAACCAAAAAGTTTTAAGAATTTAGAGGTGGAATGTATGGACTACACTACAAAACGAGCACATAAAGTTACAACACGTAAACGGAGACACTCGTAAAAGCCCCTCCAATATTAATCGGAAAAGTATCTTAAGAATTTAGATGAAAAAATTAAAAGTATTAAAAATGACTAATTTGATTATAAAAGGGCTTTTTTGGGTGAAATGTGCTTGGGTAGCTAATTTTTAAGGATTACGTTATTCTTCACAAATTCTTACTTGAGATCGTCGCTATAAGAGGCGTGTCTCATCAAATGGACTGGCTCATTATTACTTTGAAAAACAATTATCAGAAAAACACGCGTGGTATAGTTCTATATAGAGTTGGTGTCATAACCTATTGAAGTTGACATTATAACATGTTAGAGTTGGTAGTATAACCTATTAAAGTTAGTATCTCCAAATAAATTATAATACCAATTTTAATAGGTTAGAGTTGGTACTTGGTAGTATAACCTATTATAACATCAACTCCAAATACCAATATTAATAGGTTATAATACCAACTTTAATAGGTTATAACAACAACTTCAATAGGTTATATAACACCAACTCCAAATAGGATCAACCGCGGGTGTTAGTTTTTAGATTTTTTTCTTTATTTTACTTATTGGGTTGGGCCTGAAGAGTCATCTCTTATAAAGACGGTCTCTCAGGAGAGGCACAAATTGTTCTTTATTAGTTTTCCATTTTCGAGCCTTTTAAAATGAGTAAACATAGTTACTAGCCCGAAAAGTGTCACATTTGTTATATAATTGTAATTAAATGTTATATTTTCATGGTAAAATTATACATAATTTGTTGAAGACTAAAATGTCTTATATATATTACTATATTTTTCATTTAAAATGTTAATAAACTAAGAATAATGATCCCTAAACATTAAGAAAAAAATATATTCATTATTCACTATATCCCTAAGGGCTATATATAATTAAGGAAAAATTACCTATAATCCAAACTATTCATGATTTTCCTACAATAATCCCACCTATTGATTAACCATGAATAATCCCAACTTTGAGAGGCATTTTCCAAGAGTAAACCCGGTGACCGAATGACTTGCTATAGCAAGTTTTATTTTATTTTTTAAAATAAAATGTCGAAAAAAATGTTAAAAAATATTCATAAGAAATTTATGATTTTTTTATTATTTAGAATTTTTTATGTAAATTTTTAAAAATATTTTCCAATTTTAAATTAATATTTAATTTATTTTTTTGGTGAATTACCTACTAATATACTATAGCAGGTCATCGGGTTACCCAAGTTTACTTTTGAAAAATACTCCTCAAAGTTGGGATTATTCATGGTTAATCAATAGGTGGACTTATTGTAGGAAAGTCATGAATAGTTTGGATTATTCTAAGTAATTTTTCCTATAAATAATAAAAAATTAAATTATATATGAGTTGTATATTATTCATATATCAAACCATATATTAGAAGCTATGATTCCATGTAACCATATTAGGAATAACATTGTTATTGTCACTAGATTTAAGTTGAGATTAGAAAAGTGAAAAAATTGCTCATAAATAGCCAAAATATACAAGTGTAATTTAGTGTTAAATTGAAAGGCTAGGAGAATATCTCTCAATGAACACAATTACATACACTAACAATATTCATGGGAAAAAAAATGAAAATAATCAATCCTAACTCAACCATTAACATTATCATTTTTCATTGTCTTAATTCCTCATTTTCTTACTTAATTACTTTTCTCTCCTATTCTTGGCCATTAAAAAAAATTCTCGTTTTTGTTCTTGTTCTTGTTATTGTATTATGCCCTCAGAATTATTGTATCTGCCCTTGACCTATGTCTTTTGGAAGAGAGGTCTTAGGTCATAAATTTGTTACATCAATATAATCCTTGTAAAGGGCGGAGTTAGAAATCTCTGCCCTTTACAATAATTTTTAATGGCTTCTAAGCGATATCCATATCTCCATAGTTTTATTTTTGTCTTCATCATTTTTCTTCAAATTGCCATTTCTCATGGTGCATCATCATTATTGGAAGATGAGAATTCCCTCTTAAAATTCAAGCAAAGTTTAAAGGACGATTCAAATGTGCTTTTAAGTTGGGATCCCGCAAAAAGTACACCGTGTTTTGGAAGTAAAAATAATTGGGTTGGTATTATATGCTCTAAAGGTGGTAATATTTGGGGATTAAGACTTGAAAATATGGGATTATCAGGATCAATCGATATAGATGCTCTTTCAGAAATATCGAGATTAAGATCTTTAAGTTTTATGAACAATAGTTTTAGTGGGCACTTGCCTGATTTTAGGAAATTAAGACCTTTAAAAGCTCTTTTTTTGTCGAATAATAAATTTGATGGATCTATTTCTCCTAATGCTTTTCAAGGAATGAGACGTTTAAGGAAACTTTATTTAGGAAATAATAAATTTAATGGTAAAATTCCTATTTCTTTAGTTGATTTGGAAAAGATTGTGGAATTAAATCTTGAAGGTAACCAATTTGATGGCCCTATTCCTGATCTTAAATCAAGTGCATCTCTTAAAACTTTTAATGTTTCTAATAACCAATTGCAAGGTCCTATTCCAAGTTCCCTTGCTAAATTTGATGCTACTGCTTTTTCAGGTATTTTTTTATTCATTTTTATTGTTTTTTATATTATAATGTGTCTAGGCCTACAGCCCTACACCTATGTCACCTAATCTTCGTCTTATTTCTTGTTCTGGTCTTTATGAATTATGATTGGTTATATATATATATATATATATATATTTTGATCTTCTTGTTAGCTTTAATTTTTAACTTTTTTGCATTGTTTTGTCTTGCTTTGCTTTCATTTGCATGTCTTTTTCAAGTCGAGTGACTCTCACGGTAATATGGTAACTGGGTGATGCGCTTATCATACACCAAATTTCAGCCTAAAACATGAAATATCGCTTTAAATAGCCTAAAATATAGTATTTTTACACTTCTACGATACGGATATAATATTAGTTTGGTAAATTTGAAAACCTTTATAATATGATCGATCAATACAATACAACCTTATTTTTACACTATGCTAATACTTCATGTTCCTTGTATACATCTTCACATGATATTTAGCAACTAACACAATATTTTGTTGATGATAAAATATTACATTGGGTGTTCAATGGGCAAGAAAGAGCTATATGTACCATATAATTATACCATTTCTACACTAATTCTGAGGTCGTCTTACTGTAAAACGATTTTAATCGGGTCAACCTAAACTATTTAAAGAAATGCTTCCTGTACAAATAGTAATTCAGTTCTCATTGTTTTGTAATGTTCTTTTTACTAATGGGCCTTTTGTATGGACCTATCTCATGATGAAACGGTCTCATAGAAGTCAAATTGTTTCTCTAATTGGTCACTTTAACACTACAAATAATAGTGCCAATTATGACATATACGGTATCAATATCATGTCAAATGTCAAACACCAACAAAACATTTGCTCACACTTGCAGGAAGTGTCAAAAATATTGTGTCATAAATTGAACATTTCTTTTGTACAATAGACTAACGGCCCGTTTGGTTAGTGATACTAAACGATGGTAATGGTAATGATTTGTAGTGTAAAATTTCATCAAAAGTTGTCATTCCCATGGTAATGAAACTTTGATTATAAAAAAGTTTTTTTTGTTTACAAATTTTCATTACCACCTCTCCCAATGGTAATGCATTGGAATGAATTTTATGAAGAAAATAAGATGATTGAAGTTAGATAAGTATGACCATTAAGGTAGCAAAGAGATTTTTCAACCAAAATTACACTAATTTTTCATTTCCATTACCACTGTTTATTAACATCTACCAAACGAACAGTAAATGTAACACAGATAGTCTCACCATAAAACCGTTTCGTTTACTACCCAAGCTAATGTTTTATATTGGGTTTTGAATAGGAAACAAAGAGCTATATGGACCTCCACTAACAAAAGCTTCATCATCATCATCACCCCCATCCATAAACAACCCAAATGGAGCATCCATGGAGGCCCAAACCGAAGACCCATCAACATCATCCGAACCCGAATCAGAAATATCAGACGAACATGTCCCAATAGCAGCTATTGCAGCTGGTGTATCAGTAGCCATCATTCTAGCAATTTTACTAATCATATTAGTATGCAAAAACAATAACTGCACAAAAACCAATCAAGACAACAACATGTCTAGATCAGACAAACAATGGACGGCGGCGACATCGCCACATGGCAGCAACAGAGGTTTAAACGAAAACCCGAGTGGTGGTGGTCGAAAAGGCGAAAGTGTAGGGAAATTGACATTTGTAAGGGATGATTATAGGCCAAAATTTGACCTACCAGATTTGTTAAAGGCAGCAGCTGAAATATTGGGAAGTGGGTGTTTTGGATCATCTTATAAGGCAACATTTAATGATGGGAATGCTGTGGTTGTGAAAAGGTTTAAGCAAATGAATAATGTGGGTAGAGAAGAGTTTCAAGAACATATGAGAAGATTAGGGAGGTTAAATCATCCTAATTTGCTTCCACTTTTGGCTTATTATTATAGAAAAGAAGAAAAACTTTTTATTACTAATCCTATTCAAAGGGGTAGTCTTGCTGTTCTTCTTCATGGTATTTTCTTTTTCTCTTTATTACTTAGCTGTCAGGTGTTTGGCAAACGGCTAATAGCTGATTTTGAGGGTGTTTGGCAAATGGATTATTATAGTGACTGATTTGACCAATTGATTTTAAACTCGTTGTTATGAGTAGCTTGTTCAAAAACAACTAATTCATATCAATAAGCTGTTTCAACCAGCTAGTTCACCAAACACTAACATTAGCTGGTTTGACCACCCAACCCTCTATTTACATCAAAATAAGCTAAAATTGGTCAATAAGTTGATTTGCCACACACCTTTTATGTTTTTGTAGTTGTTAATCAGGTCTTGTTTCAGTTAAATTATGAGTACATGATTTTTGATTTAGGGTCAGTGTTGTTTCTAATATTCATTGGTTGTAGGTAAAAAAGATAGAGATATAGGGCGCTTTTTATATAGGATCAATATCGTTTAATGGGTGGTTGGGAAAAGTATAGTTACAATTTTTGCAAAGAAAGTTTTATGTCTTATATATGACAACATTAATGAATTAAGATATTGGTCTCACTCTAAGTTCTGTACTCTAGACAAATATCTATATTTCTTAGGGTAGGGGCGAATCTATTGTCGTTCAATGATGTCAACTGACAATATTCAACTTATGTGCGAAAACATAGGCATATACCTAGATATGGTAATATAGGTGTTGGTTAAGTTGGTAGGAGTTTTGCTATGTGACAACACCTGAGTTTAAACCTTATTTAACACGTTTTCAAAATCTAGCAAGAGTATTTACCCATTCGTATTTTAATTTATATTTTTCTAAATATTATCGATCAAATATGATTTTGTTTTAAATCCGCCTTAACCCTTTGTTTACCCTATAGCTAGTCTAGCTTGTAGTCTAAAACAAATTGTTTAATTTTTGAGAACTAGCTAGCTAGGTTAATATTGAATGTTTTTACTTTTGGATTAGGGATATGTGTAGTATGTGGGTCTAAAACTAGGATGACGGGAGACAAAATTAAATTTAGGCATTCATATTTCCACGTACTTAGTTTTACTCATCAGAGTATACGATGTCATTTATATTTCTCTTTGTATAGGACTCTTACTATATGGGGTAAAATTACCATATTCCTCTCGTCCTCTCTCTATAAGGGATATGAATATGAATTATCCGTTACTTTTCCTGACCCTGAACTCTGTTTTTAAGTAGGATATTGGGTTGAAAATAATTATTAATAGAATAAAATAATATAATTAAAATTAATAATTAATTAATAATTATATTTGCAGGCCAAACTCGAGGAAAACCAACCTTAGATTGGCCCACACGTTTAAAGGTAATCAAAGGAGTAGCAAAAGGTCTTGCATACTTATACAAAGAACTAGCTTGTTTAGTTGCACCCCACGGACATCTTAAGTCCTCAAACGTACTAATCAATGCGTCCTACGACGCATTGATTAGTGATTACGGTTTAATCCCTCTAATCAACCAAGAAAGTGTACAAGAAATGATGGTAGCATATAAATCACCCGAACATTTCAACAACGGACGTATTACAAAAAAAACCGATGTTTGGGCACTGGGAATCTTGATAATAGAAGTATTAACAGGTAAGTTCCCATCGTCATACTTACAAAATGGGGCTGAAGTCGATATGACGATTTGGGTACGTTCAGTTATAAATGAAGGATTCGATAAAAACATGAATTCGACTCGGAATTGTGAAGGGGAAATGCAAAAATTACTAAATATTGGTATGGCTTGTTGTGAAAGTAATGTCGATAAAAGATTGGATATCAATCAGGCTTGTGATCAGATTCAAGATCTTCATGATCCTAATTTAGAGGATGATTTTTACTCTACTTGTGATAGTACTGAACCCGGTTCACGTAACTCTTCTAGACCGGCTTCACATGATTTTACTGTGGTCATCAATTAACGTACGTACGTATGTAACATGTTAGGATCATTGCACCACACCCTGCCTTATCTTTGCTCGATCTTTTAAAAATTATTTGGTTATGTATACGTACTCCCCAAAAATGATATAGAGATTGAACGTTAATTGTACGTCCATGGAAGTGATCGCGAACTCGAGATATATATATGTTGTTTTTGATTTATTTTTGATTGTGCAACATCATTTTTTTTTTGTAAATAATTAATCTTGTTGAATATTGTAAATTTCGTTAATTGGATTTTTGATGCCAACACCAACTCTTTGTAGGACATAGGTAGATCATAAAGATTTACATTTTGGTATAGAATTTGATTTATTGTTCTTTTGCTATATATAATATGATTTTTTTAGTTTATAGTTTTGGTTTACCGATAAATTATTCGAATGAAAAATCATTATAATTTTATATTTTTGATCTGGTGTATACTTCTAAATTTTAAATTATAAATATACATGACTACGATATATTAAAATATTAAAAGACAAAGAGAATACTTCTAAATATAAAGAGAAAATGAGAGTAGTAATTAAGGAAAGAAAATGAGAAAGATAAATTTTTGAAAATTATAGCCTTATAAATTACAACTTTATTGGATTGGACAAGGTTATTTTCCTTACTTATATTTATATTTATAATAATAAAAATGTATAAAAATAATATAAATAACAAAAATGTATAATTTAACATCAAATACATAAATTTAAACTAAATGAAAAGTAGCATACAATTTTTGTACTTCTCCCTTACTCAATACTTACTACATTTCTTTTTACACGTAATTCATGTATATTTTTCTATTATATATTTTTATTTTGACTAAATGAAAAATAATGAAAGTTACGTAATATAAAAAACTAGATTTTAATATGAATAAAACAAAATCCCATATGACTATATCATTTCTTATGCAAGAGTTGAAGTTACCAAAATAAGATCGCAGATGAACTGTGCAACTGTTGAAATGTAGCGAGTATTATAGAACGGAAGTAACATACTTCCTCCGTTTCATAATACTTGCTACTGAATATAACATGATGTATGAGAAAATGTCACTTTCAGTAACAAATACTATAAAACAGAGGAAATAACATAATGGTTAAATATAATTCATTTTCCAACTAGTACTCGATGACAAATATTCTCCAAGAGCCCATATAGGAAAGATATTTCGATATGATGAATAATTTAGTGTACAATTCTTCATGAATACTCCTGTGATTTCCTGTTATAAATTCAATCATTATCATCAAAATTTGACATGCCAAGTACAAATGACAAATAATTTAAGTTTTTTATTTAAGGTAGGCTAGAAATCCGTAAATCGATAAATAGTATATTTTTAGACTTGTACACAACTAGACCTATGTAAGAGAAGAGTCAGTTACAAACGTGCACATATACCAGAAACACAAATTCTCGTGAGAAACAATTTTTTTGAGATCAGATCATTTCTAATTGGGTCGGTCCATAAAAGAAAATATAATGCATTAAACTTTAATGAACTGGGCTGAGAGACGTTTTCAGAAACGATCTCTCAAAAGACCGATTGTACTAAAAAATTACCTGTTGAGGAAAGTCTCCATCTTCCATTTGTGAATTGATTAATACTCTTATCCCTCGTTCAATAGGGGTTGGATCTACATCTCCCTGGTTCATTCATAAATCAAAGAATTCAGTAATTAAATTGTTACCGAAAGCACTTGCTCAATGAACTATATATATATGGAACAGAAGGTATGGGGTTTGACCAGGGGCGGAGCTGAGAATATTGGGGTCCTATTTATTTTTAAAATTTATCTAAAATTGAGGCCTTTCATATTTATAAAGATTGATAATCATTTTAAACCTCAAAAGTTAACATATTTAGTACACAATTAATTTTCACATAAACAAAATAAATAATTAACATAATCAAGTGCTTCTATATTAATTACATAATACACGTTATCAATTAGAAGTATTTAAGTAAAAATAATTAGCATATCCATACTTCTTCACTCAACATTGAAAGAGTATTATACTATTAAAATTTAATGTATTAACAAAAATTACAAACTGTAAGATTAACAATTGAAAAATGTTCATCAAATTATAAATCTAATCAATCTAATACCAACAATTTAAATTCAAACTATCAACATTAGCAAAAATAATTAATACCCATTGGAATCACATCTTGAATGATGAAAAAGCAAGTCAATCTTAGTAAAAGGAGAAGAAATTAATTAGAAATGAAGTACTACTGTGTAACTAGCTTAAAAAGATATTCAAGGTATTAGAAGTGAGGTGATTGGATAGAAAAATGGTGAAGAAATTAAAGAGATTGAGAATTGAAAATTCAGGTATTGGGAGTGAGTGAGGTAATGTAAGGCTAAACGGCAGGCGTGAGAACCGAAAATATGGGATGCGAGAAAGAAAAGGTGTACTTGCATTAATTAAGCAAAAATGAAAGTTGTGGGATTCAAAACAGCAATCTGGCAATTCCATGGTAGAGTCATTACCAGTTGAGCTATCTGACAACGGTTATATATAATACCAAAACATTTAAAATCGGCCCCGGGTTTGACCCCTACTAGGCGCAGGTATCAATTGGAAATTTCTTGACTGCGCGCATCTCTCTATACTCCCTATTTGAGAAAACGAGTATGATTTGTCCGTATCTAGAAAAAAAAACTTTTACCCGGACCCTGCCTTGTGCGAAATACTGAGAGTGACCTTTACCTTTAGTAATTTAATTGTTATTTTAGGATAATTCATAGTTATATAACAATTCTCCTATGAAATTTAAGATTTGCTTTTTTTTTCATTTATTATTTACAAATTATAATGATTATTAGAAATTTCACAATATATATACTTACATATCCTGCTTTGATAAGAGACAATAATGCCCATGAAGTTTGCACCAAGTTTGACTTGTTCCCTTCAACATTTGTGTAAACCTGTTTCATAGTTTAAACTATAAAATAAGTATTATAAGATTCAAATCTATAATATAATGTTGGGCTCTGATACCATATAATTTAGAACTTATACTCAATTAAAAACTTAAGCTTAGACTTATGAAAATGTTATATACTCTATCATTTACGTTAGTCTAACTGATTCATGACAAGAAACTTCTGAATAAGAATTTTTGCCCTACTTTTTGATCAATCTATATGTGGATGCAACACATATGTTATATACTCTATCACCTCCCCCACACAAGAGTCCTTTAGGCTAGGAGTATGGATGCAATACATACCCTCCTTGCTCATACATATTGCTAAATATTATCACTTGAAATGAAGGTGAATGAGGTCAAAAAATCGTGATGCAACTGTCGTGTTGGCTTCTCATACCATGTCAAGAAACCAACTCAACTAAAAACTTAATTAAACTAATGATTGAAGCCTTAAAATATGTTTTTTTTTTTAGAAAAGCCCTAAAATATGTTATATACTCTATCATTTGGATAAGACATTAAGAAAAAGTGTTGCATTCCATGCATACTATACTATCTCACTTATTAGAATACTTTATTGTAAGAGATAAAATGGAAGAATAAATTGCGAATTACAGCCTTAAAGTTTAGCATTTTTGCGAATTACATCCTTAATGTTTATTTTTTTGCTAATTATAGCCACCAAAACATTGCAAGTTTACATGTTCAGGCCAAAACATCATAACTCCGACTACTTAACCTAACATTCTGTGTTTGGCATAAACCTCCAAACTTTGATATTTTGGTGATTGTATTTCACAAAAAATAAACATTAGGATTGTAATTCACAAAAATGCTAACTTTAAGACTTTAATTCACAAATTATTCAACAATATAAGCGAAAAAAGTACCTTATGAGAGCTAGAGAGGTAACTCTCCCCCCAACCACCATCAGGCAATTGCTTAGATATCAAGAAATTGCAAGCCTTGCGCAATGCAACACTATTGTAGTAGTTATTCCTACAAGCTACCAATGCCTCCACTCCAAACCATGTTCCATATGTATAACAAACTCCCCAACAACCATACCTACAATCAATTCAAAACTTAAAAATATATAAAAACGTAAATTTTGAATACAAATTCTCAAATAAGACGGTCTCATGTGATATTTGATTAATCTATATATATTTAATATCTTTTAAAGTGACCACTTATAGCTTTAGAGTGAACTCTTTTTATAGTTTTAGAATGATCACTTATAATCTCAATGAACGCATTCCTCTTTGCCCTGTCCTTGGAGGGGTGCGGATGAATAGGTCTATCCGCCACCTATCTCCATCCCAAACCCTGATTTGTGAGGGAGACTAGGCTGATGACTAAGAATACGACTATATGGGCTTATATCCAGGGCCAACCCTAAGCAAGGGCAAGTCGTGCCTACTCCCAGGGCCCCAAAATTTTTAGTTTTTATTTAGTACTAAGGTTCGAACTTTTTTATATATACAACAGTTTAGGGGCATAAATAATCTTTCACTCCGGGCACTTAAAAACCTATGATCAGCCCTGCTTATATCATAGTAAGACAGTTTCATACAAGTCTTGTTGAATTTTAAAAAGGTTCTATGGACAGGGGCGAATTTAGACCATAGCAATGTTGTCACACTTGACAACATTTGGTATTGGCAGAGTTGGTTATAGCTTATCTTTCATCCAATTGACCAGTGTTTGAATTCTTTATAATGCGAAAAATTTTTTAACTTTAATTTATTGACATCATTTGATTTTTTTTCTAGATTCGCCACTGTGACTATGGATATATGTAAAAGAGTAAATAAATAAAAAAAGTTACCAAGAACCATCATGGTTTTGAGTTTGTTCAATGTAATGTAGTCCTTTGGCAATACAATTTTCGATTTCTTTTTTACGATGTCCAGGGTATGACTTTTTGAAGAGTGTTAAACCTTGGATTGCTGAAGATGTGCATTCCACATACCTAATACAAATACAATGTTATCAATTATTTATTTGAATTATGCAATAAGTTTAAAAGGAGAAATAAGTATAATAATTTGGGAAAATCCAAAATATGTATATTTTATTATGCGAGAATTTAATTATACAATTATCAATTTATATCATACCATCATACTAAATAAACTAATTTTGTTGAATTCGACGAAGGTAATAGACAAACATGTCATACTTACGGGGTGTTTGGCAAAAGGGATAGTTGCAGGGGCGGATTTAGACCATAACAATGCTGTCACTTAATAGTATTTGGTTTTAGCAGAGTTGGTTATGTAGCTTATCTTTCACCCAGTTGACCAGTGTTCGAATATTATATAATGCGAAGTTTTTTTAACTTGAATTCATTGACATCATTTGACTTTTTTCTGGATTCGCCACTGGATATTTGGTAGATAATAGCTAACTATAGTGGCTGATTTGACCAACTGATATTGTTAGCTTGTTTGACCAACTGATTTTGAACCCGTTGCTATGAACAGCTTGTCTAAAAACAGCTTATTCATAAGAATAACGACCTGTTTGGTAGGTAGTAATAAATAGTGGTAATAAGAATGAAAAACTAGTGTAATTTTAGTTGAAAAACCTCTTTTCAACCTTTATGGCCATACTTGTTTAACTTCAATCATCTCATTTTTCTTTAAAAAATTCATTAATTCCAATGCATTACCATTGGGATTAGGTGGTAATGGAAATTTGTAAACAAAAAAACTTTTTGTGATCAAAGTTTCATTACCATGGGAATAATATTGAACTTTTGATGAAATTTTAAATTATAAATCATTTTCATTACCACCATTTAGTACCACCAACCAAACGGGCAGTAAGTAGTTTTAATTAGCTAATTTACCAGACATTAGCATTGAATAGTTTGACCACCTAACCGTCTAAATATAAGGCATGCAGGAGAAATAAGGTCAAAGACAAGGAATTTATACAATTATATGCTAATTAGTTATTCTATATAATATCCAATAACAAAGTAGAATTTTTATTTGCCAAAAAATTGAAATAACAAAGTAAAACATTAATTAACAGAAAATGGATGTGTTGAAAAGGAACTTACTCTCTCTCGATCAAAACATCTTCAAAAAATTCAGTAGGGTTGAATTTCTGAAAGAAATACATCAAATTATTAATAAAGTAATATTTCAAAAAAATATTACTCTTTTTGTTTCTTTTTATTTGTCTATTTTACTTTTTACACGTATTTTTTAACAAATTTTAAGCTTTAATATATCTTTTAGTACGTAATAACTATCCATCATGGAAAATTATAAAATCATATATTAAAAACTTTCGTCAAGACAAATCTAACAAAATTTCATATGAATATATATTTTATCTTAAATATATCAAAACTCTAATATAAATTTCTCTCTCTTAAAGTTAACAAACAAAAAGTAAAAGTAACAGAAAGAATATATCAGTAAGAATAAGTCTTATATGTATAAATTTAGTCTGCACTAAAATATTATGCATTTATATTAATATTTTATTTTTTTACTATTTTAATATGGACTAAATTCTATACAAAACTTTTATGTTTAAGTACCTCAAGCCAACTGAAAGCTCTCTGAGGCTCCCAGGCTGGAAATCCACCATTTTTACTCTGAAAATGAAGCATTATTATATACAAAAAGATGCCATCAGATTAAGTGAGCAGTAAATTTAATGTCGGCTCTAAGGGTGGGCAAGAGGGGCTGTCGCCCAGCCGTCCAGGGCCTCATGTCAAGAAAACAAAAATTAATAGTTGTAAAAGGTCCATATAAGTTATAAATTGCAAAAAAAAAAAAAGGTTCCAATGTGCTATTTTGTCCAGGACCCTCAAATATTTAGAGCCGACCCAGAATGTGAGACTGTAAATTAATTAAATTTTACCTGTAGAGAAAGAATGACATTTACTGCATCATATAACCGATGTGCTTCTATTTTTTCTCCCATTACTTCAGGGGACATTTTTGTAAATAATAGTGCAGTCTGCACAAAATTAAAACACAAACTTTAAATATTTACAATTTTTTTATTTTTATGATCTAATAGCGGGGTGTTTAGGAATTGATTGTTAGCTGTTAACTAATTTAGTTGACTTGTTTGATAGTCATGTGTAGCAAGGACTTTTTTAGATTATTATTGATATAGTAGCATTAGTATATAGATGTTTGGTAAATTTAGAAATTAGTTTGAAGACCGCTCTTGAGCCGAAGGACTTTTTTAACCGCCCTCTCTTTATGGGTATGAGACGCCGTCGACCTTCCTTCCCCAGACCCTGACCATAGATTTATCTATGAACGGAAACACTGGGTATGATGATGATGAGTTTGACTTTTTATTAGGAAAAAATAGACTAACAAGTTAAAGTGCAATGAAACATATAGGTGATGACAATTTTTCAATTTGAAATAGACTTTCAGCTTAAAACCATGATAAATCGCCTAGAAACAAGGTCGACCTTCAGAATTAAGAGGCACCAGACAAAATATCTATTAAGAGCCTCTAATTACTATATACTTCCTCCGTTCCATTATACTTGCTACATTTGACTTTTTACGCAATCTAATGTGTTATTTTGTTCGTTTATATGTCTAATTATACACATTTAAAAGTTATAAAATATTTATATTATGAAAGTATGCGATTAGACGATTCAAACAAGATCCTACTTGACTATATTTTTAACTACATATTAGCCGCAATATATAAAATATGCTCGAACGATGAATAGTGACCAAAATCGAAATGTAACAAGTATTGCAGAGCGGAGGAAATATATTATTACAGGCTCCTACCTCCTAACTATTAAATATTAAAGCATAGTTGTTTTAATTTATTAGATGTACCCCTCATAGGGTCGAGTAGTCGGCCTCACCTAAACACAGCACAAACACAACACGACATAACACAGTTTTACTTTATAGGTGCATACTACGTACCTTAAGGCCTTCAGCAGTGCAGTCCGAGACTTGCCAACCATGATCTTGCATTGAGAAAGTCCATGAACCTTTTGATGTATGTCTATACATCTCCTCAAAATTCCCACTTGGATTCTCCATAACCTATTACACAAATAACATGCTACAATTGTTTGTTTACTTGGTCTTCTTAAAGCTATTTAATTTAAACGTTATGGATACCTCTAAATTGTTACCTGCGACGCTTTGATAAAATCGTGTGCCTTTCTAAGTGTAGTTGCATACTCGTGTATGAGACCACTCGAAGAAATTGCTTGAATCGCAAAGGCTGCGTCCCACATTTGACATCCAAAACTCTGTTCTCCAACCAACATTTATCAGATAATAGAGATTATGTTTTAGTTTGTGTAGCAGATTCTGTACTGTTGGGAAGATCAAGGTTAGTACAAATTATGTCTAAGACTTACATTTTTAACTTGTTAGCATGGTTGTCGATTAGTATGTGCAAAGTCGTATACAATATATGTATACTATTTTATACGAGTCTGCTACATAGGGGCCCAAAAAATCCATTTTTATACTTATTTTATTTATTGTTTTTATGACCGGAAACACATATATACTCTTTTATACGAGAGTAACTAAGTAATTAAGAGTCAAATATTATTAATTGTTTCAAAATATGCTAACTAATAGGAAAGAAGCTAACAACTTTTGCTATGTTATTTTTAAAAAATCTACTAACTAGTTGGATAGTAAATTTAATTAATTAAGAGATTTTATCATATATATTAGTATTATATTTAATTTTTTTTTAAATCAAAAGGGTGTACTAGATAAAATCGGTATAAATGCCTTTTAAAATTTACGAGACGACCCTGTAGCATTGCTTAGCTTATCCAACAACATTATTTCTAGGACTTCTAAATCAAGGGACATTATCAATATTACTTTGATTTATTTAATTTTTCGGAAAAAAAATAAATAAACCTTAAAAATATTATGTATTTTTGCTCCGCCCTTATTTTTAAAATTAAATCTAAGGTTGAAAATGAAAAACTACCTGCATTTTCATTCCATCCTCAGCAAGCCACAAGTAATCTGGGATTCTAGCTAAATGTTTCTTGTATGCTTCTGAATTTGGATCTTCCACCCAACAAGCAATCAAACAAAGAACCTATATATCAAGTTTATGATTCTTAAGTTTTAAGGAATTGGTAATCAAAAGTTGAATGTACTTTTCAAATCCCACACAGGAGAAGTTCTGAGCATATTTAACATGTTTGACTGCACATGGCCCAGAAATACTGGGGGCCTCAATTTTGAATTACATAGTATATGTTAAGTGTTTAAAAATACAAAGTTGCTAGAAAATTTTCATAATTTTTAAAATTGTACAGGGCATTCAAAGAATTTTTTAAGTTTTGCTCCGCCCTAATCCCACATCAAAAAATAAGAAAGAGCTGCCCAACTAATAAAAAACATTAGCATATACATTCCTTAATTTTGAGATCATGTTACAGAAAAACAATCTCTTACCAAAGTAATTCTAACTTTTATATACGGCTTAGCCCTTGTTGTGGGCCTATTTGAGTGTTTTAACAAATAATTAGATTTAGAAGTGTCTTTTCCGACATTTATGAGCCTTAGGCAAACTGAAAAATAACTCGGAGCATAAATGTAGACGTGTCATAAACTTCTTAATTGATAAGAGAATTAATCATAAATTGCAAATTTTTAAGTTTTTACTTCATTAACTAAATATTTCATTTTTAGGGCTCTTTCTAACTCGGAGCCCTAGGCAAATGCCTACTTTGCCTATAATCAGAATATGCCCTGATAATTAGTGCACTTATAAAATTACCTTTTCAACGCAACCAATGCAGAGATATCTACTATTAATATCTTCATAATGTACATGCTCCATAGCAAGTTTCATAGCCTTTTCTCTCAACGTTGAGAATGGCCAACGGTTTAAAACTGGCTCAGCAAAGTGGTGTAGGAATCCCCATACCATGTCTTGCATTAATGGATGGGGATAATAAAGGTCCTCCTACAATTCATACAATTTCTCATTTTAATTTCAAGAATCATATAAATAAAATAAGGCCTTAATTATAAGTTTATAACCGATGTCGATTATATGGCGAGATTGTCCCATATAAGAATTTGTGTCTCAAATTCTCGAATAGGACGGATTTACGGTGACACCATCTTTATTGGGCTGAGTTCTAGGGTCGGCTCTAGATATTTTAAGGCCTTGGACGAAATAATATATTAGGGCTTAAAAATAGTATAAACAGGCCTTAAAATTTTATGAGTTAGCCTCAATAAAACTGTCTCTCAAGAAACTGGCTGATTTGATTATAAATGCATCATTGTATGTAATTGTGTACCTTAGCGCATGTATTTCTAGCTTTGTTCCAATCGATGTGATGATAAGATTGAGTATAAAGCTCGGTTCTAAGTGATTGAATGATTGGAGTAATAGGACCTACAAATCTCTTGCCATATAGATAGGACATTGGCATATACACCAACCTACAATAGCACAACATTTTTCCTGCATGGTAAAACCAGAAAATAAAAGTTAAAAGTTCGAGAAATTATGAAAAACTATTAATAATATATAATTGAAAATTTTACGTTTGACCAAACTAGAAAAATCGATCGTAAAAATAGACTGTGAAGGTCGGAACCTTGCAGCCTGTAGGGCCCTATGTGGCTTCGCCCTTGATTTCTTTGAACAATTTAAGTAAATGAGTACCTGGATGTATAGGTGAAAATTTTGGGAGTAACCAAAACTCTGGGGGCATGGGGTTGCACCCGTCCCATTCGTACACTCCAAGTACCTAACAATGAAATTACAAACTCTTAGACGAACCGAATATACCTAAAAGAAATAGAAATATTATTAATTAACCGTGTTGAATATTGAATGTTGAATGTTAACTAACCGTGAGCCAAAATTTGCCCCAAGAAGGAATGGCAATGGCACCACCATGAGCAAGGATCCATTGACGAGCCCTCGCAAGCTCGTTACGATCAAGCCCTTCTCCAAGTAGACGTAGGGCGATGTAGCTGATTACTGAACCAAACATGGTACTATGTCCTTCTATGTGAAGTCCCCATCCTCCATCCTTATTCTGTCAATAATTTGCATATAAGCTCCTTGTTTTAAAATACAATTCTCAACGACTCATTGAGAGACAATTTCTTACAAAAAGTAGCTCAATAATACAATACTTTACTTTCGTCTATCAAAAGAAGCAAACTACTATATATATTCAAATTTACCTGATGATTGTAAATGTAACGCTTTATCTCTTTTTGGTGTTCTCGAGATAGAATTGTATTTTTTGCCCCAGTAATGTGTAAGGCTATCACCTGAAAATTCATATTATTTTTCCAAACTTCAATATCACTCGATTTTATTTTGAATATTAGTAACAATAATTTTACATTCTAAAATTCTTGAAGGGAAAATTGTTACGAAATAAGAAAATATGACATTTAATTAGAATAGAAATGAGTAATATATTTAAATATTTTATTTTTTATATAGTTAAGAAATAAATGTATTCAATAATATTTGTTGATTTTAACTCAACCCAAAATCCCAAATAATTAAACACCTGTAAATATGCCTACCAAAGAAAATCTTCTATAAAACAACACTAAAATAAAATACTGGTGCATCATCTATTCCAAAGTTAAATATATTTCTTTCTCAGGAAAATTTTTACCCCCACATGATATGATGATTTTATTATATTATTTTGTATTTATTTAATAATATGACTTTTATTATTTCTATAAATACAACCAATAATCTATTAAAAAACTGTGCATCACATAAATATTATCTAAGTTAATAAAAGCTAAAGTAATAAATAAAGTATTAAAAAAGTTGTCTCACAATGAGACTACATCTATTAGACTAATTTAATGTACACTTATTAACTTAAAGTCATCAATCAAAACCTTAAACTGATCACTTATAATTTTACGGTGATCACTTATTATAATTTTAGAGTGATTATTTATAACATTATAGTACTACTCACTTATAATTTTAAAGTGATCAATTGTTATAAAATAGACTAAATATTATATATATGAGCTTGTTTGCCTCATTGTGAGACAGTTTCATACTTTCTCCGTTCCAGTATACTTGCTACATTTGACTTTTTACATAATCCGATTTGTTATTGTGATCGTTTATATATTGAATTATACACATCTAATCTAAAAATTATAAAAAATTAATATCATGAAAATATGCGATTAGATGATTCAAATAAGATCTCACTTGACTGTATTTTTTCTTACACATCAGCCACAATATATAAAATTAGCTTAAACAATAAATAGTATCGTCAATATGTAACGAGTATTTCAGAAGTAACAAATTACTACAAGACTTGCTAAATTTGATAATAATGAATGAAAAATCTTACAAGGGGAGGGAGGAAAAAGAGCGGGCCGGCAGATTCAGCGGGCCAGTGACCATCAGGGGCCTGAATACTTGAAAAGAAGTCAATGCCTCTTTTTAATGTTATGTTGACTGCTTCCTCTTTTATTTCCTCATTTTCCTTCAATTTTATGCCTTTGAGTATTGGCTGCCTTGGCTTTTCTTTTCTCAACTAATAAAAATAATTAACACCATAAAAAATTTATAATAAATATTTTTTTGGGTATTTAACAATATATTCGCTAATGTTTATTGGTGGGACCAATTATGACCGGCTGTCGCTGGTAGTATTAGTTTTTTTTGTTAGCTATAAAATCAACTATCAATAAATAAAATAGTTACGGGTTTAAGATTGATGATAAAGTATTTACCTGCATTCTCATAAGGAGATCGGCACTTTGCCTCATATTGAAACGATTTCTACTAAATTCGTTCCTTACCCTCTCAACCTCATCTCGTTCCTCCAATGTTCCGGCTTCTTCATCAAACTCCCAATGTTGTCGACCAATATGATCGTTTATACTTACTAATAATGGATCCTTCCCTTCTGCTATCTTAAGCTTCCACATGACTATTTTTTTATCCTTTGAAATTTAAATTTTATTAGCTAAATTTTTTAAGTATTATTGAAAAGAATTAATGGGAGAAAAACAAAATAATGTGATTAAAAGTTTGTGTACATCTAGCATGAACTTCTCCTAACCTTTATATAGGTGCTAATTTGTTTTTAAAAAAAATAAAAAATACTCCCATTATCTTATTTACTTATTAAATTTATATAGAATGATTTTTAACCTGATTTGAAAATAACATAGATTTGATATTAGGTGACATAATAATTTAAGTTACATGACATAAGAAAATCAAATGTTGAAATTATATAAAGTAAGATGTGAAATGGGATTTGATTTTCATAGCTAAATTTTGATTGGCCCACATATTAATTAATTCATTTAAAAAAAAATTAATAAATTTCTTCTACAATTGACCATCAAATCATAATTAGTAAGCGCAATTATTTTTAATTATAAAATAATGGATTATGTTATGTAAGTATTCAAAGTTTTGACCTAGTTGTTTGGAAACTAAAATCATCTATAAGGTTTTGTTTACGTGCACAAGATTGGAGCAATCACCAAATTTTGGTTTTTTTTTTGTTTGATAAAAAAAATTATCCAAAATATATTGAAGTAAAAAGGGATCGGACCATAATAAAATGGTTTAAATCTAAAAATTAGGAGGGGATCGCAATAAAAAGGTTTTTACATATACGTATTAAGGAGGGGACCACTGCAAAAAGTTATCCACTAGTACAAATTAAGGAGGGAATCACAGCAAAAAGGTGTCTATATGTCAAAAATTATTTTTAAAAAATAAAGTTAGGATAATTAGAGTGAAACGAGACATTTGTGCTGAATAGGAGGAAATAACAGAAGAAGAAAAAAATTGAAAGTTATAAGAAATGAATAGTCATAGTCATATCAACAATTCAATATTCCACTTAAAAATTGGATTTCGAAATTTTTTTTAGAAAAGCATCTATTAAAACGTTGAAAAACATCTATCAAGATTTTGGGCATCAAATTTCTTTTTCATGTATCTTTATTTCTTAAACGTATCTCCTATTTACTACTCCTATTATTGTCTCATTTGTCTATGAGTGGAACACACTGAGAATGATGATGATGATTATTGTGTCATTTGTTTTTAAAGCATTTTTCATCAATTAGGTTAAAATACAATCAAGTGGGATCTTATTTGATTCATCTAATATCAATTTATTGACGTCAACCTATTATAATTTTTAGTCAAATACAATTAGAAATATTTATAATTATAATAATATATTAACAAGCGTGTTAAAACTAAATAGAACAATAATAATTAATAATAAAGCGGATTTATAATAAGACAAGAAAATGTCATTATTGAGGATGCACATAGAGCCCAAGTTGGAATTTACTCTTTTTTAAAAGCATGTGTTTTACGTACCAGGTTCTCTCTTGAGAGACCGTTTATAGTATAGACGTCTCTCAAAAGGCCAGCCTATATCTTCCTTTTAACTTACAAAATCACTAATTATTTTTTTTAATTTATAAATTGGGCCAACCCAAACTTGAGACGTCTATTGTATAGACAGTCTCAAATAAGAATTTGTGTTTACATAATGATGTATTGATGTTAGCTATACCATTCTCCCTCGCTCAAAAAAATTTATCTCAATCCATGATCAAAAATCATACTTCATCTATTTCATAATACTTGCTATATCCATGATCGAAAATTATACTTCCTCCGTTCCATAATACTTGCTATTGAGTGTGATATATTATATGGAAAAATATTACTATCAGTAGCAAGTATTATGAAATGGAGAAGGTACAAGAAAAAGCTAAATGTGATCGAATTTTAATCTAGTTTATAACTTTTTAGGCTTAAAAAGACATTTAGTACTTTGTAGTTTGTTAAGTGTTGTAATAGTTTTAGTTAAGAGCTAAAATCAATATAAGTGTGTTGTAATATTAGTGAATTAAGAAGTTATGTTTCAATCTAAGTACTATTAAGCAATGTCGTAGAGGTGTTCAAAACAAACCCGATGATCCGATTTTCACCCCACCTTGAAATTGAACTTGATTGGGGCCAGCATAAGAAAGGATTAATAATTATGGAAAACCCTAATAGATATAAGACCTGATTTTAAATCGACCTGAAACATCTGATCTAAAATCAATCCAATATCCTGAATAAACGCCTTTACGTCACGTAATAATCAATGCTCACAAGCTCACGTAATATCATGGAAGTTAAAAATTGCAAAGGAGTTACAAGAAGTTAATACTTGCATGAAAGTTGCGTGAATGTTGCAAATAAGTCTACACACTTATTTTGAATTAAATTCAAATTGAATTAGCAGGTCGAGTTAACTTTTACGCCCATCATGCCATCATAAAAAGAAATCCAATCACAAATTCACAACCCGTTAGTCCATTACAGGTTCAAATCAAAAGACCTAGATTTCCCCCTGAGTATTCATACAAACAAATGTGCAAAGCATATAATTAAGGAGAAAACAAAAACCCATTAATCGAAACCAAATTATTATCAACACGAACAAAAACCCTATCATTTTCTGAATCTTCATTGTAGACTGGATCAGAAGTGTCCCGTGCAAGAAGCTGGATCTTCATTGTTTGAAGGTAAGTATTCAATTCAATTGTGGCTACTTGGTTATGTTAGAAACCAAATTGGAATTTAAGGTTTAGGGTTTAGGGTTTAGGGTTCTTCAATTTTGAAATTCATGTTCTTCATGAGCTCGAATTTCAATCTAGGGTTTGAAACCTTAATTTGAATTTCATTTTAGGTTTTACAAACTCTAGAGTTTTCGTAATTTGTTGGGCTAATTTTTTTCCTATTAAACTGGACAGGGAAGCGGGAAGCTTCGATTGTGACGGCTGGGGCAATTACTAGTACATATAATCTGCATTTAACTACGGATTTATCCTTCATAATATCTTCAACATAATTCTACTTTTGAGTATCTCAAAGGTTAGTTCTTTACGAATAATTTTCCGGTCTAATTTTGAGTTAATTCATTACATTGTCTTTTATAGGTGTTATTTTGTTCAAATCTTTCTGATTCTCTTGGATATTTTATAATTTTACTATTTTTATTGAATTTCAGTAGGGTTTTTGTGATTAGCAAAGATGAGGTTTGCAAAGCAGAAACGTCACAGGAAAACTATAAAGCGTTTTTGTGCTTGTTTTGGTTTTAGGGAACCTTTTAAAGTACTTTGTGATGGTACATTTGTTCATCATCTTGTTGCTAATCGTCTCGCCGATACTACTGTATCTAATACCCTTGGTGCTCCTGTTCAACTCTTTACTACCAGGTGATTTTTACTTTCTTATTCAGCTTCATATTTTTTTGTCTAAATGATTTTTTTCTACTGATTATGGTTGTGTTTTTGATTTTGCAGATGCGTAATTGAAGAGTTAAAGTCTTTGGGGAGCTCACATGCCGAGTCGTTTCGTGCTTCTTGCAGAGATTACAAGATTGCTAGGTTTGGTTTTACCATTACTCTTTTTTGCAAACTTTATTTTAGGTCTGATTTGCTTGATTATTTTAATGCTATAGTGCTTATATATTAATGTTGGATTTATCAAAATTATATGATATTCAATTCAATTGTGCGAAATGGGTTTGATTTGTTTGAATTAGGGCTTTCAAGAGTGTTTGTCTCATGTACATTTTGCTAATATTGTGTTAGGTCTAGATGAACACTATTATACCTAAATACTCCTTAGTTTTAAAAAGTACGCCTCACTTTGCGCCTTGTGCGCCTCGAGCTCAAGCTTGGCTGAAAACGCCTCGGTTGTGCGAGTCAAAGCCCACTTCAAGAGGCGTGCGCCTTGGGCGCCTCGATGCGCTTCACGCCTCGTGCACCCGGTGTGCCTCCTTGTTGGGTTGGGTAATTGACTTATGCTTGTTTGCTCGAAAAAGAAGTTAGACTCAAAACTCAAAGTTACTTGAATATGAAGTTCGAAAAATTGAAAAAACAAAAAGCATGCGAAGAAGAAAATAACTTTGGGAATTCTTCATATTCTCATTGTAATAGTTTTGAGCTAAAGTGGTGTTTGACGCAAGAATAATAAATGTTTTCAAGTTTGTTGATACTAAAATATGAATATCATGTTGTTTGAAGTATTATATTATATATGTATTAAAATTGAATTTTAAGCTTTAGCAAAAAGATGCGCCTCGCATAAAAAAAGCTCGCGCCTTCGCCCTGCACTTTGCGCCTTGGCTCTAAGGGCCTTTAGCGCCTTGGTGCGCCTTGGGCTTTTTAAAACTAAGAAATACTCTGAACAGTCAGTGAGGTTTTTTAAAAAAATTTATTTGTAGGGATGCTATAAGTTACTCAAGTGGAGGCAGAGCACCCTTTGCTCAATTTTAAGGGTTCTCATGCATGGAAATTTTGGCAATGGGTTTTTCAAGTTAGAAGTGTGTGTCATTTTCAAGTTTTAGATAGAGTTGGTTTTCTTAATTGAATTGGTCGGTAGTTTGCCTTTTGATGTTAGCTCCCTTGATTTTCAATGTTCTTTGTGCTTTTGAAGGAAGCTTACCTATACTCTTGTAAACAAAAGGAATATGATCTATTTCTTGAATTCATATCTGTTGTCTTTTGTTCTTGTATGTGAAACTGTGTTTTGATTTTTTTGCTTAGGCAAATTCACTTTTTTAATTCAAGGTATCCTGAACTTTCATATACTTTTCTTTGTACCTTTATTGAATGGTACCTTGATGCTGGATGGCCAGCCTTGGTACAAAAAATCTCTATCTGAACTTGTTTGGGACTTTTCTAAACTTTAAATTTCTTGAATTAAAAATAGACCAATGAAGCCTTAGTATTCTTGAAATGAATCTCCTGTGCAATGCCTCTCATACTTATTGTTGGCTGATTCTGTCTATGGGATTTGATGTCTTATAGTGTGTTATTCCTCTTAGTAGCTGTTTGCAATGTCTCTTAGAATTTGTATATTTTGGTGTTATGGTATATGTGGGTTAGCTTTGATCATTAAGTAGATACAGTATTTGAGATGTATTGCGAAAGAATATGAATGTTCACCTGGACTTTATTGATATTGTATAATCTCTTTGATCATGACAATAAATTTCCGTTTGAACATTTACCACTCGAATTTCTGGCAGATGTGATCATGAAGAGAAGGAAAGTGCTTTGAATTGCATAATCAAGATTATAGGAGATAATAACCCTGAGCACTTTTTTGTTGCAACTCAAGACATTGACTTGCGGGAGAGATGTCGTAAGGTAACTCGAGTTTTGGTTCTCTTATCTGTTTCTCTTGTGATTATAAAGTTGCCTGATGGAGGTTTGAAATATTTCAGAACGAATGGTTTGCATTCTTTATGCAGCAATTGTTCTATTTTCTGACTAATGTATAAACATTGGTGTTTGGAATTGCTACTATCATCTGTTAAATGGATGGATGTCATTTCTTGTTTAGTTTTTACTGTGCTATTGGGTTACTTTTGATGGAGCATTAACCAAAATAAAAGACAATATACCTTCCCAACGAATATTAATATGCAACTTATCAAAGCGTCGTAGGATTTTAAGTTTAAGATAAGTGTTTTCTCTGTGCAGTAATACATATATTAAGCCAACTGTATAATAAACTATGAGAAGACATTTAAGAACACTAACAAGAAACAAGATTTTACATGATTCGGTGTAGTGCGACCCATGAGCATGGAGATAAGGACATTAACCAACTTTCGTTCAGGGTATACAAAGGAAGAGACATAAATTAAGACTTCTAAGTATAATCCCTTGTGCTTTGTTACTATGCATTTATTCTTCGTTCTCTTACCTTGGAAACAGAGTTTGCTCTTGATACTTGATGAATTTCAGATACAACAAGCCCTATAACTCTAGTGTTGTCTGTATGACTTGATTTCATGGGGAAATCTATTCCAAAGTGTGACATGCTTTTGTTTCACTTGTCTTTTATCATGATCCATTCGTGATCAACCTATTTGTTTTTTGAGATGTATCTGCATCAATGTAGCTTAGGGCATTCTTGTATTGAGGGTAAATATTTAAGGGAGAAATAGAAGTCAAACTATAGAGGTGAATTTGATAGAGGAGATGAACACTAAAGAATAAGATGGTATGAGGAAGATGAAAGGAATGCAAAATGATCAACTTTATTTTGGGAGAAAAAGAGGAAAATGTTTCTCCTCCATCCAACTAGGGTAAATATTTGCACCAAAAATGAGGTGACCAATTCTTCTAATTGTTCTTCTCTATCACTATACAACTATTTCTTACAATTGACAACAACAATAATCATTTAATTTTTTTTACTTCATTAACCTTATTTTCTTAGTTTGACTTTTATTTTCTCCTTAAATATTTACTTCCAATACAACCATAACCTTAGCGTTTCCTCTAGATTGCCCAAGCACCTTTAAGTTAATTTTGTAAGGAATGAAGCAAAAAAAGCTGGGACAAAGGGTAAGATAAGGAAATAGATAGAGATGAAGTCTGTCAATTCTACTAATTACAAAAATGGGGCAATCTCAAGAGAACATCCCAATTTCGCGAAGACCGAAGGAGTAATAATGTTGAAGAGAATGTAAAGTATGTTTTTTCGATACATTATTGCTTGATGTCTTCAGCCGCATATATATTCATCCTATTGTGTATTTTTGCAAGTGATGTGTAAATTGTGCTTGGCAAGCATGTGCATAATCTTATCACTTATTTATTGTTCTAAATACTTATCAGATACCTGGAGTCCCAGTGCTTTATGGCTTGCGCAATGCTCTGTTGCTTGAGAAACTATCAAAGTTCCAGGATGAATATCTAAAGGCCGCTGAAGATGAAAGGTCACGAATGACTGATTCAGAATTCAAGTTGTTACACAAGAGATTGAAAAATACCCATGGATTAAAGGACTTGTCTACTGATGAAAATGGATCAGATGATGAAGATTTGCCGTTGCAGAATCCAGTAAAACGGCCACTTAGGAAGATGGATACAAAGGACACGGTTCAATTTAAAAGGAAAAAAGCAAAGGTTATATTCTATTGTTCTTGATGCTCTCATAGTTTTTGCTTGTTTGCCTCACTAAATCTTTTAAGAAGGGAAATCTTTTCTTTTATGTATTTTTATTTGTATTTTTGGAGAAACATGGTGAGTTCAAGTTGAGAAACACTAACACATCATTATGAGGAAAATGCAAAAAAGTTTACACTGTTGCCGCAAGCTTAATGTAGTCTTGAACTTGTCTTTAAGTAATATTCCTTAACACATATTACAACAAAAGCAACAATAACAATTTGTCATCGATACTGTGCATGAAGCAACAATTTTACTCTTTGTGGTCATCCTCAAAGTTCTCCTCTTATTTCTGTCTTGTGCAATATGCTCCTGCGGCGCTTGGGTGAAGGGGCGGGATGTTAGGTGTATATTTTAGAGTTAAAAATTATGGTGTGTCATTTCATGATGCTTCTGGCCTGCTGCTCTCTTGATCATTATCACAAGTTTTGATCTTCCTGAAACAGATATCGAACTGTAAATGAGCATACGAATTATCTTTTGTGTGTTTTTATATGATCAGATATACTTGTTTTATAGCTACTTCAGTTCGTAATACATTTTTTAATCGCTCCTTGATTAAAGGATAAGATTGTTAGTTTTTACGTCACTATTGTAGCTTTTACGTACTGGATGATATTGTTAGTTTTTCAACCTTTGATTATGTATGAATATGACCATCTAACTTGGTCTTTCCTTGCTATCTCCAACTCTACAGGGCCCGAACCCATTGTCTTGTAAGAAGAAGAAAAGTACTAGCAACTCGGGTCCTAATGTGAGGAAGGTGAGTCTTCTTATTTGCAGGAATGCTTGCTCATACCTTATCACCTTGTTTAAATACTAATTTATGAAGGAAGGCTTTGTATTGGCTAAAGAGCATTAAACTGCAATGCATGCCTAGTTTTGATTGCAGGTTTTCGTGATTGATCCAATGTGTTATAAACTGAGATCATTCTATTTTCACACGTTCTTTCCAAGTTGTGAGCAATATCATGCTAACCAGTGTAACATAATTTGCCAGTTAATTCGCTTATTGAATTCGCGATTCGCTCAAAATAACCCTAAAATAGCCCAAAACTGCCCACCATAATTCGCTTTTATTGATTCATGATTTGCAAGGAGATTAGTAAATCATGTGACAGTGGTGCTAACCTCGGGCCTTTAATGTTTAATGCAGACTGATGAAACCGGTAGTGATGCGAAGAGAAGCAGGTCTCGAAAGAGAAAGAGATCTCACACGGCCAAAACATCTAACAATGGGGCTACTAATTAAGCAACCAATCATAAGTTGACCCTATGGTCTTATTGCTTCATATAGGTCATGTAATTCTGCCTTTTTGTTGTAATGAGGATGTACTTCTGTGTTCTTTCCAATTTTAGGGGTTGAATTGTAGTTGTAGAAGATGCCATTTTTGTTGACACTTGACAAGGAAAACTTTTTTGGTAGCCATATTGAGAAACTATAGCTCAAAGTACTCCATTCTTTTAGAATTTTGGTTGGCTTAAAATAATCTGTCGTGAATATATTTTATTTTTATTTTCCCTCATACTATAATCAAATATCTCATAAGAAATGAGACATTTAATGTAGATATGTCAAAAATGAAAATGAGACATTTGATTAATATTAGATGGAATAATATATAATTTACAAATTCTTATTTGAGACCGTCTATACAATAGACGTCTCAAGTTTTGGGGCTGACTCAATTGATAAATTAAAAAAAATAATAATTTGTGGTTTTGTAAGTTAAAAGGGAAATATGGGCTGGGCTTTTGAGAGACATCTATGGTATAGAAGTTTGTAATTCACCGATTGATAAATATATAATATTGTATTTTCTTTCCCTCATTTCCCTTGAGTTTAACACACTATATATAGCTTTTAGGTTGTAGTTGGATAGTAAGATGAAAAACAAGTGGTATCTTTTAATTTATAGTTTGATAGTAAGATGAAAAACAAGTAGATGGAAGGTGGATTAATTAAAATTAAAATAAAAAAATACTTATGGATAAAATAAAATAAGAATGGAACGATAGGCTAAAATAAAAATGATTTGAGCTCTAGCCAAATTCATTGGAATGGAGGAAAGGAGTAATAAAAAAAAAGTAAAAAAATACTCTTGTTGGTTTCATTTAATTAGCACTTATTTTGGTTTGTTTCTTGAAAAATGAACACTCTTGGTGTCTCATTTGATATGCACCTCTTAATAGAGGTGTTAATATTAATTTGTAGTTAGTAAATAAGACAAATAATTTGCCTTTCTGGCAATCTGATATAAATATTAGAAGTGGTGACAGTCTGAACTTATATCTTGTAAATGTTTTTGACATGATATATGATAACTACTCGTTCTTCTTCGAAAAAAAAATAAGACAAACATTAAAGTTATGAGCGTATTAAATTAAAAGAAAATTAATTAGTAGCTCAGATTAAAAGGTCTTTCTCGAGTCTATTTCCATAATATTGTCTTTTTACAAATTAATTCCCATTTTACGTAACAGAGAACATATATCCCTCAATAACGTTCAGGGGTCCACGTAGGATAATACTTGTTAAATAAATCAATAGCAAACTGCTAACTCAGATAAAGGCTTGTATAAAGATAGCAATTTGCTTATAAATTGATAAAGACTACCTAGCCAAAGTTATTAAAATCGAGATTCTAGTTGAAATCGTTTAGAGAGGTAGAATCAAATCGGTAAGATCGAATCATAGAGTCGTACAATTCTACAAAAAAAATTAAATATGCTAAAATATTTTGTGCCTAGTATTAATTACTCATTTTTAAAATTTAAACTTGTGAATTGAAGTTTTGTTTGAGTTATTAAGAATTAAACGGAAAAACATACAATAACTGGTTAAAAATGAATTATCGATAAATCTCTATTGTTTTTAAACTTTGATTATGAATATTTGAATAATGCATGTGTATGTTAAAGAAATTAGGGAAAGATAATACATATCAAAAAGTAGTAATAATTGAGTCTAAAGTTGTTGGATCAAATTGTTGAATCATATTATGATTCTAGCTCTTAGAATATTTTTGAATAAGAATCGTACAATTCTACCAACACTATCATTCTATTTACGATCCGGATTGCCCGCTTGTTTTAAGATCGTAAAAACGTGAAAACGTAGATCATAATTGCGATTTTACAACAAGACTCGAAACCACAATCACCAAACCTGCAATATTTCATGGACAACTTACCTACCAACTGTGCTCGCAAACATTTAATGAAGTAATACCTAGCCTTTGGTTTTTAACTAAATCAACATTCAATTTTGGGTGTTTTATGCATAATTTTATGGTTACAATTTTTAATTTAGGGTATAAAGTATGGGTTGAATAAACTCACACTGTTAATTACTCATGATGATGATAGAGCTATAAATTGATTAGCTTGAAAATTATATTCATCTAAATTGTTTTATTGCCAGTAATTATATAGATTAAGGTTTTATCGTTGATATATTCTTAATTTGGATTGAAATGTGTACATTGTTGATATTGTTCATTGCCATTTTGTTATTGGATATAATTAAGATTGGTTTTAAACTGATGTTTTCTTCTATGGTTGATTTTTTCATTTCATTTCATTTCATTGTTTGTTTAGTGTATATTTTATGACTTAGAGTTTAACTTGTGGCATAATGCATCACCAGATGGAGTAAAAGATTGAAGGTTCGACACTTACTGGGCGTAGGTATCAATTAGGGGTTTCTTGACTGCGTACATCTCTCTTTACTCCCTCTTTGAGAGAACGAGTATGATTTGTCCGTATCTTTCAGGAAAAAGAAAACTCCTACCCGGACCCGAAATACTGGGAGTGTCTTTTTAGTTTAAAATGCTAAAATTATTGAATTGTATTGTGTTAACAATTAGATGTCAATTATCTCCTATCTTTGTGTATGACAATAGAGACACTTGCCACTATAACCATTCTTGGACATGTATCCTTGCCACTAGCTTTCATCTATGGTATCCTTAATTCGTGTTCAATTTCCAACATTTTATGGACAATCATGGAAGAATAGCCATGTCGAAAACTTAAACATGTAGCCAGTGGCGGATCCAAAAGAAAAATAATGTCAAAGTATTAAATTAAAAAATTACATTAAAAAGCAAAAATCTAAAAAGGAAAATTTGAAATAAATAAGATTATTTATCAAAATAAAGCATACAATAAGATCATAATCAAACTGATTCTAAAAGTAAGCGTGTAATATGCAAACCTTAGATTCGGGTTCTTCGCACTTAGTAAGTGCGAACAGACTGAAAAACTGAAACAAGTTGTTCGCTGTTACTTACAGCGATAAACCTGTTTTGAGTTTTCAGTCTGTTCGCACTTAGTAAGTGCGAACAACTCTTGTCTTAAAATCAGCGTGTTGACCATATTTGACCTGTTCGCAGTTACTAAGTGCGAACAGACACTTAATTTTTTTTGTCCAGTTTATTTCTGTTCGCACTTACTAAATGCGAACATACCCGAACTTGGGCTCAAGGGTATCAGGCACTTATATTTGAAATAAGTTTGATTTGGATCTTATTGCATGCTTTTTTTTTTATTAATAATCTTATCTATTTCAATTTTTCTCTAAAAAGGCTAATGTATTTGACAAATGGTTTGGGCTTTATTTTTCTATTTTTTAAAATTTTTAAAAAAATTAGAAGGTAGCCTAACAGGGTTCGAACATTGCCTACTTATGTGGACGACAAGTCGCATGCCAAGAGATCTAGGTGAATCTCTTTAATAATACAGGATTTTATTTCGGATTTAGGTGATGTCAACCGACCTCAGTAACGCATCCGCCCTGATATGTAGCAATGTGGCAATGCTACCTTCAAAATCCATGATTCATAGAAAAATTGCAGGTAGTGGAAGTCACTCTTAGCAAAATTTTTCTAACATGCAACTTAATTCACATTTTCAAGCAAAATAAACCACATCCATTGCATTCAATTTAAGTTTTCATCAATAAATCATTCACTTTACTTTCTCACCTTTGGATGAAATCATAGTCCCTATTACGCTTTCAACTTTCGTCTTAACAGAAGATATCAAACAACTATGACAACATTATACAGGAAATTCCTAATCGTACAATATTATCGTCCCCATATGGGCTTGTCGAATATTATGGTCTACAAACGCATAGATCAGCCATACTTTACCAATTCAAGATGTCGGGAACTCCAGGGTGATAGCCACATGTTTCTAGTATTTATATTGTATTGCTGCATAACATCAAAGTATGTAGAGGCAAATCAATAAAATCATTTCATTTGGTTAGCATAGATTTTATGCTCTAGCTCACAGGATTTTCCCTAACTATAAATACTGAAGTAACTTAAAGAGCAATTTCCCATAGACCTAAACAATCTTTCATTTAATAATTTCAAGGGCATTTTCATTGATTTTTAGTGTACTAAGTACTGATCAAGTTAGGTATAAAAGTTTCACAATTTTCTAATTGATGATGCCAAAAGCAATCAAATTCCCTACGGTTTTGTAAGAGAATCCTCTAAAGAGGGGCTCACTAAGCAACATACTGTTAGGTCTGAAGGGTTGGATGTATGCAAATTCGTCTCACCCTTATGATAAAAGACATGTTTACGATTGACCCCTTATAGGAAACATTATCTTAAACTTCACATAAATAAGAAGTGCATGTGATGTAATGAACCGTTACTACGGACCATTAAAATTTGCGAACAAAGAAGTATAAATATTTGGTCCCGTCCAAAACGGGCATTCAATGAATCAATGAAACTATAAAAACAGGGCTCACAGAAGTCAGAAAAATCAATGAAGTAAAAAAATCCAGCCCTGAGATTCAGATCTTATAATGCAAATAACATCATTGAATCCATTCAGGCAATTCAAAAGGAAAACCAAAATCCATTGCCAGGGAACAGGATGGAAAGAAAGTTCTCAAAAGAAAAATTCACATTACAGAAAGGGACATGATTTGACGGGCAATACCAGGGTCTTGTTGCAGCAGCTCCTTCAAGTTGTTTTCGATTTCCCCCATTTGCTTCTCCAGATACTCTTTAGAAGTCTGTCACCCAAAAAAATGCATCAACATAGAATCCCAAACAACATGATGATCTATAGGGAATTTATCAATATGGCAAAGATTCTTGATCATGTGATGAGGCTGGTCTAATTGATATAAATCAAACCAGTAAAAAATCTAAAGAAAGGAATATGCTCATATTTAAACAACACAAATGCATCACAAACGAGAACCATATCAATTGAAAAAATATAAAATGAGCATGCTTAAAAGCATAAGTACCTGCAAAGATGCAATTGCGGTCTCACTTTCCTTAAACTTCTGCTCTTGTTCATTCATCAAGACTGGTTTTGGCTCCAGTACAAACCTAAGAATTATTATGGACGCAGACCAAGAAATTAAATTAAACTAAAAGTACATATCATGACCATAAACCCAAACAAGTCAATAAAGATACTCACGTTCGCCCTGCAAAACAAGGAAAATCACCAGTAAGTTTAACATATACGAAAAGATATATATAACATGACATCCGTTGGAAAGAACATAATGCAGCCAAACTCAATAGACATGGAATTTGGCATACTTAATGTCTCTAAAACTCATCATATAAATTTAATATACCTATAGATTTGTAAGTATTGGTGTCATCAGGTACTTGTCGCAACTCCTCCAAGGTTAAGAAAGCACGCTTCTTTTCTGTTTCTTTAGTTCGGATTTGCATTTGCACCTAGAACCAAATTAGTACATGATTTGATTCAGTATCAAAAAGTACAACGATGTATAACAAACAACAAATCCATACATCTAATGTCTGAATAATATTATTCGACAAATAGAGCACCTAAAATGAGTGGCATGTTAGTATAGTAGTATAGTGCTCACAAGTCACACCATTATTGGAGTTGATGAAGAAAGGAACTTCACATCATATCAAACAAGTTCCTCTTTGTTCCTCATAGCATGTTTCTTCAGAATACCAGGAACATAGACAAAGTGATATGGCTATAACAATACATATAATAGGAGCTTCCTTAGAGAGCATACGTCGTGCCACATGGAGGAGTACAGTAATATTTGAAAAATTAATAAATTCAAAATTAGAGTTTAATAATAATGACCATACTTGTTAATAGATCATAACAATAGAGTTATTGTTATAAAAAAATAAATATTACTCTCTTTGTCCCTATGAAAAAGCACCACAAGGTATTTGTTGTATTTTAGTGGAAAGTAAAATTGGATTAGAGAATAAGAGAAACACAAGTGGATAGTAGAAATGTATAATTAAAATGGAGAGAGCAAATAAGTTTGTGATGAGATCAAAAGAAAGGAAGTGAGACCATTGCCAATAAGTAAAGGCCCAAATTAAGTGGGACAAACCAAAAAGGAAAAGTGTAAGGAATATTAAAATTCAATAATGTTTATACCACTTTAATCAATTAGGAAATTTTGCAGATAATATTCATGTTATATACTTAAACCTACCAAATGTTTTTAAAATTGGATAAAGCTCATTTATCATATACTACTCCGTCCCTTTGAGATTTCTCCTCAAGGGGATGGATCAAGGATTAAGAAATGTAGGTGAATGAGTATTTTAGTGAGGCATTGTAAATGGAGCCATGTCATTAGTGGGGTTATTATTGGTTTTATTAAAGAAAAGAAAAATAAATTGTAAGTTTTTAGTGAGGTATTATAAGTGAGTCATGTCCAAAAATAGTAATGAGGCAAATTCAATGGAAAAATTTTGATAGTGCATGCGGAAGAGTGATAATTATTCGCTAACAGTAGTAAAAAGTATGAAATTTTTTTTATTCGGAGGTAGGCTAAAAGTTCCTAAATACAAGATGGAAAAGAGAATAAGAGTCGAATCCAATAGCAAGTGTGAAAGAAAAAATTCTCAACCTCTAAGTTATCCCATGATTCTCGAGTTTTATGATGGATGAGTAGATTGTCAATGATGTGGTGGATGTGTCAGAATAAATGATAGAATTGTGACGGTGAAACTTATGTATAAGGAAAAATAATGAATGTTATCGATGCGTGTCCCAAGTAGGGGAACAGATAAAGCACTCTAAAGAATATTACGAGAATTTGAATGGTGTGACGAATAGTATCCCAATATCATGATAAACTAATTTAAAACAAAAAATATTCAATATGTTTGATATTTAGAGTGTAATATCCATCAAATTTTTTCTATTGCTCAAGAAATCCTACTTTCTCCATCACCTTCATCCTTGTCTCACGTTCCTCTCTTGCCTAATTTCTAGTTTCTCCTCGACCATCTTCTAGTCTTCCTACAATCAGTGAAACTTCCTAACAAAATGAAGACTTCATTACTCCCCTTTCCATCACACTCTTTTCATCTCACCTTTTATGTCGTCCTAGATCTTATCAAATGACCATTCCTCGGATGAAGGCAAATTCTCTCTAAATAATGCATATGCATTGAAGTTTACTAATGTCAACTTCTTATAGAAAGTTGAAGCACGCTCTAGTAAGTTAGTGGCTATGATGCATGCAAATTGCAAAACCCTACTAATAATAGGAAACTCAGATATTCAATAAGTTTTAAATTGTAGATAAAGTCATCATAAGTTTACAAACTTTCACAATAATCAGGTTATGGCATGTTTTTAGCATTGAGAAAAGAGAAAACCATATGCCTATGGAAAATGAATTTTAGATTAGTGATAGACTTTAAATAGAGAAGCGGTTATGAACAATGAACACATTGCAATTTACACCCCTTTCTATTACGCTTATAAAGCTCTTGCACTTCTCTTCTTCACACCTCTCTCACGTTTAAGTAACAAAAATATTGAAATAACACTATCCTCTATGCTCTTAGCCTTTTACAATAAGCATTGGAGAAAAATAGTTCAATCAATAAAAGAGCTACTAATCTTGATTACAAAAGACTTTCCTGAAAATGATCGCACATTAGCAAAGCTTCATACAACTGTTAGCACGAATTAAACATCCTATCAAATCACAAGTTTGTATCTTCTTTCACATCCTTCTGATGATTTAGTCAATCCAAATTCCCCATTCTTATTCTATTTACCTAGTACCTAGAAATTGGTATGGGCAACCAATATATCTTGTTTGAAGCAAGTGTATCTTGAAAACCACGAAAATATTCACGTTTAACCTAGCTTTACAGTCTTTTTTCTATCATTATTTAAAGTGGCCTATCTTTTTTCTTTTCTCAAGTAAAATAACCTCTTTGTTACCAATGATTTCCTCGTATTAATTCATTTTGGTTCATGTAGTCCACTCCATATGTTTATATTGGGGTTTTGCCTTTGTTGTTGAAACAAAAAAAGCAACAATACTGTAGTCGACACTAGATTGCTTTTAGCTAAGCTATCTGTTAAGGATAACATAAGAAAATTTTAATTCTTTGTAAGTCATAATTATGTGATTAAGAAACAAAATAAGTCTAAAAAAAATATTAAAAAAAAAAACAAACAAACAAAAGACAGCTAATGTTGAGATGAACCAACCTGCTTCAATTTAGCAGAAGTTTCAACCATACGCCCTTGAATCTCAAGAAATGCCTAGAATAACATGATTGGCAAATAAGCAATAGCACTTCTTTACAAGTATCAAACAATTAGCAGCAAAATTAACTGTATACAAATCAATAATGAAATAACATCATAAAGTTTATAAACATTAGCAACATTCATTTGATTCACAAATTTGAGTAAACATATTCATTTGAAATAATTAAAAATTGGCAAAAAGACATACAGTTCTGTTTGCTTCGTCGGCCATATTATCTCCAGAAAAAAATGTAACGCTTACAAAATCGCCTCTGAATAAGTAGCTGTTAAAGTAAAATAATCTATAATAAGAGTAAATTCGAGATACAGGTAGAAAAAGCAATGTAAAATTGGGGGAAATGGGAACAACGAAAACGAATGGCGAACTAGGGTTTAATATAAAAACCCAAAATCTGTAGATTGTTTAAGCAGTTCAAAGGGAAAATTGTTAAAACTACCTACAAAATTTAATTAATTTTTTGTCAAAGACTACCTATTAACTTTTTTCATCCAAAATTCTGTTTTCTCATGTCACATGCGTTTCACGTGACTGTTTTTTATTTCCTGTTTCCATTCTTCTTCCTTCTTCACCCAAAATAGACCCTAATTTCGAATGAACTACCTAAATTCTTCTTCCTTCTTCCTTCTTCCTTCTTCTCCATTAAAATCATGTGTTCAAGCTTTGAAGTTTGTCCTTGTTAATCTACGAATTACATTCTGTCTTCATCATCTTTAAGTGAAGTAAATCAAATTTCGAAACAAAGAATAACTTACCTGAGGAAGGATGATGCGTTTGGAATTGCAGAAGTGCGATTGGAATGGAAGAAGTGCAGTTGAAGGAAATTTGGAAACCCTAAAATTTGATTGGAAAGGGAAAGGAAAATTTGGGGAAAATTTTTGAAACCCTAGTTTCAGATATGATGACTGATGAGATTCCAAAATGTTGAGTTTGGGGAGGGGAAAATTTGAACGTATAAGGCAAAAAATATTTATGATTTTTTTAAGTTTAAATCTTGATTATTAACTGATATCTAAAGGTAACCGTTGATAGGTAGTCTTTGACAAATAAAATAACACAAATTCTTGTGATAGACGGTCTCTTTAAGAGAGCATCTTTAATTGGGTTAGGAATAAAAATAAATTTTAATGAGTTCGGTCTAAAGGGCTCTCTCTGAGAAACGGTCTGTTAAAAGACCAACCGACAAAATAAATATTATAGGTAGTTTTTTTTTCATGAACAATGGAAAACTCATCCAATCTAAATTCCACCCCAAATCATGAACTTTGAAGAAAAAAAAAGAAGCTTTTTTATAAAATAAAAAACTTTAAAAATAAGATTGGCTAAAATAATTTCCAAAAGAATTACTCTTAGTCCGTCTGTTTGTCGGTCAATATTCTCATAATATGTATGAAATGACTTATATAACACATGTATAAAATGTATCACTCGATGAGATCGTCTAATACAACAATGTGTTTTTCGAAAATAAGTGTCTATGTGTACAAGCCTAATGTCATGACTTATTCATTGTTAAAGCCTAAAAGTCAACGGCAAACGAGAGAAGACCATGTTAAAAGGTCAAAAAAAATATACTACAACTGTGTGCGTCATTAATAACAACGAATTAGAATAGGAAAAAGTTATAATTTTTAAAACGGAAAAATTTATCAAAGATCAGTTCGTTATTAATTAGAGTTAACCAACACCAATGCTTCTTGATTCAATTTTTTTACTTAAAAAATTACATTCGTGTTACTTCCGGCAAACAAATTCGTAACAAATTGATTTTTCTTATTCGTTTTTGTTGTTGATCTTATGTTCGGACATATAAACGCTTACTTGATAGTTGATATTATTTAGAATGATTTTGCCTAAATGGAGTTGAAAAGGAAAAAATTCCTACTATGGTGTGTTCACTTAAAAATATTTCTCAAAATGGTATTTATGTCACTAAGCTATTTTAATTTTGGTTTTGAGTCTTCAAAGCTTATTGTAAACCAAAAGAATAGTAGGTTTAAGTAGAATTAGAAAATACAACAATACATTTTCTAATCCTCACTAGAATTTATTTTCTAAAATAGTATTTTATAGAAGAAAGAAATTTAACCAAATTTATCTGAATTTGATTTGGAAACTTCAAACATAAAAATTAGTCCGACAAAATAATTGGTATATACATCATATAGAATGTGACACATAAAATCAATTATGATACAATAATATAGATTATAGATAAAAAAATCGCAACAAAGAATTAAAAAGTTAGCGTTCTCCTTTAAATATGTTTAAAATATCATTTATTTAAATGGGTCAGGGGAATTTAGAAAAAAAAAAAGTTAGGATTGCATGGGTGAAATATTTAGGACAACGTTAAGCAGTTCACTCATTTGTCTACTTTATTAAAAAATGTTATTCCCAATAAAAACGAGGAAATTTTGAAAAAAATATCAATTATAATTTTAATACTTTATGAGAAGGGTGCACCAATTGTAAGGATAATTTTGAGTTTACCAATACTAAGAATTTTTTTGAATTGACGAAATAGAGTTAAAATTTTTATCAACAAATTTCTCTAAAAATAAATCTACATGATACAATAATTTTTCTTCTTTAGCCTTTACTGTTAGTTTACTTCGATTGATCCAAGTCTC
Organism: Amaranthus cruentus; assembly: GCA_019425755.1. Classification (NCBI taxonomy): domain Eukaryota; kingdom Viridiplantae; phylum Streptophyta; class Magnoliopsida; order Caryophyllales; family Amaranthaceae; genus Amaranthus; species Amaranthus cruentus. Next base: position 10,963,510 of record CM033460.1, read on the forward strand.
AAATGCATCAAATATTTGTAGCTAGCTATAGGAATATATGGGTGTTTGGCAAATTAGTTTATTAAGCAATTTTAGCTTATTTTGATATAAATAGAGGGTTGAGTGGTCAAACCAGCTAATGCTAGTGTTTGGTGAATTAACTGGTTGAAACAACTTGTTAATACGAACAAGCTGTTTTTGAACAAACTACTTATAGTAGCGAGTTTAAAATCAACTAATCAAACCAGTTAATAAAATCAGCTAGTCAAATCAGCCATTATAATCAGCTATCTGCTACCGGCTATCAGCCAATCGTCAAACACCCTCCAAAAGAAGCGATTTTTACTTTTTTCATTGCAAATCGAAGAACACTTTCAAATATACTTAAATCCCTCAAAAAAATATTCTAACAATTCTCACATTGAGGTGCGGAAGTTCCAAACCAAAACTAAAATAGCTTAGTATCAATCCTCACCTACACGAATACTGTTTTGGGAAAATTTTTTCAATAAGCACCAAGTAGAAAATATTTTTATTATTAACACTATATAGGCAAATCATTCAATTATTTAAGATTGAAGTTATTTTGTGTATTTAATTTTGTTTTAACACAAATTCTTACTTGAGACCGTCTAACAATAGACGTCTCAAGTTTTGGGTCCAATTGATAAATTAAAAAAAACTGATTGATAATTTAATAAGTTAAAAGGGAGATATGGGTCGGACTCTTGAGAAACGTCTATAGTACAAAGGGTCTCTACTATGTTATTTTAAGCACAAATTCTTGTGAGAGACGGTCTTTTTGAGAGACCATCTCTAATTAGGTTGACCCATTAAGAAAAATGTAGAGTAAATATAGACAATAAGCTTTAATGGATTGGGCTTGAGAGACGTCTCTCAGAAAGACCGTCTCTCAAGAGACTAGCTGTATTTTAAGGGAGAAAAAATACATTTGAAAATTAAATCAGATTCTCTCTCTGCTACTTCTCAATTCTCATTCAATTTTCAATTACTTCGTAACGAAGGAGTAGACTCCAAGAAAACTAACGAACCCAAACAAACTAAAATTTTCCAATTCTTCGCTAATTTTCGTCAACCTCGAAGACTTCCGCTGATTTCTCTTCATTTTCTCTTTCTTCTTCATCTTCATTCGTTTTCTCCGATCTCTTTTGAGTATTCAATTTTGATTTGCAGCAATCAATTTTCAAAACTCGGCAACTTTTTTCCTTGATCCGTAAGATTAGGGCTTTTATTATAGCCTATTTTTTGCATTTTGTCCCTAATTTTTATTGGGCTAGTTATTGTTTTGGGTGATTCTTTATTTCACTTCGTTTTTCACGTCTTCATGGAAGATGGAAGTCTCATCCGAAGGTAAATCTATATTTCCCCTGAAAACCCTAGTTTTGTTTTGCTTTGTTATGATTTGGATTCATGTTTTGTAGAAATTTTGGATTGGGGGGAACTGTTTGTTTTTGTTTTTATAAAAGTTGAATTTTTGATTTTTTGAATTGATTTGATCTTGAAATCTGTTAAGTGTGTTTGGGACTGGTGATTCCAATTTCTGGAATTTCAGAGCCTTTTTGGTTACTGGAATGAAATAAGAATGTCTTTGTGTCGATAATTTTGGGGAACTGTCGCATTAACTTGGTGAATGTGATGATTATTAATGGTTAATTTGAATTTTTTTTATCATTGTTAATATTTGGTATAAAACTTGAGCTTGTTAATACCGCAAGGATTAGGATGCGATGCGTACAGAGGCAGGAGTGACTTTTGTGGCATTGGGTCCTTTTAATGTTGTGATAGTTGTTGTGCTTGGTAATATTGGGTTGATATCTATTCTAGTATGATCTTTGACATTTATATGAACATATCAACTTAAGTCGAGGTTCAACAATATGAATTTTCATGCAACATTTTTAGAGGTTATTTTGTAATTGGAAGATTGGTATTCTGCTTGGATCAGTGAGTCTGAGGGTTTAGTTGTTGATGTAATTATAAAGTAAATATATAGCTAATTTTATGAATGCAAAATGCGTTCAAGGTTTACTTTGTTCATTTATTTGAAACAACTAGATGAACATTTTAATTGGAAATCTGAAGTGATTCCCTGTGTCAATTCGCTTAAATGTACTAACATTAGAATATCAAGATGAAACTTTAGTGACCCCTGCTTTTTAAATTGTTTCATTTTTACTTGAATGTGTGTTTTTTTCTGCGTGAACCATGTTTAAAAGAACTGTAAAGCTATACATTTTCTCTTGGCACTACAACCGTATATTGTGCTGTTCGTTTCTTTATTTGCGTTTTAAAGCAAAGTCAGTCATGATGCAGCAGGAAATAATACTGCAGTATTTCTTTCCTTTTGATGATGTTCTAAAGTAATACACCATATACTGCAGGAAATAAGATTGTTGAGGCAGATATTATAATGAATCAGGTAGAGGATTTTATCAATCTCTTTTTGTCTTTTGAGTTCCTTTTTTTCAACTAAAGATTTGTTAGTTAGGTAACTGCATCCCATTAGAATTTCTTTTTGTAATCTATTATCAGCCACTTTCGCCCAAAGATGAAAGGATTGTTTCAGTCAATCCTTCTCCGGATGCAGCCATCACAGGGCCTTCAAGGAATGCTATCGAAGCTCCAAGGTCATCAGAGGCAGCTGCAGATAATAAGGCAATGCACCCACCCTATAGTTATGGATCTCTGGAGCAAACTTACTTTTATGGAGGTTAGTTATCATTTAATACATTAGTGTGTAGGTTCCTGGTTAGTCATAGCATGTGGCTAGGTGAAATGTTTTTTTATGTAATGTGGAACAGTTATAAAACGCCTAATTTTTTTTCCTGTTTTTTAGGATATGATAGTGGAGCTACCAGTTGGAGTGGATATCCACAGTACGCTTCTGGTGCTGAAGGCCTTCATGTTGTACCTCCGGTGAGGCTTTGATTATTGATGTGTTACCTCTCTTTGCCTTTACTTATTAGAATTTACTTGACTGTATTCCCTGCATTATATTTTTTATCCTCCTAGGTCATTTTTGGTGATAATTCGTCTCTTGGACTGCATTCTCCTTATGGATTCAATTCTCCTATGACATATGGACAGTATTCACCTGCCACTACGCCTGTACCTCAGATAATTGTTGATAACCAGCTCTTTTCTCCTCAACAAGTTCCTGTTTCTCCACAATACTATCCACAGCCTGCTGGTAGCTCAATGCCACATATGTCAGCAACAATTCCAGCTTCTCATGCTGATATGGTGACTCATAAAGGTAGTGTATTGGAGATGTCATCAATCATTAATGCATGTCCTGTACTACAGTCTACAGGAAAAGGAACCTATTTGTGTTGAAAACTGTTTGAACCTCTCATTGCAGGACACATATCCATGAATGCACCTTATAATCATGGTTTTTACAACTTCCATGGGATGTATGGTTCTGGTGAACATTTATCAAGTCCATCAAACTCGACTGATATGGGGTGGAGAACTTTGACATCAGCTGCAGCATACACTCAACCAGTTGGTACTGTTGGTTCTTTTGACCCCTCAGTTGGACAGGTTGCAGTTTTTTTTTAGGATTTCATTGTTGTTACCGCAATGATATATTCTAATTATTTGTTAACAAAAACTTGGCTAAATTTTTGTGCTAGCATTAGAATTTGAATCACTATATATTGTTGCTTCCTGTTGGGTAAATAGTTTTCAACTCTAGGATCATCACGATTTACACAATACATGCATATTTTTTTCCCTGATATTTGAATATGGTATTGCCTTTCATTGTAATGGGATTGCTGCTTCCTGTTGGGTTTATTGTTACTTTCAACTCAAAGATTATCATATTTTACACTAGGCATGCAACTTTTGTAATTCCCCTGACTTTTCAATGTGGTATTGCGTTTCATCAAAATGTACTTGCTTATTGCATGAACAAATTTCTTGATTTTCTCTTTACTTATTTCTAATAAATAAATGCAGATTGCTCAACAGAGATCGCATCCTGGATATGGATTGTCAGAGTATGTTAATGGGCCATATCCCTATGATGGATTGTTTCATGGCTCTAGTTTTAGTGGGATACCTAACTCTCAACAAGGAGCTAGTCTCTGGAATACTCCAAGTTTTGGGAAGGTGCGGAATCAAAGGGAGCAGGATTCATTGTTTGCTAGTTCGGGTGACCGTAATAGAGGACCAAGGGCATCAAAGGGAAAAGGAAAGGGAGCGACTGGCAATGATTTGTTGCCTGGTACTCAAAATGCTACAGAGAATAACTTAATGACTAGTAGTGCTTGTGGAGTGAATTTTGCTTCCCTCAATAGTGAAGAGTTTCCGACTGCGTATGAGAATGCAAAGTTCTTTATCATCAAGTCTTTTAGTGAAGACAATATCCATAGAAGCATTAAATATGGAGTTTGGGCAAGTACACCTCATGGAAATAGAAAGTTAGATGCTGCTTATCAGGAAGCCAAAGAGAAAGGCAACTGTCCTGTATTTCTCTTGTTTTCAGTAAGCCCTTATGACTTGAGCTAGGAAATGCATTATACGCAATTGCTTCTGTTTGATGACTTTTGAAACATAATTTGTACACTATATGCTTCCCATTTCTAGGATTTGTCAAATGTCTTCCTAGTTTTTGCAGCCCTCTTTCTTGATATTTATTTTATGTTTAAGGGCTTTCCTATTATTGTGGGTGGCATATTTGTTGTAATGTTATGTCTACTTGTCATTGTGATTTAGGAGCTGTAGAAAGTAGTTACTCATTTGTGTTTAAGCAAATGTAAGGCATTTGGGTGCTGGTTTGCCTTTACAGTTCATTTCTTGTGTTTGGATATGTTTTAATGCCGAACTTCTGCAATCTGTACAGGTTAATGCTAGTGGCCAATTTTGTGGTGTAGCAGAAATGGTTGGACCAGTGGATTTTGATAAGAATGCAGATTACTGGCAGCAGGATAGATGGACTGGACAGTTTGCAGTCCGTTGGCACATAATTAAGGACATTCCGAATAGTAAATTTCGGCATATTTTGCTAGAAAATAACGACCACAAGCCTGTTACTCATAGCCGAGACTCTCAAGAGGTATGTTAAAATTGCAATGTTTGCTTCTGGCATATGTTTTTCAATGCGGATATAAAACTTGTGGATATCAATCTTTTGTACCTGTTTTTCTCCCCGCCTAACTTGAATGTGTATCATTAGTCATGCTCATGCCTTCCCCCATCTGATTTGAAATTTATTATTCCTGAGTAGTTGATTCTTCGCAATTTGCTGTTTTTTTTTTTGATAGGTTAATCAGGAGCAGGGCATTGATATGCTCAGAATTTTCAAGGAATTCGAAGCGCAAACATCGATCCTTGATGACTTTGAATTTTATGAGGAGCGGGAGAAGGTTCTGCAAGAAAGGAAGAATCGACAGCAAGCCAAAGCAAAGCCTAGTGTATCTGAATCTCTTACTGATGAGATGCTGAATAGTATTACTGACAAATTAGACAACACTCTCCATTTAGAGGAGAGTTGTAAAGAAGTAGTGGCTACTGAAAATAGCAGCAGCACGCACGAGAGCAGCAAGGTGTAGTTAGAATGCACATCAGCAAATGTCATATTCTCCGCGAACTGATTCGTTTTTCTTAAGTTATATCCATAGTTCCGTCTTCTCCGAGCAAAGAAGGCTTCAAAAATATTTTCGTCATTGTGTCCAGGAAACTGGGATTCCCGCCCGCTCGATTCCTTCACTACTTCCTTATTGAGCGTGCATGAGCCAAGCATTTTTCAGTTAGCTGGTGCCAGTGTGGTTGTGGCAGGATTGTTGTATGATGTGCCTTGCTCTTTTAAGGTGTAATTTTAGCTCCATACCCTCACACACAAAAAAAAAGTTTTTTGTTTTTCTTGTTTTTTTTTTATCCTTTTTTGTCTTGTTTTTTATTTAAAATTATATTTTCAGATTTGTTGCTGTTTTTTGTTAAGTGGATATATTTTACAGCTTAAATCACCATTTCCCTTGGATAATGAGCACCTCAAGAATTTGATGTAATTCCCCAATTTTTATGGGAAAGAAAACTAATAAATTATTTCTGTAAGAGCATTGAATGGTTGATACTTGATAGTAATTGCATTTGTGCAAGTTTTTCTTCTTCTGGTAGTGAAAAGTGGATTTAATCCTTTTCAACTTGCTAATATTTGATATACTTTATGCATATGATTCGATCTCTAGTCCTTCGAATCGTAAAATGGATTGCCCCGAAGTTCTAGTTGTCTTGTTTTCCTCGTTATCTTGATTAGCAAGTCTTGTGAGAAACCGCCTTACTGTGAGACCTACATTTGGCTTTAGATGCTTTAGTGAATGGAAGGAACATTCTTGACAATGTTCTAATATGTCTCACTCATTTTGCACCTCTTTTCATTTTAATTTGTTCCATTCATTTTGCATCATTTCTTTTTCTGACAATGATTTCACTTTCTCCCAGATCAAGGATCATTATTGTATAAGTTTCATAGTTTTTGGGTTTAAGTGATTTTTCTTTTTTTTTTTTTTGGTTTAAGTGAATTTGAGACTTTAATATGTTTGATTTTTTACTATGTCCACACAATTTTGAGTTGTATTGATGTTTATAATGCCATTAGCTTTACGTTGTTCTTGAAATTGTCTTTCTAATGATCTAATCCACTTTTTAAAATTTGGATCGACTAACTTTAGCATACATTAGGCTTTAAATGCTTATATCTTAATGTTAATAATTTGAAATCAATCATTGTATAGAGCTGAAGTTCTACTTTTATACGTGTAATCTTTAGAGTGTATATATATATATGTTGTCTTAATCTAAAGGAAGGTAAAGTTTTAATGAAAGTTTGAAATAGATAAGATTCTTAATCAAAAAAAAGCATTCAATAAGATTCAAATCAAACTTATTTCAAATATAAGCGCTTGATACCCCAAAGCACAGGTTCGGGTCTGTTCGCACTTAATAAGTGCAAACAGTAATAAATTGGTCAAAAAAATCAAGTGTTTGTTCGCACTGAGTAACTGCGAACAGGTCAAACAGAGTCAACATGCTGATTTTAAAACAAGAGCTGTTCGCACTTACTAAGTGCGAACAACCTGAAAACCTAAAACAGACTGTTCGTTGTTAGTAACAACGAACAACCTGTTTCAGTTTTTCAGTCTGTTCGCACTTACTAAGTGCAAACAGCCCGAACCTAAGGTTTGCGAATTACACGCTTACTTTTGGAATAAGTTTGATTTGGATCTTATTGCATGCTTTTTTTTTATTAAGAATCTTATTTATTTCAAATTTTCAGTTTTAATCTGATGAGTGATGGTGAATATGTAAGTGTAAGTTTTGATGCTTGCAATTTAAATTAATGAGTTGTGTGATACATCAGATTTAGCTTAAAAAGGAATTGATAGACTACTTATATCAACAAGGTGCATCTTCTTTTCATGGGAGCCCATTTGCTAAGAACTCCACAGTTAAGCGTGCTTGGTGGGGAGTAGAGGTGTTCAATGGGGCGGGTCAAAATTTAAATGGGCTGGGTCGGGGCGGGTCGTGTCAAATATTAAACGGGGCGGGGCGGGTCAAGCCCGTTTAAATCCGACCCACTTTGACCCATTTTTTAAAAGTTGATAAAAATAATTTTTTTATTATATTTTATGACCCGTTGGGTCGATCCACTTATGTTTATAATAATATCATTTAAAAATATAAAAAAAAAAGTGGCAAATTTTTTTTGCAATTAATTCTTATAATTATCCGACCCGACCCTTTACACCAAGGCCCGCTACTGACCCGCCCCGTTATTGACCCGATCCGCTAATGATCCGTTAAAATGTGATCCGACCCTTGACCCGTTGGGTCGACTCGCCCCGTTGAACACCTCTAGTGGGGAGCAATCTTAGGATGGGTGACCTTCTAGAAAATTTTCTCGGGTGCGCACGCCTGAGGCTAAAGTGCGCTGGAAAGACTTTTGTTGGGCTGTGGGGCCAGTCTACAATCTTCATGAGTAGTCACGGCGGTCCGTTGGGTCGGAGTGTTACAAGTTGTTTCTTAAACGTTGTCACCCATATTCTCTATATGCAGGTTTCCTTTTGTTTGGGGTAAAATCAACCGCTCTCCTTTAGTCCTCCATGTGAAGCAAGTACGGGTATGATTTGTCCGTCAACTTCCTTCACTTAGACCCTGCTCTCGAGCGAGATATTGAGTTTGATAATGATGATGAGTTATTTCTTAATATGGGTAGTCTCTATTTTTTGTGTATTTGGTTCATCAGCAAGTTAACATGCCCTCAGGAGAACATATGCAGGGCCGACCCTAAGGGTTGGCAAAAGAAGCCGTCGCCTAGGGCCCCATATCAAAAAAGAAAAATTAATAACTGTAGTAGAAACTCTCCAATAAGACCACCTTATCCGTGCAATCGGCCTAAGCCTAATAAGTTTTTTAGAATATTCTGACATACTTATTTTAAGACTTAAAAGGACAATTTCAAGACTTAAAAATTCAATTTTTAAGACTTATTTCAAAGTTTTTAATATCAATATTGATGTTTGAGTCTTCTACTTTAAAGTTGAAATGAGAATTTTTAAGTCTAGCAATTGATCTTTTAAGTCTTAAAATTGGTTTTTTAAGTATTGAAATTGTCAAATTTCATGATTTAAAATGTCAATTTTGAATCCTTGAAATTGTTTTTTAAAGTCTTCAAATTGGTCTTTTAACTCTTAAAATTGACAATTTACTTTGTAAAATTGGTAGAAAAATATATACAATTGGTCCGGCTCAATAAGACGCGTCCACAAGTGAGACGGTCTGACCCAAGTTTTTGTGTAATTGTAGAAGATACATATAGATTATAAATTGCAAAAGAAAAAGCCCAAAATAAGCTATTTCGCCTAGAGTCCCAAAATATATAGGCTAACCCTAAACATATGCTTCTACTACCATTTATATCTTGCACACCAAACATGCCAATGGATTATAAGGGTTGTTAGTCATTGTGTTGCATGTACATTTAATAATGTAAAATAAGTTTATTTTAATTTTAATATTTATATCACTAAACTCATAACAACTTGAAGTATTTGATAAAATTATCCACTATTTGATTTGTCAAAGAGTCATAAAAATGTTATATTGTTTAAAAGTAATAATGTAATATTTGTACCATAGTGTTGTTTTGTTTTATGTATTGTTACATTAAGAGGTGATCTATCATAAACTAAAATCACAATTTTATTATCCACATTAATTGATTTATGAATTTTTGTATATATAAATAACCAATATGGCAAAAAGAAAATAATCATTAAAATTTACTTATATAAATTAAAAAATTGAAAACCCCGTGCACATGGCACGGGTATTATACTAGTAGAAATTTAGTACAAATTAAATAAGACAGAGACACTATATACATAATAAAACCTTGTAATTTCTGTTAAAAGTGGTTAATTTAGTAGTAAACTACTGATATAATAACAAAGAGATCATAGTTTCAAACCCTGGTTTTTATTTTATAAACATACTAGATAGTGACCGTGCGATACACGACTTTATCAAATTTTCTAACATAATAAGAAATTAAAATTTTAAAAATAAATTGTACAAAATATTTCGTTTCACACTGAATAGTTGTATACATTACGTAAATTATATCATATTTTGCATTGTGCTAGTACAATTATATATACTTTTATTGTTTTATTTTGAATAAAAAAGCAAATGTTTCGCACTTTAAAATCAAATATAAATGCATAGAATTATGTAAAATTAAGTTTATAAATATTCTTAAAATATGTTAAGTTTATAAATAAAATAAATATATCTATTATAAATAAGGCGCAATAAAAGTTTTGCACAAAGTTCATAAATTTGTAAAGACGGCTCTGCGGCCATAAATACATTAAATTGCATAAAGTTATCTAAGTGCAAGCAAAAAAAAATGGTAGGAACGACAAATATATGGCAAAAAATAAAATTATCAGGAAGTAAAAAATAATAAAAAATAATTTTAATGTGTTTCTATACTTTCTTCGTTCCAAAATAATTGCAACATTTACTTTATCACGCAGTCTAATACATTAATTTAATCCTTAATATCTCTAATTACGTATAACAAAAATTTATAAAAATTTAAAATTATGAAAATATGCAATCAAACGATTCAAACAAGATCCCACCTGATTATATTTTTTCTTACACATTAGCCGCAATATATAAAATAAGCTTAAACGATGAATAGTACACCCTCCAATTCATATCTATAATCCCATTTGGTTGGGCACGGATATTAAGAGTGGAATGGAGTCCACCAAAAAGTGGTAGTTGGGGTATATTCATTGATTAAATTAATTGTAAATGTGGTAGTTGAGATATTATAAGTAGAAAAAATAGGGGTATTTTGGTCATTACTTATATGAACATTGGGTATTTAGGTAAAAAATCATGATTAAAAATAAAATTGAGAAATTCGAAATGAACATACTTTATAAGAAGATGAGACAATAGTTATAAATTGAAAGAAATATCAAATATCGTTATGCAGCAATTAATTCAGAACGGAGGAAGTATTTATTAATTTAGGTTTCGTTTCATTTACTAACACAAAAGAAACGGCAATATCTTTTTCTCGAGGAAGACCGTATATCACCTCACCGTCACCAACAATCAAATCAATACCATCATCAAAACTAATCGCAAAACTAACGGTCAATAATTTTTTAAACCCCACACAAATACCTACGTGTAACCTTATCTTTCGTCTGTCATACTTTCATCCGTCACAGTCGAATTCTCCTACTTAATCAGTTAAAACACGCCAAAAATAAAAAATAAAAATAAAAAGAATAATAAAAACACCAGCTACTACTGTCTAGTCTACTACAACATCAAGAGAGAGAAATAAAGAGACTGTAATTCCTTTTTATTTTTCTTCTTCATCCTTTCTCTCTCCTCTTCTTCGAATTTGATCTCTTCAAGTTCTTATCCTTCAATCAATTTTGGTTTTCTTGTTTGTTGTTTCAGAAATCGGTGTTAGTCAGCTGGTCAAATATTTTGCTTAATCGACGCGTTTTCCCTTTTTCTCCGACAAAAATCAGTCAATTTTGAGGTTCAGATCATGAATTTTACATTTTTGTGATTTTTTTTGATTCTGATGGACTTAATTATGTGCTTAATGTTGTATTGTGATTGTTTTTTGTTCGATTATTGCTGTTCACTGTAACCTCGAATTCACGCGTTTTTTTTTCCTTTTTGTTAGCTAGCTGATTAAGTTGAGCTGCTTTTTCTTGTTTTAAAGTTTTTCATAAAGTGCTTGTTTGATTTTTATTTTTATTGTTTTTCAATAACGTTGGAAAGTTTGGTCCTGTAATTTCGGAACTGGAGATGATTATTTTTGGGCGAATTTCTAGGGTTTTGATTATTAGCTTGATATAGTAATTTGAAGAAATGGAAGTATTTATTTTTGTTTTTATCTGATTACTGTGTGTTTTTAGTAGTTATATTATGCCATAGTGGTAGAAGAAAATTTTCGATTTGAGGTGATTTTAGTTAATAAACATTCATTTCGTAAATTAAACTTTCAATTGGGGGGATTGATTACGAGTGGTTTTTCGTGTTTATTTGTTTTATACTTTTATTATTTATAATATGTGTAAATTTACTGCTAGAGTTGATTGAATTTGTGTATTGATGATTGGGATCGTCTGAATTTTGGTTTGTCTTTTTGTGTGATTTCAAGTGGTCTAATTTGTGTGGTAGAAGCTTATTGTTGATACTTGTGTTGTGATTTTCGTGTAGGGCTTTGGCTGGGGTTGTGGAATCTTGACATGTTGATGCTGAACAAGTAAATAAGAATTTAGAATTTGTGTTTCTTACAAGGGAACAAGATGTTGGAGGCTTCAAAGTTTACTGGAATCATAGGGATAAACAACAATGATAACAAATTCTATGACTTCTATCACAAGCTTGGAGTTGGTGAGAATTCCAATATGTCAATTGACAGTTATGCAAGCTTGCAGACGAGCAATGGAGGGGGTTCTGTTGCTATGTCTGTTGATAATAGTAGTGTGGGTTCTAATGATTCACACACTCGTATGTTGGGTCATCAAGGATTGAAACGTGTTAACAATAACTATTCTGTTGCTGGGAGTGTTAATCATCGAGGAAGGGTAACTCATGCCTTGAGTGATGATGCACTTGCTCAAGCACTTATGGATCCTACTTTCCCTACTGAGTGGCTTGAGAATTTTGAGGAGTGGACAATTGACCTGAGGAAGCTTAATATGGGTGAGGCTTTTGCACAAGGAGCTTTTGGGAAGCTTTATCGGGGTACATATGAAGGTGAGGAGGTTGCAATTAAAATTTTGGAGAGGCCAGAGAATGACCAGGAGAGGGCCCAGCTGATGGAGCAACAATTTCAACAGGAAGTTATGATGTTGGCTACATTGAAGCATCCAAATATTGTTCGGTTTATTGGAGCTTGTCGTAAACCCATGGTCTGGTGTATTGTTACTGAATATGCAAAGGGTGGTTCGGTTAGACAATTCTTGACAAAGAGGCATAACAGATCCGTGCCTCTGAAGTTAGCTGTTAAACAGGCATTGGATGTGGCTAGAGGGATGGAGTATGTCCACCGTCTTGGATTGATCCACAGGGATCTGAAGTCTGATAATCTGTTGATTTTTTCTGATAAATCTATAAAGATTGCGGATTTTGGAGTTGCTCGGATCGAGGTTCAGACCGAAGGAATGACCCCAGAGACCGGAACATACCGTTGGATGGCTCCGTAAGATTTTTTATTACCCTATTATTCTGGTTATTTGTCTTCAAATTATCAAATAAGTACAGATTCTTTTCAGTTCTGTGCATTATGTGAAAATGCTTAACAGTCGCTATAGCATTAATTGAACAGGATAGATGCGGTCATCCTAATTCCTAACACCTAAATATTAGTCGAAACCATAAGATATTCGTCGATACAGCCCAAAACATGGTTTCTTACCGCTTTACGACGCGGGAAATATTGTTTTTTTTTGAAAACCAACTCGGCCGACGCCATACAATGCGGGCTTGTTTTTACACTATGGTTCTGTCACTTAGGTAGTTGGGTCTCCACATCTGACTCCATTTTCCCAAATATGTTGTTTGTCACATACCATTGGTGTGGTTTGGTGATCTCATTTCTTAATCTATAGGATTATAACATATTTTAAAGACAAATTCTGTGTTCCGGCTTGTATTCATTATTTTTTGTGACTGAAAGCTGGCTTTGTTTTGCATTACTAGGTGCTTACTGCTTAATGGCTTATGAGATTGAGTTAAGAATAACTTTTGGGTGTCTACTAGTTTGGCAAGCCAATTTTCAATTCCTTTTTAGGAAAAGAGAAAAAAAAAAAAAACAAACAAACATTTCTTCTGTTTTGGAGCTTCTCCTTTTGTTTGGTTCTTTTAGGAGATTTGTCTTTACATGTTTGTTTACCCTTCTGATTCTGTGGCGTGTCAGAGTTTTTGAGCTTTCAGATTGTTAATATCTGAAGACGATATTGTGTTTTTTCACTTTGAATTGTAAAAGATTTTGAATGATAGGAGATTTTTTTCTCATGGAACATTGTTTACGAATACATGTTTATTTCCACCTTGTTTCAAATTTGCAACAGTCAGGATCTATACATTGAATAGTGATGTTTTGGCAATTCTTTGATCGTCTTATATGCATGCATATGCTCTTACTTCCTCATAAGCTTCTAAACATTGTGGTTCTCGTACTTCTCTTATATTCAATGAGATGTCAGATATGGCTCATGTCTCTTTTTTATCTTTCTAATATGGTTGAATAGGATTACAAATTTACAATGATTCAAGTGTAGTGCCACTGGGATTCTCTTTAGATAAAGATGTTTGCTAGCTGATAGGACATCAGGGAGCACAACTTTTCTATTATTGGCTTGAGCACTAGAATTATGTGTTTGTTACTGCTCTTTTTTTGGTTTTTAATCCAAGTGAGTGACAGTCACATAGGGTAATGGGCCTAGTTGATTTGAGAATTTGTAGTATGTGGGAAATATTGTAGGAAAGCTCTCTTTGATGTAAATTTATTGAAATCTCCCTCCTTCATTTTGGAAATGTTGGTGGCATTAATGGTATTTCTCTCTCTTTGCTTTATGTTTCCGTCTATGGTTATGTATGGACTTCAGTTATGCTCATTTGATCTGCTTGATACCCATTATGTTATGGTTTGCATGGAGATCTTGACCAGTGTGTGATGGGGGCAATGTATAAAATACTATGCTTTTCAAGCATTGTTATTAAAATCTTGATATTGATACATGAATATGATCCTATGTTTAATTATATCCAAACGCATGTGAGTGATTTGAATCATAAGTAGGATTGTAATGTTGGTGAGATTTTATATTCTTAATTGATTAAAATTTTGAGTGATGGATTCATGATCCTATGAAGATTCGATCCAACATAATTAGTCTCATTTATGATTAATTTTTTTTGTTTACCGCCTTTTACTTATTTCCTTCACATACACATGTTTGAAATATTTTATTATTACCATTAGAATAATGAAGTACTTTATTATAAGGAAGTTCTAAATTTATTGGATGTTTTGGAAATGAAGTTAAAGCAATTTTAAACTTTTGAATGAATGAATATGAATAGAGACTAAATATCTTAGAATATTTAAGTTTATTTGTAGGATTGTATGATCATACGATTGAATGCTACCCTCTGATCGATTTCGAGTAGGACTTCGATCCTTAATTACCTTGTTTATAAGTATATTACCAAGTTTGGTTTTGTTGAGAGGTGATCAGGTCAAGCATACCGTTTTTAACCAAATATTTTTACATGTGTTGCCATCAATCCTGACTGCACACTTTTTGTACTTCTGCAGTGAAATGATCCAACATAGGCCCTACACCCAGAAGGTCGATGTGTACAGTTTTGGAATAGTGCTTTGGGAGCTGATAACGGGTATGCTCCCTTTCCAGAATATGACTGCCGTTCAGGCAGCATTTGCTGTAGTCAACAAGGGAGTCCGTCCAATAATCCCACCTGACTGCCTTCCCGTTCTGAGTGAGATCATGACCCGTTGTTGGGATCCCAATCCCGATGTAAGGCCTCCCTTTTCAGATGTTGTGAAGATGCTCGAGCATGCAGAGACAGAGATCATGACCACTGTACGCAAGGCCCGTTTCAGGTGCTGTATCACACAACCTATGACTGCAGATTAATGCACAGAAGAATCCAGATTAAGATGAGACAAGAAGGAAAAAAAAATGAATAGGCACATATTTATGGCAAGGTATTCGAAACGAACTGCGACAAGGAAAGCACTGCAGGGGGAAAGGTTGTTTTTACTTAACCATGTATTTATGAGGATATCATTTTCTTACATTCAGCTTAGAAAAAAAAGTGGAAAAATCACGATAAAATTCGAGAACTGGGTTTCTTGTTTTTGTTTTATTTTTCCTCTTAAAATTATAATTCAAATGGATTTCTGTGGTTGCCCTTAGTAGGAGTAAGAGAAGAAGATATGTGATCTGTAATTCTGTATTTATACATGCACCTTCACTCTTGCTATGATGTTTTATCTACTCTTTAGTTTAATTATTTTGATGATAAAAAGAGAAAAATGTCATATCATACTATTATTATTAGTTCCTTAATTTAATTTCTTAATTATGTCATGGGGAATGATGTATTTTTGGTGTCTGTTACCCAGTCAGAGTGGTCGTTTGAAGGTAATTATCAGTGCACAAACATCGCTGACAAGAATCATTGTTTTCCATGCTCCGCTTCAACGGCAGTTCTTTCCGGTTAGCTTAAAAATAATGGTACAATTATTTTGCGAGGAAGTATCAGTAAATAATGGTAATTTCTAAAGTTAACAAATCGGTAGGATTTAAGAGGATGAAAGTTTTGTGATTTTAATTTACTTTTTTTTATTTTGTTTATTTTACTATTACTATTTTGGAAAAATTGTCGGGAATAATTCTTATTTTTTACTTTATCCTGTAAATAACCCTACTTTTGATTATTCCTGAAGAAAACGAACTTTGCAATATTTTTACTCACAGCACCCCTTTCTAACAATGATCGGGTACAACGGGTAAATAGCCATTTTGTGACCTGTTTTCTTCCTTATAGCTGCTGCCATTTTCTTTCTCCTTCTTACCCTCATTTCTCAATTGTTAACCCAAGCTTTAGGAGAGAGAAATTTCAATTATGAAGAATAGAAATTCGAGGAACAAGATAAATCACCGTTTAAGCAGCATAATTCGCACATTATGTATGTAAATTTCGCAGAATAAAGAAGATAATACTAACAAAACTCCATGAGAATAAAAGCTTACCATTTTTATGAAGAAGAACAACACAAACAGCCAGAGTTAATCAGAAATGATGAAGAATTGCAAATTTTGGGTATTTGGCATAAGCCCTAGAAAGTTGGGGGTGAAATGATTTGAGGGTTTTGTTTGCAAGTGTAATTGAGAATGGTAGAAGAAGGTTTTTGGGTGAATAGTATTGACCTGTTGTATCCGGTCATTGTAAAGTTCGGATTATTCAGAAATAATCAAAAGTAAGGGTTATTCACAGGAAAACGTAAAAAGTAGAAATTATTCTAGACAATTTTTTCTACTAAATTAATATTTTTGTGTCGATTTACAAACCACTAGTTATTGATTAGGAATTTTTCATTATTCTATTCATTTTCATTTTATACAAAACGTCTAGATTTCCGACATTGATGATGTTACACTGGTTAGCAGTAAGTGGTATAACAAGACACACGTATCGTACATACATCATTTAATTTTTTGATAAAAATCTTGAATAATTAAAAATTCAAATGATATCTTGATAGAGTTTTGTTAAATGTAGCATTATTAACAAATATAGCATTGTTGTAGGTAGGGTTGTAAAAAGTTTACCTAATCCACAAAATTGTTCCATATTAACATGCATCCGACCCCTAGGTTGACTAGGTTGTGAATTGTGATGATCTGTATATGTCTGAATGGAATCGATATTTAATTGAGATTCGATATAAAACTGATTACTACTTGCATCTGACTCGTGATTGATCCATATCAAGATTAAATGAAAATGTGGTTTACTGAATCTGACTTACATCCGACCTGATACTAACCTGAATCCTACTTTAAACCACTAGCCACTAGGTATTCGACTTTAACCCACCAGACTTTTGACTTAACTCGAAACCTTTAAAAAATATTTTCTCTATAAACAATAAAAAGTGTTGGTAGGAGTTCGATTTTCTCTAAGTTGGACTTCGATTATTTTACCCTCGATTATTCATGTTTAGGGAGGTGTATGTGTCCATATCAGGGTCCTTGATTCTAAAATAAGATTGTCATGGGAGAAATATTAATTGTTAATTCAGGGAGTGTGGTTTGGTTCTAGATTTTGGGAGCAAAAAGAAATTATTTAACCGAGAGGGTAATTCAAGTGAGACAAACTTCAAAAAAAAGAAAGGTGCATTAATTAAAAGTTGTCTCATAAGTACACCTACAATAGATAGGTCATTCGTATGCAGATGCCAAAAGGTTACTTTTTAGTATGGGGACACGCATCATATACTAAGGAAGATAATTCTGATTAGAGCCTTAAATGCACCATTGAGAGACTAATTATGAAAAAGAAACACATCAATAGTTGTGTTAATCCAAACAAGGTGGTATTTTTGTGACTATTGAAGACTTCGACTAAGGAGATTTTTGACATTCCTTTACAACCCAATGATAGGTTATAACTACTCCAATTTACGCTATAAATAAGGTAATAAATTCTCTAACAAAATACTCCCTCCGTTTTCAAATGTTCTTCCCATACTTTTTGCACAGTTTTCAAAGTAAATTTTAAACCTAAATATCTCTAAATACGCATCATAAAAAATTATAAAAAATATATAATAAAAAAGTATACATCAAGACGAATCTAACGAGATCTCACATGGATATATTTTGTCTTCTATATATGTCTTAAAAATATTAATCAAATTTCTCTTTCCAAAATAAAATATTCTAAATGGGAAAAACGTTAGGAAACGGAGGAATTACAAATTTACCCAAAGCATAAGAATTAATGAGAACTAATTACATTCCGTTCAAACACAGGAACAAGAGATGATGTGGTGGTGGAATGTTTAGAAGGAGGGCTTGGTTTTCAATGCCTTTTTTTTTTCTTATATAAAATATTAATTGTTTTCTAATTTCTAGATTAAATTCTCTTAAAAATTTAAAATTATTATTTTTATTTGTAGTCTTAAAAACTGTAAATATTATTACATTTAAGGACTAATAAATAATAATTACTTCCTCCGTTTCCTAATGTTCTTCCCGTTTAGAATATTCTATTTTGGAGAGATAAATTTGATTAAGATTTATATAAATGATTAAATATATCCTTGTGGAATTTCGTTAGATTTGTCTTAATGTATGCTTTTTTATTATATATTTTTTATATTTTTTATGATACGTATTTAGAGATATTAACACTAGAAACTTACTTTGAAAATTATGCAAAAAATAAACAGGTGCTCTCTTGAGAGACCGTCTTTTGTAAAGACGGCTCTCAAAAGCCTAATCGAATTCTAAATATAGAGTTGTAACAATATATATTTTGAATTTGATTGAGCTTTTGAGAGCCGTCTTTACAACGAACAGTCTCAAGTAAAATTTTATGAAAAATAAATGGGAAAAATATTTGAAAACGAAATGTGTATAAGGTAACAACAATAATAATAATAACGGACAATAACAGACGTGAAGGATTGAACATTGTTTGGAGACCTCGTTCAAAGTAGACTAGGTCGCCTTTGAAAATTAGCCGCCAACCCCTACGTTATTTGTAAATTGTAAGATATTTGTTGCTCTGGCTTGCTCTGTTTCATAGTACTTGCTAGTTGTTATTGAGCGTGACATATTGTGTGAAAAAATGTCACTATTAATAGCATGTACTCTCTTCGATTTTTTTATTGTCCACTTTTCTTATTTGGTTAGTTCACCTAAATTGTCTACTCTCTATTTTTGGCAAAGATTTTTTTATCTAAATATCTTATGTTCATACAAGTAAAAATCATAATACCCCCACTTAAATTATTTAAAATACCCCAAGTACTACCTTTATAATTATTATAATAATTTAAAATACTCCAACTATCATTTTCTTAATATGCGTGCCCAACCCAAAGTAGACATTAAAAGAACCGGAGGGAGTATTATGGAACGGAGGAAGTATAGTTAACATATTTTGATAATTTATATCACCCTAAAATTATTATGGATTATTTTAACATACTAAATGTACATGAACGAGTATAATAGAGACGATTTAAAAATGTGATCTTCTCATTTAAAAATTGGTGTTTTTCTTTGTCTCTTTGATTTTGCACATTTTTCTTTATTGGCAATGATCTCGTCCCATCTTTATTTTTTAAATTGGGAAATTTTACATGGTAAGCACCAATTATAGGGAAAGGCGAGTGGTGATTTTTCTTAAAAAAGTTTTCCACAAAATAGCACTCAACTCTTGAAAACTCACTACCATAACAATATAATGCAAAAAACGTTATGTAGTCGTTTTTTGATGGAATGACACAAATACCCTTATTTCATTTCAATCAAAAACAATTTTTAAATTCATGCTATTTTCTTTGTCATGCTATTTCGTGGAAAATTTTTACAAGAATTGCTACCACTCGCCTTTCCTGTGCTTATCATGTAGAATTTCTTGTACTGAAATTAAACATGAGTATTTGTGTCCTTTTACCATTTAACGACTACATAACGTTTTTTGCATTATTTTATTACAATAGTAAGTTTTCAAAGAGTTGAGTGCAATTTTGTGGAAAAAAAAAATTAAAGAACGACTACCACTCGTCTTTCTCTATAGCTGGTGCTAAATTTCCCTTTTAAATTTCATCAACTTATATTTACTACATATCTTATTCTTAACGACCCATTCTTATCATTTATTTGTTTTTTTATTTCATTCTCCAACTTAATTCCTCTTTACGCTAAATTTCATTCATTTTGTAAATTGTGTAGAATGAGAGGGATGGAGAGAGTTCAAAGATGATGATATAAAATAAACTTAATGATAAATAATCCTAATAGTAATTATCAAGTGTTGCACCAAGTATTTAAGAAGTAGTAGTATACTGTTCATTCGAGTAGGTTTCGTGTCATGTGTTTTGGGTCGGATCTTGTGTCTACACTGATTTTTATAGCATTTTAAATTTATTTTTAAGTCGGGTCACGTCGAGTTTAATTACTAGGTCGAATAAATATCAAATCGTCAAGTCTATTTTAAACATCTCTAATTATACTCTAAATTGGAAGGGAGAAGGCAGCTAACAAACACAAATTCTTCTAGGAGACGACATCACCGTAAGACATGCCCCAAACTTGATTAAATAGCTGAATAATAGAGACTTTTAGTTTATACTTCCTCCGTTCCATTTATTTGCAACAATTATCATTTTAGGAAGTTTCATATTACTTGCAACATTACTATTTTTGGCAAAAATAATCTACTTATTCCATCCTCACTTTATTCCTACTCCACTATCACCATCAATCATACATCATCTCATTAACTATTTAATATACCCACAAGTCACAACCACTATCTACTTATAATAATTTTTTTTATTTCTACCCCACATATCACCATCAATCATACATCATCCATACTTTTACCATACTCATTTGACGACCCTTAAAAAATATGTCAAATCTAATGGTGCAACCAAAACGGAACAGAGGAAGTAGGTTATATTGTTTCGAGACCGTGTCACCATGAGACGGTCTCACGAGACAAAATGATTAGTAAATGCCAAGTTAGACTATTTTATAATGGAGTAAGAAACTACTTCATACTAGCTTAGTCATGGTCAAAATTCAAAATCAAAGCATTTCAAGTTTCAACAATAATAAATGCTCATGATTTCCATTTGATTCACTTTTATGCATTTATTGATCTTATATTCCTCTAAATCTATTCATGATTGTTGCAACAACAAAAGGGTGTTCTTATTTTATGCAGGTTATGCTGTTAGTGTTCATATGCTGCTCATTAATGGCGGCAATAACAGGTAGCCATGCTCAAGAACAAGCTTCAAGAAGCAGTAAAAATGGTGTTTTGGCTAATCAATTAGATGGTCAAACTAGGGTTTTAATGAATGTTGTTGATAATGTAACGGATAGACTTGCTTCTCAGATGCAATCTCGTGCTAGCTTTTGTATTGTTGATCAGTAATACCATCTTTTCTTACCTTGTATATAACATATCGTTAGCCTCAATCATCAGCTTAAGCTTTTAGTTGAATTGGGGCCCTGGGCGAAATAGCACATCGGGGCCCGTTTTCTTTATAAATTATAACCTATATAGATCTTCTACAACTATTAATTTTGTTTTTTTGACATAGGGCCCTGGGCGACGGCCCCTCTTGCCCACCCTTAGGGCCGGCCCTGGTCATGGGTTCGAATCTCAACCACCCATCAAGTTCAAGTGGAATATTTCATATAGAATAAGCCTGTGTTGCATCCACATTTCTAGCCCAAAAGTCATCGTGTAAAGGGTGTGCTAAAGTATAAAATATATTTTGAGACCTCGACTATCAGCTTAAGCTTTTGGTTGAGTTGGTTTTATAGTTCTTTTTCTATTTCTGGCAAATCAATCAATTGGGATTATGTTTGTTTATTTCCATTAAAGGAAAGTTACTTGCTTGGATCATTGCCCTGTTTGGATTTGTGTAATGATTTGAGATTTTACCTTGTGTTTCAGGAAGACCGACTGGAATAGATCTTTTAATTATTCTAATTGGGATTTCCTTACTTCATGCATAAAAGAAACTAAAGGTAAGTTTGAGTATTTGGTGGTGTTTAGAGGGTTCGATTTATGCAACCGTATCTTTGCTAGTGATGATATGAGATTGTTTACATTGATCCTTGTTAGCAATTATGGTATCAGAAGCTACCGTGACAAGAGGTCATGACTTCGAATCACAACCACTTGTCATGTTAAGTGGTATATTCGGCGCAGATATGAGAACATTTGTTTTGTATCTGAAGGGCTCTTGAGTGAGAGAGTGTGTTAGAGTATACTTCCTCCGTTTCAAATTACTTGCAACATTAGAAAAATGACACTATTTACTTACCACCCTTAACTTGTAATCTATAAGTTAAAACATCCTCAAGTCAAGATGCAAAGATTGTTGATATAAATTTTTAAATTTTTTCAATATACATAATTAGAGACACTAAGGATCAAATTAGTACATTAGACTGCATAAAAAGTCAAACGTTGCAACTATTTTGAAACGCAGTAACTATAACATATCATGGGGCTCACTATGCTTAAGCTTTTGTTTGAGTTAGTCCTTGACAAAATTTGAGTACTTGGTGGTGTTTGGAGGGTCGAATTCACGCAAACTTACCCTGTTTAGTGAAATCTAACATGAGATTGTTTCCATTGATCCTTGATATCAAACATCATCGGCCATCACCAATTTCAGTGCACACGATTTAACAACCCATTTTACTCAAGTCCCTTATAATCCGAAACCAATGAATCCTTTTCGCAAAATGTAAACTTAGCTTGAATAGAAGATTCACTAGATGGATTGATATACATTTCAAAGGATCAAGCATAAATTTGTGTGGGACATAATGAATGGAGCCTGTCGCAGATAGAAATGTAGTGCTAAGAGTACTAATCTAGCCCGGTGTTACATAATTCACTGTCTAGTTCGCTTTTCAAATTATTCACTCAAAATAACAAAAAATAGCCAAAAACCACCCATAATTCGTTTTTTATGATTGCAATTCGCAAGGAAATTAACAAATCATGCGACACTTATCTAGCCTCTTGTACCGATCTTCTAACAGTATTGTGATGATGGAAGTGTTTATATTGGTTGTACAGATGTTGAATCGCGATTGTGTACAGAAGCCGAGATAAGATTATACTTGGGCAACTTCTTTGGAGGAAATGGTGGCCTTCAAATTGAAACTAACAGAAACTGTAATTCAACTTCATGGGTTTCTGGATGTGAGCCTGGATGGGCCTGCAACATTGGTTCCATGGAAGGATTTAGCTTTCAGAATACTACTAAGGCCATACCTCCAAGAACATCTGACTGTAGACCTTGTTGTGCTGGTTTCTTTTGTCCTCAAGGTCTTGCCTGCATGATGCGTAAGCGCCTCAACTTCACCGATTCGTTATCTTAATTTATCTCGTCTAATGAGTTTGCAATTCGCCCTTTTCAATTCATGATTCACAAAGACGGTGTTACTTGGACTCGGATACTGATGTCGGGTACTGGTACATGTCCAAGTGTCAGATACGTCTAAATATCCAATTTTACGCGTAAAATGAAGTGTCTAAGTGCCATACCAGATTACCAGTGTCCGAGCAAAATGGAGAGTCTGAGTAACATAGCACAAAGATAACTAGTGAATCATGTAGCACTGGTTTTGTTCATCTAATTAATATGTGTTGTTCAACCTTACTTGAAGCTTGTCCTATGGGCTCGTACTGTGCACAGGCTACATATAATACAACAACAGGATTATGTGAACCGTAAGAGAAGTTCATAGCTTGTTTTTTTTTCCGCTTGAGCTTTTTCTTTGTTCTTGTTTGCCACATTTCGTTAAGAGTTAGTGTTCGGGTTTCACAGATACAATTATCAACTTCCCCCTGGACGCAACCATACATGTGGTGGAGCGAACATATGGGCTGATGTTGGTAGAAGTTCACAGGTTTTCTGCCCTGCTGGATCATACTGTCCAACAACCACAGAAAAAAGGCCTTGCAATAGCAGGTACTCTTCTTCATCGAACTCTCAAAAGGGTCTTCTGTCTAGCAAAGACCGATAAATGTTTGTTATCAAGGTTACCGTTGTGTACATCTGACCCCTTTGCCGCCTTACATGTTTCGTTATGTTGATCTTCTCCAATGAATTTTCAGGCATTACTGCATGCAAGGTTCTACAACACAAACTCGTAAGTTTCTTATTATACGGTACCTTCAAGCTTTAGGTAATTATTAGAATTTAGAAAATAGGTCTGAGCAACTAAAAGAGGGGGAGAAGGGATAACCCACATACAAACCCACTTCTAAAACCAATTGGTAGTAGTAGGACTGTAGGAGTTACTCGTCAAGTTTATAAACTGGCATTTCCTGTTCTCTTTCTCCGATGTAAGATAACTGACATGTGTGTAATAATGGGCACTTAAACAAAAATCTAACTCTGATATTTGCAGGTTGCTCCAAATTAATAACATGCAAGAAAAACTCGGAGGAACAGAACATTCATACATATGGAATCATGCTCATTGTGAGTTTCCTTCCCTTTCAAGTTCCAATTGTGGAAAGTTTGTTATCTAGTGTATACATTATACATACCATTGTTTAGGTTTTATTCTACTTTACATGGCCTTCATGATGAAATCTACTTGAATATTCTAGGCATTCTTCATTTAACCTTTTATGTTTAAGAATTAAACTAGTAACTAGTAACTAGTAATTCTATCATACTCTATTAACTTTTACTTAAAAAATGCATAGCGCAAAATAGAGCCCCATTGCATCACTCGCGTTGCAAAGGTGTTTAAAGATACAAATTGATATCTTCCTTGTTGTAAAGGTGTAAAACCGCATTTAAATAGACTTCGTGAATAAAAACGAGATGATTGGAGTAAAACAAGCATGACCATTAATTGTCAAAATATTTTCCTACCAAACTTGTACTTTCCATTACCATTCCCAGTACACACCATCAAATACCGACAACCAAACAGGCCGATGTATCTCTTTGTTTCTTTTGTGCACTCTGTTGAACTCTAGATGTCATAGAACTATGATCAAATCTGATCAATTATTCAAAATGCTGATGCAGGTTGCCTTGGTTGCTCTTCTTATCATCATTTACAACTTCTCCGATCAAATCCTTTCCCTTCGAGAGAGAAGGCGTGCTAGACACCGAGAAAGAGCTGTTAGAAGTGTGCAGCAGCAGGAACGTGCACTAGCAAGATGGAAACTTGCGAAAGACGCTGCTAAGAAGCACGTTACTAACTTACGTGCAAATCTCTCTAGGAGATTTTCACAAAATAATCACGGAACTAATAATTTCGAGATTTTACACGATTCTGACACCCAAGAAGATATTTCTCCTATAACAATCAACAATGCAGGCAATTCAAGTGATCCACAGTCATCATCCATAGGCTGCGAAACAACACATACTCATGGTAGTTCAAGTTTAGAGATCGAAGATAAAAACTCAAAGAAAAAAGATTTGAAGGAAAAAGAAATGAGCTCGGATAGTAAGATTTTCAAGTATGCATATGCTCAAATCGGGAGAGAAAAATCTCAAGAGAAACAATTCGAGAATTTGAACTTTTCAGGAGTGGTTTCAATGGCTTCTAGGGAAGAAATCAAGATAAGGCCTTTAATAGAAGTTGTTTTTAAAGATCTTAACTTGACATTGAAAGGCAAGAAAAGATGTCTTTTAAAATGTCTCACTGGTAAAATTATGCCAGGGCGTATCACTTCTGTCATGGGTCCATCGGGTGCAGGGAAAACGACATTAATGTCTGCATTAGCAGGAAAAGAAACAGGTTGCACAAAGAGCGGATTGGTTCTTATAAATGGGAAGCCGGAGTCTATACATTCGTACAAGAAGATTGTAGGTTTTGTGCCACAAGATGATATAGTACATGGGAATTTGACGGTAGAGGAGAATCTTCGGTTTAGTGCATGGTGCAGATTGTCTACTAAATTATCGAGAGCAGACAAAGTTTTGATTGTTGAAAGAGTGTTAATGTACTTGGGGCTACAAGAGGTACGTGATTCCTTGGTTGGTACTGTGGAGCAACGAGGAATCTCCGGGGGTCAGAGAAAGCGAGTTAATGTTGGCTTAGAGATGGTCATTGAACCTTCACTTTTGTTTTTGGATGAACCCACCTCTGGTTTGGATAGTTCGTCATCTCGATTACTTCTAAAAGCACTTAAGCATGAAGCCTTAGCGGGAGTGAATATTTGCATGGTAGTTCATCAACCTAGGTGGGCTTTATGATGGTTGAAGTCTTTCTTGATGATAATTTGAGTTTCTAGTGTGTCAAAATACACCATTTTAGTGTGTTCACATGTTGTTCAATGTAAGTTTTTAGTTAAAATACTTCGAAAATCGAAAGAGTGCGCAAATTTCTCCTTGCTCTCTCCTTGGACGGGGCACAGGTAGGGGTGTTCAATGGGCGGGATAAGGGCGGGCCGGGCCTAAGTAAATATTGGCCGGGCCGAATAAGGGCCCTTTATAATTAAAATGGGTTGGGCTAAGCCAGGCCCGACCCATTTTTATTACTAAAACTTATTTTTATCCCCACTTATCAATTTTAATAATTAAATTGAAAAAATATTAATAATTCCATTGACGTTGTCATTTATAATATTTAAATTATACATTAATTATGCTATTTACAAAGGCCCATTTTCATTTCTTATTGAGCCCTTTTATAACCGCTTCATTTTAATTATAGTGTAACCCGTTTTCGGCCCGGCCCTTACAAAGCCCTTCTAAAAACGGGCTGAATAAGGGCTTCAAATGGGGGCCCAACCCATCAAACACCCCTAGGCACAGGTATGATATGTCTGCTACCTTCCTCCTCCCTGGACCCTGGCTTGTGCTGGATACTGTGTTGATGACTTTGACTCTAACTTTGAAATTGAAATTGTCCTTTATCTGATTTTAGTAAACATTGCGGTTGTGCGATTTCTTGATAATACATTGCTCACAACTATTAATTTGATTATCAGCTATGAACTATTCAAGATGTTTGATGACTTGATACTTCTTGCAAAAGGCGGTCTTATGGTGTATCATGGATCAATACGACAAGTAGAAGGTTACTTTGGCGGTCTAGGAATCAATGTCCCAGAACGCGTGAACCCTCCCGATTACTATATCGATCTTCTCGAGGGCTTGTTGGAACCAAGCCAAAGCTCGAACCTTAACTACAAAGATCTTCCTTTGAGATGGATGCTGCACAATGGGTATACAGTGCCTGAAGATATGCAGTCCAGAGCTGCTGAACTAGGAACTCCACAAAGAGGCGAGTCTAGTGGTTCGGGTAGTGAGCTCCAATCTTTTACTGAAGAATTATGGCAGGACTTACGGAGCAATGTTGAGAGACGGCGTGATCATCTACACCATTATTTCTTCAAGCAAAAGGATTTGGCGAAACGGAGAACCCCAGGCGTGATTCGCCAATACAAGTACTTCCTTGGCAGGTAATCCTGTTCTTTTGATACTAAGAACTCCGGCCTACATACAATGACAAATTTAGAACAACTAAGTCCGTTGTATACATAAACTGAGTGCTGTCAGCAGGGGTATTCAATGGGCCGGACCCTCATTTTGAGCCCTTATCCGTACCCATTTTTAGAAGGGTTTTGTAAGGGCCAGACCAAAACGGGCCAGACCGGGCCAAAATGGGCTTTGCTATAATTAAAATGAAGCGGGCTATAAAAGGGCTCAATAAGGGTCGGAAACGGACTTTTGTAATTAGCATGATTAATGGATAATTTAAATATTATAAATGACAATGTCAATAGCGATTATTAATATTTATTTAATTTAATTTTTAATGATAATTTAATTGTTATAAATTAATAAATGGGGATTAAAATAATTTCTAGTAATAAAAATGGACCGGGTTGTGCCGGGCCGACTTTCAAACCCGGCCCATTCAAAACCCATATTAAGTATAAAGGGCCATTATCAAACGTGGCCCATATTTACTTAAGCCTGCCCGGTCATATCTGGCCCATTGAACACTCCTAGCTGTCACCGACATATGAATCTCTGACTAGCCGGAATTTGTTTTCAGAATAACCAAGCAGCGACTGAGAGAAGCCAAGATACAGGCAACAGATTATCTTATACTACTACTGGCTGGAGCTTGCCTAGGGGCTATTACTAAAATCAGTGACACTGATTTTGGTGCAGCTGGTTATACATATACTATCATTGCTATGTGTAAGTTAATATAAGTTCTTGAGTATATATTCTCTGAATCATACATCGTGCTGATCCACATAAGAGGAGAGTTGACTGCACATAAACTCGAAGAGGATAGCAGAATTATTAACTCATCAAGCTTATATGTAGAGGTGTTCATTCAGGTCATCAGACTGATTTCGGTTAGGTATTTTAGGTCGTTTTAAAACTGAATTTTGTGTCCATATTGCTCTTAACATAATTGTAAATCGTATTTGAAGACAGGTCAAATCGAGTTCGGTTTCAGGGTCAGGTAAATTTCGGGTCATTGGGTCTGTTTTGAACACCTCTACTTATATGTTAGTCAACTCGCTATAATTCTTCGATGTGAGATTACATGTGGATATCTAGTAGATCCCGTGATGGAAAGCATTGACACTACTCTGTATCACTATGATCTTAACAATTTCTTATTTATTATTTCAGCTCTCTTATGTCAAGTAGCTGCACTAAGAACCTTTTCTTTAGACAAGTTACAATACTTGAGGGAGAGTGCTTCTGGCATTAGCAGCTTGGCTCATTTCCTCGCTAAAGATACCGTAGATCACTTCAATACACTTATCAAGCCTGCAGTGTACCTTTCGATGTTTTACTTCTTCACGAATCCAAGATCGACCTTCTTAGACAATTATATCGTTTTGGTTTGTCTTGTTTATTGTGTGACGGGAATGGGTTATGCCTTTGCTATTTTACTAAATCCGGCTCCTGCACAACTCGTAAGTACATGGTCGATTCAATAGCTTCTCCATATTACTAGTTATGTTTACGAATCATATTTAAGTTTTTTCTTTTTGCAGTTTTCAGTGCTTGTTCCTGTTTGTTTCACCCTGATCTCGAGTCAGTCGATAAAGAACCATGGACTAAGAGGCATAGCTAACCTAAGCTATCCTAATTGGACCTTGGAAGCCTTTGTGATTGCAAATGCAAAGAGGTAAGAACATCATGCCATGTTTTGAAAGATATTTAGGATTCTCTTTGTGTAAAGAGTACACGTGTTTGCTTTTCAACTGAGACAAGACCTGATTCTCTATATCTCTGATACCAACTTTTATGAATTTGTTTTATTTTTTTATCATGAAGACATTGTTTTCTTTGATTCATTAGCATTGTGAATGTGAACAACCTCTTTGTTTCATCAACTCATATTCAGTGTTAAAACAATATGCGAGTTCAAAAAAAATTACGGAAAAATGATTAACAAACAACCCGAGAAATAGAACAAATCTAAGTTTAAACAAATCAAGTTGAAATATCTTCTAGTAACTTATGTCCCTAAAATGAATTGGTCCTTATGTGAGTGTTTTTGCATTGTAATAGGTATTATGGAGTATGGCTCATAAATCGCTGCGGCGTTCTTGCTAAGTTGGGGTATAATCTCCATGATTGGAGATTTAGCATCTTGGTTCTCATTGCTTACGGTTTTGTTAGCCGTGTGATCGCTTTCATCAGTCTTCTTATCATCCGAAAGAAGTGATCCTTTTTTGTGGCCAAGTCTTCCTTTTGTCTTTGAAGAGACTTTGCTCGAACTTGTAAAGAGCGCCTTTTTAACACTCAAACGTACATTATAGAGTTTTATAATACATTTTTTACATGTAAAAAGTGCATAGTAGAAATATAAACATGTGTATAGAAATTATGTTCAATTTTTATCATAGTGGTTGTTGGAATAAGATAATGTTGCACTTGTTTTTGATGATACTTGTGATGAAAATATTAGGGTTTAGACTTGATAGCTTTTTATGGAGGAGAAAGTGACTATAGAAGGAAAAAATATATGTGGTTATATCCTAAAATGTATGTGGTTATATCTTAAAATTAATTTGTATAGACAGAGTTATTTATCGAGTTATATGTTAATTATTTTGTTCTTGACTTTTAATAAGGGATCACATGTGTCAAGACCAAGAGCTATTAGTTTATTGAGTTATACTCATAAATTAAAAATTTTGACATGTAATCTGAAAATCTAATCAAGAAAAAACGAAAAAAGAATCAAATTTGACTGTAGGCTAAACTTGTCCATCTTTATATGTTTTTCCTAAATTGTCAATTTCTTCAATTTCACTTTATCATTTTTGTTGGATTTATTATATAAACTAGTATAAAACCCCGTACAATGTACGAAATTCTTAGTACGAAGATGTATATAAATATATTTTTAAAAAACATGCAGTAATAATTTATAATCAAATATACTATATAAAGATGAAATAATAAATAATAATTGTTAAAATAGGGTAATATGAAATTTTCATATGTGTTATAAATTGAAATAGTTTGTAGATGAATAAAATAAATAACTGGTTGATTAATTAATTTTATTAGTCACTTAAGCCAATATCAACAAATAAAATTCTTTAATCTAGCGTGGCTCCAAAAGAATAAACATGTGATTTTGAGTCTTTTTATTAAATTGTATGATGATTAGTTGAAATAATTTCTATAACTAAATTAGTCTCATCATCATCATCTTCATCATCATACCCAGTGTTTCCGCACATAGATTAGTCTATGGTCAGGTTCCGGGGAAGGAAGGTCGACGGCGTCTCATACCCATAAGGAGAAGGCGGGCACAAGAGTCCTTCGGCTCAAGAGTAGTCTTCAAGGATAGGACTTGCAAATATCCGAAAACCTGCATCTTACACCCACGTTAGCCAAGCATAGGGATCATTTAACTGCAAGCAGAGTAAGTGACTATCACACGTAACTAACAAAAGATACAGGTAAAAGAGGCAGTAAAGAGCGATGACGAAATACACTAAACAGGTACAAACAAGTCTAGTAATCTAGGACGTGAATAAGGCGCCGCCATTTGGCTTTATCCCTAGTCAGGTCCTTAGAGAGGTGTAGTTCGAGCAGGTCGTTGTTAATCTGCTCCTCCCACGTCCTCCTAGGTCTTCCCCGGCTTCTCTTGCCTGCCACTATGATGCGTTCGACCCTTCTCACTGGGGCGTCATGGGTGCTTCTTTGCACATGCCCAAACCATCTGAGCCTGTTCTCCCGCATCTTGGCAGAGAGAGGTGCAACTCCTAACTTCTCCCTAAACTCCTGATTTCTAATTCTGTCCATCCTTGTTTTACCACACATCCATCTCAGCATGCGCATCTCTGTTACATCCATCCTCTGCTCGAAAGCTTTCTATAACTAAATTAGTCTAAATTTTAATAAATTATTTAATATTATCTAAATACTTCTTACTTTATTTTGTTTTAAAATTTCTCTAATAGTAATTTATTAAGATAAGATATATATGATTAATATTTAATTCCCTAATTTGTAATTTTAACTTTGTTAATATCATGATTCTTAATTTAATGTTTCCATTTCTATAGATTAGAGTATTATTAATTGTCAAATCTTTGATTGAAGTAGATTGATCAACTATTTAATTTCATTAATTTAATATGACAAGTGCTCTAAAAATTTGACACTTGGCTTTTTATAGCTTTTTTAATAGATGTTATGATTATGATGATTATGATGATTTCGTTACAACTGTACGATTTTAGTATTTTCCAAATAAATAATGATTTGAGAGTTTATATTATTAAATGGAATTATAAAAATTTGAGTTTACGAAGTGTATTATTTTGGGAAAGAAATTTCCAACTCTACCCCGTCATCATACCAATTCTCACAAATACTCATTTCCGATGTAAAAAATATTTTATTTAAATAACTTAAAAAGAATAAAACAGAAAAATAAATGATATTTCCTTCATTCTATTATACTTGTTAGTTGTTACATTTGACATTTTACATAATCTAATGTGCTATTTCTATTATTTATATACTGAACTATTCACATCTAAAAATTATAAAAAATTAATATTATGAATATATGCAATTATATGATTCAAACAAGATTACACTTGACTATATTCTTTCTTAAACATTAACTGCAATATATCAAACAAGCTTGAATGCTGAATGGTGTCCATACTGTCAATAACCATAACGTAACAAGTAGAGGTGTTCAACGGGCCGGGTCGGGTCGGGTCAAAAAATAAACAGACTGGGTCAAGTCAAATGTTAAATGGGATGGGGCGGGTCAAGCCCATTCAAGTCAAAAGTTCATAAAATAGTTTTTTTTATTATACTTTATCGCTCGTTGAATCGACCCACTTATGTATATAATAATACTCTCTTTTAAGAAAATCAAAATAAGTGGTAAATTGTTTTTTCCAATTAATTCTTATACTTATCTGACCCGACCCGATCCGATACACTAAGGCCCGTTAATGACCCGTTGCATTATTGACCCGACCTATTAAAATATAAGCCGTTAAAATGTGACCCCATCTTTGACCCGTTAGATCGACCTGTCTAGTTAAACACCTCTAGTAACAAGTACTTCCTCCGTTTCATTTTACTTGCAAACCTTACCGTATTTGAAAGTTTCATATTACTTGCAACATTACTATTTTTGGCAAAAATAATCTACTTATTTTATCTCACTTTATTCCTACCCCACATATCACCATCAATCATACATCATCTCATTAGTTATTTAATACTTCCCACAAGTCATAACCACTATCTAATAATAATAATAATTTTTATTATTTTTACCCCACATATCACCATCAATCATACATTATCCCTATTTTTACTTTACAAATGTAACAACCCTTAAAAAATGCGCTAAAATCCTGTGGTGAACTAAAACGGAACAGAGGAAGTATTTTGGGAAGGAGGAAATATGAAGTTGGAAGGACAAAGATTGTACAAGAGCCACATACTTGTGTATGCAATTCAATACACGTAGCAAACTCAACCATAACTTCCAAGCTCGGAATTCGTACCTTCCACCGATCCCCTGCTGTCCCCTTTGCCGCTCTTACCTTCAAATTCACTAATCAAACTACCATAATTATGCTTCACCTTCTTCATACTTCTTCATTTCCCAACTTCTATCAATTACATTCAATGCCTCTTCTTAGGAGAAAATCTTCTTCATCCACCCAACAACATTCAAAATCATCTCATTCTTTTTCTATTTTAAACCCCAGATTTAAAACCCACAAAAGAAATTTTACCATCAATTCTTCTTCTTCAACTGTTAATAATGATACTGTAAGTGTTTACTTTTTGTGGGTTTTCATTTTTCTTTTATGGGTAAGTTTAGAATTGATGATTTTTTATGACATTTTGTTGATTGATGAGCAGAGGAAGTTGCCTGAGATTGGTACGTTGTATAGAAGGTTCTGGAAAGTTGCAAAACCATATTGGTTTTCTGAGGATAAAGTTCAAGCAAGAGCACAATTGGCTGCTGTTTTTGCTTTGACTTTGGGAACTACTGGTATTAGTGTGGCTTTCAATTTTCTTGGCCGTGATTTTTACAATGCCCTTGCTAGTGAGTACACTTTCTTTTTTATTTTTTATTTTTTTATTTTAATTTCTTCTTATTTTTAGGAATTGTGAGCCTTTTTTATTTGTGGTAATTCTGGAATGTTGTTGGGTTATTTTAAAACAATTATGTTGAAATTACAGTATTTATTTTAGGTGACTAATAGATGTGAATTAGTTATTGCATGAATTACAGCTTATATATGTGCTTGCTGTTGTTTTTGAGTAAATTTGTTGTAAATATGCATTATGTTAATCTATAGTGAAGTTAGTGAAGATGCACTTTTGGTGTCAAGAATTTTGGGATTGGACTTTATGCCTGAGTGCCAAAGTTGTTGGAGGAGGTTAATGTGGCTAATAGACATAAGCCCAAGCCAGGTTGGCACGTGTGTGGCCCGACAAAATGCACAACTCCACGGGCCTCGTTTGTGCCATGTTTAAGATTTCCAAAGTCGAGCAGCACGTCCCATGACTCGTGTTTTGACACGTAAATGGCACGCTGACACGACCTGTTTTGGGATTTCCAGCCCGGCATGGTCCGCCTCTGTAGTTGGTCGTCTAGGCTCACCCACCAGGCACATGGCTTGCTTAGGCATGTCCCTGCACATTTTCCATGTCTGGTGGCTAATGTAGGTGACACATAATTTGTTACCTAGGAGCGAGAGTCCTAGCCTTTCAGTTTGCATGATTTTTTATTTTCTCTCAATTACTGCAACCGCACTTGTCTATTATGAACCTTGCATTGATCGTCTGATTGCCATTATTTGATGTTAGGGTCGCGTTTTAGGGTTGGCCAAATGTCTGATGTACAAGGGTCTGGAGAGTTATTCTCAAGAAAGCTCCTTGGCGCATCTCTAAGGTAGGTTTTAGGATAATTGCTTTTCTTAATCTCCATTTAGTGAGATATAGAAATGGAAGGCATTCACTTTTATGTTCTTTGTTTTTAAAACAACTAAACGAATTTTAAATAATTTGTCATAGAACAAATATCCTTTCGAGTAATTGTTCCTAAGAGATGTATCGTGATGCACGTTGTTTGTGAAAGATATTGTCTTGGTTAATGAGACCAGTGAGGGAGTAATTTGAAGATAGAACGATGAAGACGAAAGTTAGATTTATGAGGATTTCAATGAAGTAGGAGTAAGGCGGAATACATAAAGTGTCATTTTAGCACAAATGATATTAGTAAAGGCTCTATAAAGTAGGAAGATGAATAAACCTTTCTAAGTTGATACTTCAAATACCTTAGGTTTATCTTACATAGTAGTACGGATATTCATCAAGGGTTTTCTTCCTTTAAAGCTTGAGTGGAACTTTTTTTGAACAATTATTAGACAATGACTACTATATGGTTTAAAATGTTAGGCTTTTAGAAATAATCATTGTAGGAACTAGGAACCTTATCTGAAATATATATGCTTAGATAGATATGTGGACATACTTTGGAAGATACAATTTGAAACGAAGGCATAAGAATAGATTTAGGCGTCATATATGTTATGATAAGATAAAGAGAATTGTTAAAGATGGTTTAAGCATGTGTAACGACTAAGTATTGGCGAACCGATTAAGAGGATATAATGTTAGATGATTAGGGGATTTAAATTGAGGACAAAGATGACATACAAATGGCAGAAGTTAAAAAGGATATAAAGAATCTTGATCAAGACGTTGAGATGATACATGATCAAAATGAATAGAGAAGGGGGGTTCATGTGAACGATCACAAAGACTTATTTATTTGATCATTTAGTTGACCCTATTTTATGGTCAATATTGTTGTTTTTGTTGTTTCACAGAATAACTAGACAAAAGAATTTTGTTTTGGAAAAGAGAGAGAAAAGAAAAAAGATATTGCATTTGTTTTTGAAGAAAGAAAAAGAGAAAACTGTGAAACGTATTACTTGCAATTTTGAAATTTGAATTAGCGGACTTGTCTCTCAAGGCCTCCACTACTTTGGGTACTTCTTTTTTTTCTTCTTTTCTTCTTATCTTCTTATTTGTGGGTTCTTCATTTTAATAATTCTTTTAAAATCTCCATCATTTCCTTTATCGATTTTTCGGCTTCTGTTGTCTTATTTTTTTCTTTATTTTTCCCCCTTTTTCTTTCCATTTTTCTCTTCTTTGGCTTTTTTCTATTCCGTTTTCTTTAGTTTAAGAAAGCTTGCCTATGAGCTCTAAGACGTATGCTCGAGCAAGCTAGGAGTTGGGTGCTTTGATAGGCTAGGGAAGCACCTTAGGCTGCCTTATAGAGCTAAAGTCAAGCCCTTAGAACACTTTAGTGCCTAAGTCAAGCGTCTTAGAGTGCTAAAGTCAAGTTCCTTAGAGCGCCTTTTGGTCTTAGTCTCAAAAGAATCCCATATTTGATGTAGGCACTCCCAAAATATATTTTGCCTTCTCTTCTTCATTTCTCTTCGGGTTTTCACTTTTTTTTTTTGAATATTTATATTGGATTATGGGCCTTACACACCCAAAGGTTAGCATCTTTACATAGCACTCAAAACTTCTATGGGACCTAAGCATCTTAGGGTGCCTCGCGCCTTTTAAAATTAAGCTTTCTTATAGATTCTTCTAGTTTTTTTGAAGGTTGAAATTTTGAGGAGGTTAGATAAGGAAGTAGATTAAAATAACATGGATTACACGAAAGAATTTTTTTTTGTGAAGAATCGGAATTTGTAGGATCATATGGCAATTGAAAAGGAATTAATGGAGGACATTACATGTAGATGATCTGTAGAACTGATTTTCTTAGTTGTGATTTATTATGGTTGTATAATCTTTGTTAGCGATAGTTTCACCCGCTAATTTATTTTAGTTCATGTGTCCAACCCCATATTGTTGGATTAGGAATTTGGCATCGTTATTGTGAGTTGTTGTTGTGTGTTGTTCGTATAAACTCTTTTTTTTTCTCTTTTCCTTTGGTAATAATATGAGAACAATTAGACATAATGGTTAATTATGGGTTGGGTTTCTTCTTTGTGCCATTTTGCATTATATTAGTGGATCACTGCAATGATAGCATATGTTTAAACTCTTTGATGCAATTGTTATGAATATCATATAATTTTTTAGTATCTAATGTATTTGGGATTTTTTTATAAGCTTTTGAAGAAACTAGTGTACCTCGCCTTTGAGTGCTATTGCCTCAAGCCCATGACCCTCTGCGCCTTGCACTTTGAAAAATCAAACCATGGAGAAAAGGCCTAAAAAATATGGGACAAAGTTTGTTTTTTTTTTGTAAGCCATACATTTATGATTGATGTTACTCGTGACTTATTAAATTTTCTTATGATCAAAATAAAATGCATATAGCCATATAGGAGCTCCTTATATGCTATTTTACCTAGGCCCCATGAGGGTTGAGAATGATACTATTCGTGGTCTCCTAAGAAGTTCAATAATACATGTGATACATAAAGAATTGAAAATTGATTGCAAATGAAAATGATCGATTGCATGCTTATGTTCAACAAATCCTTTTAAAATATTCAAGTATAATTATATTACTCTTGACTAACATATTGTTGTAACTTCCATGTTTTCTTTTGTAGGCAAAGATCAAGAACAATTTACGAAGCAACTGTTATATTATCTTGGTGGGTTTGCTGGTGGTATTCCGGTGAGCACATTGCTCAATTTTTTAGGTACTTTTATTAGTATGTGTTATTTATATTGCTTGTATCACAAATTCTCATCTAATATAGTATCTTAGTTTCAAAAGGTGTGTCTAGGATGCGCCTAAACGAAATACGCACCCCGTCAAAGCACCTTTTGAAGTCTACGCTACGCGCAGTCTAAAAGGTGCCAGATCCACTACATGTTGCGTTGAGGCTAAGAGGCACACGAGGCAGCTTGTGTTTGCGCACGAGGCAGCTTGTGTTGATGCGCAAAATTCAAATAAAGTCAAATTATCCAAAAAAGTTTGCGTGTTTTGGAATGCAATTTTTTCCAAAAAGCGCATCAATGTTTATAAAATATAGCTATTATACTCCCTTTGTCCCTATGAATTAGCACCCATCTTGTGGAGTGTAAATGTTAATTTGTAGTTGGAGAATAAGAAAAAATACGAGTGGATGGGCCTAATGAGTAATTGATCATATGAACAATGAGAATAAGTTTGTGGATGAGATTAAAAGAAAGAGAGTGGGACCATTCCCTAAAAAGGAAAGAGTGCAAAGTAAGTGGACAAATTAATATGGAAAATGGTGCATTTTCATTGGGACAAAGGGTGTATTAGCTTGGTGGGTTGTCTGGTGGTGTTCTGGTGAGCACATAATTCTTTCCCAAGAGCTTAGAAGGCTGTAGCTATTGCTATAAAGTGCTGATCCGGGGAAAAATTTAGGGTCCCATATAGCATCTTAATTGATAGGCGAGTTTGTGAACGATAGGTATCTAAACTTAACAGACTTAGTGGAGTAAAGAAATGTTTTAATTGTTGGTCACTCAATTCCAACTATGATTCTAGCTATGTAGCATCAAGCTTAAGTTGATGATATTCTAAGAAATACATGATTTCAATTTGTACCTGTAGTCCCCGGAGGGGTTTGGAGTTTAACTGTGTTCATGGTTGATTTTATCTGCTTCTCATTTTGTTGATAATAATAATTTACAAATTCATCTTTGCAGGTTTTTGTATTGAGAGATTTCGCAAAAGATACCCTTTCCTTGAGATGGAGATCTTGGATGACAACCTTTTACATGAAGCGTTATTTACAAAACCAAAACTTTTACAAAATTCAATCCCAGTCCAAAATTGATAACCCAGATCAACGGATTGTTGATGATCTGAGTACATTCACAGGAACAGCACTTGCCTTCTCGTTGACGCTGTTCAATGCTGCAATTGACTTGATATCATTCAGTAATATCTTATTTGGCATCTACCCTCCATTGTTTATTGTGCTTCTAGTGTACTCTATTGGTGGAACTGCTATTAGTATATTTCTCGGCAAGGTAGATGAATGTTTCAACAAATGTTTTTGTGCTACCATGATGCTTAGTTTTAACGTCTAATAATTAATGATCTATTGGCCTGATTTCAGGGGCTTGTGCCTTTAAATTTCTTGCAAGAGAAAAAGGAAGCTGACTTCCGTTATGGACTTGTTCGTGTCAGGGAAAATGCTGAATCAATTGCTTTTTATAGCGGTGAGGAAAATGAGTTGCAAATGCTTGTTCAAAGATTCAGCAGTGCTTTCCAAAATCTAACTGTATGGTTTCTATACTGTCATTTTGTTTCAGCTTTCAAGTCTTCGGTTGTAATAATTTTCTGGATGCATTTTTGTCCCAACTTCCATATTTCTTTGTTCTTCAAACTATTTTTTATTTCGAGAACATACTACACGTTGTTTATTTCTTCCGGCTGGAGTCTAGATCTTATCTTTATAAAGATGCTTTAATTGTATATTTCGTAGAATCATCAAATAGGGAGTTCAGGATTAGTGAATGTAACCTGAACCATAGAATAAAATTGCGGATGTCGTCGCGTATACGATAACAGTTGTGATGTCACGGAGGCGGCACCTCGCGGTAAACGACTCGTTTTGCAAGTATTGCAACATGAATCGTTAACATGAAAAAAAATCTATTTTATCATAAATTCAAGTTTTCTAGAACATATAATTAAAGTAATGCCTACAGTAGACCTTTAAGAACCTAAGACCTTTACACAAATATTGTAATGGCTAATATTTTAGACTAACAACTTATAATGACTGTTATTTCTTGATTTTAAATCATAGGTTAAGTTACGGGATTTCGCGAAACGGTAATGTGAAGGAACAGCTTCATTTTATTCCATGCCCTGAAATCAGAAGCTCTGTCTTTTTTCATTTACTTGTGTATTTACTTTCTTTGGTCAGCTCAGTTGACCCTAATTATATTGCTTTGACCCAATGTAACATAACTCATCAGTCAATTCGCCTTTTGAATTCTCAATTCGCATTCTTTGATTCGTGATTCGTAAGGAAATTAGTGAATCATGTGACAGTGCTTCGACCAAATACTCCATGAAGCAGTAGTGCAGTACACTTCTTCCTTGACAATAGAGGGCAGGAGGGAAGAGGAAGGGGGCATTGTGTTTGTTGACTTTACTGAAGCGGAAAATCATAGAACAATTTCTCAGCTTCAGTAATTGTCTTCTAGCCCATTTGCATGTATCTTGTTATACGGACTCTAAATTTTTTGATATTTATAATTCTTTCCAATTGCTTTGAAATCTTGCGTAAGATGTCCGTAATTGTTGCACATGTAACGTATCAGAGTGTTTTCTGTCATAATATATTTCCCAATACCTAATCGACTGAATTTGTCTTGCAGCGCTTGTTGATAACTTCCCGAAACCTGGAGTTCTTCACCAATGGCTACCGGTATCTTATTCAGGTCCTTCCTGTCGCAGTTATTGCTCCCATGTACTTTTCTGGAAAGATTGAATTTGGTGTCATTAATCAGTCTGTATCGGCTTTTAACCACATTCTTGGAGATGTTTCTCTTATCGTTTACCAATTTCAAGCCATCAGTGCCTTTTCTGCTGTGATTGACCGTCTAGGTATTTTATATTTTTGCTGTTTGAAGCCGTTTATTTTATACTTGCGCACATCTTGATTATTTTTTGAGTTTCTCTATTGAGCTTATGCACTGAAAGATCCCTCTTCGGGAGATAGGAATGATAGAAGGTGCAACTTATGGATACTCGGAGACATTGTTATTAAAATCACGATTCTATGATTTTACAATTCAAAAACAAGCGAGCAATTCGAATCGTATGAAGAATAGTAAGTTGGTAGAATCTTACGATTCTAATTAAAATAAAATTTGTAGAGGTAGAATCATAACACAATTCTACGATCCTACGATCTAACGATTCGAATTTACAAATTTATTCTTAATTTTTATTAATTTTTATCATGTACCATCTTTCATTAGTTTTTCTTACAATTTAACAATATCATCGTAATTTTTGAAAAAATAAATTTCTTCATTGGTATAAAGTTGACTAATTTTAAATATTTTTCTATTTCATTCTTTAAAATGAAGGGAACGAAACATTAATTAATAAACTTAGACTTGATTTAAAAGTTGAGATAATTACTTTATGTGTGTGGTGGCTGATATTTGCATGTTAATTTGGATGTAGGTGAATTTGACGATCTCCTCGATAAAAGCACCTCAGACAACCTCACTGATTCAGTAGACAACGTGTTTGTTGTATACCAAAATGTAAAAAGTACTACAGATAAGACGTTGGATTCAAATGGATCATTGGAAGCTGGAAGCCGTAAAAAGTTGGTCGAATTGGAGAACTTGACTTTGGTGACTCCCGAGAAGGCTGCAATTCTCATGGATTTAACATTGTCAATAAATGAAAAGGATCACCTGCTGGTAAGAAACTTAATTGTGAGCAGTATTTTCTTTGGTGCTTCATCGATCATAAGATACGACCTTTGTTTTCTGGGCTCATGTACACAGATAGTTGGGCCTAGTGGAAGTGGTAAGACGTCGTTATTAAGAGCTATGGCTGGTCTTTGGACTTCTGGAAAAGGGAAAATTACATTTTATGTGAGAGATTCTGACGATTTCCATTCTTCCACAACGCATGAAAGTAATGAAGAAAACGCACCTTTCAAGAATAGAAGTTCGAGGGGCATATTTTTCCTTCCCCAGAAGCCTTATATGGTTTTGGGTACTCTGCGTCAGCAGTTGCTTTATCCTACATGGGCTGAAATTCCGACTGTGGCTGTTGCTGAACAAAACGGTAAGCACATGAAACTCGACTAATGCTGTCCAAGTGTAGAGAGAGAGAGAGAGGTGGGAAATTTTGGATGAAAGTTGAAATTCCGCCTTTTCCACATACCAGTGTAAACATGATTCGCCGGTTAATTCGCTTTTTGGATTTGCGATTTGCTCAAAATGACCCTAAAATAGCACAAAACCGACCATAATTCGCTATTTACGATTCGTGATTCGCAAAGAGATTAGTGAATCATGTGATTTAGGTTCTGTTGAAAGTTGAAATTTCGTATAGTATAAGTAATCATAACGTGCTTTTGCAGACTGGTGTATGGTACTGGCTACCCATTCACTTTGGAAGTTGAAACTTAATGGAAAATGCATATGATCTGTTACAGGTTGTCCACCCTTTTTGATGCACTCTAATGACTCAGATATTAGTACGTCTACAAGTTTTGTGAAGCCAACTACCGAGGAATTAGTAAAAGTCTTGGAGGATGTTCGCCTTGGCTATTTACTTCCTCGTTTTGGTCTCGATTCAACATATGAATGGTCGAGTATTCTTTCCCTTGGTGAGCAACAACGCCTTGCTTTTGCACGATTGCTGCTTGCAAAGCCATATTTGATCCTCCTGGATGAATCTACCAGTGCTTTAGACGAGGACAACGAGGTATTCATTACTTTCTTCTTGTGGATTAGATTTTGCAACATTTTACGAACCATAATTTTAGAACCTGAGCTAATATTTTTTAGGCCTTAATTTTTAACTTTTTGGTATTTAGTTGTTTATTTTGTATTTATTATGAAAAATAAGAAAAAATTGAATGAATTATGTTTAGGTTATGCTTATTGATTTAACTCGGAATCAACTCGTTTAACAATTAAATGGGTTATACAGGTTTGTTTCAGGTTTAAAATTTTGACCTGAACCTAACCCATTTAATAAACAGATCAGGTCGGGTTGACCCATTTAATTTTTTGGGTCAAAAACCTCAACCCAAACTTACTTATTTCGGGTTAGGCTCAAGTCAAGTCAACTTTTGTCAGGCCTAGTCACCTTTGTTTTTGAATTTCATTACATGATGCTAATCTCAAACTTAATGCTGCGATTTCTACGCAGGCTCATCTTTACGGTTTGATTGAAGCAGCGAATGTAACTTACGTAAGCATTGGCCATCGAAGAACATTGTATAACTACCATAGCAAAGTATTGAATATAATGAAGATGGATCCTCAATCTACTCAACGCAACTGGACTATCAAGCCCATAGATCAACAAGCCAAAAGTATCTTATCAGAATTAGGACTGTAACAACCTGGAAACGCCGGTTGTGGCACTTGGTTCGAATCGAGACCATGAAATCCACAAGCAAGAGATGCACTCATGCACCTGTATGAAGCTTGGCTGTTTAAAAAAAACGTATATACTCTCTAATCGGGTTATCTGTGGCCTGGATAATGGAGATTGAACCTCCATTTAAAGTGAATCGGCATGAAAGAAATTCCTATGCTTTATTGTAGAACTCGAATTTGTAAAATGGTTTAACCTTGAGCATGTTGGTATGGTGGCCGCCTCTAAGATTGAACCCGTTTAAGAAAAAGGTTGGCTTTTGTCGATTATAGGATCAAATGTAAAACTGGGATATGTTGTGCATACTACAGTTTTGGAAGTACTCTTTCATACTCTTGTGTTTACTGCATGTTTCGTTATGTCCTCCATCACGACAAACGTAGATCATTGTCGTTTTTGACTGAGACTCGGGTTAAACTCTGTCTTGGAACCGTTTCGGGTTAGGAGTAAAGCATGGGGATCAAGCCAGTGACTTGCGAGCATCTCAAGTGAAGGGCCTCTAGGGTATAAGATTTCTCACAAGAAAGTTGGTACAATGACGATAAAGGGAGTCGTGAATTTGTTACATTTTCTTTTTTTAGAAATGACTCTCATTACTGGCTCGAGGACTCGTCCATCTCATTACAAAAACGAGTTATGCGAGGTTATCTCGTCCATTTTTTCTTACAGAAAGTACGATTAAAATCAATCTCAAACCTATTTAGATTGTTTGATTTCTTGTAATTGTATACTTATTTACAAGATTTTTCAACTTCAAATCTATGATACAAAAGTAAACTCTTATC
Source organism: Amaranthus cruentus (assembly GCA_019425755.1). Lineage (NCBI taxonomy): Eukaryota > Viridiplantae > Streptophyta > Magnoliopsida > Caryophyllales > Amaranthaceae > Amaranthus > Amaranthus cruentus. The sequence goes on from CM033460.1 coordinate 11,006,798, forward strand.
ACACCACAAATACACTACCAAATATAATACTTACCAGTCAAACATCGTGTATTACATGGAGTGCATGCTTGTTCATTACAAGTGGAGATGGAAGGGTAACTAATAAGAGCCTTATTTTATTTTAAGTGAATTAATAAAAGACTTACTCACTTTTTCTATTTTTCTTAATTATTGACTTAATTTGCAAAATTTCGAGTCATAAGAGACTAACTCCCTTCTGTTCTTTTTTAGTGTTCATTTTGGGTTGGGCACGCATATTAAGAAAGTGATACTTCGGGTACTTTAAATGATTATAATAAATGATTATAATAAGTATAAATGTGGTAGTTGGTGTATTTTAATGATTTTAATAATTATAATGGTCTTTACTTGTGTGAACATAAGATATTTAGGCAAAAATCTTTGCCAAAAATAGAAAGTGGACAATTAGGATGAATTGACTCAAAAAAAAAGTTGACAATAATTTTGAAGTGTAAGAAGTATTTAATTATATTAAGTCTCATATGACTAAAATGCCATAGTCCATGTGGGATTTAAGTCAAAGATAGAAAAGGGAGAGGCCAATTAAATACGCTTCGCTCTTTCCATAATACTCGCTACATTTTCTATTTTGGGAAGTTTTATATTACTTGCTACATTTCTATTTTTAGTAAAAAAACCCATCATTTAAAGTTCCACCAACTCCTATTTTTATCATACCCTATACCTCATTAACTTTTATACTTACTATTATTTAATCTTTATAATATTCTCAATCATCTAAAAAACCTATTTTTCTTTTTCATTTTTCATCAAACAATATTAAAACAAATCCTTAAAAGAAACCCCCCACATGCTCCTAATAATTGCACAGTAATTCCTTAATATGTGTGCCCATGCATTTGTAGCAAGCAAAACAGAACAAATGAAGTATTAAATGAAGAATTATTAAGTAGCAAATTTAAAGGGACAAAAAATACCATAAAAACGTTACGGCCCCTTTGGTAGATGGTAATAAACGATGGTAATAAAAATGAAAAATTAGTGTAATTTTGGTTGAAAAATCTCTAAATTACTATGTTTGTCCAACTTCAATCATCTCATTTTCTTCATAAAAATCATTTCAATGCATTACCATCGGGAGATGGGGTATTAGGTGGTAATGAAAATTTCTTAACAAAAGAAAACTTTTTTAGCAAAGTTTCGTTTCATTACCATGAGAATGATATGAAACTTTTGATGAAGTTTTATACTAAAAATTATTCCCATTACCACCATTTAATACCACTAATCAAACGGGTCGTTAGTACTTCTATTAGCTCATAAATTGATGACCCAACAAGGCAACAAACCACACCTACCCCTAGAGAGAGAGGAAGGATTATTAATTTAATACAAATTCTTACTTGAGACCGTCTTTTGTAAAGACGACTCTCAAAAGACGGACTCTCAAGAGAGGAAATACTTTTGAGGTCGTATTTGCAAAAAACGGTCTCTCAAAAGAGCAAAAGACGGTCTCTCAAGATAGAATTTAATAGTTCATTGACAAGAACATTGGAGGAAATTAGTAAAATATACTCATTGTGTATTTTGTGGGCGTTTATGTTCATCAATTGACGATGTCACTAAACTGCTGTTTTCTTCCCAAAACCTTGTATCCACAAACACCCATCTTTTTGCTTAAGCCAAAACACAAAAAACTTCAATTGGGTTATCTCAATTTCCCTCTAAATTACCCTTCTTTTCCTAAATTCACATGCCAACTTAATATTAGATTTGAAGATATTATTACAATTGCTCAAAACAAGGTCATTCCTTTTCTTTCTTACCCTCTTCTTTCCAAGTCCTGGCATAATGGGTATACTTTTTTTTTTTGGGTAATTTGTACAACTATGTGATTAGATATATATGGTTTGATAAGTTGAATTAAGTGTAGTTTTGGTTTTGGGTATACTTAAATCTTCATACTTTATTTTCTTCTAATTTTTGGGAATTATGTGTTTGGATATGATGTGATGATATGAATTAAAATAGTAGTGTTTTTGGTTAGGTTTTGAGATTAATCAATGTCAAGGCCTTGGGTTCACTTGATTTTCTTTACTTTATTTTTCTTTTAATTTTGGGAATTATGTAGAATTATGTGTTTGGATATGGTGTGATAAGTTGAATTAAAATAGTGATTTTGGTTAGGTTTTGAGATTAATCAATGTCTTACCTAATGGGTACACTTGATTTTCTATACTTTTTTTTTCTTCTAATTTTTGGGAATTATCAATTATGTAGAAGTATGTATTATGGTGTGAAAATTGAATTAAAATTGTGGTTTAAGTTAGGTTTTGAGATTGATCAATATTAAGGCCTAATGGCCAATGGGTACACATGATTTTTTTGAAATTTTATTTTTCTTCTAATTTTTTTGGGAATTATGTAGAATTATGTGTTTAGATATGATGTGATAAATTGAACTGAAATTGTGATTTGGGTTAGGTTTTGATAGCAGCAGGAGTGTCTGCAGCTGTTGGGCAGCTAGCAAAGCCCTTTACTTCAGTGTGGTTCTATGGCAAAGATTTTGATCTAAAAACTGCCATTCAAGCTGGTGGTTTTCCTTCTACCCATTCATCTGTGAGCCCACTTTTACTACTCCTATTCTTGATTTCTTGGCTGTTATCTTTACTAAGCTTGTTTTTCCTTCTTTCATTTGCTTCCTTTTGTGCCGATTCGTTGTTATTATCTTAAGATATGCTTAGCCCTTAGCTCCTTTTGCATTTTCTTGTTCACCGGACACTTACAGCCTGTTTGGTAAACGGTACTAAATGGTGGGAATTGTGATGAAAAATTAGTACTCCCTCTATTTCCCCTACTTGTCCCATTTATTTTAGGGAACTATTCACTTATCACTCTTAATTTGTATTTTACTCTTAATCTATAAGTTAAAACATAGTCATGTGGGATTTTATTCGATTCGTTTCAATACAAGGATTATTAATATCAACTTTTTATAATTTTTAATTAAGAATAATTTGAGATATTAAGGGTTAAAATGTTGTCTCGACGAGTGTGAAAAACTAAATGGGACTAGTAGCATGAATAGGAGGGAGTATAATTTTGGTAGGAATATCTCTTGGCAAGTTTAATGGTCATAGTTATACTAAAACAATTTCATTTTCGTAAAAAAATTTATTCAAATGCATTACCATTTGAACATGCAGTGTATTAGGTGGTAATGGAATATTGTGAAGAAAAAAACTGTTTTATGATCAAACTTTCATTACCATGGAAATGATATGATACGTATCATGAAAATTTACACTACAAATCATTCGCATTCCCATCATATAGTATCGATTATCAAACAGGCAGTTAGTTCAATTGGATATTCATGTTGTAATAATCCGGGATAACCCACAAAAATCCATTTATGACTCTACTTAGTAAACTTAACTTTATGTTGTGGTTTGTGGGCATAGCAAAGACAACCTAAAACTTCAAGAGAATCATACGAAGGAGGTTTACCATACGCACATTTTTATGGAGTTTTATAAGCAGGCAAAGGAGATATAGGATATAGCTACTTGATGGCCATAGTATTGTTGGTTCTAGCACTACGTCTTCCTGTGTGGTTAGTGGCTACGCCTCTGCCACGTCCGGTATCTCCTTGACCTCCACTGCTTCTCAGCTGTCCCTATTCCATGTCCAGATCCTGGACCACCACGGATAGTCGGCCCACCATTCAGGATAACCATGTTTTTAAAAGCGGGAGGTCTTCTCACATCTAACTCCATTGCAATGCATGCAAAACCGATCATCATTCACATTTGAATCACCTTTCCCCTGTGCATCAGTTAAATCTGAAAGCCAAGGCCCAAGAGCTTCACGCTCATCCTTAAGCGAGATGGTTCTCCACTTTACACCCTTTCTTCCTTGAGAATGTCTTGATAACTTTGTTCAATGATGCCAGAGGATAGTATTAGAAAGAAGAGGTCCATATGATCCATTTATGCCGATTACAAAATAATGATGATTGTTCTATTTTTGGAGCACCAAGTTTGCATTTGTAGCCACATTATACTCATCCCAAAGCTTAGTCTCTGGCCAAAATATGCCTTATCGGGTTCTGTCTTTCCTTGTTTGCAATCATGGGAGAGAATTTTATCTAGAAGATGCAAGTGCCATTAAATACGCAAAAATGTTTTTAAGACCTTTCCTCAATTTTGAACAAAGAGATGCCTCAGTCATTTTGGCAATCTATGCCATCATCATAGAATAGTGAAAAAAGAAATTGGTTATGATTGCGGTAGCAAAACGGCTTTCACAGTCAAAGCGAATGATTTTTTGGTTGTCTCGACCTATACTTAGGTTGAAATATGTTCAAAAACCTTTACAGTACAACAGAAATACGATGATGACGCCGAAATTTTGCACTATGGCATGGAGCGTATATTGCTCTAATCTCTGAGTTTTTCTCAATCATCTGGCTAGTGATTAGCCGACTTTCATGTGGCTTTCAACACGAAGCTAGCAAATGTGTGTGCTATATTAAATTTTAGAGCATAATGTGTTTACTTTTCTCACACTCTCCAATATGGGTATGAGCTGCCGTCTCTCTTCCCTCCCCAGACCCTGCCCATAGTTGTCTATGAGCGGGATACATTGAGTCTGATGATGAATGTGTTTTCTTTTCTACATATTCATACCCTTTGAATGGAGTATGGTAATTTGTCTTTTTGTTTGCTGATGTTTTTGCATTTCTTAGGTCTTCTGTTTTTTCAATTGACAGGCAGTGATTGCTGCTGCAACATGCCTGGCCCTTGAGAGGTATACTTTTAGATAACCCTTTTCTTCAAATTGCTTTCTTTTCACTAATAATATTCTCTTTTCATCTTTTCTTTTTCACTATATTTGCCTGTTTGGATAGCAAATTAGGAGAGAAAAGAAAGGAATGGAAGTGGAAGGAAAGGAAGGAGAGGGAAAGAGTACATTGTTTGTATAGGAAGGAAATAAAGAGGAAAGAAAGGAATTGCATTTTCCTTCCATATCTTTCCTCTTATAGAGAAATTTGAATGTTAACAAAATGAAGGGAGCTAATCCCTCCAAATTCTCTTCCTCCTTTTTTGCTATCCAAACAGGGGATTTTCATCCCTCCAAATCCTTTTCTTTCTTTTCCCTCTTTTCCCTCCATCCAAATAAGGTCTTTACGTGAAATTTTTATTTACTTTCTGTCCTTTACTAAATGCAGGGGCTTTTCGGATTCGTTATTCGGAATGAGTGTTGTTTACGCAGGTCTTGTCATGTATGATGCACAGGTATAAAGTCACTATTCAATCATTACTCTTACGGTCCGTTTGAAATCAATATATTATTAGATGGTGGAAATGGTAATGGAAAGTTGGTGTACTTTTGGTAGAAATATTTCTTGACAAATTTAATGGACATGCTTATTCTCCTTCAACAATCTCATTTTCTTCGCACAATTCATTCCAGTGCATTACCATTTGAACATATAGTATCAGGTGATAATGGAAAATTGTAAACAAAAAAACATTACAAATGACATGATATATATTATGAAAATTTAACCTCTGTAAATCATTCTCATTACTGCCAATAACATGATACATATCTTGAGTTAACTGAACGGGTTGTTAGTGCATGATGGATGGTACTTGGTTGATGATCTTATGATCTCCCGTGGAGTGTGCTCGCCGTGTTGGTGTTCAATATACACAGAGGTGTTCAAAATAAATCCAATGATCCGATATTTATCCGACCTTGTAACCGAAATCGACTTCAAAATGAATTTAAGATTATGTAAAAATCAATGTGGACACAAGACCCAAATTTGAACCAACATGAAACACGTGACCCGAAATCGATCCGATGACTCAAATGAATACCTCTTGTATACTATTCTTGGGTAACCATGACCACATGTTCTTGAACGGCCTCAAATCAATGCCCACTCAAATCAATATATACTTTTGTTTTCAGGGGGTAAGAAGAGAAGTCGGTATTCATGCAAGAACGCTAAACAGACGGCTGCTCGAGGACCAGATGAAGTCCGCAATGGAAGACGAAGATATCATAGATTCACCAGAAAGCGCACCGCGGACCAAGCTAAAAAGCTCAAGTTTCCCTAATGACCCGAATGATTTCAATAAAGAACAAGCTACAAGTACTCGATTACTTGGATCGAGGGTGCAGAGAAATACACCCGAAAGAACTAATTCTTATGTTTCTTTGAAAGAATCAATTGGCCATACTGAGGTTGAAGTTATAGCAGGAGGAGTATTTGGTTTGCTTGTAAGCCTGATAGTTAATGCTGTTATGTGATCTTGGCTGGTCCTATACCTTTCTATTCGGTTTTTTAGGACAACACATATAGTTGCCAAATCATTTTGGCATTTGGTAATTCACAGTTAATTATTGGCTGGTTCAATTGGCTTGTTTGAACGATTGATGTATTGACTTTTCTGTTGGCAACTAAGTCAACTTTATAAGTAGTTGTTTATGATGATATTTGATGTAATTAGTTGTTGGCTATGGTATTTATTAGAGAAAAAAATTGGCGGATTAGTCAAAAGTCGATAAATAGTTACCCTTACTAGTTTTGTCATTTTGATTTATAAGCTAGTTTTTTTAAAAAAATATTTACCAAATAAGTTTTATTTTTATTCGAAAAAAGTTGGTCAAAAAACTATATACTAGACAACATTTTTTCATTAGATTCCAACTTTTATGAATATCAACTTTCAATTAGGCCAGTAATTGTAATTTCATTAATTAGCATTTGGAATGGAGGAGGTTTTAGTAAATACGGTGATTTGTGACCTTTATATGGTAGAATTTGATAGGGTGGGAGTTTAGTATTGGTGGAATTACGAATATCTATGTTTTGAAGTTCATTGTCTAGGTTATGATTCGATACTTAAGTTAAATTATGTTGAGTGGATTGTTCAATATTCTTATAATTATCTGAATCATTTAAATTGTAAAAACGCATTAGAGATACCTTGACAAAATTGTTTGATTTTTATGCATTTTAGGGGCATTCGATCCAAGAGTTGGTATTCATTTAAACATAGTCAATTCTATTAATACCAACTCTTTTACAAATTTTTAACCAAACACAATTAAATATATTTAGTATGGAAACAGTGTATCAGCAAATGTACAATACCAAATGAGATATTTGACTATAATAAGAGCGAGTAATATACAGACTTATGCAGTACCGTTAACAATATTCCTTTCTTAAATTTAATGAGATATTTGACTATAATTATATATATATATATATATATATATATATATATATATATATATATATATATATATATATATATATATATATATATATATATATATATATATATATATATGATTTGGATCATGTGAAAACTAATTAAAATGGTGAAAACTGAAAACAGGGGTACATAAAAGCTCAAATGAAGTACATATTTGGGTGGCAGTTTTTACATAGTGTACATATATGCTTTAAAAGAGTACATATTCGGATGACATTTTTGTAAATAATATGAACTTTTTTCTTCACAAAAAATATTTACACTCTATAAGATAATATGTACCCCTTTTGTTATAATATGTATACCTCTGTCTTGTTTTCATATATATATATATATATATATATATATATATATATTTATATATATATATATATATATAATAAAAATTATAAAGGTAAAGAATATATAGTACACAATCTCATACTCATATAGTGATTATTTACAAATAATAATCATTTTCTTGCCACAATTTGGGAGCATTGATCGGATATCCATCCATCAATAAAATCTTTTAACACCCAAAACACAAATTTTATATTACCAGTTTTTTTATTATTATCTTTTTTTTCAACACATATTTTCTTCTCATATTTATTCACAAACACAAGAAAATTCATAAAAGTTTTTAAAAATTATATATTAGAGTTGTGTGAAAAGTTGGCTTTATCGTCGTCATCCCAATAAATCCCATCCAGAAAAGATGAGAAAAAGGGAAACAAAACAGGTCAATACCTTCATCACGAAATATAAAGGAAGACAATCGGGAATGGATATTCAATAATTGGAACTTTGAGAAGAGGGGATAATACTTTAACGTTTGTCATTTGTATAACTGGTTCGTTCTTCAATTATTTATGTTTTTTTTACGATTATAAAGTACGCCGAGGAAAGAAAGGGCAAGTTGAGATTCCATTTTAGAATCTTGCCCTCTAGCTTAATAAAGATGAAACTGCTCCAACCGACACAAAATTCAATTTTAATATTAAATAAACAATAATTTATAAATATTCTCAATATAATGAAAATCATATTAAGGACACATTCTATTATATGCTAATAATAGAGTTGGTTTGCAATGAGTAAGAGTTATTCCGAAGATACCTAACAATTCAATATTTATCCGGCTTTGTAATCAATTCAATTTTAATCGACTTTAAAATGAATATACAATTATTAAAAATCAATATGGACATAAGACCTAATTTCGAACCAACCATAAACACCTAACCTGAAAGTATAGTGCAAAATACAAATTTAGTCACTTAACAGTCGCAAAACGGATTTCACGGCTATTACGAATGATCTCTCGGTCAATGCGGTATGTATTTCCGCGCGGCAAACCATAGGAGGTTCTGAGCATGTTCAACATGTTCGACCACACACAGGGCCCCGAAAAATTAAATTACTTAGTATATGTTAGGTGTTTAAAGATACAAAATTATTAGAAAACAATCATAATTTTTAAAATTGCACAGACTTTCGTAAAATTTGTTAATTTTTACTCCGCCCCTGCGCAAACTAAAAAACCTTTACAATATAGTGATGCGGCCTTGTTGTTGCAGTATACCCAAAACCGATCGGATGATGTCACCTCTAGCTCTAGCAATGAGTAAGGACAAATTAGGATTTGGTCAAAAGGGGATATTTGGCCGTTTTGTAGCAAAATCTTATCTACGTGCTAAGCACAAATAAGAAATGACAAATTCTTTTCTTGTGGGTTGTCTGTCTCTAATAATTATATCATGACATTCTTACATTATTACCAAACAAACATATAATCTTGAAAGTGCAATTGATTAGTGTTAATGATAGCATAATATTAATGTGGTTTCCACAAAAACCTAATCAGAGATTCAACCGGCGTTGCTGCGTTGCCCCATTGACATCTTTTAAGCCTGTTCATAAGGCTGAAACTTTTGAGGTTAGCCTAATTAATCATCCCCTTTTCTACCTTTTTTTTTTACTTTTTATTTATATATTTTTACAAGTGTGTATGATATTTTGCATTGACGTAAATTATTGTGTGAGATGATCTCATGGGTTGTCCTTGTTTTAAGATCGTGTCACCGAGAGATCTTCTTTTACAAAAGTAGCTCATACATTGATTTGTTCATCATGTTATATATCATGGGTTATGTTCAAGTTTCTCATCATGTCAGTAGAATACTTGTAGAATCCATGGAAGGTTCTGTTATGGTCCATTGCAAGGTATGAGATTTGTCCCATATCGATTGTGTATGAAATTTGTGTGGGGTTTAGGTAAATGGACTCTCTCACCCACTAGATTTGTCCTTTGGGTAACTTTCCTATTTATCCTATAAAAGGTTCTAGGTATTTAGCTATTTAGAACATTGCCCGACTGCATAAGGCCTCAAACATAAAAGGGTTTCAAAATATTAGATGTTATATAATATGCTTGAGTATATATTATTAAAACCAATAGAGTGTCTCAAATTTGAAAAGAGAACTGGGTCATAAAATTATGTACGAGTGTTTTCTCCGCCCTTGAAAAAATTTCAAAGTTTCTAAATTTCTGACAATAACGATTATTTTTGTTCAGATGTTTAAATTATGGAGTATTAACTTTTTGTTTATATGAAGTTGTATATAATGTTTGCTATTAAGGGCCAATCAAAAAGAATCTCTTTGGTATCACTAAGGTTGTGCACATCCAATTTTCAAACCCACGTATATGTCATTGGGGAAATGAGATGTTTTTGTTATCAGCTTATTTTGTTGTTGCATGAAAAATCAACAAATTTGGTGTTTGTTAACAAAGGAAGGTAAATGTATGATTGGTTTTGAGTCTTCTATGATCAAACCAGCTCGTCTTGTATGAGACTGTTTCATCATGAGACAGACTTATATAATTAGTCTATTTTTGTAATTGCTCACTTTAGACTGTAAGTGATCACTTTAAGATACTAAATGTATATAGGTCAACCCGATAGAGATGGTCTAACCATGAGACTGATCCTAATAAGAAATGTTGTTTGTTTTGAACAATGCAGCGGATGAGTTACCAATCATCAGAAGAAGACACATATGAGCTAAAAAGAGCAAGTCCAGAGTGGGGCACCAACACCAACATGGACTCAGGCTCAGGCTCAACATCACCCAAGGAACCAGCCACAACAGACCCAAACTCAAAGCAAAACCAGGCACTACCTACCCAAACCAAGCCCCCAGACCACAGAAAACAAATGGATCCACTCTGGAAACCCGGGTCTAACCATCCGAGCCCAAGGCCAATACCCCGAACCCAAGATCCAACAATGCAAAGACGAGAAGGGAATCGTAGTGACAGCATCGAGAGCACGAGTTCAACCCCATTAAAGCCACATACAGGAGGGGATACACGATGGGATGCTATAAACGCGGTTAATGCAAGAGAAGCTCCTTTAGGACTTACCCATTTTAGGCTCTTAAAAAGGTTGGGTTATGGGGATATTGGTAGTGTCTATTTGGTTGAATTAAGAGGGACTAGTGCACATTTTGCTATGAAAGTTATGGATAAAGCCTCTCTTGCTAATAGGAATAAGTTGTTTAGGGCTCAAACTGAAAGGGAGATTCTAGGCTTGCTTGATCATCCTTTTTTACCTACTTTGTATTCTCATTTTGAAACTGATAAGTTTTATTGCTTAGTTATGGAGTTTTGCAGTGGTGGTAATCTTCATTCACTTAGACAAAAGCAGCCTCAAAAGCATTTTACTGAAGAAGCTGCTAGGTTAGTACTACTCTTTTTATTTGTAATCTAAACTATTTTAATGTTTATGTTATGTTGTTTGAAAAGATGAAAGTCAACTGTTTAAAGACGGTTTGGGCGTGTGCAAAGATGGGTTGTTAGTGAACTAGTTAGGAAGATAAAAAATTGAAATTTAGGGGACTTAAAAAGTGGGTGAGGAAGAGTTAAGATGATGACTTGAAGGGCAAGAGGAGAAAGGGGTATGAAGAATTTAGACTTATTGGTTGAGAAATCAAAGAATTTTTTTTTGACCCATTAAAGACCCCTAGACCCATCAAATCTGAGGAATCTGGATCTGGGAATTTTTGACCCTTAGGGTCTGGATCCATTGAAAATAAATGGGTTCGGGTCCAGGTCTGGTTGGACTCGCTCTAGAATCACCCCATGACCATCCCTAGTTGAGATAGTAGAAAATCGAAATGAATGGAGAAGAAATATTCATGTGAACGACTTTTAAAAATGATGTATTGCTTCATATACCCAATTCCTTTTTTTGGGATTAACGCTATAGCATTGTTGTTGTGTTTGAAAAAAATGCAATTCATAGTTCACTTTGGTCGTAAGGATGCTATAATTAGTATATGTTTGAGATGAAATTTGACAGGATCATTAAATTTTAATGGTTTGATGCAGGTTTTATGCATCAGAAGTACTATTAGCACTAGAGTACCTACACATGCTTGGCATAGTGTATAGAGACTTGAAGCCAGAGAATGTACTTGTGAGAGATGAAGGCCACATTATGCTCTCGGACTTTGATCTCTCCCTTCGATGTTCAGTAAACCCGACCTTGGTGAAGTCTTCCTCGACTCATATTCCTAACAATGGTAGTGCTGGTGGCGGTGGTGGTAGTGGTATCCTTAACGAGGAATCGGCAGTTCAAGGGTGCATGCAGCCCTCAAGCTTCTTCCCTAGGATACTACCCAACAAGAAAAATCGAAAATCAAAATCAGATTTCGGTCTTTTTGTAAACGGGTCTCTCCCCGAGCTAATGGCTGAGCCAACCAATGTTCGGTCAATGTCCTTTGTCGGGACACATGAGTACCTCGCCCCAGAGATCATCCGGGGTGAGGGGCATGGTAGTGCTGTGGACTGGTGGACTTTTGGTATTTTCCTATACGAGCTCCTACATGGGACTACCCCTTTCAAAGGACAAGGCAACCGTGCCACCCTCTTCAACGTCGTGGGCCAGCCATTAAGATTTCCTGACACTCCGAATGTCAGTATGGTGGCCCGCGATCTCATTCGTGGGCTCCTAATTAAGGAGCCTCATAAAAGGATTGCTTATAAAAGGGGTGCTACTGAAATCAAGCAACACCCCTTTTTTGAAGGGGTGAATTGGGCACTTGTTAGAAGTGCAGCACCTCCTCATGTCCCTGAACCTGTAGATTTTTCCAAATTTACTAGTAAAGAAACAACTTCTCCTAGTGTTGATAAGAAGGTTCTAGAAACTTCTAGTGGGAGTGACAGCAATCAAAGTAGTTCTAATGATTCTACCTACATTGATTTTGAGTATTTCTGATAAACCATATTGTTTTATGCTTTGTCTTGAGAAAAAGGGACTAGTTTTTTGTTACAAGGAAGAACTTCAAAATTGTATTATTGTTTCTGAACATAAATCTCTTTCAATAGAAACAAAAAATGAGTAAATTTAATGCAATTCTAGCTTTCAAATTGGCGTGTTATATGTCTTTTCATCTATATCATGCAAATATGGCAATAATGTTACCAATTTTTAGTGCTTCACTTATTTTCACACTATAGTTTCATGCTCATCATCATCATCTCAATGAGTTTTGTCCAAGGTAAGTTTGGGAAAAAAGGGAAAGAAGGCATATCAATACCCTAATTACGTAGAGATGTGATTGAAGAGAGTCCCACAACTCGAGAATTGTCTCACACTATATTAACAAAAAAAACATGTAATACATTTATATTCCATTTCCCAAAGCCATAAAATGGCTATAGGTACATGGGACCCTTAGGGGTGGAAGTACGTAACCTTACCATTGTTAGTAATAACCAAGAGATTGTTTTCGGTTGACCTTTGTAGTAAATATCGTTTGCAACTTCACATGAAAAAAAAGTGCACATGATTTAATGAGTTAATTTTAATATAATCCATATCCAAAACCAGAGAATTATAATCTCTAACTTCATCGAAACATGGGACAAATTTGTATAGTTTTTGATGCAAATTTAAGGATGTTAATATGATGCAAACTTTGATTCAGAGAGTTGTTTCTATAAGACACGATTTGTCAGGAGACTAGCGGAAACCGAAAGACCCATGCTTTATTATTATAATATCACCCCTCTTATATACTCCCTTCGTTCCTTAAAGTTCCCATAATAAATACTCACAAGAATTAAGAAAAATATAATCTTTTAGATAATAGATATATTCATTTATTGAATAATAAATTTGATGGAGGAAAAATGAAGATCATAAACATTAAAAAAAATATTAAGAGAGAGTTAGTAAACAAAATATGAAGACCAAAACAAATAATTTTTTTTTATAAAGTTAGTGGAGGATGCAAGGACTATAATAAAAGATATGTGAGAATAATTAACATTATTAAAATATTAAAATGAAAATGAACACGATTATTTTTGTCAAAAAAATTATAATATAAATAAAAATATTTTTTTATTGTTAAACCTAAGTACCCTCACAAGTCCGAACCTCCATTCATTCCCTCAGCAAATCACGTTCACCTCCACAACACTTAAACTTTTGCTCATAAACCCAACGCAATCTCAAAACCAACCGATTTGCTGCTAATCATTCACAGAATTCTGTCTTCAGACGCCATTGTTACAGAAATTCTGTTTTCCACTTTGATTTGTAGAGAATTTGAATTTATTTTGTTTATTTTTTCAATTAAAATTGATTGATGCCGCCGGCGCCATTGTCGTGTGATCGTAACCACTTGTTTAGAGATAGAATTTCTTCTTCCAGATGGAGAGATTCTTCTTCCTACTATGTTGGATCACGCAACTTTAACAACGATAACGATTTCTCCCCTCGTTGGGGTTTTCCCTCCTCTCACTTTCATTGTGCTCCTGGTTAGTTTTTCCTTTTGATCTTATAAATTCTTCTTTCGTTTTCAAGAGGCTTTAATTTTCATTTTTTAATCTAGGGTTTTGGTTTCTCCATTTATCTATTGTCGGCTGAGTAGTTCAGCGTATTTTAGTTTCATTTTGGGTTTTTATCTAGATTTTCTGTTGTGAATTTGGGACTAAATAACGATTTTTAGGTTTTAATGATATTTTGTTAGATTTGTAACATTGTGTTTGTTTGTATTTCCTGTGAGTTGGGTCTGTTTTCGGAGGGTTCCTCGAGTTTAGAGTCAGTTTTGTCTACCAGAGATGTGTAGAAAATTGATGCCCTTGGTCAATCATCTAAAAATTAACTGAATACAAAAAATTTATGCTATATTTTCAAGTATTATACCAAATTACTAGATATAAACCTTGAAAATAGTAAACAAATAGCAAGATAACTAAAATTTTAATGCTATATGCCTAAAAAATAAAAATTGACAGTAGAATCAAATGGCAAATATAACTACAAAAGTAATCAAAACTATAAACAAAGAGTACTTATTATCAAATAAAGGGAACAAAATTTTAATGGTAAATTCGGGTCTAAAATTTAATATTGGTAGGTTTTGAACCCCTAATCCACAATATCAACTATTAAAGGAAGATATATTACCAATATATTTATAAGGAGTTTGTTAATATATGATCCCCTTGTTTCCATGAGCCCTAGGCGGTTGAATACCTTGAATGGGCTTAGTATCGCCCTTGTTTGGGGCATTTATTTTGTCTCTTTTACTTCTAAAGCTTTTTTTAGGATTCCTTTAGATAAACTTTTGTTTGCCAAGCAATTTAAGCCTTTAAAGTGGTCATTATCTGAGTTTTTCTTGGTCTTTTCTATTTTTATGAGGTTGTAGAATTTTGATAATTTTATTGTAAATCCACAAGCTGTCGCAGACCTGGATAGTTTTAGGGTTTTAGGTTGGGCAGCGCAGTGCAACTAGGATTTGCCCCCTGTATAGCCTTTAATTCAGTTTTTAGTTCAGCTAGTGCTATATAATGGAATATATTTTTGAATGGGTTGAATGTTTTTTTGTTGATTCTTTTGTTGTCATGAAGGTCATGTTAAGCAGGGCGGATGGCATATGAACTATGAGGATCACGAGCACTCAACACATAGTTTTGGTGATCGATTTATGGATGATGATGTATTTAGACCGTATGGAATGCATGGAGATGGAAGATATGTTAAGTTTTATAGGGACAATCGTCCCTTCTATAGCCACAAAAATAGGAGAGACCATTCTTGGGAAGCCAATCACCACCACCATAGATCTCCATCAAATGGAGGAGGAAGGCCACGTATTGTTAATGATAAGAGATTAATTAGTGATTCATTTATGCGTATTTCCCATATGCGTTCTGATCCTTGTGATCAGTTTCAAAAAAGAGAGCAAACTGATAAACCGAGTGATGCTAATGGGTCTAGCATGGGCCATAAGGTTGATAAAAAGAATTTAATGGGGTCTTATGAATGGAAACCTCTTAAGAAGTCTCGTTCGAGAAGCTTAACTTCAAGAGGTTCTTTTTTTAGCCATACAAGTAGCTCTAAGGGTATCAAAGGAGAGTCATGTGATTTGCCCCCGAAGAATGCTACCCCTGTTCGATCAACATCTGGGGATGATGTTCCTTGTGTGGCCACTGTTGCTCCTTCCGAAGAACCATCTTCTAAGAAGCCACGTCTTGGATGGGGGCAAGGGCTGGCAAAATATGAGAAAAAGAAAGTTGAAGGCCCAGAAGAGAATGTAAACAAGGATGGTAATGCGGTGTTAGTTACTAATGTTGAACATTTGCATTCTTTCACCTCAAATCTAGTTGCCAAGAGTCCGAAGGTAAAGGATTTCTCTAATTGCTCATCACCTGCCACACCATCATCTTTTACCTGCAGCTCCTTACCAGGTAGTTGATTCTTTCTGTCTGCATTGTCGCATTTTGCTAGTCTAATTACTCTTCGACGGTTGACTTTTTTTACTGAAGCTACAATGTGAAATTAATGTCATATGTATTTCTTTTGTTGTTAATGTGAAATCCCTGTCACTAGATCTTTCTCAGTTCATCGTTTTGTTTATTGGTTAGTTTTTGTGTGGTCCTTTAGGAAGCATGCTGTTGTAGACTTTCACTTGGACTTTTTCTTCTTTGATTGTGTTTTAAGTTTCGTGGGGTCAGTTAATCTGTCATACCTCTTTTGTGGTATAGCTAGTGTGCATTCTTAGTATGGCACCTGCAATCTTTTATTATGGCATGTCCTTTCATCAGTCACAGTACAAATATGTATTCAATCATCCTTGTAAATCAATTTTTACTATTCCAGTAGGTTTTTTTCTTATATTTTAATCTATTATGCGGTAATAATGCTTTGACAAAACACATGGATGTTGAGAATCCAGCTTTCATGAATACTGATGCTGAAAGCATACCTTTGCAAGCTTAATATGCTTGTTCCTGTGAACCTTGGGATGCATTTATTGTGTCCTCTGCACTTTGTTGTATATTTTGAAACTTTGTAAAAACTACAAAGTGATCAACAACCAACGTATCTTATTTGAGCCGGCTAGCTTTGTTGATTTTTTGGTGTTACAATCAATTTCAATCATGCTCATTCAGTCAGCCTCAGTTCACATCCCTATAAGGCTTTCTAAGTTGGGTTCTTTAAGGTGATAGAAGAATTTTGGAAACATAATCATGGTTTCAAAGGGCCTTATATAAGTTGGGTTATTTCAGGTGATAGAATAGTTTTAGAAACATGATGATGGTTTCAAAGGACCTTATTTTGGCAAACTAAATACATGATGGCCTAACCTGTATTTAATTTGAAATCATATTTTAACATTTATTATGCTATGTACTAATGTTATTCAAGTTGTAGCCATCACCAATTCACCATAGGTTTGAGAAGCAAGTACTATCGAATAATTATTGGATTTAATTGTGAAAAATGTCTCAAAAACCTCCTCTTTTTATTCATTTTGTGATTTCTTTCAATTATAAGTGATGATCAATATCTATTTAAAATTCACAGGAATCACAACTCACTATACTTCATTTTTCTCAACCATTTTCTTGATTGGCATATTCCCAAATTGGTTGTATGATCATATATTTATAGTAAATCGCTTTTAAGCCAGCTTTTCAGCCAACTTTAAAGTTCAAATGAAAATAATGTTTTTATGCAACTTTTCTCATTGCCTTTTGACTTGTTTGGGAACTTTTTCTCCTCCAATAACTAATTTTACCCAACATATTCATTAATAATTAGGTTATATACAATTCTATAATTCAACGAAAAGCCAATGCGAGGTAGTCAAATAAGCTAACTCACTCACCAACCGCGAGTTGCTAAACGCCCCTGGAAATTATATTTTGAATTTTAGACTTTCGCGTTGTTCTTCTACATGAGCTTATGTTTAATTAGACTAACTTGTAGCGTCATAGCAGTTGGCATTTTGTTTGTTTGTCTTCTCATAGTTGCATGTTGTACTTGAAGTTGTGATTAGTTAGAATTTGCATTAAAATTTTATTTAAGATATGATATTTTCTTTTCCCCCTATTTCTTTGTTCGTCTGTGATGTACTTTTAGTTCTGAAGATGTGTCCTTTTGTTCTTGTGACTCTAGATTTGTTTTGATTTTTCATCTCCTTTTTCATATAAATCTGTAACAGGGCTGGAAGACAACTCATACGGGAAAGCTATTGATTTTGATGGCAATACTACCAAATTCAGTGTATCTTCGACGTCTGTGCCTGGGAGTCAACTTGATGGATCAAATTTCAGTCTTGATACAATGGAGCTGAACTCGATTACTAACTTGGGTTCCATGCTCACTGAATTGTTACAGGAAGATTATAAAAGCTCTATGGATACTAGTTTTACAAGATCCTCAGCTTTGAACAGACTGCTATTGTGGAAAGATGATATCGCAAAGGCGTTAAAATTAACTGAAACTGAGATTGAGTCACTTGAAAATGAATTAGCATCATTGCAGGCTAATACTTCTAAAAGTCTCCAACTTCCTGCATTATCTGACTCAGGACTAAGTGATGGCGTAAATGTCTTGCATGTACCACAACTGTTGGTTTCAAACGGAGATATAATTCTGGAAAATAGACTTCCATGCGATGAAGCCAAAGGAGTAAAAGTGGATGTTAGGGATGAGGATATTGATAGCCCTGGTACTGCTACATCCAAATTTGTGGATCCTCCTGTTCAAAAGTTTGTCTCTCTCGAGTTGCACAAAACTTCTGTGGAGACTAGTACCAAAAGCACAATGGAGAATTTGGTTGCATGTGAGGATGAGTCAGATGTGGGTACCTCTTGTCAGAGCTGTGATAAAAAGGTGATCCTAGATAGTGATGTCATATCTGGAATTGTGCAACCAAATGTGTGTGAAAAGGAAGAGGGTAATCTTTGTGATATAGTACTAGCTTCCAATAAGGAAACTGCTGATAGAGCTGCTGAATTTGTACTCAAGTTATTGCCTAGTTGTGATTATTCGTTGAAGCCTAATGGAGTATATTGTTTGCCTGCTGCTGATACTACAGTCAAAAAGAAGTTTCTAAACAGGAAGCGGTTTCTCAGGTTTAAAGAGAGAGTGATATCATCGAAATACAGGATACTTCATAACCTTTGGAAGGAGGACTTGCATTTGCGTTCTTTGAAAAGTTATCATGGAAAACCACACAAAAAACTAGATTTGAGCTCACGTTCACGGCAAATCAGGAGTCATAAACATAGGTCATCCACTCGTTCACCAGGTAATGCAATCTTTCAGAAATTTCTCTTTCTATGTGCCTTATAATACCTAGAATCTAGATGAAAGTAGTTCAATGAATATCTTGCCAATGTCATTATTTCTTTTTACAAATAAATAGAAGTATGTGATTAGACTATTAGTCAAAGTTGAATGCAAAGGAGGTTGCTGCATTAGAATTTAAACATAAATTTTGGTAATGCTATGAATATTTCTGTAGATAACGGGAGTTTTATGTTGGATTGAGTTTAGAAAGTTGTAGTTGAACGATTAACTTTAGTGTAGGGTTTGTGTTTTGAAAATTGGAGGAAGAGTGAAACCTGCGGCAAATTTCGCATTCAAACAAGCTGCAAGTTTATCTTCCAATATTCTTTTGGGGGCGCTGAGGGATGTATTTGTTGTGGTTATGTTATTCTAATTTTAAATTTTCTTGCATTTGGGTAAACAAGTTCATCTCCTTTCTTAGAATGGTTACTACAAAATAAAAGAAAGATACATTTTGTCCGTTTTTAAGAATTGTGTTTAAACACAAACATTGAATCTGCAGTCTTGGTAGCTTCTTTATGCATATGCACAAGGATAATATTTTTCTATCTTTACTTCTCATATACAAAAGACAAAAGTGGGACATTGTTAGTGTTCTTGTTGCTTTGACTATCGACACTAGTTTGCGGTGGTATTAGTTGGCTTGTCACTTTTGCTATTTACGTTGATGTGGTTATTAGTTGAGTTGCTCAGGAGAATTTTTAGTTGCTTTGTTTTACTCACTATTGGATTTGGACGTACTCCGATCTGAATTTTTTCCTACATTGACGTGTCTTGAATCCTCAGTCAAATTGTATTTTAGAGGTTTTCATGGTGAGCCATTGGCGGAAAAAGATTTCTTGAGGAAACAATTGAATGGTATGGTATTTTAGTGTTGAGGATCCAATTTCTATAATAGGTTTGATTGTAGGATCCAGTGTAAAAATGCACTAATGGTTTCAATCACGGTAACAAAACAATGATGTCATTATCATAACGCCATGATATCGATCAAAAGCGTAAAGTACTACCAAAACTGTATTTTTTTTACCCCTTTACGACGCGGAAAATATCAATTTGTTTTTTTATTTTTTTTTTAAACCTTTACAATGTGATAAATGCGGCCTTATTTTTGCACTATGTCGGTTTTCAATATTATGTCTCTTTGACTTTTGAGCCTTGGAACATCCAACGGTGGTGATAATAAAATAGGCATGCTTGACAAATTAAATAGCCTGGTGCCATCGATGACATGAGTTAAGTGTCTAAGTATTCTTATGTCAGCTTATACTTAGTGTAAAAAGCTGCATTGGCCAAGTTGTGAATTGTAAAGAACCATTTCTAAAAGTGCTAAAAACCATAGTTGTGGCCGGTTCAACCGCATCATTGTCTACTATTACAACGCAGCCTAAATCCTATTTTTGCACAATGAGCTTATAGGACCTGAGAGGACTCTAAAGGTTGGAGTGCTTCTATAAGGAGGCTCATCACACTTGTATGTATTTATAACCGTCGTACCTTGACCCAAGTTGAGATTAGAGGTGTTCAACGGGGCGGGTCGACCCAACGGGTCAAGGGTCGGATCACATTTTAACGGGTCATTAGCGGGTCGGGTCAATAACGGGGCCTGGTCATTAACGGGCCTTGGTGTAAAGGGTCGGGTCGGATAATTATAATAATTAATTGCGAAAAAAAAATTTGCCACTTTTTATTTTTATTTTTAAATGATATTATTATAAACATAAGTGGATCAACCCAACGGGTCATAAAATATAATAAAAAAGTTGTTTTTATTAACTTCTAAAAAATGGGTCAAAGTGGGTCGGATTTAAACGGGCTTGACCTGCCCCGCACCGTTTAACATTTGACACGACCCGGTCCATTTAAATTTTGACCCGACCCGCCTCGTTGAACACCTCTAGTTGAGATGCAAGTATTGATAAGACATTGTAAAAAAAATTGATATGGAACATTATTCTAATTTTGGGTAAGGGTACAATACTTTACTTATATTATTTTTTTTTTGAAAATTATCTATAAAATTAAATTTGATAAACGAAAAATTATGAAGCTTATAAAAATTGTATGTTGGCATTGGCTGCCTATTAACATGAATAAATCTTAAAGTTAAAATTATAGTTAAAGAAAAAAAGGAACACTTGTACAACTGCATGGGAGAGGAGAGAGAAAAGGACTAAATATTTTTTCCACATGAGTAGGGATGAGCTAGGGTCCTAAACCTATGGAACCTACCCTATTTTAATGGACTGGCTCTATCTATTTTGGACTTGAACCACCCCTATAAGATTCATGTCTAGGTTTGGGTCTAATAGAAAATTAATGGTCCAAGGGGTCTAATAGAAAATTCAAGGGGGCCAAATTTAGACTCTTAATATCCTCTTCTGAAAATAAGTTTTAAGGTCTGTGTTTGGGTCCAATTTTTAGAGTAAGAATAAGTAGAGGAAAAGAGAAGGGTAATGTTCTGATTGCCAAAGAAGATCACCAAAGCCGTAATCCTGGCCATTGAAACAAGAAACGTGAAACTAACCGCTGACCACTTTTCTAACCGTTCATACCAAAACAAACTCGATTCGAAACACTATATTGGCGTTTCTTGTTTTTCGTTTGTATCATTATGGAAAAATCATCTTATCTTTTTTTTTTTTTTTTTTTGCCTATTATGATGGTCACATTTTGATAAACTTTTATGATACAAAACTTCTGATTCATGATGATTGTTATATGGTTATATCTGCGACATATGACCAATGTTTGTAGACTATGACTCTATCTTAGCTTCTATTGCATAAAATTTTGTTTCCTAAATTTTCAAACACTAAATTACGTTTTTCTCTTTTTGTATCAAATCAAATATCTTCATGACGTTCAACCCGCCTTACTTTCACAAGTAAAAGCTCCAATACTAAATTTGTTATGAATGAGGTTGTCTTAATCAAAAGTTCATCTATTTTGCTCCTCTAGTTTTCAAGGTCATACCTAGTTGCAAGTTGCAACTGTGCAAGATAGGGGATCCGACACGTGTCCCGTAACCGGATCCCTTTTGACTCCAATCAACGAGTGCATAGACAGATATGTTGTGTCTGGGAACACTCTATGCAATTACTTGAAAGCTGATGACATGTTGCTCCGGCAATGTCTTTTGATGACTTGTATAAACCACCCAATTAGTTGATCTATTGAGTTTGTCTTCTAGTGATCTGTTATGTTGGAGTAACATGAAACGCTTTGGCATTGCTGTTCATGAATATCACCTGAATTTGTGTGTGCTTGATGTTTTGTTGCATAATGGTGTAACACGGTCAGTATGCTTAAAGATTTTAACTCTTGATTTGCTTGTGCAGCTGGAAGTTTAAGTCTGGTTCCAACACCAGGGATAATTGATTTTACGGGCAAGCTAATTTCAGATTCCAAGGTGAAAGTTTATAGAAATAGTTTGAAGATGCCCGCCATGATCTTGGATGAGAAAGAGAAGATGTCCAGGATTTTGTTGAGTAATGGATTAGTTGAGGATCCGTGTGCAGTTGAGAAGGAAAGATCGTTGGTCAACTCATGGACTGCTGAAGATAAGAGAATCTTTATTGATAAGCTAGCTATTCACGGGAAAGATTTCCGCAAGATTGCGTCATTTTTTGATCAGAAGACCACGGCCGATTGCGTTGAGTTTTATTACAAGAATCATAAATTAGAATGCTTCAAGAAAATCAAGAAGCTAAAGGGGAAAAACCTAGGGAAACCTTTATCTTCAAGCACATATCTGGTGACGTCTGAAAAGAAATGGAGTTGGGAGATGAATGCTTCTTCCCTCGATATTTTGGGTGCTGCTTCAGTTATTGCAGCTCAAGCTGAACAGGCTTTGGAAACTCCAAAATCGCTATTAAGGAAGCCGAGCCACAGAAAGTCTAATGGATTAGATGGCATCAAGGATGCATCAAATCAGGACTGGAAGCAGCAAAAGACTGGTATTAAAATTAAGTGGCGTTGGACGCCAGAGGTCACACAAAATGTCGATGATTCCTGTTCAGATGAGGGCTGTGGAGAGTGGGACCCTGCTGACTGGACAGATAATGAGAAATCTTTGTTTGTGCAAGCTTTCTCATCCCATGGAAAGGATTTTTCGTTGATATCTCAATGCGTCAAGACAAAGTCCATAGATCAATGCAAAGTCTTCTTCAGTAAGGTGCGGAAGTGCCTTGGTCTAGACACTATACTCTTTGCATCTGGGATTGGAGAAATTCATTCTAACAATGGCACAAACCGGACAGGGACTAATAATGAAGATGCTGGTATTGCAGAGACAGATTCTGTTTTCTGCACTGACAAATCAGGTTGTAGAATAGATGAAGATCTGCTGCGTGTTAACTCAGATGTGTCGATGCCTGAAGCTTATCCTGAATTGGAAGAAAATTGTGGTCTAGGACAGTTGGATCATAAATATGGTTGTTTGGAAGATGATGACTTGCTTCCAAATGCTGATTTTCCAGATGTCTCAGATCCGGTTGATAGTAGTGGGGTGGTTGATAATCTAGACAAAGACGCAGCTGTTAATAATCAGTCATCTGATATACATGCCAAATCTAAGATGGATGCAGCAATTGGTAAAAGTGCTTCTGGCATCTCTGATAGAACAGCTGATGTGGGTGTATTCTCTACCCCTGGCCGACTTGCTAACCCTAGAAATGGATCATCCAAACCATCAACTTCTGGGGACCATGCCCAACATGCCCAATTTGGCCAACCTCGTTGCAATTCAGGTTTCCCGTTCGATTTAACCAAAGCAGATTTGCATGATGTTATCACTCACACTGTGGCTTCTGAGAGTATTGTTGGCCATCTGATTCAAGATTCAGTTCTCAAAAAATGTAGTCATATTGCAGCTCACAATTCAATTTCTAAACCCCCTCTTCGACGAAATAAAAGTGATGTCGTGTCCAGCTGTTCTTCAAAAACAAAGTTGTCATGCAGCAATGGTGACACTAAGTTATTCGGATTTACTGATGACCGCATTAGTTTTCATGGCTTAGAGAATGTTCCAATTAGTAATTATGGCATTTGGGATGGAACCAAGATACAGACAGACTTTTCATCATTGCCAGATTCAGCTTTGCTCATGGCCAAGTATCCAACTGCTTTTGCCAACCACCCAATTTCCCTGCGGAAATTAAAACAGCAGTCAGTGCAAGTAACAGCCATGAGAAATGGTAATGAGTGCAATATGAACAGTGCTCGTGTCTTCTCACCAAGGGAATCCAGCAGCAGCAACGGGAGTGTTGTGGATTACCGCAGCAGTGCAAGGGCATAGTGAAGGTGAATGTTGTACAGGGTGTGGGAGGATCATGAACCGGGATCTCATTGCATTATGTGAGTCAACAGTTTGGTGGCGGTGGTTATGCAGTAAATCGGATAATTAGGGAGGGATCTTTGCAAAGTCAGGGAGTTAGTAGGAATGCAAGGGGGCTTTTGAATAGAAGAGAAGGCCCTATAGATGGTAAGCAAACCTCATCTTTGCTTGCTACAAGATGCACGTATATTTAGGTTTTTTAGTTGTTGAGTTGATCTTTTTTTTACAAATTTGTAATATAGCAGGGTTTATTTGTTTCAAAAAAAAAAAGAAAAAAAAAACTGGGAAATTTTGGGAGGTCAGGAATTCATAGCAAATTCGTATCCATCACAAATCAATTAGTTTCATGTTTTTGTTTATACGTAATAGATGAGAAATCCAGTCTTTTTCTCGACTTAGTTTGTTTCTATGTTATCTCGGATTCTTTTCCGATCTTTTTTCCGCCTGCTAACTACGAAAACACATATTTTAATTTACGTGAATTAAATCTAGCAAGGAGAGGAGTACAAGATGTTGCAGTATCTACAAAATTTGCAGGTGTAAGTGTTCGAAAAAGTCAGGTGACAATTTCCTGATTAGCTTCTTCCACCGACTTGAGCATACAAGGAAGAGGTGCAATAATCTTGATCACCTACAAAAATGGAGCAACGTTCATTATACTTGCTTTAATAATCTGTTAAATGGTGTAGTGTTACTACCTAGTTTATTTCAGTTAAACTTAAGCATGTCATCAAGCAACAATAATATGTAAGATGGGGCTGATCCAGAACTCCAGAAGCCATTGTAATTCTCCACAATCTGTTAATTTCAAGCAAAGCCAAAGGCTTTGCATTACATCATCAAATATACAAACAAACACTTGCTCTTCGATTTAACCATAGCTGAGTTCAATATGTTCTTTCTTTTTCATAATGAGTCCAACAACATTTCCTCCAATGTTATAGTATCTTCTATTAATTGAGCAGAAACTTTAAGCACAATTTCTGCAACTCCTTCTTAATGGGTTCATGGATAAAGCAGCGAAATAGGTTAAGAGGATGTTAGTCATCCATTTCATCAGGCTTCTAAGTTCAACTGAAATAAACTAGATAGTAACATCTAAATGAAACACAAATAATTGTGCACCTCCTCTAAACTGAGTCATGCCTAAGAAGATAGTACCAATAAAAATAACCAAGTCACATACATAAAATATAATTACCTCATTTGTGGTAGGATGGGATAGAATCACTTCATGTGCATGTAAGTGATAACCACAATCTCCTGGAACAGGTTTTGTTGGTCGTTGATACCCCCTACATGAAAGAAGAATACAAGTTGGGTTCTTAAGAACAAGTAGTCAACTACAACGGTAGATGGTAAGATTTCAAAGAGGTGTTCGACAAATTAGACATTAAAGAAGGGGAAAAAGATATACATATAGATTACGAAGAGGAGACAAACAAAGACCAAGGACATCGTATGATGAAGTGTTAAAGATATGGATCATAAATTCTAGTCCATGATAGAGATATATGGATCGATGAAGGGAGTGTTTTGACGAGTTATTCAATGGAGGACAAGAAAATTTTTTAAGAGACGAGTTATGGGAAAGAGTGGGCGTTCTATTTATGAAGAGATGTACCAACATATTAGAGATCCAATTCGAATTATGAATTTATGACCAGGAGATCTACAATAGAAACAATCATCGGATGAAACAATTAATGGAGTATTATAGGAAAAGGAATTACAGTGTTTTTTATTGATTAGGATAAAACATACGACAAGATACCAAGAGAAGTACTCTCACATAAGGTTATTCAAAAGAAATAAATTAATAAGTGCAAATAAATGCTTCATGTACCTTGGCTACAATTTTCAAAAGTGTAGATATTCATCCGGATGTGAGCCACAAAATTAAGTTTGGAAGGAAAAATATAAAGTGATGATTAGGATACTATATGTCGAGGTGTACCCTAAAATTAAAGGTATGTTTTTATCGGACATTCATTAGACTAGTACTACTATGAATTAGAATTATGGGTTTTTAGAAAGGATCATTGTATAGATGAATGAGTGATATACTTTAAATGATACTCCAGAATTCAAAATAAAGACATAAGAAAAGGTCTAGGCAGCGTAGCGAAGTTAAGATAAAAGAGAATCATTTAAGATTGTTTGGACTTATGCAACAACAGAGTATTGATGAAACGGTACAAATAATATACAAAGTTGGAGCTTAAGGAATTCAAAAATTGGGTGAGCAGGCTTGAAAAAGAATATGAAGAACCAAGAATTTTTGGGTTGAGATAGATAGTAGATAATTGTTTGACTGGAGAAGGAGAATTCATGCGAATGTGACTTCTTTTGGCTTATATAGTCGAACACAATCTTTTCGGAAAAGATTAAGGCTTTGGCACTAAAGCTGTAACTGTAAGGCATGATAAGTTGAATTCAAAATAGTAGTAATTGTAAAGAATGTATCCACACTCATCGATATATAAGAGCTTTTGCCAATCGCACACAGCTATAGTTCAGTAAACGCCTTGGTATTATTATGAAATACAATTTGGTCTTGTATCATTGGCCTAAACTGTAAAACAAATATGTTTTAGACAAGGAGTAAAGGCACCTTAGCGTGAACAAGAGACTATGCACGAAAAGGTATTTTTCTGAGATAAAGAAGTTAGTGTCTTAGAGCATCAAGAATTTGGCACAAAGACTTGAGAAATAATCTCAACACGCATTCCATTATATTTGCAACTCCTCAAGGACAGGATGAAAGCATGTTAAACTCGTCCATAGATTAGATCAATCAGACTCATGCTATTATATTAAGTTTTACTTAATAAGTTGATTAGCATATTTAAGTCGGCAGATTAAAAAAAGAATTTAAGGAGAAATTGAGTGCTCAATACCCATCTTCTGCGAAGTCCTCAACAGGTTCTGAATCAACACATTCAGGCTGACCGCCAGCAACGTAAAGAGGATCACCTGAAAGTGAAAATTAGCAAAGAGATCAGCAATAACCTCCAAGTTGAGGCAAACTCTGCAACACAAAACAGTGGTCACCTTATTTCATATTTGTGAAAGTAAAAGGAACCAATTTTAAAACAAAAATAATTTGGCATTTCAGCTGTTTCAGAGGCATTTTTTAAAATGAAGGTTTCAGAACAGTTGCATCCTCAAAAGCAATAATCATAATTTGGATCAAATAGAAATGCTCGCGGGTCCCACACTAGCGAAAGTCCCACTGAAAGGTTTTCCACCAACTTAGCAAAAAATCATCACTAGAATTCCACAACTTTCATAGAGAGCAAGCCATAACAAGAAAATAGCAAAATGAAAAATTCATATACCATCTTCCGAAGCAAAGCAATAGAGGGGAAAGTAAGGGGAGGGGTTGGATGGGGAGAACTAAGAGAAAACAGCAGAAATATAAATTACAATTCTCATTCAAAAGAAAAGGGAGATCTTGGTAAGTTGCAACAAGCATAAAAATAACTAATTCATAATGCTAAAGCCTATAATACTTTTAGCTACTAATTTATAATGACAGGGACATTTAGTTGATCATGAAAGTACAAACAAGCATGAAGGATTCATGGAGATAGATACTGCATTAAGGAAATACTCTAGACTGGTGCCAATCCTTTCAATAAAATAGGATATTACGGATAACTAAACCAACTTGCACTCTTATATTTCTTGACTGCCTAATTCTTTACATTATAGCTTGTCTTAGTCGTCACAAAAAATAATCACTAGTTAACTGACGATATTTTTGAGAATTGATCAATATAAACTACAGCACCACATTAAAAGAATCATAATCACACTTACCTAGGAGTGGATAACCTATCAGGGATAGATGAATACGAATTTGGTGCGGTCTTCCTGATTGTATCTCTACCTGTTCAAGAAGCCACAAGTATGCAAATTGAGAACAAAGGAAAGCATCCGATGCAAAAGTCGAGAAGAGAAAGTGAATTCTGATGGAAAAACATTCTATTTAGTCTATCTTCAACAAAGCATAAAAACACGGACTGGGTTCACTCATTTGAGAATGAGCCAGCTTTTAAACTTAAAATAGTTTTTTTTTTATAAAATGAGCTTTATTCGAAAAGCGATAACATTGAAATTCAGCTCACGGACTATGTGAGCTCATTAATGAAAAGAAATTTATGCATTATCTTTCAAAGTTAATGAAAATCTTATGATCATTAACCCCAAAACTACTGTCTAATTATCATAAGAGACAAAGGAGAGGCCGGTTGGTATACTTTGAATTGTTGAACAGAAAGCTGCCTGCTGATTGCAAGTATAACGCCCATAACTACTGATGACACCCATATTTAACAGCTATAAGTATACTTCCACTTAAAATTAGCTACCCCAACATCATTTCTAAGCTTGCAAAACGAAGTCAAATCTCACTATTACAAATTTGAAGATCCAGGAATAAAAACATTGTGCATACCGTGGTGAAGATAGATAGTACCTGCACTAGTGTCCGGTCTTTCTCAACATCTCTTGCAAGAACCTTGACTTTGCTCAAGGCTGGTTTACCTAGTTTGATAAAATGGAACAAAAAAAACTCAGTCGATGAGAAAAGCAAGAAAATGAAAAATAAACAAAAATATTGCTTTTTAATAGTAAATTGTATGTAAAAGTTGTCTCTTCTACAGCAAAAGAAGTACATAGTACATGACAAAATTCACGAGTCTAAAGCTGTTTGTTGATTGTTAGATTGATGGTTTACGAATATCTTGTGTTAGAATACTACAGTACTCCTTATCGCATTCTAATTTCTAGTTTCCTATCATAAATTTACATTAAAACATATATTTAAGAGTTATGTAAAACAAATAAATTCCCCAAAACACCTCAAGTTTTTAAAAAGCATCCGGTTGAATTAAATGGAATCTCAACACAGGATAAGTTGGGAAGAACTGTCACGACTAGTGGTGTAGCTATATACATAGCTTGTAGTAGCTACCCCTAAATATTTATGAGTGTATCAAGAATGACTAGTTCAAGCTTTACAACTACCTCTTATTATATCCAATATAAGCAAATGCCTTTTGGTGAGAGACACTAGCTGAAATGTGCCGAACATTCATCTAAGGTGACAAATTTATTTCAAAGTTATAACTGATCCAATGTACGGTCAAAGTACTTGGATCTTCCAAGCACAAATCATAATTCACAAGTAGTTCAATAAATATGTTCAACAATAATTATAATCATTTCGATAGCTACATCTATTTCATGATAACAATAATTGGACATGAAATAATAATAGGTCTAGATACAAAATAGGTCATTAGAGTTCAAGGTTTTGCATGGAATAATGAGGTACACCGTACATGTTGCTTATTTTTCTGTTTGGTAGACAACATTAAATGATGGTAGTGGCAATAAAAACGCAAGCATTTGGCAAGGTAAGTCCAATGGTTAGGCTGTTGTTCATCCACCCATAACTTTTTCTTTGTACCACTCTAGAGACGAGTAGTCATGAAGGGCTTGATAGGGATATTATAGTAAATAATATCTAGTAAATAATATCTAGTAAATAAATAGTTGGGGCTTGGGGGGAATAATATGTAGGGAGAAATAGTATAATAGAAGGAGAAGGGAATGGGGAGGGCATTCATTGTGTAATACATTTAAGATGAGTTTATGACTCTTTTGAAGAGAACAAGCCTCTAGAAAGTTTGACTACTATCTTTTGTAATCATTCTTAGGTTACATTCAATTCTTCGTTATACTAGTACATTTTACATTTTACATTCCATTTGATACAATCATACACATTGCTCTTATGTCATTATTTATATCATCTCCATGGCCAACTCAGTCCATAACAGCCATGTTAAGCGGTGATAGAGATTTATAAAGCAAATGTTGCCGGATGTTTTGCATTGTTACCTGCTATCTAATATGTTCACCATTTTTCAATCGTGTAGCTGACCCCATGTATTCAATTGAGGCTTCGACATGAGTGATATTGTGAAACATGTTTCGAGTTGAATATAATTTTTACGCACATTAGCACAAAACTTTCATTACAATATAACATATATCCATTACTATTTACAAATTCCAACCAGTAACTGGTTCAAAGAATATACTAATAACATTACATTACATTATCTTAACCCAATGTCGTTAGGTGGCTCCCACCTAGGCACGTACCTAGGATGGGGTTTGGGGGTCACACATACGCAACCTTACCCTTGTTATTGATAATACTAACATAGAGATTGTTTCTTATTAACCCCTTCTAGCATATATCATGTGCAACTTCACATCAGAAATGCACATGATTTAATGAGCCATTTTAACCAAAGAACCATAATCTTTGGCCCCAAAGAAGTAAGAGACATGAAAGAATATACTAATAATGTGAAATAAGAAAAAAAGTAAGTGGTGACTATCAATGACAATAATGCCTTCATTCACAACTATTTTTCAAGGGTCAATCAGAAACAACCTCTTTTTTATTACAAGGCTGAGGTTGCGTACATACGAAACTTAAAATCCCACTTAGGCAGGATCCAGTTAGTGCATAGAGGCCATATAATGTTGTGGTATGCATAACCATTCTCATAATATTCCATTTTGACATGGTTTAATTGAACATCTCAGTTGTTTCATTGTTCTCTACTTCTCTATGATGCCCAACACAACTAAGAACCTAATCAACAGTTCTAATACTCTAAATTTTATTTGATTGTCAATTGAAAAAAGTCCTTAGGACCTATATTGTTTAACAAAAGGAATAACGAACAATTGCAGAATATTTACCAATAACATCGTGGTAGAGAGGATGTATCATATAAAAGTCAAGTAGAGAAATAAACCGAATTGTACAACATATAAATCTTGTATTTCGAGAAGGCCGAGGTGTGGTGGAACAGTGAAAACTCTACCCTCTTCCCTC
Source organism: Amaranthus cruentus (assembly GCA_019425755.1). Taxonomy (NCBI): domain Eukaryota; kingdom Viridiplantae; phylum Streptophyta; class Magnoliopsida; order Caryophyllales; family Amaranthaceae; genus Amaranthus; species Amaranthus cruentus. The sequence continues at coordinate 11,037,992 of CM033460.1, forward strand.
CCTCAAAAGTTAAAACACATTCTATTCTTAGCCTACATTTGCTAAATAGTTGCATGTCCAATCAGAACCCCTAGCAGGCTAGCATAGGTAATCGGATACTAATACAGAGCATATCCTACTAGGAAATCTGGCTACGAAATCTTCAGCCTATTAGAGACATACTTCAATGTCCGGCATTGTAATTGCAAACTTTATGATAGTATTATAGTAACAAGATCAAACACCCACAGAGGAAGACCATCACAGAGGAATTACAACCTCATCGCTTTTAGGAGTACCAATAAAAAAGGAAAGTAAAAATATCAATGCATGATAACCTGATGATAGCGCAACATATAGACCTTTAGCAACCCCAGGATATCGCATAACTCCAATTGGCTTGTCGATCAGAACCTGTAAACAGTTTTGTGCCCAATGAAAAATGTAAATCATTAGTGGTCATCAGCAACCTGTATGTCACTCCACATACCTAGAGAAACTTAAAGTTGACAGGAAAGTATAATAACTGAGTGAATTTACCACATTATACACTAGAAGCAAAAGCAATATAAACAGAGAAGGGGCAACAAAATCAGAGTGTTCCCGAAATACCTCATTATTGTCTATGATCCCCTCAACTAAAGCCCGATATATTTTGGTAATTTTTCGTTCCACTCCAACATCTGAGCTCATCTCACTGCCATACATCAAAAACAATATGGAAGAATAAGTAATTACTAAATGGTAGTCATTCTTCTGAAGCTAATTTTCAGAAGAGAACTCCAGCTTTGAAGAGAGAAGAGTAAGTAGCAAATGCATCTGAACATAAACTCAAAAATACTAAAGCTAAAATAAAAAGAACAGAATGATCCCATGACAATACAAAATCTCTTAAGTTCTTTCCTCTTCATGTTTATACATGGAGCTGCAGCCTGCACATACTGCTGTGTTTATTTTATTTTCATCATAAACTATCCTTTCATTAGTTTGGGAACATTGCCTTTGTGCTTATGGACTAGATATAAATGGTGATAGCATTCACCTTTCCCACCACAAAATAGACATCGTATCTGGAACTCCTCAAGTATCAATCACAAAAGAGCTGTAACCTAACTGATCGGTGATGTACATAGGTTTATTCAAGAAGATCAAGTCATATTTTGGCAAAATGCTCTTCCTGGACTAGAAAATTCCAAAAACCTTTTCTGAAGTTGTTTAAGCCCCAGACTACTAGGTACAACTAAGTCAATGTAGTATAATCAATAAACTCAAACCAAACAATCAGTTACCTCAAATCCATTTAGTGACGCCAATCTAGGCTCTTGCCTAAGCAGAATTTTGAGGAGTTATTATGCATACAACCTCACCCTTGTAATTATACAAAAAAAATGTCCTTCTAAATGACTCTTGAAAATTGTTGAGAAAAAAAGTATAAAAAATGGACCTCCTACAATCTTCATGAGCACACAGAAGTGTAGAACTTGTTGCTCCACGAAAATAAACCAGAGCCATGCCAAAAATTCCAGCTTAAAAAAGTGAGGGTGAAGATAGTATTAACATCTTCCACTCCTTCTTTCCTTTCTCTCTTCCTCTTTATTCACCTCAAGAGAAAATTAATCTCTTTATTAATCTCAAAACTCCATTATATGATCCTAAATTCTTAACAGGATACTTTAAAGGTAAGGTAGAATTGTGAATTTCAGATTGGACTATTCAAAAAAAAAAAGGAACCGATATTCTCCGCGTTGTAAAGGTGTAAAAAAAATCGTATTTTGGTACGTGTCAAGGGATATCTCATGTTTTCGGTCAATACTTTTGGTAGCGAAAACTACTCCTATTCCCCAACACCGTGTCTATTACGGCGATCACAACTGTTACCGTATTTTTACACTACGATAAGCGACATACGCTACAATTCGACCAGTTTCATGCAAATACATTCAAATGTTTTTCACTTCACTTCCACCCAGCACAAAATGTCAAAATATTGAGTTCCACAAGTCCAAAATGGATTTTTCAAAAGCATCAAAAGGATTGTTAAGAGGAAAACTTAGAGAAAGTATGAGCATAATAGTATAAAAGCAATCACTTCTACTCGCCTTTTTCCTCTCACCAATGATGTCCCATCAGCAAAATATGCCGCAAGGCAAGCCTTTGCATGCTTTGTCTTCGCACAAAGAAGTACACCTGGATGCCATTTCACCAATTACCATATGTTACAAAAGTTTAAAAAAATCGCATATGATAAACATCACAAACAAAAAACATACCCAAACAAAAAAATACCCTAAACACGAAACTAGCACCACAATGAAAGGCATATACTTTCTTAACTTTCCAAACACAACAAACGTAACAACTAGCGTACTATGGGAATCAGCGGAATGTACATTGTTTCCACTTTTCATCTATTTGGTGCCTGGAGGGACATTTAGGATTTCCATTAATTGCATAGGTCATAAAGCAATAAACCTCATTGTTTCAAGTTTGTTGTTCAAACAAGGAAATAAAAAAAATTAGGTCAATCAGATAGCAGTTAACACATAGAACTTACTCCATTGATCATCTAATTTCGAAAAACAATAATCATTCTGCAAACCGCAAACATATGTTTCTAATAAAGGCATTTAAGAACCTCCAACAAGGGAGTTACTAACTATAAAAAACCCTTTGTTTATTTCTAATGTACAAAATCAAACTCAATACAAGAAGTTCATTCAGGAACCTAGCCTTGTATCAAAGTGTCTAGGACTCCAGGTAGGTACCTCAAGGAAAGAGAGAAAGTGGAATAAGGTCTCACAAATCACGACCAGTTTAGGTTTTACAAACCACTAAAGAGAAATATTGTGTCAGAGCCTTCAAATCATACAAAATGACTTAGGGGCTGGAAGAGATGATGACCACATGCAGTGTCTGCATTGATAACTAGATCGTTTTAGTTTATGTAGTCTACTTGTTGGTATGATACTTTCCATAACTCCATAAGGCATTAGCATATATTTTGTACAAAAACACAAAAACAATGAGGAAAATTGCTTCATGCCAGCTATTAGACTACAAAAACTAAATTTCACAACTTGATACAAAATTCGATAGCTAATAAAAACTTTGTATAGAAATGTACTCGTCACAATTCCACAGCTTAAAGAAATAGGTATTGGATGGTAAAAGTATAGACCAACAAGAACCAGATTTTGAGTAGGAATAGAAGGTATTGCAAAAAACATTTGAAAGTTGAAGAAGGTTACAATGGGACAGCTGTCATGCTTTGATGAAGATCATAAGTTAATTCAGAAGATATATATACTTTTGGCAAAAGGTAAAAACTCAAAAGTGTTAAACAGCCTATAGTTTAAATAAATTAGAACATTCCATTACCCTAATGTCGTAAATTATCTCCAGCTTACGCAGTGTTTGAGGAGTCGAGTGTTATACCCAGCTTCTTGTGGCTCAGAACAGAATGCGGCAGGCAGCGGATAGTAAACGGAGACATGATACATTTGAAGTGGGTGACATCGTGTTCCTCAAGCTTCAGCCATACCGTCAACAATCCCTCGCTAAGCGACCTTGTGATAAACTGGCTGCTAGGTTTTATGGGCCATTTGAAGTCCTTGCTCAAGTGGGTCCAGTGGCTTACAGACTGAATCTGCCTTCCTCAAGCAAAATTCACCCTGTTTTTCACATCTCTCGGCTAAAACATGTGCATGGCAATGTTTTTATTCCTACTTGCATCCCACTGCAGTTGAATTTTGCCCTTGAGCTGGAGACTGAGCCAGAAGTTCTCCTGGACATATGTTATCAGCACACAGATGCAGCCACGGTGACTGAAGTCCTCATCAAATGGCGTGACTTACCCACTTCAGAGGCCACTTGCGAACTGTTCCATAAAATTGCCTCCCATTTTCCTAATTTTCACCTTGAGGACAAGGTGAAGCTTTTTGGGGCAGGTATTGTGATGAATAGTCCAGAAGGCCCACACACTTTCATTACATACAAAAGAGGGGGAAAAGATGGTAACGGAAAGGGGTGAAAGAATTAGACACCTGGCAAAAGGAATCTTTCAGTTTTGGTTGCTCTAACATTTTTGGTTATACAATGCAAGAGTAGATTTTCATACTCTAGTTTGTTATGAGATCATCTATAAATAGAGATAGATTTTGCTATTATAAGACATGCTTGTAATTACCAAAGAGTGTACTCACACAAAGGAGCTACTCAACCGCTCGAAGAGTTGGGTTGGGCACCTTGCCTAGTATACATAATATACAAGCATTCTATCTCTATTTCCTTTCTTCTTCTTCTCTCTTCTCTAATTTTTCTGTCTTTCTTTGTGAATTACTGCTAATCAGTAAGTGCAGGCATTACATCCTACTACCAATTGGTTTTAGGATGGAACTTCATTGGCTTGTGCGCAATCAACTCTTCTCTTGTGTAGGTTTTTTGGTGTTCAACCTCAATGACAAATTTATCACATTGCAATCTTAAGAGACAATACTAGAAACAATGATTTAAAGACACTAACAAAGTCTACAAGTAAGACTAATAAGAAAAAGTGAAAAACAACTTTGTGCATCAAGTTCATGGATCAAGTTTGCTCTAATTTGCAATCCTTTTCATTATCACCTACTAGAGAAGTTCTCCTCACAACAAAAGCTAACCTGATGTGCCCCGACCTAGACGGTGAACAGGAGCAGGATGAAGTATTTGACCTTGTGTCGGAGTGTCGTTCTTCTGTGAATGCCACTTTAGTTGTGTCAGAACAGTGCGCTGCTGGAAAAGTCCTCCAGGAAGAACTTGCAAACCAGAAGGCTTATTTAAAGCAATCTGCCAAGTACAGCAAAAAAAATAAGTCAGCACTCAACACCAAGTAAATCAATGTGAAAGCTCATAATGTGGATATAATAACAATTCCAATATACAAAACTCTGCACTTCTTAATTTGCATAATGTGAATACAATAACAATGTAAATCACTCACATAATATCTTAATTTGCATGCCCTTCCTTTTGGATCGATGTACCACTAATATTCAAAAGTTTGCACTCAGTTCTGACATCCAATTAGAAATAGTTGTACGTATTCACCAATATATATATATATATATATATATATATATATATATATCGCACAACTGTTCAACAGTTCAAGAGGGATTTACCACCAGTTCATGAGCGTAAGTTATTCAAGTCATCGATCAGAACTTGGTACCTAATGAGGAACAGCATAGTGGAAGCGAATTGCAAGACCAAGATGGATGGTAGAGTGTTTAGGATGAATATTTAACACTAGAATGAAAATCTAAGATTCTAAGCTTGTGCAAGATAAAAAAAGGAAGCAATAAAGAACACAAAGAATTAATGATATTCACCCAACTCAAGCTATGTTCTTCTAGGTGGCCTATTTCTCGTATATATTGATAAAAAACAATAGTTCTTGACTCAAGAACTCCATAAACAAATTACAATATTAATATTACTAGAGTTGATGTATTTAAGCTGGAGTTTCTTGTAAGCTAACTACGCTTCCAACTTGGCACTCTGGGTTTTCATCTAGAGGTTTTTTTGACCTAAAAAATCTAGTCTAATATGGCCTATTTATACTAATTGTGAACTAATTACATTCAGGTTTAAAATTAGTAAAACAGCCACAACATAGAAGCCTTAAGTCGATGCGACTCTGCTCGAACAAGCACTCTAAGTGCTCGTTCGAGCAAACAAATCAAAAAAAAAACAAAATTAAGTCTGCACCTTAGGGGTGCTCGTTCGAGCATCCCAGTTATTTTCAATCAGTTATCCGGCTCGTTTGAGCAACTCAACTATACAGCCATGAAATCGAACTTTTACCTTGACTCAAGGCAAATTCACAACAGTTGTTACTAGTTAGCAACTCAACAGGGGAACGAAGAATCTTTGGCAACAGACATCTATCAATTGCAAAAGACATAAGGTCCAAAAAATTAACTATTGGTTCAGTAAGTACAAAAATACATAACAAAGGCAAATACAACCCAAAGAAAATCCTCACACAAATTACCAAGAAAAAATTTTACCACGTCGTCATCTTCATAGAGCACTTCAAGCAAGAAAGGTGCCTCAGGCTCTATCCATGGTCGCCGATGGTACACCAACTTTGAGCCTACTCTAAACCATTGAACACCCGTCAAAGAATATACAAATCAAAAATTCAAAGAAATTTAATTAATCTTCATCTTACAGAAAACTTCACATTAGTCATGTAGGAAAGCCACCGAAAATCCTCCAAGAGTTTTTATAAGAAATCATAGATGATCTAAATATCATTATTCCCTTCCCACAATCCATAGTTTAAAATATCGCTATGAATATTAGCTGCAAACAACTGTTTGTACTACAAAATCAACAACAAATATAGTTCACGTAGGAAACCATTGACATTTCTAATCCATCTTTAATAAAGAACAGGTAAAAATTTCAACGATTTTGTCCTAAAACCGCTATTAAATTTGTTTTTACTAGAAAAAAAAAATCAATCCTGCAAAGACATTATAGTGGAAAATCAATTAACTAAGCCATAGTGGTAATTTAGGTTTATTGGGAATTACTTAGGGGGAAAATCAATAATACATCTGTATACCTAATAATAGTGTTTGGATCAGTAATAGTGTCACCATCCATGGAAATCTGGCCATTATGAATTCGCTGCAGCCAACTGATGAAAATTGAAAAAAAAATTGAAACAATCAGAATTCAAATAATCAAATTAAATTGAAGATTAAAAAGCACTGTTCATCAATTTATTTAAATTTGAAAAGAAAAAAAAAAAAAGAGAAAATGTAAGAAGTTACCGACCCTTGCAATGGAGCAGAGCTAGTGTGATTGGAAGAGTAAAACTGAATCAAAGTACGACCTAAACAGATAACACAGCAAAAAATAGGTAAGTACAAAAAAAAGCATTGTAATAAGAAGAATAAAATGAAAGAGAGAAGAAACCTGAATTTGAAGGCGAAACAATATCGCTGTAGGTGAGACCTTCATTGAATTCAGGCCAAGCTATTCCTATGGTTTTCATGGCTGCCCTCTAATGGACAGAAAGATGCTGAAAATGACGAAACTCTTAGCTTAGCTAAACTTAATTTTGCATCGATTTTTTTTTCGGGTTCGTTACCCAAGTCAACAATAACGCAAGATTGCAAGTGAGTGCTTAAATGGAGTTCATGTTCTTCTTCCATGGAGTAAAAATATTTTTACATAGTAAGCCGCGGGACCGGACGAGGACACGAGGACAGGGAGAATCGACGGGACGGGACGAGCACATGAGGTCAATGAGAATCGAAACAAATAAAAAGTGATGAACTCTAGTCTCGCGGTGTTATATATTAAATGATATATTCGCTTAAACGTACACTTCTTAAAATCATGATTGAATCAAAGGACTATCAAAGATCAAAATGATACCCAAGCCTAATAGATCGTCTTACCTTTGAATCTAACATTAATTCCTCGTATATACGTTCACATTTCCAACGATTATAATCATTTTTATCCACGTATTTCTTTCATCTACTACATGATTTTCTTTCATTTACTCGTAACTATATTCATAAAGTAGGAATATCGAATTTTCAATTTCATACTTCTTGAGACGGAGGAATCATGTTAAATCCCTTCGATCCGAGCTGATCCATCGAAGAATATGATGATTACATGGAGGAATTGAGTCATGATTCAAAACATAAAGATACATAGTACAGAAGCAATTTTATTTTATGAACTCGATTCCGAAAAAAGAACATAATGTGCCGCAAGCCGGTATTGGCCATGAGAACAAACGTCGTGAGTAATTATGATACAATTAAAATCATCACACGGATAAGATACAAATAACAAATCACCGAAAAACAATCTTAGCAGCAGACACGAGCTGATGGCGAGGGCTTGTTGACGTTAAGGGAGAGTGGGTCCCACTTCACCACATCACCGCAGTGGCCACCGCTGTTGACAGTGACCACCTGAAGCGTTTTCGGTTCACCAACAGGAATTTTGGTTATACCAGATTCTCGTGCAACTTTGGCCTTCAAACGATACCGTTCAGCCCTAGACCCGATAACCTGACCCAATATCGAGGCTCCTATAGTGAATGCCATAGCTGTCTTAGGCATCAAGACACATTTCCTCAGCATGCCTAAGAATGGGACTGCCGCATGAACGGCTGCAAACCAAGCAGGGGAAAACTTCTTCGTATGTTCTCTCCATATACCCAAGGGAATATTTGCGGCCATACCCAGGACTCCAATCGCAAGAATTTTGGTGGGCAATGGTTGGGGCCGGAGGTTCTTCGCAAAGGCAGTACGAGCAAGGGCTGCTCGAGCTGCAACGATGGCTGGCGGACACTGGAGTTTTACACCAGGTGGGGGCTGAAAGACCTTTGCCACCAACGGCACAACACCGCTTACAGCTCTATAAGACTTGGCTATCGGACAGTTTCCTGTTTGCAGCCACTCGTTGCTCAACGCCTCGTGTTTTTCGTCTCCTCCCTGGGAAGTATTTCACCAAAATGTAAGCTAAACAAAGCTTTCTACATTATAAGTATGCATTTACATGAGGTCGAATGATTTAATATAAATGAAGAAATACTTTTTCGTATCAAGATTATAAGAAAACAACATTAAAAATTAAATGCTCGGCAATTGTGGAGATATACCATCAACAGCTCAATTTGCATACGGATATGTTTTGTTGGATTTAGACTCAAATCTGAACTTTTGGCGGCCTAGGGGCGAGCTTAGAAATAGGGGTTATTTCAAATATTATATAACAAATAAAATTTTCAATTTCAAATATGTAAGAGATGGAAGAGTTTCCATTTGTTTTGAGAAAGATGCGTATAAATCTCTCTTTTAACGTACTTGTCAGACAATTGATTCCTTTGCCAATAATATCCCACTACCACTCTTAATTCTTTATCTTTTTATTTTTATAATATTTAAATTTAAACCTACCGAATTTCTGAAATATGTGGCCCCGGGCATTTGCCTCACCCGCCCCTGGCAAGATACGGGCTTGGTTGGAGTAGCGAAAACATCAAAAATGGGAACGGAGTGATGAATGACTACAATTTATGGTGCTTACGATAACCAATTAGTTCTAGAAGTAGTTTGGGGTATCAGTGAGAATCAGTTAACATCGCTCCCACGTTCCACCCCCAAATCGAAAACGTCCTTATATGTGGAACGCTATTATGAACTCATAAGTAATGAGCCACGGGTATAACATTATAACAATAAAGACGAAAAGGTTCAAAAAATTAGGGATGTATGGGTCTTTACCTTCGACGATTGAGATTTTTTCTTTTGGTTTTTCCACTTTTGAGAAAAAGCGTCAAAATTGAAGGGAAATCCAGCTCCGAAGCCTGAAAGACTGATGGTGGCAGCTTTTGCAGCTAAAGGATTAAAACGAGGGGCAGGCGGATCAATCTCGAAATTCTCCATATGTACATTTGATCTTTCGGAAAGTGGGACAACGCCATCACGGCCATGGAATAATCTAAACGCCATGTCAAAATTGGGACCATCTTCAAAAATTGGACCTTTCGCTACAGCTCCTCGCACCTAAGCAAACAGTAAAAGAACGAAATGCATATTAGAAGTAGGCAAACATCACAGAAGCATAGAAATAAAGAGCTCGATGCCTAGAGCATAATGTTTCAATCTTTTAAGAAAAAGCTAGACCTAGATATAACAAAATATGCGCTCGAGGCTTTGAAAACTAGATAGATGCTTTAAATACACAATTCTATAACCAGGTCGGTTCTTAGCCCATTTCGGGTAGCCGACCGCCTAGGGCCCCAAGAATAAGGGGCCTCAAATATTAAATGATACTATTCAGCCCCGGTTCTGAGCAATACTTTTTGAGTGATCTGTTTGTAAACGTTTTTTTATATTTGAAGTATTTAAAATATAATGTTAGAATATATATTGTCTTAAATCATTTTTCTTGAAGTGGAAAAAATTTAATCTTTTGATATAATGAAGAACCCCATTTTGAAAGACATGGTAAAAATAAATAAGGCATCCAAAATCTTTGCTCTGCACCTGTTCTGTAAATTCAGTACAAACAAAATGATACTTCATCGGATGAAATCAGTAACTTGGTGAAGAATAAGTGACTTACAGGAAGACGAAATGCCAGGGAAGACGAGAAAGAAAGATTCGTTGGTGCATTAATGTTCCTCAAAAAAGGACATCTAACTATTTCCTGGTCTGAAGGGAGTGCCTCACTGGCTGGTTCTCTGAAGCAAAAGTCCATGTTTCCAATGCACTAATTCAACTGCTAAAAGCGGAAAACAAAATGAGGGACAACAATTCTTTTAAAACAGAAAAGAGAAGGCAAACAAGGCAAATATGTGACGAGAATACACGAATTCTAAACGACAGTAAACTCTTAAAGCGGAACCTTGCTATCATGAATATGACGAATTCCAAAAAAGAACAAAACAAATACAGGATAACCAATCTTGGAGAAGGTAGATACATGAAAACAAGGATTCAAACAATAGAGAAGATCATATAAACATAGTCGGAGACAAGATAGCGAGAAACCGGTTTCAAAAAGGACTTAAAGCTCAATATCCAAGAAAAAAGTATAGACCCTTTCTCATGCACCCTATACCCTTATCAAAAGAGATAAGGAAGTTGCAGACAGTAAGACTCTTGGCTCAAAAATGACTTGCAAATGAAAACAAATAACCTAGAGCTAAAGTGAGACCTGAGACATGAATATGCTACGCATCCGACATAGAGAAAAGCACTCGGTAAAATAGAATATAGACCTTCGTAGCATATTATCCGAATAGAATTACGGTCTTAGAGTTGAAAATGGGCAAAGAAACACTAGGGTATATCTTTAAACAAAATCAAGGAGTATATCAACAAGGAAGATGAGCACAAGACCCACACAAGTTAAGAATGAAGAATTGGATAAGTTAAGAATGATAAATTGGGCTTATACACAAGACCCGCACAAGAGGAGAGTTGATTGCACACAAGACCAATGAGGTTCCATTCCAAAACCAATTGGTTTTAGGAGGAGTAGCCCATCATTAGTAGACCTCTCTCTAATTCTTCGATGTGCAATCACATGTGGATTATTTTCCAACAGGTAACCTATATGCTCAAATATCCAAGCTCTTAACAAGGAATAACAAGAGATTAGGAAGAACAAATCAAACTTCTAAGTTCAAAGCAATGACATGTAACCCACTATTGAAAATAATCTAAATTTAGATGAATTCTAAGCATACAAGCTACAAGTCTACATTCTACAACCTTATTGAGCCCCTTCAATCCAATTTTAAGATTATAAAGCATCATACTCCTAATTCCTAAAGTAAATATTTCCCAACTTATATAGCCAAACTCCAAAATCTCCATGATACATAAAGATTGAGATTTACCCAATTACATGATAAACAACTTTCAAGAAATTCAAACAAAAATCTCCCACCCCATAAAAAAATACATCAAATACTTCAACATAATCATTCACAATCAATTACAAAATCAAAAGATCAAAAAGTCAGCATCAAAAGATATTGAAGCATATAAACTCAAAAAAATTGACTACTCAATTGTCAACATCAATTAAGAAACAAGCTAACTTGCAAGACCAGATCTTATAATAAGCAACCAAATCCAGAATTAGATAAAAGTTATGATCTTTGACAATTAAGTTGAAAAATAACCCAATTTAATCAAAACCCACCTCCAAAAAAATAAATTTAATGATCAACAAAAAAGTTGACTACCAACCAAATTACTTGAATTAAAGATTGAAGAAAAACCCAGATGATAAATCGAACAGAAAATAGAAAAAAACAACAATTAAGTGCTTACCTTTAATCAAATGAAATGGGATAGAAGCAAAAACAAAAATTATTTATGGGGTTAGAAAGATTAAAAGGAAAGAATAAGAAAGAATTGAATGAAAAAAGGGAGGAGTTAGTAATTGAATAATTGGGTTAGGTGGGAATGAAGAAATTAATGGAGTAATTGGAGAAGAATATGAATATAAGTAGCGTGCTACCCACACGCCATTTTTGACATTGACAAATATAACAATTTGCTGAGTCTCCTCTCTACAACTACAAGGACCCAGGAAGGCGAGCCTGTGCTTGTTGAAAAGATCGGATGTAAATTATCGGGTCAGATGTTCAGGTAGGTTTGAAACTAAATTTTGTGTACATGTTTTAACATAATTGGGATTTAGCCGATGTTTTGAGAGACCGTCTCCCAATTCATTAAATTTTAATGTCTATTTTTACAATACACAAATTCTTGCTTAAGACCGTCTTTCGTTAAGACGGCTCTCAAAAGCTCGGTCCAATTCTAAATATATATTCTTACAACTCTAAATATAGATTTGGGCTGGACTTTTTGATAGTCGTTTTACAAAAGACGGTCTCTCAAGAGAGCACCTGAACTATCAATAGACGTCTCATGTTTTGGGTCTGACCCAATTTATAAATTAAAAAAAACTGATTGGTGGTTTTGTAAGTTAAGGGAGATATGGGTTGTGCTCTTAAGAGACGTCTATGCTAAAGACGGTCTCTCAAGAGCAGGCCTAAAAAACTATAAGAGGTGGAGATTGTAGTCTAAAAATAAAAATAAGGTAAATTTTATGTGACAGACTAAAATGAAAAATAAGGTAAATTGAATAAGACGTACAAAACAATAATAATAACTAAAAATGATTATCAGTTAGAGCAAATACTACATTTTTTGACGATATTCTGAATTTAATCATTCCTTTTCTCATACTACCCTATAATCCAAAATAAAGTCTAGAATGGTGGACTAATTTAATATATTTATTTGGAAAAGAATATAATTAAATTGCATTGACTAATATGTCTATTCGGAAAAGAATACAATTAGATTGCACTGACTAACGAACAAGTCTATTTTACGATCATGAAAATGGCCTATTCCATTTGTTACATCATGCAACCCCCAAGATACTTGTTCATACTACATGCACAAAAGCTCATGGGAAATGGTTTCTTTGAGAGACCATCTTTGATTGGATCGGTTCATAAAGAAAATATAAAGTAAGAGTAGAAATTAAGTTCTAATGGATTGGGCATGAGAGGCGTCTCTCAAAGAGACGGTCTCTCAAAGAGATGGTCTCTCAGGAGACTGGATTATTTCATAATGGTCATGTCAATAGCATATAAGGCTAAATTATTGGACTGTTATAATAGGGGAGTATTTATTGACTTGTTCAGCCATTAATAGATATTATGGTCATTTTAGTGAAAATATAGTATGTAACTAATATTAATAAAATTATTTATAGTTGAATTTTTTATTAAAAAACAGATTTAGTTACATACTCAAATATGTAAACTAAATATTTTTTTTCAAACAACAACCTTATGTCAAAATTTGTAAGCAAAGTATTACCTTATTATAATAATTTAAGTTAGTAATTTATTTAATTTTTTTATTAAAAATTTCACTTAAATATGTATCAATGTATGATAATGAAGTTTTAAAACTTGTTTATAATAAACTTGTTTATTACACTTAAAGATGAGATGTGGTTTAGCAGTTAAAAATATAATTTTTAAATTAATTTTTAAATTAGAGGTCAAGGACTCAAGATTTCAAATGTTGACCCTTATATTTTTTTTTGAATGTCTAGGCGCCTAATATATTTTAGGTCATTATACAAAACCAAAATAATATATAACTATAACCATAAAAAAGACATGATTTAGTAGTTTTTTTTATTGGAAATTGCATGTGATAACTCTGAGGTTTTGAGTTTTTCATGTGGTAATCAAAACTTTTAAAAAATTCATGCGGTAATCCAGAGGTTTACTAAATTGTTCCATCGTGACCTTTTTGCACATAAAAATGTTAGCAAACGTTAATTTCGTAGCTTTAAGGTTGTTGTACGCTTATTTATACGACTCACCATTTCAAAGGTCATCAGTCTCAACCTTTTCCTCGAAAACTTAAACTCTAATACTTCCATTTTTGGATTTGGGGAAAGAGTTGGGGTTTATGTTTTAAGGGAAAAGGTTGGATCTTATGGCATTTGTAATGTGCGTCGCATAAATAGGCGTACAGCAGCGTTAAAGCTCCAAAATTAACGTTTGCTTACGTTTTTATGTGCAAAAAGGTTATGGTGGAACAATTTGGTAAACCTTAGGATTACCGTGTGAATTTTTTTAAAGTTTTGATTACCACGTGAAAAACCCAAAACCTCACGGTGGAATTTTTTTTTTTTTTTGAGAAAACATGACTTAGTAGTCTAGACTAAGAGTATAATTTTTAACATATAAGTTGATAGCATGAGAGATACCACCCACAAGAAGTCCAACTCAATATTTTAAAAAATACAATAATAAATTTCTTAAATAACCCACGTATTCAAAATAATGTCCTCACGGTTTCTACTTTCTATAGTTCTTTAAAAAATGCAATGACAAGAAGCTTGTGTTGATTATTTGGAATTTTCAATTTTTATTTCTTTTTGCACTTTTTTTTGTTTTTATTGATTTAAATCAATCCAAAGAAATAGTCTTTCAATAAGATCGTCTCTTTTAAAAATTTGTAGAGATTAAATATGCAAATCTTAAACCCTAATTTTTTTGTTTCAATAATAACTTTAGCCTTCTCACTTACAATCTTAAGAGCATCAAGTCATGTCTCAATTAGAGTAAAAACTGTCTTTTCCAAACTAGATCCTGAGTTCGATTCTCATCTAGTCCTCTCATCACTAATCTAACCAATGTAATTGTAATAAAAAAAATGACAAATATGGTGAATTTAAAAAGATTAAATAAAGTATGATAGAAAGTCACATATGTGATGAAATATTGCACCCCTTTGGACCACTAAGTACACAATTGTTTAGAAGCAAAAAGACTAGATCTAAGATTAGATATGAATATGGCTAATGGCATGGCCTCCTCTTACATCCTGAATGCATATCACACTCTTATTGTCTATCCTGTGCCATTTATGTGCAACAAAAAATACTTGAAATTCTCAAAGAAAGAAAAAGGAGATGCAATGGAAGAATTATTTGTTTGTTTAAAGCGAGTATGTGCAAAAAAAGACCAAGATGAATCATGTTGACACCCTACGAAGCACTGGGATCGTTCAGCGTTCGCGTATATTCTGGCTTGAGTTCATAGCTCCCTTGATTAGCTCCCTTGTTGTTGTACACACAAAGGTCTTTCAGTATGTCCTTCATGAATTGCTGCAAACAACACAAGAGTAATCTATGAGTCGAAAAACCTTAAAAAGGTTATGGGAAGTCGTCAAATGGTCAAGCGATCTGATCCGATTGTCCTGCACGGAATGAGTTTATTTTGTTTACCGGGCCATAAATTTTTATCATGAATCACTCAGACAAGTCATCAAATGGTTAAATCTTACGGGTCTGCGCTCGACCTACATTAGCTTTTGAAAGAGAGCCAGAAGCCTATATTTGACGCATGTCGAATGCAATAAACTACCTATAAGCAAGGATATGCATAAACTGACTGATCATCACTCAACAATGCAGAGAAATACAGAAGACATAATGTTCACTTTCTTGGTTATAAGCTATCTCGGGAAAACGAAAATGCACAGGCGACTTGTCGGGTTATTTAGTTAAGCAATAAGCAAACCTCGGGTTGATCTGTCTTCTGAACCAGCTCTTTAAGAGTCCAGTTGGGTTGATTTTCAAAAAGTTTGAACAAAATATCTTCCATCTCTCCACGATCCCGTCTTGATCTTTTTGTGTCTGATCCTTTAACAACCGCTTTCTTCTTCTCCTATAACAGAAACCGTCTTTTAAGATAAGAGGAGTAGCTAAAAGCAATCCGAAGGATACAGAAAGCAAACCTGTACACGCACTCAAATACCGAAAGTAACAAGAGAAAGGAAAAAAAGAACTCGTAGAACCTGAGTATGAATGATCCCAGGCATTGGTATCATGGGCGTATCATTGCCAATCATCTGGTTCAATGAAAGCATCTCAATTGATAAAAGAGTTGATCATAAAAATGATAATGCGAGAAATTGGTTAGATCGATCAGTAAAGACCAACTGAACTAAGTTACAAAGACCTGAATTTGTCTAGTTTTCGTCATAGATTTTGCAGTTCGTTGACGACAGAATCTTCCATAATCAGCAATAGTATCATTGTGAGGCCTCATGTCAAATTTGTTTTTAATTTTCCCTTCTACAGAAACCTTCCCTACAGGTGTTAGCAGGCGATCATGTCAGAGTACTTCAACTGCTATTTTGACTAGCCTATGGACACAAACACAATATACACCGACACAAGCACGGAATGACATTTCAACCATAGTGTAAAAAGAAAGCCGCATCGCATCACATCGGCCGCATGGTAAAAGTTTTCAAAATAAATGAACCAATATTTCCCGCATTGTAATGATGTAAAAAAATTGCGTCTTGGGCTGTATCAGAGGATATCTTATGGTTTCGATCAATATGTAGGCATTGGAATACCGCATCACTTCCATCACGCATCAACATTCCGAACTATGCTACTTCCAGATTAGAAAAGCCAAATATAGCTTATGCAGTTAATAAATAACCATTGTACTCACCTTGGGACTCTGAAAAGACAGACATCGGAACAAAGTCCTTAGACATCTCCATTGAATAACGTTTGGGCACATTTCCCAAAATATTGCCAGATAATTCCATTGTGAACTGGTCATCATATAAACACTATTAAAAATCAAAAAGGATTGCAGAAAAGTGCAAAAAGAGAGACACATATATGATAAATCTTATAACTTTCCCTGACCTGCTGATGAATACGCAATATCCAAGTAAATCAGTCGTTGATACAAAGAGGGTTAAAGTATCATTAAAAAAATAGATCGTGATACATACAAAAAGATAAATGAACATAGTGCATACGTAACAAAACATATCCATTGAAGAAGAGTAAAAAATTATTAGTTGAGTGTTACTCTACTCTAAACAAGTTTTGATCAACAAACTGTACATTATCTGCTATCTGGTCACTAGTTTTATCCGACTGTATCAAACTATTTGCAACACAAAATTTTGAATAAATGAACTCTAAGGAACCAACATTCAATAGCAACAGGATCACAATGCCTATATAGAAAAAATTTAGAAACTGTCTATAGGCAATTATGAGTCAAGACATGCCTATATGTTAACAATTTTCAAGGAGCTTAATGGTGGAGGAAAAGTGTTCAAGCAAGTGGTAAATAGTTTTGATTAGAACAATCAAAGATGAAAATTTTCAAAACAAACAAACAGCGTACATGTGCTTATTTGAGTATAAACTATGCTTGTTCAAGCACTTGAAACAGAATGAGACACAATGGTCCAACAAGGAGCTGCTCATACGAGCAAAGAGCCTGTATTCGAGCAAACCAGACTTCACAACAGCAAGCTTGTGTTCATCCAAACCATAAATTTTCTCATCTAAGCAACTATACAGAGGCACCAACAATGATCAACATAGAAGCAGCGCCAAAACATGATAACAGTGGTGCAACTACACTCCTAGACCTTCCTCATTCATCATAAACAACTCTAAAAATCAGCATCGAACATGGATTGATTACTGTCATAAAACCAACAACTTCCTACCACGACAAAATGAGCAATTTCACACCAAGTAATCTAAGCAACTTGCCTCATTAAGCCATCCATTAACAACAAATGCACCGCAATCATCCACACAAGAATGATTAAAATCATATCAATGAGATGGAACCACTTTTATAATCTGTACCCACCCTAGCAAGGGCGTCCAATCTGACCTAAAAGGATATATCACTACACTAATAAGAGGTTTAAACCACGACTCGTGAAAATAAACTATCAAATTTGAGCTTAAATCCAACAACCAACAACGTTAACAATAAAGATTGTTGCTCCTTACAAAAGGAATCTCATACTACTAGCCAAAGCACATACCTTGAAAAAGATTTTCGAACAAAAAGGCCTTTGACTACGTTGAAAACCACCATACTAATCAAGTCATCACCATTCAAATCATTCCCAACACAAATTCTCAGAAAGCCCCTTTGATGCCAATCATGTACACGTATATAATATAGGTAATAAGACAATCTTAGGTGTGATTATAACATTTTCAGTGAATTAAATGTAAATTCATTGATATTCACGTTAAAAGCCTAGATACAAATATTAAAGAAAAGATAAACACTTTTGTGTGTATGATCAAGTACAGTGTTAACAAGATTTTTAGGTGAAATCTAGATTACAATTCGCATGGTATATGAGGCATGCCTAATTCAGTGGGAGTCACACATGTCATTTTGTATGTGTTGTGTTGACTGCTATTAGGAGGGATACTGATATCTCTTGTCTATGACCGTCCTATGGACATATTTTAGTCTACTTTAGTTAGTTATACCTTTAGACTTGGAACTGCGAATAGTTGAAGCATGATAAACGTTACATTAGCATGTTTTCAAGGGCTATGATGTATACTATCCAACAAAGCATGTTAGGAAAGAAGTTGAGCTAAGATGAACTGGCGTAAGTATCTAAGCAATAATCTAGCTTAATTCACCATATTTTTTCCCGACCAATCATATTTAGCATACAATTATATGTAGTTATAACATACGAGTGAAGTGTATGCTATTGATGATACAAGGAAGATTTGGGGAATTGTTTGTTTGAAATTGTTGTTCGCCTGATGGTGACTTAATATATCACAACTTGTTAACTTATGGTCGTACTCCTTATTTTCCTTATGATAATGAAATTTTTGTTTAGAGTTGTGGCTATATAATTAGCATAGCTTATGAGGGTTGTGGGAGATGTTGGCAGATGCTAGCAATTGTAGTGGTAAATGCCACTTAACTACTTCCTTATAATTCACCCTCTCACTAACCTACTTCCTCCATAAACTCAGTAATATTGCTTGCAATTATTTAGGCTTATGATTCTAATAAATAATTAAATAAGTCATAATTGCAATATACAAATAGGGAAGTGAGAACCACAGAAATGTCCACAGCACATAGGAACAAATCAATGCAAAACAATCTCTATATTTTGTCTACCATCAAAGAAGAAGCAGACTTGGAAAGTAACTCATAATGATAAATTGTTAAACATTAACATGCCAAAATTGAATTTATACAAGACATAATCAATAGAGTTGGCTCAAAATACCACTATTGGAGGATAGTGGAAATGTCGAAAACTCTTAACAGTTTTTGAAGACTCTTGCACATACATTTATCAGAGAATGATCATCTCTCGTCCATACTATTGGTTACTCTTTTAAAATCAACCAACAATGCTATCTAGAGCCAACTTTGTATTGATTAACCTATCTTCAGCGTGAATTGGCTCTGAAATGAACCAGAATGTGAACCAAACCATGATTCAAAACACATTGTTGATCAAAAATTGCAAAAGTTGTGTGGCAAACCTCTCAAACAACCCCGGCCTTAAACTAACCTTAACCCTAAATTAACCTAACCTAAATAGGCATCATCTTGTGAACCGACCTATGAATCCAATTCACCAAAATCTCGTCTAACCCGCAATATCCCCGAGAAGTGTCATTGTAGTTAGAGTCAAGTTTTGGTGAATTATGCTGACTCTTGAAGCAGCACTAACCTGTTGCCACCTCTACTCCAAATACGCAACTGCATGCTCTCAGTCACTTCTTCCATGAACGATAATCACATTGTTCCGTTTTTAGTGTAAAGAGTAAAGAAAGCATTAATGTAGACATCTGGCTTAAATCATTCCTTGTAATAGTGTTTTTCCAATCCTCCCGTTACACTAAAATAAATTACTTTTGAAAAACCAAACCAAACAATTGTTCCCCGAAATCCCCCCCCAATAGTGCAAAACCTCATGCAAAAACGACAGAATCCAAATCGAAAAATCAGAATTAAAACAAACTAACTCCAATGTCGTTGAAAAGTATAGTCTATACCCATGTTTTCATTGGCACACGAAGAAAACATTAAGATTATTACCCAGAAACGAACACAAACCAATCTCATTGGTCATAGCCCATTTATAAAATTTTCGCAATTCTTTTTCAACCCCATTTTGCAGGATTACGATACAGTAAAAGCATCAAAACCCTAGAACCAAAATTCAATACAAAAAAAAACCCAAATAACGAAAACTAAAAATTTCCGAAATTCAAGATAACAAACAAACAATTCAAACAAACAATCCGTGGATTAAGAGAGATAGCGAGAGAAAGAGAAGAGAACCTCAGTAGAATCAGCAGCGTCAGGGCGAAGAGGGTCAATAGAAACAATAACTTTAGCGACGCGGGCATTATTGGGAACGGAGGATGAGGAAGGTTGAAGACAATCAGAAACAATAAGAGGGCTTTTCATCAACCACACAGCTCTATCTGCCTTGTTTGTATCAAGATTCCCATCTTCCATGGCTTCCAATCGAAGAATTTGTGAATGTAGTTTTTGGAGATAAGAGTGTACTCTCTAGTCTCCACTATATACTTGGATTTTGAGCGATTGATATTAGAATGGCAGGGATTATTGAGCTTATTTATACGATTGGATTTTTCAGTTACCAACTGATTTCATTCCATTTGGACCCACCTCAGTTTTTGAAAATCAATAATTCTTCCTTTTTTAAAAAAAAAAAAAATATTTTTTCCGTTTCTTTTCAAACAGCTACTCTTGTGAAAGACCGTCTTTTAAAGAGACAATCTCAAAACAAAAGGCCATATTTTCATTTTCTCTCTAATTTGTATTAATTGGGCTATTAATGCGTCTCTAGGAGAGACCGTCTCTCACAACAATATGTGCTTTTCAAATGTTTCTTTTGCTTTTGGGTTATTTATTCTTTAATCTATGCATTAAAACGTAGTTAAAGAAAATCTTATATTACATAAGGTTTATTAATATTTAGTTTTTATAATTTTTAATTATATACAATTGTCGCTATTAAGTACTCCCTCCGTTCCTTTTTGATCTTCCACTTTGGGTTTTTCACAAATATTAAGAAAGAAGGAATCTTTGGTGGTAGTGGGTATTATTTTAATTATATAGTAGTGGGAAATAATGATTGAATTGGAAGTATGAGAGAAAAAATAATTAAATATTAGTGTAAAGTAATGATTGTATTGGAAGTATGAGAGAGAAAATAATTAAATAGTAGTGTGAAGTAAGAAAAGTGGGGTTTTAAGGGGTAAAAGTGAGATAAAAACTTTCCAAAAATAGAAAGTATTCTAAAGTGGAAGAACTTTTGAAACTACCCGTTATAGTAAGGTGGAAGAACATAAAGGAACAGAGGGAGTATTGAATTAGTGCATTAGCAAACGTGTAAAAAGCAAATTAGATATTTGAAATGAAATAGAGAGAGTATTTTTCTTTCCATATTTCATATTTTATTTTTCATATTGAACATTTTTTAATAGTTGGAGATTGATTTTTTTATGGCTAAATGGTGAGTGTAAATCAAATGTTAGAGTTGTAGCTAATTGATTATGTAAATGATATTAAGCATGTATGGATTAGAGGAATTTCCTAGGTATGATTAATAGGCTAAAGTAGACGTTTTGGAATATTTTAAACTTTAGATACAAATCGTTAGATGCGAAAGTTTATTGTGAGACGCATCCTATATACTATGAGTTGTTAGCTAACAAATACACATTAGTAGCATATGGATTTTTGTTTTGAGCTTATTTTACCGAGAGACACTCTTTACAAAAATAATCAAACGTTAAATTGACTTTAAAATCTGTATAGATATCTAATCATTAGTTGAATTGGTCTACAAGGGTTTTACACCTTCTAGACGCATCCTATATACTCATTTTATCTTTTTTTCAATATAGTGAAACTATGGATTTGTGATGGATGTGTGCTTTGTTTCTATGATATGAAGTTTGTTGATTTGTACATGTAATGTATTAAGTATTATACGAATGTAGTAACCAGAGAATAGGTCCTTATAAAATTTATTAATATTAGGACAACAACAGATCAAAATGAATTAAAATAAAGTTTCACAATCAAACGTAAGTATACGTAGTGCTAAACCCTTATAAGTATTATTTGATCATAAGTATTATATTTCAAAGTTAAAGATAGCAATCAGTTAAAAAAAATTACGTTGTTTAGATCTTTACGGTGTAAAGGTAGTAATTTATGTTAATGAAAGAAATTAAGAAAATCAAGAAAGGGTTCTCAAAAAACTTACCATTGGTTCTTAAACGAATCTCATGGTGAGGGGGATTCTTAGGTGGTATCATCAAAGGGGTATGCATATTATGGAAATAAGCGACCCATAAAGGTGGATAATTTGTCTATGGACTATGGTAGAACGATCGTAGAGGGACCAACTCCCCTGGCCTTGCGTATAAGCAAGTTAATCAAAGTATTCATAAATTTAAGGGATTTTCCACGTGGTAAATAAAGCTTCTTTAAAATCCACGCGATAACTCCGAGATTTTTCCTAATCAAACTTTCATGACCTTTTCACAAATTTGGGTTGAGGTAATAAGGAAATGTAATTTTTTTAGTGTGTTTCGATGTATTCAAATCTCAAAACCAAAGCATCCTTACTAATGGACTGTTCGCTTTATAGGTAAAAAGGACACATAGGTTTAATTGGGTAAACATCAGGATTACCGCGTGGATTTTAAAAAAGCTTTGGTTACCACCTGGAAAACTCAATACCTCAGGGTTACCACGTGAAATTAAAGAAGTAAAAAGATTCTGATTCACCTATTATATTAAGACATTATAATTCTAATTTTCAAGTTACCTTAAAGATTTTATAGCTTAGCACTAATGTGTATATTTTCTTGAGTGTTCTAGTCCTATAATAATGTTATTGTAATTAGGGAGTTTGTTAGGATAGACATGTTGTCATAGTCACAAAATATGTTTGTAGTATCTTTTGTATATTGCTCATTTTGACTCAAAGACTTTTGGACTTACGGTATAATAATATTTTAATTTTCCGCTACTAAATAATTATTTGCTTTTAATCAAGCTAGTCGACATTCTATTTAAAATCTTATTTCTTAAAGTGGTAACAACTCGTTTACACCCGTGTGGTCGTGTCATCTTGTTTTAGCTTGCTTGTGTGATCCGACTTGGATGGGTTGTTACAGTTGTGGAGGATGAAAAGTAGATAATGAGCAATATGAGTAGCCATGGATGATGAAGAATCAATGAGGATGGTGAAATACTCTAGAAGAGGGGGTTGAGTAGAGCATGACAATTTTTCGCTGATAACAATTCAGGACGTTGACAAAGCAATCAAGCCTTCAAACTAAAAAAAGAAGTATGTTTTGCGGAATAACTTGTTAAACAAATGAAAAAGTTTGCAAAATTCTTTCACTTAAAAGCTTATATATAAATATAGGGAGAAATGGAAATTAGGAACACAAATTCAGAAATTATTTAATATGTAAAACCTTAATCCTTTGATCTTCTTATATGGGAGTTTAAGCATAACTCTCTCGTTCTAATGTGTTTTACCACATTTCCATGTCATGTAATGGCATGTTTGTGACATAAATCAACTTAAAACTTCAAATCCTAACTGCCAACTAAAAATGGAATACTCAAATCGCTTTTTCCAGAAGAAAACAACGACTTGTCACTTTTGAAAGCAACAACTCATCGCCAAAAACGGTGAATCGACTTTTCCAAGTGACAATTTGACTTTAGTTTCTATACAAAACATCACTTCCCAGAACACAAGCGACGAGTCCGTGCAAAGTGAAGACTCATCGCTTACCTTCCGACCCGTGTAATTGCTTTTGTTTTGTTTTCTTTTAACTAGACTTAAGTTTTACACTTTTTGTCCCACCATTTTGAGAGTACTCTGGATAGACTTAATAACTTATTATACTCTAATCGTCTAACAAGAAATAAAACGATGATACATTTAACACATTAATAATATAACAAATAATTAAATTATCAAAATTCATTCAATACATAATAATTAGGAAAAATTGACATTAATAATCCAACCTTTTGGTCATCCGCTGTGAATAATCCAACCTTTTGATTATTTTTAAATAATCCAATGTTTGCCTTTAGTTCGCTGTCAATAATCCAACCTTTATTTTAATTTGCTAGCAGCATATCCTATTATTACCTATTACTATGTTGTGGGCATATATTTTTACAAAGGTTGGATTATTAAAAAATAATACAAAGGTGAGATTATTCATAGCGGATGAATGAAAGGTTGGATTATTAATGTCAATTTTTCCTAATAATTACTATATTATTGGCAAAAATATTTTGCTAATTTTTAAGCTAATTTTTTTAGAAATTACCTACTACCTCCTATTCAGCCTAAATGTCCCATATTTTTTTGGCACTATTCACTTATCACTCTTAATTTGTATTTTACTCTTAATCTATAAGTTAAAACATAGTTATGTGGGATCTTGTTTGATTCGTCTTAATACAAGGATTATTACAAGGATTATTAATATCAAATTTTTATAATTTTTAATTACGAATAATTTGAGATATTAAGGGTTAAATTGTTGCCTCAGCAAGTGTGAAAAACTAAATGAGACATTTAGACTGAATAAGAAGGAGTATTATTTTTCACATCGTAATTATTGATAGGAAAAATTATAAGAAACCACCTAATCTATACACACTTTTTAAAAAAACTACCTTATATAAAAATTTATGCAAAAAACTACCTTATATAATACAATTTTTTGCAAAACACTATCTTTTACTGATTTTCGTCAGTTGACTGTTAACATTAACATTGACCTGCACAAAAAACTACCTTATATAATACAATTCTTTGCAAAACACTACCTTATATAATACAATTCTTTGCAGGTCAACGTTAATATTAACAGTCAACTGACAAAAATCAGTAAAAGGTAGTGCTTTGCAAAAAATTGTATTATATAAGGTAGTTTTTTGCAAATTTTTTTATATAAGGTAATTTTAAAAAAAAGTATATAGATTAGATAGTTTCTTATAATTTTTCCTTATTGATATAAAAGTAAAATCATATATTATGGTCTAATTTATCCTTACTATTTTTAATTTATTTTTATTTTATTATGGAAAAAGTTGCCATTACTTGCCAAAAAAAACAAAAGCCTAAGGGTATTCGCCGCCCATGTCGTGCGCACAACCAAAACCCTAACATGCCCCCTTTTTTCGCTCACGTCCAACAACATCATACTTTAAGCCATTCCATTATAACCTTACAAAAATCACCCACTCCATTAAAACGCCGCCGTTTCTTTGTTTACATCGCGCGTTTTTCTCCTTTTTAGTCAAATTTTCGTAATATTTTGATAGTTATGAGGTTATTTTCGTCATACTACCACAAAAATTAGGTCAATTCTCTTCTCTATATAAGCATCCTAAAGCCCTCTCAAACCCTAGCACTCTCATATTTCTCTTCCTCTTTCTCTCTCTTCTGCGGCTAGGGATTTTACAAAGCATTTTTCTTAGGTAAGCCTTTCTTTCTCTTCTGTAATGCTTCAAGATGCGTTGTATTATTGAAATTATCATATAGTTCATTTTGTTCTTACGGATTTTTTGTTTATGATTGAATTCAATCAATCAATCTTCGTTTGTTTTCGTGTTTTTGTTTGATGATTTATTTGATTTGCTGTTTTAGGAATCATTATGGTTAGATATGATGAACTGTTTCAATTTGTTTTTAGCTGAAGATTTAAATGTTCATTTGTTTTTTACATGAAATTGAATTTTTTTTCCCGATATCAGTAGTAGATCTAAAGAATGCTGTTTGGATTTGTGTAGAACCTCTTGCTTTTTTCTGAATTTTGGCCTTTTGAAGAATTTGATTTGATTTTTCTTATTTGTATATGTCTTTTGTGTTTCTGAACTCAGCCTATATTAAAAATTAATTAAGTAGATCTGGTTATTAAAACTTTCATGAATTGTTATAGATCTTGGTATATGTTTGTACTGTGATTTAATGGAAAGAATTTGTGTTTCTTATAGATGTCGTTTGTGATTCTGAGTTCTGCCTTTTTTAAAAAAAATAGATTACGCTTATAAAATTTTTATGAATTGTTATAGTTCTTGTGATTTGTTTTACTGTAAGTAGTGTGGTTTAGTTGAAAGAGTATATGTGATTTTTATAAAGTATGATTTAATTTGGTACATATCTCTCATGATGAGGGAACCAAAGGATCATAATGTGAAAAAGACTAGTGGTCAGGATAGCTCAAGTGGTAGAGCAGAGGATCTTAATTCCTCAAGCCGCCAGTTCAAATCTGGTTCCTGACTGATTATTATTATATGATATATGATTATTGATCAAGATTGATTAATATGATTGACAGATCTGAAATTTTTATGCTTTCTTCCATTAGTGATATGGCGTTTCTGTTGAATGTGTACTTGTTTTAGATGAATTGTTTGCTTATAAATGTTCAAGTTAAACGTAGTTTTGGTTTTAATTTCCTTCTTTAAGAGTATGATGTAAAAGTTAGTCACTCATTCTCCTCTCAACAGCCGTTTTTTATACAGAACCTCTGTAAGCTCCTTTCTCCCTTCTATTTGTCTTAATGTTTTGATACTTATTTTGATTCGTTTCCTTCTGATTTCCTTCATATGTGTTGTACGTGAGGTTAGTCATCTATTATGCTTTAAACTTTCATTCTTTATTTTGTGTGCTGAACCCATCTCTGAATTTTTGCAGATTGCTTTGTTTGAGGTTTCATTATGGGTAAGGAAAAGATTCATATCAGTTTAGTGGTCATTGGCCACGTCGATTCTGGAAAGTCCACCACCACTGGTCACTTGATCTACAAGCTTGGAGGTATTGACAAGCGTGTGATCGAGAGATTTGAGAAGGAAGCTGCTGAGATGAACAAGAGGTCTTTCAAGTACGCCTGGGTGCTCGACAAGCTCAAGGCCGAGCGTGAGCGTGGTATTACCATTGATATTGCCTTGTGGAAATTTGAGACAAACAAGTACTACTGCACAGTTATTGATGCCCCTGGTCACCGTGACTTTATCAAGAACATGATTACTGGTACCTCTCAGGCCGACTGTGCTATCCTCATTATTGACTCCACCACTGGAGGTTTTGAGGCTGGTATCTCCAAGGATGGTCAGACCCGTGAGCACGCTTTGCTTGCTTTCACTCTTGGAGTGAAGCAAATGATTTGCTGTTGTAACAAGGTATAATAATTTAACAAGTCCTGTTGTTTGATGCACTTGCAATTTATTTTGTTTTTGAGAAAGCTTTTCTTTGTGCTTGTATAGTTCTGACACATTTTTTTCTTGAATTAGATGGATGCCACCACACCTAAGTACTCCAAGGCTAGGTACGATGAAATCGTGAAGGAAGTCTCTTCATACTTGAAGAAGGTCGGTTACAACCCTGACAAAATCCCATTTGTTCCCATCTCTGGGTTTGAGGGTGACAACATGATTGAGAGGTCCACCAACCTTGACTGGTACAAGGGACCAACTCTCCTTGAGGCTCTTGACATGATCAACGAGCCAAAGAGGCCATCAGACAAGCCCCTCCGTCTCCCACTTCAGGATGTGTACAAGATTGGAGGTATTGGAACCGTGCCCGTGGGACGTGTTGAGACTGGTGTCTTGAAGCCTGGTATGGTTGTCACCTTTGGTCCTACTGGTCTGACCACTGAAGTTAAGTCCGTTGAGATGCACCACGAGTCTCTTCCAGAGGCTCTCCCTGGTGACAATGTTGGTTTCAACGTAAAGAATGTTGCTGTCAAGGATCTCAAGCGTGGTTTCGTCGCTTCCGACTCCAAGAACGACCCCGCCAAGGAAGCCGCTAACTTCACCGCTCAGGTCATCATCATGAACCACCCTGGACAGATCGGAAACGGTTATGCTCCAGTCCTCGACTGCCACACCTCCCACATTGCTGTTAAGTTTGCCGAGCTTGTTACCAAGATCGACAGGCGTTCTGGTAAGGAACTCGAGAAGGAGCCCAAGTTCTTGAAGAACGGTGATGCTGGTTTCGTTAAGATGATTCCCACCAAGCCTATGGTGGTGGAGACTTTCTCAGAGTACCCACCTCTTGGTCGTTTTGCCGTGAGGGACATGAGGCAGACTGTTGCTGTCGGAGTTATCAAGAATGTCGAGAAGAAAGACCCAACTGGTGCCAAGGTTACCAAGGCTGCCCAGAAGAAGAAATGAATTGCTGTTGCTTCTATAAGATCTTATGAACAATTAAAGTATGAGTACTCTAAGTATTTGATTTCGGTTCGTAGTGTCATTTTGTTGCTAGGTCTTTGTTCTGCATGTCATAATCACTTAACTTCACCCACATCAGGAACCTATTCTCAGAATTGGGTGCTTGATCGACGGTGGTAAGGTTTTTTTGATATGCAATGGTCATTTTTGGTGTCTTATGTTTCTGTTTCGGCTTTTTAGATAGTTGGGACTGAGTTTTATCTTTATATATTCATGTTGAGATATTACTGCGTTTATTATTTATGTACCCTTTTTATGTTCCATTCTTCTCCCCTTATTTTGTGGCTTTCACATCTAGTTAGATTAGAAGACAGGAATGAGCAAAACAAGCATATTTTTTAACTTCTTTTAGGCTAAAATTGTTTAAATGGGGCTTTCTTCCGACTTTCCACGGCTAATTTTGTTAACGGTGTGTGCTGTTTGTGAAGTTCAGTTGGGATTCTTAATTTTGTTTGTGATGTGCTGCTTGTAAAGTTCGAATGGTGTATTTTTCTAGTCCTTGTGAGTTGTGAGGGGAGTAAAGAATGGTCATCATCCGCGTATCCGCGTACTGGATATGATGATGAGCAGACTGTTGTCTTTTTATCCTTTGAACCATTTGCTTTTCTTCGATTCATTTGAACCATTTGCTTTTCTTCTATTCTCTAGTCTAATGGTTTGATGATAGTTGTGCTTATATCAAACTATTAAAATAACCTATTAATTTATTTGTATTTTTTTATTTATGAGGAGTTCTTGATGATTGCTACATAAAAATTAATCGAAAACAATCTTCATCATTGTTGAGTGTATCGTCGTTACAAGTTTATTGGCTCACACCTTCATGAAGAGGTAATGCTCGTGTTAGAGAATAAGAGATCAATTTTGTTAGAGAGGTCTAACGGAAGCTTGAAAAACTTTTTGCAAGCAATACGATGATTTTAAGCATGAAAAATTAATGTGTAAACAATAACATAAAATTTAAGGTGTTTATTATTAATAAGGCTATATTCACCATTATAGGTGTTTAATGGGCCGGGCTTTCACTTTTAAGTCCTAGGGTTTTGTAAGGGTCAGATTGAAAATGATTGAGCTGAAAACGGACTCTATTATAATTAAAAATGAAGCAGGTCATAAAGTGTTTAATAAGGGTCAAAATAGACCATTGTGATAATGGTTTTAAAAAAGAAGACTTTTGTAAATAAAAAAACGGGCTAAGCCATGTCTTGAAGATTTCCTGAAGATTTCCATAGAATCGGAATTCCGATTCGAAGGATAAGTTGGAGAATGGAATTCCGTGTAAATAATAGAGGGTACACTGAATTATGATTATACTATATTATACTACCTCGGTTTCAAAATATTGCAACATTTGTTTATTTTACGCAGTCCAATGCACTAATTCAATCCTTAATATCTATAATTATGTATACTATAAAATTATAAAAATTTGATATTAATAATTTTTACATCGAGATGAATCAAACAAGATCTCATTTGACTATGTTCTAACTTATAGATTACTTATTAATCACAAATTAAGAGAGATAAGTGAATAGTGCTTATTTTTCTGGGCATTTTTCAATTTGAACCTTAAAGTAAAAATGCCCAGAAAAGTAAAAAAACAAAAAATAGAATTTTGGAGGGGACGTGTAGCACACGCGCCTGCAATGGGCCGGCCCAGTTATAGTCTTAGAATAAGACGGTCTTACGCAAATTTTTGTGTTACTTAATGATGTATTTTAGTCGAAATATTGCCATCTTATTACTGGACTTACTGTGTAGCCAATAGCCATGTATAACATACATTATAATAAAAAGCTTGAAAATTTTCAAGTGTCAATTTTTTAGAGCACTTGCCAAAAAATTCACTTATTGACCAAAGATTAATGATATGACAATTGATCTTGAACGATATATCTACTATTAAAGTATCTTTTGACTAACATTTATTATATCTACTATTAAAGTATCTTTTGACTAAAATTTATTATATCTACTATTAAAGTATCTTTTGACTAACATTTATTTATAGTTAATTTGAGTAAATTAAAGAATATAATATACTGCTTAATATATTATTGAAAATTTTCAAAATTACAAAGTTAATTTATACATATAAGTGTCAAAATTGAGTGTTTCTACTGCATAATATTTCTAGCTTTTTTTAATATCATATGTTTATATGTGTCGATGTTAAAAAAAATCGTGCATTGCACGGGGTTCTACACTAGTACAATATATTCTTCATGTAATAGAATATATATCAACGTTATTGAAATAAAAAAAAATCAAAGAAACAGGTACATTAATCGTCAACAAGGATATCTATAATAATTTGATTAATTATAATACTTGTTTACCTTTTTTATTTAATTTATAGCATAATTAGCATTATTAATGGATAATTTAATTATTATAACGATAATGCTAATAGGGATGACTAAATTTTTTATAATTTAACTATTATAAATGATAATTTATTTATTATGAATTCATCAATGGATATTAGAAATTTCTAGTAATAAAACGAATCGGGCCCGATCCAAGTAAAGCCAAATTAAATTATAAAGGCTCTTTATTCAGCCCGACCTATATTTGTGTAAGTCTGATCCGGCTCGTATCCGGCCCATTGACTCACCATCTTAGGCTAGTATATTCATTATGTGTTTAAAGAATTAAAGATTACACTCAATTCTATTTGAAGGAATTACAACTATAAAACATATACTTCTTTCGTTCCGAAATACTTGCTATATTTTGTTTTTGGGCACTATTCATCGTTTAAGCTTATTTTATAATTGCGGCTAATATGTAAGTAATAATATAGTCAAGTGGGATCTTGTTTGAATCGTTTAATCGCATACTTTCATAATATAAACTTTTTATAATTTTTAAATGTGTATAATTCGACATATAAATAAATAAAATAGTACGTTAAATTTCATAAAAAAGTTAAATGTAGCGAGTATTACGAAAGGAATGAAGTAATAAGTATTATACGTGGCAGGAAAGGGATATGGGAGGCTAAGGCCAGTAGCTTAGCTTTATTACTTTTAAAAAGGAAATGCAGTAGTTCAAGTAGACAAAAGCAGAGCAACGAAAAAGAAACACAACGTCATACCATGTTTTGTTAAAATAATCTAGAAAAGTATAGAATTTAATTTAACATAAAAATTTATAAATTAAGGAATTAAAAAATAAAAATATCATAGATAATATAATAAAAGTTCTTAGAAAAAGTAATTAAAAAATAAAATATTATAATAAAATTTGCTGAAAAAAGTAAGAGTTGATTACTATAAATACTATTAATATAATCAATTTTAGGCAATAAATAAAAATAGTCATTTTACATATTTACTCACCTTTCCCTCCAAAATCAATTCAGTACTCTTCTATCTTAATTTTTCTACATGTTTTGGGGTTCAAAATTCTTCTAAATAGTAAATGTCATGTAATACCATGATTAAGACTACCAACACAAGAGTCACTTCTACAAATTAGAACTAGGTGACAATTGAAGTTTTTGATTTTGCAGAACAACACATTGTACAATGTAGATGATAACAACACGTTGCACAAAGTTAGGGTCCGGAGGGGAGGGAGCGGCCAAATCATACCCGTACCCATTCGAGGAAGAGGGCAGGAGAAATGCGCACAGTCAAATAAGACCCCTAGGTAGAAAGAGTCCTGCAACATGAGATGAAAGCATCTAGATGAAAGAGTCCTCGATCAATTGTCATTACCAATCAAAGTGTATGTAACCAAAACTTGTTACACCATGTTTTGGGGTTCAAAATGTCATGTAACACATTGTACAATGTTGATGATAACTACCTATAAGAGACAACGTGACATTAACATGAGCATGAATTAGTGACCCCCGGTTAATGGGGCGGGTTGGCCCATTGGGCTGCGACTTGACTATATTTAGCAAGACATGTCGTTAATGGGCTTAATCTTTAGATGGGTTAAGGATCAATGATTAGGCGTTCTACATATTATTAGATAACATTTGGAACAAGAGGATAACATTAATTCTGCAACCATAGTTTATAATGTGCTAGAAGAGATGACTTGATTAATCAACGTTTGAGGTAGCTATAAGCTAAGCTTTGTGAAGGAATTAACTTTTAGATGTGCCAAAAAACAATGTTAATAATGCTTAATTGTATCAGGAAAAGATAAACACTAAACCCTAATTCTTGAATCAAACAATGAACGCACAATTAACAATCACAATATTCAACACAAAGCAATTTAAAGCGATTCATTTAATATAGGCTACATCCACTATATAAGCCTAGGTGTTTTTATTATGAACAAGAGCTTCAAAAAGCTATAATGGCTTACAATGGTGTTTTTGGTGATTGGAAAGAAGGGAGATTAGGTATGATCATAGCCGCAGAGATGAGGGAAATTGTTAATATATTTAACCTATGTAATTAGTGATTGTTTATAGAAAATTATCACAATTACATACAACATAGCTGGAGCAAACTTTGTATACCCGGTGGGTAAACTACCCGGGTGACATGGCGTTGATGTGGAAGAATACTTATATGACATGTCATAATGATGTGGAATATGAATTGAAAAGTAATACTCCCTCCGTTAAATGTTATCTGGAACTTTTGCCATTTTTGTCCGATCAGGGTTATCTGCAACTCACTTTTTTTTTCTTTTTTAGTAAAAAATAACCAATGTAATTACAATTTTACCCTCAATTTACAAATCTAATTTTTTTAATTTTTGCCTTATTATTTGCTTAATCTGAATTAGGATTATAAATTCAAATTAGCCTTTTATAATTACTCCCTCCATTAAATGATTCCATCTCCTCAACTTCCCAACAACCATCAATTAATATGGCTAGGTTCTTTTTATTGATTGAAGAGTTTGTTCATACTCTTCCATCTTCCTGTTCGTCCTTCTCTCTCATCTTCTTCCTTCATCTTCCTACATCTTCCTCCTTCATCGTCCTTAATCTTCAAATCGGAGTCCCTTTTGCACCATGATTAACATGGATCCACTTATACTTGCTTACTTAGCAACGAACGACGAGGGCGAGGAGAGTTTTATTAAGTGGCTGATCCAAGACATTGAAGATGGTTTATCCTTTCCTCGTGATTTTTATGAATTTGATGAGCCCTTAACTACTGTAGCCAAGAAACCTACGACGCTTTGGGGAAAGTTCTTCAGAGCATGGATGAAGGGACATTAAGCAAGGTGAAGGTTGAGGGAGAGGGTCGTTCTTTGGAGAAAGTTATTCAGATCAAGGAGAAGAAGGTTGTGGATGCAGATCTACCCTCTGACGCTTTGGGGAAAGTTGTTGAGGCCACCCAAACTCTTAAAAATGAGAGGGCTCCGCCGAAGATCCGGATAACCAGGAAGGCGGCGAGGATTGCCCTGAGGAGGATGCGTGGCTTGCCTGATGTGCCTGCTCCGGAATGGGTAATTTTGTCCTCAGATGACGAGGCTGACAAGGTGGGCTGTTCCTTAACTACTGCACATAACCCTCCTTCTGGTGTCCCTCCTGGTGTCGTTGATGACGAAGAGAGGTGGATGAACCCTATAGTTCAACCCTCCAAGTGACAACTTGCGTAACACATCCAAACCCTAACCCTAAATTTTTGCTGTTTGATTCAATTTGTTGGCTGGTTTGTTGGAGATGTTGCTGTTTGTTGGCTGGTATGTTGGTGATGTTGCTGTTTGTTGGCTGGTTTGTTGGTGATGTTTTTGTTTGTTGGCTGGTTTGTTGGTGATATTTCTGTTTGTTGGCTGATTTGTTGGTGATGTTTCTGTTTGTGAAGTCCCTTTGGTTTGTTGGTGATGTTTCTGTTTGTGGAGTCCCTTTGGTTTGTTGGTGATGTTTCTATTTGTGGAGTCCCCATTTCTGTTGTCTTCAAACTTGTGTTCTTTTTTATAATCCAAATGATGAAGGGACTCCATTGAATGTCATTTCATAGTAGAGTTTTGCTCCCAATTTATGTTGGTGAGGTACCTCTACTATGAAGTGTTGTATTCAACAATGTGAATGACTCTACTGATGGATTATTTGGCTTAGGTAAATATCAGCAAAAAGTATTCATTCCATTATAAGTGGGGATAATCTACAATAAACATTTGACTGCCTTACAGGTTTCATCATCATAATAAACAAAAGACACCTAACCACCTATTCATGCATATAAACTTTTAGGTCTAAAAACAAAATACAAAAACATCTAACTAAATGGTTAAGTGTGGTAGTCAATGTTTCTTCTTGTATCCTGGTTTGATGATTCCCCTAATCTGCATCTACCTCAGTGTCCTTTGTTGCAAATTGATTCCCTTGAACTTGACTGGATGGCCTCAACATAGTGTCTAGCTACTCCATAGTGTCCACCACTAATTCCTTCCTTACTGTTACTTGATTTGGTAGAATTCCCAAATTTTAAAGTTTCTTCTTGTTCATATGAGGTATTTTGTACTTGTTTCCACCTTGTGCCTTCAGAATTTTGATCATGCATCTTTGTAATGTCACCCAAATGCACTTGTTAACTTCGGGCTTGAATGTGTTATAACACTCAATAACCTTTGCAACAAGCTCATCTAAGTCCTTAGGGAAAGATTGATATTGCAGTGATTGCATTGACCTGAATAAGCCTAGATCCAACACATTTAGATCAGGTGACTGTGCTGGTTGGAAAACAAGTTCAATATTGAACCCATTTGACGTAGTTGCTGCCCTGAACTCTTCATCTTGTGGGACTTGATGAGGCCTTGCATTGTCCCATTGTATGATAACATTTTTGGGGAGGGAAAGTGGCCATTTTGATTGAATAGATGGAATAACTTTTGTGAGTAGCATCTCGCTAATAACATCTCTATTCACATTATGGAGTGCCTTGGTGACCAAAGTGCCTGCTGCTCTGTTTTTGCTTGATTTTTTTTCCATCTCTTTCACAGTAAATGGGAAAATCCCATACTTCCCATCATGAATGAGTCCCCCATGTATGTCATACAATGGCTTCCCAATTACAGCCATAAACATAGCCTTTAACTTGAATCTTTTTGACTGTTGTGCCATGTATGGGTCTTCTTCACCTGGCAGAAGATAAAATCTTCTCTTGTCAGGATTGAGATAGAACCATTTCTCATCTATGTGTATGACATGGTTCATACTAACAAAAGTGGGGTCCTCATTTGCTGTGATTGGATTTATATGTGACAGCACCCATTTCATTCTATCAATCTTGTGATTTGATGTGAGTGCAGGCTTGCTGCTGCATGTATGTGTTCTTATCCTTCCCTTTTTCTTCAGGTTGTGTATAGTAACATGAGAAATGTTCAGGGCAGCAGCATAACTTCTCTCTGTCTGCCTAAGATAAAGTGGGATTGACTGTAGGAATGCATCTGAAAATTCCCTTGGCTTAGGACCTGTCCTCCCAAACTTCTTAGTCCTCACATCAATTGTATTCCTCATTGACTTGTCTTGCTAATTCTTTCATTACTCCCTTGGGTAACATGCCATTTTGCATTGTGACAAGCATTGCATCCACAATCTGCCTTTTTTTTTGCAATGTAAGTTGCTTTCTACTGGCAGCTGGAGTCCCTTCCTCTGTGTTCTGGTTTGCTTCATTATGACCTTGCATATTTTCATTTTCTGATTCATAATCTTGATCTTGCATTTCTTCATGCTCATCGTAGTAAAGTTCCACCAATGCTTCTAATGATATTAATTGGTCAACATCTAAAAAATCTTCTTCATGAGGATCTTCCATGTTCCTTGTTTGTGATTGTTCAGGTTTTGGAATACTCAAAGGGCTGGCTGTTGTTTTTTTTTTGGGTGAAGAAGCTGCCCTATGTACATATGAAGAAGGATGAAGGCTGCTGTTTAGAGCATGGATGAAGCTGACAAAGATGAAGGTTGTATTTTTTTGCTAATTGGGGTGTAATTTTTTGCTAATTGGGGTGTAATTTGTTGTTGAAAAACATTTGTAAGATTTGGTAGTCTTTTGAGAAACTTGTGTATTTATGAATGGGGATGCTTTTGTAGTGTTGTATGACAATGGAAGGCTTGAATTTGGTAGGAATTTTAAAAATTTGGGTGTAATTTTAAAAATTTTAGAATTTTAAATTTTGGTAGTTTTTGGTGGGAAAATGGTCCTTTAATTATCCTATCCCTCTATTTTCTCTCACCTTCTTTCCCTTAATACCTATCCCTACTTCCTCTAATTAAAGCCTACAAAAAAATGCATTGGCAACCGCAAAGTGTACTGCGGTTGCACATAACATTTAACGGAGGGAGTATATTATTTATTTATGGTAATTAAGTGGGTTAATTTTTTTAAAGTTAATTAATAATTGGGTTAATTGGAAAGAAGTAATGATTTAAATTCTCTAGGACACATTATCATTATTTTTGTTACTATCTCTTTAATTTTATTTTTATTGGAAAGGAGTAAACCCACATTCTCACCACCATCTTCACCATAACTTTTCACTTTAACAATCACTCAAAAACGAGAATTAATAAAACAATAATAAAAAATATGAAGTTGAAATAAACCCAAAATTCACTACCATCTGTAAATCGCCTCCTCTTCCCCCAAACATCACCACCATCTTCTCCTTAACCATCACCATCTTAGTCTGTTATCCATCCATAAATCAAATCGTATACACTTAAGAAACTAAAACTCAACCCAGAAAAATAAATTAAGGTTTTACTGCTAGAAAAATAAAATTAAGAAAAATAAAAAAAATCCCAATCAATAAATTAAGGTTTATCACAATACTAACCTTCAATTGTACACAAAAACAAGTTTCCATGATATCCAACATTAGAAGCAAAAAATAATTAAGAATTCATTGAAAATTAAGTTTTGCTTATGTTAATGGTGGTAAAATTGAATTTAATTTTTTTACAGGGAAGGGAAAGCGATGGGAGAAGAGGAAGGGAAGGGGAATGGGTTAATGGTATTGGGATGTGTATACGGGATTTTTTAGTGTTTAATTTTAATTTTTTAATTTTTCTATTTTAAATTAAAATTAAAATACAACTCTAATCAAGAATTTGTGATTTTTCAAAGACACTTGTTTCTTACTCCTGATATATAAAGCTGTCACATAATTAATTTATCATATAATTAAATTGAGAAAATATTAAACATATAAAGTATTTATATATATAATGTTACAAATGAACCTTAACGAATCAAAACAAATGTGAAATATTTATATTTATATTTGTATTTATATTTAGTATAGTATTTGTGACATAATTATAGAAATCGACAAATCACATTTTATTGTGTTTAAAATAAGATTTTAGCCTTTAGCAAATTCTACTTAATAGTTTTTATAAATCACATCGTTGTGGGCCAAGTTCGATTGTAACGTATGCTTATATCAATGGTGGTGAAAGTGAATTTTAATTCTTACAAGGAAGGGGAAGTGGGGAACAGAAACGGGAAATGGAAAGAAAATGGGTCAATGGGATGGGATGTACGGTTTTACTTTTTATTGTTTAATTAAAATTTTTTTTTTATAATTCTAAAATTTGAAAGAAACTTTATAATTTTAGTAGCATTATTCACTAGGCCATGTACAACTTGTTTATTAATATATAATATTGTCAGATAATTAATTTATCATAAATTTAAATTAAGAAAATATTAAAATTGACGTTAATAATATGTAAAAATTACAACGAAAAGCATACTTATTAGTAGTTTTTTTAGCCTTTAGTTTTTTACTTTAGCAAATTATATTTATTAATTTTTAGTTTTTTACTTTATCAAATTATACTTAATAATTTTTACCAC
This sequence comes from Amaranthus cruentus, assembly GCA_019425755.1. NCBI lineage: Eukaryota > Viridiplantae > Streptophyta > Magnoliopsida > Caryophyllales > Amaranthaceae > Amaranthus > Amaranthus cruentus. Next base: position 11,076,011 of record CM033460.1, read on the forward strand.
GCCCTACGCCGATACTACTTTTTTTTAAAAAAAAATCAAAGCAAAAGATATTATTACTTGCTTAAATTGAAAAGTACAAAGTCATCAAGCCACGAGGGGCCGAATTGAGCCAAACATTTGAACAAACAGTCAAACGGCCCATTTGGCTAAACGATGGGCCACACGATTAACTTCCCTATAATTAAAATTCTTATCATCTTTACAATTATATATAAAAATGATAGATTGTGTACCTTTTGTAGTTCAATAGCAAGCCAATAAAAATCACTTCAGTTTGGAGCAGTAAGATAAAATAAATAATAAGCAACAATGGAGCAGGGAGTAGAAGACAAAATCAGAATGAAAGTGAAAAGTTCATATTGGAAAAACAAAGTTTAATTTTTCTGGGTTATTAATGATTGTATTGTTATTTTAAATATATTTAAATAATTTGCATAGTTCCAAGACACTATTAGATGTAGTTTTATTATTATGTATTTAATGCTCTTTGCATGGACAATACCAAAATCAGATTTCCACTATTATTGCCACTTATGCTGACACTAGGTGCCACTTAGGCTGCCACCTCATGCGGGTAGGCAACCCAGTGGGTTGATCTAGCTACTCCCAACATAGCCTAAGCCTAAAAATTGAAAAATTGAAAAACAAAACTAAATTACTGAAAAAACATAAATTTTATGGTACAACTACTGTACCATCTCATCATTTTTATGTGTAACTACAACTTGCTAACTAAATTAAGTCAAATAAGCATACATTAAGCCATATCATTAAGGAAGATTAAGAGTCATGCTCAAAAAAGCCTCATTTTATAGTATATATTTAAATAAAAGTGAGAAATGCTCCTCCCGCTTCTTTCACCCAGCTAAAGTTAGAAGGTTTATTCTCTTCTTCACTACTTCAAGTGAAGAACCATTTATGAAGAACTACGGTTTGCAGAAGCACTAATCAATTGAAATTTACTACAAATTAAATTAAAGATTCTACTCTTTTTTCACAAGTATCTATTATATAGTATTAAAATCTGAAATTATAAAAACATTATAATACCTTTATATGATGTAGTTATATTCGGTGAACCTTGAGAAAATATTGGTGTTGCTTATTTGTTTAATTATTGTATTTTCATTCTAATTACTTACACTAATTAGTAATTACCTATCTCATTCATTGCACATTTGTAACATAAACTACAATATTCAACCGTTTATTCACCTATTGGCTATTTCATATTTTCATTTGCTCCCACTCCCTAACACTAAGCATAACATAATGGATTCTTATGATACTCAATGGTGCACTTTTTATAGCCATAATGAAATATTTTGCCATGAATTTGCAAACCCAATTGGAAATTTCGAATCTTGCATAAAAACTTTGTCGGGATATTCCTCCTATAATCAATTGGTTTTAGGATGTGAAATTTGGTTTAGTTTTCATGCGGCTCTCTTCTTCTTGTGCAAGTCTTATTGTACAACTATCTTCTTAATCAGACTGAAGGCTAGATGAAAATCAAATTCTAACCTTAATAAGCAATTTGCGCCAAAAATTTATGCTAATTGAACTAAAAAATTACATCAATTAATGCTACTATACATACTCTATCCGTTCCTTTTTGTTTTTCCACCTTACTAAAACGGGTAATTCCATAAGTTTTTCCACTTTAGAATACTTTTCATATTTGGAAAGTTTTCATCCCACTTTTACCCCTTAAAACCCCACTTTCCTTATTTCACACTACTATTTAATTATTTTCTCTCTCATACTTCCAATACAATCATTACATTACACTATTATTTAATTATTTTTTCTCTTATACTTCCAATATAATCATTACTTCCCACTACTATATAATTAAAATAATACACACTATCACCAAAGATTCCATTTTTCTTAATCTTGGTGAAAAACTCAAATAGGAACATAAAAAAGAAACGGAGGGAATAATTGTTAAGACAATCTTCCCAAGTCTATTGTCATCCATCATTCCAATAGTGACCCAAAAACTCAATACAAAATCAAGTTTTAAAGAGAAAAAATCAACAAGATATTCAAGAAAAAATACTTTATCCGTTCTAAATTAGTTGTACTATTGACAAAAATGACACTATTCATTCATCACTTTTGATTTGTGATTAGTTTTTAATCTATAGGTTAAAATATAGTCAAGTGAGATCTTGTTGTATTGTTCTTATTGCAAAGATTATTAATATTAAATTTTATAATTTTTTTATTATACATAATTAGAGATATTAAGGTTTGAATTAATGCATTAGACAGCGTGAAAAAGCGAATATTGCAAGTAAATTGGAACGGAGGAAGTAATATACAACCAAGGATTCGGAAAAGAAATAAAATCTAAATAAACAACGATGTATATTTAAATAAAGCATAAGAAATTTAGTAAATAATATATACAAGTGAAAGAAGAAAAACAAGTGCACTTAAAAAATACTTCCTCCTTTTGTTACTTGCATCCAAAATATTTTTTTACCATGTAAAATGTGTTTATCGGGTTACTAGTATTTGGAATTATACCCAACTAAGTTATTAAAAATCGATATTATGAAAATATCCAACGAGACTTATTAAATAATATTCCACATGACTATATTTTTTTCTCGTATAATAGCCGCAATATGTAAAATACTATCGAATAATGAATAGTGTAAAAGTTGATTTGTGTGCAATTAAAAAAAAAACAGAGGAAGTTTTTATTAGAGAAATTATTAAGGAAAAATTACCTAGAATAATCCAAACAATTCATGATTTTTCTACAATAATTTCACCTATTGATTAACCATGAATAATCCCAACTTTGAGGGGCATTTTCATGAGTAAACCCGGTGATCGGATGACTTGCTATAGCAAGTTTTATTTTTTAAAAAAAAGATAAATTAAAATAAAATGTCAAAAAAATGTAAAAAAAATATTCATAAAAATATATGATTTTTTTTATTATTTTGAATTTTTATGTAATTTTTCAAAAATATTTTCTCATTTAAAATTAATATATAATTTATTTTTTTGGTAAATTACCTACTATAGCAGGTCATCGGATTATCCAAGTTTACTCTAAGAAAATACCCTTCAAAGTTGGGATTATTCATAATTAATCAATAGGTAAAATTATGGTAGAAAAAGCATGAATAGTATGGATTATTCTAGGTAATTTTTCCAATTATTAATTGATAGCATGATTTGTTAAAAATGGGCATTTGGTCTAGTGGTATGATTCTCGCTTAGGGTGCGAGAGGTCCCGAGTTCAATTCTCGGAATGCCCCTTTTTTATGCAGTGGGTATGCGCCAAGATCAGGTCCTCCGGACTCTTAATCTTGCACACAATCAGTCCTCTCAATTACGTAGAGAATGATTCACTCAAACTCACACAAAACAACCACCAATCACCCAAGAAACCAATTCTTGGTTTTCAGGCCAGCCTTGGTCAACCTCTATTTTGGCTTCACTCACCAACGAGAAATGACCCCACACACCCTCCCTCGATCTCCACTCAAATAAGGGAAGATGACACTCTAAATTGTTCCACAATTAGAGTGTAGAAGTGCTCCACACGTTCTTGCAAAGCTGAGATTGTAATGACAAACACACACAAAGAGAGAAATGTAACTTTGAGGAAAATGAAGAGAATTCTTATTAATCACCAAACTTGATCAAATCTAATCTTTATTACATGAGAAGTCATCTATTTATAGCCCATTTTAACTAGTATAACGGCTATATACACGTGCCTCACATGAGGCATTTAAAAAACATAAAAACAGAAACTGATCAAATGTAACAAATGATGTCAGAATTAATCCTTTGACAGGGCCACCTTGTGCACGTGTTCTAGAAAATTGTGTGCACCACCAACATGGTTCTTGGGCCTTGATGGCTTGGTCCATGTGCCAAGATGTCTTTTCTACCCTTGTCCAAGTCATTGGTGCACAGGTGGAGGCTCCACGTGCGGTGTAAGGTAGGCTATTCGCAAGGGGGCTGCTGGATTGTTCTGTGATGTTCTGTGCGTGATTTTGCTGATTTTGGTGGGCTGCTGCTGCCTTAATATGATGCTCTTTGTTGTGTAATTGAGTTGTATCCATCCTCCTCCTCATATGCAAGGCTAAGTCATGATTCACTTGAATGGAACCATGGGAGTCATGCTCTTGAATTGAACCATGGATTAATGCTTATATTTTACACTTGCTAAATAGTCATTTGGTTATTTGCACAAGCTATTATTCTGGATATTCTTGTCAAGTACATAATCTTGAATGTATAGGAAACATGGTGCAAACTCCCCTTCTTAGAAAAGAATTGTCCTCAATTCTCCAATTACGTTGCTGATGTACTTAGTGAAATGCACGTGTGTTGCTGACCTAATTACACATATTTTCATTTTGTGATTCTTGGAGCATTTTCCATTCTAATAAAGGAAATAAGATTCATTTTGTTCTCTTAGTCTTTGTCTTATCTCTTAGATCATTCACCCATGAAAGTGTGAAACATTTTCTCCATTCTTAATTGTGGAACAATTCAAGAAAGACACTTTTCCTTACATTGAGTGAAACTTAATAAAGAAGGTGTGTAGTCCAAAACATATTGGACTAAGGGGTGATCGACATAGCCAAGAAACGATTCTTGGGGGTTGTTTGTTGTGGAATTTGTAGAAACAAGACTCAATCATCCTTTTGTGAAACATAAGGAATTGATCGTGGACAAGATCGTGATTCCGAAGGACCCGATCTTGGTGCAGGGTACTCAACTACTCATAGTTCCTTCTTCACACTTGCTATTTGCTAACATCCATCCAATTTCCTGACAAATTTAATGAGCCTTCAATATTTCTGGCTAATTAATTTTTTTTTTATTATTTTTTTTTTATACAAATTTCCAAAGACTCTTTATCTTGGCATGTTTCTATCAAAAGTGAATAGAGAAATAAAAAGTTAAATACAAATTCTTATTGAGAGACCATCTCTAATTTGGTGAACTCATTATCATTTTTTAGTTTAATGAAACTTTAATCCTAGCCATAGTTTTCTATATGCGGAATACACTGGGTATGATGATGATGATGAGTTTAATTAAACTTTAGTAGATTGTGCTTGAGAGACGTCTCTTAAATATTCGGTTTCTCAGATGACAGCTTGAAAGTTAAATTATATAAATAAATACAGATAGAATCAAAAGTGAAGATCAATACTCCCTCCGTTTATTTTTGATCTTCTCATTTAATTTTTGCACAGTTTTCAATGTAAATATTAAACGTTAAAATCTCTAAATACACATAATAAAAAATTATAAAAAATACAAGATAAAAATGTATACATTAAGACGAATCTAATGAGATCTCACATGGATATATTTTACCTTCTAAATATGTGTCAAAAAGATTAATTAAATTTTTTTTAAGGTAAACTATTCCAAATAGGAAAAACATTAAAGAACGAAGGGAGTATAATCATGGTTATCAGAATCTCGATCCTGATCAACGATTCTACGATCTTACGATCCAAAATTAGGCGACCGATCCGGATCGTAGGTAGGATCTTAAATTGGTAGAATCATACGATCCTACTTAGCTCCAGGATTTGAGTGGTAGGATCATAACAAGATTCTACGATCCTACAAGGGTAGTTTCAATCGTTTAAAAATTTCATATAATCCAGATTTTACTTATGTATATATATGTATATATCTAAACAATTATATCAATATGACTAAAATTCAAGTTTTTCTTGATTCGACCTTTAAAAATGATTATTAAAGGTATTTTTTACAAAACTTAATAGTTGCAGTCAAATAAGTGTTAATTTAAACCCTAAAACATAAAAAAAGAACAAATACAATTGAAAATTAGTTATCTAAAGCATATAAATGCATATTTGTAGGATCACACGATCTTACGATTCGATCCTACCGATTCCGATCCTACCCCCTCAACGATCCTACGTACAATCCCGATCCTAACAACCTTGAGTATAATAGTATAAGAAAGGTTAATTATACGGAAAGTTACCAACCTTTTATAGGGTGAGAAGAAGAAAATATCGTCTCATACAAAAATTTGCCTGATAATATTTGCATACTTTTCATCTCGTTTAGATTGCGTCTTGCTAATACTCTGAGAAAGATCAAGATGGCTTAAACATTTGTTCTAATTGTCCTAAACTTCTGATAAAAGTTTTGTATAAACTTAATTAATAATATTTTAATGTGAACCATAGCAAGCATTTCCTAATATTTATACTTGATTGAAATTGTCAAGTAAACACTTACTAATTTAAATACTTTTAAAAATAATTCACACAATAATAATATAAATAAACTCATCGATTTCTCGAACGAATTTGCCTAATGGGTGTTGGGAAATAAAACATTTTAATTATGGTGTTTTCTGAAATTTAATTCCCAAAATAGTGTTATTATAAGGAAGGAGTTTTACTAAACTAAAATATTTGGTTTGGAAATCCTAACCTAACAATTAACTTATGCTATGTTTGGTAATGTTGATTTTATTTTAAAATGTAGATTTGACTCAAATTTAGTGTTTGACAAATAAAAAAATTTTAAATTTGAGTTTTGGTCAAATCCATAAATATTTTTAAAATAGTTAAAGATAAGGATTTGATAATGACTGCCCTAAGCTTGTCATTCTCAAATTCTTATTTAATGAATTCATAATTAAAATCTACAATTCAAAATGAAATGCTTGTTTCCAAACGCAACTTAATAAATTGTAGTCATGATGTTATTTATCTTGTATTTATTGTCTTATATTTTTGGATCTTTATGAAAAGAATATTTTTGAGTGACTTATATAATCACAAATTTGTTAATTGGATATTATCCATTATTAATGCACTATTGTATTGATAGTAAACAAAAAGAATAATAACGCTATTTTTTTTAGAGGTAGCCTTGCACATTGTATATGTTGTTGATGTGCCTCGAACTCGGGTTTAAGGGAGTCACGGGACGCGAAGAATATCACGGTCCGCGAGTAGAGATCAAAAAGCTACTGTTTCTGGGAGAAGACAGTCGCGAGCCACGAAAAGGAGTACGGGCCGCGAGCTCGCGGGAGGCGAGTGCTTGTACGGGTCGCGAAAATGCATCAAAATGTTTATGTTTTGGAATTCATTGAACTCGCAGCTCACGACCTGGCGTACGGCCCACGACCAGTTGGGCAGTTTTGCGGTTTTTTATTTTTCGCACGTTTGTGACGATTATTTTTGTTTTGCTTGGTTCCCAAGTATCTTCTACGAAGGGTCTACTATATAAACACCGTCTTATTAGTACTAGGGCAATTATCATTCACAAATTGTTAGAGAGATCACAAGAGCGTACATTGTTCTTTGTGAGTGAGGTTGATTCATCTTGTAAATCTCCCAGTTTATAGTGAAAGTTTATTCTCGGTGCTGGTGGACGTAGCTATCACATTGATAGTGAACCACGTCCACGTTAAATTTCTCGGTGTGATTTTCTTTATTGTTTGTTTGAATCTTTATTGCTTTCCATTATTGTTTTTCGATCTTGGCTTCCGCTGTCGCACAACAATTGGCATCAAGAGCTCAGGTTTAATCCTAGGAAGAGTTTTTTTTGGGAAACAATGGTAGGAGATTCTACAATAAGGATTGAGAAATTTAATGGGAAGAATAGCTTTAGGCTATGGCAGATTGAGATGAAGGCGTTATTAAAGCAGTTGCAGATTTGGCGTCCGTTGATCCCGAAGAGTGCGGCGTCGACATCGGGATCTGGAGACGGATGGACTGATGAACAATTAGTAGTGATGGAAGAGAAAGCTAATTCTACCATCTTGCTAAGTCTTGATGATCATATATCATGGAGGTTGCTGATCAGGAGACAGCTGCGGAATTATGGTTAAAATTGGAGTCATTGTACATGACAAAATCTTTAACCAACAAATTGTTACTGAAACAGCGGTTGTTTAGCCTCAGGATGCAGTTAGGTACGCCATTAAGAAATCATCTAGAAAATCTTAATTCTATTTTATTGTATTTGCGTAATTTAGATGTTAAGATAGATGATGAGGATGCAGCTTTAATATAGATGATGAGGATGCAGCTTTAATATTGTTTGTTTCTCTACCGAATATGTAACACCCCGTGAATTTGAATGAATTAATATTCGAGATTAAAATAAAATAATATTAATCAAATATAAGAATTTGAGTGAATTAATATGTGACAAACGATATCGGCATTTGTCGCTTAATGGGTTATCGTTATTAATCTGATTTAATGTTTTCATGAGTGGTAAAATTAAATTTAAGCAATTAATTTCATTTGGATTAATTAATTAATTAAAAAAAAATTATTTAGTAGAAGTTAAGGGGGTGGCCGGTTGTATGGGAGGTCATGGAGGGGTTTTGTAACTCCCTTCTTAAGTATAGTTTATGGCAAAATTATGAAGGGGGGTTATGGGTAGATTAAAGGTTGTGAGTATTTTTAAATGTGCTAGAATTGTGATACTCTTTCAATTGCTTTTGCTCACAAAAACAAACAAAAATTCTCTCTTTTTCTTACTCTTTGTTTTCGGCTTCCATTAGAAAAAAAAAAGGGATTTTGTCTTCATTTCAATCTTTTAATTCAAAGGGTAGGTAAAAATTCAATTGATAATATTAGATTTTTTTTCTTTTGAAGAAAATTATTTTTTTTTTTTATAAAGTATGGTGATATCCTATGACTTTTAGGAGGATTGAGTATTTTTTTTATGTAATTTCTATTTATATAATCCTTTAACAAAATTGATTTGTTATAAGGGTTAAGACAAATTGTGTAAAGTTTTTCATTGATTTATATTCTTTAACAAATTCAAATTTGTTATAGGAATAAAATCTTTTAATATTTAAATTTATTTTATGGTCTAAAAATCCCTAGCAAAATTCCAATTTGCTAGAAAGAGTTTAGTAGTGTGAATTAAGTGAAATAAACATTCATGTTTTGTATTTTTGTGTATAAATTCCTTAACAAAATTTGATTTGTTTAAGGGGTTGAATTTATTTAAAATTTGATTTGTTTAAGGGGTTGAATTTATTTATATGTGTGATTAGAATCATATGGGTGTTTGGCTTATGATTTTCTACAAAAAAATTCGATTTGTGAGAAGATCAAGTATTTAATTCCATTATTTTAATTTAGGAGATTGTGTATTAAGAATTATGAATTTGTGTTGTTTTACGGTTCGGTTTTGTTATTTTTTCTTAGTTATGAATTATAAAGTGGATCTTTCTTTTTGTATGAAAGAAACGATCGAAATGCGATTTTATGGTACATGGCACGAACTCCCGGACAGCAATAGCTGCCCCGGAAGTGACGCCTCATATTCTTTTAAGTGGGATGTGTTTTCGTTGTCGTTTTGTTTAACCGATATGTTAAAAGTCGTTTAAACGCTTAAAATAATTAAAAATAGTAAATGTAATTAAAAATAGTAAATGGATTTTAGAAATTTTGAAAATTGGTGTCCAAGGTACGCAGTGGTGAAGTCGGATTTTTCATTTGGATTTTCTAAACTGTCCGAATTGGCAGTTTAAGTTTCTGGTTAAAAATGGAATTTTGAATTATTAGGAATTTGATGAAATTAATTAAAATTACTAAGTCTTATTGATATGTTAGTGGTATAGAATGAGTTAGAAGTGTAAACACGTTCTAATACGTGTTTGTTTTGTGTGTATGTTTGTTTAGGACCTCGATTCATAAGAGGGTGAAATTCCTGCATAAAGGTACACGTTTAGACCATACTTTATATGTGGTTGTGCAAATAATGTTGTTTCATTCTTGATTATTGCATTGTGACTCACATAAGGATTAAACACCTCAAATAATTTGAAAGAAGTTTAACTTGGAAATTGAGGATGGATGTGTTGGGTAGCCCAATGGGTTAATAATTTGGAATGGATTATAAAATTTTTGTTCCCATGGCAGTTTTGGATCATTACGGTCACCATGGGGTATGTATACTTTAACCTTTGACGACCCGAACAGGACGGGCAACGTCTTAGGTCGGTGGTTGCCTTGGGATTAGCTCTCCCAAGTGTATTCCTATTGAGCGGTATTGGATTGTTCTTTTGAACCTGCTTCCGTTGTCGATCGACGACTAGCAGGGTGATTGCAGGTGGGAATTGGAGTGAGGTTGAAGTTAGGATCACATCACCCAAGACCGCGTTTTATGTAATAAGAATTATAGTAGAAAATAATTTACATTTATATAATAGAACTCAGTCTAGTTTGTTTTGTCGTTTCGTTAGTAGAGGCCGTTGGGTTCTCAAGTTGTATTATGAAACTTTATAATCATGTCGCTACCGTGTGCTTTATTTTTCCGCTTAGTTATATTCCCTTATCAGTGGAACTTTGACGATCTTGGATGGGAATCTTTCCACTAAGTGTCCAGTCGTGAACCGGAGTCATATTTTTATATGGTTATCCGGCTCACACGAACCGGACCGTTACAGAATAGTTATGGAAACTTTGTGGAGCCTTTTGTGGTTGGCAAAGACTCGTTGACCCTAGAGGAAGTGAAGGAAGCACTTTATATTAGGGAATTGCGTCAAAAGGCGACGGGTGATAATAATGATTATGGCAATGGGTTAGTTGTTAGGTCGGATAAAAATTCTAGAAAGAAAAATTGGTCTAACAACAGTAACGGTGCTAGTACAAATGGGTCTAGCAACACTAGGAACATAATTTGTTATCATTGTAGGGAGCCAGGACATTTTAGGTCTAAATGTCCGGAATTAAAGAATAAATCTCAGGCCACAGTAGTCGGAAGTAAACAGAATAAGAGCTATGATTCGGAGGAAGACTTAGCATTGATTAGTTGTGTGGAGTCTAATGATTTGTTTGATAGTTGGGTTCTTGATTCTGGTAGTTCGTTCCATATGAGTCCTCATCGGGATTGGTTTAATACTTATGAGTCTTGTTTTGGGGGTTCGGTTACGATTGCTAACGGTACTCCATGTGAAGTAATAGGTAGTGGTTCCATTAGACTTCGGACTAGAGATGGGAGAAAGGTTACTTTGACTAAGGTGAGGCATGTTCCTGCATTGGGGAAGAACTTGATATCACTTGGGACCTTAGATGATTTGGGGTTCAAGGGTGAGTTTAGCAATGGGGAAGTGAGTGTCTTTAAGGGTTCGAATTTGATACTTAAGGGTGTCAAGGTGAAGTCCCTGTATGTCTTTCAGGGTGTTACGCTGCTTAGTTCTGCTGTTAGTACTTATACTAGTCACCAGGAGATGACGGTTTATGATAGGCATGGTCATATGGGTGAGAGTAGAGGGCTGGAATTGTCCATTGGGAATTATCTTACATGTGTCAAGGATGCCTACCTTGAGGAAGACAAGCATTGGGTGTTTGGGTTTAAACACGGGTATGAGCTTAGCATTGAAGCTCATGATCATTTGTATGGTAAGATGGTCAGTAGGCTACATTTGGATAGTTCATTTTGTGGATTTGTTATGTTCTGTGTTTTAGGTATTTTGTGGCATCATACCTATGGGATAACACCATTGCAGAACGGTGTTACAGAAATAGCGAATCGGACCTTGTTAGGGAGAGTCCTATGCATGCTCTCTAGTACTTGGTTGTTGAGTAGATACTGGATTAGTTTGTTCGATCGGGGTTCACACACGGGATTAGAGGTGACCAGTATGTGTGTGGTGTGGCTCAGTTGGGTATCGTGCTATCTCATATTTGGAGTCTTGTTAAGGCTTTGGTATGCTGTGGTGTATTTTGCAGCTGCTGGTTATGGTGATAGTGGTACCGAGTTTGAGGTGGAGTATGAGGTTAACCCCTCATCCGTTTCTGTTCGACCCTGGATTGATGGTGTTGATGCTACCCCAGGTATCTCTCTGATTGTTGTTTTGGTTGCTATAAGTGTGGTAGGTTATGCATTGTATCTTGTGGGTATAACAAGGTTGGTAGCCGTTTTTGTGGAGTCACTTGGACCTCCAACTTATAAGCATGTTGTAGAGTATAGTGAGCGGGCGCAGTGGTTTGCTATGACTTTACGGGTGTGGGAACTGTTGTATAGGCTGGTAGTGTTACTAGCTCAATTATATCACTTCATTTTGAGGCTAAGTCGGTCTACATGTCTAGTGTTACGGTTCGGTGTTTGAAGTATGCTGTGATGGGTACTTGTTTTGCGAATGCTAGAAGTGTCATTTGCAGGTTTGTGACTCAACTTGGGTGGGGGCACTGGCAGATAGAGATTTATTCTCTCTACGGTTTACTTGGATTAGCTGTAGTGTTTCTTATGTACGAGAATGACGTTAGGTGGTTAGTTACATCGGTTGAAGCTTGGGTCGTGTTCGCTGGGTTTGATTGTATCTTGATCTCAGTGATGGTTCTTTGTGATCAACCTTGCTTAGCTTTTGTGTATTACAATTACGTGTTTAGTGATCAAGTACTTGATGTTCGGGAAAAGCACGGTGTGGTCAGATTTCATTCGGAATGCACGTACATGAAGATAAGAGGTAAAGAAGGTAGGATGTTCTTACAGTCCTAGTAGATTCTTTACTATGCTGCGTTCATTGGCATAGGCCCTTAGGGGTGGTGTGAGGGAGCTCACAGGTGGAGGTGTGCACAACCTCAAGGTGGAGCTTGCTCGTGGACTCGTGATGCAGGTGGAGCATTATGAGTGACTTATGATGCTAGTTGAACATTATGAGTGGTTATACTTGGAAACGAGTGTGTGATGGGTCTTGGTTGAAGACTTATCGGGATGAGTCTTGGTTGAAGACTTATCGGGATGTATGACTAATGCATGAGTCTTACATCGGGTTTTGGCTTGAGATATGTTTACTATGTGTTGATGAGATCGTTTGCTCAATACGAGTTCTCGTCAAGGTGGAGATTGTTGTTGATGTGCCTCGAACTCGGGTTTAAGGGAGTCACGGGACGCGAAGAATATCACGGTCCGCGAATAGAGATCAAAAAGCTACTGTTTCTAGGAGAAGACAATCGTGAGCCGCGAAAAGGAGTACGGGCCGCGAGCTCGCAGGAGGCGAGTGCTTGTACGGGTTGCGAAGATGCATCAGAATGTTTATGTTTTGGAATTCATTGAACTCGCGGCTCGCGACCTGGCGTACGGCCCGCGTTATTTTTCGCACGTTTGTGACGGTTATTTTTGTTTTGCTTGGTTCCCAAGTATCTTCTACGAAGGGTCTACTATATAAACACAAGAGCATACATTGTTCTTTGTGAGTGAGGTTGATTCATCTTGTAAATCTCCCAGTTTATAGTGAAAGTTTATTCTCGGTGCCGGTAGACGTAGCTATCACATTGATAGTGAACCACGTTAAATTTCTCGGTGTGATTTTCTTTATTGTTTGTTTGAATCTTTATTACTTTACATTATTGTTTTTCGATCTTAGCTTCCGCTGTCGCACAACAGTAGAGTTTTAGACACCAAAATTCAAAACTTTTTATTGTTAACCCCAACTAGAAATCAAATCACTCGGATTTCTCAAACTTCTTTTTGCTGTTTAAAACCATAAAAAATGTTTTCAGCAACACCATTCAAGAGCCAACCAATACCAATGTCAATGGCCGTTATCACAAGCATTTCTTAGGCAACATTTGATGAAAACCTCTTTAGTAAACATGAATTAAGTGGGAAGGGATACATCAGAATTCAAACAAACAACTCCAGACCAAAATCATGCCACCGTCGATCAAGCACCCAGTACGCAGAATAGGTGCCAGAAGACACTGACGAAAGGAGTTTGCGAGAAAGATATAGCAATTCTAAACAAAACACACAATCACAAAGAAAAGAACACAAGTCTGTATAAAACTCATAATGAAAAAGCTTGTATCCCTTGATTGAAGCAATAGCTGTTCACTTCTTCTTCTGGGCAGCCTTGGTGACCTTTGCGCCGGTTGGATCCTTCTTCTCCACATTCTTGATGACACCGACAGCAACAGTCTGCCTCATGTCCCTCACAGCAAAACGACCAAGAGGAGGGTACTCTGAGAAAGTCTCCACCACCATAGGCTTGGTGGGAATCATCTTAACGAAACCAGCATCTCCGTTCTTCAAGAACTTGGGCTCCTTCTCGAGTTCCTTACCAGAACGCCTGTCGATCTTGGTAACAAGCTCGGCAAACTTAACAGCAATGTGGGAGGTGTGGCAGTCGAGGACTGGAGCATAACCGTTTCCGATCTGTCCAGGGTGGTTCATGATGATGACCTGAGCGGTGAAGTTAGCGGCTTCCTTGGCGGGGTCGTTCTTGGAGTCGGAAGCGACGAAACCACGCTTGAGATCCTTGACAGCAACATTCTTTACGTTGAAACCAACATTGTCACCAGGGAGAGCCTCTGGAAGAGACTCGTGGTGCATCTCAACGGACTTAACTTCAGTGGTCAGACCAGTAGGACCGAAGGTGACAACCATACCAGGCTTCAAGACACCAGTCTCAACACGTCCCACGGGCACGGTTCCAATACCTCCAATCTTGTACACATCCTGAAGTGGGAGACGGAGGGGCTTGTCTGATGGCCTCTTTGGCTCGTTGATCATGTCAAGAGCCTCAAGGAGAGTTGGTCCCTTGTACCAGTCAAGGTTGGTGGACCTCTCAATCATGTTGTCACCCTCAAACCCAGAGATGGGAACAAATGGGATTTTGTCAGGGTTGTAACCGACCTTCTTCAAGTATGAAGAGACTTCCTTCACGATTTCATCGTACCTAGCCTTGGAGTACTTAGGTGTGGTGGCATCCATCTAATTCAAGAAAAAAATGTGTCAGAACTATACAAGCACAAAGAAAAGCTTTCTCAAAAACAAAATAAATTGCAAGTGCATCAAACAACAGGACTTGTTAAATTATTATACCTTGTTACAACAGCAAATCATTTGCTTCACTCCAAGAGTGAAAGCAAGCAAAGCGTGCTCACGGGTCTGACCATCCTTGGAGATACCAGCCTCAAAACCTCCAGTGGTGGAGTCAATAATGAGGATAGCACAGTCAGCCTGAGAGGTACCAGTAATCATGTTCTTGATAAAGTCACGGTGACCGGGGGCATCAATAACTGTGCAGTAGTACTTGTTGGTCTCAAATTTCCACAAGGCAATATCAATGGTAATACCACGCTCACGCTCGGCCTTGAGCTTGTCAAGCACCCAGGCGTATTTGAAAGACCTCTTGTTCATCTCAGCAGCTTCCTTCTCGAATCTCTCAATCACACGCTTGTCAATACCTCCAAGCTTGTAGATCAAGTGACCAGTGGTGGTGGACTTCCCAGAATCGACATGGCCAATGACCACCAAACTGATATGAATCTTTTCCTTACCCATACTGAAACCTCAAACAAAGCAATCTGCAAACATTCAGAGATGGGTTCAGCACACAAAATAAAGAATTTCAGAGAGATGGGTTCAGCACACAAAATAAGTTTATAGTTAAATCACCTCACATACAGCTCCAGAACCCAGCATAGCATATACAACAAATGAATTTCAAAAATGCTATTCCACGATGATTAGCCAGTCAAACAGAAATTATTATGTGTGACGAGACACAAATACCAAATTCAAAATGTCATCTTGATAATCACAATTGAACATAAAACGAGTATTATTGCAGACAACACAGTAAAGATAATAAAAGAAAAATAAAAAACAAAATGACAGGAACCAGATATGAACTGGTGACTCAAAGACTTCTCATTCTCGACTCTGCCAGATGAGCAATCATGACTATTAATTTGTGATTTATTAAGCACGAGTCAATCGAAGTGACAAGTATAACAGATCTTCTAATCAACTTAGTCACTACCAAAGAGACATATACAGAAGATCTTAATATCAATTTAATTACAATTAAAAAATCACCATCACCTTCAATTAAAAATAAGCTGTATCTTTTAGTAATAGGATCCTTTAAACAGATCGAACCATTAACTATGACTATCAACCCAAAAATTACACATGAATAATCTAAGTGAATATTTATCATCAAATATCACATCTATCATGAAATCAAGAAACAGGAGATAAATCGATGTACAAATTATACATGAACAATATTTCAATATGGCTACACAAATGAATGAAAAAATTAGACATTAATGATACAAACAATTGATTCATCAAGCAACATACGCATCCTCAAAGAAAAAAGAATACAAATCAAAACCATCATTCACAATGATTGATGAAAAACCAGTAATCGGAACAAACATATGAAGGAAATCAGAAGAAAACAATCAAATAGTATCAAAACACCAAGGCCAAAATAGAAGGGAGAAAGGAGCTTACAGAGGTTCTGAAGAAAAACGGCAGTTGAGAGGAGAATGAGCTAATGAGACGACTAGGGTTTCAATGATGGTCGAATGGCTTCAATTTATAGTGAAATAAGATAGTACTTCGTAACGACCGTCCGAAATTACGGAATGAAAACAGAATTAGGTCATCTTTTGTAATGTGGTCCGGGTTCTATATCGGGTGGGTCTATCCAATAAAACTTCCCAGTTAGCCCATTTTGGAGAACTTGGGTCTTGTGTTTATCACAAATTCTTATGCAGCTAATCTCTTTAGATATCGTCTCTTTGAGAAACGTATCTCTAGTCCTACCTATTAAACTTTAATGTGTATTTGTCGTATTTTTAATGTTTACTTATATTATCCTTAATACTTACCATATTTGTAATGCCTATTTTTCATATCTTAAATGTCTACTTACATTATTCTTAATGTCTACTTATAATATTTTTGAAGATATATAATGGATCAGCCTAATTAGAGATAGTATTTCAAAGAGATTGTCTCTCACAAGAATTTTTGATTCTTATGTGAAACGATTCTACTATGAGACATTCTTCAACATTGTTTGAATAGTCTAACTAATAGAATTATTATCATATGTACTATTTGTTTTGAGATCGTTCCTCATAAGACTAGCTCCTTGTTTATTTGATTAGGATTAGGGGGAGTTATGTTATTATTCTAAACTTCTATCATAAAATGTTGTGAGAGACAGTATCTCCGAGATACGTATTAGATTTTTGGGTTATATAGCTATTTTATTTTATGTTTAAGGTCACGCTTGTGGGATTAAGATGCACGCTTACGGAGTTGGCTTTAGTTTCACTCAGTTTTGTTCGTTGCAGGAACTTCTCTTAATCTTTCTCGATTTAAGTGACTTAACATCCTAAATCTCATTGAGAACATCACTAGAGTTGAAAGCCCTTCATATTCATGAATCAAAAATAAGAGTATTCACCCTCTTGCAACGTTAGGGCACAAATCAATGAGGTGGTTCTTAGAGCATGTACAATGCTCAATCCTTTTAAATTTTTTTTTCTTTTTTCTCCACTTGACACATCATCATCTTTTTCATCCACATCATATTTTACTATTTTCATCCTCTTCCTCTTTAATTTTTTTCAAACATTTAAGTATCCTCTTATATCCTCTTATTTTTTCTCTTTCATACTTTTATATATACCCCACCATTCAAATTTTTAATACTTTCATATTTTTAATTTATTATATTAATTTTACAATATTGATTTAATGATGTTAATTAATATATGGGTTGTCAATTATAAAATATCGATAATTAATTGATTACAAAAAAAATTATGAAAAATTGACATAAACATTAAAATTTTAAAACGAAAGGAATGCAAAGAAATTGAATTACGTAGAGATTTTAAAATATGGCTTAGTCAGAGTACGAGCTTCCGAACTTTTGCCACAAGTGGTCGATCAAATCATTCTTCAAAGAAAAATGTGATTGTCTATCACGAATCGCTTCTCTTGTAGCTAAGTCGCAAAGTTGTGTTCGTCATATCGCCCTGGCGTAACAGAAAATATTATAGCATTACCGGTTGAAGATCCCGGTACATTTTCAGGTTGTTCTTGGGAGAACTCTTGGGGATCTTTATAATTTATGTAAGTATCGCGCTCGTCTTCTACAATCATATTATGAATAATGATGCGTGCCATCATGATCTTCCATAACATTGCCGCACTCCATGCCAAAGTTGGTTTTCGAATAATTGCAAATCAAGCTTGTAGTACACCAAAGGCACGTTCAACATCCTTTCGTGCACTTTCTTGGTTTTGAGTGAACAACCTTTGTTTATGGGTTTGAGGAGCAATTATGCCAAATTCATAAATCCCTTGAAGCAACAGCTTCCAAAATTACGGTTGTCGTTCTAGATCTTCCTTGATACATTCCCTTCCAACCAGCGGGACAATTCTTCCATTCCCAATGCATGCAATCGATGCTTCCAATCATACCAGGAAAGCCTCTATCTTCCCCTTCTCTTAGGAGACGGTGGAGATCTCAAGTGTCGGCTTGCGAAGATAAGTGGTTGAAAACTGTGCTATCACACCATCAACAAAATGAGCAAGACATTCCTTGGATGTAGTAGCACCAAGTTTCAAATACTCGTCGATTCGACCAGCTGCACATCCATATGATAACATTCTTATAGTTGCTATGCACTTTTGAAGAGCAGTAGCACCTTGCGCTTACATGCATCTGGATGTTGCTCGAAGAAATGATCATGGACACTAAAGGTATCCACAATGCGAATGAATACGTGTTTCCTCATGCGAAACCTACGCCGAAATTGGCGCTCATCGTATAATGGTTGGTTACAAAAGTAATCAGCAACTAAACGTTCATTTGCCGATTTCCGATCTCTAAGAACGTAAGTTCTCTTTTTTCACTGACGTAGACCATGACTTCTATCTCTTTCTGCAGTGGAGTTAACAAAGTATCTTATTGCATCCTCCACTGCTTGCAATTCAAGATTTTCTTCGATGAAATCCATTAACAAATACTCGTTGAGTTCATCCTCACTTGAACTTGAAGAGCTGGAATCATAGTTCAATTCCATTATGAATACTATAATTTTGTGATGAAGTAAAATAGTTTTATGATGATGATGGTATATGAATAAAAGTGTACAATTTATAGGCAATGTACTTCAAGAATGCAATCATATAATGTTTGAAGATAAGATTTTAAAATTCACACTTTTCAAAATGTAAGGATAAGATAAGGTAGAAGATAAGATTTTAAAATGCACACTTTTCGAAATCTAGGGATAAGGTAAGATAGAAGATAAGATTTTGAAATGCACACTTTTCGAAATCTAGGGATAAGGTAAGGTAGAAGATAATATTCTTGGAGTAACATAATTAAAAGAAATAGTACACTGACTACTTAACATAATTAAAAGAAAGATTACATTGACTCACTAGTCGTTTTAAGCTCAAAGATACTTATTGTTGACCTCCTCTCTGAACTTTCGATACATCTCTACTTCAACATCATCAAGCATAGGTTTAGCCATTAACACACTTAACATCCTCCTTTTTGTTGCGTCCTCCTTCTGCTTTCTTCTTTTTTCGCCTCGTTCCTTTATCACGTTAAGCATGCGCTCTCCTAGATCTATCCTACGGGTTGAGGCTTCTAGAAAAGAAGAATTGAAAGATTCAAGGTTTACAGATGACATTGAAGAGGTAGCAGCTTCTTTACCCTTGCGCTTTGTCTTTTTTATCCCATCAGGTCTAGTTGGTGTGGCACGCATCGCTTCCTCATATGGTGTATCAGGGCATGCATTTTTGTTACTTCCTTCACTTTCGGAAGGAAGTTGAAATATTTCAAGGTTCCATTTAGGAAATGTTCTCATAATTTCAAAACAATGCATCAATTGGAATGGCTTATTTTTATTTGCTTTTTGGAAAGTTGCATACGCACGATTTTCAACATTCAAAGTAGAGTCTCCTCTCTTTTTGTGGCGTAGCTCATACCCATAAATATCCACCCATCTGAAAATCGTAGAGTTGATATGATCCCAACGTAATTGCATGGACTTTTGGGACCTTTCACGTATCTCATTGGGGTTCTCTTGTCGTGCTTCCTCGTAATATTTAACTATATCATTCCATAAGCCAACCTTTCTAGTGTTAGTGTTACGTTCTATATCTCCTCCTGTATTAATGTAGCTCAAAACAATTGCTTTATCTTCAGGTATGCTCCAGCTCGCTCGATCACCAGACGATTGGGTTGTAGTTGTCTTTTTAGCCGTGGTAAAGTCTTGTTAAGCGACCACTTAAACATCTTCCTCATGTATTTCTTCAAGATGTTTTGTTTCCCTCATTCGCGAAGTCGGAGTACCATTATAAGAATCGTCGCCCCTTGGAGATTGGTCCATTTGTTGAGTTAAATGATCAGAAACGGGGAACGATGAAGGATATTGATTAAAAGATTGTTGGAACGGAGCAAAAAAGTGGAATATTTTGATTTAAAGGGGTATAATTAACTGGTCTCGGTTTATTTCCGAACCACTGTAAAGCAGCTTGAAATTGAGGATTGTTGAGGATATTTGGATTGAAAGGGCCAACATTTGAGTTATTTTGAGAGTTTGGATAACTTGAAAAATTAAAATTTTCATAATTTGGGTTATTTGGATTCATAATTAATATGATACTAATTATATCTAGTGAGAGAAAATAACAAAATTTGATGTGAATGTAAAATATGCAAGTTTGGGTTCATTTTATAAAGAAAAAAAAAATCTGCATTATTGATAAAAAAAATTTTATTTGCCAATTTATAAATATTATCAATTTAGTAGTTTTCTAGGTAAATGATTAACCAAAATTACAAGACGTTAAGAATATGTCATTTGTCAAATTGCAATTGGGTAAAAAAAAGAAAAAAAACAATTTCTCACGGTACTTTTGCCTTGGAAAATACAAAACATCATCCTCTTTAGAAGGAGGATTGGGTTGAATTGATTTTAGGAACTAAAAGGACATTAGAGAATATTGTAGGACACCCATTGTACATGCTCTTAACTTCTTATCATAATGCCCTTCCTAATTGCAGTGGTTGTTGGTATATTTTTTGGTGGAAGCTTAGAATAGATGAATCATCAACCCGGTACATCAATAGTGTTATCAAGTGGTTTAATTATTATTTTCAATTTCTTTTTTTTTCTTCCACGTCAAGATAATGCGGGGGTTTACCAACATGTATATCTATTTCTATCATCGTAAACCTAGGAATTCTCCTAATTGTCTACTTCTCATGTGCAGGAATGGTATTAAGTGGTACATGGGACAAAGGAACATAGGTTTATGGGATATGGGTATGTGATGTTTGTGGTTGTAAAGCCCTAACACTTATTGATTTTATTAAACTACTTTCTTTATCAAATGCCCCAATCCACTGGTGAATCATATCTTTATAAGATAAGTTCTCAAATATTTTCATTAAGTCTCGATCACAATTCAGTTTTAACTATTTGTTTTTTCAAACAAATGCAAATGAAGGGCATTCAGGTATAATTGTACTGGTTTAAGATAATCATCTTTCGAGTTCATTGTTAGCTCTATCAAAGTAAACTTACCCTTATCATCTATATTTAAGTCAATATCATCAATCAAATTATTGAATTTAGTCATAGAAACTATAATGCAAGACTAAAACAGGTTATCAAAATGAATTGTTATGTTAACATCAATTTCCCACAAAATGCATTCCATGTGACAATATTCTCTAAAATTGTAATATGAATTATAATTTTTTTTTTATTAAATTGTATGATTAACTCTAAAGTTGACTATAATTTTAGCTTTTTTTACACAAAATTCTTTTATGAGTCTCATCGTGAGACATGATTCATACTTAAATTAAATAACCAATTAATAGGAATTTTTAGCGTATGGGCTTTTCGTTTTGAAATCATCTCTCCGTAAGTCGGTCTCATACAAACCGGAGTGTTTTTCTTATCCCACTTAACATACAAATTATAGTTGCTCTAACGGGCTCGCGTTCTACAAATCGCCCATAAATTTTCTAGTAGTGCTATAAAGTCTCTCACAAACCCTAATATTTTCCCCCACTTCATTTTTCGGCCTCACTCTTCTCATATGCGATTAGGGTTTTCTTTGGTCAACTCCTCTCTCTTTCTCTATCATTTTTTGTTCTATAATCTATAACCTGAATCTGAATAATTTTATTCGATTTGATTCGCTTCATTGTTTGTTGTTGATTTTATATTCACATCTTTACATTGTTTATTATATTCTATTCAGATGAAAAAACTCATGTTGATTGTTTTGATGCAGTGATATCTAGATTTAGTGTGAATTTTTTCCTGCGCATCAAGTAAACACAAGTAAACACATAGAAGTACTAATTTAATAACTATTCAAGTATCTCTATCTTGTGAAATGGTTCTGGATCTTGGTATTCATTTGATCTAAATTGTCCTTAACTTCTCAAGCATTTATATATACTTGATTGAAATTGTCAAGTAAACACATAGAAGTACTAATCTAATAACTATTCAATATAAAATATAATTAAATCCATAATATTCTCAAATGATGTGCCTTTTGGGTGTTGAAAATAAAAAAAAAATTCAATTTTGGTATTCCCAAAATATTGTTATTATAGATAAATACATAGATGGCTTAAATTCTTGCTGTTTGGAAGCAAGACAGACTAGAGAAATTTTTTTCAGCAACTTCATTCAAGAGCAAACCATTAGCAATACCATTGGCCTTTATCACAAGCTTTTCTTAGGCAACATTTTATGAAAACCTCTTTAGTAAACATAAATTCTCAAAAAAAATTAGAAATATCACATACATATCAAGTCGAAAAGGTAGGGACACATCAGAATTCAAAAAAACTCCAGACCAAAATCATGCCACCGTCGATCAAGCACCCAGTTCTCCGAATAGGTGCCAGATGACACTGACGAAATGAGTTTGCGACAAAGAGATAACAATTCTAAACAAAAGACACAATCACAAAGAAACGAACACAAGTCTGTATAAAACTCAAAATTTAAAATTTTGTATCCCTTGATTGAAGCAATTGCTGTTCACTTCTTCTTCTGGGCAGCCTTGGTGACCTTGGCACCGGTTGGATCCTTCTTCTCCACATTCTTGATGACACCGACAGCAACAGTCTGCCTCATGTCCCTCACAGCAAAACGACCAAGAGGTGGGTACTCTGAGAAAGTCTCCACCACCATAGGCTTGGTGGGAATCATCTTAACGAAACCAGCATCACCGTTCTTCAAAAACTTGGGCTCCTTCTCGAGTTCCTTACCAGAACGCCTGTCGATCTTGGTAACAAGCTCGGCAAACTTAACAGCAATGTGGGAGGTGTGGCAGTCGAGGACTGGAGCATAACCGTTTCCGATCTGTCCAGGGTGGTTCATGATGATGACCTGAGCGGTGAAGTTAGCGGCTTCCTTGGCGGGGTCGTTCTTGGAGTCGGAAGCGACGAAACCACGCTTGAGATCCTTGACAGCAACATTCTTTACGTTGAAACCAACATTGTCACCAGGGAGAGCCTCTGGAAGAGACTCGTGGTGCATCTCAACGGACTTAACTTCAGTGGTCAGACCAGTAGGACCGAAGGTGACAACCATACCAGGCTTCAAGACACCAGTCTCAACACGTCCCACGGGCACGGTTCCAATACCTCCAATCTTGTACACATCCTGAAGTGGGAGACGGAGGGGCTTGTCTGATGGCCTCTTTGGCTCGTTGATCATGTCAAGAGCCTCAAGGAGAGTTGGTCCCTTGTACCAGTCAAGGTTGGTGGACCTCTCAATCATGTTGTCACCCTCAAACCCAGAGATGGGAACAAATGGGATTTTGTCAGGGTTGTAACCGACCTTCTTCAAGTATGAAGAGACTTCCTTCACGATTTCATCGTACCTAGCCTTGGAGTACTTAGGTGTGGTGGCATCCATCTAATTCAAGAAAAAATGTGTCAGAACTATACAAGCACAAAGAAAAGCTTTCTCAAAAACAAAATAAATTGCAAGTGCATCAAACAACAGGACTTGTTAAATTATTATACCTTGTTACAACAGCAAATCATTTGCTTCACTCCAAGAGTGAAAGCAAGCAAAGCGTGCTCACGGGTCTGACCATCCTTGGAGATACCAGCCTCAAAACCTCCAGTGGTGGAGTCAATAATGAGGATAGCACAGTCAGCCTGAGAGGTACCAGTAATCATGTTCTTGATAAAGTCACGGTGACCGGGGGCATCAATAACTGTGCAGTAGTACTTGTTGGTCTCAAATTTCCACAAGGCAATATCAATGGTAATACCACGCTCACGCTCGGCCTTGAGCTTGTCAAGCACCCAGGCGTATTTGAAAGACCTCTTGTTCATCTCAGCAGCTTCCTTCTCGAATCTCTCAATCACACGCTTGTCAATACCTCCAAGCTTGTAGATCAAGTGACCAGTGGTGGTGGACTTCCCAGAATCGACATGGCCAATGACCACCAAACTGATGTGAATCTTTTCCTTACCCATACTGAAATTTCAAACAAAGCAATCTGCAAACATTCAGAGATGTGTTCAGCACTCAAAATAAAGAATAAATGTTTAAAGCATAATAGTTGAATAACCTTACGAACAAACCAAGTATCCAATATAGTGTATATATTCAACAAATCAATTTCAAAAAAGCTATTTCACGATAATCAGTTTAGTTAAAACGGAAATTATCATGAGAGACGAGACAAAAATATCAAATTCAAAATATTATCTAAATAATCACAACTGAACATATATTGCAGACAGCACCATAAAGATAATAAGAGAAAAATTAAAAAATGCTGCGAACCAGATTTGAACTGGTGAATCAAAAACTTCTCATTCTCAACTCTGTCAGATGAGCAATTCTGACTATTAATTTGTGGTTTATTAAGCACAAGTCAATTGAAGTGACAACTATAACAGATCTTCTAATCAAATTAGTCTCTATCAAAGAGCCAAATACAGAAGATCTTAGAATCAATTTAATTACAATTAAAAATCCACCATCACCTTCAAAAAAAAATCAGATTGGTATCTATCAGTTCGAAATAGTAGGATCCTTTAAACAGATCGAATCATTAACTATGACTATCTAACCAAAAATTACACATGAACAATCGTGAATATTTATCACCAAATATCACATATATCATGGAATCAAGAAACAGAAGATAAATCGATGTATAAATTATGTATACATGAACAATAATTCTAAATGGCTACACGAATTAGTGGAAAAATTAGACTTGAATAAAACAAACAATTGATTCATCAAGCAACATACGCATCAATAAACTAATGCAAATCAAAAAACCAAAATTACTCAAAGAAAAAAGAATACAAATAAAAAGCATCATTTACGATGATAAATGAAAACCAGCAATCGTATCAAACATATGAAGGAAATCAAAAGAAAACAATCAAAACATCAAGACAAAAGTAGAAGGGAAAAGGAGCTTACAGAGGTTCTAAAGAAATTTCGGCTGTTGAGAGGAGAATGAGCAAATGAGGCGACTAGGGTTACAGATGGTAGAATGGCTGGATTTATAGTGAAATGAGATAGAGTACTTCGTAACGACCGTCCGAAATTTCGGAATGAAAACAGAATTAGGTCATCTTTTGTAATGTGGTCCGGGTTCTATGTCGGGTTGGTCTATCCAATAAAACTTCTAGGTTGGCCCATTTTTTAGATTTTGGGTCGTGTGAAAATTTCAAATGAATAAGCAAAGAAAATAAAAAAAAAATTCAAAAACTATTTTTCAAGATAAGCACTTTTCGCACGAGTCTTAGGTGTGGAGTTGTTCGCTGTTTGTTCACTGTTAGTAACAGCGAACAAAGGCTGGAAGCCAAAAAGTCAAAGAGTTTGTTCGTTGTTACTAACAGCGAACAAAGTATTTGTTTCCTGTAAGTAACAACGAACATATGCGTTCTAAAAACATCAATTTCTTTGTTCGCTGTTAGTAACAACGAACAAACTTTTTGCCTTTTTTGAAACTCTCTGTCTTTTTTCGCTGTTATTAACAGCGAACAACTCCAAACCTAAATCCTGGGCGAAAAGTGCTTATCTTGGGAAATAGTTTCAAAACTTTATCATTATAGGTACTTTCTTGAGAGACCGTCTTTTGTAAAGACGGCTCTTAAAAGTTCAGCCCAAATATATATTTAGAGTTGTAACAATACATATTTAGAATTGGACTGGACTTTTGAGAGCCGTCTTTACAATAGACGGTCTCAAGTAAGAATTTGTGTTATTATTATTCGAACTTTTTAATTTTTTTTTTCTAAGGATGACCTTAAGCCTAATTTATTTTTGATTCAGGAATATGAAGGGTTTTCAACTTTAATAATAGTCTCAATTAGATTCAAGATTGTAAGACCCTCAATTTGAGAAAGATCAAGAGAAGTTCCTACAACAAATATAATTGAGTGAAGCTGAAGTCAACTCCGCAAGCGTGCATATTAATCCCACAAGTGTGACCTTAAACATCATGGGTGGATCTACACTAGTTTCATGCTGTCAATTGACATCATTTTAGTTATATAGAAGCCCATTTTCAATTATCTACTGATGATTCAGGTGTCTCAGTTGATAGAAGTTTTAGTGGCGGACAACAATCAACTAGGTTCAAACCTTGTCAACAACACTTTTAAACTTTTTTTTTTCAAGAACCCATCTTAATTTATTGCACACACGACATTACCCTCACTTAGGGCGAACAACAACACTGTAACAGACCTTCACCCTTGCCCCTTCCAGCCGACATTCGGCCCCTCACCACTCAAGCCGGGAGATGACAGGCACCACCACAGTCCACAGAGCCGCGTGCAGTAACGGAAATCCTTCTCTTCCCAGTTCCCACTCGTGAGGTGCCTACTCTACTCGCCTCCACCATTCTCATTTTCCATTTCTGTCTTAGTTTCTTTCATTATTCAAATATTCCCTAGAAGTTTGAATTTAAATATTAAATTTTTCATAGATTATTTATTTTTGTTAATATTAATTGTTAGACATTGTTTGTTCATTTCATACATGAGTCATGATTCATTTTAGGGTTAGGTTAATAATTTAGGGTTTTTTGTTTAATGGGTGTTAATTTTTTATTTTTGTCAATGTTAATTGTTAAACATTATTTCGTGTCTGTTGACTTTGTTTATTCATGAATTATCATTCATTTTAGGGTTAATCAATTTAGGGTTTTTAGTTTAATTGGTATTAAATTTATAATTTTTGGTTTCATTTTAAATTTCTTGGAATATATTAGATTTTTAGACTTTTAGTTGATTAATTATTTAATTCTATAATTGATAATTCATAGTTGATTTAGGGTTATTGGCTATACATTAGGAAATAGTGGATTAGTTATGTAATTTTATATTGTTGATATAATTTTTTTAATATTATTGATATCAACATCATTTGATTTTTTCTTGGATCTACCCCTGCTAAACATAAAATAAATTGACATAACTGCCACCAATCCTAATCAAATAAATTTATTAGTTACACTATTCAAACAATGTTAAAAAATATCGCACAATAAAAATAAAAATTTGTGATAAACACAAGACTCAAGTTCTCCAAAATGGGCCAATTAGAAAGTTTTATCACAAATTCTTGTGAGAGACGGTTTTTATGGTCTTTATGAGAGACCATCTCTAATTGTTACCCATAAAGGAAAATATAAAGTAAAAGTAGATATTAAATTTTAATGGACTGGGCCTGAAAGACGTCTTTCAGAAAGACAATCTCTCAGGATACTTGCTGAGTTTTATCGGATAGACCCACCCGACATAGAACCCGGGCCATATTACAGAAGATGACCTAATTCGTTACGAAGTATCTCATTTCACTATAAATTCAGCCATTCTACCCTCATTGTAACCCTAATCGCCTCATTTGCACATTTTCTTTGTCTCTCATTCTCCTCTCCACAGCCGTTTTTCTTCAGAAGCTTTGTAAGCTCCTTTCTCCCTTCTATGTCTTAATGTTTTAATACTATTTTGATTCGTTTCCTTCTGATTTCCTTCATATGTTTGGTTAAATTGTTGCTTTTTATTAATTAAATTATAGTGAATGATGCTTTCGATTTGGATTCTTTTTTCTTTGAGCAATGCTTTTTTGATTGGCATTGTTTATTGATGTTTATGTTGCTTGATGAATCAATTTTTTTCATTCAAGTCTAATTTTTTCATTTATTCGTGTCGCCATTTAGAAATATTGTTCATGTATAAAGAATTTTTACATCGATTTATCTTCTGTTTATTGATTTCATGATAGATGTGATATTTTATGATAATTATTCACTTAGTTTGTTACATGAATTCGATTTTTTTTTCCCGACATCAGTTGTAGATCTAAAGACTTTTTTCTGGATTTATGTAAAAAGCTTTTACTTTTCTTTGAATGTTGGCTTTTGAAGAATTTGATTTTATTTTTCTTACTTGTAGATGTCGTTTGAGTTTCTGAACACTGCCTTTTTAAAAATTTAAATAATTTTATCTCGTTATTAAAACTTTCATGAATTGTTATAGATCTTTGTATATGTTTGATCTGTGATTTAATGAAAAGATTTTTTGTTTCTTATAGTTGGCGTTTGTGTTTCAGAGTTCTACCTCTTTTAAAAAAACAGATCTCGCTTATAAAATCTTTTTGAATTGTTATAGATCTTGTGATTTGTACTGTAAAAACTGTGGTTTAATCGAAAGATTATGTGCAATTATGTGTTTTTTATGAAGTATGATTTAATTTGGTACATATCTCTCATGATGAGGGAACAAAAGGATCATAATATGAAAAAGACTAGAGGTCAGGATAGCTCAAGTGGTAGAGCAGAGGATCTTTATTCCTCAAGCCGCCAGTTCAAATCTGGTTCCTGACTGATTATTATTATATGAAATATGATTATTTTTCAAGATTGATATGATTGACAGGGCTGAAATTTTTATGCTTTATTCCATTTGTGATATGTCGTTTCTGTTGAATATGTACTTGTTTTAGATGAATTGTTTGCTTATAATTGTTCAAGTTAAACGTAGTTTTGGCCTTTTCTTCTTTAAGAATATGATGATGAGTTTCTTTCTATTTGCAGTTTTACCTCCAATTGTTATAATGGGGAAGGAAAAGATTCACATTAGTTTGGTGGTCATTGGCCACGTCGATTCTGGGAAATCCACCACCACTGGTCACTTGATCTACAAGCTTGGAGGTATTGACAAGCGTGTGATTGAGAGATTCGAGAAGGAAGCTGCTGAGATGAACAAGAGGTCTTTCAAATACGCCTGGGTGCTTGACAAGCTCAAGGCCGAGCGTGAGCGTGGTATTACCATTGATATTGCCTTGTGGAAATTTGAGACCAACAAGTACTACTGCACAGTTATTGATGCCCCTGGTCACCGTGACTTTATCAAGAACATGATTACTGGTACCTCTCAGGCCGACTGTGCTATCCTCATTATTGACTCCACCACTGGAGGTTTTGAGGCTGGTATCTCCAAGGATGGTCAGACCCGTGAGCACGCTTTGCTTGCTTTCACTCTTGGAGTGAAGCAAATGATTTGCTGTTGTAACAAGGTATAATAATTTAACAAGTCCTTTCGTTTGATGCATTTACAATTTATTTTGTTTTTGAGAAAGCTTTTCTTTGTGCTTGTATAGTTCTGACACATTTTTTTCTTGTATTAGATGGATGCCACCACACCTAAGTACTCCAAGGCTAGGTACGATGAAATCGTGAAGGAAGTCTCTTCATACTTGAAGAAGGTCGGATACAACCCTGACAAAATCCCATTTGTTCCCATCTCTGGGTTTGAGGGTGACAACATGATTGAGAGGTCCACCAACCTTGACTGGTACAAGGGACCAACTCTCCTTGAGGCTCTTGACATGATCAACGAGCCAAAGAGGCCATCAGACAAGCCCCTCCGTCTCCCACTTCAGGATGTGTACAAGATTGGAGGTATTGGAACCGTGCCCGTGGGACGTGTTGAGACTGGTGTCTTGAAGCCTGGTATGGTTGTCACCTTCGGTCCTACTGGTCTGACCACTGAAGTTAAGTCCGTTGAGATGCACCACGAGTCTCTTCCAGAGGCTCTCCCTGGTGACAATGTTGGTTTCAACGTAAAGAATGTTGCTGTCAAGGATCTCAAGCGTGGTTTCGTCGCTTCCGACTCCAAGAACGACCCCGCCAAGGAAGCCGCTAACTTCACCGCTCAGGTCATCATCATGAACCACCCTGGACAGATCGGAAACGGTTATGCTCCAGTCCTCGACTGCCACACCTCCCACATTGCTGTTAAGTTTGCCGAGCTTGTTACCAAGATCGACAGGCGTTCTGGTAAGGAACTCGAGAAGGAGCCCAAGTTCTTGAAGAACGGAGATGCTGGTTTCGTTAAGATGATTCCCACCAAGCCTATGGTGGTGGAGACTTTCTCAGAGTACCCACCTCTTGGTCGTTTTGCTGTGAGGGACATGAGGCAGACTGTTGCTGTCGGTGTCATCAAGAATGTTGAGAAGAAAGACCCAACTGGTGCCAAGGTTACCAAGGCTGCCCAGAAGAAGAAATGAACTGCTTTTGCTACATTAAGTTCATATGAACAATTTAAGTACGAGTACTCTAAATATTTGATTTCGGTTCGTAGTGTCATTTTGTTGCTAGGTCTTTGTTGTGCATGTCAGAATCCCTTAACTTCACCCACTTCAGGAACCTTTTCTCAGAACTGGGTGCTTGATCGACGGTGGTAGGGTCTTGATGTTCAATGGTCATTTTTGGTGTCGATTTCTGTTTCGGCTTTTTAGATGGTTGGGACGAGTTTTATTTTTTTATATTCATGTTGAGATATTAGTCTATTACTGCGGTTATTATTAATGTACTGTTTTTATGTTCCATTCTTCTCTCCCCCTGATTTTGTGGTTTTACATTAGTTAGATTGGAAGTCGGGAATGAGCAAAACATTCATATTTTTCACTTCTTTTAGGCTAGAATTGTGATATGGGGGGTTTCTTCAGTCCTTACACGACTAACTTTTTTAATGTTGTGTTGCTTGTAAAGTTTGGATGGGGTTCGTATTTTTGTAAAGACGGAATGGTGCTCTTCATACAGTTAATCTAGATAACGTATAGTTAGAATTTTGTGTCTTCTTCCTGGTATTTGCGATTCATATACTCTTTCATATCTATGTCAAATTGACTGTTTTACTCTAGTCCTTATGTGTCACCTTCGGACTCGTTTTGAGTAGAATATTGGGTATAACAATGATGAAACCCTTTTATTTCTATGAGGTCAAGGTGTGTGTTCATCCTTGGAAGCATTTGCTTTTCTTCTATGTCTAATGTTTGTTTGATGAAAGTTGTCCTTATATGAAATTATATTAAAATAACTTATTAATTTATTTGTACTTTTTTTTATTTATGTGGAATTTTTAATAAGTGTGCTACACTAAAGTTAATCCAAAACAATCTACAATATTGTTGATTGTGTCATCCTTACAAGTTTATTGGCCTTACAAGTTCATTGGATCACACCATCATTAAGAGGGTAACTTAAGACTATTTGCAAGCAATAAGATGATTTTTTTTAAGCATGAAAAACTAATGTGAATAAAAATTTGAAGTTTTAAGGTAGTTTAACACTAATAATGTATTTATTGTCTTAGATTAGTGTATTCATTATGTGTTTAAAGAATTGAAGATTAATCTCAGTACTATTTGAAGGAATTTCTTGATCAAATCTCATTACCAATCAAAGTGTATGTAACAAACTTGTTACACCATGTTTTGCATTCAAAATTCTTCTAAATAGCAAATGTCACGTAACATCATGATTAAGACTAGCAACACATAAGTCACACTTCTACAAATTAGAACTAGATGACAATAATAGTGGCATGAAGTTTTAGATTTTGCATAACAACACATTGTACAATGTAGATAGTAGTGTAAAATTGTCACCCACATATCCAAGCTTTATTACCTAACATGGACATAAGCATAACTATTGATCCTGACTATATTTAGGTGTTCTACGTATTATTACCTAACATATTGAACAAGAGGATAACTTTAATTCCACAATCACAATTTATAATCTGCTAGAAGAAATATTGATTCATCAACGTTTGAGTTAGCTATGAGCTAAGCTTTGTGAAGGAATTAGCTTTTTGATGTGCCAAAGATCAATAATTATAATGCCTAATTGTATCGAAAAAAAATGAAATTGAGCCCTAATTCTTGAATCAAACAATGAATGCACTATTAACAATCACAATAATCAACACAAAGCAATTTAAAATGATTCATTCAATATAGGATGCGTCCATTGTATAAGCTTAGATGTTTTTATTATGAACAAGAGCTTCAAAAAGCTATAATGGCTTACAATGGTGTTTGTAGTGATTCGAAAGAAGGAAGATTAGGGTATGATCATTGCTGGAGAGATAGGGAAATTGTTAATATATCTAACCTATGTAATTAGTGATAGTTTGCACAAAATAATCACAATTACATACAATATAGCATCATCATCATATCCAGTATATTCTGCCTATAGAAAACGATGGTCAGGGTCTGGGGAGGGAAAGGCAGTGGGCCGACGATAACTCATACCTATAATGGAGAGCATGGCCAAAGAGTCACCCGGCTCGAGAAAGTCGATTCGATTTCCTATATAACTTGAAAAAGTCGATTCGACTTCCTATATAACTTGCACATTTGTAATCTCTCTCCATGCTCTTTTTCGTAACTGTACTCAATCATTGTAATACCTTCATATGCGTGCTTCAAGCTCAAGTCCTTCAAACACATTGGTCGACACTCAATCGTGCACTTCATAGCCATAATGAAACCTTTTTCCATGAATTTGCAAATCCAATTGGAAATTTCGAATCTTTGCACAAAAACTTTGCCATAATTTATACTTTGATTTAAATTTATTAGATTATTATTCGCATGAGATTCCACTTTAAAATATTATATAGAGATTGACTGTCATATAAGTTTGATGGGACATTCCTCCTATAATCGATTGGTTTTAAGATGTGGAATTTGGTCTAGTTTCCATGCACCTCTCTTCTTCTTGTGCAAATCTTATTGTACAACTCTCATTCTATCCAGACCGAGGCAAAAGAAGGTTAGATGAAAATTAAATTCAAAACTTGATAAGCGATACGTGCTCTCCAACTAAGACAAAACTCGATTTTTTATACTAGACAAAAATTTATGCTAATTGAATTTAAATTTACATCAATTAATGCTATTCTACATTTAAAAAGTAATTGTTAAGACATCTTCCCAACTCTACATCCATCATTCCAATAGTGACCCAAAAACTCAATACAAAATCAAGTTTAAATAGAAAAATTCAACAGGGTACATAAGAAAAACATTATATGCAACCAAGGATTCGAGAAAAGAAATAAATAAAATCTAAATAACAACAATGTCAGAGAGTTAATTTGATTGAATTGTCTAAGATATTTAAATAAATCACAAGAAATTTAGTAAAGAATATATACAAGTCATAGGAGAAAAAGAAGTGCACCTGAAAAATACTTCCTTTGTTTTATTGCTTGCACTCAAATACTTTTTTACACAGCCCAATGTATTTATTGGGTTACTTATATCTAAAATACTCAACAAAAAATTATTAAAATTTAATATTATAAAAATATCCGATAAGACGAATAAAAAGATTCCACGTTATATTTCTTTCTCGCGTTGAAGTCTCTACAAGTAGTAAGTGTTACAACTTTAGAAGATTATTCATAAATAGCATGTTTTAGTACAAATGGGCATTTGGTCTAGTGGTATGATTCTCGCTTAGGGTGCGAGAGGTCCCGAGTTCAATTCTCGGAATGCCCCTTTTTTGTTCTTATTATTTTAAGAAGATTAATTTTGATGCAGTGGCTAGTTCCTTCTTCACGCTTGACAACTTCCATCTAATTTCCTAAGAAATTTAATGAGCTACACTGCTGGCTCATTAAGTTTTTCACAAATTCTTGCTATAGGCCGACGGGTAAGTATGAGTCAGCCCATTTGTTAAATGAGTAACTGAATAATCATGTTAGCCATTGCGCTAGACTATTGAGAGAGTCGTCTATGTCATAGACGGTCTCTCATGAGACCTTCTATAAGTTTTTTCGTTTTTGACAAATTTCAAAAGACTCTTTTTCTAGACAAGCTTCTATTAAAAGAATATTTAAAAGAGAAATAAAAAGTTAAATTATAAAAATAAAATAAAGTAAAGGTAGAATTAAAAATGTAATATAATAGTATGAGAAAGATTAATTATAAGGATGGTCACCTCAAAAAAAAAACCAAAAAAAATAAAATTGTCCAACACTTCTTATAAAAAGTCTTGTATAAATTTTTTCAACAATATTTTAATGTGAGCCATAGCAAGCATTTCGTAATAATTATACTTGATTGAAATTGTCAAGTAAACACTTACTAATTTAATAACTTCTAAAAATAATCAAAAAATAATATAAATAAATACATAGATTTCTCGAATGATTTGCCTAATAGATGTTGAAAAAAAAATAATTCAATTTCGGTGTTCCCAAAAACTTAATTTCCAAAATAGTGTTATTTGTGGGGAGAAATGACAAGAAGATATTGGAACATCAATTTGGAAGAGATGATGGAAGCGGGAGTTCATTTTGGTCACGGTACTCGTAAATGGAATCCTAGAATGTCGCCTTATATCTCTGCAAAATGTAAAGGTATTCATATTATAAATCTTACTAGAACTGCTCGTTTTTTATCAGAGGCTTGTGATTTAGTTTTTGATGCATCAAGTAGAGGAAAACAATTTTTAATTGTAGGGACAAAAAATAAAGCAGCTGATTCAGTAGCATGGGCTGCAATAAGGGCTCGCTGTCATTATGTTAATAAAAAGTGGCTGGGGGGTATGTTAACGAATTGGTCCACGACAGAAACGCGACTTCAAAAATTCAGGGACTTGAGAATGGAACAAAAGACAGGGAGACTCAATCGTATTGAAGAGACAATTATCTTGGTTTGGAAATTTAGGGACTTGCAAACATATTTGGGCAGGATCAAATATATGACAGGATTATCGGATAGGTAAAGAGTTTTACTAAGCTAAAGTATTTGGTTTGGAAATCCTATCCTAACAATTATCTTAATAAATTGTAGTCACGATGTTATTTATCTTGTATTTATTGTCTTGTATTTTTGGATCTTATGAATAAGAATATTATTGAGTGACTTGTATAATCACAAATATGTCAATCACGGTTGATGTTACAATGCTATGCCAATAAAAATATTAAAATATGTTATGTTGATGTTTACTTTGTTGGTTAATCTGTTAAGAATTAATTGTGAATTACAACATTAATGTTTGATGCTTTTACGAATTACAGCCTTGATGTTTTTTTTTTCCTCGAATTACAGCCACCATGTTTCAGTTTTGACCAGTATTCAGGCCAGGTGATCAGTTCCATACAATTTTAACCATTGACCACACATTTTACCTTTGACTTTCTTTTTTGGGTTTAATTTTTTTTTTTTGTGATTTTTAATTTCTTTTCCCTCATCATCATCATTCTCTAGCACAATATTTTTCTTTCTTCATTAAAACCCATCATCTTCTTTCCTAGAAAATCAAATATTATAAATTCATTAAATTTAATTAAAAACCTTCTGAAAGGTGGGTGTCGTTTCCATACTGATGCACATAAGACGACTGATGCACATAAGACGAAAGAATTTTCTTGCCTTGATATATTTGATTTTTTCTGGTAAATAAAAAAAAAAAATTATGCCAAAAAAAATTAAAACATGAATCTCCATTGTTACTTCCTCCATTAATGGTTTCCAAAGAAGAAGTTTCTTCTGCTACAATGAAAGCCCCAAACATGGAAACCCAAATTACTCCCTTTCACAAGAAACCCTAAATGCCCAATTGAAAGACTAGTGATTTTAATTGTCTCTAGTAATTTGGTAAATGTTAATTTGAAGCTTTCTGTAAATTTTTGCCCAAATTTGATCTTATACCCACAATTTATTACAATTTGTTGGGGACAGGAGAATAAATCAAGCATTCAAAATTTAAAAATTCGTCTCCCCTTCTACTCAACACTTCTGTAAATTTCTGTAAACTTTATTACAATTTGTTGAGGATAAATTAAGGTATTTGAAGCTTGAAATATTAGTTGTAATTTACAGGAGTGTTGGGTATAAAACCAGTCAAATTGTTTGATGAAAAATCTAGCACTTTAAGGTGTACCAATGTCACCACTTAATACCATTTTCGGGGCAACATACCCAACTGGTCAACCGGTGAATCTGTACGAAACCGGTCACCTGGCCTGAATACTAGTCAAAATTAAAACATAGTGGCTGTGTAATTGCCACTACACTTTATATCCATTATAGGGATGGCAATTTAGTCCGAATCCGCCCCTGATCCGACTCGACCCGAGGTTTTTTATCCGATTCGACTCCGAGCTGGGAAAAATCCGACTCCGACTCCGAGCTAGAGCCGGATCGGAGTTGGACCTTAAAAAAAATCCGATAATCCGACCGACTCCGACTCCGATCCGACTCCGACTCCGACTCGACCCGACTCCGATTCGACCCGATTCGATTCGACATCCGACTCAAATTTTAATTTAAGGCATTTTTATATTTTCAAAATTTTAAATTTTATATGAAAATAAGTTTATTCTAAGCAAAATTGCAAATTTGACATCTGACTATATGAATATGAGTCATGACTCATGAGTGACTAATTACATTCACATTGTAAGAGAGATTGAATATTGTAAATTTAATCAAGTTGAATGATTGAAACTTATCAAAATAATCGATTAGATTATTATAGACTTACAGTCTTACATAGTATTGACTTTTGAAGTTATTTAAGTATAATAAAACCTAAAACTAGGTTAAATAAACTATTAGAATTATAGTATTAGTCTATATACTAATTAATATTAATCAATTAGATACTATATCGATTGTTTAATAAAGATTTAATTGGAAGTTGGAACTTGTCTAATATAGTTATATAGACTTGAAACAATGTCGTTAAATTGTAAGTGAATTTGAATATTGTAAGTTTGATTAAGTTGAATGAACGAAACTAATCAAAACAATCGATTAGACTATTATGGAATATGGACTCATAGAGTCACAATCTTACATAGTTTTTAAGTTATATAAGTATAATGAAACCTAAAACTAACTAAATTAAACTATTAATCTATATGATAATCAATTAGATAGTTAATCGATAGTATATCAAAGATTTAGTTGTAAGTTGTCAATTATTATGAATGAAACGAAATTAAACCGCTAATAACAAATTAAAATTTTATTTAATTATATTTAAATCTCTAATAACCTCATAATTCTATATAATTCTTATTCAATTTTATTGCTAACTATCTTTTTAAGAAATTAAAATTGTATTTTACCATTAATTAAATTTAAGTCATTGATGATATGTAATGTGGATGAATGAATGGTTTTGATGTTATCCACCTCATCAATTCTTAAAAAACTTCAATAGCCAATCACATTATGTCACATGGATTTTGGATTCTAACCATTGATTTCAATATGCTTTTAATCTTAGCCCTTGATTAATTATATCGAAAGAATAAAAAAAAATAAAAAAAATCCTAAGGCTAAGATCCCACTTTCCCAGGAGCTCCCAAAGTCCAAACCTAGAATCGAAACCCTATTCTTCATTTCTTTCATTCTTTGTCTTTGTTCTTTCATTTCATCTTCCACTCCCAAAGACCCAAAGTCCAAAGAGCCACCGCAGCATCAGCGCCATGACCCAGCTACTGCATGAACCATGACCCACCGCATCTGATCATGTTGAACTCTTTTGTTGTTGATTTTGTTAATTTTATTGATTTTGATTTTGTTTATTTTGTTGTTGTTTTTGTTGATTTTGATTTTATTTTGATTTTGATTTTGTTTATTTTGTTGTTGTTTTTGTTGATTTTGATTTTGTTTATTTTGTTGTTGTTTTTGTTTATTTTATTTATTTTGTTGTTGGATTTTCATTTTAAGATATTGTTGTTTATTTTGTTTATTTTGTTTATTTTTTGTTGTTTAATAAAGATGTTGATAGTATATAATTGTTGTGTTTTTGAATTTGATGTAGTATATAATTGTTGGTTTAAATATTTTGAAAGAATTGACTAAAGTAGTCAAGATATAATTCAAATCCAGTGTAAAAGTCAAAGCAAAACAAGTTTGAAGAGAATTGTTGGTTTACTAAAGTAGTATAGAATTTACTCAAGAAAGTAGTCAAGATATTGAGGAAGGCGCATAGAATTTTGCTCGTAATGTTCGTAATTACTTGAGTAGTATATAATTATTTTTTTATTCAAACAGGGATGGACTTTGAGAATGAAATACCTGGTCCGAAAACTCCTATATAATCTTGTTATGTTTTTTTTTTTGTATGTATATAATTATATTATTTATTAATCTTGTTATTTCTAATTTGTAGACGCTAAAGCAAATCCCCTTCAATATGCACCGATTTTTGAAGACGAAGATGTAGAAGCTATAGACGAAGAATGATGTTGTAAACTTGTAATGTTGAGCATGAAGAATCGAAGACTTCATCATTTATGTAATTTTTGTGTTTGTTAATGTAATTTTAGGAAACTAAGGATTATTTTTTTTGTTGTAATTGCAGGACTAATATTTCTTATTCAAGTTGAATTTGAAGACCATTCTATATTAATTTTTTCGTGCTTTAAAATCATAAATGTAGTATCGAAAAAAATAAATCTTGATATAATCCGAAGTCCGCCGGATGTCCGAGAGTCCGAGTCGGAGCAATGTTGGAGTATGCATAATCCGACTCCGAGTGGAGGTGGACTGAAAAAAATAGTCCGAGATTTATTCGGAGCAAAGTTGGAGGGTGGATAGTCTGAGCCGAGTTCGACCCATTGCCATCCCTAATCCATTATTAATACACTCACAGTTTATTGTGATTGACAGTAAACGAAAAAGATAGTAGCATTCACATCAGACTGTTAGTGCACTTTATCAAAGCTTCTTATTCGAATCAAATTGCTACTTTTTTTTATCAAAGTTTACATCTCTTCTTTTTTTTAGTAACAACAAATCACAAGGATAATGTTGTCTTCATTTAAAGGTAGCCTAAAATATTGCATATTTGTTAAATTGTTATAATTTTTTAGAGAATGTCAGTTGAATTTGGTAACAGATTGTTATAATTTTTTAGAGAATGTCAGTTGAATTTGGTAACAGTAAATGGTTGTTTTTGCTTTGTTTGACATGTCTTTTTGGCTTTAGTCATGTTAAATTTTAGAAAACTTTTTTGGCAACATCATTCAAGAGCATAACATTAGCCTATCACTGCCCTTTATCACAAGCCTTTCTTAGGCAACATTGGATGAAAACCTCTTGAGTAAACATAAATTCTCGCAGAACATAAGAAATACCACAAATAAATACTAAGTCGAAAAGGTAGGGATACATCAGAATTCAAACGAACTCCAGACCAAAATCATGCCACCGTCGATCAAGCACCCAGTTCTCCGAATAGGTGCCAGATGACACTGACGAAAGGAGTTTGCGACAACGAGATAGCAATTCTAAACAAAACACACAATCACTAAGAACAGCACACAAGTCTGTATAAAACTCATAAATTAAAAGTTTGTATCCCTTGATTGAAACAATAGCTGTTCACTTCTTCTTCTGGGCAGCCTTGGTGACCTTGGCACCGGTTGGATCCTTCTTCTCCACATTCTTGATGACACCGACAGCAACAGTCTGCCTCATGTCCCTCACAGCAAAACGACCAAGAGGAGGGTACTCTGAGAAAGTCTCCACCACCATAGGCTTGGTGGGAATCATCTTAACGAAACCAGCATCTCCGTTCTTCAAGAACTTGGGCTCCTTCTCGAGTTCCTTACCAGAACGCCTGTCGATCTTGGTAACAAGCTCGGCAAACTTAACAGCAATGTGGGAGGTGTGGCAGTCGAGGACTGGAGCATAACCGTTTCCGATCTGTCCAGGGTGGTTCATGATGATGACCTGAGCGGTGAAGTTAGCGGCTTCCTTGGCGGGGTCGTTCTTGGAGTCGGAGCGGAAACCACGCTTGAGATCCTTGACAGCAACATTCTTTACGTTGAAACCAACATTGTCACCAGGGAGAGCCTCTGGAAGAGACTCGTGGTGCATCTCAACGGACTTAACTTCAGTGGTCAGACCAGTAGGACCGAAGGTGACAACCATACCAGGCTTCAAGACACCAGTCTCAACACGTCCCACGGGCACGGTTCCAATACCTCCAATCTTGTACACATCCTGAAGTGGGAGACGGAGGGGCTTGTCTGATGGCCTCTTTGGCTCGTTGATCATGTCAAGAGCCTCAAGGAGAGTTGGTCCCTTGTACCAGTCAAGGTTGGTGGACCTCTCAATCATGTTGTCACCCTCAAACCCAGAGATGGGAACAAATGGGATTTTGTCAGGGTTGTAACCGACCTTCTTCAAGTATGAAGAGACTTCCTTCACGATTTCATCGTACCTAGCCTTGGAGTACTTAGGTGTGGTGGCATCCATCTAATTCAAGAAAAAAATGTGTCAGAACTATACAAGCACAAAGAAAAGCTTTCTCAAAAACAAAATAAATTGCAAGTGCATCAAACAACAGGACTTGTTAAATTATTATACCTTGTTACAACAGCAAATCATTTGCTTCACTCCAAGAGTGAAAGCAAGCAAAGCGTGCTCACGGGTCTGACCATCCTTGGAGATACCAGCCTCAAAACCTCCAGTGGTGGAGTCAATAATGAGGATAGCACAGTCGGCCTGAGAGGTACCAGTAATCATGTTCTTGATAAAGTCACGGTGACCAGGGGCATCAATAACTGTGCAGTAGTACTTGTTGGTCTCAAACTTCCACAAGGCAATATCAATGGTAATACCACGCTCACGCTCGGCCTTGAGCTTGTCAAGCACCCAGGCATACTTGAAAGACCTCTTGTTCATCTCAGCAGCTTCCTTCTCAAATCTCTCGATCACACGCTTGTCAATACCTCCAAGCTTGTAGATCAAGTGACCAGTGGTGGTGGACTTTCCAGAATCGACATGGCCAATGACCACCAAACTAATGTGAATTTTTTCCTTACCCATACTAAAATCTCCAACAAAGCAATCTGCAAACATTCAGAGATGGGTTCAGCACACAAAAAAAAGAATTAAAGTTTAAAGCATAACAGATAAATCACCTCACATACAGCCCAAGAACCCAACATAGTATATACAACAAATGAATTTCAAAAATGCTATTCCACGATGATTAGCCAGTCAAACAGAAATTATCATGTCAAGAATTTTATCTTGATAATCACAATTCAACATAAACCGAGTACTATTGCAGACACCACAGTGAAGATGATAAAAGTAATATTAAAAATGTCAAGAACCAAATTTGAACTGGTGACTCAAAAGACTTCTCATTCTCGACTCTGCCAGATGAGCAATCTGACTATTAATTTGTGATTTATTATGCACGAGTCAATTGAAGTGACAAGTATAACAGATCTTCTAATCAACGTGGTCACTATCAAAGAAACGAATACAGAATATCTTATAATCAATTTTAATTAATTACAATTAAAAATCACTATCACCTTCAATTAAAAATCAGATTAGCTCCATCAATTCGAAATAATAGGATCCTTTAAACAGATCGAATCATTAACTATAACTATCTACCCAAAAATTACACATGAATAATCTAAGTGAATATTTATCATCAGATATCACATCTATCATGAAATCAAGTAACAGAAGATAAATCGATGTAAAAATTCTGTATTCATGAACAATATTTCTAAATGGCTACACAAATGAATGAAAAAATTAGACTTGAATGAAAAAATTGGTTCATCATGCAACATACGCATCAATAAACATTGCAAATCAAAAAAGCATTGCTCAAAGAAAAAAGAATCCAAATCGAAAGCATCATTCATTATAATTAACACAAAACCAACAATTTAACCAAATATATGAAGGAAATCAGAAGGAAACGAATCAAAATAGTATCAAAACATTAAGAGAAATAGAAGGGAGAAAGGAGCTTACAAAGCTTCTGAAGAAAAACGGCTGTGGAGAGGAGAATGAGATACAAAGAAAATGTGCAAATGAGGCGACTAGGGTTACATTGATGGTAGAACGGCTGAATTTATAGTGAAATGAGATAGGAGTACTTCGTAACGACCGTCCGAAATTACGGATAGGTCATCTTTTGTA
Organism: Amaranthus cruentus; assembly: GCA_019425755.1. NCBI lineage: Eukaryota > Viridiplantae > Streptophyta > Magnoliopsida > Caryophyllales > Amaranthaceae > Amaranthus > Amaranthus cruentus. The sequence continues at coordinate 11,118,136 of CM033460.1, forward strand.
ATGTGGGCCGGGTTCTATGTCGGGTGGGTCTATCCAATAAAACTTCCTAATTGGCCCATTTTGGAGAACTTGGGTCTGTGTTTATCACAAATTTTTACACAAAAACTTGGCCGAGACGGCCTCAATATGAGACGGACATTGGGCCGGCCCAATGATAGGCGCGTGGCCTGCACGCGCGCGGGGTTTCCATCCAACTTTCCGTATTTTTCTCTCTTTTTTTGGCATCTTTTAAACTTCCTTATTTTGTTTGAGAAAACTGCCATTGCAATTACATTTCAAATCTTTCCCCTCAAAATTTACTTTCCTTTTATTATCTTTTTCCTCCATTTTCGTTCTTCCTCCATTTTCGTTCTTGCTGCATTTAGGTCTTCTTCCTCAAAATTTACCGGTAACGACTTCTTCTTTTTTTTTGTTAATGCATGTTATTTTGGATGTGATCGTTCTTGTTTTAGTCATTTTTGATGTTCTTCTTCATCATTTTCAGTTGTTGTACCAATCGCGTTCTTGATTATTTCTCCTTTTTCGTTTTTTCTGTTTTTGATTTCACACATTTGTTGATGTTGTTGTCTTTTCCTCTGTTTTCCATGTTTTTGCAGTGTTTTTGTTTCTTATAAACAATGGTGAAGCCCCGAGGTAAGAAACAAGACGAGGAGTTGTCGTTGGCAGCCATTGCAAAGCAAAAAGGAGTATCAAAGAAGAGTGGTAAAATCTCAAAGAAGACGGCTGAATCTTCAAAAAATGCTGTTGTGAAGGCTAAACAGTCTAGAAAGAGATTGAAAGAACAAATTGCAGTAATTTCAACTCCAGAGGGACCGTAAGTTATACCTCCATAATTGTTAGGGTTAACATGAAATGTATATGTTATAGATCTGAAACTTAGGTCATTTATTTTTCCATAGAATTGATGTATGTTGATGGATGTGTTGATGAAATATAGATGCTAACATCATAATAAAAACGACTTAAGTGCATAATTGATGCATGTATGGTATTAATTGACAGTGATAAGTACTGAAAATGCATGGTGGTTTTTTTATGTGGTTCATTGTGTTGTTTGTATAATTGATATAGTTGTCATAAAAAATGAAGGAGTTAAGTGAATGATTGACACATGTTTTGTTTATGTATTCCATGTTGCCTTGTATAACTAGATGTAAATAAGATAAGTGAATAATTGATGCATGTATGGTATTAATTGACAGTGATAAGTTTGGAATTGTATGTATTCCATGTTGCCTTGTATAACTAGATGTAAATAAGATAAGTGAATAATTGATGCATGTATGGTATTAATTGACAGTGATAAGTTTGGAATTATATGTATTCCATGTTGCCTGGTATAACTAGATGTAAATAAGATAAGTGAATAATTGATGCATGTATGGTATTAATTGACAGTGATAAGTTGATACGTTCAACAAAGAAAAAGAAGCCAAGAGGCCACTGATCATGGCTGAAAGGCAGTTGAGAGTGGAGTATGCACAAAAGAAGAAGGAGGAGGAAGCTTTGAAGCGTTTGCATGAGATGAAAAAGAAGCTCGATGAGGACGAGGGAACAAAGAGAACTAGCAGGAACAAGTTGGTTCCGGTGAAGAATATCACAAAGAAGAATTAGTAAACAATTTGTAATTTGGTTACATAGAATGTTGAACAATTATATCTACTAAATCTTAGTTTGTGTAGTAGAACATCACTGTTTTTGATTTTTGTGGAAACTTAAAAGAAGCTCGATGAGGACGAGGGAACATAGTGAACTAATATGTTAGACGGCTCGTATTTGGTTACTTGATGTAATGTAATGTTAACTTACTAAATTGCTATTTTAAAATACTCAATTGTCCTCTTAAAATACTCAATTGATATGTTATACAATCCATATTTGTTTAACTTAATGTAATGTTATAATGTTAACTTTTTAAATTGTTATGTTAAAATACTCAATTGTCCTCTTAAAATAATCAGTTCATATATTAAAGTACTTAATTTTCATCTTAAGATAGTCAATTGTCCTCTTAAAATAATCAATTTGCATCTTAAAGTAATCGATTTTCATCTCTTGATAGTTAGTTATCATCGTAAGATAGACAATTTTCATCTTAAGATAGTCAGTTGATACTCAAATTTATATATTAAAGTACTCAGTTGTCATCTTAAGATAGTCAGTTCATATATTAAAGTACTAATTTCTCTTCTTAAAGTATACACTGCCATATTGTAATGTTTAACTATAACATCTCTAACAAATTTTAATGTATGTAATTGATGCAAAAAAAAAATGATGTACAAGTTGTATATGTTTCACAAAAAAAAATGATGTACAAGTTGTATGCTAGTGAATTTTCTGCCCATCTTCAATTTCATTAGTATTCTTTTCAGTTATCTTGTTAACTTCATCAATTGTTGCCTTTGTATAGTGTTTCTACTACCTTCCTTGCTTCTTCATTGCTTTGTGACTTTAAGACAAGATTGGAGAACTGAACACTTTAATCATGAAAATGAAAGTTTTAAGATAGAAATTTAATTGTACCTGTATAAGTTATTCTAATGCAATTGAATATACATATATGAAAACATCAATGAAATCAAAACGTAATTGAACAATTGAACAATTGAGCAAGCAAATAGCATAATTGAACAATTGAAAAGCATAATTTAAACGTAATAAAAAATAAAGTGTATAATATATGCATTAAATCGTAATAAAAACTTCAATGTATAATTAAGATCTTTGCGCATTGAGAACTGAGTGTTTTAATCAAGAAACTTCAATGTATAAAGGCACAATTGATCATACCTGTGTTATCTTCGTTGTCTTCATCATACATCTCCATCATTTCCATCTCAAATTCACCATTAACATCTTCATCAAGCATCAAATCTGAAAAATGTTAAGAATATGAATTTCACATATAGATCGTTCATCATTAAAACACAAGTTTTTTGCCAAAGTCACCTTCAATTTGTTCAAGTTGTGTTTTCGATGCTTGTAACCTCATTTTCATGTCAAATTCATTCATTAAATCCTCCATTGCAGACATCTTGAGTAGTTTCTTGAAACGAATGAAGAAATTGCAGAGATTGTGAGGAAATTGAGAGAAATTGCAGGATCATTCTTTCCTTTTTTTTCACGCTGATTATGAGAAGTTTCCTAATTTTGAATATGGAAGTTTGCGGTTTAAAAGAGGCAGTTTATATATTTACTGTTTTATTTTTCCTTTTTTTTAATTAAGCAACGCGCTGGGCTGGGCCGTCTCATCCTGAGACGGTCTCGGCCAAGACCGGCTGAAATTTTTATTGTGAAACGATTTTATTGTCAGACATTTTTTAATATTGTTTGAAAATTATTATATGCAACGTTTCTTTTGAGAACGTTCCTGATTAGACTAGCTAGTAGCTCCTTGCTTATTTGATTAGGATTGGTGGGAGTTATGTTATTATTCTATTATTCTATCACAAAATATTGTGAGAAACAGTCTATCCGATAGACGCATTAAATTTATGGTTTATATAGTCATTTTATTTTATTTTACAGCAACAAATCATTTGCTTCACTCAAGGAATATTTAAAATTTATGTTAACGGTACTTCTAGTAGGATCCAACCCAATCCTAGAACTTATGTAACGTTTAAATTTATTCAAATCCATATTCGATTTGCACGCAAACAACTTACGTCTACCCCCAACATAATCAACATTGCCACTACTTTTTCGAATAGAACTATTCCAAAAACACACTATAATCACACAAGGTGATGCCATTTCTACATCAATACAAACAAATTCAACATCATCATCAACTTCATGCCAATACAAGTATATAACAACATCCTAATTTCTAACTTTATATAATGTACATAAATTTCAATTAATAAATTAATTAATAAGTTCATAAATAACATTTACAATAACACCATCACATTATCTAATGACCATCAAAATAACAAGTACTTCAACAAGGTCATCATTAACAATACTTCAATAAAAACCAAAATAAAGATATTAATACAATTAAACATTACCTTGATCAATTGTGGATGATGAAAAAGAGTATTGATTAGAGCACTAGGGACCTACATTTGAGTAAATAAAAAAATCATTATACACTTAAAAATGAATCAAAAACTCAAAAAAAAAACCAAAAATTTCTTACCTTAATAAAAAGACTCAAAATCGCATGTTCATTCTTTTGGAACCATGCTAGATTAAAGAATTTTTTTTGTTGATATTGGCTTAAGTGACTAATAAAATCAATTAATCAACCAGTTATTTATTTTATTCATCTACAAACTATTTCAATTTATAACACATATAAAAATTTCATATTATCCTATTTTAACAATTATTATTTATTATTTCATCTTTGTATAGTATATTTAATTATAAATTATTACTGCATGTTTTTTAAAAATATATTTATATATATCTTCGTACTAAGAATTCCGCGCGATGCACGGAGTTTTATACTAGTAAGAAATAAACGTATTAGTCTCTTGATTTTAAGGTAAATATCGGAGGAAAAATTGGTGACATGGCAAATTGACAATCCTTTGCTTTATAAATAGGAAAAATTACTGTGAATAACACAATCTTTTGTTAATTTTCTTTTTTTGTGATTACCAACTTATAGGGGTATTTTCCTAGAATAATACCAACTATAGTTTATTATCTAATATACCAATTTTTTTGTCTTATAATTACCTATAGTTTGATTTTTAACATGTTAGAGATTTTCTAGGAAAACACCCATTTAAGTTGGTATTATATACGGTTAATTATTAATTGGTTTTATTGTAGAAAAATAAACAAAATATTTTATTATACACGGTAAATTTTCCTTATAAATATAGCCCATGTAAGGGAGAGCATAGCAAGAAATAGAAATATTATAGCGTATAATTATATATATATATATAGAATATCCATGGTGTATACTCAATATATTTATTAATTTATGAATAAAATACACATACAAGTTCAAAACCTCACCATCGACGATCAAGCACCCAATTCTGTGAATGTGTACTGGACGTTGGAGACAAGGCAAGACTACAATACACCAAATCAAGACGTACGCATAAAACGGAGATATTAATCACATACACCGCGTAATCTTTATAATAATCAGTTACGGAATGCTCATGTACGGCGAGGAATGCGAAAACGCGTCATTTCTTCTTCTGAGCAGCTTTGGTGACTTTAGCACCAGTAGGTTCTTTCTTCTCGACACTCTTGATGACACCCACGGCAACAGTCTGCCTCATGTCTCTAACGGCAAAGCGACCAAGCGGTGAGTACTCGGCAAAAGTTTCCACTACCATGGGCTTGGTGGGAATCATCTTCACCATACCAGCGTCCCCATTCTTCAAAAACTTGGGCTCTTTCTCGAGCTCTTTACCTGAACGTCTATCAATCTTGGTCATTAGCTCAGAAAACTTAACAGCAATGTGGGAGGTGTGGCAGTCCAGCACAGGGGCATAACCATTTCCAATCTGTCCAGGATGGTTCATAATAATGACCTGTGCAGTGAAATTTGCTGCCTCCTTAGCAGGGTCATTCTTGGAGTCCGAAGCCACGAAGCCACGCTTGAGATCCTTGACAGCAACATTCTTCACATTAAAACCCACATTGTCACCAGGAAGAGCCTCTGGAAGAGACTCATGGTGCATCTCAACTGACTTAACTTCAGTGGTCAGGCCAGTAGGACCGAAGGTAACAACCATACCAGGCTTTAGGATACCAGTCTCGACACGTCCCACAGGCACAGTTCCAATACCTCCAATCTTGTAGACATCCTGGAGAGGAAGACGGAGGGGCTTGTCTGATGGCCTCTTTGGCTCGTTGATCAAGTCAAGGGCCTCAAGAAGGGTTGGTCCTTTGTACCAGTCAAGGTTGGTAGACCTCTCTATCATATTGTCACCCTCAAACCCAGAGATGGGTACGAATGGAATTTTGTCTGGGCTGTAACCAACCTTCTTGAGGTACGAAGAGACCTCTTTCACAATTTCATCATACCTAGCTTTCGAGTATTTGGGTGTTGTGGCATCCATCTGTTGCAGGAAACAAGGAGTTGAAAAGAACCGAAAAACTACAGACTTGTATAAAGATAAACCAAAAGACATGATTATTTCATCATACCTTATTGCAGCAACAAATCATTTGCCTCACACCAAGGGTGAAAGCAAGAAGGGCATGCTCACGGGTTTGACCATCCTTGGAAATACCAGCCTCAAAACCTCCAGTGGTGGAGTCAATGATAAGGATAGCACAGTCAGCTTGGGAAGTTCCAGTAATCATGTTCTTGATGAAGTCACGATGTCCAGGAGCGTCAATGACAGTGCAGTAGTACTTGTTAGTCTCAAACTTCCATAAAGCAATGTCAATGGTAATACCACGCTCACGTTCTGCTTTCAGCTTGTCAAGCACCCAGGCATATTTGAAGGATCTCTTGTTCATCTCAGCAGCTTCCTTCTCGAATCTCTCAATTACACGCTTGTCAATACCTCCAAGCTTGTAGATCAAATGACCTGTAGTGGTAGACTTGCCAGAGTCAACATGGCCAATAACCACCAAACTGATGTGAATCTTTTCCTTACCCATGATCACTTAAGAACTGTTAACCTGCAATTAGATTACCACTGAGTTTAGACACCAAAGACAACTAAAAATCCTCATCCTCTTTAAAAAAAAATACAATACACTAGTGCATATGCAAAGAATTAATGATTAACTATCAACACAAACATTCATGTAATCAATCAACTATACAAATACACACTACAAGATGTTTACAAAACAATTTTTCTGTATGGATTAGCAGTTTACGTTGGGACTAAAATAGCAAAACAACAAACAAACTAAAGCATGAGATCAACCAAAGGACTAATATTGAACAATCTCTCGCAAGTGAAAAGTAAAATTGTCACTCCCTCTGTCCGATTGTAATAGCATCATTTAACTCAAAAAAGCTTTCACGTTATTGAGTCAAATGATCGCAATATCATAGGGACGGAGGGAGTAATTCAATATTGTTCTTGTGGTGAGATTTTTAATCTCAGTTGTTGACTTGGTCCTTGTTCTCTCCAACTTGTTTATAATGAGCTTAAATTACAACTGATTCAACTTACTTTGACTTAAACATTACTGAATTTTACAGATTTTTTACTGTTGAAGCTTGAATTCCTCTAGTAAATAGTTAATTTTTCTGATTATTACAACTGATTAAAACTTACTTGACAAAAAACTTTGATTATGGTTGATTATGCATTTAAAACTCACTTTTGCTGTTGATGATTGATCATTTGCTTGATTGTAGCTTAAAATGCAACTACAAAATTAACTAAAATGCTTGCAGTTCAATCGGTAAAACATAAAAATTTAAATATGGTGCGAAGCAGTAAATCAACTAAGAAACTGAGAAACGCAAGCATACGAACCAGAAAAAGAACCAAATCACGTAATCTGCCAAAAAAAACTTCAGCGTATAGCAACAAGCTAAGATCGCAAGTGAATTGCTAGCATAAAAAGGATTTATAATAACATAACTATAAAAATCAAAATCAAAATCAAAATCAAAATGATCATCAATATGAATAATTGAGATAGTACATCAGACACAAAAAAAATGAAATCAGAATAGAGAGCTTACCTTAGAAGAAGTCGGCAAAAACCCTAGGCAAGGCGAGAGTAGAAAGCATAAAAGAGTGAGGATTAAGGAGATTGAATAAGAAGACTGGAAATTGTGGTAAAATGGAATCCACAAATCTACACCACGACTTTGAATAGCATGCGGATGGGTTTTAATTTGTATGGTGAATCGTCATGAAACTGCATGCTAATTGGCTATTACCCCATTTTTATACTACCTCCTACTCATCTAAAATGTCTCATTTACTTTTGGGACGCTATTCATCAATCACACTTAAATTGCATTTTATTATTAATCTATAAGTTAAAACATAGTCACGTGGGAACTTATTTGATTCGTTTTGATGTAAAGATTATTAATATCAACTTTCTATAATTTTCAATTATACATAACTTGATATATTAAGGATCGATTAAGTGCATTGCATAGAGTGTAGTGCATTGCATAGAGTGTATAAAGTAAATGAAACATTTTAGATGAATAGAAGGGAGTATTAAAATATCTTTACTTACATACATGTAGAGGTGTATATTTGGTTGTTTTGAGTGGTGGATTTTGATTATGATTTTTTCCTAAGGATCTTTTTGGAGCCGATGAGTTCTTTGGTCGCATTTTGCGTTATAGTCTATACTATAGATATGGGTTGCCGTCTTCTTTTCCTTACCGATCCTGAGCATAGTTTTTAAAGAGCGGGATATACTGAATATGATGATGAAGATGAGTTTGAGTATGATTTTTCGGCCCGTGTTGATTTTGATCCATGTGTGCATATGTAGATATCATGATAATTTGATTTGATTTTTGGTTATGCGTTATTTCGGATTGAGTTAAGATGAAAATGTGTTTGAGTATATTATTTTGATTAACTCAATCAAATTTAGACAACTCTAAAATGCAAAAAATTAGAAAATGAAAATTGTATTTTTTATTTTTCTATATTTAGAAGTGCTAAGCTAGGCTTAAGGTCATCCTTAGCAATAAATTAGGTTAATAATTGATTACAAGTAACGATATTATAATTTATAAGTATGAAATATATAAAAATATACTCCCTCTGTTCTTTAAAGAAGTTCTCACTTTTTATTTTGAGGTGTTTCAATTGTTGTTACCATAAGGAATCTTTCCATTTATACCATAAATTTTGAACAAAAATAACCTCATACAGCCTCATTTTAATATTTTAATAATGATTATGGTCTTCATATATCTTCCACTAACTCCATTTTAATATTTTTATATTCCTTATGGTCCCCACATGTTTCACACTAACTTGCTTCATAAAAATATTTTTTAATTAGTTGTGGTCCCCATATTTTTTCCATTAACTTTCTTTAAATACTTTTTAAATATTTGTAGTCCTCACTTTTCCTCCATCAAATTTATTATTCAATAAAATAATATCTTCACTATCTAAAATATTCCACCTTTCTTAATTCCCGTGAATATTCCCAATGGGAACATCAATAGGGAACGAAGAGAGTAACTTCTAAGAATAATGCAAGTATATGTTATCGTGATTAAAGTTATCGAATACATGACTTTTTAAATAAAAAAATTAAATACTGCTTTTTTAAGAAAATTATTTATTGAACACGTTACTTTTTCATTCAATTAAATGTATCAAATTATAGGTTAGTTAAATACTAGGTTGTTAAATAAAATATACTCCATGTAATAGCTCTAATTTAAAATATCAAATTCTAAATTAGGTAAATATTTTCATTTAATCAACTATCATCTACTAAAATAGTTACATTTGGTATGACACTTGGAATTTTCCAACAATTTTATAATATTGTATAATTTTAAAATAATCAAATTCTAAATTAGGTAAATATTTTCATTTAATCAACTATCATCCACTAAAATAATTACATTTGTTATGCCTCTTTGAAGGTTGACACTTGGAATTTTCCAACAATTTTATAGTATTGTATAATTGTATAATTGTATAATATAATTAAAGGTTGACACTTGGAATTTTCCAACAATTTTATAGTATTGTATAATATAATTGAAGGTTGACACTTGAAATTTTCCAACAATTTTATAGTATTGTATAATTGTATAATATAATGTATAATTTAAAATAATCAAATTCTAAATTAGGTAAATATTTTCATTTAATCAACTATCATCTACTAAAATAATTACATTTGTTATGTCTCTTTGAAGAGTGAGACTTGAAATTTTCAACAATTTTATAGTATTTCATTCAAATTCAATTCAATTAAATATATCAAATTATCACTACAAACAAATGATAAAATGACGACCACCAATTTGGAAGCCATTTGGAAGCTAAATGGTCAAAAAGTGGATCTGGCGACGGGATGGCAACGAGACATGTGGTGGACGCTATTTTATTGGACGCTAAATTAGAATTCGACGCCAATTCGTCGCCTTTTTGGTCAAAAACTTGGCGTCCAAATAGCGACCAATAAACCAAACGCCATATATAAAGCTGACAAAAAGTACCTGGCGTCAACCACCTTCGTCGCCATCTGGTCGCCAGTGAAGAACGGACCTGGCGTCCACCACTTTCGTCGCCACTTGGACGCCATTATAAATCTATATATAAACTTATATAAATATATAAAAAAACATTGTAATATTAAAATTAAAACAAGAAATACATATCATATACTGGGTATTTGGTACTCGTTCTGAGTATAAAATAAAGTTTATCATATATAAAATAAAGTTTATCTTACAAATTCATACAAAAATTTAGTAAATTAGAAGAAGAAACATTAAAAACCATAGATATTCTGGATTATAAGTGATAAAAATTTAGTAAATTAAATAAAAATAATAAAGAAAACATATTACATATAACATAAATAAATTTTATGTACAAAGTCACAAAATATAAATTTATGTACAAAGTACAAAAAAAATAAATCTTTCTATTTTGATTTCTTTGATTTGGTCTTTCAATTTTTTGAGTGAGCCTTTGGTGAGTCTCAAGCACATTTTGTGCATTTCCCATTTGAATTGCTTTCTCGTTTGCTTTGCTTCCAAATCTGCAATATTCAATTAATCTATATTCACTAACATTCAAGTAATCTATACACAAGATCTCAAATTTTTGATGATATTTTACTTTGAGCCTTATTAATATCACCAATAAAAAATTTAAGTCAAAAAACTTTTATTTGTTGTTGAATGAAAGTATAGACTTACCTCCAAAGAGTCAAGAGCTTGAAGCCTCTAATAGATCTAAAGATGAGTTTGCTCCATAGACTTGATGTAGATCGAGCTATGATAGATGAACCTTATTAATGTTAAAAAACTTATATTTTAGATTATTTCTCGATCTGCATTTGAGTTTTCTCCATCAAATCTAAAGATGTAGGAATCAACTTTTAAGAAGATGAAGATGAGTAGAGATTAAAGAAAGAAAAAGAGGAGTAGAGTATTAGAAGGAGAAAGAAAAAGATGGGTTAAAAGATGAGTAGAAAATGAATTAGAGTGAGAAACAAAAAGATGGGAAAAAGAAAGAAAAAGATGAGTATTAATTGGGTTTTATGGGAACTAGCACACAATTGATAAGAGTGCTCTGCAAACTCTTCAGTATACTTTGGCTTGCAAGGTGGCGTCCACTTAGCGTCCAACAATCTCGTTGCCAAATTTCAGGAAAAAATGGCGTCCACTTAGCTTCCATATTTCTCGTCGTTTTTAATCAAAAAAAAAAATTGACCGTTTAAATAGGGGCGTCCACTTAGCTTCCACCGTCTCTTGTCGCCATTCGTGTTTTACAAGGTGGCGTCCAAATGGCATCCAGCTAGTCGTCGCCAGTCCTTCAGCGTCCAAAATAGTCGACGCCAGGTGGTCGCCTTTTGCGATGAACTGATTTCGACGCTGTTTCTCGACGCTATTCCAATAGTTATTTGTACTGTATAGGCCAGTTAAATAGGATTGTTAAATAAAATATACTCCATATAATACCTAATTTAGCTCTAATTTTAAAATAATCAAATTTTAAATGAGGTAAATATTTTCATTTAATCAACTATCATCCCTAATTTAGGGTTAGAGCTTGGTTTATTTAAGCCTTTGTTCTTATAAGAAAAGAAAACAACTTATACACTCTATCATCTCAAAATTAGACCTATTTGTGAGCCCTATGGGTACTAAACATTGACAGGAGACTTAAGCATTTAACTTTAAGCAGGGTCGGCTCTACGTAAGGGTAAAAAGGGCATGTATCTATGGTCCACGAGAATGATACACAAATTTTTGCCTTTATATGCAACTGAACTTGAGACTTTGTGTATTTAAATTGTACATTTAACCACCAGGTCTAAGTGTTTTTAATGATAATTATTACCTTATTTACTAACTATTTCACACGGGTCATATAAGAATAGGGTGTAGTCTCAAAACAAATAAGATGGTTGAAATACTTGAGTTCAAGATTGCCTACAAAGTGAGCTACATTTGTTTAAATGATTGATGTGGAATATATTGCACAAGCTTGTATGGTTGGTGTGTTATGTGTTGCATTCCCTACAAATAAAAAAAAAATTACTCACAATAATTCAATCTATTCGTGATTTTCCTATAATAATCCCACCTAATTATTAACCATGAACAATCTCAACTTTAAGGGGTATTTGCCTAGAGTAAGCTTAGGTAACCTGATAACCTGCTATAGTAGGTAATTCACCACAAAAGTAAATCAAAAATTAATTTAAATATAGAGAAAAACTTTGAAATTTTACATAAAAAATTCTAAATAATAATAAAATCATAAAATTTTTTTGAGCATTTAAAAAAAAATTTGACATTTTATTTTAATTTATCTTTTTTTAGAAAAACTTGCTATAGCAAGTCATACGGTCACTGAGTTTACTATAGGAAAATACCCTTCAAAGTTGGGATTATTCGTGATTAATCAATAGGTGGGATTATTGTAGGAAAATCACGAATAATTTGGATTATTCTTAGTAAATTTAACTAAAAGAAAAGTATGTTTTTCACTTTTTTAGAGCCAATAATCATTATATGTTAGATTTTCTTGTTCCATCATTGATTGAGTGCCCTTGTGTTCTTTTTCGGGTCGAATTCGGTATTTGCTAGGAACTAGTAAAGTTTGATTTTAGGAATTTAAAACGCTCTAATTATGTCATGTTTATTCATGAATTTCACCTCTATTTTTGTCCTTATGTTACTCTCTTTGTTTCATAAATTCAGTTACATATTTTGTGATGGATGTTTCTTTATGTTGGTTATATTTGGAATCTTTCTTTTCTAAAAACTTTTTATAATTGATTGAGAAAATGAGTAAAGCAATTTCATTGGTATATATTTATGTAATGGAGTATTGCAAAAATAGTAAAACTCTCTTAATTGATGCTTAACGAAAAACAAAATTCGAAATTAATAAATCACATTCTATAGCTATTCGCTAATTTCTAATGCCCTTTGTATAACAAAAATTAAAACATCTCATAATTATTTTCATTAATTATCGTGCAAGATACCAAACGTAATCAATATTGTGAAACGAATAGATTATGATTTTATTGCGTTTTTGGTGTGGTATTGTTTGCTTAACGCTTTTGTTGGTGTTTTTGACCTTGATGCACATGCCATATATGATGAACTTATTTCAAGTGGAGATATATTATTAGTTTATTAATATAATTTTCAAATATAATTGAATGATTTTTTTATGTTTTTATTTTTGCATTGACTTCTAATTAATGTGAGGAGCAATTAATGTTTTAATTAGTGTTTGATTTGGAGAAATTTTTGACAAAAACTAGTTTCTAAATTGAAAAGGAATTTTAGACTTACCACATTAGATTCAATTCTTGTGTTTAAATTGATAATATTTTTCTTTTTATGACTTTGTTAATTAAAGTTCAAACTTTCATAGAAATTGACCAGCCATTTATGTTGCGGGTCAGCGGGTCAGCGGGTCGGGGTCAGCCGGGTCGGATTTTTTTGAACAGCCCTAATGCAAACTCGTATACTCAATTTGATTTCAATTTTAATAAATATGCGAACATACTTATTTTTAATTCTAATTTTTTATTTGTTCATCATACTTAAACACTTTCATAGAAATTTCAATATATATTTTAGGAAATATAATATTTCATGATTTTTCTACAATAATCTAACCTATTGATTAACCATGAATAATTCCAACTTTAAGGAGTTTTCGCTTAGGGTAAACTTGGGTAACCCGATGACCTACAATAGTAATTAATTCATCAAAAAAGTAAATTGAAAATTATTTTAAAATTAGAGAAAATTTTTGAAAATTTACATAAAAAATTCTAAATAATAAAAAAATTTATAAATATCTTTTGAGCATTTTTTTAAAAATTATTTCGACATTTTATTTTAATTTATGTTTTTCTTAAGAAAAATAAAACTTGTTATAGCAAGTCATCCAGTCACCAGGTTTATTTTACGAAAATACCCCTTAAAGTTGGAATTATTCATGGTTGATCAATAGGTGAGATTATTGTAAGAAAATCACAAATATATTAGATTATTCTAGAAAATTTTTCCTATATTTTTTCACATTTATATTTATATTTTAGGGTGAAAATAAAGAAAAAAGGAGTAAAAGCGGTAAAATGATACTCTCTTCTCTTTTTATTCTTCGAATTTACTTTTTTCGTTCATCTCAATGCAAATTTAAAATTTAATTAACTTTAATTTTGTGTTTCTAAAAACTACTCCCTCCGTTCTTTTAAGTTTGTCACTATAACGAGCAGTTTTAAAAGTTTGTCATATTTAAAATACTTTCCTATTTTGGAAAGTTTTTATCTTCCATATTCTCTCTTCATCCCTCATTTAACCCTCATTTCTCTCTTATAATACCAATATAATCATTAATTCACACCACTATTCTAATAAAATAATACCCACTATGTACAAAGATTCCACCTTTTTTAATTTGTGTAAAATCTTCAAATAGGACAATCAAAAAAGAAAGAAGGGCGTATTATTAAAAGTTAATTTTTGAAATATACATTGAAATGAATCTATAGGATCCCACTTGAATATGTTTTTTTCATATAGATTGAAGATAATTCATAGTCACAGTTTGGTTCTAAAATTAACAATATTACAATTGAGAAGATAAAAAAATGAGTATATTTATAGAAATATTTCCTTTTATGCAGGGCTCTAGTTTTTTCTTAGGGTAAATAATAGACCATTTTCCTCTAGTCCTCCCCTAAAGAAAGTACGGGTATGGATTGTTTGTCAACTTACATCACCCAAACTCTAACCTCACCCAAAGCCTGTTTTAAGCGGGATATTGGGTATAGAGCTGTTCATGGGCGGGTAGCGGACCGGGTAGCACCTAAAAATTCTACCCGCGGGCTCAAATATTCAAAATCCCGCCCGCATTCGCGGACATATTTTTTTGTCGCTACCCGCCCATTTTTAAAGTGGGCGAGACCCACGGGTTGGCAGATATTTTTATATAAAAATTAAAAACATAAATCATATTATAAAGTTAAGTTTTTATAAGAACAAACAAAATATAATACATTATATAACATACTCTAAATATATATAAAGTCTCAAAATACTCAAATTACATGAATATTAAAAATAGACGGTGGAGTCGGCTACTTGTTCGAACTTTGATAGTCGACTGCTTGAGTGCTTTGAGGGTTAACAATATCGAATGTAGATAGTAGAATTACAAACTTTATTAAAGTCTAAAAGAAGTAACCTTAAGGCTAGTAAAAGAGTAATAAACTAAAGTTGGGTATGAGTCATGTAGTAGTATAGTTTAATAATTAATAAAATTAATTATTTAATAAATAATATATTAAACTAAGCGGGCGGGCGGGTATACTCGCGGGTATTTTTTTGGTGTCGCTACCCGCCCGTTTATCTTGGCGGGCGGGTATTACTCGTCCAAACTTTAAATTTTTTTGAAAAACGTTGTCCATGCCCGCCTGTTTTTCGAGCCGAATGGGTCGGGCCTAGCGGGTAGCCCGCCCATGAACAACAATAATTGAGTATGATGATGATGATAGGAAAACTATATGGATGAAATAAAAATATAAGTTAAAGCGTAAATAAAAATAAAAAAAAATATATGAATTATGTTCAAAAATAAAAATAAAACAAATTTAATACAGTGTTATAAAAGAAAATAAGACAAATTTTATGTCCAACCTTATTTTCGTACTTGAATTAATGCAATATTATAAGTGCTATCAATACAACCTAACGTTAGTTGAAGATTTCTTTTCCTATGTAATTGTATTGGTAACTTGTCATTATACTATTAATTATAATTATAATTAATATTATTAGTAGTATCATTGTTAACTAATTGGTATATTGTTTCTTTAATCGGCCATATCCCTATGATTGATGATACTATACTTACTAATATACTATACATCAATGTAGATATTAAGCCCCTATTGGCTATTGGAACCTACTAAACCCATTTAATTTGGTGTACATTAAAAATATATCTAGGGTGTACATTTGGATGTTCGCGCTGAACTAAACGCCCCTTAATAACCCCAAAGATCAAAGGTATGATCTCAAGAACAGGTCTCACACAAATGTCCAAAACAGAACCGAAAATTGTAACAATGCAACAACAAAGAGAATAATAAGAACACAAGTAAAACACACACCAAGATTTGGGTGGTTCACCCCTAATTGGGCTACGTCCACTATTCTAGCCTAGATGTCTTTATTGCTTCTTCAAAGATTCTCCAATGGAGCAACACAATGATGATGATTACAATTGAGGAAGAGAGAAATTAGAGAGAGTGATTTTAATCTTTGTAGAGAGAGATGTAGGAAATGAAAGCATACTAATCTCTATGTGTTAGGCCCTATTTATAGTTTATAGGGTTTAACACTTACAATACATCCTAAGGCAATCCAAGAAACCGGTCAAAAACCGAACAAATGGAGACAGTGCACAAAGCCGAGTCGGCTGCCCTATGGCCAAAGGGGACAGCCGACTAGGCTTTTTCTTCTGGCCAAAAATACACTTTGTTCCTTTTGTTTCTTATAACTTGCGTCAGAATTACCATTTTGCTCTTTTCATAAAACCAACTAATTAGACCCATGTTTAAGGACTTAAAGTCACCTTAAACACCACACGCGCGAATTTTGGATATGACATATCAACATGGGTTAATTTGGTTTTGTGTATATAAACATCTTAACAATTTGACTTATATTTTAAACACTGATTATTTTAGGTTGAGTGAAGTCATCTCAATTTTAGTCAATCGGGTGAATTTTAAACAACTTTAACAACACCTACCCTTATGTAAAAATCTTAACAATTTGATTTAAATTCTAAATGCAGTTTATTTTAGGTCAAGTGAAGTTATGCTCAATTTTAATCAACCTGGTGAATTTTAAACAACTTTAACAAAACCTACCCTTATGTAAACATCTTAACAATTTGTTTTAAATTTTAAATGCGGATTATTTTTGTTGAGTGAAATCATAGTCAATCTTATTCAATTGGGTGAAGTTTAGACTAATTTAACGATACATAACCATTATGTAAACATACAAACAATTTGATATTAAATTTTAAATGTAAATTATTTTAGGTCGAGTGAAATTATACTTAATTTTAATCAATCGGGTGAATTTTGAACAATTTTAAGAATACCTACCCTTGGCAAATGATAAGTACTCCAAATAGAATATAGTATTAGCCATCAGGAAAATGTTGACTCAACTTAGTAGCAAACAGCAGCCCCAACATAATTATTGCAAATAATTATACAAACAAACAAAATCCCCTAAAAACATTGCACTAAAATTTGTCACATCCTAAATATTTAGCAAAGTAGAAATCATGCATTACCCAATCTTAATTAATTAAATTAATTAATTGCTTCTAGAATTATTTACTCCATATTCTACAATGAATTAAATTGTAAGAGCACAAATTCTTACTTGAGAATTTCAAAAGCCCAATCCAATTCTAAATATATATTGTTACAACACAAAATATAGATTTGGGCTGGACTTTTGAAAGTCGTCTTTAAAACAGACGGTTTCTCAAGAGAGCACCTGTTCAAATTTAAGAATTGTAAATAACACCTATATACTTGGAATTTGCAAATTTGGATACTTGACCAAATTTTACATTGTTATTGCAAGTCTATGAAATTGACCCAATTTCACATTTCAAATTCAAGATTTGCCAAACATGATATTTGACCCAATTCAACATTTGGAAATGAAATTCAAGTTGCCAAACATACCATAACAGATTTTAGATATAGACGTTTTAGACTACAGAAAATATCAATGGAGTCGACAAAGGAATCGTTAAACTAAAACAAAATGTAATCTAAAATTTGACCTCTTATTTGAAGTTTTGTACTTTCAAAAATCATACAGGTCGTCACCATCATCATACTCAGTGTATTCCGCTCATAGACAATATATGATCAGGGTCTAAGAAGGGAAAATAGACAGTATCTCATAGTCATTAGGAGAGGGCGGCCATAGAGTCCATCGACTCAAAAAGGGTCTTCAAATAGAGAAACCTGCAAATATTCGATTGCCTACAACTTACATCCACGTTAATCTGCAAATATCCAAAATTCTATATATAATCTATAGTTGCTTTCTCTTTACACCTAATTTCATAAAATGCATGTTTTTTCGTATAGTCCGAGATATATCACTTACCAAGTAACTTTTACTTTAACAATTATAAAAATGAATTCTTAATAAATACTTTCTCCATTCCGAAATACTCACTACATCGACATTATTCATCGTTCAAGCTTATTTTACATATTGCGGCTAATGTATAAGAAAAAATATAGTGAAGTGAGATCTTGTTTGAATTGTCTAATCGCATACTTTCATAATATCAAATTTTATATTTTTTAGACTTGTATAATTTTATATATGAATGATCAAATAACGCATTGCATTGGATTGCGTAAAAAAGTAAAATGTAGCAAGTTTAGTGGAACGGAAGTAAAATCATAAGAACCCACTTTTTCAACATAGCCACTCTAGATTAAAGTCTAAACCTTTTTTTTCCTCTTTTACAGGAAAGTAGTTTTTAGCTTCTAGTACACTAATTATTCTAGATAAAAATTCATCTAGAAATCAAGAACAACTTTCGGTCAATTTGAAAGGGCAAAAAACCCTTTTTTTATTATTATTACCCGCGTATAGAACAAAAAATAATAATAAAAAAATTCCCAAATTCACCCATTTATTCCCAATATAAATATAAATGGTCATGTTCAACATTCTAAACTTAAAACCCCAACTTATAAGTCACTATCCTTTACCTTATAATAACCCCAAATTCACCCATGATTTCCTTCAAAGATATTTACCATTATACTTCAATGAATGATCAATCAAAAATTTTCTTACAAGATGATCATAATCATGATCATGATTATGATTATGATTATGATACACTTTCCCTAAGTGATCTTCCAATTTATAGCCAAGATTATCGTTCTGATTATCCTAATATCATATCTTCAAATGATTTCTGTAACGACTCGTTTGAGTTTTACAGAACGGATTTACAATCACAATCATACCCAACAATTGATAACATTATATTTTGTGGGAAATCAATTTCTTGTAAGGAAACACCAAAATTATCCCAAGTTAATGCTATGAATTATTCATCAAGTAAGAAAAAATGGGGTTTGAAAAAATGTTCATCAAAAGAAAAAGTGTCAAAAATGAAGTATTGGTGTTTGTTAGTGTTTGGATTACAAAGGTTTACAGTCCCAACAAAAATGGAGTTGGATGATATGAAGTTTAGACAAAGCAAAAAGAGTCCAAAATCAATTGGGATGTTGGAAAAGAGTAATAGTGGTAAAGTAGTCAAAGGGTTATCATACTTAATTAGATCTTTAAGTTGTAAAACTAATAATTTTGTTAATGTTTTAGATTAAATGAAGTTAATTGATTAGCCTTTTTAGGTTTGGTTTTGTTCACATATGCACTGTTTTATTATACTTGCGACTGATACTCATATTTTTCATATAGCATGTCACAGTGTGTTGGGATTATCTCAGAACTAAGATAATATTATTTTTTCTATTATTTGTGTATTAGTCTTATAAAGGTAAAGGTAAAGGGAAAGGATCTTCCCGACTTTTCGGTATTCCGCACAAGGCAGGGTCTGAGTAAGGGGTTTTCTTTTTCTTGAAAGATGCAGACAAATCATACTCATACGCTGGAAGTACTTGTCTTTGATAATCAAACTTTACAATATGTGGGATTTATTGGGTATGATAATGATGGTATTAGTCTGCTTTCTTTTCCATCCTATTCACGTTGTGCCTTCGGTGGGACTCATTGAAATGATTTTGATGATGATGGTATCCTTTCGTTAGAATTAGTGATGATGATATTAGTACCAAATTAGTAAGTAATGATCAAAATGAGTCTTATCTTACATAGATAAGTTACTCAATTTATAGTGTCCCATTGTTAGGGCAATGCCAAAATATTGTATCCAATTTAGACTAAGATATTTGAATTTTAAATGATGAAATAAGCAATTTAATTTTGATCCGGATAAATTTGATATCTAAATTTTTTAAATATATGAATTTAAAACTTAGTTTTTTCTATTTATATTTTATGATTAGTCATTAATTATTTAATTTTTAGCTACTTTTACTTGGACTTAAGATTCTTATTGTCATATGTTTAAAAAAAAAGATTCTTATTGTCATTATACAAAAATTACTAGAAATTAAAATCATTACGTTACAAATTACAAACAGTCTAATTCAAGATTTTATAATGTAATTTCACTTGCCACATATTAGTAATTAGTGAATCGTAAATTCGTTAGTAATTACAATGTTTGGAACCTTCTTTTATGTAATAACAACTTTGAAATTTCAACCTCGAAGAACCAACATCAAAGTCAAGTAGGTTGTTACGAAAGAAGCATAAAAAAAGAATTGATAAGTTTCACATTGCTTGCATGATGCAACGAAAAAAATTTAGAGTAGTTTAGAACCTTGATTTTGTCTATATAACAAGTGTTTAAAATCAATAAGAAACTAAACTACTAAACTATAAGCATAGTCAAAAGTATAACCATGGTTAAAAAAGTGTCCCGACATAATATATTTACAATAACAGGTAAAGTTTTCAAACCCACGCCTTCAACTTACTCGCAACACCCAACATGTAATTATTTTGCTAGTCGTCAAAGAAGACAACATAATCGCAGGCCCATAAAAAATCAAAATGGACAAACAAGAGTACACATCAAAACAAAGGTTCAGGCATAACATTAATACCCATAGGCCATAGCATACAAAGCTCTAGCAGCCTGTTTGGTAAGTGGTATTAAATGGTGGTAATGAGAATGAATAAATTTTTATCTAAAGTTTCATATCATTCCCATGGTAATGAAACTTTGATCACTAAAAAGTTTTTTTATACAATTTTTCATTACCACCTAATACCACCTCTCCCAATAGGTAATGCATTGGAATGAATTTTATGAAAAAAATGGGATTATTGAAGTTGGAAAAACATGGACATCAAAGTAGCTAAGCGATTTTCAACCAAAATTATACTAAATTATACATTCTCATTAACATCGTTTATTACCACCTACCAAACGGGCTGAAGGTTCTTCGCTTCAATTTGATCCTTGAAAATTAGCTCATCTTTTTTCACAAATTATCTTACGGCTTCGCCACATTATAATCCAGCTAGAGGATTACACATGTGAGTCGTGACATTTAATCCAAACGTTACCTCCCACCTATGACATTTGTTAGACCTCTTTGGGTCGCCATAGGTAGAAGTAGAATTAGGGATGACAATTCAGTCCGAATTTGACCCTAGTCCAACTCAATCAGAGAAAAATAATTCGATTCGAGTCCGAGGAAAAAGTCATCCGACTCCGACTTTATGCTCCGAGTTCGAGTTAGAGACGGACCGGAGGTGGACCTTAATAAAAATCCGACACTCCGACCCGACTCTGACCTTGAAGGGAATCCGACTTTGAATTTGACTTTTACACCAATATGTTGTTTCCTTTAAAACTCTAGACGTGACTAAGTCAAGCTCTTTCTCATATTAATTGTAATATTCAATTTTGAAAAACTACTTGGTATTTTATTTAGATTAATCAATCAAAATACGACAAATCAGATCAAGAGAAATAAAATACGCCAAATCAAAATGCGAGAAAATTTTGTTAAATTGTAGGACTATTTCTCTTGTTAAACTTGAATTCAAAATACTTATTTTTTTGTTAAATTGTATTTGAAAAATATATATTGTTAATATTGTATGCTTTAAAATCATTAGAACAATATCACAACGATACTGATTGATTATAATCCGACTCCGCATCCGACTCCGTTAGAAATCTGAGAGTCCGAGTCGGGGCAAACTTGAAATATGCACAATCCGACTCCGAGTGGTGGTGGACTGAAAAAAAAACTTCGACTAATATCTGGAGCAAAGTCGGAGTACGTATGATCCGAGCCGAGTCCGACCCATTGCCATCCCTAGATAGAACATACATACCCTTTCTCAAATGGCATAATTAGGAATTAAGGTATGAATTATTCACCATAATGCCAAATGTTACAACATTAAACTCACCCCTTTCCCCTTCCCTCACCTTGACCGGCCAAAAAGGTCAAAATATTATGGATAACTATCAATTCTACCCATTATTTTAAGCTTTATCAATGGTAGCCAGAAAGACATTTACTCATACTACTAGGTAAGAAAGAGAGGAGTGAGGATATAAAGATTTTGCTTAATGCAAAGATCTAATTAAAAAAAGGCCACCATAGAAGTATTTTCATCCTAATAATTTGAACAAAATAAAAATTAGGTTTCTGGGTCATTTGTTTGACATTGAAACTACAATACAATCATCCATTTATGCAAACTCTAAACTACCAAAAATAACACCCCCAACAAGGTGACACAGAAACGGCCAATTCAAGCAGCTAAAATCATGTCAATTGTCACCATTGCATCATTAGTTATGTCGCTCAAGTTTTCTGTTTCTTTCGCTTTGTAACTTGCTGACTTCTGGTTGATGGCTCGTCACTCATCATCGAGTATTTCTCCTTACCATCAGATCCCGTAACCTCTGTTTTCCGTGGCACCTTCCACTTCTTTCCTTTTGGTTTTTTATGACTGGATAATCTACACCAATTCCACCACAAGAGGGAGGAGTAACACATTAGTGGAAAGATGCAGATCTCTATAGAGTTCAGATTATTACTTCACTATGTTTTTATCAATTTTAGCGCCATTTTTCATAAGAAAAATTGTTTTGGTTAGACTCAATTTTGCGAATTGCATTCACTGAGTTAAACTTTGGGGATCATTTTCTTCATATACTCCCTCCGTATCATTTCAAATGTCTCATTTGCTTTTTGCACGTTTGTCAATACGCTTATTCAATTTTTAACATCTCTAATTCTGCATAATTTAAAATTATAAAAAAATAGATATTCATACACCTTATGTTGAGATGAATCAAACAAAATCCCATTTGACTATGTTTTAATTAATAGATAGATTAAGAATAAATTACAAATTAAGAATGGTTGATGAATAGTATTCAAAAAGCAAATGGACGTTTGAAAAGAAACGGAGTAGTATTTTTGCCCATGACATCAAGCTGGTAAATTTGAAATCTAAAATAAACGAAAAATAAACATTTGAAATCTAAAATAAACGAAAAATAAACCACACCGCCCTCAACCTCTCCCCTCCCCTGGCCTGAGAATATCGACAGCTACATCCTAAGCCACTCCCCTTCCTGAGAAATTCGACAACCCCCAGGCTCTCCCCTTTCCCTGCCCTGAAAAATCCGACACCCCACCTTAGCCCCTCCTCCCTCAATTTGAAGAGATTAGGAGAGCTTACATTAAGCTAAGCAGTATAGGGAAGACTAACAGTTCTCTCGTAGTCTTGTGAACAAGCGTATCAAAAAATAAAAACCTTCTCAAACCATGCTTCCTTACGGACATAGACAAACACAAAAAACACACTATTGTAAGTTTGTAACACTTGAGAGTGAAACATGCACAACGACGTTGTATCAAAGATGGAGTTTTGTTTTGCAAGAACAAGCAAGGGTAAAAGCGGGAAAGAAGAGAGGGATTATAATGGTAAATACAAGAAAAACAGGTCATGAAAGTACAATAGTGAAGCAATCTGATTGATAAACACACATCTAACGAAGCTAAGGATCGAAAACCGTGTAAATTCATCATGAGCATTTGAGAGAATTCTATGGTATATTTCTTGGTAAATTGGTAATTGGATATTAAGGTTTGATCACCAGCCTTTTTGTTAATGGTAATGATGATTTGTGTTTTGATTTGATAAGGAATCGATGTTGATCTTGTTTTGTGAGTACAGTCCAATATGGAGCAAAATGAAATTAAATAGCACGTTCTATATTTGAGTGTGGAACTTGAAAAATCCAACAACTTATCTCAAGTCAGTCTTCCTCTGTTAATCTCAATTTTCTAAACGAAAAGCCCAGATAAAGAGCTTTAGAAAAGAGCACAGAAATTAATCTAAAAAAAATCAAAATTACCTTTACCCAAAGGAAAAAAATGACCCTCAAATTTCAGTCTATTGGAGTGTTAATGAGCAAAGTTGAGCTCAACCAAATTAATTTTTCCTTATATATGTAACATATATATATATATATATATATATATATATATATATATATATATATATATATTAAAGATCTAAAATGCATGTAGTCCAACAGACTTACCTTTTATGATTATCATTGTTGAGCTTCCTAGTCATGGCATTTTGTGTTGTACTTTTGTAGTACTGAATAAAAGGGGAATTATCATTGTGCTTTTCACTCTGCACATAGTTCAAATGTTTAATCCATCAGACATAAAATTGTATTATGAGAGGTTCACAATTACATTCTAAAGATGGTGGAAAGAAGTCGAAACCTGAAGAAATGCATCCACTGATGCTTGATCTATTGGTGAAAATGAAACTTCCTCTCTCTTTCTCTGGACAAAATCCATGTTCTTCTCTATCTGTGAGGCGAAAAATTAAAAATAAAAGGCAATCAACATAAGCATAGCTTCAAAAACATAAAAAGCAATG
Organism: Amaranthus cruentus; assembly: GCA_019425755.1. NCBI lineage: Eukaryota > Viridiplantae > Streptophyta > Magnoliopsida > Caryophyllales > Amaranthaceae > Amaranthus > Amaranthus cruentus. The sequence continues at coordinate 11,142,905 of CM033460.1, forward strand.
TGGATTTGCTTGAACGAGTAAACACAAACACAGAACACTGAACAATTGATCACAGTAGCTAACTGAAGCAACATGATTGCCGACTATTAAGCAAACTTCATTGCGCAAATAGAGCCAGTGACTATAATAGCTCAATTAAACAAGTCTAAATCTGTCAAGTTGGAATTTTAAAATTTTCTAGTGTTTCCATGTACGACGACTTGACGAGCAAATTGAACAACATAACCCTTGTCCCTTGACCTTTCTTCATTGATATAAATTTCCTAGGTTTTTATTACACAATCCTTTTCAGTAGAAAAATATTAATTTGTTGGGGCCTCAACCGCTAAATATTTCATCATCATCATACACAACATATTCCACTCATAGAAGCAATGGTTTGAGGAGGAATTGAGGATGGCAAAACATACCCTTATCAAAGGAGTTACGGAGGTTGTGGCCAAAGAAACCCTCAGCTCGCGAGATACCAATAAAAGGAAGACCAAAGACCCAGACCATACCACGACAATCACAAGGCACAAACAATAAACATAGCAAAGATAATAATTCATGATCTATATCACGAACTTGTCGTCTCCAAATAGATTTAGCCTAGGTCAAGTCCTCAAACATGTGCAAATTATTTGTCATTCCCGTGGTGCAAAAACACGGCCGAGTTGACAAGGTTATTGAAAGCATCGTTCCGAAAATGAGCAAATTGTAACGTTCCATCAAAAAATGGCGAGTCAACTCGTGCCCTTTTTTTACTTTAAACAATTTTTATTTAAATTTCTCTTAATTACTCCACCTGTCATGTAGAGTTTATTTTTTCTGTTTTGCAATCAATGGTAAAAGAGGATAATTCTATTCTTTACTTTACAAAAGTAGTCAAACTTTTACTTGAGTAGATAGATCTAGTTCTCCTATCTTCAAATATTTCTAACGTTATTTCTAACGTTCTGCTCACATAAGCACTTATATTTATTTATTTTATTAATGAACTATTAAATTATTAATTATTACAACTAAGATAACTACTAGTTAATGAATATGTATTTAATCAGAAATTTGTGAGACATACTACTTAACAATGAAAGATTTTTTTTATAATTTGATAGTGTTCAAATTTGTGATCTTATTCTGTTTTCAATCAATATATTATTAAATTTATAAATGTGTTTATTATGAAATAAAAAGTCCTAATAATTTTAAAATAAATCATTGAAACGAATATAAAAATAAAGTGCTACTAGAAACTATAAATGATAATTATTATTATTATTATCGTGATCCGTTCCCGGTAATCGCGTTTCTCCCGTTACCGAGATTCGCAATCGCGACTGCGTTTTTGCACAATGGTCAGCCCTAATTTGCACCTCTCACTATTTCTTAGGCGTATTGGCAACTTTTGTTTCCATCAATTGTAATGTTTGCACCCAACGATGTATCGGTGACATAGTGCAAAAATAAGCCCGTTACATATCGCATTGACCGTATCGTAAGGTTTTCAAATTAATCTAACTACATGCATCATAAAGGTCTAAAAGAAATGTGCTTTAGGCCGTTCCAAGCGATATTTCATGGTTTAGGACTTTAGGTCAATAATTAGCGGTACAACAACTACATCATCCCTGTTACCGCATGATTGTGCCCGTTAACGTAATTGCAACCATTACCGCATTTTTGCACTATGGTCAGTGATCTTCTTTTGCATATATCCAAACTATCTCAACTACTTTCACCCATTTTTGCAGATATAGGTGCAACCTCTAGCATGTCTATCAAAACCAGGTTCATAATTCTTTCCATAATTAATGTTTGTATAGTCCCAATTACTTAATTAACCTTTTTATTTTTAGTGTTATATTTGGGTTATTTGTCATGTCCACAAGGATTCAACATTTGATATGGAATAAGAAGATTTAGGAAAGAAAATAAAATGTAATTGCAAAAGATAAGAATATATTTCGAGAGGCTAGCACTCACAAACAACAAACAAAATAAATTTTACTGACTCTTTTTGTGCCATAATGCAAAAATAAGGTCGCATCACTGAATAATGATATCGTAAAGGTTAATGAATTTATTGCAACTGAAATATAGGTCGAATTGACCGCGAAATCGTCTGCACTTAACACAAAATCCATCTCGCGATCACTATCTTGATTGAAACCGTATTTTTGCACTATGTTTCGTGCGCTTTATCTCTTTCTCCTCTCCCCTAATTACTATGCTTCTCGTTTCCTTTCCTTTTTTTATCTCTACAACAGTTCACAAGACTTCTCTTACAAGCAGTTTTCTAACATAACTACAATGCTTATTCACAATGACACTGCAAAGGACAAGTCCATAGCAACGGTCTATACTAGCACTGCATAATAATTAGTGTCCTTGTCCTATCCAAGCTTCCATTGTATAGTGTTTACTAGGAAAGACCTAAAGCAAACCAACACCAAACAACAATAAAAGATAAAGATAAAAGACTAGATGCCCTAGTGCCACCAAAGCATCAAGAGAATCAATTCGTTTCATATATAAGAGCACAAAGAACATACTTGATCAATTAGACGCTTCACTGGTCGGCGCAGGCTATCAACAGTAGATTTTTCATGGAAATTCTTCAAACGAATTACAGGAACAGTAGCAAGTTCGGGATAAGATATGTAATAACTCCATTTTATAAAGTGTGCACATAGCAGCTCCACCGCAGAAAAAACACACTCCTCTTGAAAATCTTGTGACTTCAGCCAATATTTGGGTAACTACGTCAAACAAATTTTATAATCATCACTCATCACAATCACTAAAAAGCTTATTTGCATGTTCAGCCAGTGAATTGGGCTTACAACAAAGATATTAGAAGTTCCATTCTCAAATGGCTCTTTGATTGCACAATAAACTGAAGCAATAAGAACATAACACCAAAGACACTATAAACTCCCAAGTCCCAAGTCTCAATCAAGAGTCCACCTAGTTCATATAGGTTCTCCTCCAAGACTTTCAAACTAAAAGGGGAAATGATACATTAAGTACTCCATCATAAACAAGAGTCAAAAGTAATTGACAAGCAAAGCCAAATTCTATATATACCATTAAACTAGAAATTCTATGGTTTCTATAACTTTCTTAGAGAAATGCCACAATCAATTACTTCCACAAACAAAAACAATTGAGCTGATTAACCAACAACCAAACTAGGAAAACCTTCGGTGTTTCTTAAACTTATTAAGGAAAAAATTGCACCGAAAAGCAGCCTTTTCAGATAAAGAGCAAACACTGTTAAAACAGACACCTCTAAGTTAAAAAAAAGCTTAGTCACTGATGCGTTTGCGGAAATGGTCGCGGTGTTGCAGAAAACAACTATAACCGAGTAACCCAAGATGTGGTGTGAATTTTGTAAAAAGAAAATCACATAAGGGATATTTGAACTTATAATTGCATTTTCATTGTTAAACTTTTATTATTATGCAACAATATGCACATAGCTATTATAATTGCACTATATAAGGTAATTCTAGTGGATAATTAATACTCCCTCCAATTCACTAGTAACGTCTCATGGCATGGGTTTGGCACAAATATCAAGAAAAATAATCATATAATCAGAAGAGATATATAAATGAGTCTTGTACCTTCAAAATAGAAGACAAGTTAACACCGCGTTTTTCGGATTTTCCAGCTTCCTGGGCATTACTGCTTTCCAATATATCCAAGGCCAAAGAAGCGATGGGGATGAAGACATCACTTGATGCAGAGAGTTCGTTCAACCATTGTACGCATTTAACTCTCATAGGTAGATATCTTTGCCCAGCAAAGAGTTTAGCGACTCCATTAATGACTTGAATGAGTATATATAGAAGACCATGAAGATCATTATCTTTAATATTGCTAGAAACAAATTTAACCCAGAGATCAATGCACAAAACATACTCCCAACTACAAATCTTCTTCAGAGCTTCCTACAAGTTTTTCAAGACTAGATCAAATTCCAACAACACAGACTACGGATCAGGAAAAAAATGACAACAATATGCTGACTTAATTCTGATATTCTCACGCTCGGGGCAATAGGAAAATTTTATTTTGTTATTGTAATAAATGTTTATGCTAGAGCAACACATAGGGACAGGCTAGTTCACCACGAGGTAGCTATGAAGGTTGTTGTTAGTTGTTTAAATAGTTGTTGTGTGAGTGGATAGCCTTTCACTATAGAGTAGTAGTTATTAGTTTTTTAACTGTCCTAGTAGTTTTGTAAAGTATTAGTGTTCGGTGAAATTAATTGTTACGGTAGCTGTTGAGGTAAGACTAGACAATATTTTGAAACATACTTTGGATCTTGAAACACTAAGAGCTCAATAAAAACAACTACACGTATCATTAAACATTACTTAAACTAGCACCTTGTCAAAGAATCTTTTTGTCTAATATTTTGACCTAATTTAATCACCAAAAGCTATTTAAATTACTAGGATGAACACTCGTTTAGGCATAAACCAATATAATTTGCTACCAATGATAGTTAGTAGACCAAATACCTTTTTGGTTTGCAAGCCCAACTTGAGGATCAAAGATAATTTCTGAGCAGATGCCAAAGCCACTTTAACTGATTTCTGCATGTCTATAGAACACAGCTCAATGAAGGATGCTGTCATATATTCTATATGCTTTAAACTAGTAGAATCTACAATTTTGCAGCGTGAAATAAAGGCTTTATATGTTCCCTTCAAGCAATTTTCATAGGACTCTTGACCAAAGAAAGAAGCCAGGTCATGTAAGACGAGAAAGGAACATGATGAGAGAGTCCCTTCTCCTGTTGCCCAAAGGTGTACAGCAACCTGTAATAATCAAGAAATCAACACAAACATACTTAGAGGACCCAGCTGAGAGAATAAAGAATTCAAATCTTAATCAAGATTCCACTATAGCTATATCATAACATACATTAAGAAACAACGATAGACAACCCAACAACTTTTGTTACAAACACTAAATAAAACAGAATAGGCAGTAAGTTTTAAGAGATCCTTACTTTGACAGGATAGAATTTTTCAACATCAATAAATAGGTTTTGTTAACTCAACAATACTAAACATAAGTAGTAGTTAATATGTTATGTAGACTGGACAAGCAACGAGGACAAAAGCCCATATGTATGCACCACCACCAGGGGTGGGAGCGTTACCTACCTAAGCAAACTCACTCTTATCCAACTGAGACTAGTTAAAATTATGCTTCTCGAAGACCTTGCTAGTAAACTACGATCATAATGCAACTCAATATAGAATGGCTTTTTGAAATTGTGACCAACCAACATAACTATTTTTCCCCATCTTCTACGCATCAGCATATATTTCAAAATATGTTGGACCAAGATGACAGTAAGAAAAAAAAGATTTTGAGCACAAAAATACTCAGCTTAATTAAAGTCACCTTGCAAATGTAAGTACCTCAGTTAGCTTGCATTCAAGAGACGGATAAGCAGCAAAAAATACCAATGAAACTCTCAACCGATTTAAGGCATATACCAAAATGTCCAAATCAGTAAACTGATTCAAGAGAATTAATGTACTTTTCAAAAAAGATTTGACCATCGGCTTCCAACTTTCCCATTTTGAGGAATTCTTCAACTTTACAATGCTCTCCCTTTTGCAATTGGCAGATAACTCCAACAAGTCTCGAAGTAATTTGTCACCTTCAGAAAGCATAAACATCAAAATGCCGCAAAATGTATCCTTGTCTTGTATTAACGGGAAGGAATTGGGGACATCAGACTTAGTAGATTCGCTTCCATAAAGGCAAGCTGCTCGATACGCGTTTAGAAGGCAACGGAAAGCCGACAAACTTTGCTCCTCCTTAACTTTTTGACCCCAGTTTTTGATGGTAGACATACTTAACAATTTGCCAGCATTTCGGTTAGAGACAATAGCAGAAAAAGGTTGAGAATTTTGATTGATTGAACCATCTTCATCAGACTACAAAACAAGAGAAATTACTTAATCATGGAAAACACGCGTAAATAGTACGAGAAAGACTATATAGTGTAAAACTAACCAATAGAATAATTTAAACTTCCTGCACACCCTAATAGCATCAACTACAAAATAAAACATTTAACATAAGAGCAGGGACAGCCAGAAATCACTCACCAATTGTTCATCATCTAATGAATCAAGACTTTTAAGGTGTTCTTGCAAGAAGATCATGAAGCGAGGATCCTAAGATATTTCCAAAAAAAATAAAATGATAGTCAACACTCACCAATCATACTTAAAAACCTTGTTGTTTAAGGTAATAGGAGATTGGGGAAGCAGGAAATTTTCATTTACTCGAAGATGATAAAAACACAAAACTCAAAAAAAGTAAAGAAAAAAAATACAAGTACCTACTAATTCTAACAGCCCAATTAAAAAACAAAATCATTTCATCCCAAATTAATAAGTTAAAGACATAAATCACGAGCCAAATATGACTGGAAATTCTTAATGTAACACTTACACAGAACACAATTCATCACCATATATAAGAAGAATTTTCTTGACACTTGCACATCATTAGCAAGATACCTCAAAAAATAGCATAAAGGTGTTAAACCAAAATAAATTAAGAGATGCCAAGGGGATGGCAAAGTGGACCTCCCATTTCCAACATATACTACCAAGGCCTATGGAAACCCCATATAGTTGTACTTAAAAGCTTTGAAATCCATCGCAATTCCCAACAGGCAACAATAAACTCTTCCATACATGAACGTAAGGAGAATTTCCAAAAATATAGTAAGCAAGCTGTTCTCAAACTATTCCCAGCAAAAACCAAAAAGGAAAAGACAAAAATGTGAAATTCCCTTTTCAAACTAATTCCCACTCTTTGATCATATCACTTCCCAAATAAGCATAAGAAGGTGCAGTGAAAGAAACCTGTACATTTACCACATATCATAAACATAAGATTGCATCTCTTGATTTTCTATCCTTGAAGTTTGACATTTGATAGTGCATCCCATTCAGAAAATTCAACACTAAAATGTGATTCCAGATTATTACTATATTTTTGTTGAGATGACAAAAAGAGAACAAACCAGAAGGTGTAAGCATTAAACCTAGAGTTCATAATAATATTCAGCGCATTTTACTTTCTAAACAGCTTCTAGTTTTTTAAAAACAGGTCTAAAAGAGGCAGAGCATATGAATTAGCAAAATTTAGATTTTGATATTTTGATTAGAGATAGAAATACCTTACGCTTTAAAGCATCCAACCTTTTCTTTTTCTTTGAAAGCTCCGATAGAAGTTTTTGATTGTGAACATGTAAGTCACTGCCTTGGTGAGCGTCTGCATAAAAAGAACATACTGACATTTGTTGAAATAGTCCAATTCAAATTATGATCAGATCATCAGACAGATGACAATGAGAATATATAGTAGATTTTCTTTTCTATAATTCACCTTCTGAATGAAGCTCAGTTTCACTCCCACCTGCATATGAGCAACTTGAATCCTGTTTATTTGACCATGATCATTTGAGATGAATTAGTAAAAACTTAAAAATGAATGATTAAAGAAAAACTATGGTTGCAATAAAAACCTCAGAAAGAAATCCATCACTGTCAGATTCATCTTCAACCATGTCATCATCACCTTCACTTGAGAATATATCAAGAGAAGCATCCTCTATATCTCCGGTAGGTAACTCCCTAAAAACAAAAATGGAATAATTTAATGAAATACTTGTCGAAAAGAAAAAATGCACACAATCAATTTCCAGTTTCCATTAAACCTTTATCTCAAATTGTTGTAACGCCTACAATGAATGAATCTAATAGCATTACAACTATGATGTAGCTAAGTCAAATGTTCCGCTTTTTAAAAGTAAACACACAAGCATCATGCGTCAATAGACTGGCGAATATAAAGAAAATAAGGAACATATGAAGAAAAGTTTGCTAGCACATGAAAAACAATGATCCATCCCAAAACACCAAGACGAGCAATAACAACAGCACTTTGATGCACAAAACTAAATATCCACAGCTAGTGCATGAATCCTATATTTTCAAGTACAAAATATTTAATTGGTATAAAACATAGCAGTCTAAAAAAGTGAGTATACAAAGATCTTCAAAACCACATTAGTGCAAATTTCTGAAAATGAGGGGGGAAAACAGAAAAATGGAATGGATTAAGATCGTGAAAAATGTTTAATTTCCAATACGAAATGGTCTTTTGTTCCCAGCTTTCAAAGCTATAATACATTCATATATCCAACCACTCATTTTAGCAAAAATGTTTGCAAACTTCACTACTCTGGTACATTAAATTCACAATTTAAACGCCCCACATAGTGCAAAAACAAAGTCACATTTTATTGTATAGCCCATATTGTAAAGGTTTCAAATTTACCAAACTAGTAATACGCACGTCATAATGGTGTTAAAACAACCATGTTTTAGGTCGTATCAAGCAATATTTCATGTTTTAGAGAGATTTAACCTTATGAAAACTACATCAACTATTAACACATCTACCGTACTTTTGCACTATGACACCCCCTTCATATATGCACACGAAAATGACAAAAATCACAATATTTGATTATTACATAAAAGTACAATATAATTCACAAAACGTTTTACTCAAACGGCCGCAATACCTTTGAGATGAAGCATTACACAAACAAAAAAGTAAAGAATGAATTAAGATCTGCAACTATCATATAGTTAAACTTAAATTAAGGGGCACGAGGCGTACAACATACCGAGGGGCAAAAAGTTCTTTTTTCGAGGCGCAAGGGTGCGAGCTTTTTGCGTGCGAGATGCACAATTTTGCTAAAAACCTCTAAAATTAATTTCCACACATATTTAATACTTAAAAAGTTAAAACATGAAATTCATAATATAATACTCCCTCTTATTCTCTTTATTTGTCCCATTTGATTTGGCACATTTGCCAATGCACGTTTACAATATCTCTAATTGTGCTTGAGTAAAAATTATAAAAAATTCAAACAAGATCTCACATGACTGATGTAACTTATAGATTAAGAACAAATCACATAATAAGAGTGATTGATGAATAGTGATGAAAAACCGAATGAGACAAGTAAAGCGAATAGGAGAGAGTAAAGTATAAATAAGCTAAACACTACTTTAGCACATAAAGCCATACGATAACTAAAAAAAAGACTCATAAAGAAAGAAAACAGGGGTTCTTAATGCTTAAAATATTTTGAAATACACTTAAACAAATGCTTAAAATCCAAAATCGGAATCACGCGTCAACCATTTAAAATGGCGGCACTTCAAGGTTATTTTAGCTCTTCTGTTTCTCACTCTATAATTTTGGTTTGTGGCAAGAAAAGAGGGTATATTTAGCTTTCTATTATCCATTCAATGAACAACTAAGAATTGGGGGAATTTCAGTACATTAGGTAAAGACATGTTATTTATCAAATATCACATCTAGTATACATGAGGGGTGTGAGGCTCCTGTATCGTGCCTTTGAAAAGCCTCATGTGTCGCCCAGTGCCTAGATTAAAGGAGGCGTTTAAGTGGCCACCTCTGAGCGCCTCACGCGCGCTTTTTAAAACACGGATCTAGGTTGGCTATAAATATATAGATAGATATTCTATATTCATCAAATTAGACGGTATTGTTGATGAAAGGAGCATATCAAAGGCCCAATGCAAAATTATACGGCACCACCTTTTCTTTCCTTTTAGATTGAAATTGGTTTCACCTTTTTACCTTCCAGTAGAAGTAGCATCTCCGGGTAAATCTTCAGGATCACCATGTTGAACCCCTAGTATATTCAAACGATAAAATTATATATGTAAATTACAAAAACAAATATCATTACTCTTTACATCACTAGTAAAAACACCTTATTAAGAATAAAACTGCAAATATGTAATAGAAAAGGTGCATTAAGTTCAGATTAAGAAAAAGAGCCAAAATATGTAACGAGCAAATGTGCGAAAAATAAAAGGCATTTCCATTGTATGAAAAAATAGCCTAACATACCACCATCGTAAAAGATGGTCGTGTATACTATTTTATGACAAAGTTTTACCTTTTCCTAATATTGTGATGGTTTATTACAAAAGCCATGATGCAAACAATATGGGGATGGCAAAATCAAACAATACTATGTGAAGGAGCAAAAAGAAGTGGTTCAATAGTTATGAAGGTTCTTCGTAAAATCATTTCATTTTCTAAATTAGGAGGTAATGTTTGACACATCGAATAAAGGGGAATCTTGACAAATCTATTGAAAAAGTTGAACTGATACAAAATTGCCTCGCATCCTTGTCAAAATTCAATCTTCTTTCATTGAATTTGAAGCCCATTATATTATTAAAAAATCTTTCAAAACTGGTGTGTTGCATTCTTTTCAACTATTGAGAAAGAAAATATTTGAGAAAAAAAGTTAAAATAAATGCAAAATAGTTCAAATACCGGCTAATCATGTGCAAATCACGCAACTAAAATACAACAAATTGAGGTCGGGTACATAAATCAATTATTCACGGTGTCACTCTCCAATTAGCTCAGTTGCGAATCCAGAAAAAAATCAAATGATGTCAATGAATTCAAGTTAAAAAAAACTTCGCATTATAAAGGGTTCGAACACTGGTCAACTGGGTGAAAGATAAGCTATATAACCAACTCTGACAAGACCAAATGCTGTCAAGTGCCAGCATTGCTATGGTCTAAATCCGCCCCTGAATTAGCTCCAATAACGTCCATAAGTTCATAATCATATATATTCCAAACTGAATTTCAGATGAAAATTAACACATCCAATGTTACAACCCTAACCAAAATACTATACATATTATCACTTAGAGTTCAAATTCTAATAGAATTCTAGTTCCACTATATTCTTTTATTACACAAACTAAGAAACAACATCAACCATTGAAAGAGTACATTTTCTTCAATCCAGTTTCGCAATATATTCTTGCACAAAACCTCCATGATAAAGTCAATAAATTTTCTGCAAAATGAATTACAAATAATCTAGAAAATAAAATTTGAACAACATACTTGAATTATTTTTCTTCTTGAACATAGACTTCATCTTCCTTTTCCGTTTCAATACAGATTGCAGGTTCTTCCTGGCAAACTTTCTGGCTTTCTTTCCAAGTTTCCCCATTTTTGCAGCACAAATTCAAAATCTGCATTCAATTTAAGATACAACTTCAAAATGAATAATAGTAACAAAACAGATACAATCAAAATTAGTAGAATTGAAATGTCAATTCATGGAGCAACACAAAAGAATTAGATGAAGACATATATTGTCGACGATGAAGCAGCAGCAGAAGTCAGAACCAGCTAGTCGCCAAATGAGAGCAGAAGACAAAACCACAATCACAGCCCGCCAGGGGCGGAACCAGAAAAATAAACAAAGGGATATCGATAATTTAAAAAAACAATCAATTTCGTTAAAAAATACTCCCTCCGTTTTCATATGTTCTTCTCACTTTCCCCATTTGGAAATTTTTAAAAGTTATTCTCATTTAGAATCTTTCTAATTTGGGAACCAATAAAATAGAAGGAAATTATTACACTTACACTCTAATCTATAGAAACTAATTTACATTTTAATTCCCAATGCATTTACTTTACATGCACCCAATGAAATTTAATGATATTATTAACCTTACACTTTAATCAATAGAATCTTTATTTTTTATATTATTTTACTCAAATCTCATAGTATCTATTGTGTAATTATAATTTATCTTGATTTTTTCCCATATTCCAAATGGGAAGAACAAATGAAAACGGAGGGAGTACATTGGACAAGGCATTAATTTAGGTAATTGTCCACGCTGAATGCAAACATGTAATCATCATATCATAAACTATACTAAAACAATATGTTAATGGGACACATGTCACTACCACAATGATTTGTTTCCCGCCGAAAGCACTTCTCTAAAAAATTATTCGGCGCATTTATCACAATTATTACAATTGCCTTCAAATATGTTTATTGTCATATTACAATTAATACACGGATTAGTATTTTGAGAAGTATTCTTGGTTGACCAGCTACAATTACTACAATTGCCCATAAATAAGTTTCTTGCTATATTACAATTATTACAATTGCCCACAAATAAATCATCTTACCCGACCAAAATCATGCTTTTTTTCATCATTGTGTATTAATTAAATCTCATATTTGAATTAGATGTTTTCAAACTTTTGAGTATTAATTAAATCTCGTATTCTTAAATTTCTATATATTAACATAACTCATATGACTATCAAAAACACAGTAACCAAACACACTTCATTAGCATAAAACAATGATAAACAATTTTTATTTGTTTTTGAGTATTAACAATGATAAACAATTTTTATTTTTTTAGCAACCAAAAAACAAAAAGATAAAAGTGAACTTACATATGATTTTCTGGATCTTCAAAAATATCTTCAAAAGTTTCAATCTTTAGGTTATACAGAGTGCATCTTCAATCAAATTATAAAACATTGAAAAAAAACAATCTTAACCGATTTTGTTGTTTTTAAAAGAAATTGGTTTCAATTAAACCATAGAATAACAAATTTAGAGAGAGATTATGTCAAATACGGCTGGCAATTGGCATAGAGATGAAGATTTGATTGAGTTATCCCAATTCCCAAATAGACTAGGGTTTTCATTGGGTCTATTATATGATGGGCCAAGTTTTCCATACTTCATTTAGCCCATGCTAAAAAATGTAACAGTTGTCTCTTGAGAGACCGTCTATAGTATACACATCTCTCAAGATCCCAATCCATATCTTTCTTTTAACTTACATAACCACCAATTAGTTTTTTTTTAAATTTATAAATTGGGTCAGCCCCAAAACTTGAGACGTCTATTGTATATACGGTCTCACGTAAGAATTTGTAAAAATGAAAAATGTAGACAATCAAAATAAAATAATTGTGTATCGAAAATTAAAAAAAAAATTGGTGAGATAAATTTTTTGGACTGATTGAATGCACATTTAAAGTTCTAAAGTGATTAATTATAAATTTAAAGTAATCACTCACAATTTAAAGTTTGACACCTCACTTCCTAGAGGATCTTTTTAGTAACAACAACAACAGTGTTCATACTTATCATTCAAATAGCTTTATGTCGGGTTCGCCAGACCATATAGGTAAGGCTGCAAATACTGGTGAGGATCAGGGATCTACGGAATCTAGGACCATTCCATTTCTTGAAAGCAAGTCTGTGTAGACCATGAGAGATTCGAATAGCTAGCCACTGCTCCATAAACTGCAAACAGTGTATGCTGAAAGCACATTGAAAAAAGATATGATCATTGATTAATAGACTCGGGTGCAGCATTGCACATTGGGCAACATACACCCATTTAAACCAATTTATCCCTGGTTCTGCCTGCACATCCACTCGCTTACTTGAAGCTTTACAGAGCAGAGCCTCTTTAGAGCCCAACTAACCGTTATGGAAGGGTTGAAGAGCATCCAATCATCACCATTCGTGTAAACTTTGTGCACCCATTTGATCCATAGGGACTCCTGCATTGAACTGATATGTCAGGCAAGCTTGCCCACAGACACTAGATTCCATACATCAAGGTTTCGGATCCTTAGGTCACTATTCTTCGGTTGGCAGACCTTAGACCAACTGACGTTACCTCCAGAGCTTTTTGTAAAATTACCGTGCCATAAAAAAGTTCGACAAGACACTATTGTTATTATTATTACTTAGTTTATTTAATCGAAAAAAATTTAATCGAAAATTAATAGGATATTATAGAAGCAATAGAAGATTTGGATATATATCACTATAATAAGAAAAATTTTCTCTTCCAATTTTACTACTTAGTTTATTTCAGTTAATTTTAATTTCAGATTGGATATTTATACACTAATGGCGATGAGAACACTTGCAAGGTGAAATATATTTTTTAATGATAATTTTGTTATTTATTTTATCTACTTATTTTTATTATAATGTTTTTTTTATTTTTTATATTACCGAGCATCATATCGTTGTTATAAAACACTGATTTAAAATTCTTATAAATATATTATATTTTACAACAATAAATGATTTAAACACGTGTCACTGCAATGATAACAATTTTTTTATCCTAATTCTACTACGTATGTTTTTAATTTTAATTTTAGATTGAATATTCATACGTTAATGGTGGTGGGAATACTTGTAGGATCAAATATTTGTTAACTAATTAAGTTTTATTTATTATTACATGATTTATTTTATCTATTTATTTTGATTAGAATGTTTTTTTATTTTTTTATTTTTTTATTTTTATATTACCGAAAATTATACAATTTCTATAAAACAATAATTTAAAATTCATATAATAATTAATTACATATATAATATTAATAATTGTTTATTTAAATAGTTAATAAACCGTGCTTAGCACGGGAATCTATCTAGTTTTAACTTAAAACAATAAATTTACTAATTAAACTATAAAAGAAAACATGTAGCTTAAGAAAACAAGTAATTTCAACCTAAAACAATAAACTTTAAAGAAAACAAGTACTTTCAAGTTTCATCAATCCACATGCCTCTATGAATTTCAAGTTTCAACCTAATGCAAACAAGTAATTTCAACCTAAAACAATAAACTAAAGAAAACAAGCAACTACCTAAGCCTAATTTGATTAATCGAATTTACTAATTAAACTTTGAAAGAAAACAAATAAATTAAGAAAACAAGTACTCCCTCCGTTCCTTTTTGATGTTCTTATTTGGGTTTTTCACCAAGATTAAGAAAAATGGAATCTTTGGTGGTAATGGATATTATTTTAATTATATAGTAGTAGGAAGTAATAATTGTATTGGAAGTATGAGAGAAAAAATAATTAAATAATAGTGTAATGTAATGATTGTATTGAAAGTATGAGAGAGAAAATAATTAAATAGTAGTGTGAAGTAAGGAAAGTGAGGTTTTAAGGAGTAAAAGTGGGATGAAAACTTTCCAAAAATGGAAAGTATTCTAAAGTGGAAAAACTTATGGAACTACCCGTTTTAGTAAGGTGGAAAAACAAAAAGGAACGGAGGGAGTAACTTAAGAAAACAGTGAATAGAAAACAAGAAACCAAGTAATTAGAAAAGTGGAAAACAATAATGAATAATTGAATTTACTAATTAAACTTTAAAGAACCTAATTTGATTCATAGTTTCATACCTTGTACTGGACAGGTGGCTGGTGCAGTACCGCCGAGAAGAGCAGGGGGCGGCGGCGCAGCAGAAGAGTGAAGAGTGAAGGCCGCAGCCGGTGACGGAAGGAGACGGAATTGCGTAGGGTTTAAGTGTTTAAGAGAGCCTAAATGAGTACATCCTAAATGAGTATGTAAATATCACAGATACTCCTTCCTCTCATTCTAGTTAGTGTCATTTATTTTTTTTACATTATTCACCGTAGGCCGGTCTAATTCGTGCGTGTAATATATTAGATATTTTATTTGATACGTCAAAATTGAAAAATGTCAAAAAAATTGAAATGTTGTTACACGCGCATGAAATGGGCCCACACTTCGACTTAACTCGAGCAACATTATACCGCAAGTGTGATGACTCCCACTAAATAAGAATTTTGGTTAACCTCACCCTAACAGAGCTTTACATATATCAAACAAAGATCACGTGTGTTGCATTCATTTAATAAGTATATGGATTCCACGTCAAACAGAAGTTTAGTAAATCACGCCATGGTACTCAAGTGGAATGAGCAGAAATTTAATATATAAACTTAACAAAAAAATGAATCTTCGATATTACATAAGACACCTTACAAAACCTTAATTGTGATGTACTTATTTTTGCATATTACTTATTGCAATGCACATATTTCTACACTTGTATAATTGCTGGAAAGTTTTTATACTCTGCTTAGTAGCTGACTCGATTTTTCACAAATTATTCTTAATTATTTGAAGTCATGTGTGCTAATGCGGAGTCCCTTTTGGGTGCTATAAAGGTTTTTTATTATTTAGTGTACTACACAACAACGGTTGCTAATACTACTAAATTTTAGTTTTCACTTTAAATAACTTTTCCTTGAGGGACAATGTATTTACGAGTATAGCAAGTGTTAGATATCAGATTAGCGCAACAGATGTGTGGTCGGAGCTTTTTTCTCGAGATGAATTGTGTATTTGATTTCTATTGTAAACAATTTCGTATTTAAGAATTTTATTTGTAAAATGACCTTTGTGTAAATATCTATGAAGTTACTAGCATAAAAACTAGACAAATTTATCAGTATGAAATATATAAAAATACAACTTCAACGAATAATATAAGTATATATTATCGTGATTAAATTATCGAACATATGACATTTTTAAAGCAAAAATTAATCAATTTTTCACTACTTATCAAATACATCTTTTTTCCATTTTTTTATTATTATTATTATTATTATTATTATTATTATTATTATTATTATTATTATTATTATTATTATTATTATATATATATATATATATATATATAATGGGCAATTACATAGGCTTTTGAATGTTCATTTGAAGTAACAAAAAAATCATAAAATTTTCTCCCATTCAACCACAATTTTGGCCGAAGGAGAAAAAGAGAGAAAAAAAGAGAGACAAAAATTCAAAGTGCGGTGTTGAGTGATTGAGTACTAATTCAAAGCCTTTGATCCTTAATTTTTTAGTTTTCATGAATTCATAATTCTTTAACAAAATTTTTATTTTCTAGAAGAATTTCGTTCATACTTTTGTTTGATTTAGTTTTCATTACACAATTCATTAACAAAACTTCAATTTATTAGATAAATTATGTTCATGCTTTTTATTATTATAACTTCCATGAATTCATGTTTTCTTTTCAAAATTTAATTTTAATTTTAGATTGAATATTCATACGTTAATGGTGGTGGGAATATTTGTAGGATCAAATATTTGTTAACTAATTAAGTTTTATTTATTATTACATGATTTATTTTATCTATTTATTTTGATTAGAATGTTTTTTTATTTTTATATTACCGAAAATTATACAATTTCTATAAAACAATAATTTAAAATTCATATAATAATTAATTACATATATAATATTAATAATTGTTTATTTAAATAGTTAATAAACCGTGCTTAACACGGGAATCTATCTAGTTTTAACTTAAAACAATAAATTTACTAATTAAACTATAAAAGAAAACATGTAGCTTAAGAAAACAAGTAATTTCAACCTAAAACAATAAACTTTAAAGAAAACAAGTACTTTCAAGTTTCATCAATCCACATGCCTCTATGAATTTCAAGTTTCAACCTAATGCAAACAAGTAATTTCAACCTAAAACAATAAACTAAAGAAAACAAGCAACTACGTAAGCCTAATTTGATTAATCGAATTTACTAATTAAACTTTGAAAGAAAACAAATAAATTAAGAAAACAAGTAACTTAAGGAAGTGCCAAATGGCAGACATGTTTCTCAATTAGTATCTTGTATGATGATGATGATATTATTATTATCAAACATAATATTAAAATTGACAAAATATACTATTAAACTGTGTTTGTAAATAAAATTAGAAGTAATTCTATAATCAAAGCGCAAAGGTCAATACTAATGATTACTTCACTGGATACATCTAGGGGTGTGCAAAATGAGATCGGACCGGTTGCATCCGATCCGGGCTCCGGGTCTTACTTATTTATCATTTCGGATTTTCAGTCCGGTCTAAACCCGGAAAAATCCGGGTTAGACCAGATGTACATTAAAGTAACTTAAAAGGAGAATAATATACACTATTAACTATTTTTATGCATATATTTATTTTAAGGGCTTTAAATATTTTATCTCTAACACAAAATAATTTATTTATCAAAACATTTTTATTGTATAATAATTAATTTGCTAAAAAAATTTAAAATCTTCCATTTTTTTAATTTTTTTATATCAAAAATTATTTCCGGTCTAATCGGTCTAAACCCGGACCGGACCGAGAGGAAATCGGAGTAGACCGGGACCAGACGGAACCGGTCTGGTCTCTGGTCTCAGCATATCGAAATTTCGATCCTTCGGTCCAGCTTGGGTTTGGACCGGTGTTCACCCCTAGATACATCAACTAATTTCAATCAGTCAATTTTAATTCTCCAATCAAAAACACTTTGCATGAGAATTAGAATTGTGATATTTGACATTTGACAGTCTTTTTAATAGATGTTATTCTCTAATCTGAAAATTACACTTAGTAAGGGATTTAGAATTGTTATTTACAATTTTTTTTATATATGTTATTATTTCAGGTTCTCTCTTGAGAGACCGTCTTTTATAAAGACGACTCTCAAAAGTCCAACCCAAATCTATACTTTCAGTTTTACCAAATTATTCTACCGTGACCTTTTTACACATAAAACGTTAGCAAAACGTTAATTTCGAATGTTTAAGGCCACTGTACGCCTATTTATGCGACTCACCATTTAAAATGCCATCAGTTTCAACCTTTTTCCTCAAAATATAAACCCTAACTTTACCAGTTTTGAATTTAGGGGGAAAAAATATGATTTGGATGAAAGTTGGTAGAGTTAGACTTTATGTTTTGGGAGGAAAATTAAAGGTTAAAACTAATAACATTTGAAATGACAATTATTTTTTAAAAGTTTTAGTTACTACATGAAAAACCTAAGAAATCAGGTTTACCACATGAAATTTACTATTATGATTATAATTATAATAAAATCATTGTTTTAAGGTTGTCTCACTTAGTGACGGTCTTTGCAGCTCGAATTACTATGTCTAATTAAGAGTGGTTATAACTTCAAAAAAAAAAAAATAAATAAAAAAAAATAAAAATAAAATTAAGAGTGGTTATCAATCAATTCAATTACCAAAAGTCCAACCTTACAAAAACGGATCCTAAACCTAAAATAAAAAAAACCCGTTTTATAAAATCGGATCCCTAAAGATGGAAGATAAGGAGTATAAAAGCAAGCACTAACAATAGAATTAGGGTTCTTGAGACAAATATAAGGTGAGCAGAGTTTAGAGATCTAGCAGTGGTAAAATTGCCCCGCCGTCACCATGGGTCGAATGCACAGCAAAGGGTATCCTCTTCTCTTCCATTTTCTTCTCTTCCATTTTCTTCTCTTCATTCTCTAATGGCAGATTCTGAATCTAATCAAATATACTTTATAATTTTATGTTTTCAGTAAGGGTATTTCTTCATCTGCTATTCCATACAAGCGCACCCCACCAACTTGGTTGAAGATCACTTCTCAAGATGTTAGTTTTTCATCATCATTGATTTGATTCAATTTGTTACCGAATACCCGTTTTTCTTATTTGGTTTTTATTTTCAGGTGGATGATAGTATTTGCAAGTTTGCAAAGAAGGGTCTGACTCCATCTCAGATTGGTGTGATTCTTAGGGATTCACATGGTATTGCCCAAGTTAAGAGTGTTACTGGTAGCAAGATCCTCCGTATTCTCAAGGCTCATGGTACATTCATCCTCCGCTAGATTTCTAGAAATGTTTCATATTGATAATAGGCCACACCATTGTATCTCATTATCGTAATTTAAAGGTTTTTGAGTTTACCACGATTGAAATATAGGCCGTATTGAGCATAAAATCATATGTATTGACTGCATTTTGTGACCATTACCGCGACCATGAACGAAATAGTATATTTGCACTATGCTCTAGATAGATGTTTAATCCATAATGCGAATTGATCTGATCAATGTATGTCTCCCTTTAGTACTAGAGCTTTGAGTGTTTTTAACCCTTTAATTCCCTGTTGGCTACAGAATTGATCTTGCCTCTATCATTAGCCTTAGATATTGTTCTCTAGTGTGAAAGTAGTTTAATTTATACTTTCGGTGGAGTGTTCGGTTGTTGTAGAAACATTGTATTGTGGAACTTTTACCACTTAGATTTAGACCCTTTACTTGTCGAAAAAGTGGACTCTAGGATTCGTTTGTCGTTCGTAGCAAATTCTGTGAACGATAATGAAAATTTAATACAAGCTAGTTTAGAAAGTTACTTGATAAGGTTTATTTTCATCGTTGTTTTTGTTGTTTACACAGATTATTTTTATACATTATCACTTAGAAGAGCAATATTATACTTGAGGATGAGAGCTTCGGCATGACATTTCATTAAAATACTTTTATATACATTTGTATACACTTTCTGGATGTGTATGGTTAGAACTAAGAGATGAAAGAAAAACATTAAAATGGTTGTAGAGGAAAGGATTCTAACCTTAGGATTTAGCTTTGGCACTCTTTTCTTTATATTTTGTTTGGGAAATACTTCCTCCGTTTTGAAATACATGCTACATTTCGGTTACGAGTACTGTTTATCGTTCAATCTTATTTTATATATTGCGGGCTTGTGGCTAATGTGGTATCAAAAATATAATCAAGTGTGATCTTGTTTGAATCGTCTAATCACATATTTTCATAATATAATATAATTTTTTCTAGTTTTTAAATGAGTACATTTTAATATATAAATGAACAAAATAACACATTAAATTGTGTAGAAAATCAAATGTTCCAAGTATAATAAAACAGAGGAAGTATTACTTTGAGTTTCTGAACTGCTGTTATTTAATAATTGTTTCTGAACTAGCGTTCAACATTATAAGGTGAATTTGGACATGTGTTTTTGTTTATATTCTTACTTACTCTTTACTTATATACTTATATAGGTCTTGCACCTGAAATCCCTGAGGACTTGTACCATTTGATTAAGAAGGCCGTCGCCATCCGTAAGCATTTGGAGCGAAACAGAAAAGATAAGGACTCCAAATTTAGGTTGATCTTGGTTGAGAGCAGGATCCATAGGCTCGCTCGTTATTACAAGAAGACAAAGAAGCTTCCACCAGTCTGGAAATAGTGAGTTTCTTCTAACAATTTTCTGATTGCTGACCGATTGTTTCTTTTGTTTTCCTCCAATATATTGCGGGATAAACATAATTGTTTTAATCATTAATTGTTAAAATGCTGATGAACCGTGCATGAATACTAAACTGTGTTGCACATCGACTTTTTGCAGCGAGTCTACAACTGCCAGCACCCTTGTGGCTTGATCTTTTGGTAGAATGGTTTTTCGATTCGGGCAGTGCAAGCTGGATTTCATTTCTTGTTATAGAATTATGTCCTGCTTCTTTAGTTTTGGTTATGATCAGAACTTCAGATATTCATATGAAGTACTTTAGTTGTTGAAATGTGATATTTCATCTTTTATACTTCTCGACTTTCATTTCATAAAGCTTTTGAAATATATTTTTGTTTGCTCCTAAGAACTTGGAAAATGCTAACTTTATAGCCCAAAGCTTACCGTGTACTGCAGTACCTTTGTTCACTATCATGTTGTTTTGAAACCAAGGATCACCCTTAGGTCTCCAAACATCTGGGAACTAAGTACAAGGTTTGTTTACTTTTTAATAGGATGGAAACCCGATGTGTAGAACTTAGATGTACGGTTGTCTTGGTACATAAGCTCAGCGGCCTAACGATCACTTTGATCTCTGAGTATCAGCTATGTGTCTGAACAGACTGGTTAGCTCCACAATGCGAGACGTTAGTTGGCACTCATCAGTATATTACGGGTATGAGACCGAGGTTCATGAGTTATTTGAACTTGGTTCAAAATGTTGTGGGTTGTGTTTAGGCTTGACTTGAAACATTGATAAGCTAAAGCCATGCAATGGAAAAACAAATGGATGAATATGCAGTTATATGCTATTTTTTACAATTTAAAAATAATGTATATATTTATTTTTTTCGTATATTCTTTTGGAAAAATTGTCGGGAATAATCCTATTAATTGACAAATCGCTGTGAATAATCCAAATTATTGATTATTTATCAATAATCCATCTTTTCACATTTTTTGTTCATGGCATTCCCTTGTAATATTTTATCGGCTACTGCAAGTAGCCTTTGATATATCCCTCTTCATCTCCTTTATTCCATTTTCAATGACATTCAAACTTCTCTTACCATCTTCAATCTATCATTGCTCTCATTCCATCTTTAAGATCCCTCATTATTCCGTCGTCAAATGTCTTGTCGGAGTAGTTTCCTAATCTCCATATTCGAAGTCTTCCCCATTCCACCATCTGTATTTGCAATTCTTATCTAAACTAGGTTTTTTTTTGCGAATTGTGGGTCCGAAATGGAATTGGGTTGCTGCCGTGCAAATCGTGGGTGTCGAACCATCATTGCAATTGTCTCCACCAAAATGGTAAGTTAATTGGGTGTCGAACCATCATCTACTAGGACTGATGGAACAATTGGAGTTTATTTTCCCAGAAAAAAAAATTAACTTGTGTGAAGTAGGTGATGAAGAAGGGAGAAGAAGAACATGGAAGAAATTAGAAGAATAATAATGAAGAAATTTAGTGTTAGTGAAGGAGAAGACATGGAAAGAAAGGAGAATGACATAAAAAAGGAAATGAAGTAGACAACCCGCAATGGCTAAAAGGTGACCTGCATCAACAAGTTATTTTTCATTAAGGGGTTGCACGAGCAAAAAATGTGAAAAGGTAGGATTATTCATAAATAATCAATAGTTCGAATCATTTTTAGCGGTTTGTCAATAGATGAGATTATTTCCGACAGTTTTTCTTATTCTTTTTGAAGTTAAAAGGTTATGTTTTTTTGGCTTGGTCTTGATTTGGTTTTTACTTGAACTCAAGTTTGAGAGAACTAAGTTGGGCTGGGAGCATATCTAGCCATCTAGGCTTGACAAAGCTCGAACTTGTACTCAAGTAGTTGCGGGGTCTATTTTTATATAGGTTCGACTTATATTGGGAAGGGGATGTGGTTGAGTTAATTAGGGATTTAGGTGTCGAATTGTATTGTATGTGCCGATGCCTGATGGGAGTTCGCCGTTATTGCAAGGGGTGGGGAAGAAGCAACCGATAGCGGGGATCTGACCGATGGTGGATAGGTTTTAATTTTATTTGTTTTGTTTTTTTAAATTTTTTATTTTATTTTTTTAAAATCAAATTTATAATTGTCGATTGCTAACATATCATGAATGTTAGTGGAAATCTCATCTCAAAGTTGGTGTTGCTCATAATAATACTTGATATTTTTGTTGGGAAAAAAGAATTGAAATATTGTATATTCACGGTAACTTCTTTTTTAACGCTTCTTTATTTTCAAATACGATACTTTGTTTACATTGCTACCACTATTATCAACTTTAAACATGGAGTACTTTATCAAACACTAATGTTTTTTATTTAATAATGTTTAAAAAAAAATAAGTTGCTAAATTGCTTGAAATGATTCGCCAAACACACCCTTAAATATTTATTCTATTTTGTTTTTTATTTTTCTATGACTTTTGTTATGACTTTACAAAATAATGTTTTTTTGTTGTTTTTGTAATTGTTTTATGATCATTTAATTTTATTTGCAAATTTATTTTCTTTTCATCAGATATTCATATTTATTTTATATTTTCATTTATTTGTTTAAAAGTCTTGTTGCTCATTATTTTATACCAAAATTAAAAAATAATACTTCCTTTATTCTTATTTGTTATTTTTTACAATAAAAATTTCACAAAGTTTTTCTGATTATTAATTTCTTTTTAAGACACGTTTTGGGATCAAAATAATTTCATTTGTTTAATACATTTTACTAATAGTTTATCATATATTTATTTACATTTTTGTTTCTGTTGCGAAATTAGTCAACTTGATTTGAAAGGGAATGGGCGGTCGATGAAATTGATCCTGCTACTTCAAGATTCGAATGTGAATAAATGAGTTCTGCCATCAACTTGCGAAATGAACACAAAGTCACTTGTTCGAGACACTCAAATTCAGTGATCGAAAATATGAAATAGGAATTAAATGAGAGTAACTGAGAGGATTCAAAGACATACCTAATTTGGTAATAAATGAGGGTATTTATAAGGGTAGTGATCATTTGGTTTTAGATCATCTAGGGGTATTTACACATGACCTTTTGTTAGAGTATATAATATATCTTGAGGCCTCAACCATTAGCTTAAGTTTTTGGTTGTGTTGATTCCTTGACATGGTATCAGAGGTTTCTACCAATCTAGTCCAATCCCAACCGGTTCTAGATATTCTGGAGGTGGAGCTTGTTGAGAAGGGAGAAGGTTCATTTCAACTACATCCATCGAATATATATCCCTTATTAACTCTTATGATACCTTTCTTTAGGGGACCTGAAGAGAAAGAAAAGGTGACTATCAACTAAATTAAAGATCTGCTTGTCTCCGTCATCCCTTCTGATGATAAGGCTGCCAAACTTCTGCTTTATGAAAATAATATTAAACGTCGATTAGAAGCGGTCGCATGGTCTCTTTTGGACAAATCGTCCTATAAAAAGAAAAAACTTCACTCCCTGTCGTCGGTCACTCTTTCAGGCATTTCCCTTGGGAAGGGGAAGCTCCCACTAAACGCCCTTCGGGGGTCTCTCGAGCGTCCTTCTTCCAGTGTGACAAAAGGTCATGTGTTCGAATCTCAACCACCCTTCATTTAAAGTGTAATATTTAGCACCATGTATGATGTTGGATCACCTACATCTAGTTCTCATGAGCTAACCAAGATCAATACCATGATTCATCATATGGAAGACACTAGAATTCAAGGTCTAAATGTCAAGTCTTTTAATTTTGTAGTCATAAACTAAGTCTTCTTTAATTTGAGTCTTTATTTAGTATTTTCATTTTGAAAAAAAGTCTTAGAGATGATTAAGCCAGGTTTTGGATTAAGCTTAATCATGTCTCATGTTTAGTTAGTTGAGTTGTAATTTTTACTTTATTGAGTCTAGTATTTATTTTTGCTCATGGGATGTCCATTATGCAATTAAAACGCATGAATCAAGGCAAGCAACCAGATTCTACAAATTGATCTGTTGCCTTATTCAAAACCAGCTGATTTAGAATAGCCATATGTTTTGAAGATTGAGTTGGGTTGTGATAATATCTTTCTATAAATCAGCCACACATAATCCCAAGAAGATAGAAGACATAATTTGCAAATCCCAAAGAAAAACTATCTCTTAGAGACAACATAAAATCAGCAAAATGGATGAAAATCATCAAGGATACATGAAGATTATTGAAGGACATTTGCAAAGACCCTTCATATTTCAAAATATAGCTGTTGGAAGCTTGCTATTATCCTCTAGATTTAAAAATATAGCTGTTGGGGAGCTTGCTTTTGTGTAATATTCAGATTTTTCTCTTGTTAGTTATAATCTTTGGTAGCTGAATTCCTTAGTATAAATAGGTTGCTTGCTCTCCTGTAATTCATTCACTTCCATTACATTTTTAGTACAAACAACCGTTGAACATTTCTTGTTCTTTCTTTGCAATTTAATTTTAACTTGGATTAGTTGAAAGTAAGTTGAAGTTCCTGTGCTTTTCATTCTTTTGGCTAAAGATTAAATGTGTTCTTAGGAGCCCATAACTTTAATTTCGTGGTGAATTATGTATTGAAATTAAACCTTTGGTTCAGCCATTTTTTTAAAGTTGTTTAATCAACATATATTTTCTTAATTTTTCTTGCTTAAAATCCTCAAAATTCACAAAACAATTCCTTTACAATTTAAACTTTTCAGCCTTAATTATTGAATTCGAAACATCAAAATACAAACGTGTGTTTATAATTTGGTTCTTGTTTGATTACATAGCAAACCTATATCAATGTATGAGGAGAACATGTGTTGCATCCACATTTCAAGCCCAACGGGCTCTTGTGTGAGGGGGCGTGTTAGTGTATATATAACACATCGGCTAGTCTCCTGAGAGACTGTCTTTCTGAAAGACGTCTTTTAAGCCCAACCCATTAAAGCTTAACATCTACTTTTACTTTACATTTTCCTTTATGGGTCAGTTCAATTAAAGATGGTTTCTCATAAATATTGTCTCTCAAGAATTTCTGATAACACATATTGGGGTCTCAAACATCAGCTTAAGCTTTTGGTTGAATTGGTTCCTTGACAACTTTGACTAATTTGGGTGGATATTGTCATATTGGGCATGTTGACTTGGTTTAATTGAGAAAATTTGAAGTAAATAAGATTATTAATCAAAAATAATAATAAAATAAGATCCAAATCAAAGTATATCCAAAAATAAGCGTGTATCAGCTTTTGAGTGAAATCGCTGTTGAGGGCAGCGATTTAGGGCCCAAATGGGCTTAAGTGAAATCGCTGTTAAGCCCAGCGATTTCCAAACAAGCACAGCATGGCAGTTTTGGGCTGACTTGGAAATCGCTGCTCCCAACAGCGATTTCCCCTGAGACAAATTTAATTTTTTTTTTGTTTTTTCTCTACAACACTATATACATACCTACACCTACCTAAAATAAAATCAATGTATCAATTTTCATCACACTTTCCATTCAAGCACCAAACGTAAACCAATTATATAACATTACATATATATACAATTGTCGCGTACCGTAATGTTATACAATACATATTACATATACACATATATGTACAAATCTATACAATATTATACATAGTCTAAGAATCCGCAGTAGGTGTATCGCCCTCATAAATAGTGTCTAGACTAGGATAAACCAAAGGTGTACCCTCACTATCCGATTCTTGATAAAGCCTAACGTTAGTGGGATGAACCGGCGATACATAAGAACACTCGCCCTGGGACGTTCCGGGAGCTCTCGGACGTACACTGAGTGTATATGGCGATTGATGATCATTTGACGTCCCGTGAGCATCTGCTTGTGTAGAAGAACAAGGAGCATCGTCCTGCGGTAATGGTTGAAGCATATGCTCATATCCAAGGCCTATCATCACACCATCGCACCTCCTGACTACTTCGTTTGACTGTTCGTGGCATACATGTCGCTGTGAGTGCATGTAGTCACGAATGCTCAACATTTGTTGCGTCTACAAAAAACAATTTCAATTAAAATTAGGTTAACATTAAATATTATATTAATTATATAAAACTTAAAGCGAAATGACTCACGAGGACATGTAATGGCACGCCAGAAGGCATGTAGTTCAGTGGGAGTGGTCGGTCTGGTATATATCCTCGGCAATGAACCTTCTGGTGATTCCACGATACCAGATGAGATAGTCATCGTAGAAATCCATCGGTTCACCGATCTCATCCCCGTGAACTACGTAATCTTCACGTCCATCCCACCCCTCGATGTATCTCCGGTGATAAGCAGCCCAATTCACTGTGGCCTTCCCCCTACGATCCACCTCGTGGAGCTGGTTATGGTCTTCAGGTAGATCAGGCCTCGTTTGGCGCAAACCGTACTGACGCATGACCCGTTTGGGGTAGTGGTACTCAACCACGTCAAAAAAGATCATAGGCGTTCGAACACGCCACTCATCTTCGTCACCCCTATATGCGGGATGGACGACTCGACACTCATCTCTTTATCGAGGCGGCTCGACACAAATGTCGGTAGAGGAAAGCAAGAGCGGCACTGGCCCAACTGTAGGATGCGATGTCATCCCAGTCTTGGTCAAAAAGCTCTAACAAGATCCCTTGCATGTCGTTTCCGGATTTTTCGACAAACAAATAGCCGGAAATAAGTACCCAACAGTAAATGGGGGCATAACGCTCTAGAGCTGCATCCTCAGCGTCAGGGCCCGGTAAATGAGCAAAGGTGTTATGCAACCATGTCGCCTTGACCGAAGACCCTATCATCGCTCCATCTGGCGGTACGACCCCAAATATCCGATGTATGCGCTCTCTAGTATGGCTTGGACTAGGACCAGTGACTGCCCTCCCACTCACCGGTAGGTCGGTAAGTATAGCAACATCACGCAGTGTGATGGTCGCTTCACCAACCGACAGATGAAAGGTGTGCGTCTCAGGCCTCCATCGCTCAACCAAAGCTGTAATCATCCCTCGATCTAATGGTATTTGACCTACTCGGTGAATACCATATAAACCGGCTTCGCGCACGTATCGCAACACCCTATCGTCTACAGGCCATCTCATGACTATGGAAGGGTGGTGTCGAGTATTAAGCAATGTGTCGGACTCTAGTTGTCCGGTCCATATGAAGTCTGAACGATGGGTGGGTTGTGAAACTAACAAGGAAGGATCTATTAGACCAGGATTCTCCATCCTATTTGTTCAATGTGTTTACTTTTCATTATGATAATTCAATTCAACATCTAACATTCAATCATTTACTAAATTCATTCAACATCAAGTATGTATCCCGAATAAGCAACTCAAATCAACATATATCCCAAAAAATTCATATATATATATATATATATATATATATATATATATATATATATATATATATTCCTAAGTAATCAACATAAAACGTTCAATTCAACATACTTCAATAATAATAATAATAATAATAATAATAATAATAATAATAATAATAATAATAATAATAACAACAACAACAACAATAGTAATAACATTAATAAAAAAATATCTATGTTCATGACCAAAAACCCAAATTAATGAACAATAATAAATTAATAACAATAAAATTCTATAAACTTACCTCAAATAAGCCAAATGAATAAGGAAATACACGTTCTGCATAATAAAAACACCCACATTATTAAAGAGGATATAAAACCCTAATCATGAACATAATTGAATAATTAGGAAGAAGATGAACAAAATTGAATAATTTACATACCTTTTACCACGAAATTGAGTAACAATGGAGAAGGAAGACTAAAAAAAGACTATAATTATACAAATTGAAGGTTTCAATGAAGAAGGAATACAAGGAGATTAGAGGGAGAGGAAGAAGGAGTTCGAAAATTAGGGTTTAATTGAAATGGGAAAATGGGGAAATGAGGAAGAAAGAGTTTAAAACTCTGATTTGGAAATCGCAGACCATCACATTTTCTTGTAAATATTGGGCACAAGACAGATCACATGTCATCCTCAGAATCATTGGGCCCATGATTTTACTTAAACCCTAATGGACCCAAAATCGCTGTTGTAGAAAGCGATTTCACTTGAAAAGCCATACACGCTTATTTTTGGATATACTTTGATTTGGATCTTATTCTATTATTATTTTTGATTAATAATCTTATTTACTTCAAATTTTCGTTTAATTGATTGGGGGCCCTTTGACCCATTAAGAATTTTTAATTTAAAAAGTAACACAATTATTTTTTTGTGTATTTCTTCCTCTTATTAAATGCATTTTGCCATCTTTATTTTTTTCCTATAATTAAAATTTCTATTTCCTAATTGCTTATTGATTACTCCCAAGTCTCAACAGTTCAATAATAATTAAACATTAAATAATCTATCTATAACTATTACTATAACAAAACACTGCTGACATCATACTTAATTAAAAATGCTTACGTGTCATAATCTCATTTAAAATTTTCACTCCAACACTAAATGATGATGTTATTGTTTTATTACTAATTTTTTATCTTTGACTTTATGCCCACATCATTAAATGAGTATTTTTTAGTGTATTGCATATTTTAAGATAGTTAAAACATAATATACTTTTATTAGGAATTTTTTGTTATTTATACAATTGGTTACATGTAAATATGTAATGTTTAGTTCTAATATTATTCAGGTTGTGACTATTTTTATGTAGGTCAATTATATTTTTCATGATAAAATTATTTTTCGTTTAAACTTTTATAAAAATAATTTTACATTTGCGTTTTATTTGATTTTGAAACGTGTTATTAATAATTGTAATACTTTATATAAATTAATGTAATTTATGTCGAAAAATTTAATAAAACCGTGCATGGCACGAGCACTATCTAGTATCAAAACATTTCAATACTTTACTACTCTCATTGGTTATCTTCCTATTCCAAATGATAAAAGTAATTAAGATCAAATAGATTATTGACTGTGGTTCAAATCAGTTGATATACTTGCCTAAAATTAATATTCCTTGATCAGTGCAATTCACTTTTATTAATTATATAAAAAATAATTAAAGAAATTTATTTGATTCATCTTAATAATTTTAGGTATTAGTGTGTTATACCTTGATATGCAACCTTGATTGGAATTTGATTATATACACTATGCGGTTAAAGATTTATAATTTTTTTAATTTTGATTATAATTAACTAAAGTAAAATTACACTTGACATTTGTTAAAATTAATAGAAATAATTTTTTTTTAGTTTTATCATACTAATGGTAATATTACGAACAATGTGAAAACTACGTAATGACAATAGGGTAATAAAAAAGGAATTAAGTCTTAGTAAATAACAGTGATTTTTGAAGTTAACAAATCACTCTATGTGGTAGAATGTGATAGGGTGAGAGTTTTGTAATTTAAATAATTATTTTGGTTTTTTTTTTATTTTAATGTTATTTTTTTTGTTATTTTATGGTTATTTACAAATCACGGTGATTGATTAGAAATTATTGATGATAAAATATAGTCTTATAGTACGTCCTCCGTTCTATAATACTTGCTACTGAGTTTGAATGTTATATGGAAAAATGTCACTATCAGTAGCAAATAGTAAGTATATAGGATGCTCTACTAAATAGAAGTACTTCCTCCGTTCTTTTTTACTTGCAACATAGTTGACCGTGATACTATTCATCAAGTAAATTGGCTTTTATATTATCGGTAACCATTTAAGTTAAAACATAGTCATATGAGATCTTATTTGAATTGTCTCGGCTCAAAATTTATTAATTTTGAGTTTTTATAATTTTTCGATATATATAATTAGAGATATTAAATTCGTACATTAAAGAGAGTGAAAAAGCAAATGATGCAACAAATATGAAATCATACCTTAAGTAATAAAGCCTGTAAGACTATAGAATGAGGTTGGATGGCATGTGACCTTAATTATGTCAACCACACTTGACAATGTGACATACTCTCTCTCAGTCTGACATCAATACATTTCTTAGCTTATTCAAACTTTCACTCAAAACTAGAATTCAACCAAAGGATGTTCATATCTATGCTGTCAGTTTAAGATTTGTCTAAATTTTTTTAAACAAATACTTCAAGAATATCACAATTTCTACATTATTTTTGAATTTTAAAGTCGTAAAATCGCAGATTACAATTAAATTTCAACAAACAGAGTGTTACATTTAAAACTAAAGCTATCATCCCCTGTTAGAGTATCTATACTATATACTAAATGCATTCTTCAGTATGACACGTGTCGCCTTCATGTTCATTGTTTTCCCTCCAAAAATTTTCATTTAGCTAAATTAGGTAAGTAGAATAATTAAACTTGAATGTCCTATTATTTAAATCAATTAACATGTCAAATGGCAATAAAAAATTGGACAATATGAAATCAATATATGTATGGTTAAAATATCATTCTATAAAAAAGTCAATAAAAAATTGGACACTGTATGGTCAAATTCTTTTCTATATCTTCTTTATTCTTTATTTATGTTATTTATGTTATATACATATATTGGTTTATATCATTCTATAAAAATGGCAATAAAAAATTGGGCAACAACTCAAAATTTATGTTATTGATCATTCTACAAGTTCATTTAAAATTATTCAAGCCCAAAGTTTAATTTTAGAGTTTTAAAATTTGAAAGAATTAATGTAATGCAAAGACTAATTGTTCTCACACATCAAATATTATTTTATCTATATTTATTATGTTTACCAAATATCATAATAATTTAAAATAATTTTATTTATATTTAAGAGATCATTTAAATATTTTTTGAGTATCCGTGCTTGGCACGGGATTCAAGCTAGTATAACATATTATGGGACCTCAACCATAAACTTAAGTTTTTGGTTGAGTTGGTTCTTAACATGGTATAAGAAGCCAACGTGACAAGAGGTCACGGGTTCGAATCTCAACCACCCCTCATCTAAGTGGAATATTTGGCACCAGGTATGAGGAGTCTGTGTTGCATCCATACTTCTAGCCCAACGGGCTTTTGTAAGGAGGCGTGTTAGAATATATAACATATTATGGGGTCTCAACCATAAGCTTAAGCTTTTGGTTGAGTTGGTTCTTAACACCCCCGACACCCACATGCAAAGTTATACTATCCATTCTAAAATTCTACTATAGTCCGACCTTACGTGTTCAAAATGTCTAAATCGACGTATTAAAAATAGAGGTACTCTTGTGAGAAATCTTTTCTCGATGAGACGATCTTAAAAAAACAGTCTATATTCTTGTAGTATGTTTTAGAAGACTATTTGACCCAATAACCGTCTCGTATAATAATTTGCGTCCAAACTATCCCATTATGATGGCTTAGTTCTCTCCAACATATTATAAGTAAAGTTTAGATTAACGTTACTTAACTTTATAAATTATGCATTATTAACTTGATCAAGACATTAATGAATCGAAGGAAGTAATGGAACAATTTGATATGGGTGTTGCTTGATGCTTTTTTCTATAACAAACTCAACCGAAAAAAGGAGAGCCAGAAAAACAAAAATATTAAATTTTATTTATGAAAAATGATACTTATTCTAGCTGAGATAAAAAATAATTTGTAAATAATATAAAGAAAAAATCACCTTGAATAATCCAAATTATTCATGATTTTCTACAATAATCCCACCTATTGATTAACCATGAATAATCCCAACATTGAGGCGCATTTTTCTAGAGTAAACCTAGTAACCGAATGACTTGCTATAGCAAGTTTTATTTATTTTTATGATTTTTCTATTACTTAAAATTTTTTATGTAAATTTTCAAAAATATTTTTTAATTTTAATTTGGGAGGGTAAGAGAAGTCGAGGGTAAGAGAACGTGGAGGACGACCTATTACGTATTTCTAACTTTTTAAAAAATATTTTCTATTACTTATTCTAATTTTTTATGCATCATAGTGGAGGGTAACAGAAGTCGAGGACGGCCTAAGAGAACGTGGGAGGAACAAATCAAAAGTGATATGCATGAACTTCACCTCTCCAAGGACCTGACCACGGATAGAACCACTTGGCGGCGCCTTATCCAAGTCCTAGATTAGTAAACCTGTCCCTTTACCCCCTCGTTTGTCTTTATCCTTTGCCTTTTTGTCGCTTTTTACCTGTTTCTTTGATCTTATCTTTGTTTTTGTGTGTGTGCTTCTATTCTATTTGCCAACTGCAGGTTCTTCTTGCTTAAAGACCGTTTTCGAGCGGGGGGACTCTTTGATCGCACTCTCCTTATGGGTATGAGGATGCCATCGTTCCTCCCTCCCCAGACCCTGATCATAGCTTTCTTTGAGCGGGACACACTGGGTATGATGATGATGATGATGATGATTTTCTAATTTTAATTTAATATAATAATTTATTTATTTGGTGAATTACCTACTATAGCAGGTCATCGGTTTACCCAAATTTATCCAAGGAAAATACCCCTCAAAAGTTGAAATTATTCATTGTTAATCAATAGGTGAGATTATTATAGAAAAATCATAAATAATTTGGATTTTTCTAGGTAATTTTTCCAATAATAATTTTAGTATTAATTATTAAATTGTACAATACAAACACGAGAGTCGACAGTTGTATTTTAAATGTAGGAGGATTAACCCTTAACGAAAGCTAACTATTAGCTAATTATTCTTGCAAGTTGTCTCGAACAACAACTACTTTTGTCTTCATTATTGCTAGCTTATTGTCTCCAAATTATTATTAGTGCTAATAATATATATGAACTTATCTAAAAAAAATAATATATATGGGCGGGTGGGTCATAGGCTGGACCCTTTATACCCTGCTTAATGAGGTTGAAAAAAAGTTGTTGGAAAGTACGTGTAAATTGACATTGTTTCATTCACTTAGAGATATATATAATTCTGATTCTACTCTTTTTCTTCATATATACATCACTTATTGTGTAGAGTCATTGTTGATTCATATCTCAAATAGTTCTTTGGTTATTAAAAGTGCTAAATATTCAACTTAAAATGAACATTTAAAATAAAAGTTAATAATATTCGAACTTGTGATTAATATA
Organism: Amaranthus cruentus; assembly: GCA_019425755.1. Classification (NCBI taxonomy): domain Eukaryota; kingdom Viridiplantae; phylum Streptophyta; class Magnoliopsida; order Caryophyllales; family Amaranthaceae; genus Amaranthus; species Amaranthus cruentus. Next base: position 11,176,825 of record CM033460.1, read on the forward strand.
ATCTGTTATGTTTGACTTTTAATATTATGTAAAAACAAAAAATTTGTAACCATACAAGATTTCCTCTTTGTTTAATTCTAAAGGAAGTACAACAAATTGGGGACAAAAACAAACAAAGGTATTAATCCTATTTCTTAATTCATGAATCCATCCACCATTTGAAACAAATATCTCATTTATTATTTACCTTTATTACCATAAAATCACCAACATGTGCAAAAGTATCAATGAAATAAGAGTTCTAGCTAGTTTTTTATACTCCCTCCTCTTCAAAAACAATTTTCAGTTGAATTTTTTTTTTTTGAATTTTTTTTAAATATTTTTGGTTGAATTAAAATACTAGACTAATTATATATATATATACATATAATAAAAAGGTAAAACAAAGGTAAAGATAAAGGAGCTTTCCGGTATCCTACATAAAGTAGGGTCCGAGTGAGGGCTTTTTTTCCTTGAAAGATGCGGACAAATCATAACTGTAACACCAACGAGGAAGTAAAGAAAGATTCGCACAGTCAAGGAACCCCCAATTGATACCTTCTCCCTAGGAGTTGAACCTCAAACTTTCTGCTCCACATGCAGATGCTCTAACCATTGAGTTACAAGCGCTTTACCTTTATAGATGTAAGCTAACATATTACATATCACATAACTATTCACTCTCCACGTTCTCTAATATCTCATTCGATTTAAAATAATTTTTTTAAAGAGAGATAAATTTGATAATCCCATTGAATTTGTAGTATTTTCTATTTTAGTCCGTCTCATTTAATTTGTATCATTTTAAGTTTTAGACAATAACCCACCACTTTCTTTTAATTTTATCCATACAATTTAATTTTCTTTACTTTTATACACACAATTTATTTTCTCTCTTCGTTTATTATCACTCTCTTAAAGCTTAAGTTATTTTTCTTTGATGCAAATCTAAGGAGCAGGTGAGTAGATCTTATTAGATTTCAGTTAACCCAATCCTTAAACATCGCCACTCTATTTATTTTATCGCCATCCATTTTTAATAAAATTACTAAAATGCCTTTAAATCTAATTTTATCGTAATAACTGTATAAAAAGTAAATGAAAATAAAACCTGATAAAGATTTGGTAGCAAGTCTCTATTCAATTGCTCCTTTGATGGATTGATGCATGGTTATCATGACTTGATTGAATCTAACTACCTTCATAAGTACATTATTTACTTTATGCATTTATTTTACTTTAATTTGCTTCATTTATTTAGTGTAACGGTGAGTATACTATGCCAATTGAGAGGTGAATTTATGATAATTATATCGACACTTATTTATATGTTGTATAAATAAATTGTATACATTTTCTTATTTTTTTGAGTCTTGTTATACTTTGATAATCAAAAGAAAAGGTCTTGTTATACTTGATATATGTTATTTGCTACCCCTCCGTTCTTTTATGATCTTCCACTTTGGGTATTTCACACATATTAAGAAAGTGGAAATCTTTGGTGGTAGTGGGTATTATTTTAATTATATAGTAGTGGGAAGTAATGATTGTGTTGGAATTATGAGAGAAAAAATAATTATGTAAAGTAATGATTGTATTGGAAGTATGAGAGAGAAAATAATTAAATAGTAGTGTGAAGTAAGAAAAGTGGGGTTTTAAAGGGTAAAAGTAGGATGAAAAATTTTCAAAAATAGAAAGTATTCTAAAGTGGAAGAACTTTTGAAACTACCTGTTATAGTAAGGTGGAAGAACTTAAAAGTACGGAGGGAGTACTTTTTTTTAATATACTCATAACAGTTGGCTTAACAATTAACAAAATAATTATTTCTTACAGATAGTTTAACTTGTAAACATCTTCGACCAATAGCTATTTCAATTTGCCAAAGAAATTCAATATTAATTTTTTTAATTTAATTCTTACCACAAAGTTAAACTTTGTCGTTTGTCTTCTCTTTATCCTGATAATTACCTCAAAAAAATATTAGAGTAAAAATTAAACTTAAAATTTAAACCTTTAACCAATAAACCTATAATTCTCCATATATATATATATATATATGATTTAGATCATGTGAAAACCAATTAAAATGGTGAAAACTGAAAATAGGGGTACATAAAAGCTCAAATGGAGTACATATTTGGGTGGCAGTTTTGTAAATAATTAGACATTTGCTAAATAGTGTACATATATGCTTAAAAGGGTACATATTCGGATGACATTTTTGTAAATAATATGAATTTTTTTTCACAGAAAATATGTACACCCTATAAGATAATATGTATATTTGCTATAATATGTATACGTCTGTCTGGTTTTCAGTTTTCACCACTTTAAGTGTTTTCACATTATCCTACCCCTATATATATATATATAAGACAATTCCATCGATTGTTTGAGAGACTGTCTATTGTAAAGACGACTCTCAAAAGTCTAACCCAAATCTATATTTAGAGTTGTAACAATATATATTTAGAATCAGACTGAACTTTTAAAAGCCGTCTTTACAGAAGACGGTCTCTGGTAAGAATTTGTGATAAACAATTACTTGTTTTTTTTAACGATTATACTAAAAAATAGATGGATTCATTAAAAATTGAACAATGAGTGGATCAAGCAAATATTGGTTTATTTTTTACAATTTTCCCCACATATATAAACTACTCCCTCCTTTTCAAATTATTGTTCACTTTCCTTATTTAGTCAAGTCACTCTAATTATCCACTTTTTATTTTTTGCAAAGATTTTTTACCTAAATACCCTCAACTACCCCAATTTGTATTATTTAAAATACTCTACCTACCACCTTTACAATTATTATAATCACTTAAAATACTCTAACTACCATTTTCTTAAAATCTGTGTCTAACCCAAAGTGGACAATAATTTTGAATAGGAGGGAGTATTATATATTTTGATTTGTTGTACAAGTTATGTGTATTTTAATTTGTTGTACCTATATACTAGAGTATTTTGTTTTATTTACAATTATAAATTTATAATATACATTTTAGTTTGTTGTACTTGTATCTATTCTATATAGTAATATCTTAGAAAAATAAAATATAAATAAGATTTACTTCTATAAATTTTAAAACACAAATTCTTATATGAGACCGTCTTTTTGTAAAGACGGTTCTCTAAAGCCCAGTTTAATTCTAAATATGTATTATTAGTTATTATAACACTTAATATTGATTTGGAATGAACTTTTAAGAGTTATCTGTACAAAAGACGGTCTCTCGGAGAACTCGTGTTTTTAAACAGCATTACTAGTGGTTAATGAAAAATCCGCAATAACGGTAAGACAGCGGTATTCTTATCGTTTTTGTCGGTTGTTGTTTAATTTCAAAAACCCAAAAATACATTAAATTACAAATAGAGCCAAAATCAGAAGGTGGAGATTTAATCAATCAAATAAAATCAAATTTCCATGTTTTAATCAAATGATCCATAATTTCCTTACTAACTTCCTTAGTGTGGGCCCTCCTCCAGATAACCCCAGCTGTTACTTGCACTGGATTTTCCCTTCATATTTTCTGTAACTTCTTATTTTCTCTCTCTATCTTCTTCCTTATTTTCCCTGATTTTTTCCTTCCTTGGCAAGATCTGGTCTTATTGTTCTTATCTTGCCAAGAGAACAGGGCCAAAAAAGTTAATATCTTTTTGAATTTTTTCATTATTTTGGATAATTTGTGAAAAATAAATTATTTACAGAGATTTTATATTTTAGATCTTGCCAAAAAAGTGATTAATTTCAGGTAAATTTCTCATTTGAATTTAATGTTAGCATTTTGTTTTATTTGATGGTAGTTAATTTAGTTAAAGTTTGAATCTTTGATTTGTTTTCTGTGATTATTATTTTTATTCCTTTGTGGGTTTTCTGGATCTTTGAATTTTAGGTTTTGGGTAACTGCATTTTCTTCTGAAATTAATCTGGGTAGGGTAAATTTTTGATCTTTTATAATTTGTAATAAAAAATATGTGCCCTAATGTTCATATAACTATTTGATTGGTGAATTGGTGATATTGTATGAAGATCTGAATCTTGAAAAATTATTCTATTTTTGGGTAAATTTCTCTGTTGGATGAGTCAGTCTAGAGTGGGTGTGTTGCTATTTTGCTTTCTTCTTGCATTATTAAATGTATAATTGTATATGTTTTTAAAATGTTATTATAAATCTTTTCCTAGGGTTTTAGCCAGAGGTGTTCATTCAGATCATCGGATCAATTTTGGGTCATGTGTTGGATCGGTTTATAATCGGATTTTGTTTCCACATTGATTTTTATATTATTTTAAATTCATTTGGAAGAACCGGGTTCGGGTTCGGGTTCGGGTTCGGTTCAGATCATCGGATGTGTTTTGAAAACCGCTAGTTTTAGCATAAATATACCTTTGAAGAAGTCAATGCATGACTGTAACTACTCCTATGTTTAATTAGAAAATGAGGTGGTTACCATTTCAATCTCATATTATTAACATATTCAACTAAGTGTAATATAATACTCTTTCATTATATAACAACATCCTATTACTCCAATAGCTAGCTCCTACTTAAGCTGGATCTTAACATTGTTAGCATTTAGCAACACAGTCTGCAACGTCACGTAAATAAGAAGTGCACATAGTTTAACGGTCTTTGTAACATAGTTCGGTATAATCTGAAACCAATAGTTATAAGTTTTGACCCATCATAATATCTAAAACTCGAATTATGTGAGAGCTTTTAAGAGTAAATATTGCTATTCTAATGGGACAAAAGGATCATAAATTTTGGCCCATCATAATGTGTAAAACATTAATTCTTCATCATGTGAAATAATCATACTTCATTAAGATTTTAAACTGATGTGATTTATTATTCAAGGTTGATGAATTAGGAGATGGGGAAGAAAGGGAATTGGTTCTCTGCTGTGAAGAATGCCTTGAGCCCTCAATCTAAGAAATCCAAATCGAAAAAGAAAAGCGCGGCTGAAAACAAGAGCTCGGAAGCTGTTACTTCAAATGAGCAAGTAACTGTTACCAATACTTCGCCTCCTACTCCTCCGGCTTTGCCTCCAGCGATAGCTGTTGAGTCGAAGCCAAATGAAATCGACGATGTTGATGGGCAGAACAAGCATGCTTACTCAGTTGCAATTGCCACAGCCGCTGCTGCAGAGGCAGCTGTTGCGGCTGCCCAAGCTGCTGCTGAGGTTGTTCGACTGACGACTGTCCCTCGCTATGTTGGAAAATCTAAGGAGGAAATTGCGGCTATTAAAATTCAGACTGCGTTCCGGGGATATCTGGTATGTATCTTGTGTATTTATTTTTCCACTTGGTTTTAAGTTTGAAGCTTTAGATTTTGATTGTTCTTTACCTACTACCTTGTAATCAAACCTGTTTGAACGATTGGTTTGATTGGTTTTGATTGGTTTCCATGTTGGTAGACGCTCACACTACTCAAAATGCTACTTTGCTGAACACATATATTTTTATTATGTAACGTCTTAACCAAAATAAACCGCTGAATGCTACTAGAAATGCTACGCGAATAATGCCATTTGTCATTGAATTTTTTTTGTACAAATACAATATATAAATTAAGAGGTGTGGATTATTTTCTTATATGTGAAAAGGGCTTTGATCATGTGAGGTAATTATAGGAAAATTTTCTTTTCAGGCAAGGAGAGCATTGCGGGCTTTGAGAGGATTGGTGAGGCTAAAATCATTGATCGAAGGGCAGTCTGTGAAACGTCAGTCAGCAACAACCTTAAGATGCATGCAGACACTTGCTCGTGTTCAATCCCAAATCCGTGCGAGGAGGCTTAGGATGTCGGAGGAGAACCAGGCTCTTCAACGCCAACTCCAGCAGAAGCACGAGAAAGAGCTTGAGAAGTTGCGGGTGAGTTTTTATTTATTTTATATATACACATGAGCGTGCACACACACACACCTAGCTATGAGATGAAATCAAGAAGCTTTGTTCTATTATAGGCGTTAACCATTACTTTTCTCCGCTTGTGGCTATGCTTCAACCACCAATTAAACTTGTTAAGTTTATTACTATGTATGTGTATCATACCGTTTAGTAAATATAACATTTAAGTGTTACGGGATTGTTTTGTACTCGCTGAAGTCTGAATCCATCAAGCTGTATGTTTGGTGGATGATTTAGATTTTAGTCTATTTCCAACAAAATGAGGCTGAGATGTTTTTGAATTTAAATCTCATGGCAGATGGATGAAATATGGGATGATAGCACACAGTCTAAAGCACAGATTGAAGCGAATATACAGCACAAGCAGGAGGCTGCCATGCGTAGGGAACGAGCTTTGGCTTACGCATTCACTCATCAGGTTACTTTTCTAAACTCGTTTCATCTTAAGCCTGCACCTTTTTTACTTGGACTCGGGTACTAATGTTGGATGCTGGTATGTGTCCAAGTGTTTGATACGTCTAAATATTCAATTTTACGCCTAAAATGAAGTGTCTCAGCGCCCTACCTATGTTTGAGAATCAAGGATCGGACATGGGTACGTGAAACAAAATGAAGAGTCTGAGTAACATAGGCCTAAGTTTAGCATCAAACGATTTGGAACCGGTCCTCGAGCATGTCTATTCAGTGTCTAGAAAGTATGGGTATCTTTTCATTATGTAAAGTCCTTAATAAATCGGGTCTGTTTGTCGTTTTTTATTCGGGTGACTGATATTGATTCTCTGTACTTGTGCAGCAACTTAAGAACAGCAAAAGTTCAAACCCAACATTTATGGACCCGAACAATCCTCAGTGGGGGTGGAGCTGGTTAGAGCGATGGATGGCTGCTCGTCCATGGGAGTCAAGAAACACAACAATTGAAAAAGATAATGATCACGGCTCAGTGAAGAGTTTCCGTTCAGTCTCTGTTGCGGGCGAAATAAACCGAGCTTATGCCCTCCGAGATCTTAATAAGGACAAGCCATCTCCAACCGGTCAAAGGCCAAGCCGCCCTCGTAGCCGTCAGTCCCCATCAACCCTCGCACGGGGTCAATCATCCGGCCCAGGATCTGCAAAAGCAAGACCCGAGAGCCCAAAAACAAATGGGTGGGCTGTGCCTGTCGATGATGACGCAAAGAGTATGATGAGCATTCAGTCGGAACGTTTCAGGAGGCACAGCATTGCCGGATCTTCTGTTCGTGATGACGAGAGCCTCGCAAGCTCTCCTGCAGTCCCGAGTTACATGGCACCAACAAGATCCGCTAAGGCTAAGACAAAGATGTCTAGTCCTCTAGGAGTGGCCGAGAAGAATGGTACACCACCCGATCAAAAGCAGCCATCTATGGTTGGTTCCGCTAAAAAGAGGTTATCCTTCCCTGCTTCTCCATCTCCTGGTGTGCCCCGAAGGCATTCAGTCCCCGGAAAAATCGAGAGCACGCCTTTTAAAGATGTCCCTGTTCATACTAAAATAGCTGTCAGCAATGGCGGGAGCTGATACGTGCATATTAAAACACGATCTACCATAAAATCAGCTTGTCGAGCCAATTGAAAGGTGTGAGATATTACTTGTACACAAAGTCTATTTATCCTTTTTAAGATTTCAAGTGCAAAGATTGAATTAAGAAAGGATTTCTGTTGGGGATTGATTGTATTTGTTTTTTTATTGTTTGTTCATCACAGAAAAAGGTTGATCCATTAGTGTCTGAAAGCTTCATTCTTAGTTTTACTTTGTTAGAGTGTTATTTGTGATAATTTATATAATTTGTTTCATTTTACAAGTGTCCAAATCATAATTTGTTGTTTTGTTTGATCACCCGATACCTCCATATTCAAACAAGCTTCAATCGATGGCCTCGACAAGAGATACCCGACTTTTTTTTGACTAAAGTCGTATATTGGACCTTGTCGAGGCCCGAGGGGCAGCATCGGAGGTAGCTGCCACCTATTAATGTCTCAAAGTCATGAAATCTAAATGCAATGCTCATCTCCTCCTACGAAAATTATCAAGTTTTTTTTTCTTTGTTATAATCTCTATAACACAATACTTTAAAATGGACATTACAAAAAAGTATGACAAAATTTGCCGAATCAAATCTTATTTCAGTTGGATTATGTACGACTTTCTCCTTACAAAAATCTAAGTTCGATTCTTTCTCTCTTTTCTTAGCCAAGCAAAGTGAGCAATTCTTGTATGAGACCGTCTAATAGTAGGATATGTACATACAAGAATCCCAAATTTAAAAAATATTTTTTTGATATTTAAGTGAATTTTATTTTATCTATATGCATTTAATTTATCTTTTCCGTGCGAACACTTTTTTTTTCATTCTCGAGTCGGGGGACCCCTTTGGCCGGGCTCTCCTTTATGTATGAGTTGCAACCGTCCTTCCCTTCCCAGACCCTGTCTATAGCTTTCTATGAGCAGAATACACTGGGTAGAATGATGAAAATGATTTAAGGGTGAATTTTAACATTTAAAACAACGTGTTAACATCAAAAAACAGTAAAAAATTGAGTATATTACGTACGAATGTGGATATGATAATTAATTCAGTTGAGCAATTTGATATAAAATTTAAGAATTTCTCACGATGAGATCATCAGAATTTGTAATTAAACCTAGCATCATTATGCTAAGGAGGTACTCTTGTGAGATACCATCTCTCGATGAGATGACCTCAAAACAAGAAGTTTATATGTTGATAATTTGTATTATGTGTACTATACTCAAATATAAGACATATCTTAACGACACCGTCTCATACAAAAACTCGACAAGTTGAGCCATTCAGGTTTATCTTAACAGCTAGTCTGTTGAGAGATCGTCTCTTAATGTCTATTTACATTATCTTTAAAGCTCACTTACCGTATCTTTAATGCTTACTTAGATGATTAGATCATTCTTAATGCCTACTTGACATATTTTAGAAAATATATGATAGACCGGTCCGATTAAAGATGGTCTCTCAAATAGACAGTCTAATTGTGTTATCCTAAATGAAAGACAAATTGAGCCTTTCGGGTTCGGATTGCTGGGCTGCAGACGGTCTAGTTAAAGGAGTTTCATTTTGTGTACGCCTACTTTGAGGCTTCTAGCTGACACCCAAAACTTAACAAAACTTTGAATGAAAAATTCAAATCCTCGTTTCTCCATCATAATCATAGATTCTTCATAATAATGGTTAGTGCTACTTTTCTGGTACCATTTTTGTTATTTTCTACTATTTCGATTGTTATATCAATCGAAAATCATTGATTATTTTGCAAGTGTTTGTTAGTTTGATGAATTTACTTTATTCTGCACATTTCAACCTTCTTTTGCATCATTTTCTGTGGTTTTTAGTTGATATATTCGATTTTCTTAGCAAGTTAGGGTTAGCTGTTTGATTTTTGTAAAAACAATGCTACTGAAGTTTATAACATGTACGTATTGGAGCTTATTGTTCTTAGGGTTTTTGTGAACATATTGGCTAGGATTTAGTTGATTTTATTATGATCTGCTTTGTAATAATAGTTCGAGGTTTTTTTAGTCTCGTCTTGTGTTCAATTGACATTTAGAAGTTTTGTAGCCTGGTTTTCCATGAGGAAATTATGTAAATGGTTTGTTTATCTCTATTTTATCAATGTTAGTACCTTTAACCTTGGAGCTTGACTTATTTAATGTGATTTGAAACGTTAACTACTGCGGCAACATATCAAGCATACGAAATTATTTATATTCACATGATGATGGTTTTGGGCATGCGCAAGGTGCCAGTCGCATATGATCCTTAAGTTAAGGGGCCTTAGATTAGTAATTTGTATCGTTTACATTGCTTTTGATTTAATTCAAGTATTTCTCTCTTTGCCTTAAGTTTGCGAAAAAATGTGGATTAACAAGGCCCTTAAATTATTGTGTAATTTTGTTCTAACCCTGCTTCATATTTGGCATTATACTAGTGTTCTAGTGGAAGCTTTATAACATAGAGTGTTTGTTTAGTTTATTCAAATTTGAGATAAAATGTGAGCTTCTAATCCTTGCTTTCGAACATAAGGAAATTATGTATGTCAGTTTATCTCGATATTATAGATATTTGAAACTTCGAACCATAGAGGTTCTGTTTAATAAAGTGGACTATGTATCAACACTTCATACATAAGGAAATTATGTATATGCCACACTTTTCTCAATGTTTTAGATGTTAGAAGCTTTATATCATAGAGTTTCCGTTCGATTAAGTGAGTTCCTGCTTCAATACGTGCACAATGCTACATAGGAGACCTTGGCGCCACGACTTTCCTAATAGCCTTGCTCTATAATGTTATGGGGAGTGTGGAGCAGCCCTAGTTTTAGCTTTTAGGCACATCCTGGTTTTTCGAGATGGCATTATGGCATCACTGCACTTAGGCCATATTGACCAAGGTGCTTGTTAAAGATTGGAAGGGATGGGTTAGGTACAAGTATTGTAATAGAACGGAAGGTAGCTCACTTATGCAATGATTTATACAAAATTTTGAAAGTTTATATTATCTGATGGCGACTGGTTAAAGGCTTGAAGCAGTATGTAATTTCACTTTTTAAAAACTAAAGTCCCATCCATATGTCTTCGGTACCAAACTCCATACTTTTTAAAATATACATTGCATCCTTCGAGTGATAATGGGTGTTATTCCAATGTGGATAAGTATCCATGGATGTAGACACTGGATTTTTTATAGAAAAATACATATGAATTTAGTTCATTGCCAGTTTGCCCCTAATCCTTATTGGTTACCAAATGAGTTGCTTAGAGCTATAATCCTTCTGAATCAATTTTTCGGATGTGAGTGCAGACTATATACTTGTCTTCTTGATTAGGCAAGTAGTTTTTGGGGAATCACTTTTTAGTAAGGCAACCTGTGATTTTCATGTAGAGGTATATCTTCTAATAAAGGCTTATAATAGAAATGTTGAATGTTGGCACATGTTTAGACATTCGTTACTTACTGTTAGTAATCTCAGCTAATATGTAAACCTTGTATTTTATTCCGAACTTATTGTTATAATGATGCTTCAAAAGGCACTTTGTTCTTTTAGGAATTATATGGATTATTGTTTTTTTTCAAAATATAACCTACACATAGGTTTACGTGTAATGTTTCTATCTCTTTTCTTCACCAAGTGATTCACTTTTTGATTTGCAATTCGTTCAAAATGACTCAAAAATAACCCAACACCGACCATAATTTTTCTTTTTTCGATTCGTGATTTGTGAGGAGATTAGCGTATCATGTGACACTGCTTTTGTTTCATGATGCTTCTAAGCATCTTGTTTTAAATATTTATTCTCATGCTAGAAGATAAACACGCACCAAAACTTGTTATACTCAAAATGTTTTTAACAACATATAGGCACTTGTGTTTGATGTGGGTTAGGAATTCAGGACCTATTTGTGAGTCTGGACGTATTGGGACTTGTGTTCACTTAATACTTGCATTTTAACGTGAATCTCTTGCCTTGAGGATTGGTGGAGTTTTGGAATTTACCATATTGTGAAAAACTCTTATTGTGAACTTTGGAGTTTTGAATTGAAAGCGTTGCTAGATGTCATCAGGCAACACCATTTTTCGCTGGGCTTGCTGTTGCGACTGCTGCTCTTGCTGGTAGGTATGGTATACAAGCTTGGCAATCGTTCAAATCTCGTCCACCCAAACCCCGAAGATTTTATGAAGGCGGTTTTCAACCTAAGATGACCAGGAGGGAAGCAGCTCTTATTCTTGGCGTAAGGTAGTTTTTACTTGTTTATTCTTATGAATTTATTAGCGTGCTTTATAAAGCAAGTAGTGGCTTTCCATCACCATTTTGTTGCATGATTTTAGGCAGAATTGTGTGCTGCACCCTTTTTTGGGAAAATTTTGGTTTCAATGTCTCATCAAAATTTGATTCCTAGGTCCGCCTATCTGTGCAAATTATGAACTTGCAAATTCGAAACTTACTAAAAGTTGAATACTTAGCAACAAGATAGAAATTAATGATTAGTCAAGTAGCTAATGAAGTGTGGTAGGTCATTATAGAATTTTGTTCAGCAGCAGTAATGTGTAGCTATTGGAAAATCTTCAACAAACTAATGGTAACCAAGTATTTGTATAAAATCGATGGTGAAAAAAAAGTTGTCAAAAGGACATCAAATGGAGCTTAATTCGACAATCTTTTCTTTAATCTGAACATATCGTTCTTTGTTATTTTTATATTTGTATCCTCATTGAAATCATGAAGTCTAATAATTTTTTGATTTGCTACTTTCCCATCTAATATTTGCTCATGTCCTTTCCCGTCCTGAAAACTAAAGTTACGTTAAGTTTCAAAGTTCGCTCTCATTACTTCTCGCCTTGAATTTATATGATCCTAGCATTTGTTTTAGTTTCTTAAAAACAAGACTTTTTTTTTTTTGCAATCACAGTAACCTCTGAACTTTGGCATGGCAGGGAGAGTGCAGCCGCAGAGAAGGTAAAGGAAGCTCATAGAAAAGTTATGATTGCAAATCACCCTGATGCCGGTGGCAGTCATTACCTTGCCTCTAAAATCAATGAAGCCAAGGATATAATGCTTGGAAAGCCCAAAGACACCGGCTCCGCCTTCTAATGTCATCAAGAATATCGATTCAGTTGGTTCCAACAACACTTAGTTGAGCCAGCCTACGAGCTGCGTAAGTAGCAATCTGTTGAGGGCAGTCTAATCACTATAAGCTTCTTGTTTTATCTTCAAAAAAGAGAAAAGAAAAGAAAAAAATGGAGACATCAAGCTTGGAAATATGATTGTTAACTGTCCAACAAATCGTGTTTTGTATTTTGTTTTAGTGGTAACAATTATTTAGTTTAACATAATTTTTTATAGAACAAATTTATTGCATGCAAAGTTGCAAACATTGCACTGTTTTATTTGCTTGGAATCCTAAATTCTACGTATTACGCTCTCCGAACCAATTTAGTTATCACATTTCTTTATTTGGCAAATTCATATCAAATGTCACATTTTTTTTTTTGTCAATTTTTTTTTACCTAAATACCCCATGTTTACACAAATAAAGACCAAAATACTCTCACTTTTACTACTTACAATACTCCAACTACCACCTTTACAATCAATTAAAATACTCCAATTAACGCCTTTTTGATGGACCTCACACCACCCTTAATAACCGTGCCCAAACAAATAGGACATTAAAATTGGTTCGGAGGGAGTATAAATTTTAGTAAAGGAGTGTAATCATTCATTATATTTACACAAATGAATCATATCACTTCTACAATTTCATAGGTGACCAAGATGGTTTCATTTCATATACTTCTTCCATTCCATTTCATAATATTTGCTACTGATTGTGACATTTTCCCACACAACAAGTCACACTCGGTAGCAAGTATTATGGAACAGAGGAAGTATGTTTCAAGTTCAAAAATTTGTACATAAACCTCAAGCAAATAATACCAAACCAAAGCATAAAATCATGAGATAAACGTAACACATGTACAATATTAATGGGCAACTAGGGGAGAAATACATACATAAAACATAATATAAATACCAAATATTCATTTCTAAATGCTTGAAAAACACATGAAACACCTTGATTTGGTCTTAAAAAGTGCAAGACCAAGCATTCCATTGAATATAAGTCCTAAATTTTCTTTTATCAATCACAAGGTCTCACTATATAAAATCTTACTTTAAGAAATGTGACCCATGTGTTTCCATCACAGTCAAAGTGTTTTAAAGCGTTTTCACTCATCTTACAAACTTAAAATTTGTGTAATATTACTCCTTACACGAGGAGGTATTAATTTGAACTAGTTCTTGTTTACCAAATTGGCTATATCTGACCCTAAATTGAGATCAAATCAGCCTATTGAGCTAGTTACTCTCTCTGTGCCTAAGAGATTGCTACACTTAATCCTAAATAATCTATTTCAATCAAACCCAACTCATATCCTTCTTGTGCAAACATCTACTATAAAATTGATAAAATGTACGTAAATAGTAATTATAAAACTTCAATCTTGATAATAAAAACCCATTAATGAAATCAAATACAACAAAAAAAAAAAAATGAGACAAAGGTATAACTACAATACAACCTTGCTTGATTAATAATTTTTTTGGCTAGCTTTTAAGTTGAATTTTATCTAGTTATTTAATTCTTGAAGGAGCCATTTTAACGAATTTCTTTAGAAAATATTTTCAACTTGAGCTCTCACTTTTTCTCCTATAAAAAATTAACAACTAATACTTAATTTTACTAACATTTCAATAAACAATCGACTTATCTAACATATGCAAAATCAATAAAATTAACCAATATTTTCAATAAATCAAATAAACTAATCGAATCGGCCAACAAAATCACCATCCAAAAAAATTGTAAGCGGTGACTTCATTATGAGACGGTAAATGGTCGATCCAAACTCAAAAAATTTTACAAACAAAAAATTCAATTTTAGCCTAAAAGTGATCAATTCTGACATTAAAGTTAACTTCAACTTAGATTATTTAACCTTAAATGGATCAATTATGATCTCTTTAAAATGATCAATTTGACCTTAAAGTGCTCAATTTAGACCCTTAAAGTGATCATATATATAAAGTGATCAATCATAACATTAAAGTAGACAACTTTAACTTGATAACTTAGTAGTGTAAAAATGATCAATCATAACTTTAAATTGATCAACTTAAGCTTATATGCTAAATTATAAGTTATCACCTTTATAGTAATCATCAATCATGACTTATAATTTTAAACGAATTCATTATAACTTAAAATGATCACTTATATCCTTTTTAAAGACATTAATTTCGTCCTTAAGGGTATTAATTACAACCTTAAATAGATCAATTGATAATCATATACTACCTCCGTTCTATTTTACTTGCAATACTTATCTTTTTTGGAAGTTTCATATTACTTGCAACATCCCTACTTTTACCATACTGATTTGACGACCCTTAAAAAATATGTCAAACCCATGGTGCAACTAAAACGAAACAAAGAAAGTATTTTTAAAAATTAAAATTAGATAAACTGTCGATTAGACTACTCTTATACTTCCTCCGTTCGTTTTGGATTGACATGAGTTAACACGTTTTAAGTCGTCAAATCATATGAAAAGAGGATAATGATTGATGGTGATATGTGAAATAAATAAAAAATTATAATAAGTAGATAGTAGTTTTACTAGTATATTAAATAATTAATAATGATGATCGTATCTGAGTGATAAGTGTATGATAAGTGAGGATAAAATAAGTAGATTATTTTTGCCAAAAATAGTAATGTTGTAAGTAATATAAAACTTCAAAAGAAGTGTTGAAGTAAACTAAAGGTAGTATAAATATCTCACAAAAGCGATCTTTCGCAGGCATGCCACAACCATGACTCCATGAGGCAAACATGAAACAACCCTAGCATAAATCCCCGGTGCAAACCGCATAGCAAAACCGGATAAACACGTAAGTAGGTTTTGGGAATGCTGAGTATTAAAAAAAAGGGAGACCGTCAATAATGAAGTCCTACGTGTCATTTCTGTAGGATTACATTTCATGTCTATCCATTTCTCCACATAATTAAATATTAAATAGTAATAATATACTACACCATTTTATGTTGTTTTGGTTCCGCTAATAACAAAACAAACCTTTCCACGTCGATTATAAGAAAAAACCCTAAATTTAAAATACACATGTTGTTTTCAAATCTTCATTTTTAAACTATTTTGATAATAATTATGGATTTGACTCAAATTCAAATTTAAAATTCTACTATTTGTCAAACACTAATTTTGAATCAAATCTATATTTTCAGATGAAATCCTCATTTTCCAAATATAGCATTAATTTATTTGATAGTGTATTATTTTATTTTTTTTGGAAAAATTGATATTAATAATCGAATTTTTTGTTCATCTATCGTGAATAATCTAACTTTTTGATTATTTTTTAATAATTTAACATTACCTTATTATTACCCATTATTAGTAATACGGTATGTTGTGGGCAAATTTATCACATAGGTTGAATTATTAGATTATAATAAAAAAAGTGAGATTATTGATAGCGGATGAGTGAAATGTTAGATTATTAATATTTATTTTGCCTATTTTTTAATATTTCATTCACAAGTGATTTTAATCACACTTTTTAAATTATTTTTTAAAATTTAAATTTAATATATGCTATTTGAGTGTTAGCTAAATTTAAATTTACAGAAGAATAATATTAAGAAAAAACCACAAATAAAGAGCATTAAATTTCTTTTATCTCGATTGAGAATGATTGGACGAATCACTTTTGATATTATAAATTTATAATTTACCGCTATTTATCTTTTTAGATTCTGATTATAGTTTTCAACGATAAAATAAAATTAATAAATAAAATCCTTGATAAAACAATATCAGCAAAATTACGCCAAAAAAGAGCTCATCTCTTTCACTTTTAGCCACCAAAATTATCGTTTTCGTCATTGATTTGTCTGAAAAATTATCTGGGAAAATTTTTATCATCAGAGATTTCTCTCTCATATCCTCTAATCTTATCAGGTACTACTCTTTCTTAAGGAAAAACAAGATAAATAGCAAGTAAAATGGACAAATTGCATCTGTAGATTAGACCTTTTAATCTGTTGTCGATAATATTTGGATTAAATTTCTACCTTTTGTGTTTTTTTTCAAGTTCAGGTTGCTCATTTGCTTAATTTATCAACAGAAGCTGATTTTGTGGTGTAAGAGTTTTGTATAGCCTTTTGCTACCATGGAGAAAGTTTATTTATGGGATCCATGTTGTTGTTACATTGACACTGAATTGCATTGAATTCTTCGTTTTTAATTGGGTTTTTTGTTATTTAGGGTAAATTTTTTTAGGAAGATTTGATTTAATTGAATTTTGGGCATTTGAATTAAGTTGGTATGTTGCAATTTGATTGATGAATGAAGTTCGTGGGTTTGAGTAATCTTTAAAGAGCGTATTGATATCGGAATAATTTGTATTTTTTGGATTTTGGATTAAAAGAGGGGTTAAGGATTAGGGTTTTGGGAATGGTGTCTGGAAATGACCCTGTTGAATCATTACTTAATTCGATTCAAGTTGTTTTTTCTCCCATCGAAGCTGGGTTTAGGAAGGCTACTAAAGAGTTTGAGTTAACATGGTTGAACTCAAAGAGTAGCGCTCGTAATGATGAAGTTCTAGTGCATTTGAATGATCCTAATGGTGTCGATACTAAGAACAATAAACTTCAATCACCTGCATTGAAGAAGAAAACTACATCCCCTTCTCAATGTACTTCTAATGAGGATAAGAGAAAAGGGTCATCAAAAAAGCTTCCGAAAAAGACCATTTTTGGCATGCTTTCCCCGACTTGTGCTAGTTCCGATTATAAGGGCCATGCGCTCAAGGAAAGGTCGAAAGTAAGGGAGTGGGAGAAAAAAGATGGATCATGTTCCAACTGTTTGCAATTTGCAATGACTTGGTCGATGTTTGTCAATGGATTTGCTCAGGCATTTCCTATGTCTTTTAAATTAGGAAAGAAGCGTTGCTCGAAGACAGGTGATGAGGAAAAGCATTCGTATGTTTGCTCGCAGAAATCTTCGGTTATACATGACTTAGAGAGAAAAGAAACCAAAAAGGGTACGGTTGTAATGGTGTTGCCAACCGAGGATACTAAAAGCAAAGAACGAAAGCATTTAAACCTTGAGCTGGTTTTAGCTCTCATTTTAGACCAGATTACACACAATCTCCAAAAGCTTGATCAGGGTGTCAAACTAAATGGGGAAAGAATTTGTCGATCTTCTCCAACGCCAACGCCAACTGCAAATCCAACCACAACCACACCCCAAGCCCCCTCTCATTTTGACCATTGGAAGGCAGTGACTACCATCATAGAGGGCAAGAAGGCTGATATGAATGTGTTCTTGGGAAATTTGAACTTTGCTAGGATGGGTGGAGTACCATCTACCCTTGTAGGAGTTACCTCTGCAGTGAAAGAAGACAGGGATGATAGTGTGACTGCTGGCAATAATGAAGAATCGGGCGGCTTATCAGCTCAAAAGATTGCCAGTGGGCTGCTTAATATCCCCTTGTCCAATGTTGAGCGCTTGAAATCTACACTGTCGACTGTGTCAATATCAGAACTTATTGAGCTTCTGCCACAACTCGGCCGTTCTTCTAAAGACATTCCTGACAAGAAGAAGTTGTTTTCCGTGCAAGAGTTCTTCAGATACACTGAGGCTGAAGGTATGTTTGATTAGTTCATTTACCACCTCTAAGTTTAGATAAAACAGTAATTATTTTGCTTGTCTTTTTTCTCCATTGGTGTTTTAAGCTAAATGTATAGTTTTTCTTTATCATAATATTTGATGACTTATCTAAAAACATAATACGTGGGTCTGACTAGGTAGTATAAGTAAATAAAATATAATGATGTGATGCTCGGATCCGCCAAAAACCCTTGCCATACCTACGTTGACACAATACGACCTCATATAGATACGTGGGTCTGACTAGGTAGAACGAAAGTGGAAGTTTCCCTCATCTAGTTATGACACATTGTGAAACAGAATATCAACGCTTACAATAAAGCTTTGTTTGTCTTGGGGGTAAACAATTTCCAGAAAATTGGCTTTCCTCGTCCAAAGTCAATCGTAGAAAAGCAAGAAGAAATAGAGTTTTTCACTACTTTTCATTTGTGGGACGACGTAGAGGCTTGACCTTCTTTTGAATTTTGTTTACTGCATTGTTAACACATTCCATAATAGCATTGGGGTAATTGGATTTCTGAAGAAGAGGGGGCACCACATAACAGTTGATGGCAAGTGCCTACTGACTCCCTTATTGTTCCTGTGTTTTCTTTGGAATTGGGAAGTTGTAACTATTTGGAACTTTCTTGACTAATACTTCTACAATTTTCATATTATTTCTATTTATTTTTGTTCTCTCGCAAAATGTTTCTATACAATTCCCATTTCTGTTGTGAAACTTTTAGTAAAAAGAAGAAAAAGAAAATATTGCTCTTCCTTCGTTCTATGAAGATGTTAACACTTTCCAAATTGTATGTGGTTCACAAATCACAAATTCTTTTGTATTTTCTCTTTAGTAAGGTGTTTCTTTTAACCTCTCTATGCTTCTAGTGGTTATTAATCTCTCATGTGACGTGTCTTCACTTCACATCTTTATGGAATGTGTGAGTGTCAAGTAATAGATACAACATTCCATTACCCCAATGCTATTATGTGGCAATTTCACGTAATATATAATTTTTAAATAGTTGTTTCCACGAACCAAAATTGTTGGACATTTAAAAAACCCATCAACATGTCCTTGTTTTTTCATTATAACATGTGTGACTGTACACCCTAGATATACTTACTAAGTCCAAGCATTACAATGTGTTTGCATTATCGGTTAACCCATATATAATGTGATTTAAGTGCTTCCCTATATCAGAAGACCTTTTTTCAAGGATGATTGGTCACGTGAATGAACATTATTTGTACTTGTATTTTCACCGTCTAGAATACTTCCAAAGGTAAACAAGCATTGTAGATCTTTTGGTGATGCAACCGGAGAATCAACAATGTTTCTGTTGTATTAAATATATTTGTGTGTTTCCCTACCATTTGGTCACTTGAAGTTTGTGCATTGTTGACACTTGACTCTTGAGTGGTGAGTTTTATATGGAAGGAGCTTTGTTGATGCATATCGATTTTGAATTATTGTATCGTGCTTTTGTTCATGCTTTAGCATGCATTTTATTGAAAGCCCATCAACAAGGTCTTCTCGAACAAAGAAGTACGTAATTTATTGGAGGGTTCTAAGGACAAGAATTATTATCTGTTTGATTCAGAAAAGCAGTGTAAAATATGTTGCTTAATATTAGCCTCCACATAAGATCTATCGTATTACTATTCCATTCTCTGTTTTGGTGCTACTTACGATAATGGATGTTCGTGTGCATTTTTACGTATGTGGAATATACTGAAATAATGTTTCCTGATTAAGTGATGTGACTAAATCATCAATTCTACCACTAGTAAAAAATTTTAGTTTGGCTTTGGTACTATTTTCTAAAGAGAAAATTGTAAAAAATAAACCAATCTTTGTTCGATATCTAACAATAAACCCAACTATTGTTTATTTTTAAATAAACCCACCTATTCGGTATAATTGCTGAAAATAAACTCAGCAATTGTTTATTCATAATTCTTGACTTTCAAGAAGCTTTGGAAATTGTTATAAACAATACGTCGGTTTATTTATAGCAAATATACCTAATAGGTGCGTTTATTTAAAAAGAAATAATAGGTGAGTTTATTTTCAGCGGATCAAGCAAAGGTTGGTTTATTATTAACATTTTACCCTTTTCTAAAATAGAGGATTGGGGAAAAACTTTTTTATCTAGAGTATTAGAAGAAATTAAACCACCTTAATAATTTAATTCTCCAAAATGTAAAAGCTAGGTATTGCCATATTTTCTTCTTTTTAGAGAGTTAATTGGTTGAAATAGTGAATTGAATAAACTTTCAGTCAATTGCCAAAAATTGCTGAAAGGTTATGTGGAACATAATGGAAATGAAGCAATAAATCTGATTGTTTTATCCATTTCACACTTGATTGTTTTATAGGATTCTCAGGGATGGGGGTTTATGGATTATAGAAGCTCATTAAAAGTGTGATGACATCAACTTTTGCAGGAAGGAGATTCTTTGAGGAGTTAGACAGGGATGGGGATGGGCAGGTAAACCTAGAAGATCTTGAGGATGCAATGAGAAAGAGAAAATTACCACGTAGATATGCAAAAGAATTTTTGCAACGTGCTAGGAGTCACCTATTTGCAAAATCATTTGGCTGGAAGCAGTTTTCAACCTTGATGGAGCAAAGGGAAGCAACTATTCTACGTGCTTATACTTCTCTATGCCTCAGCAAGTCGGGTACACTTCAGAAAAGTGAAATATTAGCTTCTCTAAAAAATGCTGGACTCCCTGCAAATGAAGACAATGCAGGTGCTATGATGAGATTTTTGAATGCTGACACTGGAGGGTCCATTTCTTATGGACATTTTCGGAACTTCATGATGTTACTCCCTTCTGATCGTTTGCAAGATGATCCTCGGTGAGAGCTCATTATCATTATCTTTTATACCTTATGGAAATCTAGATATCTTACTAGTGTAAATATATATATATTCAAGCTCCGATTTTGGAAATCTGGATATCTTACTAGTGTAAATATATATATATATTCAAGCTCCGATTTCTTTATAAATGAGTCTTTGCTGTACTTGGCTATTTTATGAAAAATTGCCAAGATCTTTGTCAACATCGAAGTGTCAAAGTGTTGTACCCATGTCTTGCTGAGGATCTCCATTATGGGTACTTTAAGGTATATGAAGGGTCTGAGCGACAAAGTTAATATCCTTGCTAATCTGTGAGGATTCGGCGTAGGAGTTCTGGTGGCCTTATGGATTTTGGATGCAATATTTTTAGTTTACAAATTTATTGATGCTGGGAGAAAGGTTAATTTGGATGTCCTTATGATAGGGTTAGATGGGGTTTTCTTGGACATTATAATGAAGCTTAAGGATTTTGTTTGGTAACAAAGGAAGTGGATCCTTTTTTTTCTTAGCTTTCTTTGGCTTCTTAGATATCTTTGTTCTTCTTTCGTCTTGTTTTTCTTCTTCCAGTTTTCCTTCTTTGATTTTTTTGCCTACATTTTTCCGCTGCTTTTTTCTTTTATTTTACTGTCATAGCTTCTTTCAATTTCCTCTTCTCTAATTGCAAAAAATTTCCTCTGTTTTTCTTTCTTTCTTCTGGATTCTTTTTTCCTTCTCTTCTTCTGACTTCTTCATCAACTTTTCTGATACAATATGATAACAATTAGACAAGGAAAAATTACACACAATTATGTTGGTTTAGGTATGCCATTTTGCGCTATATTAATGGTTTAGTATGATGATAATTAATATTCTAGATCTTTTATGCAATTATGATATGAATATTATATGGTTGTATTTATAGAATCTGCTATAAGTTATTTGCAAGTCTTTGAGCAAAAAGTGTGCATCACCCACGTTTGCGCTTTTTCCTTGCACCTGGCGCTTAGGTTCTAGGACCCTTCTGTATCTCAGAACGCCTTGCACCTTTAAAACTATGATCATGGATAGCCATATGCTTGGGATTCACAGGGTTTGTGTTCCCACATATTTAGATTTTTGGTTGCAGGAGCTCAGCCTTCATGAGGATGAAGCCATGCTATCAATTTTTCTCCCGTGCCCCTCTCCTTATTTTTTGAAAGCGGATTATGTTCACTTTCACCTATTTTGGTTCTCAATGATCACTTAAATTTGTTTATCATGATTATTGGGACATGAATAAAAAGATGTGGTATCCATGTTATATATGGTTGGGATGTGCCTTTAATGCTGTTCTGGCTCATTCAATCTCTTTCTAGGAGTATTGTGATCTTATGTTGTAACACTTGTTATCTTGATGCGTTCACAGCCTCAAAGTATGCATAAGTTTTGGTTGGGCTTATCCCAGTTCTGCGTCTTCAACTAATGCTGGATTGGGTTGTTTAAAGTTTTTCTGTATCGGGGTTCATGTTCTTGTTCTTAAACTCATTAAAGCATCTGTATTTAATGGACACAGGAATGTATGGTTTGAAGCTGCTACTGTAGTTCCTGTTGCACCCCCTGTTGAAATTCCCGCAGGAAGTGTTTTGCGATCTGCTTTAGCGGGAGGCCTTGCTTCTGGCCTCTCAACATCTTTATTGCACCCAGTTGACACCATAAAGGTACTTTTTCACGTTTGAACTTCTAAATATTGGGATACTGAGGTTGCTTAGCTTATACCTCTGTTTCATGTTCTAGTGGCATTAAAAGATCGGATGCATTAGTAACCGCATGTCCATAACACTGTTTCACAGAACTTCTGTGGGGGAAATGTAGATTTGGTTTTTGCCACTTTTTAAACTTTAAGTTGAAGAATCATTTGCAATGTTGTCATGATGCGATCGAGATTGAATACCATGTGGCTTTTCCAATTACTTTTTAGGTCATAATTATTAATTCCTGCTAGGAACAAATAGTCTCACAGCTGTTCCATAAATTTGTCTATGTTCGACGTTAGACACTCTTAACACTGTTTTATTGGTTGCAGACTCGAGTTCAAACATCAACTCTCTCTTTTCCGGAAGTTATATCAAGAGTTCCACAAATTGGAGTTCAAGGCTTATACAGGGGTTCACTTCCTGCAATTCTTGGGCAATTTACCAGGTTATTGCTGCCCTCATGTCATTTTTCACTCTTATCCCTATAGCTTGTTTTGCTGTCATCTCTGACTCTACTTGAAATTGCAGCCATGGACTACGGACTGGAATTTTTGAAGCTACTAAACTTGTGTTAATCAACTTTGCTCCAAATCTGCCTGAACTGCAGGTAAGAGTTTTATACTAGTAGCTTCTGTGATTTTCTGATTCTTTTGCTGTCTTCTCCCAAACATATACTCAATGTTAGTTTACTCGGTTTGTGAGAATTCTGTTTTCTAGAATTGAATGTGAATGCATGTTGATGGCTTTCTAAATAGGTACTGTTCACTGCATTTGTTGCTTTATTGATTTGGTCTTTTATTTGGCAGAACAAATGAGAATAAGAGTATACTAGTGTAGAAATCCGTGTAATGCATAGTTTTTTAGCATTGACATATACTTCCTCTGTTCCATAATACTTGTTACTGAGTGTGACCTGTTATATAGGTAAATGTCACAATTAGTAGCAAGTATTATGGAACGGAGGAAGTATAAACATTTTCCCATATAACATATGGAACACTCAATTTTGACATGTATATGAAATGAAAAAAATTGTGACATTTTCCCATATAACATGTCACACTCAGTAGCAACACTCAATTTTGACATGTATATGTATTAATTATCTCTATAATTGTGAAAATTGTCAACAATATATTATGCAATATATTATATTTTCTAATTATTCAATTTAACTATAAATAAATAGAAATCAACGATACTTAAATAGTAGAGATATTGGTCAAGATCGAAGTCCATATCATTTTTCTTTAGCTAATATATAAATTCCATTTGGCAAATTTTATTTAGTTGTGACACTTGGAATTTTCCAAGCTTTTTAGTATACTGTATGATTGCCTTGGAAGCATCTAATATGTTGGAAGGTGTTTATAATTTGATGTAGGTCCAATCTTTAGCATCATTCTGTAGCACATTGCTGGGAACTGCAACGAGAATACCTTGCGAGGTACTGAAGCAGCGTTTACAGGCTGGGCTTTTTGACAACGTTGGAGAAGCTATCGTGGGTACTTGGCAACAGGATGGTCTCAAGGGCTTTTTTCGTGGGACGGGTGTGACTCTTTGTCGAGAAGTTCCATTATATGTTGCTGGCATGGGGCTTTACGCCGAGTCCAAGAAGGTAAATCAGTTTACATGAATGTTAATCATAAGATTAGTCCCGTGTTTGGAACTTTTGTTATTCATTCTACTCTTCCCTACTTAATATTGTGAAACGGTTTTCCGTTGAACATTAGCTTGCTCAGCATCTCTTGAATCGAGAATTGGAACCATGGGAAACAATTGCCGTGGGGGCGTTATCCGGAGGAATTGCCGCTGTTGTCACAACACCTTTCGACGTGCTAAAAACTAGAATGATGACGGCACCTCATGGCCAACCTATATCAACTTCCATGTTGGCGTTCTCCATTCTGACACACGAGGGCCCGCTTGGATTCTTTAAAGGAGCAATACCGAGGTTTTTCTGGGTTGCTCCCCTTGGTGCGATGAATTTTGCGGGTTATGAACTCGCAAAGAATGCAATGAGTAAAACTGAAGAATTGTCGGTGGATGAAATCACTCAGAAATAGCAAACTATTAGTACTTAAAAAGTTAAAAAAAAAAAAAAAAAAACAGTTTTCTTTTAGTTTTTCTGTGTTTTGTAAAGCTGGTTCTATGTAGTACAGTTGCAGCCTCTGTTTTTTGCTTCCTATAGAGATAGCCATGTAGTTGCTGCTGCAAATTTGCAAATTTTGAGGTGTTTTTTCCTTTAAATTTCAAGTGGAATATCTTTTTTTTGCACGATGTTTATAGCCAGAGGGTTTCGAACATGTTGAGTGTGCTCAGAACCTCTGTTATATTTATAGAATTGTAGGTTTTGAAAAATGCAAATATCGTATTTTTATTTTGTTTTTCGTTTTGACATATATGATTTGGAGGGGGGCGGATCATGCTTATTAATGTTCCTTTTGAGCGTGCTTGATGAGTCTCGTTTTTTATTTCCATGGCGAAAAGAAGTGAACAAAAACGAAATTTGAGGCCCTCTCAGTTGAATATGCTTAGAACATGAGATATGCTCAGATGCCCCTTCATGCTTGAATCAGCATATGAAACTTGATGCTCGGGGTTATCACGTAGATTTTTAAAAAAGTTTGTCTACAGTGTCATGTGAAATTTTCCCTATATTTTTTTTACAGTGTCAATTACAAAACATTTATAGCTCTTGGAGTCTTGCTCGATCATAAATTAATCTAAGTTAATCTCGCTGGCTTGCAGCCTCTACATTAGCTTTACCTGTTAGAGCACCATCAATGGTAAGTAAAAAAAATTTATTCATCAATCTCTCTACATTTTCCTTTCTATCACAACTTTTTGTATAGAAATACTTATTATTTTAATTTATCCCATTAATAAGAAAATAAAACTTCCTCACTATTTTCTTCTCTTTATTTTTTTTACTCTATCTTTTCTTTTTTACTTTCTTAGTTTTTATTTTAAAATTTACATTAGTGGTGGGGCCCACTAAGAAAGTCCTAAAAATTTCCTCTCACGCAATATTTTTTCAGCGAGTCTTCTGAGAGACTGTCTTTTTGAGAGACGCCTCTTAAACCCAGTCCATTAGAATTTAATTCTTACTCTTATTCTATATTTTACTTTATGGGCCACCCAATTAGAGTTGGTCTCTTAAAGAGACCGTCTCTTACAAGAATTTATAATATTTTTTTTAGAATCATTAAGATGTTTTTTGTGAGTTTTTATTTACAAGAGTAAAAAACGTCAAGAAAAATTTTCCCCAACTTAAATATTTTCTCATAGATAGGAATAGAAGTGCTCTTAAAAAACTCATAAAGCTAGTATTGCATCCATAAAACAAAGGCGTAAGTTGAAATCGCTGGATAGCCGTTTAAGGTACACAAAAGACAAGCTATTCCCTCCATTATAAGATTTTATTAATTACACTTTTCATTTTAATGCGTCATTTATATATTACAATATTTTCTTTTTCATAAAAATATATCTACTACTTCCTTCGTTCTTTTTTACTTGCAACATTGTTGACTGCGATACTATTCATCAAGCAAATTGACTTTTATATTGTACGTAATCTAAAACTTAAAATATAGTCATATGAGATCTTGTTTGAATTGTCTCGATTAAAAGTTTATTAATTTTGAGTTTTTATAATTTTTCGATATGTATGATTAGAGATATTAATGATTGAATTCGTACATTGAGAAGTGTGAAAAAACAAATGGTGCAACTAATATGGAACGGATGAAATATATTTTTTATTCTCGTATGCTCGTAATATTATCAACATAATTTAAATATTTTTATTATTTCAAATTAGAAAATTTTGAATGGAATAAGAAAGTTAAAGTTTAGGAAACACGCAACTTGCACGGTCGTGGGGCGCCAAAAGTGGAAGCTATAGGCTTGCGTGGAGCTGATGGTATTTAAATTTATCTCTTCTATTTTTATTCTATCCTTCACATTTAGCAGCCACAAGTTTTGGAAGAATAAATTTTGATAAGGACATTAATTATTTTTGAATAATAATAATTATTATAAACTTCTATTTTGGGTGGAGCTTAATATTTACATGGATAATTTCTTCCCAAATTATTATCCATTTTTATTCAACTTATTCCACCCCTTCAATTCCCCAAAACTAATTTCAAAATACCGAATTTGTCTTTTGAACTTTGCCTAATTTTTAATTTTAGTTCGTTCAACTAAATTTGTTCTACTTATATTTTTTGGAAATGACTGACATTACTTTTTTAATTCTCATTCACATCTTTACCTTTTCTTCATTTTTTTTTTACTTTTTTTGATTTGCTCATCTAAATTAGTAATTGGTCGTCCAAAAAAGTTTATGTATGAAAAACAATAAATGTTTTTAAAAAATATATTATATTATATTTTTTGGAAAAATTTTAACAAAAAATATAAATGTATTTTTTTAAAATCTTTAATCGTTGTATTGATTCAAATCCGATCAAACAAAAAACAATACAACCCAAATAATCTGACCTTAAATTGGCATGCCTCATTTTTTGTTCACAAATTCTTGTGAGAGACGGTCTCTTTGGGAGACCATCTCTAAAATGTGAAGTAGGAGTAGAAAATAAGTTTTGATGGACTGGGTCTAAGAGGCGTCTCTCAAAGAGACAGTCTCTCAGGAGACTAGCTGTTTTTTGTTTTGACAAATCAGAACCTAAAACGCCCGATTTTGATATTACTCCCTCCTATTCACCCTACTTGTTCCATTTATTTTTGGGCACTGTTCACTTATCACTCTTCATTTGTATTTTCCTCTTAATCTATAAGTTAAAACTGATAGGGATGACAATTCAGTCTGAATCCGACTCTAGTCCGACTCGATCCGAGTTAAATAATCCAATTCGAGTCCGAGGAAAAAGTCATTTGACTCGGACTCCGACTTTACGATCCGAGCCGAGTTAGAGACGGACCGGAGTTGGACCTTATTAAAAATCCGAGACTCCGATCCGACTCTGACCCTAAAGGACATCTGACTTTGAATTTGGCTTTTACACTAATATTTTGTTTCCTTTAAAACTCTAGACGTGACTAATTCAAGTTCTCTCTCATACTAATTGTAATTTTCGATTTTGAAAAACACTTGGTATTTTTATTTAGATTAATGAATCAAGATGCGACAAATGAAATCAAGAGAAATAAAATAAGCCAAATCAAAATACGAGAAAATTTTGTTAAAATGTAGTAGTAGACTAGTAGGTTTATTTCTCTTGTTAAAATTGAATTCAAATTAAAGTACATACTTTTTTGTTAAATTGTATTTGAAAAAATATATTTTGTTAATTTTGTATGTTTTAAAATCATTAGTACAATATCACAACAATACTATTTGATAATAATCCGACTCTGCATCCGACTCCATTGGAGGTCCGGGAGTCCGAGTCGGGGCAAACTTGGAGTATGCATAATCCGACTCCGAGTGGAGGTGGACTGAAAACAAAAGTTCGACTAATATCCGAAGCAAAGTCAGAGTATGTATAATCCGAGCCGAAATTGACCCTTTGCCATCCGTATGTGGGATCTTGTTTGATTCGTCTTAATATAAGGATTATTAAAGGTTAAAATGTTGTCTCGGTAAGTGTAAAAAACTAAATAGGACAAGTAGGGTGAATAGGAGGGAGTATTATAAATCTATATATTATTTTGAATTTTTTAAAGTACTTATTTTGAAAATTTAGAAGCATAATTGATAGTTATCTAAAAAAGACACCATAGTGATAACAATCATGTCAATTTTCATCAAGCTAAACAACAATACATTATAGAATAAATCAAAGTATTGGTAAATAAAATACTCATTTATTTTCTTTAAAAGCTTAATTTCGATAATCATTAATTAAGTCGTTGAATTCTTTTTCCTTCCCTTTTATAACAACGAATTAATTTTTACATCTGTAAACATGATTAATTTCCCTTTCTTTACAGGAATTTCTTTAGGTAGTAAATATGGTAAAGGGGGTATATTTGTAATTAAAGGATAACCAAAAAAGGAAATGGGACAAGTAGTATGAAATTGCCAAAAAAGGAAATGAGACAAGTAAACTGAAATGGAGGGAGTATTATAATACTCTTATGATAAATACTATCTTCTATTCAGCCTAAATGTCCCATATTTTTTTAGCACTATTCACTCATCACTCTTAATTTGTATTTTACTCTTAATCTATAAGTTAAAACATAGTTATGTGGGATCTTGTTTGATTCGTCTCAATACAAGGAATGTTAACATCAAATTTTTATAATTTTTAACTATCAATAATTTAAGAAATTAAGGATTAAAATATTACCTCGATAAATATGAAAAACGAAATGGGACATTTAGACTGAATACGGGGAGTATAAGGTTATTTATTATTATATGGATTAAGAACGAGTGACTATATAAAGTAATGTTGTTAAAGATATTTTTGTTAAAAAGACTTTTTCTTAGGAAACACCGAAAAAGTACGTTTAAACGGTCAAAACAAAACGGAATTTCCTCATCTCGTTGGTCTTCAGCCCAAAGCCACTCTTCTCTTATCCCCCTCTCATAAAACCCTAGTCCGCCATAACCATTTTATACCTCCATAAGCCTTGCCCTCTCTTCTCTACCTTTTTGTTTCTCTTCTCAAGGTTCATCAATGGCTTCTACTCCTCTCCGCTCACTTTCCCTTCAAGACACATCTCTTTTATCTCCTCACTCATCTTCTTTCTACCCCAGAACTCTCTCTAAACCCTGTTTTTCGATTTTTCCCTCTCCCATATCCCACAAATATACTTCCATCAAAGCCTCTTCCAACCCTATTTCCACCTTCTACACCACAAAAAATCAAACCCCAGACGAAGAATTTGTCGATTTTTCCGATGATAAACCTAGGGAAGAGTGCGGTGTTGTCGGAGTTTATGGCGATCCAGAAGCATCTCGTCTCTGTTATCTCGCTCTTCACGCTCTACAACATCGTGGGCAAGAAGGTGCTGGTATTGTTACCGTAAACGACGGCGTTTTGCAGAGTATTACTGGGGTTGGATTGGTTTCTGAAGTTTTTAATGAATCAAAACTTGATAAATTAACCGGAAATAATTCAATCGGACATGTTCGTTATTCAACTGCCGGTTCTTCTATGCTTAAAAATGTGCAACCCTTTGTTGCTGGTTACAGGTATGGTTCAGTAGGTGTTGCACATAATGGTAATTTGGTTAATTATAAAGCTTTAAGGCATATGCTTGAAGATAATGGTTCAATTTTTAATACTACTTCTGATACTGAAGTTGTTCTTCATTTGATTGCTATTTCTAAAGCTAGGCCTTTCTTTTTGAGAATTGTTGAAGCTTGTGAAAAATTACAGGGTGCTTATTCTATGGTGTTTTTGACTGAGGATAAACTTGTTGCGGTTCGTGACCCGTATGGGTTTCGACCGCTTGTTATGGGTAGGAGGAGTAATGGGGCTGTTGTTTTTGCTTCTGAAACTTGTGCACTTGATTTAATTGAAGCTACCTATGAGAGGGAAGTTTTGCCTGGTGAGGTTTTGGTTGTCGATAAAGATGGTGTTCAATCATTGTGTTTGATGCCTCATCCTGAACCTAAACAGTGTATTTTTGAACATATTTACTTCTCTTTGCCTAATTCAGTTGTTTTTGGGAGATCTGTTTATGATTCTAGGCGCGCTTTCGGTGAGATTCTTGCTACTGAATCACCTGTTGATTGTGATGTTGTTATTGCTGTGCCTGATTCTGGTGTTGTTGCTGCTCTTGGGTATGCTGAGAAAGCTGGAGTGCCCTTCCAACAAGGGTTAATTAGGTCACATTATGTGGGTAGGACCTTTATTGAGCCTTCTCAAAAGATTAGGGATTTTGGGGTTAAGCTTAAGTTGGCACCGGTAAAGGCGGTGTTGGAGGGTAAGCGGGTTGTGGTTGTGGACGATTCGATTGTTAGGGGAACCACATCGTCTAAAATCGTTCGATTGATTAAGGAGGCAGGAGCGAAAGAGGTACATATGAGGATTGCAAGCCCACCCATCATTGGTTCTTGTTATTATGGTGTGGATACTCCTAGTTCCGAAGAATTGATTTCGAATAGGCTGAACGTGGAGCAAATTAGGGAGTATATTGGGTCTGATTCACTTGCATTTTTATCTCTTGATAGTTTAAGGAAGTTGTTGGGTGGTGATTCACCCAATTTTTGCTATGCTTGTTTCTCGGGGAACTACCCTGTGTTGCCTAAAGAATCGAAAGTTAAAAGTATCGGTGATTTCGTTGATGATGGCTTGACGGGGGTTATGGACTCCATCGATGGAGGTTGGGTTCAAGGGCCTAGATTGCCGAAAGTAGAGAAGGTTGGTGGTGCTTTGTAGTCGGTCTAGTTTAGTATCTATCTTCGAGATCGAGATAATAACGTATCCTCATCCTCCTCTCGAACCCTCGACCTAGTTTTCGTAGTAGTATACAGAAGATGGATGTAGGATCTTCTAATTCGTGACGCAAACAATGAAGGGCTCCAAGATTCGGAAGAAGACTTGGAAAGATAAAGAAGGGTCCTGAGCCTTTGCCTTGGTATAAGTTTGGATCATAAGAAACTTTTGTTTTTATTGCTTATCAATTTATGCTTTTTTCAATTTGATTTCTATGTTTAACTATACTCTTTGCTTTGATAATGATCATGATATACAAGCTTTATTGATCTCAAAGTTTTTTGCTTGCTTGGTTAACAAAATTTACTATCGTAAATGGCTATTAAATCACGTGGTCTTTTTATTTACACGAAATTGTAGACAATGTTTACAAACAAGCTTCAATTGGAACCCTTTTTTGTTATTTTTAGAGTTAAGGTCGTGTACATCTGACCTTCAAACATAGAAGTATTTCAATCGGGTAATAAAATGATGGAAAAAGTTTGGATCATAAGAAACTTGTTTTGTTGATTGTAGATTTGTAGTCTACGATTTTCACAACCCGCACTTTCTAACTTATACTTTCTAAGTCTAAGATTAATGCACATCAGGGTACATAGAAGGTTGAGATAGTTGAGCATGTATTCGATCTTTCGCGTTGTCGATTGCATTGGCATTATCTTTTTGACATTACCCATTCATGCTAGATTGCTAGTTAGTACTCCCTCTGTTACTCTCAATTTGAAGCACTTTCATTTTTAGTTTGTTTCAATCATATTTTCTGTCAGCAAGAAATAATACTTGAATGTGTTTCATGTAGTTGAACAGCTTCTGCAGGGTTTGAAGTTGAGTTTTGTGACAATATTTGTAGGGACAGGCCTTGAGAGACAGTCTATAGTATAGATGCCTCTCAAAAGAGCCCAACTCACATTCTCAATAATTAAAAAAAGAAAAAAAAAATCTAAAAAACTGACGCGCGCGGTTGAGTTTATTATGAGTTAGTGTTATAATATATTGAAGTTGTTGTTGTAACCTATTAAAGTTGGTGTTATAACCTATTAAAGTTGGTATTTGAAGTTGGTGTTATAACCAATTAAAGTTGCTATTATACCTATTTGGAGTACCAATTTTAATAGGGTATACTACCAACTCTAACAGGTTATAATACCAACTTCAATAGATTATAACACCAACTCTAAATAGGATTACACAACGTGCATTTTTTTTTAAAGTTTTTTTCTAAGTAATAATTGGCCGGTCCATTTGAGACGCGTCTCTTGTAAAGACGGTTTGAAGTCAGAATTTGTGTTGTAGGGGAAGCTGGTTATTAATTATCACAAATTCTTGTGAGAGACGCTCTCTTTGAGAGACATCTCTTATTGGGTCGGCCCATAAAGTAAAATATAGAATAAGAGTAGACATTAAGCTTTAGTGGACTAGGCTTGAGAGTTGTCTCTCAGAGAGACGGTCTCTCAGGAGACTGACTGATTAATTATTATGCTGTTATTAAGTGAATCTTGCTAATTAGGCCCGGCCCGGCCCAAATCATAATCATACTAACCTAAAAGATTAGTAATGAAAGTATGAGAATGGAAGTGTGTGATTGAACTCTATTGAAAATGAATCCTAATGAGAGGACCTTGATGTGTAATCTAAACAGTAAAGCATACTAGCCAATAGCCATAGGGTTGCACGACTAGTTATAATTTCTTGAAAATAGGATTCCTTACCATCTAATAATGGCTTTCTATCGTAAGACACTCGTTGGGGTCGAATCAACCGAACCAGAAAATCTAACTATAAATAGGGAATTGCGTATTTGGGTAATCTAAGAACGGGTTTCATTTCCAATACTGGAATGCGAAGAACTCGCGATAAATTTAGAAGGGGTGTGTTGAGAGGGAGAATGTAGGGGTCTATTAATTAAATTTCGGGATTGAAGGAGAATGGAAATTTCGTTTTATTTTTTGAAAAATATGTACTTGACTAGGCTTATTGGATTGCGCTTATACGATTTAGCAACCTATTTATAAAATATGTACTTTAATTGAAAGATGAAAAAATTCTTAATAACGACGTATTATTAATCTTTAAGACTCCACCCAAAACAATTGCGAAATAATATTACCGATTGTAGAGTTCTATAATTATGATTTAACAACCTATTTATAATATATGTCTAGAACTTGTTTGGATCAACAAATTAAAGCATTCTACTATGCCTTATATGCAAGCATATTCATCCCAAAATGTCCATAACACATTGCACACTATACATTATATCAGGTGTGCTCTTTTAAGAGACCGTCTTTTGTAAAGACGACTCTCAAAAGTTCAGCCCAAATCTATATTAAGAGTTGTAACAATATATATTCAGAATTGGACTGGGATTTTGAGAGTCGTCTTTACAAAAGACGGTCTCTAGTAAGAATTTGAGACATTATATACCATAGTTTATAATCAAGAGTCATCTTCAATAGGTTTAGGTTTTAATCATTTCTTTTTGCATGCAAATTTTTAGAGCAAAAAAGTAATATAAATGCCAATGACAATAGAGATGATCACCAAAAAACATAATTCATAATATCAATTGTTTGTTTTTTATTCTCATTTATTTTTCATACAGTTTTAAAAATAATTTTCAAGCCTTAATATCTTTATATATACATTACAAAAAATATAAAATAAAATTTATACATTAAAACAAGTCTAACAAGATCTCATATGAATATTATCCTTTATACATATTTCTCAAAAACTTTATTTAAAGTTTATCTCCTTAGGATATTCTAAATGGAAAATACATTAAATATAAGCGAAATGTGTGTTTATGATCTAGAATAATCGTGAGACAAATTCCTTTAGCAAAAGTTGATTCCATGATAATTTATAGGATCATTTACCAACAACAGCCTCAAAGTTTACTCAATTTCAAATAAACAACCTCAAACTTCGTTTTTTACCAACAACAGCCTTCAACTTGGGAAACACGACATCGATACAGCCACTTCACCGGATGACCTGTTAATTGACCGTTGACCATGCTCAATGATCTTTGACTTTCACTTAATTTCATTAATTAAACCTAATTACCCAATTATCCCTAATTAAACCCTTCTTCTCCAACCTCTTTCTAATTCACCTCAATCACCTCCATTCTCCCTCTTCATCAACACCACCACCACCACCACCATTAAAACCCCTCCTTTAATAACAACCCCATTAAAAGCCCCTTCCTTCTTCAATATTTGACTAAACCCTTCTCTTCTTCAACTCACCATTAAAAGGTACTCTTTCTCTCCCAACACCACCATCACCATTAAAACCCCTCCTTTAGTAACACCACAAACAACTTAATTACTCACAAACAATTGGTGGGAAAGATTCAAGGGTCTTAAGAACCAAATCCAACTTATTCGGGTCAAGGTATTCGGGTTGTTGAAGGGCTTTCTTTGCTTTCCAACTGTCTAAAGACCATTTTGGATTCGAATTGTGGGTAGTTGTGGATGTTGATGGAGATTTCGAGGCTCTAATTGGGAGAAAACAAAAACTGGGTTGATGAGGTTTCAGCGAATTGAATTCATTAGAGTTATGGAAAATTGATTTTGATGTAAGAGATGAAGTGCTTGTTGTCAAAGTCATATTTTTCTGTGTGTTTTTTGTTGGGTTATTGTTGTTCAAAGGATAGAGATTGTTTGAGAGGAAGAGCTGGCTATGGAATTCATGATTATTGGCCCTCAAGTTTGTGATTGGATTTGAGGGGTTGCAGTTTTTAATGTTGAATTTGGGTGTATGAATTAGAAAATACTAGGTGATTGCCCGTGCTAAGCACGGGTTATTTAATATTTTATCATATTTAACATATATTTTTTTACGTAAATAAATAAAAAATATCAAAAAAAGATGAATAAAAAATAGGAAAAATTACCCTGAATAATACGACCTTTCACTGATTTCCCAGCAATAATACGAACTTTCAATTAACCACGAATAATACGAAGTTTAAGATGTGTTTTCCGCTGGTATACCTGATCGGTTTGTAACCTGTAGAAAAGGTCATTTATGACAGTTTGCACATCAAATTTCATCTCCTACCTCTATTTCACTCTTTTTTTTTTCTTTTTTTTTTTTCCAGATTCTTCACCTCATTTCCTTACTTTATGCTTCCATTTTAATTACTTCTTCCAATCTTAAAAAAATTACTTCTTCTATCTTCTCATTTTTTTTTTCCATTTTCATTCTGGATTGACATCAGGAATAACAATGACTAAATCCAAACACAAACAACCCATATATTCTAAATTAATCAATCCTGCATGTTAATGTCCAAGAAACAATTAGTATACTGAAATTCATGATGAATTGATGAAATTCATTATAAAGGAGTGAAATAAGCACCCAAGAAAAGCAGTAGCCATAAACAACATCATACAATGGTTTTATAATGAATTTCAACATACAAATGGTCAATTAAGTCAGTAGCTAAATTAGAAATAACTCATACTCTGGAAGTATACTCAAGTTAAATCAGTAGCTAAATTAGAAATCAATACTTAAACTAGAAATCAGTAGCTGGACTGATAGTAGCTAAATCAGTAGCCATACACACATTTCTAAGCATAGTATGTGTTTATGAAGCCTGAGTATTGTCGTCTTCTACGATTTGTGTCTTCGAAGCTTTGGGAGCAGTAATTAATGGTGTAGCAAGAAGGAGAAAGAAGAAGGAAGTTGGGAGCAGTAAATTCATGAATAATCAGTAAAGAGTAAAGGTTACTGTTTTGCCATAAATAATTTTCTAAAAAAAGAAAAAAAATAAAAATTAGATAACAACTCAATTAGCCGTTATAGGTAAAAAATGATATTGATGGAAAAATGATACTAAACTTCATATTATTCGTGGTTAATTGAAAGTTCGTATTATTGATGGGAAATCAGTGAAAAGTTGTATTATTCAGGGTAATTTTTCCTAAAAAATAATATTGATACGCAATTTGAAATATAGATTTGTGTACCATAATATACTTTACGACCGAAAATAAAGTTAAACAATATATAAACCTAGTCAAATGGATACATTATAACAACCTTTATCAACTATAAATACTGAACCACTTTCCACTTTTTTGTATACGATATTGTATATTAAAGTATAAATATTATCATAATCAACACATATTACAATCTTTAGTTTTTGCTTACTTTTGACCCATGAAACAACTATATATGATTGATCAGACATTAATACATATTGGTAAAAATTTAAAATTTATGTTAGGTAATAATCAAATGATTGAATTCTATTTTTATATCTTAATCATTATTTTCCTATCAGGAAAATAAAATTTTGATCTTATATTAATCAAACAATATTACAATTTTAGTTTGCTACTTTTCCATTAACAAATGATGTACTTACTTCATTTCTATCCTCATCGAATAATTTGTCAGATTCCAACATATCATTAGCAATTCAGACCCGATTATCATCAACCTTCTTTCTAATTTGAATAAAGAAATTAAAATTTTCTAAATTAGAAAAGAAAGAGATCTAGATGTGATCAATCAAAATAATAAAAATAAAAGTTAATTAAAATTTAAATTTATAAATAAATCATCACATGCACAGAAAAAATATGATATCAAAAATCAGTAAATAAAATATTTGAGAAAATAAAATATTAAAATAGACTAATGGAGGAAGATATGACCCATTCATCGAGATTGGTTACATGCATTACTTCTCTCTTTGGTTCGATTTAGATAAACCCAAAAAATTTATAGAGAGAGATAATTAAAAATTAAAAATCTAATTTTTTAGATATGAAAATAGAAGAAAAATTGAGAATTTTTATGAGATAAAGATAGAAGTAATCTTTCATCACAAGTTGCAATGATCTTCAAAAATTGTGATAATTAGTTTAGTGAGACATAGAAAGTCAGTTTTGCTACAGCAAATATTTTCTTAGTTATAGGGATTATTATCGTAGATAATCAAGATATTAAAGACTATTTGACGTAATAGCGTATTTAGTACTCTAGTTATTAGGAAACAATATCACGATTGTTATTGTCAATCCTTCTCAAGTTTAATTACTCCTCTGTAAATTTCGTCAATCTCTAAACACGACTTACTTCCCCTCAATTTGAACAAGGAAATTAAAAATTGCTAAATTAGAAAAACCGTGTTTGATCAATAAAAATAATAACAATAAAAAGCAATTAAAATTTAAATGTATAAATAATAAATATGATATCAAAATTAATAAGTAAAATATTTAAGAACAGAAAAGATAAAAATAGACTAATGCAGGAGATATGACCCATTCATCGAGATTGGTTACTTGCATTACTCCACTCTTTGGTTTGAATTAGCTAAACCCAAAAAAATCTATAGAGGGATAATTAAAAATTAAAAACTCAATTTTTTAGATATGAGAATTAAAGAAAGATAAGGAATTTTCAATACTTTATTTATTAGGAAATAATATCACGATTGTTATTGTCAATCCTTCTCAAGTTTAATTACCCCTTTGTAGATTTGTCCATCTCTTACTTTCCCCTCAATTTGAATAGAGAAATGAAAATTTGCTAAATTAAAAAAGAAATCCATGTTTGATCAATAAAAATAATAGCAATAAAAAGCAATTAAAATTAAAATTTATAAATAATAAATCATTCAAACTCATCAGAAAAAATATGATATTAAAATCAATAAATAAAATATTTAAGAAAATAAAAGATAAAAATAGACTAATGCAAGAGATATGACCCATTCATCGAGATTAGTTACATGCTTTACTTCTCTCTTTGATTAGAATTAGCTAAACCCAAAAAATCTATTGAGGGATATAATTAAAAATTAAAAACCCAATTTTTAGATATGAGAATAGAAGAAAGATAGAGAATTTTTTTGAGAAAAAGATAAGCGTAATCTTGCAACACAAGTTGCAATGATCTTCAAAAAAATGTGATAATTAGTTTAATGAGACATAAAAAGTCATTAATGTTATAGTTATTTTTAGGCGGGAACTAAACTCATCAGAACATGACACGTGTCCTTAGATGGTCTCTGTTTTAGTATTAGATATAGATTGGTTGCAAGAACAATTTGGCTAGTGGTTGATTGGGGAATGGTGGTGGTGGTGGTGGTGTTGGTGTTGGGGTGGGGGAATGCTGTTGATTAGGGAGGGGTATATAGAGATTGGGGAAGAAAGGGTTTAATTGGGGTAATTGGGTAATTAGGTTAGATTAGTAGGTTTAATTGAAAGTCAAAGGTCATTGAGCATGGTCAACGGTTCATTAGCAGGTCATCCGGTGAAGTGGCTGTATGCCTGTATCGATGTCATGTTTCCCAAGTTGAAGGCTGTTGTTGGTAAAAAACGAAGTTTGAGACTGTTTATTTGAAATTGAGTAAACTTTGAGGCTGTTGTTGGTAAATGATCCTAATCAGGCCCGTCGAAGGCCCTGTGCAAGCAGCCCAGTAGCACAAGGCCCCCAAAATTTTGAGGCCCAATCTTTCATCCTTCTATTCTCTAGATTTCTACATTTCCTTTAATACTCTCTAAATCTTCAATCTTCCTTTAAATTTTTCCTACTTTCTTAATTAATTTTTTTCGTTTTTCCCAAAAATTTTCAATATTCCAAATTAAAATTATACCTTCGATTCTTCGTCTCTTCGAATCCTCCATTACAACGGGCATGATAAGTTCAATGGGAAAATTAATTTCGTGTTTTCCACAATTAAACCCCTTAATTTTCGTTTATCAAACGGCTAACTTTTTTGCTCTTTATAAATTTTGTTTTAATGCCCTATCTTTTTCAGATTTAAGAATTAAAAAAAAATTATAGTGATAATAAAAATTGGGTATAACCGTACAAGGGTTAACAAGAATTAAAGATTATCAAGAAGAGCAAAGGAAAGAGATTAAGGGGTCAATTGTCAATTATGAATTTACGGTGAATTGTATTAGGATATTAAGCATATTATTGATCATTTAAATAAAGTTGTTTGAGTATGTGTTTCGTTTAAGCATAATATTTTTTATTAGGGCCCAATTTCAAAGTTTAGAACAGGGCCCCCAAAATGATTAAGACGGCCCTGATCCTAATTTATATATATAACTTTACTTATGAAAGTCCTATAATAGGCGAACCTAAATAAGGTGAAGAGGTTGCATATGCAACCCCATTAAAAACATTTCAAAGTAGTTCTTAGGGTTCAAACTAGTGACTTGAGGCAAATTGTGAATAATTAATGCCATTTTATTACCACTAAATTTATAATTTTAACATAATTTACACTTTATGAGAGCAATTATAAATAATCATAAATCTTATTAAAATGATGCAAATTGTGAATAATTAATGCCATTTTATTACCACTAAATTTATAATTTTAACATAATTTACACTTTATGAGAGCAATTATAAATAATCATAAATCTTATTAAAATGATTGTAAAAATCCACATGTCATCTCCTCAAAAAAATCTGCCATATGTCAAATGTTTATAGGAGACAACAAATTATTCTAAAAATAGCAAGTTAGTATTTGAATTATACCCTTATTAAAAATTACAAACAGCTATATATTTATTGGAAAATAATTATACCCTTATTAAAAATTACGAACAACTATATATTTATTGAAAAATAATAATTTTAGAAAAATTTTCTATATATTATCAAATGAAAAAAATAACTTCACTGGTCCTTATAATAGGGATGACATATTGATTACATTTAAACTATTCCTTATGAAGAAATAACAATTGCATTGCTAAGCAAAACTTTTCTTTCTACTTTGCATTATTTATAGAATTATATTCATCATCTTAACTGCACATAAAAATTATACATATACTAAGAAATTTGAAAAATTTTAAGTGTCATAATCAAAAAAAATTTCATATAAAGAATTTACTTATTGGCTAAAGAAAAATAACATAACATTTAATCTTGACCAATATCTCAATCATTAAAGTATTTTTAACTAGGAAATATTTATAATTGAATCGAGTATACTAGAAAATCTAATATATTACATAATATATTGCTTACAATATAAAAAATTGCCGAGTTAGTTTATACATATAGCCGTCAAAATTGAGTTTTTGTACTGCATAATATGTTTAGAATTATTTTTTTAATATCATCTGTTTATATATGTCGATGCGAAAAAAATCGTGCATTGCACGGGATTCTACACTAGTAACTATTAAAGATAGAAAATTATTGACTATTTAGTTTCCTTAACTCGGTTTCCTTAATTAAGTTTTGTATTGTGAATTTGAATATGATTTGATTCGGGTATAATTTTAATTTGCAATAAATTAATGATAATTTCAATTTTATTTGTATATGTTGGGTATTATTGTTCATGAATAAGAATTTTAATTTGCTCTAAATTATGATAATATTCAATTTAGAATTAGAATTTGTATTTGTATTTGTGTATGATTTATTGTTGCTCGTCAACTAAATTAAAATTCATACAGAAATGCTAACGAGACAGTTGAGTTTATCTTCGTTTTATTTTATTTATGTTGTCTTTCAAGTTATGTCTTACTTATAAATGAGAATCAAAATGCTTTTAGTAAACTCACAACCCCATATTTTCAAATACGAGGTACGCGACACTCGTATGTATAAAAATTTAATTAACATAATCAATTTGAGAAACTAAACTATTAAATTTGTTTTTACCAAATATCACAATTGTTTATTTTCTACAAGGGTTTGCATATTGTCAAACCATGTATACTTTTGATCATGTGAAACAGCAACCACATCAAATCACAAAAAAATCAAACATATGATATGAAGTATAAATAATAATTACACTGTATAAACAACTCAGTCTATTTTTCGATTTTACTATTTAAATTGTTTTCACCTGATCCTCTTTTTTTATATATAATGCTTAGGCTCCTTTTTGAGAGACCGTCTATAATATAGACGTCTCTTAAGAGCCCAGCACATATCTCCCCTTTAACTTACAAAACCACCAATTAATTCTTTTTTTAATTTATAAATTGGACCAATCCTAAACTATTGTGTATAATGTTTTTCTAAGCCCACAAATATGGCATTTGAACCATGCATGCTCCATGACTACATGGTATTACATTCAAGAATCTTAATAAACTATCCTATTTCTCAAACAAATATATATATATATATATATATATATATATATATATATATATATATATATATATATATATATATAATTATATATTAAGTACATTATTCCTAATGAAACATGTCACAATTTCATTTAAAATTTTCCAACCAAATAATAATAATAATAATAATAATAATAATAATTAATAAATAATAATTGTAGAACTAACAGTATTCCGGATCGAATTTACAAGGGATCTTTTATAAGCTAGTAACAACGACCTTAAAGATACTCTCTTTCCCCAAAAATTAACATCACGTGCTTTTTGATAAAAAATAGTAAAAAAAATTTAAGAAATAAAAATGGTTTTCCAAAAATAAGCTCCATCAAGTCAAAAAAAAGATGGCGTTTTTTGTTGACAAGATACTTTTTTAAGACATCAGAATAATTATTAATCACAAATTCTTACTTGAGATCGTTTATACGATAGACGTCTCAAGTTTTGGGCTGATTCAATTTATAAATTAAAAAAAAATAATTGGTGGTTATGTAAGTTAAAAAGGGAGATATGAGCTGGGCTCTTTTGAAGATGTCTATAATATAGACGGTCTCTCAAGAGAGGATCTGATGATTAATAAAGTGCAAAATATAAAATTATACTCCAAATTAAAAAGATTAATATTTGACCATTTGTTAGATTATTAATATATATCAAAAAGCTTGTTATTCAACGGATTTTTTTTTTTTTTGAAGTATATTCAACGGAATTATTAATTAGGCGTTCTAGTTTTGTTTTATAGTTGATATTTATCCCCTTTCAAACTGTTTTAATAGAACTTAAAGCAATGTGCGGTCCAAATTGGTCATTTTATTCTGCGTTGGGTAATATTAATGGACAAAAGACATGCATTTTTATACCTAAATTAGTTTACTATTAATATAATGCCGACATAATTTTACACCAAATATACAAGACTTTACATGTACTTCTACTTCACATTTCTAGGTTATCGTCTAAATTTAAGTATTACTATGTCGTCTTTGATTTGCATCAATGAGGAAATAAGTTGTTTTTAAAAAAGTCGTAATAAATGAAAAGAGAGAATGAATTGTGTGGATGGAATTAAAAGAGTGTTAAAATGTGTGGATGAGATTTAAAGAAAGTGGTGGACCATTGTCCAAAGATAGAAATGATGCAAATTAAGTGGGACGGATCAAAATGGAAAATGATGCATATTCAATAAAACGGAGGGAGTAGTTGCTACATTGCTACAAATCATCAATTGATTTTATTTGGTATATATTTCTCTTTTTATAAAGTAAAACATAGTCAAATGGGACCTTATTTGATTCATGTTGATGCATATTTTCATAATATTAGCTTTTATAATTTTTTAATTTATCATATGAAATTAAAGATATTAAAAATTAAAATCGTGCATTGGATAGCGTAAAACAATAGATTTGTAGCAACAATTAAAAATTAGAGGAAGTATATTAATTAGACTTTCTTAATCGAAGTGTATACGTCCTCCTTCCCTTATTGATGTTTTCATAAGGAATATTCAAAGTTTGAATTTCAAGTTTCAACATGTATAATTGTTGATAGAGTATATAAAATATATTGAGGCTTTAACTCATAAGCATAAGCTTAATTCTCGTTGATTTGATTGCTTGACATGATACCGGTACGTGGTAGAAGGGTTACGAGTTCGAATCTTATTAATTCACCCCTAGTTTCAATTGGAATATTTTTCAGTTTTCACCATGTGCGAAAAGAATATGCGTTGCAGTTACACTTTCAAATGACTCTCGTCTAAGAAGATATGCTAGTTAGAGTAGGCTTCAACTATAAGCTTAAACTTTTGGTTAAACTTTCGATTGAGTTGGTTCTTTCAGATGTATTATTCAATTGTCATTTTAAATATTTAGACAAATAAAAAGGAAATGAATATATAATAGATTAAAATGAGAAAGAGACATAAATTATAGTTTTATTATAAGTAAACAAGATGGAAAATAGAAAAGAATTTATTAAGATAAAACAAAATTAGGTCACCAAATAAGAGTTGTGTGTGAGTGTGATACATGGATTAGTATACTAGTCATATAAGCTAAACAAAGTTTGCATTGATCTTGACTAAAAGGACATCATTTTTTCTCCTTTTTTTCATCTCAAGTCTCTTTCTTTTCCTAATTAAGTATAATATATGACTTAATTAATTAATGAAACAATTTTTCTTGTCTCATTTTCACTAACAAACAATATTTCTATTTAACCTTAATTATTTGTCTAAATCCAATTATGTTGTTTAATTAAGTCCAAAGAGGTTCCCAAATGGAACTTAAACTACTATTATTATCATCATAAAAATTCAAGAAATTATTATTCGCGCTAATCTCAATCGGAGCTTGTGGAGACGTAGGCATGACAATATCTTGAGATTGTGTCATTTCCATGCAAATTAGGGCAAGTAAATTAGCTTGTTGGCATTGCATATTAACCATTTCCGCTCTTGCCTTAGCTAATTCGGCTTGTAAATCGCTAACTTGCTTTTGAAGTTGGCAAATAGCACCCGCACAACCATACACAGGGTCTCTAAGTCGTGCGTTTGCTTCGTATACCATACTGCTTACTGCATCTGCGCGTTGTGTTTCTGGTAGGTCCTGTTTAATTCATTCACACCAAAATATATTCATTAGTCAAATATTAATTAAAGTCTCCTATAGTTTGTACTTCAATGTTATCTATGTCCATTTATAGTACAAAAAACAAAATTTAAATATTAGGTTTTTTAAGTAATCTCTAACTAAATGTTGATTATTACTTTGAAGTTTATAAAGTCAATTATGGCATACTCTTTTAGTCTCAAAGTTGGTTGGTTTAACCTTTGAGTTCAAATTAATACCATTTTAAATTAATTATAAGAAATTTCTACTTGTAAATGTTAAGAATATAAAGTACTCTTCACTAAATTTATGAGAACTTTTTAAATAAGTTTTGATAAATTATAATGTGTTAAACAAGTTAAAACGTAATTAGTATGATAATAAAAAAGCTAAAAGTGATTGGTATAAATTAATTAGTTGGAAAATGCATATGAAACAAATGAGTGTGTTCAAACGTAATATTCTTGGTTACATATAAAACACAAGTTTGAGTACCTATAATCTAGTGTAAATATGAAATTTAAATTACTAA
This sequence comes from Amaranthus cruentus, assembly GCA_019425755.1. Lineage (NCBI taxonomy): Eukaryota > Viridiplantae > Streptophyta > Magnoliopsida > Caryophyllales > Amaranthaceae > Amaranthus > Amaranthus cruentus. The sequence goes on from CM033460.1 coordinate 11,221,324, forward strand.
TATCATCTGTGTCTAAGAGATTGACACACTTTTCTTTTTGTTCCGTGCCTTTTACTTGCTAAATTTCTTTTACAAAAATGACTCATTACTTTCTGTTATCCTCCTCTACACATTCCAACTCTACTTTAATATCATCAACAAAATTTAAATAATTTTAAATTTTCAATTTTAGTCTAATATAAACTGTGATAATTTCTTAGATACAGTAGATTATAACACTATACTTTTTGTGGATTGTGGTTGTACATGGCTTGGACAATTACATGGTAAATGACCCACAAATACTATTATTGTTCTTACTTTTTTCAAGTTATCCTTATTAAAGTGATAGGAAGAGTTGACCATTTGTGCATGAATGAACACTTGATACCATTAGTGGGTTATTTGTTCTTTGCTCATTGACCCCATATCCTCCTCGTTAGGCGTGTGAACAATTTTTTTGACATAGCCCATGAACAACTTGTAAATACTCTTAAACCCTATACACATTACATTTTTTTCTATTGATTTAAATTCGTTTTACGGGTTAATTTAGTACTTAAAAGTTTTCCTATTAAAATTTTCGTTTTTAGTAAATGCAGGGGCGGATGTAGGCCTATTTAATGCTGTCAATTGACAGCATTTGACTTATATACATGTCCATTTCCCATTATTCATTGATAAAGAATGTGTCTCAGTTGGTAGGAGGTTTTGCATTTGACAGCATCCACCCAGGATCAAACCCTCCTGACAACATATTTTAATTTTTTTAATAACTCATTACTGCATCCTACCCATTTCCCATTATGTAATTTTTTTATTATTATCGTTATCGACATCATTTGATTTTTTTCTAGATCCGCCCCTGAGTAAATGAGCTTAAATTTTCAATTATAAAGAATTAGGGGTTAATTTAGTGCTTGAAAGTTTTCCTTTTATAATTTACTGATAATAATTCTCTATTCTCTAATCAACATCACAAAGTCTTACTTAATTGAGACCGTATATACAATAGACATCTCAAGTTTTGGGACTGACTCAATTTATAAATTAAAAAAAAACTAATTGGTGGTTTAGTAAGTTAAAAGGGAAATATAGGATGGGCTCTTGAGAGACGTCTATACTATAGACGGTCTCCCAAGAGAGTACCTGATCTAACATTGAAAAAATATATAATTATTTCTAGCTAAAATGACAATATATTGATTTATCTCAAAAAAAATGACAATATATTGATTTATCTCAAAAAAAATGACAATATATTGATCATGTTTAATTCACACTTACATGAAAAGAAATTAAAGCTTGTATTGTGGTATTCATTGCTTTATATTAGTCATTCATATTTATTTACGTGTGTTTCATCCTTTTAAAGTAGAGTATGCTACTAATTATGACTTTACAATTTTACTTTATAGAAAGAAAAGGAAGAAAATAAAAAAGATATTACTTGTACATCATGATAATCTTTTATATATGACTTTTAATTTATTTTGAGTCAAGGGTTACCTACCTAGGACTTTGTTTTAAACCAACTAGGGCAATTGTTTGAATTAATATGCAATTACCTATCAATTCTTGAAAGTTTGCTACAAAGCTTATCAAGAATAGTTTTTGGCTACCTACCTAGCTTTAGGTGTTTAGGTTTTAGCTAATTGATCTAGCCATGACGGTTAGATATTTTTATTACAGGGTAGGCTGAGGAAAGGAACAAACATGGTTTAACCGAGAATAATTGAATTCACATTCTATTCTGAAAATTAATTTTGCCCTTCAACCGAGACAAAATCTGATTCTCAGTTTAACCGTTAAAATAGTCCTTGGTCAATAAACTGATGAAAGATTGTGATTTGCATTTATTATTTTTTAATTTGATAATTAATAATTGTTTAGTTAATTAGACAATTTAATTACACTTCTAAAATAGGCATTATTAAACTCAAAATCTTTAACTAGAGGTCATCAAAAATGATTATAATAATTAGACTAAAGTTATTCAACATTTAATTTAGAATCTTTATTAATAAGTTCAGTATAATAATAATTTATGGTGGGATTTAAGCACTCTCAAACTCGTAAATTTATAGAGACACTTTATGCATCGAACTATTTAATGTTTTTAAATAAAGAATTTAACGTACAATGTAAGTTCGTTTAGAATATTTCCTCAATGGCTGTGCCTTGACTTTAACTACCATTTCACCTTCACTTATCGTATCAGTGGATAACATAGTGGTACGGTTATTCTAACAAATATTCCACTATTTTCATGTAATTAAATAACTATAATATACTTCAAAAAAAAAATTAACTATAATAAAAAATGACTAAATTTTTAATCATTCTTGTAACTTTGACTATAATATGCTTAAAGTGTTTATTCGTGTCATCGGGTTGATTTCGGATCAGGTGTTTCGGATCGGTTCAAAATCGGGTTTTGTGTTCACATTGGTTTTTACATAATGGTAGATCTATTTTTAAGTCGGGTCAAACCAGGTTCGATTATAAAGTCGGGTGTCTATCGGATCATCGAGTTCGTTTTGAACACCACTATATATGCTATAAACTTTTACTTGTTAAGACTTTTAAATTTTCCCAAATTCAATCTATTTAATTATAAAAAAATATTTTACTCGGTCAATAATATACAATGCAAGTATTTTTCTTAAATGTACAATGAACATAATTTTGAACAAGGACAATAATTAGTCTTTGGTAAAAACATTTTTTTTATTATTATTATTAAGCTTAGAAGTTAGAAAAGGTCAGGTAAAAATAGTGAGATCTAATTCTCAAGGAAAATTCGAGTAATAATTTGATATTGACACGATTTTCATTTTAGTCGTCCTTCCTTATAAATTTGCAATATTTCTATTTTAAGTAGTGTCTTTATCGCTTTCTTTAATTCTTATCCGCACATGTTCTGTCACATTTATTTTCTACTGATACAATTGAGTGGTTTCTAATTATTGGTGTTATAATCTCTTAAAGATAGAAGGATATTTATTAAAAATACTGTCCGAATCTTCATCTCATAAAATTATATTTTCAATAATAATGTGAAATATAATATTTTTTTCGAAAGGAAAAATGAAATATAGAGGTGCAATTAAAATATAAATAAATAAAGTTAATGTGAATAGTAAAAACTTTGTTAATTTCGATAATAATGCATGCATTAAGCAAACACATAAAGAAGAAAAAGAAACCGGGATCCAATGTTGGGGCATAAAATGGATCACTTTCTAAAATAATTAATGTGAAAAGGCGATTACTAATTAATGCAAAAAGTGTAAAGCCAAAATATGAACAAACAAATATAGTATGTATGACAAATAAATTAAAGTATGAGAAATAGATTAAAATCAAAACATTAAAAAGTATGACAATATTGCTTGGAAATACTTCACATGTGAGACAAGATCCCACATCGATAAAATAGTGGGTTCTTGACTTGCATATATAATTGGTGAACAACTCTTCCTACTACCATATGGTTTTGAGAAGAAAGGAACCTCACCAAGCGTATGTGCAAGTCAACGCTCTTGACCCGTGGGTTTGTGGGTACGAGCCCACGGATTTCCCGTGTGCACACGAATGGGCCACGGTGAGATTATGTGATGAATTGTCTGGTCTAATATATATTATAATGAAAACATTAAATACCAATGTGAATGAAATTGTTTAGTGAAACAAATGTGAATGAAATTTAAAAAGTAAATAATATATAATATTTATTGTGGTTGTAATCAAATATAACACTTGTATTTTTAATTTACATATATCATTTATCGTCATTCTTTGATTCAAAATTTCTTCTGATTAAATCTAGTAATTAGTGTAAATTATGGTTCTAATTAAAAATAACCAAATGCAAATAATTTTCTTAAACATCGTTGGAAATGACTTCTAAATAAATTTTTTAGTATAAATTACTGATTATAGCTAATTATTAACTAACATATATCAATATCAGATTTGATACTAAATACGTAATTCCATTAAATTTATGGTATTAATTAATTGCTATAAAAGCCAACTACTTTAAATTTACATCTTGGTTGAGATAATGAGAAATTATGATCTAATTTCTAAATTTAGAAATGCAGTAAAATAAAATATAGGATATATATAATGTAAAATTTAGACACATAAAGTATAAAGTATAAAGTTAACTGTTTTTAGTAACCTATATATTCACCTCGTGTATAGGTTTAGATTACAAGATAGATATATTTATTAAAATCAGATCGATATATTCTCTAAATTTTTGTTAAAAATACACTGATCGTATAGAATATTATAAATCATATTGCAACAAATATGCACATAGATTAAAAAAACCGAATAGTAAACACTGCATTTCATAAATCAGCTCATCTTGTATGAGACCGTCTCACAGTTAGACGACGTCAAAACGAGTAGCACATTAGTTAAAAGTTTCTATTATTAAGCTATTTAAGCGAAGTATGAGTCATGTTTCATAGTGAGACGGAATTTTGTGCACATAAAAATATAAGAGGATATATAATGTATACCTGAAGCAACTTGATGATATTGCTAGCACCAAAAACTTTATGAGCAATGGTGAATTTGAGGGGATCAGTCGGAGGAAAATAAGGAGCCAATACACATTTGTCGGCACACCTACGCCGAAGAATCTTACAAGCCGCACAAGGACTCATTATCATGGGTGCACCATTCGCCTGTATTCCCGAACCACCACCGACTGAAGACGGTGGTGAATTCGGGGACTGAGGAGATTGTGGTGTAGTCGTAGTCGTAGTCATAGTCATAGACGCTGGTGAGTACACTACTTGCTTATAATCACTCCCAATATTCTCCATTTTTTTTTGTTTTTTGGAGAAAGAAAATAAAATGAGTCAAGTGTTTGTAAAGGAGTGATGTGAATGGGATAATAATGTTTTAAGTGTTAAGTTGAAGGACGTCATGTATTTATATACAACTAGTCCTCTAAAGGAAAATGATCAAATGCCCGGGAAGATAGTTTAAAGGTCAAGTTGGGCAAGTCTTGTATCAGACCGTCTTTTCATTAGATAAAGTCATACTTCTTCCGTTCTAAATTAGTTGTAATTATAATATCTTAAATTATGTATAATCAAAATTTATAAAAATTGAATATTAATAATCTTTGTTTTGAGACGAATCAAAGAAGATCTCACTTGACTATATTTTAATTTATAGATTAAAAACTAATCACAAATTAAGAGTAATGAATGAATATTGTACTAATCTCATATGTTGCAAGTAAATTAGAAGGAAGTATAATTCAGCCAATTCGTCTAGATAATTACTTTAAAATTGTAAATGATAACTCTAAGCTACTAAAAATTATCAGTTTAAGGTTATAAGTGATCATAATCACTTTATGACAATAAGCGTTCACTAAGTCAGCCCAATAAAAATGGTTTCACCGTCAAATCGTCTTATTTGAGAATTCATGAAAATAAAATTGTGCTGTGGAGAAAGAAATGTGTGAATAAAAAAATATAAGTTAACTATTTGAAAAATATAAGTATTTATACAAAATAAAAATGAGACAAATTTGATGAGACAGAGAAAAGTTTACGATACAATGAAGTATCTCATATATACGTCATTTTACGTCATCCCCTACCATACACCTTTTATTTGGGGTTGACGTGGCCTTTGGGTGGTGAAAATTTTCTTGCACTTGGAATTGGGCATGACTATTTGACTATATGCTTCCTCCCTCCAAAATACTTATTACATTTTGTTTTGTTTTTCAACACTATTCATCATTTAAGCTTATTTTATATATTGTGGCTAATATATAAGTAATAATATAAACTTTTTATAATTTTTAAGTGTGTATCATTCGTCATATAAATAAATAAAATAGTATATTAGATTGCATACAAAAATTAAATGTAGCAAGTATTATAAAACGGAGGAAGTATGAGGGTATTTTGGGGTTTTTATTTTTTAAAATACTTATTGAGGAAAATAATGTAATGTTAGACTATCTTTTTGATTTGGTCTAAACTTAAAGTCCACTGTCTACAACGTTTCCCCTTTTACTAGTTTGATGGCAATATAGAGGCAATTTACACTTTAAATATTATCTGCTTATGTATTTCGAGTTGGTTTGAAGTTGAGTTTTATATTCATAATGATTTTATATTATTTTGAAGTTGGATTTAATTATAAAATTGAGTAAATACTGAATCGTCAGGTCTGTTTCAAACACCTTTAAATGACATTATAGTGGAAACATTGGGTCATTAGGTATGTTTTAAACAACTCTAGATGACATTATAGTGGAGATTTTTATAGTTTTAAAGTGATAACTAATAATCTTAAAGTGTTCACTTACAACTTAAAATTATCATCTAGAGACATGGACTGATTATATGGGCATGTTTCATAATGAGATGATTTCCTTATATAGTTTCTTATAGAGTACATGAAGGTAAGCTTTTATTAATTTAAGAAATGAGTCTGAGTAATCAAGGAGAAACAATAAGCCACTTATAAGCCCAAAATAGGTTTAATAAATAAAAATATAAGTATTATTGTCTTTTATGAAGACAGAGTGAATACATAAATTGAAACATTGCTACTGTCTGAATTTTGAAAAAAGTGCGACTATTTTTTTTATCATTGTTAGATACTATCATATGGAATATCATTTTTTTTAATCTAATCTATAATTAATTCACTTTTTTTTTATTTCATTCACTTATTTCTTTTCCCCGCTTTCAACTTGACGAATTTTATGAACACAAAGTATTTATTTTTATACCTTTTAAAAAAAGTTGCAAAAAATCAAATGGAAAGAAAAGAGTATCAAAATTGTGTTGAATTTTTTTTTAAAAAATCTCTTTTAAATTAGTAAAGGTTTCTAATTTCAAAAATTCATGAAAATAAATTGAACCTCAGCCTCTTTGCTTTAAAAAAGAGTTAGAAGATGATTCATTCAAGTGGGAGTTACACTATTAGTTAAAAGTCTTATATATTGTATATACTCATTTAACATGCTATTGAGAGTATTCATGGAAAATATAACTTGTTCTTTTTTGTTATTTCAAACACAAATAGATATTTGAGTTTTGTTTTAGTTTTTTTTTATTTTCTCAGTCTACCCTATAATAAAAAAAAAAAACACTGCAAAATACATAGGGGGTGTTTGGTAAATTAGCTTATTGAGCAATTTTAGCTTATTTTGATATAAATAGAGGGTTGGATGGTCAAACCAGCTATTGGTAGTGTTTGGTGAATTAGCTGGTTGAAACAACTTATTGATACGAATAAGCTGTTTTTGAACAAGTTGCTTATAGCAGCGGGTTCAAAATCAGCTGGTCAAACTAGCTTTTAAAATCAGTTGATCAAATTAGTTACTATAAACAGCTATCAGCCATTTGCCAAACACCCTCATATTGTTTCTGTTAATTCCCAACATAAAGCTAAAGCTATTCTATATCTAATTGATCTTAATTGGTAATTACTTTTTTTTTTTGGAAAAATTGATTCTAAAGGTACGACATTTGTCTCTTCTGCTTTTAAGGTTTCACATTTGCTTCATCTTTTAAACGTTTCACCCTCACATCATTCGCTTGTAAGATGCAGGCTTGCGGGTTCATATTCACTTAGTCTTTTTCGTTGTAACAATATCTCTATTAAGAGTCTTTCTCGAGCTGAGAAACTCCTTGACCGCATCCTTCATTATGGATATGAGATGTTGTTTTCCTTCCTTTCTCAAACTCCGATCATAGTTTTTATAAGCGGAATACACTGATGGTAAGATGATAATGATGATAATGACCTTTGCATAATTATTTTAACTTTTATAATGGAATTTTATAAAATGAGAGTTTTATTAAAAAAAAGGTAATTCTAAACCTACTTATTAATGGACTTATATATTAACTATTATAAGAATTTAGAATGGTGTGCAAAAATTAATTAGAGTTGGCCAAAAATTAGCAAAAAGAGACATCATCGGATACCGACTATTTACCAAGTTTGGACTTGAAGAGTTGTAATTTGCTGCCATAAATGAGACAAATACACAAAGAACTTTCTCATCTTAACCACCTTCCTCCTACAATCTACTCTTACTTGGCTCTATTCTTGAGGTGGCCTTTTTTGATTATGACTAATTTCCATATATAGCTATGAGAAAGTCTAGGTAAATAATGGTTATTTGTGAGATTAATAAATCACTCTTATGTGGTAGGATGTGATAGGATGAGAGATTTGTTATTTTAATTTATCTTTTCAATTTTTATTATTTTAATATTATTTTTTTTGTCTTTTTGTGGTGATTTGCAAATCACGATTATTGATTAAGAATTTTTAATATAGCTCTACATATACTTTTTTTTTGATTGGACTCTACATATACTTTTTAGTTTAACTAACTTAGTGACTCCCACATTAATGTGATATAAGAGGTATACGCAATTTTATCTTTGTTAGTCATAACATAAAAATTATTTAGAATAGATTATCGGTAATAAACATCATTAATGATTTCATACGAATAGATGCATATGATTTGGTAAAGCATTCAGATATCACAAATTTCAAACGAGGTAATCTTATATGAAACTATTTCTATTAGGCTGATCTAATGTACATTCACAATTTTAAAGCTATTACTTATAACTTTAAAATGATTACTACCAATTTTAAAGTGATTACTTTTTATAATCTTAAAGTGATCCCTTATAACCATAAAATCATCATTTGTAATCTTAAACTGATCACTTAAAGAAATGAGATAATTATATGGATTTGTCTCATGGTGAACGGGTCTTATACAAGACGAGCTATTCTGATATAGTCTACAATAATAAATATATGTAATGAATATATTATAGTTAGAGTATGACTCGACTCGACTCAAATCAAATCGAAATGAATCACATATGAAATCAAATCAGATTGTGAAGATATGTTTTGTACAAACAAGAACTGTTAAAGTATATAACATATCTTGGCGCCTCAACCAAAAGCATAAGCTGATGGTTGAGGCCTAATGATATGTTATATACTCTAGAAATGTGGATGCAACACATGCCTTTTTCATATCTAGCGCTTAATATTCCACTTTAAATGATAGGTGATTGAGATTTGAATCAGTAACCTCTTACCATATCTACTCTGATACCATATCAAAAAACTAATTTAATACTCCCTCCGCCCCTTCTTATTGTCCACTTTCTAGTGGGCATGCAAATTAAGAAAAATGGTAGTGGGGTATTTTAAGTGATTATAATAATTGTAAAGATGGTAGTTGGGGTATTTAGGTGATCTTAATAATTGAAAAGGTGGTAGGTGGGGTATTTTAAATAATATAAGTTGGGGTAGTTGGGGGTATTTAGGTAAAAAGTCTTTGCCAAAAATAAAAAGTGGACAATTAGAGTGAAGTGACCAAATAAGAAAAGTGGACAATAAAAAAGAAACGGAGGGAGTATGATACAAAACTAACATCTAAATGTACATTACCAATTATAATTAACATCTAGTATATCAGCAAAACTAAAAATAAATGATACAATAAGACCCTATTGGTATTGCAAATTCTTGTGAGAGACCAACTCTAATTGGGGCGGTCTATAAAGGAAAATATAGAATAAGAGTAACAATTAAACACTAATAGACTGGGTAACAATTAAACACTAATAGACTGGGTCTGAGAGACGTCTCTCAAAAAGACGACCTCTCAAAAGACTTGCTGTATTGAATTTGAGTAGGGCCCTTGTTGAGTGAGAATCCTTGATGTAACTATGCTCGTGTGCAACGCGAAATTGGACACCCAAGCATCATTTTGCCATTAAATCAAAGGGTGTGACTTTGCTTCTAATTTCCAACATTAGTCATCATCACTATCCAAATAATTTTAATTAATTAGTCATTTTCTTCCTTTTTTTCAACTAAAATAATTTTTTTTTTTTAAATATTCTTCTACTTAGCCTCTAATTTCTCTAGTTAGAAAATTTTGGCCATTTTCCGTTTTTAGTGGTGGTGGCAGTTGAAGAGTCTTATCTCTTTTCTCCTTATTTCTTCACCCCCATCATTTCTATTAGTAAGATTAATTATATATCTAATTGAAATTTAATATAGCTCTATTCAACTCAAATTCAATAGAAAATCATAATCCTAATCATAACGTAGTACTATAATATATAATAATTATTAATAAAAATGCTGAAAAATAACAAATATCATTATTAATAAATGAAAAAACTGCAGTGAATAATTAATACTAATAGATTAAAGGGTCAATATATGCCAAAAAATAATCTAAAAACTTATTTTTTGATAATTTCTGTAATGCCTAAACTAAAATATTTAAAATGATATATAAAATAATTACAACATATGCATACCAAAATCAATTGGTGGTTAGAATTTCGACTGAAATGCGACTTTTTTCCGACTATGTTTATACCAACTGTTTGAAAAAATCACAATGTAGTCGGTATAATTTAGACCTGACAAAAGCTGACTTGACTAGCTAACTTAATTCGAATCTAACCTGAAATAAGTGGGTTTGGATTGAAATTTTTGACCCAATTAATTAATCAACCAGATCTAACCTATTTATTAAATAGGTTAGCTAATTAAAGGTCAAAATTTTAAACTTAAAACCAACCTACCCATTTAATTGAAAGGGTTAATTTCAAATTAAATCAATAAGTGTAACTAGAACTTAATTCATTTAATATATTCCTTTTTTTTATATAAAATTAAACACAAAAAAATAACTCATAAACAAAAAGTTTAAATTGAGGTATATAAGTAGGTCGAAAATTGACTCAATTAAGTAGTATGGATGAAAGAGTTTCTGACCTGTTTAATTGTTTATACATGACCCGAACTCGATTCCGATTCAGTCTAATCTATTTGACAGAACTAATATAGCCTTATTTCCTATACCGACTAAATTTCGGTTGTTAGTGTGATAATCCGGGTTGAGCTTTAAAAAGAATTGATAAATTACTCACATCAACAAGGTGCAATATTTTGTTATATGAGTTCATTTGGGGCGCATACGAGTGAGACCAAAGTGTAATGAAAAGACTTATATAGGTATCAGTCTACAACTTTCATGGATTGTCGATCATGGGTGATCTAATGGGACGAAGTGTTATAATTTTGAAATGTCAGACTCTAAATAGATTTTGGCAGCGTAAATTTTCAAAGAATGATGTAAGTATACGTTATTGTTCTAAGTATTAAATATTATCGATAAAATATAGGAAAAATTATCTAGAATAATCCAATATATTCATGACTCTTTTACAATAATCCACATATTGATTAACCATGAATAAACTTTAGGGGTATTTCCTAGAGTAAACTTGAGTAACCCGATGACCTACTATAGAATGTAAATCACCAAAAAAAGTAAACTGAAAATTTAATATTTGAGAAAAAATTTTAAAATTTACATAAAAAATTTCTAATCAAAAATAATAATAATAATAATAATAATAATAATTTTTTTTACGTTTTAACATTTTTTCAAAATTTTATTTTAATTTATCTTTTTTTTTTTGAATAAAACTTGTAATATCGAGTCGTCCGGTTACCGGGTTACTCTAGAAAAATACCCCACGAAGTTAGGATTATTCATGATTAATTAATAGGTGGAATTATTGTAGAAAAATCATAAATATGTTGGATTATTCTAGATAATTTTTTCCTAAAACATAATCGATATGAACTGATTATAACAACATAACATATGATTACACAAATAATTATCAAATAAAATAAACTAATTATTTATATATAAATTGAGCTTATTCAGAGCCAATTTAAAGTGATTTATTTGGTTTGAAATTCAACACAATTCAAGCAACACTTAATAATTAATATTAATATATTTTTTGAAAAATAATGTCTTACTTAATATATTTGGCGAGGCTCTAAGAAACACTCATTTGTCATTTTTCAATCTCTTTTAATAGCATTTATGATTAGGCATGGTTGGCGAGGCTCTAGAAAGATATTAATTCGACCCGAAAATTGATTTGAAACTCGACCGAAAAAAACATGGTTGAAACCCGAAATTTTTTAGATGAACCCTAAAAATCCATTAAAAAATGGATCGGTCAGGTTGGGATCATGGTTGACCCGTTGGGTTGTGCAATAGTTAAAAAAAGGGTAAAACTTTTTCATTTGGGCGCACAAATGAAAAAAACTAATTGTTTCTATATTTGACATGTTCTTTACTTTTGTACTGATCTTAATATTTAAATTGTTATATTATATATACGACATTTGGATATCTTTTTTTGTAGTATGATGCATTTTAGACTTTTTAATGCTACTCTATATTGAATTATTATTATTTGATCGTCTGAAAATCATGTTACTATTTTATCGTAATTTGACATGGCGTTATAGTAAATAATTTTTTCGAAAAAAGATTATCTAATTTCTAATCCGATAATGAAATATAAAATCCCACAATTGTTTTTAAGTTAACTCAAGAAAAATGAAATGGTAACCCCTTGTGTCAACTTGAAACCTTTTGAAACCCCGAGTGATATGACCTGCAATTGACCCGATCTGAAACTAACCTGACATGAATTGAAAATGTTCCGACAGAAATTGATCCGTCCCGAAATCCGAATGATCGACCGTTTTCTCCGGTCTTTATAATTAGGAAAATAAAGTATCACATAATTAATTATAGTCATGTCAAAGTAATACATTTAGCAAGGCTCGAAAAGCTATCACACAATGTCATTTGTCATTTTTCAACTCTTTTAAAAATATTTAATATATGATTCTTAAGTCATTATTTTTAATGATACATGTCATTCTCTAAACTCTATGGTTAAGAACTAAAGTTATTATTCTAAATGACACATCATTTTCTAAACTACTACTCGTTAGAACGTAAAATTTTCATTATATACGTACTATCTTCAGTTCTTCACCTAATTAATTTATTTTAGGTCATTTTCTCTAATCTTTCTATGTTTTCTTCCTATAATTTTTAACATAATCTTCATATAATATTAAACAATTTATTAATATATACAAATCAACTATGTAAATATAAAATGTTATCAAGATTAATGATTTTAATTTTATATTAATATTTTATTTATTATTATAATAATACATGTTATTGAAAAGTACTAATATTGCATTGATTTATACTATCAAAAAGATTAAAATCATTGAAGATATGATTTTAAGACGGGTTTTCATTGTCACAAACGGATAGTATTAGAAAATGGGCCTGAGCAACCCAAACAAGAAGGATAAGAATTAGTCTACTCATAAATTCAAAGAAGGTTTACTACTAAAACCAATTGGTGATAGTAAGAGTTACTCCTTGAGTTTATAAAGTGATGCATACTCTTCTCATTCTTCGATGTGGGAGAACTCACATGTGGGTAATATATAGGCATTTCAACACAAACATACATTACTTTAGTTTATTTATATAAAAAGCTAATACTCCCTTAGTTGCTTTTTGTTTGTTCACTTTATTTATTTCACATATTTTAAAGTAAATTTTGAGTCTCGATATCTCACAGCACGCATAATAAAAAATTATAAAATTTATATATTGCATCAGACAAATCTGAAAAATTAAGGAAGTGATCAAACTCGTAAAATCAAAATTTTCCTATTGAATGAGTACAAAGGGTTAGAAAAGCTTTAGCTTTCTAATAAGAGTAATAGGATTGTAAAATGTCTTGCAAAAAGTCAATAATTTTGAAGTGTTTCACTGACTTGGTCTTACTTTTGGTTCTAGGAAACATTGGGAGTGTATTATCATTTTTCTTTATAAACTAAATATAGTGTTTTCTTGACTAGCGACAAATCAAATGTTTATACTATTAATTATAAGAAAATAGGATTTGATCACGTGAAAACCAATTAAAATGGTGAAAACTGAAAATAAGGGTACATAAAGACTCAAATGGAGTACATATTTGAGTGACAGTTTTGTAAATAATTAGACATTTGCTAAAAAGGTACATATATGCTTAAAAAGGGTATATATTCAGATGACATTTTTGTAAATAATATGAACTTTTTTCTTCACAAAAAATATGTACACCCTATATAATATCTACCCAGTATGCTATAATATATATACCTCTATCTGATTTTCAGTTTTCATCCCCTATATGTGTATTAAGATTACAAGGGACAATGAAAACTCAAGTTGAGTCAATCTCATTACACTATATATAAAGATTACAAAATTTGATATATCATTTTTGATCGTGAAGTCTAGTCGATTTACTAACCACCCATGACCAATTTATTAAGTAGCTAGGTATCAAAGAGGACTAAAATACTTGAAATTGTTGGAAATACTTCACATGTGAGATAAGATCCCACATCGATAAAATTGTGGGTTGTTGACTTACATATATAATTGGTGAGATACTCTTTCTACTACTATATGGTTTTGGGAAATAATGAAACTCACCAAGTGTATGCGCAAGTCAACGCTCTTGACCCGTGGGTTTGTGGACCGAACCCACGGGTTTCCGTGTCCCACACGAGTGGGCCACGGTGAGATTATGTGACGAATTGTTACGCCTAATAGAAATTTGCAATGGATGCTAGATGAATCACAAATAAAAAGAATAACTCATACAAATGGTCTTCCAACAAAAACTTGTATATATAGTTGATTTCACCATTGCATACATCATGGCCTATGATTCAATGCGGTTAATCTTTCCAACCCACGATGTTCGAGGTAGTCATCTATTAAATGTTTTAGGATCTAGAGCAAAAGAAATCTATATGAACTGTCTTTTCACGAAGACATGATATTTATATATAAGAGAATCTGCCTATATAAGTTTAAAGTGTGGTTGCTTGAGAAGTCAATTTGGACATAATGCCTACTAAAACCTTATAAATGGATAAGAAACACGTCCTTATAATCCGGTAAGTGATGAATACAATATTATAGGTCACTCGGTTTTAGTTGCGCACTACAACAAATTTAACCTTTTGCGATATTGAATATAGTGGCAAAAAAATGCCACTGATTTGTATTTTTAGTGTAAAAATTATTGGTTTTTATGTTAAGTTCCACTATAAAGTGATTTAGTGCCACTTAATTTGGTCTTTAGTGGCATATGTAATTGTTACTATAGTTTACAGTGACATTTGTGAAAAATGTCACTAAATCCTATGTCGCAAAAAGCTTTAGTGTGTTTTTATATATGCTGCTAAAGGGTCTAATAAATGTCACAGAATCCTCTATATACACTATCAGAAGTTTGAAGTATCGGCATTTAAATTAAATGCCGCAAAATATCTCCCGCTAAAAGCAAATTATGTTATAGTGGCAATTCTCACATATCCTTCTCCTTTCCTCAGTCTACTCGACAAACAAAAATATAAAAATATTAATTGTCTCACTCCTCGTGTGAGACAGGAAGAAATTGAGTGTCATAGACGTGTAACATTAATTTTGTGAGTCAAATCATTTAAACATGTTTAGTGGTAATCTATCTATTGTGATGAATGATTAGCACATTAGAATGATGAAAATTGACAAAGAAAAGAAAAGAAAAGGGAGGACAATGAATATGACTATCATTGACAACAAACTAGAAGAAATTGTAAGTTTAAAGAATGAAATTCAATGTGGAAGTTTGACAATTTTTAGTTATCCTCTCCTACTTATTTGGAACATATCAAAGTAATCAACAAGTGTATAGTAGTATTGTGGTAACTTCTAGATGATCTTCATAATTAGTATTTTTTGTTATGGGTAGGCCGAGGTAAGAAGAGAGGCCAGTAAGAATCAAATTTAAATTTTTCATAGGGAAAAGAATACGTACATGTTTTAACTGAGACAAGGCCTTATTCTTAATCTATAAGTGGTATTTTTCAGTTTAGATTCATTTGTCTATATAAGTATTACCTCTGGGTTACATATTTGTGTAGTTGTTAGATATTTAGCGGTCTGATTAATTAGTTATGTTAATTGTCACTATTAGGTAAAAGTAACTTTTATGGTAACTATACTAGAATAAAATTTAGCAAAAATTACCTAGAATATTCTAACCTATTTATGATTTTCCTACAATAATCCCACTTATTGATTAATCATGAATAATCCCAACTTTAAGGGGGTAAACCCGGTGATCGGATGACTTGCTCCAACAAGTTTATTTCTTTTTAAAAAGATAATTAAAATAAAATGTCGAAAAAAATGTAAAACAATTTTATGATTTTTTATTATTTATAATTTTTTTATGTATATTTTAAAAAAATTCTCTAATTTTAAATTAATTTTTTTGGTGAATTACCTACTATAGCAGGTTATTGGGTTAACTAAGTTTACTCTAGGCAAATACCTCTTAAAGTTGGGAATATAGGTGAAATTATTGTGGGAAAATCATAAAAATATTGAATTATTTATGTAGAAAAAAAACCTTACTATTAATTTTGAAGTTTTACAAGTAAAATTTTAAAATTTTCTACATCACAAAATGTTACTTAACTACTCCTTTGCCAAAAAAAAAGAAATATTTTTAAAATAATGTTTTAATCTTATTAAACCATTAAGATCTAATTTTTGATCTTGTTTTAGTGATCTTTTACACAAGTTGTTTACTTTGCGCCTTAAAAATAAATTTGTCATATTTTCTATTTTAGTCCGTTCTAATAAATTTGTTTTATTTTTATTTTTGGACATAATCTCAACCTTTTTAACACATCTTTACTCTCGATATATCTGAATAACCCATCACTTTAAATCACCGAACCTAACACTTTAATCTCCGTGCCAGAATCAAATGAGGCAAATATATTGAGACCGACGAGTATGATTATATCTATTGAGCTACTTGGAACATTCTAGTTGAAGTATTACTTACTATTAAAAACAATTACGGACCGAATACATAGTTGCAATGTTTGAATAAAAATAATTCAAAGATTACTCATACCCAATTAAACAATAATTCTATATTTTTATTCAAGTGTATACTAGTAAATTTTATTAGGTAGATAGCCATAAACGATATTTATCAACAACTTAAGTGTATGTATACCAAACATTATCAGCACAATGCAAGTTGGGAAATTATACTATATATACATACTCCCTCCCTCTCATGTAATTTGAAGCAATGAAAAAATTATTGTTTTTTAAGAAAAAGGTAGATAATGGTAATAAATGAAGATAGAGAATGAAATATGTGATTAAAATTAAAAGAGAGTTAAAATGTATGGATGAGATTAAAAGAAAGTGGTGGGTCATAATCCAAAAATAAAAATAATGCAAATCAAGTGGAACGGACCAAAATTGAAAATGCTGCAAATTAAATATGACGGAGGGTGTATAGTACTAATTAGTATATATCCTAATCCACATGAAATTAGGGTTCTACGCACTAATTTTATCGTAAATTTAGGTGTTAGTGTTTTTCAAAAGTCTTTATGTACATCCTCTTTAATCAAATTGTATTAATTTTTTTTTCGAATTTTTAGGTGATTTATAATTCATATGATATAGAATTAATGAATTAGAAAAAAATTAAAAGAGCATATTATTTTGTTTGTAGATGTGATATGGAGAAAAATGTTAGAATTTTATGGATTTTAATTTAATTTGTACAATCCCTCCTTTCCATTTTGTTTGTTCACTATAAATTTTTCCACTTTAGGAGAGAGAAATATAAATTTGATTTTGAAAGTATATTTAAAAGACAAAATATATTATGTGAGATCTTGTTGAATTCATGTTAATGCAAAGAATTTTAGTATATGATTTTCACTATTTTTTATGATGCATGTTTGTAGATAATGAGGCTAAAAATTTACTTTTATAGTGCTTGTAAAAAGTAAAGTGGACAAACAAAAAAGAACAGTAAGTAAAACCATAGAACTTATAGAAGGACCATCACAGGAAAATGAAGTCTAAAATATGTTCTTTACTCTGACATAGCTAGTTTTTATAAATTAACATAAGCGAATGCTCAGCATGTGAGAATTGCAATATTATGAGTCTTGATAAGCCAAAATGACTCAAATTGTGAGGTAAATAATTACCAAAATAAACATAATCAAAACAATTGCTAAAATCTTTTATTTCTAAAAAATCAAGATTTTCTTTGCTTTTGTATTTGGGTTTTTCTGGTAAATAAAATAAATTTTTATTTGTAAAAAAAAATCAAGATGTTTTGACACAACACCATACAAGTTGTAACATGCAATAATCTAAGTTTTGATGGATTTGGATACAAAGCTCCGAGAAAACATCAAAAATGTAGTTATAAGTGCTTCATATAATGCCCAATATCATATGTTCACAAGATATTATTGATTGGATCTTACTTGTACTTTTTTGTGTTTGATGATAATGTGTACGTACTCCTGTATACTTCCTCCGTTTCATAATAATTGCTACTGATAGTGACATTTTTCCACACAACATGTTACACTCAGTAGCAAATATTATGAAATGGAGGAAGTATGTACAATGCAACTAGTTGTAGCTAATGATAATATATAATACTCCATTTATCTCTTTGAGTTTGCTATTAAAAACGATACTCTTTCCTATTTATAAAGAATGAGACATTTGAGTTTTGCACCAAAACCAAGGAAGGGTGGGGCAAAAGTGAGTGGAAAACTCTCTTTTTCAAGAAAGGGTATTGATATTTATGAGTTGTTATGTTGTTGTAGTAAGGGTAAAAGAGTAAAAAAGAGTGACAAAAATAAAAAATGAGACATTTTAAGTGAATTGACCCAATGAATAAATTTCCCATTCTCTATGAATAGAAGGGAATATTTTGTAACCAGTGGCAAAGTAAAGATTATATGACCCTATTTACTTTTGATGTTTAGAAACTTAATGATAAAATGGAAACCAGAATTTTCGCAATGATTTAACCAACGATATGACAGGAAGACATGTCACCAACTAATTGAGCTACGCTTGATCGATGAACAATGAGAAATTTTTTTATATATGACGCTCATGTTTTCTAGCCTTCTAGAGGCACTAGGTGGTCGGACACCTTAAATAGCCTAAAAATATGGATAAAAATTTCAGTAACAAATTTAAAGGGACAAAAATATCCATTTATTTTAATTATTGGAGGCACTCATTAAGTAAAGAAAAATATTATTATTATTATTATTGATTCAAACAAGTGATGATCATGAATGTTATGAATTGGGCTAAATTGGTAAGTTTTGGTGCTCAAAACAAAGTTTATTGATTGTCAAAAAAGATAATAAGTCATCATCGTGGGTTTTTAGGCTTTAGGAGACAACTAACTTTATCATAAACATTCTTGCATGGGGGATATATATTTCTTCTTTTTTGATATCTTTTAACGTAAATACTGCTCAGATTTGCACACAAAAGGAAATCACAACAAATACAAACATAATAAAGAGTTGTACCTTTTTTTGGGTATAGTTATTTTACTAGAAGGAAAGGTTTAACAATAACGGTCGGTGATCTGAGAGATCGTTTCTCTGAGAGAAGTTTCTCAGACTCAGTCCATTAAAATTTAATGTCAATTCATACTTAACATTTTCTTTATGGGCCGACCATTTAGATCAGATGGTCTCACAAGAATTTGTGTAACACGAATTTAATTCACGTTATTCCTGCTGAAAAAGTTGTATATGTTCTAAGTATGAGACCATCTAATGGTGAGACAACATCAAAACAAAAAGTGTATAAGCTAAAAGTTTCTATTATTGAACTATTTAACCCATTTATAAGGTATATCTCATGGTGAGACTGCCTCATACAAGAATTTGTATTTCTAAATAATACTCCTATCTTTTAAGATTGTATTTAAAGTCAATTACTATAAAATTATAATTTCTAGTAATGCATTTGTATATGGAAGTTATTTCCCATAAAATTATAAATTTTTTTAAAAAGCTTGCTTATGAATATTCTCATATTTTCCTTGATTAGAAATTCTTGTACTAATAAGATATTCTCATTGTCAACAGATTAAATTTAGAAAATGAACCAAGACAATCCAAACAATGTTCCAATTAATGATAGTAAGAGTAACTCTTTGAGTTTATAAAGTGATGCATACTCTTCTCTTTTTCCGATGTGGGACAACTCACATGTGAGTAATACATGAGCACTTCAACATCAACCAAACTTTAATAGTAGTAATGAAGTTTCATGTTGAAATGGAAATATTTATAATATATTAGAAGTATCGTAAGTAATACCTTTTTATCAATCAATCTACTCCATTTCAATATTTAACTTGACCGAATTTAATTTTATATTCAATTTGCTTTTTGTATAATTTTAATTTTCATTTTAAAAATCGAATTAAAATTAAATTCTAATTGGATAAATATCAGATTCATCAAATATGTTAGAAGAATCATTATCATCATCAACCCAATATCCCGCTCGAAAATAGGGTCTGGGTATATATTAGAAGAATATACAATGTAAATAGGAAATTGAAAGAGAATACTATATGTATGTGTTTGTCTCCTTTGGATAATGCATAAGGATAATTTAGACAGTCCTACTCCTGGCTCCCATTTTCATTTTTTTTTTATTAAAAAAGTCTACGCGTAATTGCTGAGTTGCACACTTTTTGACAACCAAAAGCGAATATACACGCTTTCTTCTTTTTCCCTGGGCTTCTTTCAAGATAGTTGATACTACTAGGTCTGTACATATGAGTTTGCCGACATTTTTATTTTATAACGTAATTTTTTTTTTCAAAATATTTATATTATTTAGCTTTTCACACACTCTAATGCGCTAATTTAATCTTTTATATATTTAATTATGTATAACAAAAAATTTGATATTAATAATATTTACATTGAGAAGAAATCAAATAAGATTCAACTTCACTATGTAACAACTTATAAATTAAAAACTAATCACAAATCAGATGTGATTAAAAAATAGTGCATTATCTTATTATGTTACAAGGAACTGAGGAAGTGTTAGATTTCTATTTTAAGTAATGTTTTAACTGATTTCTTTGATTTATATACATATATTTTCTCTTATTTTAGTAAAAAATACTTCACACATGCAGAAGATCCAACATTGATAAAATATTAAGTTGTAGACTTGTATATAATGTTGGGTGAATAATTTTCCTATAATCATATGGTTTTGGAAAAGAGTAAATAAACTTATCAACCATTGCATGCAAGTATGCACTTAGTGGGCAAATGAAATAATTGTGTGACAAATTATTACGACTTAAAATATTTCTCTTACTTTTACCAAAATTTAATTGTCGTCAATATTTCTTATTGTTTAGACTAGAATCATTGTTGTATCACAATAATTGGGTCAGTAGATATTAAGAATGATGTAAGTAGACGTTTAAGATATTGAAAGTAGGCATTAAAAATACGGTAAGTAAGCATTAAGAATAAAGTAAGCAGACATTAAAATATGATAAGTATACATTAATCTTTAATGGGCTGAACTTAAGATACGTTTGTTAAAGATAAGATTCCTCAATACACTAGCTCTAGCTCTTGTTATATGATGATAGGGATTGATCAGGAGTACTAATTAGTACATTCATCACTCATGTAATCATGTTCCATGTTTTCTCTTGGTTTAACCAATTATGGAGGGAAAAAGATGCCAGCCTATTAATTATACATCTTTCCATTTTCATCAATATCATTATTTATTAATTATTTCTCTATTTAATACGTAAATAATATTATCCTATTTAATATGTATAAATTGTTTAGAGATATTTTTAGTCAAAACTAGATAAACAAATAAACGAAAGTATAATCTTACTAGTATAGAAACTCGTGCATTATTTATGAATATGAAATATATAAAAATATAATTTCAAAGAATAATGGAAGTATATATTATCGTGATTAAATTTATCGAATACATGACTTCTTAAAAGAAAAGTCTAAAAATTTTTTGAAAAAATTGTTTATCGAATACATAACTTTTTCATGTTATTTTTCAGTACTTTTATTAGTATGGATTTAGCTCCAACTTAAAAAAACATTTGATTCTAAACCTAAATTAGGTAAATATTGCAATGTGATTAACTACATATTAACATATTTTATTTGTCAAGGCTCTATAAGAACGACATTTGTTATTTTCTAATATTTTTATTGTTATGTATGATTGATTATTCATCTTTAATTTCATTGTCTTTTTTGAAAGAATTTCATTATATTTTGATTTATTTTTGAGTGTAGAATGTTAATTAAGTAGAGATTTTAACAGAAATTTTTTTGTTTATCTTTTTTGATCTTTATCATTAATTGCTTAATTTTTGTTGGAGTATATGTGTTTGGTAATTTAGTTTTTTGGTATACGTGTTTAATCTTTATTATTAATTTAAGTTTTTTTTTTAATGTTTGTCTGTTTGGTAATGAATTATAGGGGTATTCATTAGCGGGTTCCGGCAATTCGGGTAACCGGTTAGTCGGGTACCTTTTTTAACGGTTCGTGTCCCAACCCAGTTAATACGGGTACCCGAATTTTGGGCACCCGGATAAGTCGGGTCGAAACACCGGTATCCGGTTTTATTATTGAATTATGACTTACTAATCTCCTCCATCACATTAATATTATTAGCAACATGAGTATAGTTTGAGAGTTAATCAATAGAGAGAAACTCCTGCTGCTTTTTCTTTGTCTTTTTCTTATTTTTCATTTTTCTTTCATAATATGTAAATAGAGCTAACCCTTCCTAGAAAATGGATCTCCTTTTCATAAGGGTAATTGTTTCTTCTCCTTAGTGTTTGTTTTTGTCTCTATTTGATGCAATGGAAAGTTTTTATTTTTTTGAAAAAAAACATTGACAAAAAATTAGTGGCAATGGAAAGTATTTTAGAATCTCTTTTGTTAGTTCTTTGTTTCTGTTTGTATCCTATTAAAATTATTATAATGTTAGTATATTGTCGTCTTGATTTCTTTAGAAAAAAGTTCTATGAGATGGTAAAGGTTTTGAAATGTGGATTGATTTTGCTACGGATAAATATGTGTTTGTTTTTGTTGGTGTCCCATGGGACTTTAAACTCTTGATCCGTCACTCATTACATGTTTAGTTGTTCACTCATTACATGGGACTTTGTTTTTTTCAGTAACCCATTTAAGTAGATTTAAAAAATTAGTGCAATTTTGCTATTATTTTGACTGGATTGATTGAAGTATTAAATCCGATCAAAAATGTTATTCAAATAGATAAAACTATAAAACTATTTGTTTTAAAAATTCACGTGTGATTAATTTTGTTTTTAATATCTCTATTTTTTTAGTTTTCTTTTTTGATAAAATTCATGTGTGTCTAATGTTTGAAATTAAAATTAATGCAAAGATAATGTAAAAATTTAATTACAATTGAAAAAAATAAATATATTTAAAGTTAAAATCAATGCTTACACAGTTACACCATGAAACCTATGGGCTTTAAAGCCCCTACCCCATCCTATCCCCTACCATACCCTAACCCACCCCTACTCTATCCTACCCTACCTTATAGGCTCTAAAGCCTCTATCCTACCCTACCCTACCGTACACTACCCTACTATACCCTATCCTATCCTATAGGCTCTAAAGCCCTAACCTATCCTACCTTTACCCTACCCTATGGGCTCTTAAGCCCCTACCCACCTAGCCCTAAAGACCCTTACCCTATGACCTCTAAGACCCACCCAAAGGAGCCTAAAGATCTATGTCCATATGGTCAAGCCTTCAAATATACAAAGGCAACCAATGAGAGGAATTATACATATATTTTACAAGAGAGTGTATTTATAAGATGGTAGTAGGCTTGCCCTTCTTTCACCAAGCGATGTGGGATGTAAAATATAATAAATCATCCAAAACTAGACAAAGTGAGCCTCGTATGATCGTTTCTTTTTTTTTCCATAATTGGCTTTAGTGCCTTAGCATGATCAAGAGGATGGAGTTCTTTATTATTGCAATTAATAGCTTCTTGATCATCCAATGATTTAATCAGTTGCCAATTTGTGGAATTTGATCAGATGATGCAGTAGAGTGGCACATTACGAATATGTAAGGTCGTCAACATTACTTCAGTTTATAAATTACTCCCTCCTATTCATAGAGAATGAGACATTTGGTTTTTAACACTATTTACTTATTACTCTTAATTTGTATTTTATTCTTAATCTATAAATTAGAACATAGTCAAGTGAAATCTTGTTTGATTCGTTTCAGTGCAAAAATTATTAACATCCACTTTTTATAATATTTCGTTATGTGTAAGAGATATTAAATATTAAATAGTGTGAAAAAATAAATGTCTCATTCTATATTAATAATAGAAAGTATATTTTAATTATTGGTACCAGTTAGGTAAGGTTAAGGAAAGGAGTGCTAAGGAAAATAGATTATTATGTATTTATAAGAGGATAGAAGGCTTGTCTTTCTTTCACCAAGCGATGTGGGATTTGAAATATACAAAACTCGATTTTCTTTCCTTTTAGGATTCAAAATTATGCAAGACTAGTTTTTTTGTTTACTTTTTTAATTTTCAGTTTTAACATTGTGAGATTCTATATAATCCTTTAATATGTAATCTTTTATTTATATGTATATATTTGTATATAATAATAAGATCTTAGTCAAGACTTGTACATATTTTTATCGTGTAATCTGTAATTTTAAAAAAAAAACAAATTACCTTCAATATGTAATCCTTTATTTATATGTATATGCTAGTAAAATACAAATATAAATTTAAATAATTTTGAATTAGATAAGTATATAGATTTGAAGACACATGCAAGTTTTAACATTGTAAGATTTTAGAGGAGGAATTTCCTATTATTAGGCCTTATAACTTTACCACTAATTATAATTATAATGCGAAAACAATAGTCAACATAAATAAATTAATATATTTTTATCGTATAGAATATGCAAACTTGCTTTTAGTAAAATTAGAACCTTAGATATTGAAATAATGTCGAAGTTGAAGTCAGATGTGCTATTGAATCAGAGTCTTTGCGTTGGAGTTGGATTCGACTTGGATTTTTTTCCTAGATTCAACTCTGATCTGGTTTTGATTTGAAGTCAAATGTAATCGGAATTGATGTTAAATTCATTTTTCTCAAATCCAATAGAACAAATAATATGGATATTTAAATCAAAATACTAGTATTTATTTCTTGAATTTACTAATATTGAGATTTGAGGATTGAGGGTATTATTCTAATGTTTGGAAAATTCCAATTTTGTAACTCAAAAAATTTACCATAAAAGGATAATAAGTCAATGATAACTTCTCCTAAAATGATCGTTTCAAAATGCTTGTACGCCCTTTGACATAGGGCATTTCAAGAAGTTAGTCTCTTTGATGTTAGACGGCGTCGTACGGCTTCATTTGAGACAAAATAAATACTAATAACAAATAAAATGGGAACATCTATGATCATTTCAACATTTGTATGCTAAATTATAAATAATATTGTTAAAAGTACTTAAGATATAACAACTCCTAAAACCACCTTTTAAAATAGGTCAATAAAGTTTTATAAAAGATAATAAGCTAATGCATCTATTGGATCAAAATATAAAATTGTCTTTTTTATCTTTTTAAACAAATATTTCCTTTCATACATGAAAAGTACAAATACTTTCTAAAGAAAACACAATTTTAATTCGAGAAGGTCTTATCGTTAGACAAACTTAAATTAGACTGAATCATCATCATCATTATATCCAGTGTATCTCTCTTCGAAAAACTATGGCCAGGGTCTAGGGATGGAAGGACGGCGACAATTCATACCCGACCCATGAAGGAGAGCATGGCCAAAGAATCCCCCGACTCGAGAAAGAATAAGTTAAATTAGACTGAATATCACAGCTAAATTGATTAAGGGGTTGTTTGGTATATGGCTTTTGCCCAAGTTTTTTGGTTGGCTTTTGGCATTTGGCTTATTGGTTGGTCAAACAGCTAAAAAAAGTGTTTGGTAAATGGCTTTTAAAGCAGCTGAAAAGCTGGCTTTTAAACCAAAATGAAAAAGCTGCTCCAACTAGCCTTTTGGGTTGGCTTTTGGCTTTTGGCCCACTTTTTCTCTAATAAACAACCAACAACCAACCTCATATATGATTAAGTTTCACCAAAAATAGGATACAAGAGTTGCTAAATAAAAAATTACAAATTTTAGACTTGAAACTATGGAAATTAAAACCCTTCCACAAGTTGATGGCTTTAAATTCTTGGGTCTTTTAATTTCTTTCTTTTCATAAACGTTAAGGTATTTCATATTCATTGTATAAATTCATTTTGAAATAGGAAAAAAATATTGAAGTCATTAGTCATTTAGAAAAATTGAAGACTTGTGTTAGTAACGTGTATTATGCTTTGCACCAAAGAAAAATATACACTTAGTTTCCATTATCCAAATTGGTAATCAACTTATCATATCAAATGTGCTTGTTTCATGTATTTTACTACCAAGGAAGACTTTTCCTTGTATTACAATTAGTTTCACATGGGAATTAAGCCAACAATTGCAAAAGTAACTTTTTTTTTCCTTAGAATCGAAACGACATATGACTGAATCTCAGTGGATCGCGGCAACAAGACCACTCTGGCGGTTACAATATCCGGTCTTCATATTTGTGAGAGTAAATATTGACCTAATTGAAACATGAACATGCTAAATAAATAGTCATTTTAGATTGTAAATTGTTATAATATTAATAAATATGCAGTTAAAACAGTCATTATGGACTGTAATTGTTTTTACTTATGTTATTTGCGTTTTAATTATCTTTCACGTGGCAGGAACGTCTCTTCATCTTTCTCGATTCGGGGGTCTTTTTTTGGTCTTGCTCTCCTTTATAGGTATGAGTTGTCGTCGTCCTTCCCTTTCCAGACCCTATCCATAGAATCTATAAGCGGGATATATTGGGTAAGAGGATGATGGTTCTTATGTGAATGCTACTCGGCTAACATGAGTATTTTCACATCCAGTTGAAGTGTCCTTTTTTAAGCCACTAAAATGAGTGTTTTAATATGCAAATTGTGATATGTTTAGAGCGGCTTTTGGGTTGTTAATCGATCAAAAAGCCAAAAGATAGTGATCCATAAATAGTTTTTAAACCAACAGAATGATTATTTTAAAACAAAATAAAAAGTTGATGTTGTCAACTAGTATAATGACTTTTAACTTATTGGTCTAAAATAAACATCCAACGAACAATTCTTAATATTACCAAATATCTTAATAAAAGTTGCTTTACCCAACTACCTTAACATATAAACAAAATTAGCCAACACTTTCAATATCGTTACTATGTAAGACCTTATTTAGTTGAAGAGAAAATTTTATGAGACCATCACATTATGACACAACTTTATATAAGAAGTTAAAATTTAAATAATATTTTGTATCTAAAGTGAATAAATTCATTAATTTATTAATTTTTTAGTTCAATTTAAAACTGTTTTGAGAATTTTTGTTTGATGAATATCAGTTATTAGGCTTAGAAATGAGTTGGGGCAGCTCTTTTAACACAAATTTTTATGTGAGACGGTTTTACATCAAGAGCCGCTATAATTTTAGGTAAAAAAATTTTTATAATTAATTTTTTATATAAACTTATCTTACGGTAAGACAGTTTCATACGACACGTTTTTGAATGGGAATCTCACCAAAGTTTCAAACTTGCAGACTGCAGTGCTATTGTAGACCCCACACCCACAACTCTTCTTTTCTACTTCTACTTGGAACTTTGTAGGTCAAGTATTAGAATGACTTCTTACTTCTTTAGTTGCTTATTATATCATTTCCATGTGGCTTTGTTTACTTTTTAATTTTCTTTGGAAAAATTAGAACTAAAATTAGAGAATGGTCTTACATATATAAACTCTCATGTTATATGTTATATCTACTACTAATTTAATTGTGCGTATATAAAGGTAGATCTAAGATTCGAAAATACGATTAACACATGTACGCAATAATAAATTTATTCATAATGCTTTGTTAAGAAGTACAATAAAATTGTTAAAACTTGATTTAAATAGATTATGGGATTTTATCAAAATTACTAAAGCATGCATTGCGTATAAAAATTAGCTAGTTGCATATAAGAAAATAACAAGGTCGCACTCTCCTTCATGGGTATGGGTATGGGTATGAGTTGCCGCCGTCCTTCCCTCCTCAGACCCTGTCCATAGTTTTCTATGGGTGGGATGATGATGATAATACAAAGAAATAAACAAAAGAGAATAATACAAAGAAATAAACAAAATAGAATAAAGTGAGTTCAGTTTAAATTTATCCAGACATATTATATAAAACTTAGAACCGTAATTTTGTCCTTTAATTAAATTGTGATGAAGTTTGGCCTTCTTATTAGGGACATAGGGTCATATTTTGAACAATTGAATCTTATTCGGAGCTTTTAGTTTTTATATGGTCACATTATACTGAAATTAAAATTTCATTATATGTTTTCTTCCCGCTAGCATGTGCTACTAAGTGCGTACACATTACACAAATTGTATAACTGAGATCAACAAATTAGCTAGTTACGTAACGATAAGATTGACTTAAAAATACATATTTAATATGTTGAATTAATCGGATCAATCCAATCAACAATTAAGCTTTTGAAAACTTTTTGAACCATCATGATAATATTTTTCAAATAAAATTTACGTGTTTTTATTATATCCATATACATATATAAGGATAAAAATGAATCAATATTAAATTTTAATCAGTTGGGATAAACTCAACTAATAATTAGATTTGTGGTCTAAAAAAATTTTAGTTGCCAAACACCCCTTAACCCGATTGTGTTTTCACAAGTATATATAGATAATTGGTAATATAGTTGTCCATCATATATTTGAGAACAAAAAGACATATTAGACAAAAGGCCAAAAGCACAACATTAAAATCTAAACCCACTATTGCAATTGCAATTGCATGGTATATTTTCATATTGAAAACCCCAAAACTTGTAAGCTTAATTTGAAAGAAGGATAGGGATTTTGACAAAATCAATGATACCTATCCAAAAATTTGATCATTCACCATACATAATTATATATTATACTTTATCATATCATAATATCATCATCATCATCATTCTACCCAGTATATCCCGCTCATAGAAAACTATGAACAGGGTCTGGGAAGGGAAGGACGGCGAAAACTCATATCCACAAAGGAGAGCACGACCAAAATGAGTCCCCCGACTCGAGAAAGATAAAGAAACGTTCCTGCCACGTAAAAGCTAAAAAAAACGCATATAGAATAAAATAAATAAGTGAAAACAAATAAAAAGAAAACAATAGAAAGATGTATGTAAACATATTCAAACTCCAACAAGATTATGAACCAAATATTGAAATACATCAAAATCATGTTGAAGATCTTGTCGAGGCTCCCTTTAGTGAAGTTCAATTGAAGGTAGTCAAATAAGACCTAATTGATTCAAGTAAAGTTAGTTAGTTGGCTCTTATTAGCTCCATTTTTGCACTCTCTTTCACATGAAGTATCAAAAAACATAACTTTTACAAACATCCAAGTAGCAAAATCCATTTCAAAAACAAAGTCTTACACATGATATCCATAATAATTACGAGGTTGTTTTCATTTCACCTTTCTTAGCAAACATCATCTATCAGACCCATTTGGATGCGATTCATAGGGGGCACATAGAATAACTTTTAAGAGAAATGGAAAACCTAAATTTTATGAAATTGTGTTTGGGTACACATATTTTATATTGAATTTTAATGTCAATTATGGAAATATAAATGAAGAATTTGAGGATGAAAAGGTTTGTCTAATCATTTTCAATTTCTTAACTATAGATATATTTAAAATAATGGTGAAATCGTCCCAAATCCTAATTTGAAGTTTGTTTGATTTGCCAAATACTAAATTAGACCAGCTTATAGATTTACATATGACATCATCTTTTCCAAACAAAGCAAACGAATTAGGTCATCTCATAGTTTGAGCAAAAGCTCTAAAATCGAAACTCGCATAACTCTTTTTCATTCTGTCTAACCTATAATCCAAAATTATAAATAGAGTGATAGTACAATAATTAAACTTGTTGCATTAAATAATATCGATAACAAATTAAAATTTAAGAATCATGTAATTTAATATGGATATGGGGGTTATTGAAGAACCAATTAATATGGCTTTATTTGGGTTGAGATTATTGCATTTCTACATTATTGTCTTGTTTTATTTAGAAAAAAGTTCCAGGAGATGGTGGAGCTCTCTTGAAATGTGGATTGATTTTGCTACGGATAAATATGTGTTTATGTTTTTGCTGGTGCTTCATGGGACTCTGAAACCTTGATCCGCCACTGATTACATGTTTAGATGTTCATAATTGTGTTTGAATATGGCCAAATAACGATTTAGGGTTAGTTTTAATATCTGTTCCTATAAGTTTTTTTTCTGTAGTAATGTAATCTTCATCAACATTGAACTCTCTACCTTACCTATTTAGCTTATGATTTTGCTATTATTTTGACTGGAATATTGAAATATTAAATCCGATCAAAAGGGGGTTTGATTATTCAAATAGATAAATGATAATTTGTGATGAATTATTTGTTTTTTAATATCTCTAGTTTGAGCTTTTTTTAGCTTTCTTTTTTGATGAAATTAATGTGTTCTAATGTTTTAAAAATTAAGATGAGTTAAAAGCTAAACAATAAAATTAATGTGAAAACAATGTAAAAATTTAATTACAATTTAAATAAAATATTAAGATTTAAGTTAATATAATGCATGCACCATAAAAACCTATAGGGCTCTAAAGCCCCTGTCCTACCTTACCCTCCCGTATACCCACCTAGTCCCTAAAGACCCTTACACTATGACCCCTAAGACCCACCCAAAGGAGCCTAAAGATCTATGTCCATATGGTCAAGCCTTCAAATATACAAAGGCAACCAATGAGAGAAATTATACATATATCTTACATGAGCGTGTATTTATAAGATGGTAGTAGGCTTGCCCTTCTTTCACCAAGCGATGTGGGATGCAAAATATAATAAATCATCCAAAAAGACAAAGTGAGCCTCGTATGATCGTTTCTTTTTTTTTTCCATAATTGGCTTTAGTGCCTTAGCATGATCAAGAGGATGGAGTTCTTTATTATTGCAATTAATAGCTTCTTGATCATCCAATGATTTAATCAGTTGCCAATTTGTGGAATTTGATCAGATGATGCAGTAGAGTGGCACATTACGAATATGTAAGGTCGTCAACATTATTTCAGTTTATAAATTATATTAGATAGAGTTGAGAAAAGGAGGGCTAGGTAAATATGATTATTATGTATTTATAAGAGGATATAAGGCTTGTCTTTCATTTATTAAGCGATGTGGGATCTGAAATATACAAAAATATTTTTTCTTCCCTTTTAGGATTCAAAATTATGCAAGACTAGATTATTTCTTTTTACTTTTTTAATTTTCAGTTTTAACATTGTGAGATTCTATATAATCCTTTAATATGTAATCCTTTATTTATATGTATATATTTGTATATATTTGTATATAATAATAAGAAGATCTTAGTCAAGACTTGTATATATTTGTATCGCATAATCTACAATTTTTTTTTAAAAAAATTACCTTCAATATGTAGTCCTTTATTTATATGTATATGCTAGTAAAATACAAACATAAACTTAAATAGTTTTGAATTAGATAAGTCTAGATTTGAAAACGTATACAAATTTTAACATTGTGAGATTCTAGAGGAGGAATTTTCTATTATAAGATCTTATAACTCTACCACTAATTATGAATGCGAAAACAATAGCCAACATAAACACATTAATATATTTTATCGTATAGAATATGCAAACTTGCTTTTAATAAAATTAGAACCTTAAATATTGAGATAATGTCAAAATGAAGTCAGATGTGCTATCGAATCAAAGTCCAGGCGTTGGAGTCGAATTCGAGTTGGATCATTCAAATTTTTTTCCTAGATTCAACTCTAATCTGACTTTGATTTGAAGTCAAATGTAATTAAAATTGGTGTTAAATTCATTTTTACCGAATCCAAGAACAAATAATATGGATATTTAAATCAAAGTACTAGTATTTTTTATTTTTTTCTTGAATTTACTAATATTGAGATTTGAGGTTATTATTCTGATGTTTGGAAAATTCCAATTTTGTAACTCAAAAAATTTTAATTTAATATGACTACGAAGGTGTTCTCTTCAACTTATTTTTTTTTTTTTTTTTTTTTTTTTTTTTTTTTTGTTCTCTTCAACTTATTATTATTATTATTATAATAATTATTATTATTATATTATTATTATTATTATATTATTATTATTATTATTATATTCAACAAAAATTGAATCCAACTAAATATAGCCAAATATTAATAATAAGACATAATAGTAATAATAATAATAATAATAATAATAATAATATAAAATAATAATAATAATATAATAAATAAATAAAATAATAATAATAAAATAATGATAATAATAATAATAATAGTAAAAATAAATAATAATAATAATAATAATAGTAAAAATAAATAATAATAATAATAATAATAATAATAATAATAATAATAATAATAATAATAATAATAATAATAATAATAATAATAATACCTTAACTACTACTATTAATAACAAACTCAATGAAACCAAATCAAATCAATCGAATCGGATCGCACTGCACGACGACTGATCGATCGCACTGATCGATCGATCGTGATCGATCGGATCGACGATCGAGATCGGATCGATCGACCGATCGCAGATCGACGATCGATCGATCGGATCGATCGACGACTCAAGAATTCGACCTTATCCAATCAGATCAGACGAAGAGAACAGGGGCCTACGTCTACCAGAAATCATGTCAGAAAACTTCATAGTGTCTTAGGAAAAAATAATTTTTGGGTACCAAAAAAAAATGAAAATGTTTATTGAAAAACAAAATTGCGTCATATAATTTTTAATAATACAAAGGTACAACATAAAACAAAATGGTTGATGGAGTCTCACTGGCTCTTTGAAAAGTATCACATATTGATATCTCCCATCATCTGCAGAATACAAAGACAATTATTAAAAATCAAAAACTCCATTGATGGATATTTCAGTTTTGCACCACATTTTGCAACAATATAGCAATTTCCGGCATGGCATTAGGAGAATTAATCGAAAGAAAATGTGTGGGGGAGTAAATCCGATGATAACGAAGAGGTTTGCAGTTTGTCGCAATATTCGTGTGGCGGAAGAAAGAGAGAAGACGGAAGCCATAGGAAAAACATTCAGAATCTCATGAAAGAGGTCAGAAATCAGACCAAATACAATAAGAGGCGAGCGTGTTTGGCAAATTTGATTGTTGTACATGATCACATCAATTGATGAAATCTGTTGGTCAAACCAGTCACTCCAATCAGCTATCGGGAAAAAGATTGTATTTCGTGTGTTTATGGGATTATTAGCATGTCATAAAAGCACCCAATTTAAGGGCAGTCTGTCGAAAAACATTGATAAAAACAGAAGAATTACCTTGAATATGTCTCCAAACATCCCTTGCATAGGATTTTTGCGTCGTACTCCATAGAACCTTTCTGCAATGTGATCTAGCAACTGAACCATATAATACAAGTTAGAAGCTTCATATCACAATTCTTGAAAAGAAAAACACGGTTAACCAAAACTCCGACAATGAGAGAAAAATTAAGGGGTCATGCTCATTATATCATACTCGTATCACACTACAACTAATCCATCATGAGAGTAGGAACCCAAAATTGGAATTAATGATTGCCAAACCATAAGTAGGATGAAACCACTAATGTAAAGAAAAGAAGAAAGAAAAAAAAAACGGATCAACAATTTCAGCTTTCCCGAAAAATAATAAATAAAAATTGCAGTGACCTCATGAAAGGCAGGATCTCTCTCAATGCTGGAGTTGTAATTCTGCCTCAACATTCTGAAAAGAGGCAGAGCATCCCTTTCTAACCTGTATAAGCAAAAGGAAAAAGATTTTAAACATAAATCAGTCCTAATGGTTGTATACAGGATTGATTATTCTCCATTCATGATTAACAAGTACAATACAGAAAATGAGGTTGATTACACAAGTGTACTAGCCTAGCAAATGTCTTGCGAAACGTGTGACCACCCTATGTGAGAATCAATGCTGTGTTAATCTATAACATGCTTTAGTAACAACAACGACATCAAGCTCTGGTCTTAAAGAAACCTTATTCGATAGGGAAAGAGCACGATATGATAATTAATCTCGACAACAAAATACCCAATTACGATTAATATCCTATATACTTCTTCCTCACCCCAATCTTTTTACATAAATGACATGACATGTAAGTCAACCTAATTATCTCATTTTTGAATTTTGACATACTCTATGACTCCACCTCCAATGTAGGATTCAATCGCTAAACATGTACGCTTGTTACAAGCTTTTTGTTTACACAAACTACATATATAATTGCTTCACATGCTTTCAACTTTAAAGGGGTATAAGATGTAGAGAAAACATAAATGGCTTCATATATAAGACTCATCTTCAATTTCTTAAAGCCACATTTTGTTTTCTAGCATTCAACTTTATCTTTATAGTCCACACTAACCTTGTTGGTTAAGGAAGCAACAAAGAACTTGCACAGATTATCTTGTAGGACATCATACAATAATAGTTTTACAATTTTCCTAACAATTTTACTTAGATGAGCAACAAAATCTGGAAAGAAAAGCAAATTACCTAGAGAGTATTGGTACAAGACATAAAATTTAAGAAATAAGAAGCTATTAGCACTAGAGACTTACGTTTGCAAGAGATAACTGATAAACTGCATAAGATCTGACTCTGGATATTCTATGTCTTTAGATTCCAACTGTTTCTTCACCTCATTGTTAACATAGTTTGCATCTCTTAAATTACCTAAAGCTAGATACCTGCACAAATCGGGTTGTCACTGAAACCAATAACATATTTCTCCGGGTTTTTAGCACGTTAATGGGCTATCAAGATAAGAATCAAGCAAATATAGAGGGCAGAAGCAAAAACAATTAGGCAGAAACCTAAAACTCCAGAATATTTTTACGTATTTATTTACAAAATATCAAAAAGTGATGCATATATGTTGATTCAAGTATCCTTTTTGCCATCTGTATGGAGTATCTTTCTAGAGTATGAATGGTGTTAAGGGTACGGGGATTACTTTCCATCCTAAATGCAAGAAATCTGGTATTATGGAATTAATGTTTGCTGACGATTTGTTAGTGTTTACTAAACCTGAAACTCCATCCTTGATCAAGCTCAGGCAGGTGATTGATGATTTTGCTAGGGTGTCAGGGCTTCACATTAATAACAGTAAGAGTGCCATTCATATTGCTGGGGTGTCTTCAGATGATGAGGCTTCTATACTTACTAGTATTGGTGTGCCTAAAGGGGATCTTCCCTTCAGGTACCTGGGTTTTCCTTTATCAGCTAAAAGACTTAGCATCCACGATTGTCTTCCCATTGTAGATAAGATAACTGCTAGGATCAAACATTGGGCCTGCAGGAATCTCTCTATGGCGGGTAGAGTTCAGCTTGTGAATAGCGTTATTCAGAGCATGCATACCTGTTGGTCTCAGATTTTTTTGTTGCCTAAGAAGATTATTTCTATGATTGAGCAGATCTGTAATAATTTCATTTGGGCTCTTGATAAGAATAGTGGTTCAAAGCCTAGAATTTCGTGGAAGAAGGTGTGTGTGCCTAAAGCCTATGGTGGCCTTAACATTTGTAACATTCGTATCTGGAATGAGGTGATTCTTCTTAAGAGCCTCTGGGCTTTAGCTTCGAAAAAAGATCGCTTGTGGATTAAGTGGGTTAATGACTACTACTTGAAAGGCACTGATATTTTTCAATTTAGGGTTCCTAGCACTACCTTGTGGATGTTAGCTAGAATCTTTGATAGTAGACAACAGCTTAATGGGTGGGATGACATGAACAACCTAGTGGTCAATGGGAGGTTTAATGCTTAGAAAGCTTATTTACATAGGGTTGCTTGTGGTCCTAAGCCACCCTGGAGGACACTTTGGTGTAATGGTAAAGCATCCCCAAGGAGTACCATTTGCTTATGGCAAATTTTACAAAATAGGCTTCCTACGAAGGATCGACTATCGAAGTGGGGCATTCAATGTGGTACAACTTGTGTGCTTTGTCATCAAGAGGACGAAACCAGGGATCACCTCTTTGGAAGTTGTTCTTACATTCAACATATGCATCACCATATTAGTTCTTTTGTTCCTGATTTTCGTTGGCCAAGATCTTTTGATGATGCTGTGAAGGACATGAGTAGAAAATGCAAAAGGAGGAAGAGTAGAGTTTTTATGCATGTTAGCCTTTGGATTGAGATGTTGTATCAAACTTGGTTGCAAAGGAATCTTCGAGTTTTCGGGGAACCTGGAATATCTGCTCAACAGTTGGCGCGTACCATTCTTTTCATTGTTGCAGCTAGATTAGATGATAAGTGTAAAAATTGGCTTTTGATGTAGTCATTGTCTTTGTTTGAGGCTATTGGTCTCTTTTGGCTTTGGTTTCTTTGTGTAGGTTGTTGGTTTGTCAGCTTTGGCCCTTTGTAACTCCCCTTTCGTGTTAGGGGAGTGTTCCTGTTATAATCGTGGTTGTAAAAGGATTTCTTTTATAGTTAATATATTATTCTTAATTGCCAAAAAAAAAAGTACGCATGCAAGCTTCCTCACATATGCACCTACCATAGTAATTCATTTACAAATCGTTTTGCAGTAACCAGTACGAATCTTCGGACGCGACCATTTGTGGTGTTATGAAATGTGTTGCGGACATCGCAATGTGACTGTTCTCTTGAAAATAAATCATTTTATTATAGTAATTCATGTTTTCGATAAAATGTATTCATAAAAAAAGCTTAAAATAGACTTTTAGAACCTAATACACTTTTAAAGAAGATAATAATGGCTATTATGTAAGAATAACAGCTTATAATGGTTATTTACTCTATGATACTAAATAACATGTTAGGTCACAAGGTTTAGTGCTATGATAAAGCTAAAAATCCATTATAAAGCGGTTGTTATGGAACGTAACAGCCTCATTTTTATTCCATGGCACCCACAAATCTTACTCAATGTGCGATCAGCAAAATGTGGATAAAGTACTATCTTAAATGCAGGAGCCAAGGCCTCTTCATAAAAATAATTGCATTGTAAGATCTCAATCTATTCAATTCTGAAACTTTGACATTGCAAATTGACATATTCATAATTGAAGCACAGCTTCGATTTATGATAGACATGAACGAATATATTTCATCTCAAGAAATAATGTACGATGCACTATTAAAATTAATGAAAGTTGAACGCAGTATTAGGGCAAGAAACTCACATCAAAACAGCACGAGCAATAGCCAAATCATCTTCACCAGGATAACACTGCAAAGTTTACCAAGAAATCTACATCAAATTTCATGCATTCATATACCAAATACAACTACATTAGCTTATACATAGACATAACCACACTAAAACACAAGTTGGATGCACACCACAGATAGCATAACTGGCGCAGCTCTATGTAATAATATTCATTCTTTAAGAACTAATTTCAAAGCATAACAAACACTGAGCTAATTCAAAAGCGATGCACCAAGATGACTCTACTTTTAAATGTCACAAGTTTCCACCCTATCTCAGCAATCAACAAAGTACTTAGTTCCCTGATATATAGAGACCTAAGAATCATCCTTGGTTTCAGAACAACAATTGTGAGTGAAGGCAATGCCCTACTCGGTAATGTTTGGGTTACAAAGTTGTTAGCATTTCAAAAAGTTCTTACGAGCGAACAAAAATATGATTGAAATGCTTTAAGAGAAAAAAAATCAGAAAAGTTGAAAGATCACATTTCAAAAATTAAGGCACTTTTATAAGGCAAATCTGAAGTTCTGATCATAACAAAAACTACAGCCAATAGCATATTTTAAGATTAAGATTTTGGCATTGTTGTTGTCATGATCGTTCTCAGTGTTTACCAGATAAATAAGTATTGTTGGATATACTAATATTTAACTACATTTAATTGTTTTGGTTTTTTCTTGAATTTAAGAGATACAATATGATGGTATACAATTTGAAAAGCATAATCCAAAAGTTGAACTTATCACTTTTGATAGTGTCTTGAACTTGTTTACCAATCAACTTTTCATTAACGTTAACTTTGTAATTAGTTGCTTGATTAGGGGTTTATTTGGTAATTTTTTGTAGAAACATTTAAAAAAGAATTAAATATGCTTTGCCATCATCAGTCCTGTGACCATCTTTACATACCCTCATCGAACCGTTAGACATGTACCCATACCAGTGAGCAGTGTTTAAATAACAGCTGCAACCCAAAAAATACTTCATATAATAACAACATTAAATAACAATAACAATAACAATAACAATAACAATAGTAATATTAAAATCACTCATTGCTTACAATTAATGAATTAGCTGCCATCAATGGAAATGAAACAGCTTAAATATGTATCAGAAAACTTACCTTCTCCATGAAATTTATTAGGGTGTCAGTAAATCTCTTAGGACTATTACCACGAACAAAATGAAATGAGACTTTGTTCATGTCCTACAATATAGAAGTGGGATGTGATTTATATCAGTGTTTAATGCAGCAGAAAAGTGGCATTATTGTGACAGAAAACAGTGGAAAATGTAATAAAAATATCGCACAAAAAATAACCTAAACAAAAATAATGTAGGAAACTTTTCAACAAAAATTCCATAAATTAAAGACATTCTAATAGACAGGAGTCCTGAGGTGGGGTTCTTGACTGGCAGTTCTACTAGTTCAACTAGGAGCTGGTCACAAAGTCCAACAAGAAGCCACAATAACACCTACAAATGAACTGAACAGACAACGTCACGAATGATCGGCTTAATGGCTTACAGAAGGGTGTAAAACATCAAATCACACAGATCAAATGACTAGAACAGAGAGCAAATTATGGCAAAAGAAATAATTGATTTGCAGCTATGTTCATATAAATCTAGCTCAACTAATCAAATTTGTCACAACCTCTTACATTTTTCCTCTTTAATTTATCAAAATCATACATAAACCCCAATTTGTAACCGCATGATAATATCCAAAGATTCAATATTTGGTTAAAGAGAAAAGTCTAATTTTCTCTCTTTAGCAACTAATTTTTCACTTTTTTAAAAGGAATTTCATAGTTACGTATTCATGATTTAGAAGGAAAAAGAAAAGTGTAGTTTTGCGACGGATAGGGGGGTAGCTGTTAGACCACAAAGAGGAAAGGTGAAGACAGAGTGGGCAATGACAATAATGACAAGTTAGCAGTTCTCAATTCGTACTAGATTGTTGATTGTTGATTGTTGATTGCTAATTGCTTTTGTATTCCTTTTTTTTGTGTTGGTAGGGTAGGGGAATTAATTCAGTTCTTTGCTTTTGCAGAACAACTCATACTATTAACACTTATTGCTTGTTTGCAGAAGCCAAAAGTCTATTAACATACTTAATGATATATAAAAAAGTTAAAAAATAGACGAGAAAGGAAAGAGAAAAAACTCTGCAAAATCATACTATACTGAACTCCAAATGGTGAAAATAATAAAGCTCAATGAAATAATGACATCAAGGAAAAGATAAGAGTAACAATGGATCAAAATAAACAGAGGCCTGTTTTGTTTAAAGGATTTTCAAAACATTTTTGAATGACATTAGGCTGATGCAATAAAAAGCTAAATAAATATAATTTAAAAAGTGGCTTTTGATTGGCTGAAGATACTAAAATAGAAGGCACAGGTGATTAATATAACTCGTGAAGATCTGTATTTTGACCAAAACAGAAAAGGAGCCTGCTGCCGGGTGCCTAACCAAGGCCAAATAGAATTAGTTTTAAGAAGGGGAAAAGAGGATAAGAAAGAAACAACTTTTTCTTCAGAAGCTTACATGATCAAACAACACAAATCAATTAGGAAATGAATACAAGAATTACAGAAGTGGCAGTACGAAGCCAGCGTTCCTAGCCTACTCTTTCCAGGGATAATAAAAATACTTCTAGCTCTTTTTCCAGACTTCCATAAAACTCGTTTTGAATTCTTCTAAGATATCAGCCAAGGTTTCCATATTTAGATAAAAACAGCTCCAGAAGCCAGGTCAAAGACATACTAAATTTAACATCTTCTAAACTACTCTCAGATCTTCCATTCATCTAAACAAATAAACATCTTGGATGGAAATTGTAATAGGTGAACAAAATCATCGAAAACAAGCAAATTACACTGCACATAACATTTTCTGGAACACGCTATCCACTTGAGTTAGTTGAACCACACAATTCAGAGTTTATCAGATTATTTCATTATTATTTAAATTTGAACAAGTGAACAAGTTATACTCTAATAAATAAAACCAAACTTTCAACTTACCACTTCAGGAGTTTCAGAATATATGTACTCAGCAAGCATAGTATGCAGCTCCCGGCAGCCATTTTTATCAGTTCCGAACTCAATAGACCACCTATGCAATACAAACAAGTGTGAATACGATTGAAAACAGATCAACCATGGAAGCTGCTTAAATGTCCATTGAACAAAGGGATTAAAGAATGGCAACTACAATTCAGAAAATTTCTATGCACACTCAAGTGCATATGCATATTATTTTTTCAATTATTAATAGTTCATTGCAACAGCCTCACTCCATCAAGCCATTTCTATGCACACTCAAGCCACACATGTAAACACAACCCACGAAATTTCATTCCTTGACAGCCGCAACACAAGAAATAGAGATTGTAAATGAAAATTGCATCACATTCTAAAGCCTAGAGAACAATAGTGATTGGACACAAGATGACTCTTCCATTCACCTAGACTACCCAGAAAAGAATTTTGACCTTTCTTTGAACATTCATATGCTTTGGTTCAAAAAATGATCATAATACCGCCATTACCATGTTAAAGATATTAGTATATGTCATTCTATGCCAAATGAAAAAAAATGAAAAAAAAATGAAAATGACCCTTATAGATCACTTATTTGAGTTGAGAACGGATGTTTATTATCAGAAATGGAAAGAATGTATATCACTCGAAAAATCTAGCTTAAGAGAAGTCTAGCATTTCAACAATTCCCTTCATCATATTCACCTTGTTATGATTAGAGAATACTCAAAAAAAGATTTATAGATCATGCAATTGCAACGCATTGCTCAAGTTTTCATTTCACAAAATGATAACAATTTAGTAATTTATGCTAGCATTAAAACTTAAATCTTCAAATTTAAAATTTCTGACCTAATTGCAGCCCTCAGAAAAGAAGAGCAACCCTCCACTCGTGTTTTAGCAGCTCCCAATGCCTCCGTAAGTTTTTGCATGTCATCATCATCTCCAACATGATCTGGTACAGCGTTTCGAGGAAATGCCTCGTAGATTTTCCTGAGACGGTCTAACAAAACTTACTTTTCAGGCGTGCACAAACAATCCAATAATTATTAAATTTAATCCTAGCCAAACAAAAAATTGATTTGTAAAAAACGATTGCCAAACAGAATTTCTATAAACCTATCTAAACAAATATGCTAGAAAGAATAAAGAACTGACCTAGAAGAACCTCATTGTAAGCAAACTTCCCCTTCACGAGGGTATCTACGAACAACAATGCCAGCTCAGAACCACAAGTAACCTAATCATGTCCCAGATTTTAGTCAATAAAAAAAATGCAATTAAGCCACAAAATGAAAGGACTTAGGAGCAGTGGCGGATCCAGAACAAAAATTTAGTGGGGGCACAATTCATAAAAAATATTTAATAAAAAAATTCAAAAAAACATATATATATATATATATATATATATATATATATATATATATATATATATATATATATATATATATATATATATATATATATATATATATATATATATATATATATATATATATATATATATATATATGTATATATATATATAATAATAATAATAATAATAATAATAATCAATTAAGCAAAAGCATAATTAAAATTAAAATCAATATTTATAAAACTCTTGATTATATTTAAAATTACAATTTATTAATAAAATTACCCTTTTCTTGAATTATGGTGGGGCTGCGGTAGGCGGCAGGAGGCTGGAGGCAGACGGCTGCCGGAGGATGCTGTGGTGGGAGGCCGGCAACTGGCAGGTGGCTGGCCGGAATTAATGTTGGAGAACCGCAGATAGGAGTCGTGGGTTATGTTTAAAAGAATTAATTATATTTTTAAGTGGCATTGTAAATTGTAACTGTCATGAATGGGCTTTTTGAACACATATTTAATTAGATATATTATATTTTATAGTCTTAAATATCACAGGAAGGTGGGGAGCATGGATGGTATCAACTAGTATTTGAATCAGCCAAGGCCAATGTTCGAAACTTAGTAGCAGCACATTTGTTAATTTTTTTTAAAAATTCAGTGCCCTCACGTGCGGGCACATGAGGGCACGTGGATCCGCCAGTGCTTAGGAGGATGAGTTTTGAAAACCAGCTAAGGCAACCAGCCTCACATGTTCAAAACCCAAACTTCTAGTCCACAATCATGACTACAAATATTATTTACAAATAACTAGCACATTTTTGAACAAGTTCACAAACCAGCCTTTACATAGTGCTAAAAGCTATGCTAATTTTCATCACCATAGAAAGCAAGTACAACTAAAATATAATAACTGAAATTAAATTGAAAATCCATATTCAATGTGATAATGTAATGAGCTAGACTTGGAGGTAAAAGTAGCTTCTTAGAGAAGGAAACCAGTTAAAAGTAAAAGAGGGGAAATACTATGATAAGAGTAGTAAGTAGAAACAGAGGCATCAGATCATTGCTGAGTGTTTTTTATTTAGCTTTAAGGTCATTTTGGGAGAGATTCAGGCCACTCAAAAGCTTGAAAAGTACATTTAGCTTCTGTCTAAATCTAATCTTTCTAACTACAACTTCCTCAAAATGTCGTTAACGTGATGCTCATGGGGATTATGAGAATTTGGATATGCAAAAAGCACAGTTAAGACTCAAGTATAAAGGCCTTAAGTGTCCAAAATAAGTAGCTGCTAAAAATAACACAACTCTATCCATTTGAGATCCCAATCAAAGTGAAAAAATGTAGTTTTATCGCTGGTTCCAGAATTTCAATTTATTAAATAAACTGCTAATGCTGCCCAATATTTCATTTTGTTGCCTAGTTTCCCCAAAGCTCTAGCCATATATATATATATATTCTTGTTCTCCTACGGTTTTGATACTAACCCAAACTTTAATCTATCAAGAAAATACCAATTCAATTGTTGGTGACCAAGGGGGTTGGGGTGGCAATGTTGAGTGTTGACTAGACAATGAACACTCGCGACAATAAAAAAAACTGATGAGATAGAACCCAACTAATAAACGGAAAAAAATCTTCAAAAAGATGTATAAGA
The DNA here is from genome assembly GCA_019425755.1 of Amaranthus cruentus. Lineage (NCBI taxonomy): Eukaryota > Viridiplantae > Streptophyta > Magnoliopsida > Caryophyllales > Amaranthaceae > Amaranthus > Amaranthus cruentus. Next base: position 11,264,806 of record CM033460.1, read on the forward strand.
TGGTGAACTATAGATGTGGCCATTGTATGAAAACTTCACCCTTTAGCTCGGTAGAGAATGTATTTGGTCAAAATTACTATTTTAGTAACTCCCAGATAACTCATGTTTAAAGAACAAAATGCAGCAACATTTCACTGTAATTAATTCATGGTTAACGTTAATTTGTTCTAAAAGTCTCTAAAAACAAAATAATGTAGAGAAAAATTAAGATCAAAATCTATAACTATTACTAAAACAAAACACTGCTGACATCATCACTATTTAATATTGATGAGTCTCGAGAAAAATTAATATTACTCAAACAAAATAATGTAGAGAAAAATTAAGATCAAAATCTAAAATTAAAATCATAAATGCAATAAAAACGTGCATCGTACGAGAACTATCAAGTTTTCACAATAAACCAAAATACCAATGTCTCGAGAAATCATGCGTAAATCAATGAATGATGAGTAGTAAAAACAACAATGCCAAAAATCTCAGCTATATGAGGTCGCATGAGCCAAACAAGTCGCCGAGAATGATCTTTGCTAAAGAAAATTATAGTTTATTGCACCTTTATCTTTCATACTAATGAATGACTATGACAACAAATCAAATAATAGTCTGCTTAAAGTCTCTTCCACCATTATTTCCATATATTATCATACATGTCATTCAATCTTCGCTCATGTTATCCACGTCATCGTCCACCTACCTCTAACTATTCTAAACTCCTCAAAGTTTATACCTTCATGTTAGAATTGGTATATTAATAGTTTTCTTTGCACATGACCAAAATAACGTTAATGATTTTCTCCCATTTTATCTTCAATATCATCTCCAAGACACTCCATATGTCTTCGTTTTGATATCTATCATTTATATTATGTCCACTCATCCATCTTAACATGTGCATCTCAACTACCCCAAACTTCTTTAATGGTGTCTTTTGCAAACTTAGCGTCTGAATCCATATAGTAGTGTTAGTGTTGGTTACTTGGTTGTAGAATTTTCCCTTTAACCATTCTGCCACACCTTAATCTATCACAAAATATGAGCCACTGACATTGAAATATATATTTAACATCTTAATCAATATCTTTATCTTTATTCCTAAAAAAATCAAATCAATGAACAAAAAAACACTTGCTAGAGAGGAGCACTTTGAATCCAACTTTAACAAAACTTTGCTATGATCCTTCAAGCGAAAGCAATACTTCATATACTCATATACTTTGGCTTACTTTGGTTTAGTTTAAATCCTTTCGATACCAACGTCTTATTCCACATCTATAGCTTAGCATTAACTACATCTCTAGTTTCAAACACTAATATAATGACATAAGCAAACATGCACCATATAAATTCTTGTCGGATATGTATTGTCATCCGTTTAGGACTACTACAAATAGAAACGAGATCAAAGCAAAACCTCGATGTTGCTCCTCTACATGTCCTAACACTGGTATGTGATTTCTCATAGGTATATTGGACTAATATACTTATTACTTATATGGTAATATGTTATATGGTATACCTTCTTTCCTATAAGCCACTATAGTACTTCCCTTTCTTTAAATGTAGTACTCCATTTGTTGATGTATACATATATAGCTTCCATGGTAGATTATTCTGTAAATAAAGCAAATTGGTTTTTGAAAATGCATGTACATTCATCATCCTTTCATAGCATCATCATATGGCTCATAAGCTTAATTTTCTTATAATCCATCCCTTTTATTTTTGTAGATAAGTACTACAGTGTTATACTCATGATCTAATTTGTTCCTTATGTCTAGTTAAAGAGGTTGGGTAATTTATACAATCCTTGTACTAAACATTTTAAAGCGTCTATAGGACCAACTAGCTTGTATTCTATTCCAAATGTTCCATCAAGATGTCCCAATGTCACATGTCACCTCCTTGACATCCACTAAACAATTCATCAAAAATATTCATTCCACCTACCCTTAATATTTTCATCTTGGAATAGAATGTTTTGTTGTTTATCCTTAGTGCACTTCAACAAACTAAAAACCTTTCTAATCTTTTTCCTCCTTTTGTGCATCCTATAAAGAACTTCTTCCCCTTCCCTCGAGCCTAACTTGTTATACCTCTTTGGACAACAACTTTGCCTCAAGCACTACTTGTTTTGTTTTTGGTTTGACATCCTTGCATCACTCCTATATTTTGCTAAAGCTAAAAAACATTCTTTATTTATTGCAACATGTACTTCTTTAAGGTTACCGGTTCAAAACCCTATGACACCCATTTTATGAGCATAAGATGGAAATAGAGACATGTGAATATTGACCAATTCTTACCTAAATTACATTATATTTTCATCACCATCCTCACCAATTTGATACCCACTACGAAACAGGATGTAAGTTTAAGGACCACCTAGATGGAAGCCACTCAAGTGACATGGGGATGGGGGCAATGCAGTGATTTTAATTCAGGAAGGTTGGCAGGGCACATGTCAATGCGGCTAAGCAAAAGTGAAGCTTAAAGGAAACCTGATCATGTTTCAACTGGAGGCAAGCACCCGATTCTAGAATGTCCAATGCATCAGAGTTCCTTTCAGCAGACACATATCTGTAATTTCAGCACGGCAACTCCATGAGCACAACGACCACTAGCCAAACAAAATTAAACCTACTCATTTAACATGATTTATCACAATGCACAACCGTACAAATTAATCTTAAATTTAACATAGCAAAGCAAAAATTGAAACAAACCCAAAAAAAATAATTAAATGTGCAACAACCAACATTATTTTTCTTATTATTGACCAAAAAAAATCAATACCTTGCAGAAGTAGACTTGTACATCTGCTGTGCTCCATAATAATTGCCTCCATCAATAATTTTTTGTAATTTTTCAATGTTCTGCATGATATAATTAACACAAATTAAAATCAATTACCAACATTAGAACGAAAATCGGAATTTCAAGAGCATCAATGCCTATAACAATCGAGATCTATCAATGAAAATTTCGAAAGAAAAACAAAAGTAGATTCAAAAATTGAACTTTATTCACAACAATAAATTGTTAGCAGTAAAAGAGGGAAAAACCTCTGAAGCAGGAGGAAGAGAGGCTTTTCTGGATCGAGACATGTTCTTAGTAAATTTAGATTTGTGATTTTTTTTTATATTTGAATTGAATTGGATTGTAAATTTTGATGTATAGTTGATTGGAGTAATAGTCGGATGAGTTTTCTCTCCTTTTTCAACCTCTCTCGTTCTTCTATGTCATCAATCATAATCATAACATTTATAACATAAATATATTAAAGGAAATTTCACGTGCTTACCCTGAAGTTAACAAAACGTTAGTAAAGGTATAGTTTCAAAGCTTTAAGGATGTTGTATGTCTATTTAAGTTACTCATAATTTCAAATGCCATCAATTTTACCCTTTTTTCTAAAATATAAACCCTAATTCTACCATCTTTCATCTAAACTATATTTTTTCCTCAAATCTAAATATGGTAGAGTTAGGATTTATATTTTAGGGGAAAAAGTTTAAACAGATGGTATTTGAAATTGCGAGTCACATAAATAGGCGTACAACAACCTTAAAGCTTCGAAATAAACTTTTGTTAATGTTTTATGTGCAAAAAGGTAACCGTGAAACACTTTGGTAAACCTCAAAGTTACCGCGTGGATTTTTTATAAGTTTTAATTTAAAAGTCATATATTCGATAAACTTAATCACGATAATATATACTTGAATTATCCTTTAAAGTTATTTTTATATATTGTATTTCATATTAATAAATTCGTGCATTGCACAAGTTTCTATACTAGTATGCTATATATATATATATATATATATATATATATATATATATATATATATATATATATATATATATATATACACACACACACTACAAGGTTTAAGGCCAAGACGACAAAAAAATTATATGTTTAATTATTTGTATTATTAAGCTATTTAATTTATGTATAAAGCTTGTTTCATGATGAGACTGTCTCATACTCTCTTATAAGAAATGCTATACTACAAGGTTTAAGCCAAGATTAAATGTAGTTTACTAAAATTGTCTTTTGGTGAGACAATTTGACAAAAAATTTATCACAAATTTTTGTGAGAAACGGTCTCTTTGGGAGACCATTTCTAATTAGGTCGGCCCATAAAGAAAAATGTAGAAAAAGGATATACATTAAGCATTGTTGGGCTGGGCTTGAGAGGTGTCTCTTAAAAAGACGGTCTCTCAGGAGACTAATTTTTATTTATATGTCAATTAGTTGTATTATTAAGCTATTTAATTTATGTATAAGGTTTATCTCATGATGAGACTGTCTCAAGCAAGAATTTGTGAACTAAAATCTATAATAAGCCCTTATTTTTATTTGGTTTAATATATAGCTGTCACATTTAACCTTAATAGTCATTTTGGTTTGTTGGTATTAAATAGTAACAATAGAATTGATACATAGTGTAAATTTCTTGAAATACATTGTCTCATTCTCATAGTGATGGTGATGAAACTTTGATAGTAAAAAGGTTTTCATATGACAATTTTTCATTACCACACCTAATATCATATGTCTAAATGATAATACATTCGAATGAAGTTTTTGAAGATAATAACATGTTTGAAGTAGAATAAGAATGACCGTTTTTATGAAGAGATTTCCACCCAAATTACACTAGTTTTTAATTACGGTTCTCACAGCTAAAACTAAAAATTAAATTACAATGGGCAACGAAAATGAACATCAATATGATTGTGTTAAAACATATTCACTCTAATGACAATAACTTTAAATTGAAAAATCATATAATTGTAGTATTTGCAGCATTATAACCTAGACTTCAAGATCTTACCTATGATATATTATATGCCCAATTCCGATAACCGAGCGAGAAATGACGATCGTTTGAAGTTTATTTGCGCTGAAATTTGATATATATTCATTCTTTTGATCATAACTTTATATAGAAAAATTGTATTATTGCAAGGTTTGCTTCTGACAATCGAGCGAGAAATGACAACCGTTTAAAGTTTGCAGTAATTTCTAACATTAGTCGCGCGCGACCAGACCATGGTTGAATCGCACAAAATGTGCGATCGGACCATGGTTGAATCGCACAAAATGTGCGATCGGATCACTTCTAGCCCAATGGGCTCCCGTGGGAGGAGGCGTGTTAGAGTATATAACATATTCTGGGGCTCAACTCGTTGAACATTTAGTGCCTAATAATCCTAAGTTTATAATCACTAAAGTACTACTAAAGTAGTGGGACAATATGTATTAAAATACTAGGTCCAAAAGTAATTTAAGGGATAGAACAATCGAAAATTAGGAAAACCAAGTCAGCACAAAAGCTGACTCGACTTTCCCAATGTATGGGCCTAAAGCCGACTCGACTTTAGGTTCTGGAAAATGAGTTTTTGTCTAGAAGGAAAACCCGAGTTGGCTTTCCTTGGTAAGAGGCAGACCGCCGACTCGGCGGGCTGTTTTTGTAACCGTTGGTTTTTTCGGTTTTCTTTGAGTGATTGCATTGGATTCCTACACTTATTCTATAATAATTCTGATATTATGAAACAATATTGTAGAGTGTAATGCTCATGAATGCCATAGATTAATGGTACTGATTGTCTGATCATCAATTTGATCATTAAGAGTGATTAATTGGGTCATGATACCCTTAGGTTGTCGTTACAAAATAATCTTCAAGTTAATTTAGTGTTGTTATTTGTAAGTCTATTTTTGTCATCAACAAAGGAATAAATACAAATTCTCATTTGTAATTTGTATTTACATTATTAAGTTTTAATACAATCATCAACTTAAACTTTTGGTTGAGTTGGGTTTTGATACATGCAAAACGGGTCTTTCGAACACTGCAGATTAGGTTGGTTACTTTTGCAAATTTAACACCATTGTCATGAAGGAAAGTCGGCTGCTTTGAAACTAAAGTAAATGTCCTACATATCGTCTCTCTACTATGTGTATTTTGCAATGTAACTTTGTTAATAACTAATCTCAAAGTGGGATAAAACTATTTATGTTTGAATTGTATTATAAATAAATATATAGATCTTAAACTATCCTTCACTAACTAGTAACTAGACTCTTTATTTTTCACCTTATTAACTTACACTCTCTAACTTATACTTTCACCGATCCATATTTGTTGCAACTATAGGGGTGTTTAATGGGTTGAATAAAGGCTAGGTCGGGCTTAAGTAAACATGGGCAGGGCCAGATAAGAGCCCTTTATAATTAAAATGGCCTTCGAATGGGCCGGGCTTTCAAAGTCCGGTCCGGCTCAACACGGCCCATATTTACTACTAAAAATTATTTGTCCTCATTTATCAATTTAGAACCATAATACTATTATTTATAATAATTAAATTGAAAAAAATATGGAGTAAAAATTCAATTGACATTGTATTATCTACAAATTCCCATTTTTGGCCTTTATTGAGTCGTTTGTAACCCACTTCATTTTAATTATAGTATATCCTGTTTTTAGCCCGACCTATTTTTGACTCAACCCTTCTTAAAACGGGCTGGATAAGAGCTTAAAATGATAGCCTGACCCATTTTAGTATACACTAAATTCATATAAGAATTACATACCCTTGTTCTTCAAATTAGGTTAGAAATATTGAATTTGTGTGATTTCTATCATCAATACTATCATTATTTGGATTTGACAAGATATGTTTTGATTTTAAAAATCTTAATAGTATATTTTAGGGATGTTCTCAATGAACCTTTTGGAGGGTTTTTATTTAAACAATTGTCTATATATAGCCAAATTGCCATACTCAAATATGTAAATTAGGATAATTTTCATTACTTCAAAAGTATAGAAAATCATTATCATTACGTAATAATTGGTAACGGAGAAACTAAAGGCGACAACAATCCGAGAGGTATACCTTAAAAGATTGAAATCGATTACATAAACTTATATACCAGTTCGATACAATTTATTTTGGTTATAAAATTCTTAAGGTAAGTTAAATAAAAGTCTATATAGCCAAATTGCTAAACCTGTAAATTAAGATCCTTTTCATTACTTCAAAAGTAATAAACTGTCATCACGTAATAATCCAGACTCGAGATTAGTTCATATATAGTAATGAAGAAACTAAGGACAACAAAAACAATAATAAAAGCGCAAATTCTTAATGAGACGGTTTTATGATAAGACAATTTCTATAAAGCTGATCCGTGTACATTTAGTCTAATAAAGTCATTATGTACAATTTTAAAGTGAACAATAATAGAATTGAGCTAATTATTTGAACCGATCTCAAACAAGACAAGTTGAATAAAGAAACTAACCACGACGACAACAACAACGTCAATGTATAATCTCAAAGAATTAAAGTCGACTAAATAAACCAATATATCAGTTGGATATATTTACCCAAGATTCCCGCCTATAATTAATAATTTGACTTAAAAAACGAAATCAGTTTTAGTTCACGCATGCCTCACTTAGAGAACAACCGTTATTAATCTCCAAATTAATTTCCTTCTTTTAATTTTTTTGTATTTTTCTACAATTACTTACTTCTTTAAAATTTTAAATATTTTCATTTTCAAGAATTAATTTGTAAAAAAGAAATATGAATCTTGATACACAAAGAATTCGTTTAATTGATTTTTCATTAGAAGATGATTTTCTTATTGATTCAGATTTGGATAGTACATCATTCGATCTTCGATTATCAGGTATAATTATATATTTTATTTAATGATTATAAATATGTATATTTATGAATTTTATGATAATTATTCATTGAATTTGATGTTGTTATATACTATTATTTTTTTAGACTTTTAGTTGAATTAATAAATTTCTCATAATTGTTCGTAGTTTTACACTTTTAGTTTCTATAAATCCTTGTGTAAATTTTGATTTTGAATAAAAAAAGAAATAGGGGAGCAAATATGAAAATTCTTAAATTAAGGTTTTTATTGAGTACATTAAGAAATTTGTATATATTGATCTACACTGATCTACACGTGTTTCATAAAAAAATTAATCTTGAGTGTAAATCACCTTGGTAAACTTTGTAGTTTTAAAATTTTGATGTACGGACATTTCTAGGTCGCATTATTGAGTACATTAAAATCTGTATACATTGATCTACACGTGTTCCATAAAAAATTTGTCTCTATGAATACTTTAAAATTTCTTCATACATTGATCTACACGTGTTTTATAAAAATTCGTGTCTCTGAGTACTTTAAGATATTGATGTACGGAAACTATTAGGTCACATTTTCTATACTCGAATCTAATTAGGTCATGTTAAACTAAGGAAATGATTGGAAAAAATTTATTTGATCTGGGGTCCATTAAATTTTCACCTATGATGAATCTAAGATTCAGAAAATGACTTCTTTTCTAAGGTTATCATTCAATAAGTATCTTTATTTTGTATTATACCTTAATCTACACGTGTTCTATAAAAAAATTCAGTCTCTTTAAGTACTTCAAAATCTATATCATTCAATGATCTACGCATGTTCCATAAAAAATCCGTCTTTATGAATACTTAAAAATATTGATAAACGAAAGCTTTCAGGTCACTTTATTGATATTCGAATTTAAAAATGTGTAAACATAGGAAATAACTGGAAAAAACTTTTTTGATTAAGTGGCCATTAAATTTTCACCGTTGGTGAATCTAACAATTAGAAAATGACATTTTCTATGTGCCATTCAATATCTTTATTTATGTTTTGATCGTATTTTAATAATTTTTTATATTTTTTAATGAGAATTGAACTCAAATCTTACGCGGAAAGTGATATCTACTCGACAAAACCCGAATTTCATTTAGATATGTTTTTTAAAATTAATTCTTAAACTGAAAAAACAGTGGCATTTGAGACACAAAATGAGTTATTAAGCAGTCCCAAATCAAGATTTCATCCAGAAATGACAGACAGACAATCCTTTTTTGCTGAAAAAGTACCTAATGCTATTAAAGAATGTAATGCCAGAAAAAGTTTGGCTTGGGATCGTGAATTTTTCACAAGTCCAGGTGTGTGCACTACACTTTTTGCTCTTATTTTAATTATTTCTTCACCTATGAGTGTTTGCAAAATAGTTTTTCCGATAATTTTAGCTTTATTTAGTTATATGTTAGAGTATATAACATATTTTTGGGCCTCAATCATCAGCTTAAGCTTTTGGTTGAGTTGGTTCCTTGACATGGTATCAGAGCCAGGGTGGCAAGAGGTCACAGGTTCGATTCTCAACTACACCTCATTTAAAGTAGAAAATTTAGCGTCATGTATGAGGAGGGAATGTGCTGCATCCACACTTCTAATCCAAAGGGCTTTCGTGTGAGGGGGCGTGTTAGAGTATATAACATATTCTGAGGCCTCAATCATCAGCTTAAAGTTTTGGTTGAGTTGGGTCCTTGACAGTATTTAAATAGATTGTTCGGTAGTCGATTTATCTGAATTAGTTGATTTATAATTGTTAATGAAACAACTCAACCAAAAGTCTAAGCAATTGGTTGAGGCTCCTAGATATCTTATATACTCTAACACGCATCTTTATATAAGTGCCCTTTAGGCTAGAAGTATGGATGTAACATAGGTGTACGCTCTTCATACCTACCGCTGATTATTTCTCTTCTAATGAGGGGTGGTTGAGATTCAAATTCGTAACCTCTTGTCACGATGGTTTCTAATAATATGTCAAGGAAACAACTCAACTAATATCTTAAGTTAATGGTTGAGTCTCCGAGACATGTTATACACTAACAATTAGCTTCTTGTTATGAATCAACTAATCTACTACTAATGTTCCATTAGCGTATTTAAAATTAGTCAGCTATCAGCTGTTTGTCAAAATTAGCAAGTGAGTTGTTTTTGTTCACATTCTTGGTTGTTTATTTTAGGGTTCCTTGAACTCGAGGAACTATCCCTTGTTAATCGTGGTTTCAAGAATCTTAGGACATGTGGCTCAACTCATGGGACTGAAGATAATGTTAGGAGGTAAGTTAAGTGTTGTCTGATTTTAGGTAAATTTTAAGTATGGATGATCTAATGCAGGTCCGTTCTTACATATTTTGAGGCCTTGGACGAAATAGCATATTGGGGCCTTTTCTTTGCAATTTATAAACTATATAGACCTTCTACAACCATTAATTTTGTTTTCTTGACATGGAGTCCTGGACGACGGCCCCTCTTGCCCACCCTTAGGGTCAGCCTTGATCTAATGGTGTTGTGCTTGGGTGCATTACAGAAAAATTTGCGACGAAAGAAAATTAGGGGAAAAACCAGGTGCTGTGGCTGGGTGCAAAAATAAAACTCATGGTAAGAACTAAGAAAATACATGCCAAATGTCTATTACCCTTTGCTTGTCTCTTAGTTTATAAGTGCATGTACATGATTACGGCCTTACGGGTTTGTTTGGCAAATGGTTTGTTTGGCAAATGGTTGGAGACTTAAAGTTGTTGGCTGGTTTGACTAATTGAAAGTATTGGTCGATTTGTTATTTATTAATCTAGCTATTTAAGTTACCTTTTACGTAAATATAATTGTTTGTTGTCGGCATTTTGTAAGAGAAAAAGTAAATGAATACCAAATTAAAATATAATGAATTTGCTTGGTAAATGGCTTTGGGTTAGCTTTTTGCTTTTGCCTTATTGGTTGGTCAAAAAGTCAAAAAAATTATTAGTAAATTGGTTTTAAATCAGTTGAAAAACTGGATTTATTTTTGGCTTATTAACTCATTTTTCCTTTAATAAACAGTCAACAATCAATACCTAATTTTATTAAACCAACTAGTTCAATGATTATAACACTTTCAAGTGGTCAAACAAATAAACTGAAATGTTTTAGCCAATAGTCAATAGTCCTCTGCCAAATATTGATATTTAGTTGTTTGATTGACCAATAACCACAACTAAAACCAATAAATCAAAAAATCATTTACTAAATAATATTTTTTAATATTGGACTAACCAAACAATCGAAAATAATCTACAAAAAAAAGTCATTTGTAAACACACTCTATATCTTCACACCCATGAGACTTATATTCGTGTACTGATGTTCAATTTTACGTCTAAATATTCAATTTATGCCTAAAAAGAAGTGTCTAAGTGCCATACCAATGTTCGACGGCCAAGGATCAGAAACGGGTATGTGAAGCAAAATGAAAGAATCCGAGTAACATAGCTTCACACTAAGGATTATGATTGTAACTCACATTTCAGTTCAGTTTGGTCTTTAGTCCTATAGCCAGATTATGATTCCTTATTGTTTATTACAATGTGCTATAATTCAAGTCACTATATTGCTTTAATCCCATCTTCTTATTGTGCTGTCTTTTCTATTTCCGCCTGCTGCAGCATCAACGAAAGGGAAAGTCGCGTCTCCAAGTAAGGTAACACCCGATTTTTTCATAAACGAAATTATAATCAGTCGAGTTAGCATCAATTTACATGACAACTACCCATCGATATTCTTATATTTACCAGATGACGATGTCAATCCAAGGCTCCAGACGACATCATCTATCTGTCGGAAGATCAGGGGAAAAATCGAGACTGGCACACTCTGAGCAGGTAATTCTGCACCGTAGGATTGGAATATGTATTGTTTAATTGCTTGTTTTACACACTTAATGGAAACTTTTGGGCCTGAAAAGGACATTATTTGATGTATTATTCGACTAATCATTCTTATCCTGAATGATTAAGGTCACTAATAGCAGGAAACAGGCAGTGAAATCGACAGGAAATATGGGCCAGACTCGGGTTTCTGCTGTGCATATCGAAAAATCACCTTTACGTGCAAGCATTAGAAATGGTAACAATGAAGCTACAAAACATATACATGAATATGCAATCATTTATTGATTCTGATATCGTTTTCTACTGCAGGACGCGGGTTGATGTCGTCCATAGAAACGGGCTTGCACAGTTCTAGATCTGTCGATTTTGCACCATGTAGAACTTTCGCGCGCAAAATAGGGACTAATTTGTTGAAATGTTTCGAGATGGAAGGTTACTTTCTGTTTCTTGTAATCCACTTATAATAGTCTGTATCAGGTCTGACATTTTATAAATGGTGTTCTACATATGTGATAACGTTGCTGAGTTGAGCTATTGACCCTTTTCTAGCTTTGGGCCACAGGCAAATGCGTACCTTGCCCAAGGTCAGGAACGGCTCTGATAAGAGCTCTTATAGTAGCATGCCTGTTTCATTACCTAAATCTTTGATTCTTATTCAGGTGTTACTCAAAATAGTGGCTTGAAAGAAGCCTATTCACAGGATTCTTGTAGTTTGACCCCAGAAAACCATCAGAAAAACAATTCTCAAACTGCACCAAGAAAAACTTCCACCAAAGAAACAAGATTTAGCCCTGTATCATCGAAGATTTCTAGTCTTCGTACACCATCCCAACACATCGGTTTCTTTGATATGGTCAGTTTCTCGTTCAGTCGATATAGAGCAATTAGGCTACTGACACAAACATAAGCCTAACAATGTGTAGTTTTCGATTTCAGAAACAGCAGAAAGCGGAGAAAGGAAGATATGATAAAGACGGAAACAAACATGCCAACAAAGGGCAGAGAAAAACCGAGCAGCAAACACAAAGTCTCGACTTAGAAGAAAAGGAGAATGTTGTCGATCCTGAGGATACGGTGATTGAGCTTCGTCTGAAGAAGGCTCAGTTAGGTGCTAGTGGCTCCTCTTCACAGAAAAGTTTGCTTAGAATGCATAGGCCTAAACGACAAACTATGTTAAGCCCTGCTAAGTCCAAGACTCCGTCTTCTGCCAAAGGCTCGGTGTTGAAACGAAGCGCGTTCTTTTGAGCCTACTAGGCATCTAAATTGTTCATTATATGTTGAAAAAACTCTGGTTTTATGATTATGTATTAAGGTAAGAATTGAATGAATTTTTGAGTTTTGATTAATGTAAAGTCAATAGTTTGATGTGTTGATTGTGATTGTTTTGGTTTTATGTTGAACATCTCTTGTGATAAGTTGGTGTCTTGTATCCCTCTGTCACTCTTTCTGATGGCAAATTGTGCACTAATATTATCAGATTTAATAACTCAACTGTCACTCAAGGTATCAACAATGCTAGTCTTAGTATAGAGGGGTTAAACGGGCAGGTCGACCCAACGAGTCAAGGGTTGAGTAACATTTTAACGGATATTAGCAGGTCGGGTCAAAACGGATTGTCCGTTAACAGCTTTGGTGTAAAGGGTCGGGCGGGGCTTGGTTGGAAACTTACAAAATTGGTGGCAAAAAGACTTAACTTTTTTGATATGGTATTATGTACATAGGTGGGTCGACCCAACAGGCCATAAAGTAGAATAAAAAAATTATTTTATGAACTTTTAATAAACACAAATTCTTACTTGAGACCGTCTATACAATAGGCGTCTTAAATTTTTGGGCTGACTTAATTTATAAATTAAAAAAAAAAAAAACTAATTAGTGGTTTTGTAAGTTAAAAGGGAGATATGAGTTGGGCTCTTGAGAGACGTCTATACTATAGACGGTCTCTCAAAAGAGGACCTGTTTAATAAATGGGTCAAAGTGGGTCGTGTTTAAACAGACTTTGATCTGCTTGGGCATATTTAAATTTGAAATGACCCATCCTTACCCGACCCATTTAAATTTTGATCCGACCTGATCCGTTGAACACCTCACCCATCTTGGTCTATCACTAGAAAGTAAGAATATTCTTAATATTGATCATTAAACATGATTATTACCTTGCCAAATGCCAATCAAATCCCTTATATTCAAGGAAAAGGAGTATAGCACATGAGGATTATAATGCATTATTGTAAATGAACTTGAAACTATATTCTACATGCAATCATCAAACTTTGGCTTTCATTATATAGAGACTAAAAGATTACATAAAATCAAAACAAATACAAGAAAATAATCTTAGAAGCTAATAAAGTTACAATAGAAAATAAGATAATTTACAAAAGAGGGAATAATATTCATAGGGAAAATAGTTGTTAGGCTATGACGTTGAAGGATTGTGAGTAATATTTTCCTTAACAAAGCACACTTCTATCGGTCTTCACCTTTTTAGTACAGTCGTCTACTTATCGTTCTTCATTACGATTGGTTAACTAGATTTTAATGGTCTAACGACGAATCTTATTATTAGCTTCAACAAGTAAATTTTCTTTGTTACTATGCTTGAGCATAAATCGTTAACTATGTAAAAATTATATAAAAAATAGGAAGAAATTTATAAAAAATTCTAAGCATTTTTAAAAGTAAATCACTAACAATAGTATGTAAATCAATAAATTTTATAATTAGTACTTTTGTGAGATATTATCTCCGTGAGACACTCATCCTTCAGCTTATTTATAATTATTGTATTAATAAACTAATAAAAGCCCATATCGCCGATGAGCATCTCATGGTAAGACGAGTATATACAATTCTAACTTATTTTTCTCCATATAAATAAAATGAGATCTCTGATTTCTATATAATTAAACACCTCAAATCACATCAAAATTACTGCTTCTAATCAAGCTAGGCTTAATTTTATACTCATTTTTAGAAGAATAATATCTACAACTTTCTCATCAGTGTTCTAATTAACTATTTAATTTAATCATAATTACATTAAAATAATTAGAGTTGTGTTGACTAAAAGTATTTGTCTGTTTTAATTAAGGGTGTTTGGTTTAATAAAAGGTCATAATCAATAATAATAATGTGAAATTGTTTGGCAGGATATACATGAATTGATTGTTGTACATTTGTTGTAACTCCTGTAGAACACCTGAATAGTGCTTCCCCTTCTAGCATCTGAAACTAACAAGGAGTATTAATTTCTGGAGTTACTTTTGTATGAAAACGTCTCATAATAGGAGTGCGATATATCCATAAAAGGAGTGTTTTTAGGGATGAATTTAGAAGAAAATCAAATATTGATAAAACTATGCTTAAGGAAGTTTGAACCCAAGTTATTAATTCCACTACAAATTATTGTTTATATAGCGATGACAAAAAGGTGACAATCACCCATTCATTGCCGGACGATGGACTGGCAATAGGGATGGTTATGGGGCGGGTCTGGAGCGGGTCCAACCAGACCCAGACTCGGACCCTTTTAATTTTTTGAGATCCAGACCCGGATCCGAACCCTAAGGGTTCAAAATTTTCAGACCCAGACCCTCCGAATTATATGATGGGTCTAGGGTCCTTAATGGGTCTAAAAAAAGCCTCTTTAATTTGTCAAGTTTGAACCGTTTGTAAATCATTATATTTTTCGTATATTTGTAAGAGTTATTATTGTATTTTACAAATATTTAATACTAATTTAACATCTAAAGTCGCATAGTGCCATCCATATACGCTTAAATTCTATTATAAACACTAGTTCGAGTCCATGAAATAACGGTAATTGGGTTAGCACTAAGCAAGTAGCATATATATTATTTATATATATTATGATTATATGAAAAGAAAGTAAGTGTGGGGGCAGAATTCTTACGTAGACGACTGGGGCAGAATTCATACGTAGACGACTATGATGAGATGGAGATGGATGGGCAACAACCCGATCTGGTCACCAATTGATGCACACCATGGGTGACGGCTGGGGGTGGTAGCCAGCTCGTCGCCAGGCCTATTCAACGGTTAATTTTTTTTTAAATAATGGGCGATGATTGGAAGCCATGCCTAGCTCGTCGCTAACTATTTTTTTGCTTTTTTTATTATCGGCGATGGGGTGTGTCTAGCAAAACTTCTACCAACTCTTTTTTACTGAGAAGATAAAAAATAATGTTTTAGTGAATTCGTGTTTAAAAGTGTCACTAGTTATATGAAATTATACATAAGTTAAATGTTGTCAATTGATATCATTGACTTATCTTGAATAAAAGTGAGTATTTTAATTAAAAAAATTAATATTTTCATTTAATTTGTTTGGGCTATCTAGGTTGCCTAATTTAAGCTTCAGTTTCACCATCATCTCAGCTTTATGCCTTTATGCCTGAGATTTGGTTAAAATTTTGTCAATTTAAAAAATGTTTGTTTAAACATAGAGTAAGTTACTTATTTGGTATTCCTTGGGTTTTTCCGTTGTAGTAACCAAATTAAACACTGCTAATTGATAGCTATACCTTTTTTTTAAGGTAAAAATTGTCGCTGAATAATCTGATTTATTGTCAATTTGCTGTAAATAATTACTATTATTAATTACTTTTAAATAATTTGAACTTTGAATTTTTTTTGTTCACAACACCCCTTTCCACATTTTAACCGATTACTATAGCTACCTACCACCAAATAGGTTTGGGGGTAGACCAACAAAGAAGCATAAGTAGGAAGAAGAATTGAGCATAACGACTAATAGGTACCTATAATAGTCGGTTAAAATGTGACAATGGGTGCTGTCAGCAAAAAGTATACAAAGATTGGATTGTTTAGAAATAATCAATAGTTAAAATTATTCACAGCAGATGGACAATTGGTCATCAGGATAATTTTTTCTTTTTTATAAAGTTTGGTTATTGATATGTAATAACGTCCAATTTATTTTCAGATGCTCTCTTGAGAGACCGTCTTTTGTAGAGACGACTCTCAAAAGTCCAGTCGAAATTTTTATTTTGAATTGAAACAATATATATTTAGAATTGGATTTGAGAGTCGTCTTTATAAAAGACGGTCTCAAGTAAGAATTTGTGATTTATTTTTAGTTTCAGGTGCTCTCTTGAGAGACCGTCTGTTGTAAAGACGGCTCTCAAAAGCCCAATAAAATTCTAAATATAAAGTTGTAACAATATATATTTAGAATTAAATTGGGCTTTTGAAAGCCGTATTTACAAAAAATGGTCTCAAGTAAGAATTTGTGTTTTAGTTTTCATTTTTCATAACTAGCAACTCATTTTTAAGTTGTAACTGATGATAATGAATTAATTAATTGAGTATACCATCTTTATCAATCGCTAACAATATATACCTCTCAAACGTCCTTGTTTTGGAAATATTTGAATTAATTAATTGAATTAATTAATTCAGTTTACCATATATCTTTAAGTTGTAACTCATTTGTTGTCTGCATATTTATAAAGTTTATTAATAGCAAATTAAAAATAAATATTAAATTAATAGATAATTAAAGGGTTTGGACGTATAGTGACAATAAATTAAGAGCGAAAGTTTATTTATTAAATAATAATCCAAATGTGAATTTGTCTATAACAAATGATCGAAAAGTTGAATTTTTAATATTAGATTCTTTTTTTTAAAAAAAAAAAATACTCGTGAGTGTGGATATCAATTATCTTGTCTTACTATATACTCCCTCCGTCCCACTTTAATTGTCCACATTTCCTTTTTGGGTCATCCCACTTTAATTGTCCACTTTCTATTTTTGGCAAAAAATTAATTTCTTAATCAACTTATCTCCCTATGGTAAATTACATATATACCCCTACTTAAACCCATTATCATCCTTAATTAAAACCCTTAATCTACCCCACTCTTAATCCTTCCCTCCAATTTCCCAATAAAACCCCAACCCATTCCCATCTGATACCCTAACCCTAAATCCTTCAAACTGTTCTTGAACCTTCTTCATCTTCATCTCTGTTCATCTTCATCTTCATCCTTACCTCCTTGTTCATCTTCATCTCTGTTCATCTTCATCTTCATTCTTTCTTTCTCTCTCTGTTTCTGTCTCTCTCTCTCTGTCTTTCTCTCTCTCTACGAACTGAAAACCCTAACCCTTATAGATCGGCATTTTTAAGTAATAGGATCTCCAAAATCTTGTCTTTCATGGGGAGATTCATCCCAGGAGAGCGTTTTAGTTGGAACTCCTAACCCTTAGTTTGACTACTACCAGTACGTCCCTCCTTCTCCTACCATTTCAGTGGAGACAGATCCTAATTAGGGAAGAGAATGTGATACTGATGATGAAGAAATTAATGGTTTATTTGATCTGCAAATAGATCTACAAGATGAACTTTTTGAGAATTTGTTTCCCTCTTCAGATGAGGAGTCACTTGATGATGATGATTTGAAGCCTGATTTTGATGATGTTCATGGTCCCTTCTCTCGTATGTGGATATTCATAATCTCCCTGACTTGTGATGATTTCGTTTTTGTATGAGTTGTTTTTTGTGTTGTTGAGTATGCATGTTTGATGGTCTGTGATTTTTTTGAGACCTGCGTTCTGGATTTTTACCCTATGATTTTTCTTTGGATTTTGAGGGTTTTTACCCTATGATTTTTATTTGGATTTTGATGGTTTTTTTTCCTATTGTTTGCTACAAAAAAAAACCCTAATTCCTAAAAGTTGCCATCAATCTTAGAAGGAATAAGCCACCAAACAATTTAGTTTAGGAGGCTATTCCTTCACAAGATTTAGGAGGCCTTTTGGGAGTTAGGGTTCTCTATGATGAGATTTCGTTTTAACTGAGAGAAACCCAAAAAAAATGATGATTTTTTTGAAGCCAACTTACTAGTTCAATTGCTTGCCATTCAAATGTTTAGCACTAAACAAAATACATGGTTGATGTTTACATTCTAAACATTTGGCTTGAACAAAAGTATTCCCAAAAGTTAATATTCCAAAAGCTGTGATATGTTCATGTAGAGTGCACATTTGATGATGTTGTATCTGCTTGTTTTTACAATGTTGCTGTTTCTTGTACTGTTGTGTCTTGTGTTTCTTGGGCTGTTGCTGCTACTGTTGGGTCTTGTGTTTCTTGTGCTGTTGCTACAACTGTGGGCTCCTGTGGTTCTTGTGCTGAGGCTTGTGTTGTTGATGATGATTCTGATGTACCATCTGTTGTTACTGTTGTTTGATGAAAAGTGCTTTGATCTTTTATGCCCAAGTAGAACAATAGTACATCAAATACATCTTTGTCTATTCTTGTATCTAAATAACATAGTGTATGATAAATTAATTCCCCATTGACACTCAAATATTCAGGTAGTCTGCCTTCCCTTGCTAGCTTTGTTTTGTTCATATGGGGAATGTGATAGTCTATCCCCCCCACTTTCTCGAGTACTTCAATTTTGCATGCCTGTAATGTAACCCAAACACATTTCATTGTGTATGGTGTTAGTGCATCATATGCATTTGTTACTGCATTCACCAAGTCTCTGTAATTATATGCTGATTGTTGGTGTTGGAGGGCTTGTATTGATCTGAAAAACCCCAAATCCAAGACATTTAAGTCTGGAGAATTAGGGGGCTGTTGAACCAAGTGAAATTCAAAGCCTTCAATGTTTGCTGCCTCTCTGAATTCTGTGTCATCATCCATAATGTGGGGTTTTGCATTATCTTGTTGGATGTATATTACTTTGCTTGCTCCTTGTGGCCATTTTGCTCTAATACTTGGCAATATTTGTTGAATAATCATGTCTCTTGTGTGCTGTTTTGTTATGGATTGAATGGGTTTTGTCTCCATTTCACCCCTTCTTCTGTTTTTGGATGATCTCTGAGCTGGAACTTGCATTGTAAAAGGAAAAATTTCTATTTTTCCATCAAAAAGCATTTCACCTGCACTTGAATATAAGGGTTTTGTAACCATAAAAGGTTTCGCTTTCTATTCATGTACAACTAAAATTATTTAACAAATTAATATTAAAATTATAACTCTATTCTTTAAAGTTTGTTCTAAGGAACAATTTAATACTATTAGTCTCTCAATTTCAAATAAATAGTATATTTTTATAGTCCATCCCATTAAATTTTTCTTAGTCCATTTTCGAAAAAACAAATATATAAGATAAAAGTGATTGATTAACGTAACAATGTCAAAAGTTAAGTGAGATGAATAGGTTGAATAGGAGGAAGAATGAAAAACAAACCACAAATTCGACAAATAAGTAATAAAATATTTCTAATGTTACAAGTTTGAATTATATTTGGTTAAAGTTGTTATGTATTTTCTAATTTTTATCTTTAATATAGATGTCGTATAACTCTTTATTGATAAATCAAGTGTTATTTTTTTTTTTGGGAAATAAATCAAGTCTTATTTAAAAAAAAGTAACTTGAAAAGGACGTATTTTTGTAAAACACTTATAAATTTTTTATTTTCATTCAATTTGTACATGAGCCAGATTTATTTTTGCAAAATAGGAGGAGAGGGTCTTAGTAAATACTCTCTCCGTTTCTTTTCGTTCTTCCCATTTACTTTTTGCACAGTTTTCAATGCAAATTTTAAATCTCAATATCTCTAAATACACATAATAAAAAATTTTAAAAAATACATAATAAAAAGTATACATTAAGATGAATCTAACGAGATATCACATAGATATATTTATCTTCTAAATATGTGTCAAAAACATTGATTAAATTTTTCTCTCCTTATGATAGAATATTCCAAATGGGAAGAACATTAGAGAACGAAGGGTGTAATGGTTATTGATGACGTTAACAAATCACTCTTATGGGGTAGGATTTGATAGGGTAAGAGTTTTGTTATTTTAATTTATTTTTTTAGTTTAGTTTTTTTTTTTTTGTCTTTTTATGGTGATTTACAAATTACGGTTATTGATTAGAAAATTTTGAAATAGGAGGCAGGAATATCCATAAACTCAATAGGAATCTTAAAAATTTTCTATCAAAGATACCAAAAAAAAGAGGAAATAAATTGACTATGAGACAAGTATTATAAGACAACCTAATCACAAGTTGCACTTAAGAGTATTTAAAAAACCTTGTGCACCGCAGAAACATTGGAGGAAACAAGATAGAAACACAACTAACCATAATTTGTTGCATGTACGCGTAGTTAAGCAATCCTAATTAGACCTAGCTAATTTCCAACTAACCTTTACTAATATTCTTGATTCAACAAGCCACTAATGGGACTTTTGTATTACTAAATCACTAATTCTTGTAAGAGGTCCATGTTGTCTTTGAGAAATTAATTTTAATTGGGTGGTCTAAAAAGAAAATTATAGAATAAGATTCTCGATAGCAGGGTCGGCTCTAAGGGTGGGCAATAGGGGCCGTCGTCCAGGGCCCCATGTTAAAAAGAAAAAATAATGGTTATAAAAGGTCCATATAGGCTATAAATTGCAAGGAAAAGGGCCCCAATATGCTATTTCGCCCTGAGCCGGCCCTACAGCCGATAGACATTAAGAATACTATAAGTAGGCATTTAGATATTGTGATGAGTACCTGAGTACTTACTCGGTGGGTATTAAATATATTGTAAGTATGTAGACATTAAAGATATTGTAAGTAGGCATTTGAGGATATAAAAGTAGGTTAATAAGATAAGTTTCTTGGTAGGCATTAAGAATATTATAAGTAAGTATTTTAAGTCTTTTTTGGTGGGCATTAAGTATCTATAACTATTACTAAAACAAAACACGGCTGATGTCATCACTTTTAAAAATTGCTTACGTGTCACTCTCTTAATAAAAATTTTCTCTCAAAAACTCAATGATGATGTCATTGTTTGACTTTTCTACTTTTTAATTATGAATATAATATTATTCATTTAATGTATTAAAAAATTATATTTTTTCAATTCTTTATAAAATATTTATAATTTATTTACTAAATGAATATAGGATATTATTTTCAAAAAAAAATAAATATAGGATATTTTTAAATCGTTAAAACATAAAACCGCAAATTTTTTATTTTTTAATTTATACAAATAAGTCAGAAAAATTAATAAAATCGTGCATCGCACGGGAATTATCTAGTATCTATATAGTTAAACATAATAATGGATGGATCTTTTGAGCGAAAATTATTATTGACATTTTAATGAAAAAGAAAAGATAAATATAGTATTTTAATGAGTTGCTGGGGGATTCCTTTTTGGTCGCGTTCTCCTTCATGGGTATGAGTTGCCGCCGACCTTCCCTTCCTAGACCCTGTCCATAGTTTTCTATGTGTAGGATAAAATGGGTGGGATGATGATGGTAAATAGTATTTATATGTCAACCACATCAATTTGCGGCCCACCATTTTCATGTTACATGCATATTCATCATTTTTCGTTTCATCCACCAAATAATTTCATCTCCATTATTTTGTCATTATTTTATGTTATGGCTAGTAGCTTTCATTGAGGAAGTTCTCTTGTTCACCACTCAGTCCCCTCGGACTTGCCTAGAAAACAGGGGACGCCGGGCCACGACCACGAGTATAGTCTAGGCGGATGCTATTTGTGTCATTGTGTGCTATATACAACACAAAACTATAGCATACTCCCTCCGTCTCTTCGAGATTGAAAATGTTACTGATAGTTATGTTTAATATTCTCAAAGGAACATAAGTGTATTATTTTACGTTTAATAATGCATATTACTATTATTATAGCTATTTGTTGCGCGTATGAGATCTTGGGTCGATACGTGACATAAATCTAAACTCCTAAAGTAAAGTATGCATTATATATTTGATAGATTTATCGTTTTTTTGACATAAATATCTGAATGCTGGGTGATTTTGTAGCATGTTGGAATGCTAAGTAGAGCTCTACACAAGTCACAAAACTTTAATTGTTTATAGAGTCCCGCCAAAAATTGAAATGCTAATAGAAGCCCTATATAAGTCACAAGTCTTTACTTTTAAATGATTACTAGAGTTCCGACAAAAACTTAAATTCTTAAAGAGACCCGACAAACACTGAAATGCTTGCAAGAATCTTGCACGATTATCATCAAAATTCTTGAATGATTATAGAGTGATGACAAATAATTGAATGCTTATGAGAGTTCTACACGTGTCACATTTGAGGATTAAGTGCTATTTAGATACACGACAAACACCTAAATATCTATATATGACAAACACTTGATACTTGTTAGATTACTTATAAATGATTGATGGTTTGTTAACAACCGATAAACGACAAACTCCTAAATACCTAATATGACAAACACTTGAAAACTTATTAGATTGTTTATAAATGATTGATAGTTCGTTAACAACCGACAAAATTAGATTACGAATATCACATACTTAATAATCTCAAAGGGACATAGGAGTATTGTTCTCATAAATACACATCTAATAATGTATAATAATTGTAATCATTTGTTAAATACATATATGAGATTTTGGCCTGATATGTGGCATAAATCAAAAGTCCTAAAATGTAGTACGTATTATATGTTTGATGATCTTATTGCTTTCTGATATAAACGCCTGAATATTAGGCTGATTTTATTCCTTTTTGATATAAACACCTGAATATTAGGGTGATTTTGTAGCATGCTGGAATGCTAATTAACAATATTCCTACACGAGTCACGTAACCCTTCACTTTTGAATGATTACTAGAGTCCCAAAAAAATCTTCAATGATTATAAAATCCCGAAAAACATTGAAATGATCACAAGAGTCTGGCACGATTATCATCAAATTCTTGAATGATTATAGAGTGCCGACAAACAATCAAATGCTTATGAGAATTCTGCACAATTGTCATCTAAATATTAAATGCTTTTTAGATACACGACAAACACCTAAATACCTGATACTACAAACACATAAATACTTATTAGATTGCTTATGATGATTGAATGCTCATTGACATCCGACAAAATTAGATTACGTATCTAACATAACTTACTTAAATACACATGGGTCAAAACTAGTACTCATCAACAAATAGAGAAACATATAATAATTGTATAATTATCAATTTCATCAGTAAAAATATGTTACAAGGGAGCTAGAGTAAGAAAAATATACAATGAAGAATTGAAGATCACCATGCTCAATAGTCAATACTCATGGCCAAATTTTAGCTTCATTTTCTTCAAGCCCTTGAAAGCATTACCACCACATGGTTGATTCATTCATAGATGGGACCCTTTACTACCCCTAGTCCTCTAAATTCTGAAATCATTCAACACAGACAAATGAAAATTTTCCATATTACTTAACATTAACATCAACAAAATCTACAATCTGTCTGCATTATAATCTAATTAAGCTCTTCTAAATTACAGAAAAGAAACTAAGCTATGCTATTTTAATTGCAAAACTAAGTCCCTTTTCTTGGGGTTTTTATATGTACAAAACAACATTCCCCATCAATATCTATAGGAAGATCTCTTGTTTTGGATCATCATATTTCAAATCAAATTTCCTTTGTTCATGTTACTCCATTGCTACATAAGTTAACCCGACTGTTTGACAAATGACCGGTAACTGATTAGATTTGTTAAACACCGGTAGATAGACTATTTTGCCAAACACCCTTTTGTTACTTTCATTGGTGCCATGACACAACAATATCACCAAGTCCAACTTTCAATTGCTCCCAATAAACTTGTTCTTGATCCCAACCAACACCACTACCATCCACCATCTTCAAGTCCACCACCACCAACTCGGCCGCCACCTCGGAAACCGTCACCGCCAATACAAACCTACCTTTCCCCAACCAAACACAACAACTTCTTCCACCACATTTCTCCCTCTTTTCAACCTCATACCCTAAAATCTCCCCAACTTGCCCAACTTTCTCCACCACAACTTTCTTAGCCTCCCTAGAAGTAAACCTCTTCTCTTTTCTCCTCAATCCCAAACAATCCTCATCAAATAACCCAGATAAATTCAACCCATTCGACATCGAAATCAACTCGAAAGCATTCATCATTTCACCATTTTCACCATTACAAGAGCTTGAAGTTCCCATAGTATTACCCCTTTCTACCATAAGTATCTTCTCATATCTTTTCTCCTCCAAAGAAGCCATATCCCCTAAACTAACACTCCTTGGATAAACCAACCCATGATTCTTAAACCAAGAATCATTTGGTATCTCATCAATACCCAATCTCCTCACCGGGTTCGGGTCCAAAAGCCGGGTAATCAAACCCCTTGCGGGTTTTGAAACCCATGAAGGAAAACGGTACTCTTTCTTATGCATCTTCCTATACATCAACACCAAATTAGCATCATCAAATGGTAAATACCCTGTTAACATTACAAATAAAATAACCCCACAAGACCAAGCATCTGCCTTAGACCCGTCATACCCGTTCCGGGTCTTACCCACAATTTCCGGAGCAGCAAAAGCCGGTGTACCGCACGATGTCTGAAGCATAAGCCGATCTTTCGCGATTTCAACAACCGCAGAAAGACCGAAATCAGATACTTTGATATTTCCTTCTTCATCAAGAAGAAGATTCTGGGGTTTCACATCACGGTGTGCGACGCCGTTTTGATGACAATAATGAAGAGCAGAAATCAATTGATGAAAGTATTTTCTCGCAATAGGTTCAGGAAAACGATGATCGGGTCGTCGAGAAAGCTTACCGAAAAGATCTCCACCTTTAGCAAGCTCCATAACAAGGTAGATTTTAGATTTGGTGGCTAAAACTTCATGGATTTTGAGAATATTTGGGTGGTTTAATCGTCGCATTGCTGCAACTTCTCCGACGATTCTGGGTTCCATAGAAGAATGAGTTTTAGATTTATCAATGACTTTTATGGCTACTGATTTCTGGGTTGAAATGGATCGGGCATGGTAAACTTTAGCAAAACTCCCTTTACCGAGTAATTTACCTTGCAGGTATTTTTCGAGGATGGTTTTCGGGTCGGGTTTACAAGGGGGAGCTGATTGAGAAGAAGGTGGAGGTTGTGGTGGGTCTGTAAGAACTGCCGCCATTGATGAATAATGAAGCAATAGAGAGAGAAAATAAAGGGGATGGACCGGAGAAGCCAAAATGAAAGGCTAAAGGCACGGACAAAGAAAGAGCGGGTGGGGAGGATGGTTTTTATAGGGGACTTTTGAAGGTGGGGTCCACTTACTACGTCACTATCATTTTTGATTATTTTAATTTATTTTTTTAAAAAATTATTTTTTTGATTTTTGAAATCTCCGAAAAGCCCTTTTAATTTTTTTTAAAACCCAAAAATGGAAAATAATTAGGGAGGGTGATTTATGGCTTTTTGGAGTAGTAAAGGGTGTGTAAAAAAAACGTGATATCGATATGATATCAAGATGTGTATCATTGGTATAAGGTAGAAAATCAAAATTTCATTTATTTTATTATGGTTATATATAAATGCAAATTAGAGATGTAATTAGCTTTTTTAATACAATTTATGTTAATATATACAATTTGACACGATCTTTCACAAGAGTTATTAATAAATATACTGATGAGTTTCCGTTCTAAAATCAATTGATTATGGAATGAGTAGCACGTTAGCTTTTAATATTAGTAAACATCGCTTTAATTTTCCAATACAGTATCACATTTGAATTATTTTCCAACAAAAAATTATTTTTTTAATGACGCATGTTAATTCTGTAATGTAAACAACATTCGAATTGAACAGTTACCGTACATATCAATTATCATAACCCAATCGATTTATCAATTGGAACACGCCTGAGAAAGCGTGCAACTTTGTGAACTCGGCTTAGTTAGACATCGAAGAAAGGGGCGGACCCAAGTTCCTCCCGTACATGAAAGCACTAGGCTAGAAAAACGTTATATATTTTAATGGTAATTATATATATATATATATATATATATATATATATATATATATATATATATATATATATATATATATATATATATATATATATATATATATATATATATATATATATATATATATATATATATATATATATATATATATATTTATATAGGATTATTTCTGTATGTACCTGTAGTTTGTGTTTTCATCGACTTTTTTTGGTCCTTCGCTTAAGGGATCAAGGATTGTTTGTTGATATTTAAGATCAATCAGAGTTATATGCAAGAGATAACATAAATACAAGTGTTCATATAGATAAGGATGATTTTCGATCTTAATTTGATTTAATCAAAGGAACATCATAATTGAATCTACGACGAGGTTGAATACATTAGATACTGTAGAAGTAATAGATTAGGATTTTTAGATCATGAAATTCATTTCAGAGTTCGACATTATTGCAGGCACTGATGATATGATAGAGTTGTACTAATGTAACAATTGTAGAAGTATTAGCTAATATAATGAATATTGTGGTAAGATTTCATTATAATACTAAGTAAATATTAAGAAACAAAATTCAACTTATTGTTGGTATGATAGCTTAACAAAGTTTCACTATGCGTATGTTTCAGCGAGAAAGACACGTTTCCTTTTGAAATAATAAAGGGGGGAGGAAGACACGTGTTCTTCCTTTCAAATCTTACGACTTTAAAAATATTTTGCTTGTTATATAAAACGATAAAAAACATATTTAAATGATCCCTTCCCTTTCGTTCATTTGTAACTCGATTTCTATCCAAATAAGGGATGAAGTTCATTATTCCCTTCCATATCTTATTACCTAATTTAAATAAAAAAATTTGTTTTCTTTCCCTTTGATAGAACTTTAAGAAATGTGCATGATCAATCAAAACAAGGAAGATATGAAGTAATCCACTTGTAAGTCCATAGGAGATCGACTAACAACAAGTTGAGCTCTGATACCAAGTCGGAATCTAAGAGTTAATTTTGTGCAAATCAAACAAGGAGAAAAGGAGATAATCTACTTTCAAGTGCAAATGAGGTGCACCACTAAAACTAATTAGTAGGCAAAAGAGTCAATTTTCAAAGTTATCAAAGTTTTAAAGTGGTATACTCTCTTCTCTTATTCGACGTGAAACAACTCACATGTAAACAAAAATAGGCACTTTAACACCCTCCCTTTCCCTCCTCTTCTAACCAATTTCACCCCTCCTTTTTCTTCTAGATGTTATTCAAACAAAATATTAACGACCCGTTTGGTTAGTGGTATTAAAAGGAGATAATGGAAATTATTTATAGCGTAAAATTTAATCAAAAGTTCCATATCATTTCCATGGTGATGAAACTTTGATTATAAAAAGGTTTTTTTGTTGTATAAATTTTCAATTACCTTCTAATACCACCTCTCTCAAAGATAATACATTGGAATAAATTTAATGAAGAAAATGAGATGATTGAAGTTAGACAAGCATGGCCATCAAGATAGCCAAGAAATGTTTCAACTAAAATTACACTAGTTTTTCATTCTCACTACCACCGTCTATTACTACCTACCAAACAGACACATCCATAAAAAACAGAGTGATTAAGGAAATAAATTTAAAGTCCTAACAATACTATGAAACGGACTAAAACAGAAAATGTAAAACTTTAAACAAAAGGGAGTAAGAATAAGTACTCTAGAATCTCAAAAACGGGAAAAGTGAGGTAAGATGAACGATTAACTCGTGAGCACATTGTGTGATTTGTGTGTATGGTGATGGGGTGAATAATGAGGGAAGAGGTTAGCAAATATGGAAAGAAATTTCACCTAATTAATAGTAATAAGTTTTCAAGATTAGAACGTTACAATAAGCAGGCCCATTTCTGAGGGTAGTTTTGAGGTGCACCCGTCTAGGGTCCAGCTCATGATGAGGCCCAAATTGAGTTAATCTTTATTCTTAAATATTGTATTTGCATAAATAGCTTCTAACTCGGATTGAACTTACAATATTGAGTTTCTTAATTAAGCGTATGATCATCAAACATTAAAAAACGAACTGAAACTTTACCTATATAAGGGCTCTTTTTCTATTTCCTGCCTAGGGCCCGAACATTATTAGGAACGACACTGCCAATAAGGAGCTAGTAGTTTAATTAGTAGGGAAACTGGCATGAAAAATTAGGGAGTAAATGTATATTTGAGTTAAAAAACTAGTTGTAAAGGTTTTTTATATGGATTATAATTCAATCTGAGTTCGACACTAAATTTGATTCGAAAAAATTATTTGATTCGAATTTCAAAAAAAAGGCTCTAAATTAAGATATATAGTCCGACTTCGTACTAGAGTGAGATCGGATTAAGATTTCATAATAAAATCCGTCAGTTCAACCCGGCTTCGACTATATTCAATTATGAAATAGTTTTTCTGAACTTATTTTTGGTAATTTGTATTTTAGATTGATATAGACATATAAATAAATGTGTTTATTTTAATTGTTATTTCTGCATTAATCAATTGTGATAGTCGGGTAGATTGAACACTAAAAACACTTTGATTTGCACATTGGAAAAACATTATTGCTATGAGTTTGCATATAATTATCAAACAACAACAAATTTAAATTTTCGCGATATTGGAATTAGTTGCAATAAAAAAATGTCATTTATTTATATAATTTTTAGTGTAATAATTGTGGTTTTTATTTTGAAATTCACTATAAAGTGATTTAGTGACACTTTATTTAGCCTTTAATGGTATATGTAATTGTTACTATAGTCTATAGTGACATTTATGAGTAATGTCATTGGATCCTATGTCGCTAAAAGTTTTAGTATGGTTTTTTATTATGTCGCTAAATTAAAGAGTCTAACAAATGTTATTAAATTTACTATATATACTGTTAGAAATTTAAAATAGTGACATTTAATTAAAATAAATGTCGTTAAATATATTTCACTAAAAGCAAATTATGTTAATGTTGAGTAGAATTTTGACAAATGGTAGCCTATTCATGTTATAAATTGAATTAGAATCTAAGCAAATTGCAGCTTATTCGAAAAATATTTTTTTTTTCAATAAGTTTGTATGCATTGTTAAAAGAATTTAATTCCTTAAAAAATCATAATAGTTCTAATCAGAAAAGAGTCGTCATGCATAAAAATTATTAAGGACTCAAATCCCGTCTATTGATAAAAAAAATTATATGACGACATCTATAATAGAGTAAATACGGTATAATTACCTTAAGACACATATTATTTATGGGTTAAATAACCTATCTAATTATACTTATATATTATAAAATATAAATTTCTTAGTTAAAGTCGTCTCAACAAGAAATATACTCTCGTAATAAGCTCCTTTTTTCATATCTTTATTATTTTTATTTTATTATGCTTATAGGCACACTTATAAGAGTAACCTAAAATTGATATGCATGCATTTCCCCATACTTAAAAATGAGGGTAATATTCCCACACTTATTAAGCGTGGCTAAATGCAAATACCTTCCCACACTTAATTAATTAAACGTGGATAAATAAGTGTGGTTAGATGCTTTTTTAGTGGGAAATACATCAACAACTTAATATGTGTAAGGGCTATTAATTATTATATTCTGGTAATTAATTATCACCATGTGGATAATATTATAGCGTCTTTTATTTTCTTCAAAAGCTCATTATTTGTTGTCCCTTTATCTAAAAATAGACGGGTTAAACATAATATTTATTATTATTACAGTTAATTAATTTATACTATTTTTTTTAGTTAGGCAAGAAACTTTCAAATTTTTATTGTTGTAGAAAATAGAAATTGGATAAAATAGAAAGACTATTTCATTGAATTTAATCAAGTGTACATCTGTAATCTATGCACGTAGGAATGATCTGTCACTAAATCCCAATCTAGTTATATTCTACACGTTGAGTTGGAAAAATTCTTCTTTGACATTGATGTTACTAGTTTAATTTGTTTTTTAATTTACAATTAGCTTAAAACGGATTAAAAATACGACATATAATTAAACCTAACTTGATTTTTTCGACTTGTAATGAGATTAGATCATATGATACGACATAATATAGTAGATCATATGTCACGTATATGAGCATTTTCAACAGGGTTGGCTGAGGGTAAAGAAAGGACTTGCGAGAATCAAATTCATGTTAATCTCGGAAAAAGTAGTTGCAATATAATTGAGGCAAGACTCGATAATCAGGCGATCACTGATTAAAAATGTATATAATAATGTTGTTCGACAATTTATTAATATTTCACATTAAGTTTAATATTTATATAGATCGGATGTATATAAATAATAATGTTATTTTTCACAATTAACACAAAAAGTCAGTATTCTTGGAATATAAGGATTAATTTTACATCAAAAAAAGATTATGCTGTTGATAGGTGAAAGTTCGGTTTGTGGTTTGGTTTTTTCATAAAATCAAATCAAACCAATTTTATTTCGGTTTTGATTTTTCAATTTGGCGACAATCCAAATCGAACCAAACCATATTAATTCGGTTTAGACTTTTACAGACCAATCCAAACCATATTTTCCAACTAAAAACAAATTTAAATTGCAAATTGAATTAGATTACTAAAATTATAAAGCAAAAATGGAAATGACAAAATAAATTAAGGTTCATTATTGTTATAAGATTGCTTACGTCGTTTTTGTTAGTATTGCCAATTAGAGTTTTCTATTTACACGTCAAGTTGCACATTCACTAAACAAGTAGTTTAGTTCATTGTAAAAAGTGAGCTTCTATTTTAATTCGGTTCACAATTGCAGTTTTCGGTTTTTAGTATGCTCAAACCTAATCCAAACCAAAATATTTCGATTTAGAAAACTCCAATCCAAAACCAAACCATATTTCTTATTCGGTTTGGGGTTTTTAGCCGAATAACTTCCACCCCTAGTTGATAGCAGATAAATGGAGTGGATTTTGTGAAAAAAAAAACTCAATTACATAATATATACGTTATATATGTGGTGAAGACTTTAGTGTTAGATCTATAGTATTTTGTTTGATTAAAATTGTTATGTATTCGAATAATTATTACTCAATTGTAAATGTCATATTATATTTTTATTAACAAATTTTTAGGTTGCTTTAAAAAAAGACTCAATTAAGGAATAATAAACGAGGCTACTATAATAAGAGAAAGAGATTAAATAAGTCATAGTGGTTATTTTAGATTAAAAAAAAAGGGTGAAAATAAAATGAGTTTAACTAATAAAAAAAATTAGTGTAGCGCAATAGTAGAAAAAATTGTTGAAAATAATCTTAATTGTCATTCGTTGACTCAAAAGAATCTATAACATTATTGCTTAACTCAAATGATCCATATTATTAGAAATAACATTCTCATAATAACCTTCATTTTTGTACTATTATATTCTCAAAAATCAAAATATTTCTAATTGTTTTTGTTAGATCCTACAAAAAAATAACAAGATGGCGACGACAACAAATAGAAGCCATTTCGAAGCCATCACCCATATGGCGTCGGAATGGCGACTGACAGATACCGAAGCCAAACATGGCGTAGCCACAGTGGATTACCGTAGCCATTCCGAAGCGATCTTTAGCGTCAGAAAACATATCAGTAGTCATTCTGACGCCATTTTCATTGCCCAGCTTTTTTATACAATTATTATTATTTATTATTTATTATTTATTAGTAATATTTTAATATTATTTATTATTTTATTTATTAATAAAATTTTAATATTAATTAGTAAAAATTAGGATTTTATAATTTAAATTTTTTTTATGGGAGTTTATAATTTAGATTTTAAGTTTTATTTAATTTAAAATAACAATAAATAAAAAAATAAAACCAACAAAACAAAAATAACAAATAAAATATATAAGACAAAAAATATAATTAAATAATTATATTTTTTTTGTTTTCAAACTAAATATATAAATAATGAAAATATTCACAAATACATTACAAAAGTTATAAAATAACTAAATTTAATTAGTAATTGTTTTGACGAAATATTAAACTTCCTAAATCATCTAATTATACCGCCACTATTTCCACCACCACGCCTAATACGATATCCGCCCGAACCACCTAAACCACGCGTGTTATGAGATCCATGAGAGGCACCAGGACTTCCACCATGAGCGCCCAAACCACTTGCTTCACACGCACGACTAGATTCTCCAGAACGTTGAGATTCTAGTCGTCTAATGGCCTCTTGCATTGCTGTTAATTCATTTCGCATATCTCGCAACTCATTAGCACTTGGGTTGTTCTCGGTCATTTGAATATTAATGTACGTTCTAAACTCATTAGTGGCACGATGGAGATCATCAAGTTCATTCCTTAGGTCAGCTTGAGGAATGTGGGAAATTGAGCGTTCAGGATAGAAAACCTCATCAGAAGTGCCTAGACCACACACCCTAGACGATGTCCTTTTCTTTTTGGCAACTAAGTCAACCGCCTTTAGGTAATTTTTATTGAGATCCGGTGTCTTACCTTTCCTGAGATCCTCATCATTAAGGTCCTTGTATAATTTCTGCCAAAACAAAAAAGAGAATTGTTAAAAAGTATAATATTAATTATGAACAATACAATATTTAAATTTAACTTACATTGATTTGTTTGTCGATATCAGTGATAAGCAACCGCTCACCCCCTTCCCCTCCCACACCCTTAGTGCGAACCAACATGCTATGTGGAGTTAAATCCACATCTCCAAAATCCTTGGCCTAATAATAAAAAAATATTTTTAAAAAATAATAATATTTATTAACTCACAAGTAGGGATGGTCATGGGGCGGGTCTAGAGCGGGTCCAACCATATCCGGACCTGGACCCTTTTAATTTTTTGAGATCCAGACTCGGATCCGGACCCTAAGGGTCTAAAATTTTCAGACCCAGACCCAGACCCTCCGAATCTGATGGGTCTAGGGTCCTTAATGGATCCTTAATGGGTCTAAAAAGAGTCTCTTTGATTTGTCGAATTTGAACCATTTGTAAGTTATTATATTTTTCGTATATTTGTAAGAGAGTTATTATCGCATTTTACAAATATTTAATACTAATTTAACATCTAAATTGGCATAGTACCATCCATATACGCTTAAATTCTATTATAAATACTAGTTCGAGTCCATGAAATAAGGGTAATTGGGTTAGCACTAAACAAGTAGCATATATATTATTAATATATATTATGATTATATGAAAAGAAAATAAGTGTTGGGGGCAAAATTTATACGTAGAGACAAATAAAAATGAACAATTTAATATTTATAAGAGTCCAAGGGGCGGGTCCAAGGTCCAGGTCTCGGACCCGAACCCGGATCCGCCAATTATTTTTTAGATTCAGATCTGACCTGGATCCGATGGGTCTCAAAAAATAAGACCCAGACCCTTAAAAAAGGGCGGATCCGGGGCGGGTCCAACAGGGTCCTGGACCCGTGACCATCCCTACTCACAAGGAAAAAAATTAATTACCATCTGCTCGCGCAATCGAGCAGCAGACAATCCACCACCACGATAAGTTGGAAGTGGTCTCGCATTGGGCTCACCCCGACGTCTGTTAACCTTTGCTTTATCACTTAAGGTTTTAAAGTCTGCGGAGTCAAAAGTATCTTTCCATGCACTCCAAACATTTGAGGGCAAGTTGGCAGTGAACTCATCCTGTTCTTCCCCTTGCTCATCCTGTTCATCTTCTTGCTCCTCTCTTTCTTGCCTCTCTTTCTCTTGCTGCTCTTTAAATTTTCTATATTTAGAGCGCAGCTTGGTCAATTTGTCATGATAACGTAGAGCACAACGTGAGTTCCAGGCATTTTTGACGTCCACATCGATGCGAGGATCCCATTTGAAGAATTTCTAAAAAAATAGCAAACTCAACTCAAACACACATTAAACATATTACGGAACCAACTCAACCAAAAGCTTAAGCTGATGGTTGAGGCCCCAGAATATGTACTCTAACAGTTTTATTAAAACATATTTTGGATTATAATGAGAATGTCATTCCCAAAATTTGAATTATTTTAAATTAACCAATAACACATACTCTCTCCGTCCCATTTAGTTTGCAACATATTCCATTTTGGTCCGTCTCACTTAATTTGCATCATTTCTATTTTTGGACTATGGCCCACCACTTTCTTTTAATCACGTCCATACATTTTAACTCTCTTTTAATTTCATCCACACAATTCATTCTCTCTCTTCATTTATTACCACTTTCTTAAATTTTACTCATTTTCTCTTTTAAGCAAATCAAACGGTACAAATGAGTATATATAATTTTGAATATAGCTATTTTTGAGAAATTTTCCAATTTTTAGTATATCCATAAATAATTTTGACAATTTAAGCATTATAAAGTACCAAAAGTCAACCTGAAGCTCAAATTTAATTTTGGATTATCGGATAAGTCTATGGATATGATAAATTTTTCACAATA
This sequence comes from Amaranthus cruentus, assembly GCA_019425755.1. Classification (NCBI taxonomy): domain Eukaryota; kingdom Viridiplantae; phylum Streptophyta; class Magnoliopsida; order Caryophyllales; family Amaranthaceae; genus Amaranthus; species Amaranthus cruentus. The sequence goes on from CM033460.1 coordinate 11,299,712, forward strand.
ATGCTGTGCATGACTGATTTAATGTACAACCTTAGCATGCTGCATAAATTTTATTTGATTTTTTCCTGAATTATCTAATATAATTAATTAATTAATTTTTTAATTGCATTGGTGAATTGTCAAAATATATATGTAGGATTATTCTTGGTAGACATTATCTTTAGAATTGGTTTAATCTTTTATCTTGATCAATTCCACTTATATCAATTATCAAGTATTAACCCTAATCAAGTCAACTTATATACACTTTCTTAACTTTATTTAAACTTCTCTATTCTCAAGTATAACATTTTAAAATAATAATTTTTCAGTTTTCATTTGTTCTTCCCATTCAATTCTTTTGCGGATCACAATGCAAACTTAAAAATCAAATAATTTAAATTGTCAGTTTTTAAAAAATTTAAAAGTTGATATTTAGAAAGCATATATTAATACAAATCTATTAAAATGCCAAAAGAATATGTTTTTTCATATAGATCGATGAGAAATAGAAGTCAAAGTTTGACACTAAAATTCGTAAATTCTATTTGAGAAGAACATAAAAAAAGAGAGGGAGTATAGTTAGTAAAAACTAGTCTGTTATAATTTGTTTGTCACACTTTGATAAAAAATAAGTTTTTTTCTCTAAATGTTATTTGATAAATTGTGTTTTTTAATTCAACATAACAATATTATTCATAAATTAAATAATTTTAATTCAACAAATTTAAGGGCTTGTTTTCTAAATGTTTTTTGATTGATTGTGTTTTTTTATTTCAGTTCAGTTCAATTTATTTCTTCACTTTACTCTCAGAGTTTTACAATATATTTACAATTTAGTTAGGAAGTTTGGTAAAAAGTAAAAATAAAATAGATCCTATGTCACTAAAAGCTTTAGTGTGACTTTTTAATATGTTGCTAAAGGGTCTAATAAATGTCATTAAATCCCTATATACACTATAAGAAATTTAAAATAGCGACATTTAAATTAAATATAGCTAAATATATCCCACTAAAAACAAGCTATGTTGTAGTGACCGAAACAAAGCCAGAAAAGACATGTAGCAAGACAAGGTCAAGCATGACAAGTACTAAGACTAATAAACAAGGTAATGTTTACTATCGATGGTCTAGCTCTGACATGGATTCGATGTCTCTAACTAGTTTTATCCCTCGTCAAGTCCTTATAGAGATGCAATTCACTTGCTCAATTTTCGTCCTCGAGTCTCTCCTGTAGTTATTGGCCTCAAAGTTGATTAATCATCATATATCATTTATTCAATATTCCGCTCAAAAATAAAGTCCGAGTAAGAAAAAATAGCCAATAATTTATATTTGTACCATCTCTAGAGAGAGGACTAGAGGAATACGCGCTGAATTTACCTATGTTTAATAATGTAGTAATTATACTCCGTATTTACGTAATCCTAAAACCATGCATATGACTGTTGATATAATTCATCATAAAAACTAGTTGATTGTATATGTACGTTTCACGTAGACTTAAGATATTGACAACCAATTATGGATTTAACAAATTGTTACTTTCGGCACTTTCTGAAATTGATTTCTACGAAAGGCAAGAAAACATGAAGAAATGTTATAAGTTCACCTTTTGCTCTTTTTTATAAGTAAATATTTTAATCATAAAATTAAACACTTAATATATGAATAATAAATCCAACCGTGAACCGTCGATATAAAAAATCCCGTAAAAAAAAGCTATAGGAAGGAAGAATTGTGATTCAGTCATATGTCAAAAGAGTAATACACCAATAGTCCATAAGGGCAACTTAATATGCATACAGTTTAATTTTTTAAAATTTTTATTAATTATTGATTTATTAGGATAAATGTTATGATAATTAATTATTATGACGATAAGTATTATGAAAATCTATGTATATTTTTTATATATAACATATTATTCAATTAATATTTATATCTATGTTTTTTTTATTTTATAATGAAATTAATAAACATGCCATGCAATAATAATTTAATTAAATCTATATGTAATATAATGAAAATTTTCAGAAGAAGTAATTAATACAATATACAAATTTTTCCAATAAAACAACATTTTTTATACAAGTAGTAGCTAGTCTTAGTCTCTTTCATATATATTACATCTAATTATCTATAATCTAAGTGTATTCATTTAGATATTTCACATTTCTTTAATTTGAGACTTAAGAATCAGAAATCAAGATGATATTTAATTTGAGACTTAAGAATCAGAAATGGGGATGACATATATTCTTTTTATAGAGTGACTAGTTTAACGACAAATTTTAGTATATCCTCCCTCCGTTTCAGTTTACTTGTCCCATTTTTTTTTTGGCATTTTCATACTACTTGTTCCATTTCCTTTTTTGGCTAACCTTTTCTTACCTAAATACCCCCACTTTTCCAATTCCCAATACTCCACTATCACCTTTACAATTAATTTAATTAATTAAAATACCCAACTACCACCTTTTTAATGGACTCCACTCAACCCTTAAAATCCGTGAAAAGTCAAATGGGACTAGTCAACTGAAATGAAGGGAGTATGTCGCAAAGCTAGTTATGATCGTTGAAAACTGGTGACAACAACGGCCTACATGATAGACGTAACAACTGTCGCTAAATATAAAAATCACAAATGACTTTTGTTTCATCACCCAATAATCTGTAGCAAAGGTAAAAAAATCACGACAACTCATTATATATCGTCGAAAAACATGTCGTGATTTTTGAGAAACCACAATATTTGTCGCTATTTGATTGTTTCCATTTAGTGTACGATATACTATCCCTAACAAGGAGGGTTTAACTAATGAGACCCTCAGTTTGAAAAAGATCAAACAATGAATATGGTGTGAAATCCAATGGCATCTCCAAAGAGAGTACATCTAATTAATTTCAATTTATTAATTTATTTTAAAATACAATATATTCCAAAGACTATTACGGCCCGTTTGGTAGGTGGTAATAAATTGTGACAATGAGAATGAAAAACTAGTGTAATTTTGGTTAAAAAATCTTTTGGCTATCTTGATGGCGGAGGTGGTATTAGGAGGTAATGAAAATTTGTGAACAAAAAAACATTTTTTGATCAAAATTTCATTACCATGGGAATGGCATGAAAGTTTGGACAGGCCGACAGTGGCAGAACCCTGCTTTAGGCCGCCGGTAAAGGAGGATGGTACAATACGCCGCCGTAGTAATGGAGATGACCGCTGCTAGGGTTTAGGAAGAAGGGTACTGGCTACTACGTGAAAACTGAAGAGGCGTATTTTGTGTGAAAAGCGGGATTTTGCATTCCTTTGGTTAATTATGAGCCAGTCTTTTTTCAGCTTTTTCCTTTTTTTAAAATTTTATGGACGCTTATATTTATTTTTTTTCCACACCTTTAAACATCAAAAACTAAGCGTCTAAAGGCTCCGTTTTATTTTTTAGACAGTTAGTCATGCGTCTAAAGTAAAGTATCAAGAAACTCCATGTTTTTTAGTAGTGTTTGATAAAACTTTACACTATAAATCATTCTCATTACCACCATTTAGTACCACTAATCAAACGGATCGTTAAACCTTAAGATTAAGCATTTGAAAACAAGAATAAAATGGGAAGCACTTATCAAATAAGAAAAGTAAGACGTTATCAGATACGCATGAGAAATGACACTACACAAATACAATTAAATCACACATAAAGTAGTCAATTAAGTGGAACCTTCAAAGAGATGCTAAGTAGAAGTATAAATTAAAGTATTAACTGGACTCCACGAACTTGCCTTTATACTTGCCAACAAAAGATTATATTATAATAATAAAATAAACAATTATAAGCAAACAAATTAAATATCTACCGTCACTTCATATATACATCTTCTTAATTAATAAATAATTAATTAATTCCCTTTATAATTTATTAGTGTTATTAGTGGTGTGCTTAGTGTTGCATTTTTATTTATGCTAAATAGCTCAACTTATAAATGCCCTTCGAAAAGAACTAAGGGCGTTTTGGTAATTCACCTTATAGTACCCTCCAATCATATTAGTTAAATAGATTTGTCATAAATAATTACCAGTAAGGATGGGCATGGTTCGTAGACCTTAATTAGGTTTTCGACCTGAATTGAAGGATTTGAATTCACTTATTTTTACACCCTATAGATACAGGTCAGATTTAGGTCCTAAGATCTGGCTTGGAATCCAAACTTTTATGACTTTGATTCAATTCATATATTTGGTCGCTCAACTAGTATAAAGTTTTAGAATATCCTTGTTAGCAGAAAATATTTAAATATTTAAAGTATTCGGGATAGATTAGTTTCGCTCGGATAATTTTTAGCTTGAGTCAACCAATTAATTTGGTCCAATTATTTTAAGATTTGATCGTTTTTGACTAGACCAGGTTCTAAATAAAATCTAAAATATTGACTTGGATACGAAAATTAGCTACATATATAGTGAGTTTGGACACAAAACAAATTTTAAAAAATGACTTAATTAGTTAACTAGATTTGAATTAGGGTTGAATTTGACTTACCTTTTATTTTGATCATTGAATCATCTTTCAGTTATTTAGGCTAAAATCATAAAATTAATAACCTACTAATTTCATTTGAGAATCAAGTATTGTTTCATGAAATCACTGTCCTCCAATAAAATTTTAAGTTTGATTATAATCAAGCACTTTTATTTTTCAATAAACCTTATTATTATTATTATTATTATGATAAAAAAAAACAATTTAATTTAAAAAATTTTAAATCAAATAAAAATTAATATATTTGTTTGGAAGTCAAAGGCCTACCCTTCCCATTAAGTGGCAAGTTGAGTGCCACTTTCATAAAACCTACCTCGTGACAATCACGTGACAAAGCTCAATCATGCAACATATTCCCTTGTTTTTATCTTTGTCCTATGGAGTGTGTTGGCATGTTATCTATGGCTTAAAAGCGACATTCATAACATGCCACGTGTCAACAAGATTACCTGTTACTGTTAAGTGGACCCACTTGTGTATCCAATAAGAGTATGACATTTACTATATGTGTATTCTCATTTGTAGATGATGTTGCAAGGTTACAATCACCCTTTAGTTTCTGCTACTGTAATGACTCATTCCTCAGAATAACTGTCAAAACCGTCTAACTAGAAAATTATTGTACTTGGTCTACTATGTGTGTCTGTCCCATTAAATCTGTCGTAAAGGTGTTCATTCGGGTTATCGGAGTTGATTTTGGATTAGGTGTCTCAGGTCGTTATAATTGGATTCTATGTTCACATTGATTTTTACATAATTGTAAATTCATTTTTCGGTCCGGTCAAATCGGGTTGAGGTTGGGCAAATATCGGATCATTAGGTATTAGGTATGAATAATTGTAAACACATGTAAATCTACCCTATAGAAAATTAATGGAAAAACCATAAATTGTGACTTAATTAAATGTATGAATAATTTGTGAATTACAATTTTAAAGTTTGTCTTTTGCGAAGTACAACCTTAATGTTTATTTTTTACGAATTACAATCACCAAATTAACAAGTTTATATCATTCATGTCAAATCACAGAATGTCGACCACTTAATTTAAAATTCTGACCATCAAAATGATCGGACTTTAGTGATTTGGCCTAAACGTTGTAGACTTTGATTCTAATATATTATTCAAAAAATAAACATTGAGTCTATAATTTGCGTAAGTGTTAAATTTTAAAGATCTAGTTCCTTGATTAATGAAAACAATTGATAGAATAAAATAGAATATACGTTCTAACCTAAAATAAAACTAGGCAAATTGATAGAATAGACAATTCCAAAAGAAAAATAAAGTAAATTTCATTTAATTGGAGGGTCTAGTAAATTTCTGGCTCTAGATTAGTTAATTGATTGATTGTAGTTGATATAATAGCACATGGAATTAAGCTCAAAATTAATTGATTCAATTTGATAAGAAAAATAACAAATCAAAAAAGTGGATGTGATGTTGTGATTTAAATTTTTAATAATATTTTGGGTTGTAATTGTATTTGAACAAAGTTCATGCAATTTTTTCTCAAAGAAATGATAGATGAGAGGTATATATTTATTATGATTAATTGATGATTAGTTTCAGATTAGATGTTTCAGATCGAGTTAAATTACGTCTTGTGTATACACTGGTCTTTACATCATTATAAATTCATTTGAAAACTTTTGTAATCCTTTACTCTCAACCCTTAAATTATTGTAGGAAAATTTATTTTTCTTTTGGGTTATGTAAATGCAGGGGCGGAGGAAAGTTCATTGGAATTTTAAATTTAAGATTACTCTCAACCCTTCTTGGATTTTAAATTTTCTTGATAAAAATTTAAGATATTTGTTTAGAACTGCAGCTCTAAATTATAGCCAATATAAAATCATTTCAAATATTTTAATTCAAGATAAAATCTTGTTGAGGATAATTATTTGAAAAAAAAATTAATTAATTTAGACTTTTGCTAGGTTTTTGATCTGTAATTTAATCAAGTTACAAGATTATTAATCCATCATCATCAATCCAATATCCCGCTCGAAAACAGGTTCTGGGTGAGGGAAGGTGACGGACAATCCATACTCGTATTCCCTTGAGGGGGAATACTAGAGAAAAGCGGTCTATTTTACCCCCAGAAAGTGAGAGCCCTGCACAGAGAAGAATTGGTTAACATTGTTGCTTGTAGATCAAAAACTGCCAGGAGAACTACAATAGCTAAAGCATAAGTTGGGATAACATAAAGACTTGATTGGGATAACTACAAGATTATTAATTATCAATATAAAAATATAATGAGTACCATTGACTTTAACGTTGACAACTTTGACTTTGACTTATTTAACCGCAATCAATATAAACCCTTGATCCGACATTGAGTAATGCTTTGGACAAAAGGAGAGTAAGGTGGAAAAAGTTACCACTTAACTCAAGATTGTTTGAAGTATGAGGTTATAATGTTGATAAGTTGCATTGCTTGAAGTAATTGGAAATTATGTTTGCTTTGCCTAAAGACCATGATGATGAAGATAAGGATTAAGAAATGATAGTGTGTAGAATGTGGAGTAATCCTCCCTCTTATTTTTTCTTTTTATTTAATTTTTTTTTCAAATTCTAATGCAAAGTTAAAAATAATTTTAATCATGAGTTTGTAAAAATCATAAAAGTCGATATTTAAAAGTATATATTAAGACGAAACTATCAAGATTCTACATGCATGTGTTTTTTCATATAGATTGATGATAAATTATAGTCAGAATTTCTTCCACCTACTCAATGAGTATGGGGGACCTAAGGGGGATGATAATCAACCTTTTGACGCCCAAAGACCACGTGAATCTGGGTCGACAGGTGATATTACCACTGAGGAAGTAAAACAAGCTCTTAAAAAGATGGGGAGAACAAAGGCAGTTGGTCCAGATAATATCCCAATTGAGGTATGGAGGGGGTTAGATGAGGAGGGCATCAGTTGGCTGACTAGCCTCTTTAATGTTATCCTGAGGACACATAAGATGTCTGAAGAATGGAGGAACAGCACTCTAATACCTCTATTTAAAAACAAAGGCGATGCGCAAATATGTGGAAACTATAGAGGTATAAAACTTCTAAGCCACACAATGAAATTGTGGGAAAGGGTGATCGAAAGGAGAATTAGACAGGAAACAACGATTAGAGAGAACCAATTCGGTTTCATGCCCGGAAGGTCAACCATGGAGGCAATTCATGTTATAAGGAGGCTGATGGAAAAATATCGGGAGCACAAGAAGGATCTGCATATGGTGTTCATCGACTTGGAGAAAGCATATGATAGCATACCACGAGGTGTCATCTGGGATAGCTTAAAGGCCAAAGGTATTTCTTTAGTGTACATTGAGGCTATAAGGGATATGTATGACAGGGTGTCAACAAAAATTCTAACACCGGTGGGGATAACAGAACCTTTTCCGGTAAGAGTCGGATTACACCAGGGCTCGTCTCTAAGTCCTTTCATTTTTGCGGTTATTATAGATGAGATTTCTAAATCTATCTGGGAGACGGTACCATGGTGCATGCTTTTTGCGGACGATATCGTGCTGGTGGCCGAGACTAAAGAGTAGGTTAATAATAAATTAGCTGAGTGGAGAGAAGCTTTAGAGGGTAGAGGGTTGCGCATTAGTCGTGCGAAAACCGAGTATTTGCGTTGTGACTTCAGTGGGACATCACCGGTAGGTGAGCCAGAGGTGTCTATTGGTGAAGAAGTTGTTAAAAGTACGACCAAGTACAAGTATTTAGATTCGATCATCCAAAGGGATGGGGAGATTGACGGAGATGTAACTCACCGTATCCAAGCGGGTTGGCTCAAGTGGAGGGCAGCGACCACGGTGCTTTGTGATAGGAAGTTCCCAAGTAAGTTAAAGGGAAAATTTTACAGGATGGCAGTCAGACCTGCTATGTTGTATGGGGCAGAATGTTGGCCTGTGAAGAAGATTTTTGAACATAAAATGAAAGTCACTGAAATGCGCATGTTGAGGTGGATGTGCGGGCACACATTGATGGATCGAATTAGGAACCTAGAGTTTAGAGACAAACTAGGGGTTACCTCTATCTCTGAAAAACTGCGTGAAAGTAGATTGAGATGGTTTGGACATGTGCAACGAAAGACATTTGACGCCCCTGTTCGGAGGGTTGAAAGCATTATAGTAGAGGGTAATAGGAGTCGGGGAAGGCCTAAGAGAACATGGGATGAGCAAATTAAAATTGACATGCACGAGCTGAATCTCTCTAAGGACCTGACTAGGGACAGGGGTAGTTGGAGGCGTCTTATTCATGTTTTAGACTACTGATTCCTTGCGAGTATTTTATGGGGTTTATCTCCTCATCTTTTCTTGAGCCGGGGGACTCCTTTTGGTCGTGCTCTCCTTTATGGGTATGAGTTGCCGCCGTCCTTCCCTCCCCAGACCCTGTCTATAGGAATTCTCTATGGACGGGACACACTGGGTAGGATGATGATGATGATGATGATGATGATGATGATTCGTAAATTTTATTTGAAAAGAATATTCAAAATCAGAATAAATATTTGCAATCAATTCTACAAATGATTTTTTTTACTTTGGATTGGATAAATATTTGCAGCCAATAGCTATGGCTAACGGATGGTTGCAGGGTCTACTCTCTTTGAAGATCCTTTAGAGTCGGGGGACTCTTTGACCACACTCTTCTGTATAAGTATGAGTAGTCGTCTATCTTCCCTCCCCAGACCCTGACTATAGTTTATCTATGAGCGGGATTCACTGAGTATTGATGATGATGATGATTGGATAAATTTTTATTGCCATTCAATTGGAAGGATATGATGTATTTTAAAGGTACACGAAATTCAATTAGGGAACTTTTCTAGTACAACAATTATGGAAGTGGTGGTGGACTAACAAGTTACAAGAATCACAAATTCACAACAACAATTTTGGAGTCATTATTTAGGATCTTAAACCTATCTTACCTAATGTATTTAAGTAGGTTGGGGTTCTAAAATTTCAGTTGTAAAAAATTATATTTTTTAAACTTTATAATTCGGTTGGGTCGATCCGAACCAATTAAAATTAGAAACGACTTTAAATTTATTCAATTGTATTTAGTTTTAATGTACTTAAAATTTTTGGTCAAACATATAGTAGGTCTGAGTGAATTGTGAGTCAGATCACTTTCAGTTGGATCAATTCAGAAAAGATCAAATGATACAAGATGAAACCCAACATAAGATATTTCCTTTAAATAGTACGCCTTCCAATTCATTTTAGTTGTCCCATTTGCTTTTTCACATTTATCAAGGTAACAATTTAACTCTTAATATCTCTAATTATGCTTAAATAAAAATTATGAAAAGTTGATATGAATAATCTTTGCATTGAGACGAATCAAACAAGATCTCACATGACTTTTTAACTTATAGATTAAGAAGAAAATACAAATTAAAAGAGATTGATGAATGGTATCAAAAAACAAATGGGACAACAAAAATGAATTGGAGGGAATACAATACATTTTTGACTAGATCAACCAATAATACATGCAAATACACTCCAACTAGACCTGTGAAAACGGTTAGATTTTGAGTATAATATCATTTACAAATCGAATCAGTTTTAAGTGGAATTGGTTTCGAATCAATTGTTCAGATTTTTTATACTTTTTTTCCTTATCATTATAATTTTCCCAATAAAGTAAATTATAATTATTTTTGTTTTTCAAGAAAATACTTTTATATATAAAAAAACAAATATATCAATTTTTGGGCTGCAATAATAAAATGTTGAGTAAAACAAAAAATACTAAAAATGTTGTGAGTCTCAAGTAAATATGTTGACGTGAAACTGAAAACGAGTCAAAACGATTAGGCTAGCGTTTCGGTCAAGTTTGACCCAAATTTTTTCGTTATTTTGAAGTCGGGGCATTTTTCGGTCAAGAACTAAAATTTTCAGGTACGACCCACTAACTTCAATCGGGTTTGAGTCAAAATCGAATCGGTCAAAACTTGACAAGTCTAATTAATTCCAACTCAGATCTATGCTTTTAGAATAATAGGTTGACATAATTATTGAAAATCATCATCATCATCTATCATCATATCATCATCATACATACATATACTAATTTAAAAATATTATGTCAAATGTCACTATACAAATACATTTTAAAAGTACTTTGCCAAGTGTCACTCTACATATATATATATATATTCTCTTAAATCATATGGAGTATTTTTAGGAAACATTACCTAGAATTATCCAATCTATATGTGATTTTCCTATAATAATACCACCTATTGATATTAACTATGAATAATCCGAACTTTGAGGACTATTTTCCTAGAATGAACCCGCTGACCAAATGACTTGCTATAGCAAGTTTTTTTAAAAAAAAAAAAGATAAATTAAAAAATTGTTCAAAAAAATTTTATGATTTTTTTTTATTTAGAATTTTTTATGTAAATTTTCTAAATTTGTAATCTAATTTTAAATTAATTTTCAGTTTACTTTTTTGGTGAATTACCTACTATAGCAGGTCATCGGGAAACTCAAGTTTACTCTAGGAAGATACCCCTTAAAGTTGAGATTATTCATGGTTAATCAATAGGTGAGATTATTGTAGGAAAATCATGAATAGGTTGGATTATTCTAGCCTCTAGGTAAATTTTCCTTTTTTTATAGTAATTATAATACGACATTTTATTTTATCGCAAAACTTTGGGAGAGTTCGCCTAAATATAAGGCGGAACAATTGGAGCGATCGAAAAGCCAAAAATTTAAAATTGAAAATAGTCCAAAATTCAAATTAAAAACTAAAATTTGATTTCCGACATGAAATTTATCAATTTCAATTTTCAACTCAAAATAAACCTTATTTAAACAGATCAATTAAAATAAAAATAATCAATATTGACCTTAAAAGTGAGCAAATTTGACATTAAAGTAAACAAGTTTTACTTACAAGTTTATAAACTTATATAGATCAATTATTTTAAAGTCTTCAATTTTGACGTTAAAGTGATCAAATCAGAACTTAATGTAATAAATTATATATAAAGTGATACATCAATTAAATGATCAGTTATCACTCTTAAAAGAATATCAATAAAAAAATTCAGCTTTGACTTAAAAGTGATTAATTTTGACATTAAAATGATCAATTTATACTTAAAAGTTTATAACTTTAAATAGATCAATTATTTTAAATCTTCAATTTCAACGTTAAAGTGATCAATTTTGAACTTGAAATGATCAATTATAGAATAATATAAAGCAATCAATTAATTGATCAATTTTAACCTTAAATGTACGTTTATGATCTGAAATTTGTCAATTACTAGCTAATCGTATATTATAAAAATTATAATTAAGTCAATTAAAATATTAGCCTCAATATGAGACGATCACTTTTAAAATCTTTTATTACTCCCTCCGAATCATTTTAGATGTCCCATTTCCTTATTTGGCAAAATCATATCAATTGTCTCATTTCCTTTTTTGTCTATCTTTTTTTTTACTTAAATACTCCCACTTTTCCAATTCCCAATACCCAACTACATTTACAATTAATTTAATCAATTAAAATACCCAACTATCACCTTTTTACTGGACCCCACACCATCCTTAATAACCGTGAAAACCTAAATGAAACATCTAAAATGATTCGAAGGGAGTATTTTATAGTATAATATAATCCAAAAAATTTTAGGATGACAAGGCCGTTCCACCTTAACTAAGCTCCACCACTTTTTAAAATCAGGTAATGTATAATATCACATTGTTAAATAGCAAATTATTTAATGACATATCAATAATAAAACATATTACATACTCATATATTGAAAGTATTTGGCAAACAACTGATAGGTGGTTGCTGATAAATGGTTATAATAGCTGATTTGACCAATTAATTCTATTAACTTGTTTGACCAGCTGATTTTGAACCCGCTGCTATAAGCAGCTTGTTCAAAAACAGCTTATTCCTATCAATAAGTTGTTTCAATCAGTTAATTCACCAAACACTAGCATTAGCTGGTTTGACCATCCAACCCTCTATTTATATAAAAATAAGCTAAAATTACTCAATAAACTAATTTGCCAAACACTCCGACCTATATTTAAATGATTCATTTCTTTACTTTAAAAAATACATAAAGTAAGTAATCTCCACTTTGTGCTTAACAGCTATAGGTTAAAGTTGGATACTATTCAAAGTGTTTGGCATGCAAGAAGACAAAAACACTTAACTACTCCCTCAACGAAGATTTGTATGTATTGAGGTGTTTAAAATAGGTTCGATAATTTAAATTTTACCTGATTTTATAGTCAATTTTGATTCGATTCGAATTTAAAAATGATTTACAATTATGTAAAATACAATATGAATACAAAACCTGATTTCAATCAACCAAAAAACCTAACTTTAAATCAACTCGATAACTCAAGATAAAAACCTCTAATTTTAAAAATTCTACAAAGTACTAACCCACATATCTCACTTTATATTAGAAACAAAGAATGGGTTGATGTTAGAAACAATGACCATTCATAGTTTAGTCAAAAGAAGTCAACTGAAAAATGGGTTGCTTTTATTAGCATTTTCTTGTTATTTATTATATATTATTGGAATGAGCGAGTTATCTCATCTAGAACTGCTGTAAAAAGAAGAGAACTTAGGGTCAAATCTTGGTGAAGGTCCATTGTAATTGAAAATTTGTTATTATCTTGTCCCTCCACATGTTCTAACATTTTTCTCCATGTCTCAATACATATCTTCAACTATATTAATGTATTTCCTAGTAATACCTTTCCTTATCGTTGTCCACCAAAATATTCTTTTGGTACTTTGTCGTATATTTTTTTAAGTCAATAAATATGATGTGTAAATTTTTTTAGCACCAAAGTACTCGATCATTTGTATCATCAAATGAATTCTTTTATTATAGAACTTTTGAGCATAAATACATCAATGCATCTCATATACGTTGTTCTATCAATCTTTCGCAGCTTTGTAGTATTGCTCATGAGTTTTATTCCTAGATATTATCATCAATGCTATATTTTGTTAATTGTTAGTTTCATAACTTACAATAATATAGAAGTAAAAGACAAAAACTAAATATTATCTCATAATACTTGAAACACAAGAGAGCAAAGATATTTTGCTTAAAGTTGAAAGATAAGAACTAAAAAAAAGATGCAAAGGGCATATTGCTAACATCAAATACATTTTCAAAATTGACTAAAGTTTTACTTTTTTTTTTTTCAAAAGGTAGTCCATGTCCATCTTTGTAAGGAGTATCTAACCTAACAATAATTAAATTAATTAATTTTCAAGCTAGGGAAAAATATATTATACTTTTGACTTCAAAAGTAAGAAAATGACATTGAATTCATGAATATTCTATTGTAAAAGATGATGGCAAAATGATACAACTAGCCTTGCTTGGGCCAATATCATGATTTTATTAGATTTTGAGTTGTCAAAATGGGCCACTATGTATTAAGTCTTTGATATGCAAATAATGATTGTGGTTCTTTCTATGTTAAACTACTACTTTTTAAACTATTGAGAGTAGGAATAAAACAATGGCAAAACGACATAGGATTAACAATAAGGTCACCCACTTTAAATCATATTTTTTTATCATGGAATATTTAATTAAGGTCATTGTTAAATTAAATTATAAAGAAGAATTGGCTCAGTCGAGGTACTCTTAGGCAGCATTTTTCTTTATGGGCATAGAGTCTCGCATTTATTCCTTTTTTTAGTCTTTAGACGCTTATCATAATTTTCTATGAGCGGAATATAATAGATATAATGATAATAAATCATTTTTGTCTCAATTACTACAAGTATCATATCACTTAATTAGATAAATATATTTTGAGTTCAATTTTCAACTAGTCTTTATCATTCTGTTTACCCATATTTTAAGAATTAAATTTTAAAGATTTGTGTGACAATATGAAGTAGTTATCAACAAGTACAACTTGTGATATCTTTATGATACTCTCAATTTCACTATATCATTCAACTAACTTTAAATAAATAAAACTTTAAGGAATTTATATACATTATTTTGATTTAGATATTTTTTGCCTTTTCACTATGAAACAACTATTAAATTAAAATGTGTCTTATTTTTGATGGTATAATGTGTTTTACTTAATACTTACACTATGTTTGGATAGCAAGTTTGAATGGAAAAGAAAGGGAGGGAAGGGGAAGGGAAAGGAAGGGAAGAGAAATGGAAGGAAACTAATTCTTGTTTGTCTAGGAGAGAATGGAAGAGAAAGAAGGGAGATTGTGTTTTCCTTCCAAATCTTTCCACTTTTGGAGAGATTACAACTCTTATAAAATTTATCCACATTTTCCTTCCAATTCCCTCCCCTCCAAATCCCTTCCCTCCCATTTTGCTATCCAAACAAGGGATTCTTCCTCCCTCTAAATCTCTTCCTTTCCTTTCCCTTCATTTCTTTCTATCCAAACACACCCTTAGTGATGATCATGGATAGATCCAATCAAACTCGTATTCAAATTTGAACTCAAACCCATTAATTATTTGTAAATCTAGATTCAAATCAAAATTATAAATCTTTAACCTAACGTTTACTGTCTAGTCTAATTTTGTTTAGGATGAAGCCAAAGATCATGTACATGTTACAAGCAAATTATAGTGATTATATACAAACTATAAATTTGTGAGAACTTTTGGCTCAATATGAACAAAGAAATTATATTTTATAAATAAATTTTTTGAGAGATTATTGAACAAACATAGACAAACAATAGAGTATTACTTATTATATATAGGTAATAGGTAATAATTAAGTTGCCAAAAATCATCTACAAAAATAAATTCCTAAATTAGGAAATAAGTAAAACACAATCTTTATCTCCATACTTGCTTTCCTATTTTAAGCAAATGGATCAACCTTGTGTCAATTTGGCTGTTGACAGTTGCCAAAGGTTGCCGTAAAAAGGCATAAACATATGTTACGAATTTTCCTCTTGCCCTCCACTATTGGCCAACCTTAAATTAAATATCGGGAACTTCTGATTTTGCGTCATATACTATTATGGTCAATTCTATATGATTTGTTAGCTACATTACTTATTTTTAAAATAGCTTTGCCTATAATACTCTACTAAATCTTACAACAGTTTAATATTTTTTATAACTACTTCACTAAAATATATGAACTTAGCTACATCTATTCACTGGGTAGTTTACTCATGTGAGATGGCGATTGATGATTAGTTGTATAAATAATAAAATATGTTTTTGATATGTAATTGTTGATAATAAATGCTTTTATCTTTATATCTTCAATACTATTTTAGGTGGGTAATTTACCCGATGGATAAACAAAGTTTTTCCTTATCGTAACTCCCAAAATTAACTTAGTGGAAGTGTTATTGTCAAATCAGTGGTATTGAGTGGATAATGGATATATGATCATGTATGACAAAATCTTACCTTGTATAAGTAGTGAATAAGTAGCCAGCCGGTCGGTATGAAAAAATACACAAATTCTTGTTAGAGACAGTCTCTTTGAGAGACCATCTTTAATTGAGTCGGCCCATAAAATAAAATATAAATTAAGATTAAAAATTAAGCTATAATGGGCTGAACCTGAGAGATGTCTCTCAAAAAGACGGTCTCTCAGGAGACTGGCCGAAGGAAATATTACACGATCTATACTCCCACATAACACGCCCTAATACTCGTATGCTTCGTACCTACAACGTACTAGTTAGACAGACAGGTCAAAGGTGAAGATGAGGAGCGTATAATACTTGTATGAGGTCTAGGGAGGAATGAGCCATGAAAAAGGTTTAGTTTTAAGATACAAAAATTCCTAATTTGTAAATTACTACAAACAGACAAAGAGTAATAATAAAATAGATAAAATTAGAAAAGTTAAATTAAAATATAAAAACTCTACCTATTAAATCCTAGCACATAAGAGTGATTGGTTAACCTTACAAATAATCGTTATTTACTAAGTTTTTCTCTTTTAGATATATAACTATACAGCCAGTCTCCTGAGAGACGTTTCTCAAGCCCAATCCATTAAAACTTATTTTCTACATTTATTCTACATTTTTTCTAATGGGCCAACCCAATTAGAGATGGTCTCTCAAAGAGGCCGTCTCTCAGAAGAATTTGTGTTTTTTTTTTAATTTATAAATTAGGTCAACCCCAAAATTTGAAATGTCTATTGTATAGACGATCTCAAGTAAGAATTTGTGTTGATCGAAATAATAAAAATCAGGGCCACCCCGACATGTGTTGTTCCTATAATGTGGTACTTGGAGAAGTCACTTTGGATGATGAGAGAAAGGATTAAAGTCGACCTAAAGTAGCAATAAACACTAATCAGATTTAAATGATCAGAATCTAACAAGCAAAATATAACTTTTCCCTAGATGAGATGAATCAAAATATGATTTTTCATAAATATATAAGTTAAAACATATCTATATAAAATCATATAAAATTTAGGAAAATTTCACGCAATAATCATAAGGTATTGAATTTTTCACGTGATCACCAAAAAAATTTTTAAAATTCATACGTTAACCCATTTAAACATAGTGGTAGAATATAGTGATGAAGTATAAGCTATATAGATAAAAATAGCTAGCCACATTTTATGTTAAAATGTTAGAAGCAACAATTTTACTCATATTCCTATTCATGTGGGGCTCTCACCTTTTAAGGTAAAACTGATCGCTTTTCTCTGGTATTCTCTTTCAAGGGGTATGGGTATAAATCATTTGTCACCTTTTAATATTGGTTTGATGATGAAGAAGAAAAGTTAGAAGCACTTGAAGTTGGAAAGGAACAAGATAAAAAGGAACTAAAGGTATCCAACCGACACATAACATGGGTATGAGAAATACACAAGATCAACTGGATAGGAACTATGATAAACATGCACATAATGATATGATAATTGATGATACTAAGATTGAATATTAAAAATTATCTTTTAACAAAAAAAAACATGCCTAGAACACAACAAAAGTTCTCGAATTGGTATCCAATTGAGTGATTACTTCATTTTAAATAAACAAAATTTAAGAAGTCTCAACACCTTCAACTTAAGACCTGGGTTTTTCCTTCTTTTCCTTAAAAAGGGCTAGAAGAGAAACACCAGCAACCTTGACGACCTTAAATCGGACTCCAGGGATATCTCCCACGGCGTGTCCTTTACGACCGAATCCAGCAATCAGCACCTCGTCCTGCACAATTCATATTTGTATAAGTGGGCAGGGAAACAGAACAAAAGACTAGATAAGTCAACAACGAAACCTCAACACGGAAGAAATACATTGTTTACTATGAAAACATAAGTTGAGCAGAACACATGTACGAAGTAACTGCTTAATTGAAACACTTGCACAGATTACTTGGACTCTTCATTTTGCTTCACGTACTTATGTCCGATCCTTGATGCTGGGACATTTGTATGGCACTTAGACATATCAATTTAAATTGAATACATAGATGTATCCGACACTTGTATATCTGACGTCGGTACCGAGTTCAAGTAACATAGGCACAAATTTATTTTTGTTTAGTACGTGTTACCAAAAACAGTTCAACCACTATATTAACTGGGAAATTATAACTAATACACTAATGTTACTGCTACTTCTCAAAAATCCAGATTAGTACTCCCCAACTCTATGGACTGCCATTGTTCCGGCAAATTACAGCTGTACCAAGTGAAATACAAGGCAGGAGTATGTTAGGCTCGTTGCAGAGCTATCACCCCAAATTAAAACACAAACAGAAGCCAAAACCAAAGACTCATGCTGTTTATGCTTGTCTCTTGAGAGCTATGTTTCCTAGACAAGGCACTTGTGGCAACCATAACCGTCTTAACAAATATGGGTGAGTAATCCAACCAAAATTGTTAAGCAAGATGGCAACAGTTTCAAAGTCATAAAAATAAGCATGGAAGAAGCTATTATATCTCTAAAAGCATTTAAAAAGCTAACAGAGAAGAGAAAGGGTTAAGAACCTTGAAATTGGAACTCAAAGCAAGAAGAAACACAAAACAAAGGAGGAAGCTATTAATACTGATTGAAATTCAAAACCATTACATTTCCCCACCTAATGAATGTTGTCATCCTCTCTCTCTCTCTCCTTCATACAATCTCTCTTTCTCTCTCCTCTGTAAGCTATATCTCCTGTCCTGCCCCAATGCCATAAGATACTATAACTTCATCTTGATCCCACCTCCAATAACAAACCACCAAGGCACCAATACTCTAGAAGATCTCGAGGCCTTGCAAGTAATTTCTTTTGGTAGCACTAGCTAGATATATAGGGTTTTTGCATCTTAACAAGAATCGAGATAAATAGAAAAAGGACCATAAAGTACGTTTTGGATCGTAATTATGATTTTGATTTTTGACCTCACATCAACACTGATTGCATTAGTTACTTATTATTATAAACATTGTAACCTCTTTGCAAGGTTGGATGACCATATTTGGTGCTTTTTAAAAGATTTTTAAGCGCTTCTATCTCTCTATCATTTAAAGAAAATGGTTAATGTTGGAGATTGAATATTCAAAGCTAGAGCTAAGAATTGATGGTTGTTCAATGTGCAGTACGCATAGTGCAAAAATTTAGTTCTAAGTCTCAATTGTGGTAGTCTTTCCAGTGATGTCATGTCGATGATGAAAACACTGACACATCTTGAATGATGCAATCATCGTACCACCAATTATTTGATGAGACCATGAAATATCACTTAAACCTACTCACAACGTGGATTTTATTACACTTCTATTATCGAACAAGCATGAATTCAAAAACTTTAAAAACTTTACAACTCGACAGATACAATACAATGCATTCTTGTTTTCTCTATGGTGGTGAATAAAATATGTTGTGAAGTGGTTGTTTTGACAGAGGAATGGATCGTGGCCAGGAAAAGGTGTGTGGGGTTTGTACAAACCACACTCCGAGTCAACCGTCAACGTTAGTCAATGGAAATTGTAACAAAGAGGTATAATTCCTCAACTCTTGTAAGAGGGTTATAAACAATGTAGAGTATTCAGAAGCACGGAAAGAGAAACTTAAAATCACCCTAGCCCGTCTAAAGGAAACATGCCAAGATACCAATGCCGCCTAATGCAACTAAAAGAACTTCTCCAACGATAAACAATGATTCACCTCACATATTTTCTAATGAAGTGTTGTAAATGCATGTCAATTATTACTAGATCTTATTCCTAAGTTTGGGCTGAACTAAAAATCATTTCAGTAACTTCGCAAAGAAATAGTGATATAGGAAAAAAAATCAAATTTGAGAAAATAAATGTACTTACATTTTCTTCGATGAAATTCAAGCAACCATCATTAGGCACAAAAGCGGCGATCTTTTTTCCATTCTTAATGAGCTGCACACGAGCACACTTTCTAATAGCAGAGTTTGGCTGCTTAGCTTCAATACCACTACATTAAAAATCTCAAGTTTGAGTTCCCTAACAAAGCACAATACATATTCATAATAAGTGAACAAAATTAACATGATCCTACATTTTCTCCAAGACAATTCCCTTAGCATGAGAAGATCCAGCAAATGGTTTCTTCCATTCATTTCCAAGATGCGACTTCTTGTAAGATTTGTCAGCCCACCTCTGCCTTCTACGGTGGGATTTCAGCTTACGGGCAGCTCCCATTCCCCTTGTCTTCCTACATTGTACAACGTTCAATTACAAATGAATAAAAAGAAACCTCAATGGAAAAAATAGAACAGGAAACAAGTTAACATCCAAAGAATCAAGCATTGTCATAGATTCTTCAAAACAATACATCTATATGATGTAGATATGGAGAAAAAAGTAAACTTAATCTACTAAACTCTATTATCAACAATAGAAAAGGCAATTAAATCTTAAGTTGTTTATCAAATAAAATTTCCAAATGAACATAAAGAACATTTATGTTTACCTTCATCTCACATACTAAAAGTGAATAAATTCAATAGAATACCTCGCAAACCTTTAACCTTCAAACATCTCGTCAGTTTCATTAAAAAACTGATCAAACGGCTTCCTAATTAATCAACTTAGTTCTATTATCAATATACGCTGATTTTTTAATCGCAAAAAATGTTCTTATATTCAAAATAAGACCAACAAACGAGCAATAACCCTAGAAATATTCTTAATTATGCCCATTCCTATTCGACAAATACGCTCAACATAGAAGCAAAACAAGCTAGTATTAGACAAACAAAAATCAAGAAAGCTTCAATATTATAGAGAGAGGTAGACTAACCCCATGATTGCTAGTTGTGGAGATTTGACGACAGTGCTGAAGAGTGAAGAGGCGAGGAAGAAGACCACCAAATTCGCGATGACAATTGGGGAAGATAAACCCTAAAATCTGAGTTTTGATTTCTTTTATACTCCACCTTTGGAATTTGGATGCGAGTTAATCTTATTGGATCGGCCCAAACCCCAATTATGTTTTTATAATTTTTATAATCGAGTTCATACAAGTAAGCTCATTTTTATAAATGATCAATTTAAAATCGTAAGTAATCACTTCAAGATAATAAGTGATAAATTTAAGACTATAAAAAGTCATCACTTTATAAATAAATGTATATAGCCCAATTAAGATGGTCTCACCGTGAGACTGTCTCGTATGAGAATTTGTGAGATTTCAAAAAGTCAACACACAACTACTCTTGTGAGAGACCGTTTTTCAAAGAGATGACCTCTAAACTAGAAACACACATTCTATTTTCTCTATAGTTTTTATTAATTAGACTATTTAGTCGATATACAGTCTTTAAATTGGTACTTTAAGTGACTATTAAGTCTTGAAATTGATATGTAAGAATTTAAAAAATAAATAAAAATAATTTACTAGGTTTGGTCCACTCGTACGTCTTAGGCCATCCCACATAATCTTGTTAAATTCCTCTCTATGAAATTTTACTAGTTTTTAAAAAATAAATAAAAATTGTATAAAATAACAAATGAAAACTAGTGTTTTGTTCAAATTAATTCTTTGGGCCTTTTCCATGATTTGAGCTCAGGATTTTCTTTTGAGATTGATGCTTAAAGTGGCAAATCAAGTCTACGGCCCAATTGGAGTAATTTTTCTAAAACCCAAATTGTTTTATGAGTCTGTTTCATCATTAAGCACGTCTTATTTTGGTTAACACAAATTTTGATTTTTTTATTTGATTGTTGTACGAGACGGTATCATTGAAAGTCGCGCTTTATGCATGGGTTAAATAGTTTATCTAAAACATACGATGTAATATGATTTTTTTTATTTGAGGTTGTTTCACCGAGAAACGATCTATCACTAGAGTAGCTCATACATAAAGAAAATTAGTCTATAAATATTTTATTTTGAAGTCGTCTCAGTGAAAGACTGTATTTCTTAAGAGTAGTTGTAGTTGTTTCTAAATAATGCCATATTAAAGAGATTATTTTCAAAAAAAATCAAATATTATCGTAATTGAAACAAACCAAATATATATTTTTCAGGTAAATCTTTGGCATACCATATTTACTCTTAACAAGTGTTGAGAGAATGATTTGAGCATGTGTGAAGAAACTATATGCACAACTAAAATTAAATGCTTGACTTGCAGTAGCCGAATAGTTTTGTGGTGGGGATGCTTTGAGCAACAAACGTCAAAAGATTGGATTATTTATGAATAATCAGTAGTAGAGATTATTCACGACAAAATGTCAAAAAGTAGGTTCTCAACAATTTTTTTTTAAAAAATTGGCTCTTTTATCTTCAAACTTAGTTTTTTTAGCTATTTTATATCATTAGAAATCAAAAAATTACATTGTGGTTTTTTTAGATAATTTAAATAATACATCTAATTCTTCATTAATTGGAAATGATTTTTTATTAACAAGAACTTCTCATACGAGGTTAATATACCCATAGTCAAAATTAAAATACAAAGAATTAAATATTTGAAGTGTTTGGCAATTGCCAATTTGTTGCCTTTTGAGTTTAGGTTTTTTGGGTGTCAAATAATTAACAAAAGTGTTTGAAAAATGATTTTTAAGTTAAAACAAAAAAAGTCCTTCTATATAATTACTTTTATTGACTTTTGACTTTTAGCCTACTTTTTCAAATAAATAACCAACTAACAAAAAATAATATTTACCTAACGTCTATGAAGTAGTGGGTTTAAACAATTGGCTTACCACCCAATACTTTCGGCATATCAAAACAGCCAATAACTTCAACTAACGTCATTTGCTAAACAACCCTAATTCTACGATAAAAACATTTGTAAAAGTCACCCTATTTCTATCGAAAACTATACACATATATCTTCAAATGTACATGTAAACTAGATTTATTTACACCACTAAAACATAAATTGCGTAAATAATTCCTGGAATATATCCACATAGTGTCAATACTAAGCATATCCAAAACTCAATCTGCAAAAAATGAAACAAAAAATTATCAATTCAGTATTTTAAATTATAGAGTAAGCGAAAAAAAAGTAATAACGAATTGATATTAAACCTAATATTACTCGAAAAAAGTAATATTTGCCTTAAATGAAACAAAATTCGGCTTAATTTGTTTGATTTTTAAAGAACAATAATAGGAAAATAAAAAAAAATAATAATAGGAAAATATAATTACTTTGATGCCAAAGCGAAGAAAAACTCCAATTGGTGGCACAAATATTGAAAGCAACAATTCAATAATCGTTTCAACACCCATTCACCTTATTTTAATAAAGCCTTTTTAATCTTTGTGTTTTTGTTATTTCTATTTGTTAAAATAAATTGTATATCATTGTAATTAGGGATTTTTTTCATTAATTTATGGCCACCCCTTTTTTATGGATTCATACAAAGTATGGGAGGATGATATTTGAAATTAGAAATAAATAAATTTGTTATTAACCATCAATATTTAATTTATAAATTAACCAATGAAAAAATAAGATACTATGAATTTACATGACTTGAAAGAAATATTTTTAATTTGTAAATGCTTTTAGTGTTTGAAAATATAATGAATTCACATGACTCAAAAGAATTTTTTTAATATCATCAATCCGAAGTAATATATTCATTATATCTCAAAAAAAAATTAATATATATATAATAATTGATTACTTTGGCTTAACAAAATTAAAATATTATTTTATAATCGTGAGTATATTTTAACATTAACAATTCATTTGATAGTCAATATTTTTTAATACCGGAAATGGTAATAGAAATTTACAAATTCTTACTTGAGACCGTCTATACAATAGACGTCTCACACTTTGGGGCTGACCCAATTTATAAACTAAAAAAAAACACTAATTAGTGATTTTGTAAGTTAAAAGGGAGATATGAGTTGGGCTCTTAAGAGACGTCTATACTATACACGGTCTCTCAAGAGAGTATCTGAAAGAAATTTAGTTTAAATTTCTATCATCCCCATCCTTGTGGATCATAGGCCTGGCAAAAGCTAACCCGACCTGCTAATTTGACTAAAATCTAATATGAAAAAAGTGGATTTAGGTTGAAACTTGTGAGTTGTGACCCTATTAATTAAATGGGTCGATCCAACCTAATCTGTTTATTAAATGGATTAGGTTCAAGTCAAAATTTTAAACCTAAAATAAACATGTATAACTCGTTTAATTAAATGTGTTAATTTCAACTTAAATCAATAAGTATAACCTAAACTTAATTCATTTCATATTTTTCTTATTTTTCATAGTAAATACAAAATAAACAACAAAAAAACCATAAGTATAAAATCAAGCCCGTGTAATCAATGTTAAAAACCTTAAAATGGAAACAAAAAAATTATATACGGATTAAGTGGTTCAAAATCAGGTTGACCTGGTCTGTTGCATGTAGGGTCAGAGTTGTGATTTTCGACTCTATTAACTAAACAGGTTCAAGTAGGCAAAGTATACATTGTGGAGTCTCTAGTCAAATATTTCAAAATTCAAGACTTAATTCATATGATTGATCAAATATGTTTTGAGATTCAAAACTAGTTTCAACCTTAAACTCAAAACACATGTGACTTGTGGACTGTTAGGCCGTGATAATTCATCACACAATCATCACATGAGCATTGCCTTATATATAACACTTAAAAGAGTTTTACTTTTTCCCAAAACCATATGATATTAGGGGATTCACTCATCAAGTACCCTACACAAGTCTACAACCCACTCTTTTAGGCTTTGTTTGGATTAAGGAAAAGAAAAGAAAGGATTTGGAGGGATGAAAAATCTCTTGTTTGGATAGCAAAAAGGGTGGGAGAGGATTTGGAGGGATTAAGTCTCTTCATTTTGTTAACATCCAAATCTCTCCATAAGAGGAAAGATTTTGAAGGAAAATAAAATTCTTTTCTTTCCCCTTCCCTTCCTTCCTATACAAACAATGGAGTATTTTCCTTCCTTTAATTTCTTTCCCCTTCCTTTCCTTCCCATTCTTTTCCTTTATTTTCTCTCCTAATTTGCTATCCAAACATAGTGTTAGCGATGTGAAATCTTCCTCATATTCGAAGTATTTTCAACACGAACTCACTTCTCTTATTTTTTTAATTTATTTCTTTTTTTTGTCTTATTTTTCAACTCAATTTTCTTTTTCATGGAATTTAATTCAAATTTTTTTAAAGAAAAATTATAAGAAACTACCTAATCTATACACCTTTTTTTAACAAACTACCTTATATAAATTTTTTTGCAAAAACTACCTTATATAATACAATTCTTTGCAAAACACTACCTTTTACTGATTTTCGTCAGTTGACCGTTAACATTAACATTAACCTGCACAAAAAACTACCTTATATACTACAATTCTTTGCAAAACACTACCTTCTATAATACAATTCTTTGCAAAACACTACCTTATATAATACAATTTTGTGCAGATCAACGTTAATGTTAACAGTCAACTGACAAAAATCAGTAAAAGTTACTGTTTTGCAAAGAATTGTATTATATAAGATAGTTTTATACAAAAGTTTTTATATAGGGTAGTTTTTTAAAAAAAATATATATAAATTAAGTAGTTTCTTATAAAAAAATTTTTCAAATATAATGTGAGAGACATAGAGAGTACTCCGATGGCAAATCTCACAGTAGTGTCACAAGAGGATTATATCTGGCATGAATCATGAATCATGACTCATGAGCATGTGACCATGTCATACACATTTCAAAAAACATGAAAATACAATATTATCAAGTGACAGTACTAGCATTATTCCATTCTACTACTACTATATCTTAGAATCTAAATCTTCAATTCCATTTCATTAAAGTAACAGCTGTAAAGATTCTAAACCTCTAAAGAGATTGATGATTAGTGAGACAAGGGAGTGGGAAGGGGTGATGGTCCAACTCAATCCATATTATTAAAACAATATTCTCATTTCTCTTATCATTATAGTGTCTAGTCTGATGTCACTAAGGTCAGTTAACAACACATGTAATAGATAAAGTGGTTAGTATAGTCTATCACATATGTAGAGATTAAAATTCAGTTCTTGAATTATACTTAAATTCACATCACTCATTATTATCTTAGATCCGTCACTGAGTCTATGTTTGATACTCCCTCTAATTCACTACTAATGTCTCATTTGCTTTAAGCACTCTATCCATTGCACTTATTCAATCCTTAACTATGTTTAACTCATAGATTAATAATAAAATACAAAATAGAAATAAGAGATGAATAATGTTCAAAAAACAAATAAGACATTAGTAGTAAATTAGAGAGATCGAAGTATATCATATTCATAAAAACTATATTTAGAGTCTGAAAAAGGCTGAATAACAATGTGTTGTCATCAAAAGAGAAACTTATAAGAGAAACAAAAAGATGATATACATACATAAATGAATACATAATGAATATATTAATTAATTAAATTGATTATCCAATGCCTAATAATAATATAATATTAATAATAAAATTAAACAAATTGAATTACAAAAATTATTAGATGCATTTTTTTTGGAGTTATAATATCAAATTAGCTAAGAGTGAGTCTTAGAAGAGTTGATAGTAATATGGTTGAGGTTGTGAGCCAAAGACACCACCTAGGTTTCTTAGCTTGTAAGCACAATGCAAGTACTTTATTTTTTTCTTTTTCTCTGATCAGTTACTTTTCTGCATGCTCTGCCCTTTTCCAACTGAACCTACTCCACGGTCAAACACACTGAATCTCATAGTATCAGCTTTTTATTATTAAATTTAAAATTAAAATATTAATTAATTTACAATAAAACACACTGAGTTTCATGAAATACTTCCAATTTAAAGTGATATAACGTGAAATAGTTTCTCTCGTTCCATAGTACTTGCTACATTTAACTTTTTTACGTAATTTAATGTAATATTTTATTTAATTATATGTCGAATATACACATTTAAAAATTATAAAAAATTTATATAATGAAAGTATGCGATTAGACGATTCAAACAAAATCCCACTTGACTATATTATTACTTACATATTAGCCGTAATATATAAAATAAGCTTAAACGATGAATAATGCCCAATAACAAAATGTAGCAAGTATTTTGGAACGGAGAAAATATATATTACAAGGATTCAACCATTAGCTTAAACTTTTAGGTGAGTTGGTTCACTGATATGGTATCAGAAACCAACATAATAATAGGTCACGGACTCACGGGTTCAAATTTCAAACATTCCTCATTTAAGTGGAATATTTAGCACCAGGTATATGTGGAGGATTTGTGCTGCATCTACATTTCTAGCCCAAAGGGCTCTCGTGTGAGAGGGGGTGTTAGAGTATATCGCATATCATGGGGCTTCGACCATTAGATTAATCTTTTGGTTGAGTTGGTTCCTTGACAAAGAATTATAGCAATTATAGTAAAATGGAGAAATTATATTACTACAACGTACATACATTGCAATTTATTAAAAACAATCACGTAAACAATTAATATTGCAAAAATTATTGATTCCGTCAATCAATTAATTTTATTAATTTTTTATTCAAGCATTATTAAAGATATTTAAAATTGAAAACGTATATCACTAAATGTGCCAAAATCAAATATGGCATTTAAAGTAATAAAAGAGATTAAATTTTTTGTTATTGGTGATATAATTAATGTATTTATAACTTAAAAATAAAAAATATTCTATTTTACTATATAAAATTAATTTTATCCATAAATTTTATTGAATTTTTTTACTTAATTAATTTAGGGTGCAAGTGGGGCCTTAGTAATTGATATATTAATAAAATAATAAGGGAAGTTTGTGAAAAGTAGGGAGAGAATGAGAGTGATATAGGAGTATTAGCACTGGCACACATGAAATGCCAGCACAAGTTGTTGCGGCCATGTCTCTAAACAGCCTGCACTTCTTCTGCCCGCCCGAGAGGGAATAATCATTCATGTATGCCAACTACACCATTACACTCTTCTTCTATGCTTTAATAAAATTATTTAAGTGATACAGTCTGACGATGAGACCATATATATTAGGTTGACTTCTTATAATTTTAAAGTGATTAATTATAGTCTTAAAGTGGTCACTTACCGTTTTTATGTGACCACTTACAGTTTTTAAGTGATGAACAATTTTATAGCTTTAGATTTCTTGCTAGCATTATTGTGTTGGCTGGTTTTGGGCCTTGTTTTTCTCGTATGCAAATGAAGAGTGGGACGAGAGAATCCTTCATAGAAGATGGGTCTCGTTTCCACACTTATGCAAATAAGAAAGACTGAGTTCTCCCTTACTCTAATATATTTGTTTTTCTTTCTGGTAAATGAAAAAAATTTTATTTGTCAAAAAAATAAGTTTATAATTTTAAAGTAATTAATTATAACTTAAATGATTAATTAGAAAAATAGGGTAATACAAGAGTTGTAATTACCTGAAGGAGGAGCAATGCAAACAGGAATAGTGGGCTTAGAGATGATGGGAGGAGGGGCAGTGATTGGGCCTGAAGTAGTTGGGAAGATGTGGGCCGGTAAGCCCATAGCGGCCTGATGATGTGATTGTTGGACTTGGTGGGGTAAGTAAGGGTGGTAGTATGGATAAACAGACATCAATGTGTTTGCCCCTCCCATCATACCAGCCTGCCCTGGGTACATCTGCGCCGCGTAATGCCCTGTGTTTATGTAGGCCCCACCGTAGCTTAGCTTCTGCACAATTTTGTTTTACCATTTATGTGTTAGAGTATATAATATATTTGGAGCTTTAAACATTAGTTTAGCTTTAGGTTGAGTGGTTCCTTGACATGGTATCAGAGCTACGTGACAAGATTAGAGTTCATGGGTTCAAATCCTCAACCACTCCGAATTTAAAGTGGAATATTTAGCATCATGTATTTGCAGTGTCTGTGCCAACTTATAGTCTAATTGGGCTCTCGTGTGAGAGAGCATATTAGAGTATGTACCATATTCTGAAGCCTCAATTATTAGCTTAAGCTTTCAGTTGAATTGGTTCGTTGACATATAGCTAGCTAGCTACTCTAATAAAAAAAATCACATTTATAATTTTTCGTTTAAGTTACAAAGGTGAATTTTTGTACAATGAATAAAAGATAGAGATTTTTAAAAATTGATTACTTTGGAGTAAAATTTTAGAAATAAATTTTTCTTTATAATTATTTTATGTCTGAAAAGTTGAAATTTTGGTTGTTTTTCAATAATAATGGTTGTCACAGATTTCACATTTTAATGTTGCAGTATGAAAATAAGATTAAAGATATCGAAATTACATACGTGATTGTAGGCAACATCAGCAGCAATGTATGAAGGAGAATACCTGAAAGTCAAAATTAATTGCATTATAATTAGCATCATAATAACTCGCTGATAAATATAATAAATGATAGAATAGTGTATATTAGTTCTATAAGCTAGGATTTATCATGAACTTGACTGGCGGATAATATAGAATTTAAAAAATGGGTCTGGACAACTCAAATAAGAAGGAGAAGAAGTAGTCTACATATAAACAATAAACCTAAAAAAGGTTCACTGCTAAAATTAATTGGTGATAGTAGGAGTTACTCCTTGTCCCTTGAGTTTATAAAATAATGCATGCTTTTCTTTTTTTTCGATGTGAGACTCACACGTGGATAACACATGAGCACTTCAACATATTTAAAGTATAATTTTTAATATCAGGTATCAACAGGATACATATATTACTATCACACTTCTTATTTTGGTTTGAAAGAAGATAATAATATATATTTTCCGTTTTAAATTATTTGTAACATTAGAAATATTATTTTAATATTTATTTATCATTCTTAATTTGTGATTAGTTTCTAATCTATAAGCTAAAATATAGTATAAGGAAATTTTATTTAATTCGTCTCAATACAAAGATTATTAATATTTAATTTGTATAATTTTTGTATTATACATAATTTGAGATATTAAAGATTAAATTAATGCAGTATAAAAATTAATCCTTACATAATCCTTACCCGTAGAAAGGAAGGGGTTGATGGTGAGGATGAGCATGAAACGGTGTCGTAGTAGTAGGAGAAGCAGCTCGGCCTGGGACAGGACCAGAATAGTACCATTGCACGCCGCCATGACCATGACCATGACCATGACCAGGACCACCTGTTGTTGGGCTTACTGCATTGTTTCTGCCGTTTGACGGTGGCCGTTGAGGAGTAGTTGTAGATGATGACCGCGGTGGGTGGCGAGCTCCTAGCGCAGCTAGGTTGCAATTAGCTCGCCGACCATTGATGGTTGGTGTTGCATCCTCACATGCCTTCTTTGCTGCTTCCGCATCCTTAAATGTCACCTGCTCAATTTTGCATATAAATTAAATACTTCGTATCATTGTAATTTAAATATCAATAGCTTAATAGATAGTACATCTGCATGTGGATGTGGAGCAGAAGGTATGAGGTTCAATCACTACTAAGCGTAGATATTAGCTGCAGTTTCTTAACTACGTACATCTCTCTTTACTCCCACCTTAGGAAGCATCCTTTACTTTTCCTTTAGGTTGCGTTTGGAAACGTCCACTTCATTTTGAATTGTAGATTTCATTTATGGATTCATTAATTAAGAATTTGAGAATGACAAGGTTTGAAAAGTCATTCTCAAATTCTCATTTTTAACTCGCTACTTTTATAACCAAAATTTCAAAATTTTTGATTTGTCAAACAATAAATTTAAGTCAATTCAAGATTCTCAAATGAAATCCTTGTTTCCAAACATGGCATTATTGTAATTTAAATCATTTTATAAATTATAGTGATAGTAGTTGAGGCCATTTTTTCATTTATCCGTAGAAATTTTCTAGCTTAATACATTTTTTTAAAAAAATCAAATCATTTAAATTTTAATATACATGTGAAGTTGTTAATAATACCTTTGCAATTAAAGCCATCATACTATTAATAAGATAACGTTGTGTACATTCGACAACTCCACGTTGTGTACATTCGACAACTCTAAATTCACAAGTGCTAATAATTATGGTATATTTGGTTTTTCCTATCAATTGATGATGGTTTGTGATAGAATATAATATTTTGTATATCTTGTAAATTTTTAATATTTCGGTAAATATCTTGTAGTTATTTAGTTACCTAAAACTCTAGATTACTTTGTGCATTCATTCTCAAATTTATGTAATGAAACTCAACCAAAGTCATTTCCTTTATTTCGTATTAGTGTAAATTTTCATTTTCATGAATGTGCCATATCATTTCTATATTATTTCTATAGTAATGAAATTTTGCTAAAAACACTAGAAAAAAAGGATTTAATTGTGACACAATATTTCTGACACTTTGTCACAATGTCACTATTATTAGAGTATTATCTTAATATTTCAATCTTAATTCATGACAAGTGTCATCTAATATTGTTATAACATTTGATAAATTTCATGATATTGATAAAAATGTCACAATTGACACTATTATTTGTAGCGAAAGAATTTACAATTTTCCATTACCATATGATATACAGTACTATATTTTGATACGGTAATATATTAGAATAAATTTATGAAGAAAAAGAATATTTATTTAACTTGTCAACAAATTATAAATAAGCTACTTTTCTATTACCATTCCAACCGGTTAATATCTAGTATCAAACGGGTCGTTAAACTCATTGTATTTGAATTATTTTATATGGTGGAATAATATAAGGATATACTTACTTCGTTCTAATTTACTTGCTACCATTGTATGGACACAAAGATTAAGAAGTTACTGTGCAATGATGACTAGTAGGTGAAAAGTTGCTCTTTTGGAATTTTTTTATATTATTTGTTGAAAAATGAAAAAGAAAAATAGAAATAATTAGATATAGAGTAGGATAAAAATAGAAGTATGTATAACTTTAAATGATTGGTTTTTTAAAGTAATATAAAATTTTCCAAAATGGAAAATGTAGCGAGTATTATAAAACAGAGGAAGTATGTAAAGAAAGAAAGAAAGACTTACAAAGCCATAGCCCTTGGATCTACCAGTGATCTTATCAGAGATGATAACAGCTTCTAAGATCTGACCATACTTTTGAAAATGGTCAAATAAAGCTTCTTTAGGAGCTTCCCAAGCCAATCCACCCACAAAAACTTTGGTAAGTGTTGTATCTCCAAATTGGGATGATTTATTATTATCATTAGTGTTAATGTTGTTCAAATCACCACCCATTGTCATTGTTAATAATAAGATCACAAGAGAAGAGAGCAAGAATTTTATGGCCGGAATGGTAGAAATATTTTAGACTTTTAAGAACAAGGGACGGAAGGAAGGAAATATGGACAGTCAGAAGTGACAGGTAATGACAGGTAAGAATATGCTCAATAGTGAATAGGCTTTTAAGACTCATGTAATTTCGACTTTCTTATTTTATATTCCCTCCCTGCTGGTCTGATAACCCGATTGAACACCTATATATATATACTAAATACTCATTTGTCCTTTTTGATTTGCATCAAAGAGAAAATCAGTAAAATTTAAGAAAGTGGTAATAAATGAAGAGAGAGAATGAATTGTGTGGATGAAATTAAAAGAGAGTTAAAATGTATGGATGAGATTGAAAGAAAGTGGTGGGTCATAGTCCAAAAATAGAAATGATGTAAATTAAGTGGGAGGGACCAATATGGAAAATGTTGCAAATTAAATGGGACGGAGGGAGTATGTGATTAATGTGTAAATAAAAATATAGTTAAGTGGGATTTTGTTTGAATCGTCTAATCGCATACTTTCATAATGTTAATTTTTTATATTTTTTAGTTTTGTATAACTTAAAATATAAATAAACAAAATAACGCATTGGAATGCGTAAAAATTAAAATGTAGCAAGTATAAACAAAACAAAAATTCTTAATCAATAACCGTGATTTGTAAATCACCACAAAAAGACAAAAAAAAATAATATTAAAATAAACAAAATCAAAAAAGATAAATTAAAACAACAAAACTCTCCTCCTATCACATCTTACCACATAAGAGTGATTTATTTACCTCGCAAATAACCGTTATTTATCAAGACTTCTCTAAACAAAATAACGCATAATACTTGCTACATTTCACGTTTTTACGTAATCCAATACACAATTTTGATCATTAATATCTTAAACTACACTTAGCTAAAAATTATAAAAATTTAATATTATAAAAGTATGCAATTAGTCGATTCAAACAAGATCTCACTTGCTTATATTTATTCTTACATATTAGTCGTTATTATGAAAGGAAATTAGAATAGAGAATGAGACCAGAAACATAGAAAGTAGTTGTGTAGTAGTATTAGGCTATTAGCTTAGCAATGAGCATATGGCCAACGTGAACTCATCTCTCCAATCTTGGATCTTTTCCCCACTAATCACCGGCGTCTTTTCTCTTTTGGATTTTATTTTTTTAAAAATAAATTGAATGTAATCTAGGAAGCAAATTATATTATTTGATTGAAATACCTTCTAATTACTCATATGGAATTAGATAGACTCTAATTTTGATCCGAATAAGTCAAAGAATTTTTTATCTTTATATTCCACTCTGTTTAAAATTTTATGTTTTTTAACTTGAATTCTCGGATTTTCTAACAATATAATTTGCCCAAAATATACATAATAAATAAATATAGTTCAACTAATTCAACTTAATAAATCGAATTATATATGATAATTTGTCAAATTCTACTTAATAATGAAATGCAAACTCACAAAAATTTTTAGTCTTTCAAATGGCCACACCAAACTTTTATGAATGTTGGAGTCTATAGAAATCCCAATAAAGGTGAGTTCTATAAACTCTATCACTAATGATAAAAACAGAATTAACAGTTAAAATTAAGAGTGTTATATTGCATAATTTCTAATTAATTTTAAAATTACTACTGATAACGATATATAGTAACATTTTATTTAAAGAAATATCACTTTAAGGAGACAAAGAGAATACAACATGACTTAATTGTCTATTACGATAGTATGTTTATAATTTCAACAATATTCTCTTGGACAACAACTTAAAGTCTAGTGATTTTTTTTTCACTTAAATATGTTGAAACTTTGATACCGATTATTGGTGTAATAAACTTTTATATTTCCTCATATCCAAATATAGCGTTAAAGTTTACTTTAGCTAAAGCTCGTTTTAGCACTTCCTGCATTATAATAACTGTTAGAATTAGTGTTTAAAAATTAAAAATTAATTAGTTTCAATTTGACATTATTATTATTAATGTGTGTAAAATTAATCATAACTGTTAGTTTTTACTTTTTAAGTTATTTTTTAATGGGTAATTTAGTTGCTAGACTAAATATGTAAAAGTTAGTGGGATCATGCTGACCCACTAACTAGAATTAATTACCTTTAATTAAGGTAGTTTTATGACCTTAAAAGTCTATAAATATATTATTTTTCTGATTAATGCAATCAATAGTTTTATCATGTTTATCACTCTATTATTTTTACTTTCTTTGATTTTTTTTTTCCAACAATAAATGACACCAAATATCCAACTTGTTGCCACCTCATATATAAAATAAAAAAAATAGTAAAATCAAAATTGAAATAAGTAAAGGCAATGATTCTAGCAATTGATCCCTTCTCACCCAACAATCATGCGTGAATGCAGTGATATTCATGTTGGAAATTGGAATTCACAATAATCAGTCGGCTAAGCTTAAAATTTTAATGTAATAATATAATTAAAATTTTATAAAATTAATATTATGAAAATAGACGTTAAATCTAATTTAATTAATAATATTTAGAAAAAACTTTATTCGTAAACAGTAGGAAAAAAATTAAGTTAGTGGAATCTTTAAACAAAAAAGAAATTCTACGTGGTAATCCTGAGCTTTTGGGCTTTCCACGTGGTAATCATGCTTTTAAAAATCCACATGGTAACGCTGAGGTTTACCAAATTGTTCCACCATGACCTTTTTACACATAAAATGTTAGTAAAACATTAGGAAACTCTACCATCTTTGGATTTGGAGGAAAAAATATGATTTGGATGAAAGATGGTAGAGTTGAGGTTTATGTTTTAGGGAAAAATGTTGAAACTGATGGCATTTGAAATGGTAGAGTTGAGGTTTTTATGTGCAAAAAGGTCACGATGAAACAATTACGTAACATTAGGGTTACCGCGTGGATTTTAAAAAAGTTTTGGTTACCACGTGGAAAACCCAAAACTTCAGAGTTATCACATCAAATTTCCAAAAAAAAAAAAAAAAGTTAGTGCACGTATAATTTTTATTATGAGTGATATAAAAGAAGAAGTACATGAACAAATGTGTGAAGAAAATATTTTTGAATTTTGTGAGAGACGAACTTAATATGGAGTTTATAAATTAATAATTCGTATTAACTGAACTATTTAAAAAGTTTGGTTCCTTGTTATTTTTTTATTATATACTAGTAAAATAACTATCGTAAAAATAAAAAGTTAATGGTTCGATGGTAAAAAGAAATTTTAATATAGTATGGCGTTAAAATTACAGTTCTTCTCTGCAACCACTCCCTTATGATAAAATATTTCAAATAGAAAGAATATTAAAGAATGAAAATAGTACTTTTTAATATAATAATTTTACTTTATTTACTTCCAATCTTATTAACTTTTATAATAATCTCACATGAAGAAGTACAAGAGAGAAAGAGATTGATGGATGGTGTAATGAAACCCAAGTAGTGATGGAGTATAAATCATCACATGCTCCCTCGCCATTGCCCATTGGCCCACTTCTTAGAAGCTTCATTCCCATGTTGCCGCGCTTACTACAACCAATCCACCATGGAATCAAACATGACCAATTAAAATACAGACGTCGTCTCATCGTAAGACGATTTTAATTGGATCAGTCCAAACTAGTTTTTAAAAACTACTCCCTTTCCTATTAGGAGAATTTTATTTTTTATAATGTTTTTTTACTAATAAACTGTTTGTATGAGCTCGTCTTACGTGAGAACGGTCTCATACAAAACTTGTTGATCAAAAAATACTTTCTTCTTATGTCTCTTTTTAGTAGATATATATTTCTCTCAAAAAGCTCTTATATAAAAATAAAATGTGTAACTTTTAAAAAGGAAATGACTTGAAATCACTAAAACTTTCTTTGAAAAAATTGAATCTTGTTTTAATTTTAAGTTTGATTCTCACTCACTTCTCCTCTTTCCACCGATCCACCCTGCAATTAAAAAATTAAATAAATAAATAAATTTTGTTTATATTATATTCATATATTATCGAAAGAGGTAAAGTTGAATGTGTAAAGTGTTTGCATATAAGAATCTTATTATGAAGAGTTCTCATATATAAATTACGTTACTTTTACTTATTTGTATTTCGGCTCTTAAATGAGTGTTAGTTACTTAGTACACATATGGTTTATATTTTAAATTGGATTAAATAGTTTATAATATTTTTTAAATTAGATAAAATAGTTTATAATATAAAAGATATATGCAATACTATATATAGTTTATATTAATTTTACAATCAAATCAATACTTGTAAAATAATTGTCACCAAATCATACATCGCTATGTAAAGTTTTTAAAAAGATTTTAATTACTTATATATATTTGATGTAACATAAAATCTTTTTGAAAACGTAAATCTAATACATAAAATCATAACTATAGTAATAAAATATTTTTAAATGACGCACAATCACGTTTTAATCTGTAAAATTACTTTATTTGGCAAACGTTACAATAATCGTCAATCGGAATTTACCAATTTTTTTTTATTATATATGTCGATCCCAATCTTTTGAACTTGAGGGTCTAGTGTGTTGTATCATTGGTCCATGTCCATCTCATGTTAAGAGTAAAGTTGAGCAGATGAGGCCATTTGAGCTGGAAAGTGAAGATTAGAATGTCCCCAAACCTAGCAATGCATATGGGTCTAATGACACCAAATTGCTTTTACAGATGCCTATTCATTAAGATATTATAAACTATTAAGACTACTATAATCTTGTTCCTTGTTTTTTACTCTACTTTCTTATTCCACTACTTATGTGGATGGTAAATTATTTTTGGATAAATTTAGAGAACAAGAGAAAGCAACTACCAACTATATAACATCTATTGATAAATATTATCTTTAAAAAAATAGTCATAATTTTATCAGTTAAATTGGTGGAATCAATTCATAAACAGTCATATTTATCAATTCAGCATTCCTACATAAAGTCAAGATCCGACGAAAAAGATAGCAGAAAGACCATCCTTGTACCCCTCAACGAGAGGGCAAAAGAGGATTTCCCCAGTTAATTAAACCCCCAACAAAGCAAGCCCGGTAAAATGAGAGATGCGCAACACAAGCTGACCTAGGACTGAGCCGTTAGAATTGAATAGATAGGTAGTAGAAAAACTAGATAAATTTCAAGCAAACTAGGACAAAAAGAGGTAAGTGAAGGGAAAACAACCAAAAGTCTAAGACATAAATTCAATTTCTCCAACTACTCATCACTCGTGACTCATCACACCTCTCACCTCGGAGAGGTGTAATTCACATAGATCGATCTTAATTTGTTCCTCCCACGTTCTTTTGGATCTATCTCAATTTTTTTTACTTTCCACTATCATCCTCATGGACGCGTCAATAGCCTTTCTCTTTACAAGTCCAAACCACTTAAGTCTGTCTTCACACATCTTTATCGATAATGGGCAACTCCTAACCTCTCTCAATTTTTGATTCCTAATTCTATCCATTTTTGTGTCTACAAATCCACCGTAATTTTTGCATCTCTACTATGTCCATCTTTTGTTTAAATTTATTCTTAATGGGTTTGCATTCTATCCCATAAAGCAATATTGACATGATTGCAACTCGATAGAACTCACTTTTTAGTCTAATATGAAACTTCTTAGCACAAAACACCCAATGTCAATAAACTATAACTCGATAGAACTTACTAGAAAAGGGTTTGTTACCCAATTGGTGTCTAGATGTTAGTCGTGATTTAACCGATTTCGTCATACATGTCCATATTACCTCAATATACGTGAATTTTTGAAATGAATAAGATTATAAAACAAAAAAAAATCATATATCAAGAGCTAAAATAAACTATTTCAAAAACTAAGTGTCTGCTAGGTTTGGACAAAGGTTTGGAGTTGTTCGCAGTTCATAAGTGCGAACAGAAGAGAAGATTTCAAAAAAAAGCTTGGGTTGTTCGCAGTTACTAACTGCGAACAGGTCAAAATCAATTTTGACCTGTTCGCAGTTAGTAACTGCGAACAGCCTGTTTGCCTTTTTCCACCTTTCAAACTAGCCGTTGTATGGTCCAATTAACGGTCATTTCCATTCCTCTATAAATACACCCTAAAACTTAATTCATCACATATTCTAAAAAGCTATTATCCCTTTGCTTAGGTAAGTTTATTTGTTTATATTCTTATTTTTATAGTTATTAAGTTTTCTTTCATTTTATTAATGCTATTATTGATTTATATTGATGTGTTTAACTTATATGTTTGTGTAAATGAAAGATTCATTGTCCATGGATGAGCATTGTCATTGTGGTTATGAAGTCGAATTTGGTCGTGATTGGAGCGATACGTATCCCGGGCGTCAATATGTTGCTTGTCCACTATTCGAAGATGACATGACCTTAGGATGCACCTACTTTAGGTGGGTTGCTCCGGAGGGCACAGAATCGCAAAGAGCAATCATTGTTAGGCTTCATAAGGAGAATGAAGAGCTTAGTAAGGAGATAAATAACTTGAAAAGGGAAGCGATTGATAAGGCTCGTAGAAGTGAAGAAACCAAGAGGATTTTGAATAAGTTTAAGAAGGAACCCTAGATTGTAATTGTAGTAACACGGATCCACAAAGCGCTCATATGATAGATGTCGTTTCATGCAAACAGCAAGCACATGTGAACAGGGAAGGTGGTATATCTCCAGTTTGTTACATGTGCACTTTTTTTGATGCAAGTCCACTGTTTGAATCTTACCCCCCTTCGAAGAACCTCTGTTACCCCTTCCAGTCTTAACTTCAAAAACACCTCTGTTATAGTCAAAAGCAACAATCTCATGAAAGTTCGCCTTCTCGGTGTTTCTATTGATAATCTTGGTGGCATGTGATGTGTACTTGTGTCCTCCAAGTAACCATGAACTAGCACGTTGACGTCTTTGAACAAAATAATCATTTATCCGATAGAAGGTGAACTCAACAAGTGTGGTCAAAGGTAAGAAACGAACACCCTTTAATACGTAGTTGAAAACTTCGGCTAAATTCGTGTTCGTAACGCCATACCTATACCCTCCATCATGACATAACACCACTTGGACATATCTCCACGCTATCAATCCAAAAACGACCTCTCTTTTAGCAGCTTGCAATTGCCTTTAAGCCATTCATTAACTTAGCTTGTTGCCTTTGCTCGCCAGCTTCTACCAAACAACTTTTTCAATTGAACATTACCCATAGCACGCATTAAAGTTGCTACAAGTGACGTAAGCAAAGCCTATGATATGCATAAGGTGGTTGCCACTCCTCGGCCCATGGTTGCTAAAATACCAGCTGTCTATCGAAATGACGATAGACGCGACCTTTGTGTCACATGCTTACGTATACAAGCCATGAACCACCACCACGCAGCTATACACTCCTTCTCAACCAAGGCAAAAGCTAATGGAAAGATTCCCTTATTACCATCTTGGCAATGGCTAATAAAGTATGACGATACTTACCATACAAGTGTGTGGCCAATGGCAATAAGGGGTTTACAATGATCAAGCCATCAATGCAAGGTTTAAACGCCAAAAGACCCGTTGGAAGGTTATAATATTAGGTCGTCTATAAACACCCATCTCATTGTCTTCCTTAAAGAACCAATCAACTACCAATCCCGGTTCAATGTTGCAAAGCTTTTAAAAATTGAGGAAGGAGAGTGTAAGAACCTTCCCAAGACCCATATATGGACATCAATGCTTGTTGCTTAGCACACCAAGCTCGCTTGTAGTTCACTTCAATACCAAAACGATCTTTAACCATCCTGACTAACTACAGATACCTTAATTGATGGGTCTTTAGCAACACAATTTCTAATCACATTGTTAATAACAGAGGATGTCAAGTGGATGTGTCCAACCGAGACAGTGTCACTATCCTGAATACAAGACTCATGCTTCCCATTGTATGTAACAATAAGCCAGGAAGATGTATATGTATCAATCCTAGCCCTAAGTCTCCATGAACAACCCCGCTTACATTTCAAGGTAAGGACGGATTGGTTTGAAGTCTCGGTTCTATACTCCACATTTCTACGAATATGATACACTCTTATAGCTTCCAACAAAGCTTCCTTATTATCAAACCTCATACCCTTCTTCAACTCCCCTTCTTCAGTGTAAGTAGTATCACAAGCCCAAGTCCTCCATGAGTTGTCCTCCTTATGCTCATCTACAGATGGACATTTTGCATAGGGTGTAGGGGGAACAATATTTCCTAAAGTCATGTCAGTTGCTAGGGCATCCTCATCCACATCCACATCATCCTCAGATGGATCATCATCAAGCTCATTACTCTCAAAACCATCATCCATATCTCCTAAGTTTACTACTTCATCATTTGAAACTTGATTGGGAGGGGGTTGAGAAGGAGTACAAGGGGAAGGATTAAACGGATCTTGAGTGGATATAGGCATAGGTGTAGGATTAGGATTCGAAGCAACCACATTACCTAAAGGAACTACTTCCGAGATTTCTAAAGAATGGGAAATCTTTGAATGCTCCCACATAGCATCTAAAGCGTACTCATCCTCAACCGGAAGGACTGTATATTGTCCACTCATGAAATACTTGAAACTTATATCAACGGTAAATTTTGTTGGATCCAACCCAATCCTAGAACTTATAAGGCGTTTAAAGTCAATCAATTCCATGTTTGATTTGCACGCAAACAACTTACGTCTACCACCAACATAATCAACATTTCCACTACTTTCTCTAATAGAACCATTCCAAAACACACAATAGTCACAATAAGGACGCCATTTCTACATCAATACAAACATAATCAAGATCATCATCAATCCCAAAACAACATCCTAAATTCTAATTATATATTTCTAGATCATCAATTCTAATAAAATTCAAATACTTAAGTAACGAATAAGTTCATATAATTCAAAAAATATCAATGCTCATCATCACCAACAACTAATCAACCAACAAAATAGAGATAATAGAACAATTAGACATTACCTTGATCAAATGTGGAAGCTTCAAAAGAGTGTTGATTGAAGAATTTACCTACATTGGAGTATTTAAAACAAAGTTTATTATTAACCTAAAAACGAAAAAAATTGAAAAAAATTAAAAAAACCTTTGAGCAAGCTAGACTATCCCAGACTAGATTTGAAGTGCTAAATTAGATTATGAAAGCAACAATTGATGGAAGCAAGGTAGTTTAAGAGGGGTTTGAGGGAGAGAAATGTCGTTTTTTTAAAGTTAGTGTTTATGGAATTGAGGAAATGGGGTCTGGGAAGAAAGAGTCTGACTTAAAAACACGCATACCGTCAGTAGCTAGAATCGCAATTCTCAAAAACGATACGTCTCGCAGCTACTAATCAGAATGTGTCAAAAGTCACCACCCGCTCGACTTAGTAATCAGCAATCCTCCAAACCTATGCTTTGGGAATTTGACGCTTATTTTTGGATATAGTTTGATTTGGGTCTTATTTTTTTATTTTTTTATATTAAAACTCTTATTTGTTTCAAATTTTCAATATACGTCTACAAAATACCCTTAGCTTTGAAGCTATCCCAAATAATATTACGTAGTACGCTATCATACTAGATCAATACACACCAAATACAAATCCTCAAAACATAAATAGCCTCAATAGTCATAAAGACAAAAGGTTTCTAACAATTTAATGGTGCGTGTAATTGGAAAGTGATGAAAGAAATTGACTTCTTGTGGAACTTGATATTGAAGTTTGCCGCTGACAGAATGGAATGAATCTCGTCACTTGAGAGTTGAGAAGTATACATATCATTCGCTTCTGGGAATATGTCAATCAAGCTGCTCGACGGATACTGGTGTAGATTTTATGTAACATGGCACGGCACACCAGTATACTATTTCTTCCAGACCTGCTCGACGGAGCGAGCTCAGTGCTCAATCGAGCAATGTAGTTAAAGACCATTCTAATGTTTTGTAAAGCATCAGGCTTCACCAAAAAAGCATTCTGCTCCGTTGAGTTGAACAAATACACCAAGATTATCGAGCAAAGAACAATTTTGTTGTTTTCTTTGCTTTTCTTCGTTTGCATTGTTTCAAGTCATTATCTACATAATTCCAACAGAATGAACCATACTTGGTACAAGAAGTAGTTTTGCGCTAATTTATCGTGGCTCAATCAGAAACTGTTCTGATATTGTACCATATCAAAAGCATACGATACAACTAATGGAGCTTAAATCATTCAAGCAAATGTATGAGCTTGGCACTTATACTATTAAATCCTATAGGCAAGAAAATAGCCAACATACACGAATCTACAATTAATTCAATGGCAAGGAGCACACA
This sequence comes from Amaranthus cruentus, assembly GCA_019425755.1. NCBI lineage: Eukaryota > Viridiplantae > Streptophyta > Magnoliopsida > Caryophyllales > Amaranthaceae > Amaranthus > Amaranthus cruentus. The sequence goes on from CM033460.1 coordinate 11,342,255, forward strand.
TTCTGAATTACATCGGAAAAGACACACAATAAGTAAATGAAATTACATTGAAGCCCAAACAGAGGATCTTAAAATTTTCACTACCTGGATAAACTAATCACAATAAGACTTGCAGATGGAGCACAGAGATGGCAGAAACTACAAGTTATAGTGGAAAACAGTGATTACATGTGTTCTACTCCATCGTCCTCACCGGTTCCATCTCCGCCGTGCCTGCAATGAAGTACAAGAAATGCACTTAAAATAACCATTGCATATAAACTTCCCCAACTGAGAGGTAGGGACTAAAGAAATGCAGTTAAAATAGGGCAGTCGAAAAAAGAGCTTTTTCAGAACTGAGCTTGGAAGTGTTCCTTAACAAAATGCATTCTAGAGTTATTACTACTTCCTAAAAGTATACTTGCAAATTCAGCAAACTATATTCTCGAGTAGACTTATTATTTGGTGCAGCATTGATGAAACTTAAAATTTTAAAACGGTAACAAAAAATTTATTTCAAATGACCAGCCAATAAGTTTAATCGATCCTCTGGATCAGAAAAAGATCATAAGAAAACATCAGGTTTACAATTTTGATCAAAAACTAACAGCAAGCACATTACACCGACAGACATCAGTAAACATACTCATAATTTATGAAATAACCAAAAAGTGAAAAACAGCTACTTCCTTTCAACCCATCCCAAATAGCTACATCCTCATCCCCATAAAACCACCTTAATAAAACTGCAATCTCACCCTAAATGCTGCCAACAAAGGCCTCCAGCCCCCACCTCTCTCCCGAGAAAAGATTTCTCACTTAGCACTATTTCATCCCATCACCTATTCATAGATCCTTTAAATGCAAAACAAATGAGGGAAAAAATGCCAGATAAAATGAAAACCTCAAACAATCTTGATCCCTATAAATATCTGATGATAAAGATGACAACGAGCTGACAACATTTTGCGAGTTTCATATCACATCCGTTTTAATTGAGGTTATGGGTACAAAATTTCCATAGAAGATGGGCAAACTTTCCATAGAAGATCAAAATTTTCATAGTGATGGGACGGGTATGGAACGAGAATGGGAGGGGGGAGGTGGGATGGTATGACGCAAGTATAGAACGAGGATAAAGTAATGATGGCGTGGGTATAAAGCTTGTATAAGACATGTATGGTACTGAAGCGTATACCCAATTGGATAGTGGCTTGGGATGGTTTTAGAAATATTCCCAAGTAAACTGGTGTGAGTATGAAATCTTTACCCACCATGGGACTGAATAGTATACCCAATTGGATAGTGGGCATAGGTTTATTAGGAATCATGATTTTCAAAATTAAGGTAGGGAAGGAAGGAAGAATAAAGAGAAGAAAACCTTGGGCCATAGAAGTCATTGATTCCTTGGCAAAGTTTAGAATGATGGTACCTTCACTAACGGGCATAGTGGTCAACAAAAAGGGAAAAAACATTTTGACTTTCATGACGACAAAGGCTTCCTCAAATCTTACTTTCTCAAATGTCAACATAAAATGGGAAAACATAAAACCTAATTAATATGTGGAATCTAAAAAATATGTCGTCTCCAACAATATTATTCAAGAATCAAGACTAAAATTGTTCCGGAATCAAATATTTTATAAAATTGTTCCAGAATCAGAGTGTTGAGAAACAGAAACGGGATTTTGAAAGGATACAAGTCCAAGTAACAAATCACTTCAGAACAAGGACAATAGCTTACAAGGATAGAAAAGAACATGATAGAGGTTTAATTATTCCGACACATGTATACGACCTAATCATCTTGACTAATTACAAATAGAGCACATTAGGGGTAGGCAGCCCATGAAAGTTTTACTCATTAGTCACCCAATAACAATTCTGGATTTCAACTAAATGAGAAAACCACAAATAAACTAGAGAGAGAGAGAGAGAGAGATCAACCTCCATGAAGAAGTTAGATTCCGAGTTTTTCTATCTAATTGTAAGTTTTCCAGAGCAGCTGAAGCATGATTTACATCCTCTGACAATTCATCACCATCATATCTCCAGTTGTAATCATCCTTCCTGTAACTAGACGTAGAAGACCCTGCTCTCCTATCTGATAGGTATTGTTTCATTAGTTTATAAGTAAACAAACCAGAACAAAAATGTCCAGTATTCCTTGAAAAGGTACAGGTTATTCCTTACCAGAAGCCTGAGAGCCAGGAAGAGACCTGTCATAAGCAGGTATTTCAATGATCAAAACTTCAAGAACAAAAGACATGACTAGAAGAAAGCATATTATACACTTATCCATTACCCCAATGCCATTAAGTGGCTCCACCTAAAGTGGGGTTTGGGAGGGTCGGATATACGCAACCTTGTCCTTGTTAATGATTAAATTAACAAAGAGGTTGTTTTCGATTGACTTTTGATAGCAGACGTCATGTCCAACTTCACATAAATAAGAAGTGCATGTAATTTAACGACTCATTTTTACTTTAGTTCATTATATCACAGACAGGGTTCAAGTGCTAGGACCTCACTAATGGGGGTAACCCTGAAGCAACAGATGATGATGATGGTCTCCGCATGTTGCGAGGCTCTAAACTTGATGAAGACTCACTGTCACCCGGCAACCTCCTTCCACTGCCTCTGGCTTGGGATAAAGTCTGCACACCAGTTAGTAGCATAGACAAAGTTAGGGCCACAAGCCAACAAGGATGAAAAGTCATATTTCTCACTCAAATATTCGGCTCTTTAGATTTTTTTCAGATGATTACTTGACATACAATCAATACATCACAAACCCCATGACTACAGAAAGCCATCTCGAGATACTTTTCCCCCCTTTTCATACATCTATTGCTAATTAGTCAGTCAACTGTCAGACACTGTTTTATAGATCACAGAAATCGTCTTCCAACAATAAAAGCTTCAGAATGCACAAGCTATTTGATACCCAATGACACCAGTCTATCTGACCTTTAACAAAAAAGCTTTAGGGATGTATTGGATGATTCTCGGTTATCACAATTCAATAACTTGTCCACCAACCAAAAACATATTAAATACTACTTAGCTGAAAGATAAAACATGTATGGATGCTACTTAGATAAAAGAAAAACATGAATGGAACAACCATGAACACTGCAACCTCGGTCAAAGTTGCCATGTTAGAGCAATACAAATATATTTTGAACAAAATTGTCCCATACAATCACCAAGAAAAAAATCATCACAAAACTTAGGATTGAGAGAGCCAAGTTAATCAGCAAAACAATCATCTCAAACCGCTCAGTCTTGCACAAAAAAAGCACCAAGCTAAATTAGAGTTACATTGAATTGCAAGTATCAGACATTAGGAACAGTAGCGCTCTAGAAGTGTATGCTTTCTTCTAGAAATGAAAGAATCCTTGTGAAAGAAGAATTCTGCATTCTCTATAGTTTCAGTTTTTCCTTAGAATCCCAAAAGCATAAAAGTTAAAACAGAAAAATGCATCACACCTCAAACTTTAAAAAACCTTCGAGAACATCTAAAAGGACAGGACCACTTTCTCCATTCCTGCTAAGATCATATCCGTTTTTGCTACTGAATTCTTTCAACTCAGCCTTCCAGGAATCCTTGGGCTGCAAGACAAAGCAATCAAGCACGTATTAGATGAGTAGAGTTAGAAGGTAAGATTGTTTGCTACTGATCCAATGGAATACTTGAATCTTTTAAGTAAAGCTGGTCTTAAATACCAAATTACACTCTGGAAGATACACTTTAAGTGTGTGATTTAGCTGTGCCCAGTCCAAGTATTCACATATAAGAGCAGTCAAAAGCCTCCCTGCATTGATAAAGGGTTTGATTAAACTTGGGCCAAATATAGTAGGATAAGTTAGAACTGAATTTAGATGTTCTGCAACAGAAACACATGTATTATGTAACATCCAGATACATAATTCAACAACTGGATCACATAGGCAATACAAAATTATTATCAAAGAACAGGTCAACCTGCAAAATTGTGTTTCTATACCCCAATATATTTCGTGCTTTTCCAACCTTATCCAGCAAAATCAATGGGCATAGAAAAATATGCTCACATCACTACTAAAATTGACAAATTTTAATCCAATCCGACATATAGAAGATCACAACTCAAAAAATGATATGCGGCCTAACAATGACCCAACCCAAAAAAAATAATCTTGTGACCTAATAATGACCCAATCCACCATAATCCTACCATATGTTCTAACAACGATTATATTGCATGTGGCCCTATCCAATACTATATCTACAAAAACTTAGAAATTAAGTCCAATGATTTTGAATGTATATTCCCTCCTCCAGTCACTTCCATTTGCTGTCATATGCTTAATTACATTACATTTCAATTCACAAAAAACTCCTCCAAATGTCTATCATCAATTTATTACATAGAATTCCAAATGCATGGTCACATTTGTGTTTAAGGATTAATATGGTAAAAAGCCAATATAAAAGCTAAGAATGAGGTGGCAGATTGAAAAACTCAGACCATTTGATGCACATCAACATGAGGACTAGAAGTCACTTGAACATTACAAACAGAAACACTACGCAATGCTAATTAGCTGCAACATTCTAATTACCTCAAGGACATCCAAGAGTTTAATCAAGAAAATAATATTTCAACAAGCACCAAATTCCCATCTTAAGGCTTGACTACACAATGAAGTTATCACTTAAATAGCTCTCCTAAATTCTCTAGTAAAAGCATTCCAAATGAACCTTTTACTTAAATGTTGTATCAGTATTCTCTTTATTAGTTCACTGGCCAAACTCCCAACAAAAAAAACTACATGAACAATGATATGTGAAGTCCCAAGTCATCCCTACAAGATCTCTTAAGCATTAAATTTAGTAGCAATATATCATTAACCTACAAATGATATACTATTTTTGCAAAAAAAGGTGGATCTTGAATTCTTGATGACTTGCATTCATAAAACACTAGTTAAACGAAAGATTTCACCTTAAGCTTTTTATGCATGTTGGCCATTAAGAACTAAGAAATTACCACGAAGCCATAAATTCATAGCTAGAAGACAGGATTGTTCAACTTCGAAGTACTTTAGGAATTAAAATACACAATGCCCAACATCGCATTTAGCGTCCACACCACCACTCTAATAGTCTTCCGACTTGGTCCAAACTCTTGCTTCGCCATCAAATGAGTAACCCAACAAAAATGTCAAACCTTAATCCTAAAGGATTGGGGGTTGGCTACATAAGCCAATATTTAATTTCAATGGTCGTCCACATGGATTCTTCTTCTTCAGACTCCATCTATTTTGATTTTCTATCGTCTTAATTTATAAGTCTAGATCCTAAACATCTTTTTCCACTCTTGTCTTCCAAGTCACCTTCAGTCTTTTAAGCTCTTTTTTAAGTCTCCTAAGCTCCAATTTTTCACTAATATCTCGCCTGTACACATGTTCAAACCATATTAAACGATTATCTTTCATCTTTTCCTCAATATTTTCTATTTCTAAGCCCACTCATCTATCGAAAACGGTCCATCCTAAAAATCAAAATTATGATTCATATAGTAGCTCAAAAATAATATATTCTAGACATAGCTTTCTACTAACATACCAGCACACATCAAAGCTAGATGATCCATCAAAACACGGTAGCTACATCACTGATAATAAGCCACATGAGTTCTTTACTACAGCTTCACCTACCCCATTCCCTCTTACAAAAACAAATAAGCATTATACTAATGATTTCCAAGAAAAAGGTTGTTGCTTTTCAGTATTATGTCAAATTACCATTTCCACTCAAAACTCCGATTAATTATCAGAGTGCATTATAACGACAAAAAAAGAAGAGATAAATTACTCACATGTCCAAAATAGCCAATCAAAGCTAGAAAAACAAAGAAACAATAATGCTGAACAAATAAATTTGCTAAATTAAATAAAAATTCCATAAACCACCTGACGGAGAAGCATGAAGCTGCTTCGCACGATCATTGCAGCTACCCAATAATGCTGGAGGCAACCCCTCATTCTTCTCAATAACTTGATCCTCCTCCTCAATTGCTTCAAAAACACTGGCTCTAAGCTCAGCCTAGTGAGACCAACCAAAATAGTTAGCCTCTAATTTACCAAGGAAGTGCCACTTTTCAAATTAACCGAAAAGAAAAACAAAGACCTAACCATGGAAACATTCTAGACCAGCGCCATACATACTCAAAACAATAATGCCACAAGTTTTCGAATCCTAGATGTTACAGTTAATCAGCCCAATACTACAATGAGTAAGGAAAATAAAAATCAAGATCATTTTATCCACAAACAAGACTGTAACTACACATATGGAAATTCTGCTTCAACATAAATCAAAACTACAGGAAATCACACCTAAAAGTTACCATTTTTAGCCACAACCTTTAACATGAAACCGACAACCTTAAACAAGTTTAAAACCAAAATGAACATGAAATCCAACAATACCTAACAAATTAGAAACAATTTCGATTCAGCGAGATTCCCAAACCCTAAAATGAGAAACCGATCAATAGCATTGAAAAAATCGCAATATTTAAGCAAAAAACACGCAAATTTGAATGTTTAAGCTAACAAGAAGCGTAGAAACAAATGCGTGATGAAAATTTAAGAAAATAAAGAGAAAATTCGAAAAAATTACTCGGATCTTAGCGAGAACTCCCTTTTTCTCGAGAGTACGGGTAACGAGGGTTTTAAGGTCCATCATTTCTCTCGTGTAATCATCCATTTTGAAGATTGGAGAGTTTTCTCTTCTTCTTCTTCAACTTCTCAACTGTGATTTTGTTTGCTTTGATTTAGGTTGGAAGTGAGGAAGAAGAAACAAAGAAAGGAATGAAGGTAACAAATACAATACTTGTAACTTGTAAGTTGTACCAGAATTCCTTTATCATTACATTTGACATGTTTTGTTAATTTTGTTTAATTTTGTTTGATTTTTTTTTATTTTTTAAAATTTTTTTTTTGTGTGAATTAAGATTTTTTGATTAAGTTTTTTTATTTTAAATTAAATACTTTAATATTCGTGTAATGCACAACTTTCTTTCATCGTGAGACATGCCTCATATTTGAGCTAAATATCCCAATGATAGAAACTTTTAGTTTGTGGATTTCTTGTTTTGAAGTCGTCTCACCGTGTGACGGTCTCATACAAGACGAACAAAATTTCTTTTAGAATATTATGAAAATTTAGAAAATAATATTGTTAGGACTAGGGGTGTTCAAAACCGGGTACCGGGTCGACCCGGATCCGAAAGTCCGGGTAACCGGTTTTTCAGATACCTAAAAAAATGATCCGAGTCAGATCCGGATACCCGGTTTTATTAAAAAAAATACTTTTTATTTTTTTGTCTTTTTATCGTTCAACCATATGTTTGTTTATCTCTATTGTTACTTAAAATATTTTTATATAAAATTTAAATACAAACTTTCTAAAAATATTTAATTTAACTAGTCATAAAACATTAATAAGAAAATAAAAGAATAATATTATTGTTCATTGGTTTAAATGAGAACAATTATAAAATTTAAATACTAACTCTCTAAAAATATTCAATCCAAGGTTAGCTTACATCATCATTTTATTTACGAAAAAAAGTAAAAAAAATAAATAATTAAATAAAACCGGATACCGAATATCTGGTTTCCAAAAATTTGTGATCCGGTATCCGATTTTAAAATCGGATACCCCATCCGGATTATCCGGTTTGTGAAAACCGGATAAATTATCCAAATTTGGAAACTGGATACCGGATAATCCGGATCGGATATTTCGGATAAGGTTATTATGAATACCCCTAGTTAGAACGGTTAGATTGGTGTATTAATTATTTTTAATTTTAAAGATTCATTCAACATAATCAATAATTACATGATAATTTGGAAATGTATTGTCTACTTTATTATACTTTCTATTTTCGAAAATGTTTCAGACACTTCTTTATGCTCGTAAAGTTTGGAAAAATAACTTATTTGCTCTCGTGATATTCTACTTTTTGTACATTTATGACTGTATATTCAATGTAATCCTTGAGCCTTTTAATAAAAAAATGTTATTTGCTTATTTGCAGTACTATCATTATCACTATACATTTTTTTTATTACTTACCTTACATATTTAGTTTCTATTAATATGTGTATTTATGTCATTCAGGATATAAAAACGACTTGAGTATTTTATTATTATTAGTTAGTCTATAGAATGAGTTTATATAACATTAGTTGTCTAATAGATTCTAAACAAAACTGAAATTCTCCAAAAACTTTTGTGAGCCTATAAATAAAATGACATGTCATTTCATTTCAAATAAGCCCTATTGGTTTTGGCTAGAAGCTATTAGACATTAACACAGTTGGAACGTATCAGTAAAAGACGCATAACAAGCTAACAAGACCAATCTGGTGCATCTTCTATTATATGTCGATGGACATAAAACAAGTCCAACCCCACATCTTGGAACATAATCTTTGGAACTAGCACAAAGGTGTGTCATCAAATTTTGTCTGGCTTTTACGTAATACTCCCTCCGTTTCAGTTTACTTGTCCTATTTTCTTTTTTGGCATTTTCATACTATTTGTCCAATTTTCTTTTTTGACTAACCTTTTCTTACCTAAATACCCTCACTTTTCCAATTTCCAATACTCCACTACCACCTTTACAATTAATTTAATCAATTAAAATACCCAACTACCACCTTTTTAATTGACCCCACTCAACCCTTAAAATCCGTAAAAAGTCAAATGGGACTAGTCAACTGAAATGGAGGGAGTAATAAATTCGTTTTTAAGTTGAGTCAACTCGAATTCAATTAAAAGATTGAATAAATATCGGGTCATTAATACAATCAGAAAGATAAAAGCCTTGCAAGGCGCCAAGAAAATAGATGACATATCCATAATCCACGGGGCACAGTCCAACAACACGGCGTAACCAAACCAGTTGCCGCCATACACATGTTTTCTCAACCTCAATCGCTTCCTTCTCCTCCCTCTTCCGTCGCCAATGGCGCCCATTTCAAAGAGTTTGCTATCCTTCTCATCCTCTACTTTTTCATGACTGATTTTATTTAGTCTTTGATGATAATACTTTTTGTATCAGTCAACCATTTGGAATCGCATTTGATATTGATGGAGTTATCCTTCGTGGCGGTAATCCTATTGGTAACTCTCCTCAAGCTCTACGACGATTGTACCATGATTCTGGTTTGTAATTCATCGACTGCTTTTGTTTGGTAGGAGTATATAATATTTTTTAGATGTTGATTAACATTTTTTTGTAGGTACTCTGAAGGTTCCTTTTCTGTTCTTGACTAACGGTAAGTTATTTACTTGATTACTTGATCATAACATTTTCATTGCTTATATAATTTGATAGGTTTAGAGTTTTTATTGGAAATGTGAAATTGGTTATCGAGGAAAACAGCTCGAGATTGTTTTCAGTTTAGGAAAATGAATTTTGGTCAATTATTAGTCATTGAAGTAATCTCAACTATGTCGTTGAAATTGCTACATTCATGGTATCTGGCAACACACAAAATTTAGCAAGTGCTTTTGTTAGGTTTATGGATGACTAATGCTCACAAAGTATTTAGGACTTGATTAGGCAAATTAATTAAGTTGTTAGTATCGTTATTTTGTTAGAGAAGGACCCAAGTGTGCAATCGGGATCGCTTAAGGGAGAATCAACTTAGTACACTTCACCCTTGCAATCAATGGATGAAACAACCTTGGGCATCAAGGTTATGAATCAGACTAGGACAAGTATATGATGGCTAAAGGGGGAACCATGAGACATGTTGCACAAAGTCGAGATCAGCCAGAGGCTGCCTCTATGCTCAAAGGAACACATGGTTCCAGAAGGTCACTGACTCGTTTTCCCCCCTTGTGTTGATGTCTTACCCATTGGTTACATCTTTGCCCAGTGTTTCCCTATAGATACACTAGTCCTAGGTCATTTGTATTTAAGACAAAAGTCTCATTAGAAGCTCTTCGTTCTTGCTTAGTTTGTTACTCTTTAACTTGGCCTTTCTTCCCCATTAATCTCTCCAATGTAATTCCTTCTAGTTTGTAGTTTGTAGTTTGTCCTTTAAACACATTATTAATACTATCCTAGTTAGATATGGTGGATGTAGCCTTTATTTGGTGAACCACCTTAAATCTTTGGTTCTTTATTGTTTTGTTCATTTTGCCATTCAACATACTCTTGCCTATTTGGTTCATAGCATTGTGCACTACATAGATACTCATTTTCTTCCTTAAATATTGATCTTGGTGTGTGAGTGTGTCACTCACTTCAGGGTTTGGTTTATGTAATATAATAAAACAACAAACTTGATTTATGTGAATGGTATGTGTAGATGATAATTAATGAATATGATGGTGACATTTTCATGAAAGGAAATGCAATATAATCAGTGGAATGTTCCAAATTAGTAAATGTAGCAATTTCACTAGATTGAAGTATAGGGGAAAGATATGTTGGCAATGTTTGGAAATTACTTCTCTATTTTAGATTAGTTAGTCAATTTTGCTTCTCAAGGAATGCTCATGAAGATAATTTTATTGCTGTAATAGTGATTTTTGCTCGAAATTCTATAGAAGCTTTACTTAAGTAGAGATAAGACGAAGTAATATATCAATTATTTAAGAATATATGGTCAAAAGCAATAAATGTAAGGGGTTGTGTCAATGTAAATTTTTTATTCCTATATAGCTTTTTTTTATAAAAATGTAAAATGGAATTTGGCTAGTTGTGAATTAATCGTTTAGTTTTCTAGAACAGGAGGTGGTGTGCCAGAATCAAAGCGAGCATTAGAGTTAAGTGAACTTCTAGGTGTGAATATTTTGCCTTCTCAGGTAATATAGGCCTTTTCTATAAACATGTTTGATAAGTTATACTCCTATTAGACTTTACTTTAGTTATGTCTTCCACATTTCGGCCTTCTTGTTGATTTGACTTTAGTGTATTTTATTCTTTTGTTATCTGCTCTAGGTTGTACAAGGTCACTCATTGTTTCGCAATTTATTGGGAAGGTAGGCTTCATTTCATCTTATAGGTTAGTTATCTTTCTTTATTGTATAGGCTTCTAACTTTCTTACTAGTATAAATATGCTAGACTTTGTTTTTCTCACTTTGATAATGTTGTCAATTGATCTTCTAGTATTTGATTTTAATCAGAGTGTTGTAAGTCACAAATTGGGTCAATACATCTAGAAAATCATGGAATAGAATGTCTATGTGCTCTCTTAGCTTCTTTGTCGTATATTGTTAAACATAATGTACTATAATATTTTTCATTCTAGGCTTGAAGTATAAATTTCATTGTTGAAAAGAATGAATAGTTTCATTACTCAAGACTTCAACTTTTTATATGAGTCAATTGCATCTTCCATGAAAGGACTGTCTTATTGTATATGACAATCATTTTGTCCCTTCCTCCCTGGATGCCAAAGTAAAGAGAAACATGCTATCAAAATCATCAAAAATGCATGTGATATTTCTTTTTTGTCCCTTTTTGGTTTTGGAAAGTTTGAACAATGATTAAGTTTTTACTTTGTACATGATTGAGTTTGTTCGTATAAGTGCAAACTTAATCATGTGAAAGAATTCATTAGGATGAGATAAGCCTAGTTGAGCAATCCTAGTTACAAACAACTGATGGAAAGGGATGACCTCATTATTGCAACTGGAAAGGAGATACTGTTTTCAATTCTTTATATTTAATTGATATAGGCATCAGGATGACCTCATTGTTGCTACTGGAAAGGGAGATCCTGCTTTGGTAATGCGGGAGTATGGTTTCAAGTATGTTGTACTAAGAAAATTCTCCCCTGTGATTTCTAAATTAAATCTTTTAGGATTCTTATGCTTAGTTTCTGCTTGCATTTTGCAGTAAAGTACTCTCCATAGATGAATATGTGTCATACTTTAAGGGCATTGATCCTGTATCACAGTATAAAGCCTGGACAACTATGCCCAGAGTTGATCAAAGCAGCACCCAGAAAAGGTTAACTTCTGCTTGTGATGTGTACACCGAAAGAGTGAAAGCTGCATTTGTCATTAGCGATCCAGTTGATTGGGGTAGGGATATCCAGGTAATTTTTTGTGTCGTAGGACAGTTGATTTCTTTGACAAAAGTAGTCTGATCTATGATCCCGTCATTCCAAGTCTGCTTTTTATGTCCTCTATAGAAAGAGGAGATAATTGATGCATTTGGACTTCCAGCTGATGCCTCTATATATATATGGTTTGCTTCATCATTCTTCTCTACCAGCTTATGAACGCCTTACAAATTGTTTTGGCTTAGGCCTTTTCTATCTTGTTTTTTTAAGTTCTTGGGGAATTATTTTCCATGTACTACCTCAATCAGGGTAACCGTCACCCAGTAAGTTTCTATTAATCTTATGCTAAGCATGCTTGAATTTGATTGTGATATATGTGATAACATATCGAATTTGAGCCGGCATACTTCACGTTGTTTCATGAAAAGTGAAAAGAAGTCTATTTTCCATATCTGCATTTCTTTCAAGATTTCCCATCTGTAAACCCCAATTGATTTGGCGTGTAAGATTTTGGTTTTTCCAGTTTCATATTTTTGCATGGGTTATCATGTGTTTAGGTTCTTTGTGACATTTTAAGATCTGGAAGCCCTTCTGGACAGGAGGATGTATGTCAGCCAGCGTTATATTTTGCGGCTAATGATCTTGAATACCAGGTGTGTATTGTTAGTCTACTAAATTATGTTTGTTTGTCCTAGAGAGCATAGTGTAAAAACGCAGTAACGGTCGTGATTCCAGTAAAGGAACGGTGATGCGGTAACAGAAGTGATGTGGTTATCGTAACGCCTAAATATTGGTCGAATCATAAGATATCCCTTGATATGGCCCACAACACTGTTATGTAAAACTTTACAATGTGAAATATTTGTTCGTTTGTTTTGAAAAACTTTACAATTCGATGTGTCCTTGTTTTTACACAATGCTAAAGAGTGAAAAAGAAACACTAAATGAGCTCAGAAACTGGAAGCTATAATAGAAACTTACCTTGGAAATTTTCTGCAATGAATGTCCTCAAATTAAACGAGTATCGTCTAGTATGGTAGAAGAATGCCATTTGCATTTGAAATGCTTGCTCACTCATTTCTAATGCATGCTCACAAAACCAGAAACTACCTCTGATTGTGTAATGAATCAAAATAATTGTCTTTTAACTGATCAAATCATGAGAAATATAAATGTCTACTTTAATTGACCTATCTTCTCCATCAGAAATTTTCTGGTCTAACTTATATCTAGTACTATATACGGATAATCATTGTTATCGACAAACTACAATCTCTGACATTGGTTTGTTTTGATTCATATAGCATACTTCATATTGTGGGATGAATGCTTTGCCATTGTTGTCGTCTTCCTTTTTTTGGTTTCAAAAATGATAATTTTTTGGTAATTGAATTTCTAAACTGATCTCTTCTTATTTAGACTTGCCTTTTTTTAATCACAACTGATTTTTACTCGGCACAACTGATGCTTGCTGCAACTGATTTTTATTGAACTAGATTTTTTATGAGCTGGTTTTGCTCCCTGTAATTCAAAAGTAAATATATAATTTCTAATCCATTAATATTTTTATTTATTGGCAATGTTGTTTGTAGGCTGCATTTCCAGCTAAACGTCTTGGTGTGGGAGCCTTTAGGATTGCACTGGAAAGTATCTTTAACAGGTATCTTCTGTGTCCACAGGGTCTCTCAACTGCAACAGATTTATGGAAATAAGAAAATATTGAGTTTTTTCTTAGTCATAGAAAATTTGAGGTTGTAGATACTTATTTTTTTTGGACGTGATCATCATTGTTCTGGTTTATGCATCACACAAGTGAATCTCTCTTATCTATGGATGATTAAGATTGCGTGCATATCTTTTGGTATTCACTGTTTAGTAATCATAGTGTCATAACGTTTTTAGCACAACTGATCTCAGAAAGATGCAACATAGTTGCATTTGATTAAACTAATTGATTATAACTAAATCATAAAAATGCCTCATCTACAGGTAGTTGTATACTCCATCCCCTACAATTGCCCATTTATTGTGAGAGCTTTTGGGATCAAATGCAGCAATCTAAATGGGACACTCAAACCTACGTGCAAGGATTAAAGTAGTTCATAAAGAAATACCGGATTAGGCCAACCTTCAAATTTTCTGATCCACATGTCCTTCAAGGATATATTCCTTGAACCATTTATGTCTATAATATGAACATATGATGAGATGTGATTCTGCTAAACCAGTGTAGTTTGACAACATACTCATATAATGTAAAAACTAGAGTGATACAAGTAGAGGTTGTTTGCTTAGTATTAGTCTTTCATAGCTTGTGTAAAAGTGTTTGATTTATACATTTGATGCAGAATTAACCATACTCCGCTCAAGTACACAATTTATGGGAAACCTCAGCCTTTTGTTTTCGAAAACGCAGAGGCCATTTTAAGACAACTTGATTGTCGTATGGATATTGACGTTCGTACGAATGATAATCAATCAAATTATTTTAGAGCCCTTTACATGGTAGGCGATAATCCATCGGTTGATATAAAAGGTGCAAGACAGGTTAGTTTTTATTCCTACCAATAATGTTACAGTTTTGCATAAGCTTTTGCTGGTACAATTGTTCTGCTAACTTTCAGGCTGGACATCCTTGGATACCTGTCTTGACCCGGACAGGGGTGTTCCAGGGTAAAGGAAATCATGACGAGCATCCAGCCGATCTGGTAGGTTGAACAAGTACTCCAAACTCCAAAGTGTTCGTAAGTTTGTATTTTGACTTGGTCGATTTTTTCAGGTTGTCGATACTGTGGAAGATGCTGTTGACTATATCATGGAGGAGTTCTCTTCAGGGTGGAAGTCTGTTTAGGGTTCGAGAGCAACATTGCAATACTTTTGGATGCATCTACAAGCACAATGCAAAATAACATCCGCATCAACGATTGTATTGTACAGGTTTTTGAGCCAACAGAAATATAGGCCAAGATATATGCGATACCATCCGCAAAAGCCCCTTCACATTACCACAACTGTGACCAGAATGTAATTTTACACAATGCTTACCGGGTTGGAGAGCATATGCAATTTACCTTTTTATTCAAACATCATTTATCTCGTTGTTACAATTGTGAGGGATCGTCTCTCGGTGAGACGACTTCAAAACAAGGAAGTCTATATGTTTAATGTTAATAATTGTATTAGTTAGTCTATTCAATCCTTGTACAGAGAACGTCTCACGGTGGGACTGTTTCAAATTGTAACATCATCACTTGTCGGTACGAACTACAAAGTGGAAGCAAAATTGTCCATCACTTTTGTAGCATCATATTGTCATACTTATTTATTGATTCTGGTTTTGATAGTTAAAAATCGAAAAAGTCTAAGGTAGACTTGGTCCACATTAATTTTTGGGTAGACCAAGTTTTCACTCCTACTTTCTACTCTACTTTCAATCTCTCACTCTCTTACTCTACTTCCAATTTTTTAAAAAAAAGAAAAAATAATTTAATTCAATTTTTTTTAATTTTTAATTTGAATTAAATTTTTTTTAAAAAAATTTTTTGAAAGATTTTATTTAAATTTTTTAATTTCTAAAAGTTTTAATTTTCATTTTAATTTTAAAAATTTTAAATTTTTTTATTTTTAAATTTTTTAATTTTAATTTTTTTTATTTTTAAAAAAATTAATTTTTTTTAGTTTTTTAAAATTTTAAATTTTTTAAATTTTATTTTATAAATTTTAAATTTTAATTTTAACTTTTTAAATTTTTATTTATTTTTAAAATTTTTTTTTTTAAGTATAAGAGTGAAATAGACGAGGTGTGAAAGTATAAGAGTGGAATGAAATAGAATGGAAGTGTAGAGTGAAGTGAAGTAAAGTGGAGTGAAGAGTAGTAAAGTGGGGTGTAAAACTTGGTCCACACTAATATTAGTATGGACCAAGTCCACACAAGTCCTTCTCTTAAAAATCAATGAATTTTTATTAGAAATTCTTATACTAGCAGAGAACAATTTTTTTTTATCTTTCCTTATGTTAGCTTAGACTATTAAATAAACTTGACTCAACTTCTTTTCTTTACTGAAATAGTTTTCTTGAGTGGTTAAATGAGATGATTTTCTTAGTGAAATTTTTTTATTTTACTAACTAAAATTTTCACATATAAGAATTATGATAATTATACTCTTTCACAAATACTGAAATTCTATGATTACACTTTGCTTTGGTTTGATCCCTTAGGGCTATAGTCATCATCAAATGATCATTAAGACTTTATAAAGATTCAAAATAATTTTATCCAAGCTCCAATATGCTCATGCATCTTCTAGAATCTAATAAAATACCCCATATATCCCTTTGAGATTGTTACTGATAATAACATGTTGAAAGGAAGAATGACACTATCAATAGCAATTTCGGAGCTCACAAATAGAAAAAAGTTATCCAACAGATGACATTTGTTCCGATTCTATAATACTTCTTTATCAAAGCATAAAACTTAAAATAAGAAATACAATATATTTTTTTAAAATAATCATTATCATTATATTATATTGATTCGACATTGAATAATAATAATTATTATTATATAACCTAATTAGTAATTAAGTATCTTTGTACTCCAATTAGACTTAATTTTTTTCCTTCAAATCAAATCGAATTAAATCAAATTAGGATCAAATTTGAATGAAATTGTCATCCCTAATTCCCTACTTAGCTTTAATTTGCATCTTGTTAAAGAAGGGGAGTAGATAAGCCATAAGCCCGAACGGTACAACATTATCCTCTCCATTTTCACCCTTTCAATCTCATACCTCTTTCCTTCAACAATGGAGGCTACCCTTTTCCTCTCCAAACCCCTTCCTACCATCAAATCCTCTCAATCTTTTTCCTCTCTCTACCCAAACCCATTTCTTCCATTAAAACCCAACAAACTTTCCTTCTCCTCAAAAACCCATAAACAATCATCTTCCAATTTCACAATCACAGCTGCAATCAGCCGCACAAAGAAGGAAGAAACAGTTGAAACAGTTAAGAATCACCTTGAAAACTGCTATCTTTTAGCTGCTATCAATTACAAAGGTTTTACTGTTAAGCAATTCCAAGAACTCAGGAAATCACTCCCAGAAAATACTACTCTCATTGTTGCTAAAAATACTCTTGTTGAGAAAGCTATTCAAGATACTCAATGGGAAGCAATTAAACCCTGTATGAAAGGTATGAATGCTTGGCTTTTTGTTCATACTGAAGAAATCCCAGTTGCAATTAAGCCTTATAGAACATTCCAGAAGGAAAAGAAGCTTGAAGATAATGACTTCACTGGTGCTTGTTTTGAGGGAAAGTTTTATGGACCTGAAGAATTTAAGAGTTTGGAGACATTGCCTTCAAGAGCTGAAATTTATGCTAAATTGTTGGGTTCTTTGAAAAGCCCAGGAAATGCTCTTGTGGGTACTCTTCAAGCTCCTGCTAGAGATTTAGTTATGGTTTTGAAGGCTTATATTAAGAAGCTGGAAGATGAACAACAGCAAGGATGAGGTTTTATTTTCTAATTATTGCAAGTTTTAATTCTCTTTTGTGTATTTTGGTGTTGGGAATTTGATTTTGTTGTTATTAGTGGAGATATGTAGATGTAAAATTGGAAATTACATGTTGTATCATGCATTTTTAAGAAATTTTAAAGAAATGGAACCAAATTATTTTTGGCTATGATCAAGTCTGTTTTTGTTCTTTCAAGTGTGATTGAGCTCCTTGTTAATTGCTAGTGTTACTTCAAATGTTTGCCTGCTTTCAATTTTTTCCAATTGTCTGTTTGCCTTGAGTTCATGTCATAATTGTTTAGCTTGCCTATAATGTTAGAGTATATAACATATTCTCAAACCTCAACCATAAGATTAACATTTTGGTTGAGTTGGTTTCTTGACTTGGTACAAAAGGTCACGGGTTTGAATCTCAACCACCCCTCACTTAAATGGAATATTTACTGCTAGATATGAGGAGGGCCTATATTGCATCACATTTCTATCCCAAAGGGATTTTGTATAAGGGGGTATTAGCGAAGTCAGAATTTTGAGTCAAGGAGGCTGAAAATTCCATATTAACATCATAAATATTTTTAGGTGAAGGGGTTGAATGCAAGGTGTAAAGGGTATTTGAATTGTTTTGTTATGTTGATAGAGAGATCAACGAGTCAGGTAACTTACATAGAATTAAAACAATTTGTGGGCCAAATACGAACCCTGCATATACCACGTTTTCACTGATTTTAGAGTGCACCGCGGCTGACCTGTACCCACTAGTAGCTCAGCCCTTGGATGGATGGGAACTCAACTAGTATTGTATCACCTGCTTCTGTACTCCTAATCCATTTGACTGCATTAGTCAAAATGTGATGATTACCCGTCGGTAGGGTAAAAGATTCATAATTCTTAACCCATTATGGGTGCTGGGGACACAAGTCTTGTGTTATAGTTGCTCTCAATATGGTGGAGATATCTGATGTGGGCTTGATTGCCTCCAAATCCATTGTGTTCAATCAACTTCACGCCATCATTTGCTGAAAGATAGATCTAAGACAACGAAAAAGTACTGGTAAAGTGGTAATTCATCAGATACTGGCACGCCCAAAGGCAATGTTTAAAGTTCAATAGTGCAGCAAATGTTTATTGAACTTAGATGCAGATGAGTATGTAGAGCTTTATATCTTTGTGCTGCGACTCTGCTGCGCCAACATAAAATCGTTTGTCTGTTGGTTTGTTTAGATATTCGAGAGAAAACTGGGATTGATGTCGCAGAAAATGATTGGAAATAGAGCTAGTATGTAATATGTTGGGTTTCTAGAGTGCTTTGCAATGCCATTAGATATGGGCTGAGAGACATCTGCATAGTACATTCTCGACTTGTGCAGAATATCATCAGAGTGGTAGTGAAAGAATTCCATCGAGTCGTCTTTTTCGGAAATGTCTTATGTAAGACTGTAAGGGCTTTAAAAAACATATACCGGTTGGATCCAACCTTCATTGAGTGGACCATTTGCAATTGGTCCCAACATTGGTTCACTAAACAAGTACATGGCTTGTATGAATAAAGGACTGGGCTTGGACGTTAAAGCCTTCAAGGCCACCCGCCAAACACACCAGGTATACGGTTTTCCTCTCAACCTCTTATGATTTCTCAACGCTAAGGAATTCTTATAAAGAGGATGACGACGGGATTTCCTCATGGAAATACAGAAAACGGCAGTGATAATCTCTCTCTAGCCGCCATTAATATAGCCCAAGACCTCTTGTTCATATAGGTTTGAGACACCATAGTATGACCTCATGTCCACCATTAAACCCCATTGTTATTGCTTACTTGTTGGAGGTTCTTGAACTAGGAGCAACCATTGTTTTTTGTCCACTCTCTAACTTAAGCATCGAAGTGGGTTTCCTGGACATCCAAGCCAAGTTTGTTACTTGTGCGGATCCATCATCATCAATCATAATCACAGTGGAAAGTAAACTGCTTTAAATCTTAGGTCATTCAGAAGGGCCTAAACACTCATCCGTTTAATCTAGTCTTTAGACCGAACTCAAGGGTTATTTGTTCCCCTCGACTTGACATCTAGATAGGATTTGTCATATGCCCGAATTGCAATTGTATTCTGCAATCCAGCTGCTGGTTGACTTAAATAAGTAAATTTAAGTAGCTGAATCTTAAAACCCACTCTTACTGTTCCAAATTCGCATTAATGCTAGATCAGATGTCCAAAGCTGGTGTAATGGTTAGTGTTTGAAGATGCATTTAACAGCTCACATACTCTGGGTTTTCTCGCAGATCAAGCTGAAGGACTTGACATGATTTGAGTCTCGGAAAACAATTCATCAAGCGAATTTGATGCTCTTATAAATTATGTGGTCCCATGTGATCTCCTTCATTTCTTAAAAGTTGGTGCATTTGTATTGGAAGATAAACCATTTTTCCGGTCCCTTACGGTTGCAGCAAGAGGTGCGCATTTGATCAAGTCATTTGAAGTTGATTTGGGTGCTTGTCTAGGTCGATTAACAAACATTCAATTAGGAATCGTGTTTAACTCAATTAAAGAATGAGTCGAGTAAGTTTTAGTTTTGGATTTCCATTATCTATCACGGGGATAATGTTTGGTCAATTGCAATTTAAGACAACATTTAAATAAAAAATATCATGCTAACCCATGATTCTCAAAAGACATCCTCTAGCTTTGGAACTATGCACAACCCTACTAATAACCACACCCAATAATGAGAAATGTGATGTCTCGTGTTAACTTGAACCAACCCAAATACGATATCTGTAATACCCTAGATTTAGCGTTAAAAAGAATTGATAGACTACTCATATCAACAAGGTGCATCTTCTTTTCATGGGAGCCCATTTGCTAAAAACTCCACAGTTAAGCGTGCTTGGTGTGGAGCAATCTTAGGATGGATGACTTCCTGGGAAGTTTTCCGGGTGCGCACGAGTGAGGCCAAAATGCGCCGGAAAGACTTGTGTTGGTTTGTGGGGTCAGTCTACAGTCTCCATGAATAGTCACCAGCGGTTCGAGGGGCCATGGTGTTACAATATCTTTCGGAAACTAAGGTTGTATCTAGTTTGACAAGAATAATACTTCCAAGGAAAAAAGGGATACAAAAGGCTAATTCTGCATTGTTTTGGATCAATCCTATGAACTAACCCAAATAATTATCGGTAATGGTACTATGCAATCTTAAATTAGCTAACGTAAGGATCAGGGTTATGGCACCGGTTTGTCGCACTTCTCATGAAGAACACGTTCACCTCAGAAAAGTATAGATTATTGATACGAAACGTTTGTTATTCAATGAAATTATATAAGCAGTTCAAAATCCATGTAATCTCGTAAACTTAATGTACATTTGTGAGGCAAGTCACATAATTTACGGCCACACTCCCTTTTCCCTACTGTGAAACGAGCATTGAGAACAATCCCTCACATCGGGAAGTCTGATTATTAACTGTTAAGAGTGCTACAAACAGTCCCCTTTTTGAGATGGTAGAGCTACACATGTTTCGACAGAATGGCTTCTACCACGCCTTGAGCTATCGGGTGATAGCAAGCCTGTGCTTCTGCAAACACCCTTTTCGCAAATATTTTCTCCTCTTCTTTTCCAGGACCTTGCACAAGGTGGGTGTAAAGGGGACGAAGATACTTCATTCGGCCAACCTCCTTCAACGTTTTCTCTACCTCAGCATAATAATCCTGACACCCAGAAGAAATTGCCAGTTGAAGAAACGCTACTTTCACTTCGTGATCTTTTGATTCAGAAAGTCGGAAGCGTGCATCCAATGCTGCGATCTGTCACACCAGGCCAATGAATTCTTAATTTAAGATCTTGCACTGATTCAATAATATGCAGGAAGACATTTAACCAATTAAATCTAAAATAATTTATTCAACATAAAGATTATCAACTGACCCTGCTTTTTAATGATATGCAAGATAATAAAACAAACTACATGTACTCCCGGAGCCAATCCCATTTCCTCCAAGAACTCCAAATGACAATTGTTGAAACCAATTAAACTTCTCCAACCCCCCACCCCACCCCACACACCCTATGAAAGTTGCAAACAATTATCATAGAACATAGTGCAAAAATGAGTCGCGGTCATGGTGACGACACCTTTGAAGCGCAAAATGTCGTTTCGTACATCTTGACAACATGGGATTAATCGGTTCATTTTCATTGAAAGTCTTTATAAAACAGACGGTGTGACGTGATGCGGCCTTGTTACATGTCAACACTTGAACATTGCTTGTATTTTAATGAGTCTTGTTTACAAGACAGGCATTGGTGAAGTAGGAAAAATTATGAAAGATAACGAAATACTTTATAACAATAAAAACCATCTAATGATATAAGCATAGAATAGCTTTAGCAAGATCAAAATTTTAACAATAAGTAGATCAAATGAAAGACAACAAAATACTTGATGACAAGAGAAAATGCCACCTGAGAAGCTTGAATAGATTTAGGCAGATTTTCCAAGTACAGCTCCCATTCCTGCCCTCCCCAATCAGCAACATCCTCATCCTTAGGCATCTGCCCATTTTTGAACTCATTTGCAAGCGACACAATCTTAGTATAAATACTAGATACTGGTTCATGAGCATCTGGTGGAATTCCAGTGCCCTCAGTCCAAAGCTCTAAATTGATCTCTTTTTCTATGCCAGCGACATTAGCTTTTAGGAAATCCAGGAAGGTATCAGTATCAATTGACTGAAACTTGAAGGTGGAAATATACTTCTTAAGGAACTCATCAAATGCAGGTCTGCCAATCTGCAAAACCAAATAGAAGAAAATGACAGAAAGGTCAATAAACTATGTACTTGTAGATAGCTTTGTGATGTATTTAGTCAAATTTTAGCCAGACACACCTGTCGTTCAATGCGCAATAAAAACTGAAACCCTTTTTCATATGGAACCTGTGAATACACATCATCTGGATCAACTCCTTCCTGGTTTGTTTTAAGCTTTGTAAATTCCATGTTATCTTTAAATCTTTCCATCTCATCATTTAAGCCCTTCCATCCAATACCAATATTTAAAGCAGCTATGTCCTCCCCTTGAACAACTTCAACAATTCTCCTTTCTGCATATGTTGTGAAACCCTGAAAATCGCACATATGGAAGCTTTTAAGTTCTACATGTTATTCAAAAGTTCAGCAGAATTATACCAAGATATTCAAGACCAAAATTATCAAGAACAGACATAAATCAAGCTTACAAGCTAACATGCAGGAGACCTATTGTCTAATTGTCAATAGCTAAGGTCGAAAGTGACATCACTCAGCTTAAATATTTCAAGGTAATCTAGTTATTCAATGAAGCACTAATCCCCACTCCTACTAAATAATTTCCCTGCTCATATGAACGAAGTAATCAAATCCAACAAAGTGAATAACTAAATCATGTTGAGAATCAGGGTCTAGGACTAGTACAACAATATACAAGTGCATAAAAGGTTTCAGATACACTAATAAATAGAGCACTCCTTGGAAATATTCATATAAATTAAACTAGTTCAAAGAAGGGGAAAAGAAACCATTAAAAACACAAGAGGAAACAATCTTTAGAGCTAGACCACCTACTTTTTGGAAATGTCAATTTCAAGCATCAAATTATTCAATTTAACTTATTTTAGGCATGATACATACATGTGTTAACTAGAACTTATCAAATACTTGAAAAATGGAATTATGCCTTTGGCATTTTTGTATTTGACCTATGCTCTTTACATCATAGCTATTCTGCTTGGGCCCTCACATCAAAGCAGTCTTAAACAAACAATTTAAATATAATTAGCATTTAAATAAAACAGGCTTTTAATTCAACCAAATCTACTGGCAACTTACAACCAACAAGTATACAACATTTATGAAGTCTCTCAAATTACCCTTGACTTCTTTCAAGCCATTTCTTCAATTTACTACATTTATGAAGTAATAGTGAACTGAGCACCTATAGAATAGTCTTATAATGCTAAGTGTCCACACTGATAGCAACCACAATGCCCATGTCTAAATCCCAACAACAGTGTAAGGTCCCATTCATAAAACATGATTTACAAACAAGAATAAAAATCTTCAAACAATATATAAGAAAATAACATTATTTTAAAACCACTAAAACTAACAAAGATTTGGGTATCAATGGAGCACCTTCCTCATTACGAGATTTCAATTCAACTACAACATAATGAAAAAGAACTCGAAGCTCATCAAATTCCAGTTCAAATTTCGTTCCCTAGTGATCTAGTCTAAATTACAAAACCTTTGAAATACCATAGCTAAAATAAAAAAATAGTCAGAAAGAACTTCATTTTAGAACACTACTAGCAACTTTACGTTTCTTAACTCTATCAATTTTTAAACACTGACATCAACAAACTTCAATTATTGTCTCCTACACAATCTTGTCCCCCTCCATCACTGTTGGTGAGCTCCACTAAGTTGACATCTAAAAGCTCCACCGATGTGACATAATTCGGCAATAAATTCCCATTTTCAATTTGTGATTCGCTCAAATGATCCAAAAATAGCCCAAAATCCACCATAATTCACTTTTCTAATTCATAATTTGCAAGAGGATTAGTGAATCATGTGACATTGAGCCCCACCATCAATCGTCATCTTCTTCACCTCATCCATCCCCATAATTAATGGTACCCCTTTTGTCTCTACATTTTATTCAATTAACATTGTCTTTCTAAATTTTTCTACATCACCCATCAACAGTATAGCCACCAATGTAATAGTATTCTCCTTAGGTATGTAACTCTCATCTTTATAACAACTATAAACTCCAAACTTACAAGTGCCAGATATAGTACGTATATTCAGAAACAGACGTCATCAAATCTAATGGCACATCATTTTTACTGCAATTAATTATACACTAAAACAATCTCAAAATATTGCAATTATAATAGCTAGTTGCATATTATTGCATAATAATAGTTGTTCAACCAATGTTACACGAAACGAAAATCGAATTGATACGAGAAACAAAAATGAAAACGAGAAACGAGAATTTAATGTTTCAGACACGTAGGATTTTTTATTTACTAAATTAAAAATGTTAGGCCTAAATCGAATTGATACGAGAAACAAAAATGAAAACAAAAATGAAAACGAAAACGAGAATTTGATATAAAATAAAATATATTTTTTATTTACTAAATTAAAAATGTTAGGCCTAAATTATAGAAAACAAAAGAAAGAAAACATATATGTATAAAAAGCTCATTTAAAAATTAGTAGTAAATTAAAATGACAGTGTACACCTCATACTTAAATAAAAAATGCTAAATGGCCTTTAATTCAAAAACTTGTTGTTTTCCTTCATGATGATGGATTATTTGTTATTAGATGTCATTCGCAAGAGGACTCTAATAGTTTGTTGAATTCTCTCAAACACCATTTATGGGTTGGAGACTAGTTGTAATGAACAAATAGTCTACGACCTTTGGTTTCTACTCTGAAATTCTGAAATTTGTCTAAATTTTGTCCCTATTTGGGTTCAATTTCCGAATCTGCCAATGAATTGTTGGGGGGCTAAATCTTTGAATCGAGTTGGAAGTTTAATTGGTGTTCCTTGTTATGCTGATGAATGTACATTGAAGCAAATGCAATTTGCCGTATGCTTGTGTTTTGGTTGAGTTAGATACTACAAAAGAAGTCCCGAAAAAAGTGCAAATTCAAGATCCAAATGGTAATTTATTTTGGCAAGCAGTGAAGGTGGAATGGTTGCCTGCCTATTGTATGGAGTGTCACCAAGTTGGGCACAGTTGTTCGGCTAAGGGGACTGCTGTCTCTGATTGGCTAGGGGCTGCCAAGGAGGTTGCTAAACTCAAGCCGAAACAGCAGCAGGGGAAAAAAGTTTGGGTATTGCAACAACCTACTATTCCAGCAAATCAAAATATGCACCAGATGCTCCTTTAGTTGATGTAAGAAGTGATATTGAAGAGAATTGGAATATTGTTCCGTCAAAAAGGCGAGCTCGAACTGTGGAAAGAACAATACCAACGAACAGGATAGTTACTATTAACTTGTTCCAAGTTGGGGGGTTTGACACTGATGCTGGTAATGATGGTGCTTCTTATTAGTAATTGAATTTATTAGTATTAAACCACTTTTGTTTTAAGTTAAAGTAAGAAATTGACCTGCAAACTTATACTTAAAATTTTTGCAATCTCCAAGTAATGAGATAAAGTTCTGAATCGTACATCATAAAGCTCTCAAATTATCCCAAAAAAATCAACTTGACAAAGTCAATAATGACCATAAGAATTCATAAGCACTGAGAAATAAACATGTACTTCGAAGAATTGAATCTACCAAGACTCCAAGAGAAATGAATCTATATGATGTATTATGTGATAAAAATCCAATTAAAAGCATTAAAAAGAGGAAAAAATGATGAGTTTGGACCTCAAAGAAGATACACTAACTTCAAAACAGATGCAACACAACAATAAAATGCAAGTTTGACAACAAAAAAAAAGGGGGATGCACATCACTTATAATGTCAACAGCATACCTCATTTAACCAAAAGTGTTCATTATTCTTGTTTGTAACTAGATTGCCGGTCCAGCTATGAGCAAGTTCATGAGCCACCACTTGTGCTCCAGTTGCATCCCCTTTTATGACTGTAGGTGTCAGAAATACCATCCTCGGGTTCTCCATTCCCCCATATGGAAAGCTGGGAGGCAGAACAAGTAAATCAAACCTTTCCCAATCATAAGGTCCAAACAACTTCTCCCCTTGCCTAATCATATCCTCTGCACCTGCAAATTCTCTTGCAGCTGCATCTAAAACAGTGGGCACTGATTCTGCGTACACTCTGGTTCTTGGACCAACTTCCCTATGGCTGATTTCTCCAACAGCAAATGCAAAAAGGTAAGGGGGTATTGGTTGCTCCATCACAAAATCTTCCACAACCCTATCTTCCGCACACCAAGTTGAATCATCACATGCCATTGCTGCCTCACCTGTGAAGTCAATATTGGCAATCCGGTCACAACTTAAACACTCATGTATCATAGAAACTATCTATACATGATGTTCCAAATTCTTAAAAAAAAAATCTTCTTCTCCTACTCCACAAGTATGGTCCCATGGGGTGGCAAGAGATTTTTGAACTGGTCAAGAGGGGTTTATGCGAGGATTGAATGGTAGAAGCTTACGTATGGATGAGAGTAAATTTGGCGATACAATATGACCACACAACTCACAAGGCCAATGGAATTTCTATTAAGCACATACATAGTTAGAAATGGGACATTCTTTTAGGGACAAAGACACTATGATTATAAGAAGATATATTTAAAATATGGGTGAAATGTTTAAGACAACCAAAACTCTTGAAACTAGAAAAAAGATTTCCTCACAAACAAATTCTATAAATGGCAATAGCATGCACTGTCATAGAGCTTGTTAAAAACAAAGTCCAACTATGTCATACCAGCTTAAAAAGCATTTCACATTATCACACGCCACAAGTCTAAACAATGGAAAGATCTTCCCTAAAAATGAAAACCCAAAAATAAAATCTCTAGTCCAATTGGAAAGTTCTCACTTCACTTTTTATTCCCTTCACTAATCAAAGATATAGGAAACTTCCACTATTCTTAATTCTTTCTTCAAAAGCAATTTATATTCATCCTCAAAAGTACTAGTTCTCCGTCTAAGAGACCACCTAAAGTCAATTAGGGATTATGGTTACATGATAAAAAATGCTCCACTTACATGATGAAATATGAAACCTAAACAATGGCTAACTTTCGTGATGTACCCATCAAGATCATTTTTAGTCGCACTCTCGTATACCAAAAATTTATATTCCATCCATTACGAATGGTAAAAACGAGTTCATAAAGATAGTTCAGCAACCCCTCTAAGACTGGCATCACCATTCTTATTTGACTTGTCCATCTTCTCAATTTTCAAGATTATTAATAAAAAAATAGCTACAATATTGTCATGATATATTGATATCTATACAAAACTGAATTCAATCCATAATTCACTCCTGCTAATCCAAAATCTACATCATATTAGTTAACTCCTCCTAAAAAGAAGATGTATAATTGGGTAACTCAACTCTACAAATCCAACGTAATTTTCTATTCACTCAACTTCAACGACAAATTTCCACTATTTCTTCCCATCAATTATTTCATTTCAATTTCAACAAGCCACAAAAAACAAAAATTTAAGCATACATGATAAAACAACAAAAAAATATCATATTTTTCCACCCACCATATATTAGTATTATTGGCCACTAGTAGGAGGCAGGAGTAAAGGGATATCAATGTATTTTCAAATGATAGTAGATCATTGCAAAGCAAGAGAAAAACAAAAAACAATAATCTCACCAGAAACAGGCACACGACGTTCGACATGTCGAGCAGACATAACAGCGGAGAGTGACTGAGGAATATTAAGCTTAGCCGAATACTTAATCCTAGCAGCCGGCGTATCCTGGCACGGGAAGATTGAACGGGCATGTATAGCCTGACATTGGGTATAAACAAACGGAAATTTCTTATTAAAAGTCTGCGGAGGTGAAAGCCATTGAAGAGCAGAGGAATTTGGGGACGTTTTGAAGGAGATGAGAAATTCAGATTGATTAGAGAGAGTGACTGTCAAAAGGGCACCTTTGATAGGATCAATTTCTGAGGAAAGAGAAAAGGGAATCGGAGTAAGGGTTTTAGGGTCGACAATTGAATTAATAGAGAGCGAACGAGTATCGAGAGAGAGGGAACCAGTGTGAGGGGAAGACAAAGAAAGGAGAGCAGAAGAGTAGATTTCTGAAGCAGGGAAATCGAAGTAGAGAGAAAGTGAGATGTGGGTTGTGAATGGGTGAGTTGAATCGGTGTAAGAGTGAGGATCGATGGGCGCCATTGATGTAAATTTAGGGCTTTTGAAGGTCTAACAATGGCGGAAATAGATGAAGGAGAATTGTAGTACTATTAAGAGTTGTACTCCTGTCTCCTAGTAGTGAAGTAAAACCAATATACTCGTCCCGCCGTCCCCACATTTGATTTTTTATATTTTTTATCACTTACTCGTAATTTATATTTTATTTTTATTTATAAGTTTAAATCTAATTAAATAGAATCTTATTTGATTTGTTTTGACGTAATGTTATTAAAATTAACATTTTATAATATTAAATCAAATATAATTTAAAATATTTACAATTAAATATATATATTGTTAAACGTGGTGTGCTTAATATTATAAGAGTTGTTTGATGCTTAAGTACTTAACTTTGGTTAAAGTGTGCAATGCTCAACAATAAAGTTTTGTTTTAGGTATTTAAATTTGGAGGGAGAATTATATTTGGGTCAAGTGTGCATCTTTTATTGGGTGTATTGAACACTTAGGGAATAAAATGAGATTTCATATATCTTTACATATCCCTTTCTTTTCTTTAACTTTGTTGATTTGGTAGGTGCTCCTATCTTTTTGATATTATTGGTCATTTATTTCTTAACTATGTTGGTTTAGGTAATCATTCTTTTCTATATAATCTTAAAAATTAGAATATATCTGATAAGGGTTTGTTCGACATAAGATAGTTGTATGTATTTTAGTTGTTAATGGTCTTAATAAATATAATTGTGGAAAGGTATAGTTGTATAATTATAAATGTTAAATATTATATGTTTAATTAGTTGTGTAAATTAAAAATTATTCGATAACGTAGCGATTATGATAGCTATTGGAGTACAATTCATTGAGAAAAATGTAAAGAAAATCTTAAATCGCTACTTTTGATGTTAATATGCTATAAGTACAAGTTGTAACGTTTTGAAAACAGCTACATGCAATACTAAATGCTACTTAAACTGTTAATTCAACAATGATGTATGTTTTTAAAAGTAGTGTTTTAGCCTTATCAAACCATTAACAACTACTTAAACTGTTACGCCAAACACGTCCAGAATTACTCAGTAAATACAAGATTCTTTTGTTGAAAGTAGTTATCGTAGAAGGTCTTTTCTCCTCAATTACTATATCTAGTTAATCAAATTCTAATGTATTTTGGATTTGGGTGTCAGCTAGAGAATTCTTACATGCAAGAGAAAGAGAATTAATTCTTTCAATTTGTGGTAAGGATTGACATATTACAGAGATATAACGTAAAACCCCCAACTACTAAATTAACACATAATACTTGAAGTTAGCACATCATTTTACTCTCATATTCAATTATTGATCATCATTTATTTTGTATTTATTAAGTATAGCTTTTTAATGATTTATGAATAATGAATTGATTTGGAATGCAAATTTGTATATAATTAGTTGATTGTGAATTGCAAGTAAGATGAATAGGAATATAAATTTTGTATTTGATGAATTGATTATTAAGAGGAATTATGAATTTGAATTAGAATGTGGATTGGTTTATGATGTATTGTTTACCAAACGCTATTAAAAATTAGATTGCAGATGTAGTATTATATACAACGGATGGAGTAGAAAATATAGCCTAGCGCCGGCATAGAAAAATTAAATAAAGAAAATTTTAATTTTAAAAAATTTATCATGATTTTGTTTCCTGTCAATTGTTTGTTCGTTGTTAATAACGGCGAACTAACATTTTGTTCTTCCAAACGTTATAATGTTTTCTTCGGGTTTTGACTTTTTTGATCAATTTTTTGTTCACTGTTTGTAATACCGAATAAATACTTGACCTTAATTTTAGCATGAAAATAATCATTTTAAAAACTAAATTTTTCTATGCCATATTTGGAAATAAGGATTTCATTTAGAAATTTGGAATTGGCTCAAATTTATTGTTTGGCAAATCAAAAATTTTCAAATTTGAATTTGAGTCAAATCCACTATGGTTATAAAAGTGGTTAAAAATGAGAATTTGAGAATGACTTCTCAAACCTTGTCATTCTCAAATTCTTAATTAATGAATTTATAATTGAAATCTACAATTCGCAATGAAATAGACGTTTCCAAACGCAACCTTAATTGTTTTGAAGATAAGCTTATTTTTTTCGAATTTTCTATAATAGTCTGTTCAATGGTCTTGACACATGAGCCGATAATATTAGAATTACTCAACTAAAAAAGTTGATCGTAAATCTTGTAATAACAAGTACTAGTATAGAAATTCGTGCAATGCACGAATGTATGAGTATGAAACATATAAAAAGATAACTTCAAAATTTAATGCTAGCATATATAATAAGGATTAAATTTATCGAATACATGATTTTTAAAAGCAAAAATTAAATACTAATTTATTTAAATTATTTATTGAATACATCAATTTTTAATTTAATTAAATATATTAAATTTTCAGCTAGTCTCCTGAGAGACCGTCTGAGAGACCGTCTTTTGGAGAGACCGTCTTTTGGAGAGACGTCTCTCAGGCCCAATCCATTAAAGCTTCTTGCCTATATTTACTCTACATTTTTCCTAATGGGCCAACCCAATAGAGATGGTCTCTCAAAGAGACTATCTCTCACAAGAATTTGTGTTAAATTTTAGGTGAGTTATGTAGAAATACTATAATAAATTATACTCCATACTATATCTAATTTAGCTCTAAATTTAAAAATAATTACATTCTAATTTAGGTAAATATTGTCCTGTTATAAAGTATCATCCACTAAAATAATAACATTTGTCATGCCTCCTTAGATGACGACACTTGTAATTTTCCAATATTTTTATAGTATTGTATGTATGATTTAGCTCTAAATTTAAAAATAATTACATTCTAAGTTAGGTAAATATTGTCATGTTATAAACTATCATCCACTAAAATAATAACATTTGTTATGCCTCCTTAGAGGATGACACTTGTAATTTTTCAATATTTTTATAGTATTGTATGATGATTGTATGATTTTGTTAACCTTATATGAATTGTATGTTTATTAAATTTTCCGACATAAATTATAGTATTAATTTATATAAAGTATTACAACTATTAATAACACATTTGAAATTCAAATTTGACACAAAAATATATAAAATTATTTTTTAAAAGTTTAAACGACAAAAATAGTTTTTGTTACGAAAAAAATAATTAACTTACAAAAAAATAGTCACAACCTGAATCATATTAGTATTAAGCATTGCAAAGAAGTACCAATGGTATAAATAACAAAAATCATAATAAAATTATATTATGTTTTAACCATCTCAAAATATCCAATAGACTAAATAATACTCATTTAATAAATAAAATTAAAAAGATTTTATAAACAGTTGAAAAAAATACTCATATATATATATATATATATGATTTTCTAATACATAAATGATATGAGTAATAAAATCCAAGATAAAAAAAGTAGTCATCAAAACAATGGCATCATCACTAAGTGTTAGAGGGAAAATTTTTATGAAAGTTATAACATGTAAACAATGTTAAGTAATGATGATGCTAGCAGTGTTTTGTTTTAGTAATAGGTAATACATAAGTAAACACCAACTTTCACCTTCATTATTTTTAGACTGTTCTTAGTCCTTTAATGATAGGACCTCAATTCTCCCCATTTACAGAAAATTTTAATTAATTTTCTATCTTTTTATTTGTAAAGATTCTCTAGGTTACACTCTAATACAAAAAATTTTACACCAACAAGCGGTAATAAAAATGAATTTAAGTATTCCGTCCAAAAAAAATGAATTTAAGTATTAACTTTGATGAATTGTTCACGTAACTCGAAAACATTATATCTTGATTATCATTCCTACATTTTTAATATATCTAAATGGATCGTAATTGAAATATTTGCATTGTTTTTGGATAAGGATACATGGGCATAGGCGGACCTATGTGGTAACAAAGGGTAGCCTAGGCTACCCATACTTTTTTTAAAAAAATTAATATTCTGTAAAAAAAATAATTTTATCTGACTCAGTACAGCTGTGTAGCAGTGTAGGCAGCTATCCGCCTACCCGTGAAGGCAGAAGGTGTGAAAAACTGAAAACCCATCCCTCCCCTTTCTCTCTCCTTCCCTAATCCCTTTCTTTCTCATTTTTAAATTGAATCTGCTAATTCCTTTCACTATTCTTGTATTTCATTTTCATATTTTCATTCTCCTATCTCTTCCATAGCTTCCACCGCCATCGCACCAGTTGCCACCGGCCTACCCCCTAGCTTTCGTTTGCCGGCAGTCGACTGTCACGTGCTCTGCGGCGTGAACCACCATTCTTGGCCTCTTAGGTATAATTTATTGGAAATTATCTTTAAAGGTTATCTCTCATTCAATTAATTAAGTATTTCATCACTTAAAAATTAAAATCTTTAATTGTATTGTAGTCTTGTTCATTAATGGTTATTTTAGGGTTTAGCAATATAGAATAGTTAATTATTGTATTTTTGTTTAGCCATTTAAGGTTTGAGGACACTGTGGTTTTGTGGTTTAAATTTTGAATTGATTAATGGTTATTTTGAATTGATTAATTAATTAATTATTGTGAATTTTGAATTGATGAATGGTTATTACTGTCAATTAATCATTTATTTTAGGGTTTGTGGACACTATGACACTGTGACTTGTTTTGTAGGCTTGTTCTTTTAATGGTTATTTTGATCATAATTAGTTTTGTCTTTGTTATCTTGTACTCCCTCCAATTCACAACTATTGTCCCATTTACTTTTTCACACTTGCCGAGACAACATTTTAACCCTTAATATCTCTAATTATTCTTAATCAAAAATTATAAAAAATTGATGTTAATATTCCTTGTATCGAGACGAATCAAAAAAGATCCCAAATGACTATATTTTAACTTATAGATTAAGAGTAAAATATAAATTAAGAGTAATACGTGAATAGTGCCCAAAAACAAATGGGACAATTGTTTTGAATTGGAGGGAGTATTTCACTTAATCTCATTGTAATTTGTAACTTGTAATTTGGAGCAATGAAATATTTTTGAAATGCTCATTTTATAAATAATAATGTCGGCCGAAATTTATTTCAACGCGTTGTTGAATCATGAATGGTGCTACCCATGCTTTTGAATCCTGGATCCGCCTATGTACATGGGACAAAAGAAGCGATGGGAAGGAAAAGAATGGAGGAGAAGGAAGAGAAAGCAGAAGGGAAAAGGACAAGACAAAGGGAATAATGAGAGTCCTATTTGTTCAGGGGGGAAGAGAAGAAAAGAAAGATAATTAATTTTGCATACCATTTTTATTTCAAATTAATTCACTTTTATGCTATATTTGAATGAAAAAATTAAAAGAAAAAGAAAGGGAGAAAAATAAAGACTATTTTAATAAATCCCTCCAACATTCCCTTCTCCTTCCATTCCCTTTATTTCTTAAAATACATTCAAATTGTAATGTTAGAAAGAATTGGCTAACAAAATTTAAAGACTTAATTTCAAATCCTTCCTTCGATAATTCTCCCCTTTAGAATTGAAATTTTTCTCAATCCAAACAAACGTTAAAACTACTAAATCATCTCTCGGAGTTGCCCAACTAGCCTCAAAATGCGAGTTATTTCGAGTTAAAGGAGTGAACAAAAATAGCAACATTTATTCAATCTAAATGATGATGTATGTAGTATGTGAAAGGTACATAGATCCAAGATTGAAGGCAGATTGTATCATTAATAATCCTAATGCATCATGCAAAAATGCGCTGACTGTTTGTTGACTTTGGAAGAGTTCGATTTGAGCTAGTTTTATTAAACAGGTGATATTCAAAAAAAAAAAAGCGCTGATATCACCTTATCAAAGACAACAAACTACTTAAACACCTTTTCTTTCTTCTGAAGCAACTCAAGTTCTGCAACTTAAATCTCATGCTGCTTCAAAACATATATTTCATAAAACTACAGTATTTCACAAAAATGTTTATACAACATTTGAGGAAGGATGGGGGATATAAGAGTTTTATGGCATTTTATACCAAATTTCTATCTATATTTCTATAATATAATTAGTTTATTACTATATAATTAACAAACAAATCGAAAATTGAATACTATACACTGGACAGAGTACATCTGAAGCAGCAACAAGACTTATCTATGCTAATTCAGATCTCACCTTAGTATGCCGCCTCAATTGGATTTTGAGTTCTGATAGAAAAACGCGGAGACTATGCACACTTACCCGATTGAACAGTCCAGTATCTATGGCTTCTCGGGGATTTGATCTCCATTACTTGCTTTCTCCTCGACCACTGGGCTCTGTATCTCTTCATTTTGCTTATTATCACTTGACTCTTCCACGTTCGCGGGCTTTCCCTGCAAATCCGAAAGATTAGGCTACATCTTAACAAGTTGAATACTTGAGTGTTACAATGGCCGAAAGCCTCAACAATGACATAGGAAACAACATTTTATAATAAACAAAGCTGGCTTGGCTTGAAGGCGGGAGTTCAATTCTACCATGTATGATAAGGATTGAAGAATGCATAAAAATAATCCTTGCGACTTATTGAAGCTACCCCTAAGTTGAACATAGATTAAACATGGACAAGAAAGACATGAAAGTGTATGCAAGAAGGGGAAATGGAACAAGATCTACTAATGGACTATTTGTGGATGTGGTATATCTATGCTCCCAAATTCAGACTAATTATCCCAAACATTGGATAGTAAGTCAGCACACTAGGCATTGGTTTCAACTCGGAACATCTCAGGAAAAGCAAAGACGATCCAATAAATTCTAGTGAATAGTGATAGAATTAGGAGTGTTAATAAGTCAAACGGAGCTCGAGTATGGGGTTGCTCAGCTTGGCTCACAACACATTTATATGAACTCAAGTCGAGTCTTGAGCCTTTTCAATCACTAATTTACATTAGCTATACTACAATTCTCCCTTACCCGTGAGCTTTTTGAGAGAAGTGTAATTATTAAAAAGAAACGCAGGACAGTATATAATATACATAATTAAATTGATACATTTTTGTGTAAATTTTTGAAATTTTAATAGTATTGTGAAAAGTGCAAACTTTTAACTAATCTCTAAAAAATTTCCAAATTCTGAAGATTAATACTACAAATAAAAGTGTTTTGAGCCTGTCCACGAGCATCTTGAGCCAAGCTTAATGGTGTTTGGCTCTTAGCTCAAGACAAGCTCCAGCAGTTTGCAAGCCATGCAAGCTCATTACACCCCCTAACCAAAGATATTTTAATAAATTGCCCCAATTGACGACTTATAAAAAGTTTATAATGTGAAATTCATTTAAGGGTCAACTCAAAATGCCCTTTGTTATTTCAGGATATGACCTACAAACATCTGACTATATGAGATCTGGCACAATGCCCAGGCCAATGGGGACCTCCACAGTGACATAGAAGCAATGTTACTGTTGTAAGATCTATACTCCAATTTAGTTTTTAGATGCTTTCTCTTTTGAAATAAAGATTTGCAAAAAAGATTGGCTAAACGGCTGTTCAGCATCTATATTATTCTTTCTCAGCTACCACCAACAGTAAACATGGTAAATTCAACTAAAACTTCCTCACCAAAGCTAAAAAAATCAATAACAAATTGACGAGATAGCATTGTTAGAAGTAAACTGTTGAAAGTAAAACTTATCAAAGCAGGCTACCTTGTTCTTATCACGCCATCCAAGCCCAAAAGGTCTAGTCAGCAGGCTAATTTTTCTAGTGGGCACATCTGTAGAAGGCTCTGAATTACTGCGAACAGGTGATGATTCATTATGTGACCTACAAAAGAAAGGTCCAAACATCTTACATCATAATCTTATCTTGAACAGCCATCGAGTATCCACTATCCAAGCTTTAATTCTAGAAGAAACATATTCGCAAGGGCACTCACATCTGAAGAATTTAACATTAAGAGAAAGAATAAGACTATAGCAGTAACTAAGTAAAACTGCATACCTTGGAGAAGGTTGAGCTTTCACTTGGCCGGACTGGTATTGTAGTGTAGCTTCCAACATTGTCTCTGCCATAACTACCCGCTTCTCCATTTCAGCAAGTGCTGCCACAGCCTTATCATATTTTTCCTACACATGACAAGTTTCATGAGAATAATTTCAACGACAAAGAATTGAGAACCAAGGCATTTGGCATAATTCATTAAAAACCAAAATGATATCTAAATCTTCAATTTCTTTTAATACAGGCATTGTGCTAACCGGCAATAATTACGTGAAAAATATCTCACCGTGTCAACTAGCACTATTTACGCAATAGAAAGTGCACTGAACTAAATAGCAAAATTTACAAGATAACTAGTCCAATCCAATAAATATAAAAATTTGAATCTTCAGTTCAATAACCAAGTTCATCTAACAGAACTTTTTTGCATAGAATTGTAGTCAAGTAGTTTAATTGAATTTAACAATGTAACTGGAGATATCAACTAATTTGATAGCCCCAGTTTGGCTCAAGGTCTGGCAAGTAGTCAGAACCTACCACAGCCTTCCCATCCAACTAAATAGAACTATGGATGAATAGGGAGGCAAAAAAAAGAGACGAGTTAGCAAGGATATTAAAAAACCTGAAGATTTGCAGAAACAAGTCTTTGGGATGCCGCTTCTTGCTCAGCAAACCTACGGGCATCTTCAGTTACCTTCTGCTCTTGCTCCACTCGCATCAAAACCTAATAATTGCATGTAAAATGTTGAAAACAATTTCCTGATACAAGCAATGAAAAGATAAAGACCCCATCAATGAATTAAGTAAATTAAGCTACAAATTGAAACCTGAAGCATGACATTTTCTTGCTCCTGCTTGTCAGTCAGGACACGACGGAGCTCTGAGACCTCTTGTTCTAATTGTTCAACCTATTTCAAAGGAAGAATAATATAAAAATGTAACATGGTATGCGCATATGATGTTGAAATTCTTATATGCTCGACTAGATTACAATTCCATGTATTCAATTTACATGCTGGCTGCCTCAACTTTTGACAGACATTAAAGAAAATAATTAAACAGGTTCTTAATAATATTACACAGAAAAATAACTATGAAGAAATGAAAAACTGACATAATATTAAGAATAGCAAGTATTCACTTTACAGTTGGAGAAATTTACCCTTGCACTTAATTGTCGACGGTTGTCTTGTTTCACCATCTCCATTAAAGCAGTCTCCAGCTCTTCCGCCCTGTCACCAAAATCAAAAGGAACAAACAATTACTCAAAATTGAGTAACTAGGTTTACAAAGTTGGAACCATTCTCGTGAAATGCTAATTTAGTTTCAGCATACATAGGAAAGCAAATTGAAACATGAGGAGTCCTTGACAATTCAAGAATCAATGTGTCATACTGGAAGCAGAAACATCAAACAAGGGTCATGAGTTCAACTACTACAACAACAATATCAGAGCCTTAATCCCAAAGATTAGAGTCCAGCTACATGAACCAATATATTAGGTTCAATGGTCATCCACATTCTTCTTCTCCGTTCATTCTGACTTTTTACAATCTCAATTTGTAAGTCTAAATCCTTTCTATCCTTCTACCATCTCAATATTGAGAATAGCAATAAGGGTCAAGAGTGAGTCTTAAAACGCTACAATGCATCTGGTATGCAGTTGATAGAACATTCAAGATTATATGCAAAAGTGCAATTAAAAGACAATGCCTGAAAATCTTCAACTTGAAGATAGCAGCCCAGAGTAATGACCAGATCTGCAAATATTTACTCTTTGGTCTACTTTGCTACAAACGCAAATTTCTGGCTTTAGTTTTTGGTTTGGTATTTAGGAGAATCAGACTGTGTGGATGAGATGAAGAGAGAGATTAAATATGTGGATGAAAATAGGCAAGAGAGTTGAGGTTCATTTAAGATAATAAAATGTAGCAAATTCGATCGAAACCAATATGACTTTAATAGCAAACTTGGGGTGCTGCTGTCTATAATTCTCA
This sequence comes from Amaranthus cruentus, assembly GCA_019425755.1. Taxonomy (NCBI): domain Eukaryota; kingdom Viridiplantae; phylum Streptophyta; class Magnoliopsida; order Caryophyllales; family Amaranthaceae; genus Amaranthus; species Amaranthus cruentus. Next base: position 11,380,702 of record CM033460.1, read on the forward strand.
AATACAACATGGTTTTCCTTGTGTACTTTATCAAATGTCATTTATGTCGTCGTTCAAATCCATCTTTGCTGCAAAGTTTTCAAAGGTTGCAACGCCAATGTGTTCCTTTTCCTTGTGTACTCTAGGTATTAGAGAAAAGCCACCTTGAAGGACTATTGCATAATAGATCCGACAAACAATTATTAGAGGCATGTCTTAACAGTGTGCATCACACCCGGGTTGTGTAAGTGTATCGGATTCAGACTCTTTATTACTGAATAAGAGACAGGAAACCCTGAATTTCACCTCAGCTCTGCAGATCTTTTCTCTTCCAGTAATTTGCATAATTCAACCTTTAGCCATACAGCCTACAAAGAATTAATTGATACAAAGAAATTTGAGTAGAAATAATTGAAAGAACATGTATTCAATTATCTGCTAGTAAAAGTAAAGCTTTTATCAAAAATTTGTTGTTTTTCTTTAATATATACTACTCCAGTCCTTTTTAATACCATTATTTTGAATTCTATCCTTTCATATATGACTAGTCAACATCTTAATATAAGCATCTCAGGACTCAGGCTCTCAGCTACTCACATCTTCCTACAATGATCTCTTCTAAAGCCAAATATTTTAACCCATATATTGGTGAAGATGTAATGGAAGTTCCATCAAAATTGTCCTTTAAACAGTGGCAAACATTTTTCACTGAACATGATGTCACACAAACAAAGAATAGCTTATAGCATATCACGTGTGAAAAGACTGAAATTTAACATGGTCATATTTCCGATTAAATCTTTGTATTCCTAGCTGAATAAATTGGCTAGTCTTTTCCTCCTAGAGAGTCGAAAAATTTTATTACAACTCACAACAAAAAAAGCCATTTTCCATATCTTTATTTTCTTTGATTTCAAAACGGAATGAATTTCGATCTTATCTATCGAATAAGATTTCGATATAGTGTGGTTTCAAAAAGAGCTTTTAACAAAAAAGGTAATTATGACATAGATGAATTTCTTTAGCAAGAGACAATCTCAAAATGAAAGACCAGACTGTCAAGCATAGACTACTGAAACCAAGAGTTCATAATTAAGACAACAAAACGACTCAAACAACTCATCAAACATAGACAGCCATAACTGAAATGTTGAAATGAATCAGCATTACCTGCTCCTGAAGATCCAAACCAGGATCAATATCCACACCTCCAGGCATGCCAATGAAGTAATCATCAGGGGTAGTAGAACCAGATTCCATGTGTGTTGTATCACCATTCACTAGCTCATCTGAAACATTTGATTTGTCTGCAATAATCGATCCAGGATCATGCTTGAAACTGAATAGCTTAGAAGCAAGACCCTGAGACTTTTTCAGAGCCTGAAGGCCCTTGGATCTTTCTTCAATTGCAGCAACTACAGCGGGACGATGTTTATCTCTTAATTCCTGCAGCCTAGCTTCATGCACATTTTGGTATCCCATGCAAGCTGTCAGGACTAACTGACTGCTGTCAAATGTTGATCCAGCAAGAGATTGAAGCAAAGTGACTGCATCTCCTGCATCCTTTGTCGTCACCAGGGCAGGGCCTATGCATTGAAAATCAATATTAAAACAGTTTCAGTCAATTATATGATAGCTCAAAGACCTGGTTCTCTAAGATTCTACAAAACATAATTTACAAATGAAGACCTCCAGATTTATTCTTCCTTTTGCAGGTAAACTATATCCAAAATATTTTGTAAATTTATATGCTTTTTCACAATACCATATAACTCCATTAACGCAAGTGCAGTGCGGAACAGCATAACACGATTCCCCTCGAACAGAAGCACATCCCAAACTCGAAGAACTGATGTCATAAAAGATAGCCCATAGTAAACAGCTGATCACTCAAATAAGCTGGTCAAAAACTTAAAACACAAACCTAATCTCAAGCAACAATAGCAAGTGTATATATTGCACAATGTCCAAAAACATGCACCACAGATATCTTGAACTCAATTAAATCATGTATAGAACAATACCACTTTCCCATGGAAGCATATTCATGAATATTGAGAGGAACCAAGGACCAGTAACCCATCCCACTTGCACACCCAAATAGTCAAGATGATTAACTGCAGAAGAAGAGTTCAAAATTTTAAATTCCTTAAGTGCCAAAAATTAGTCATTAGATTATACTATGAAGATGATACAAACCCAACTTCGGGAATCTTTCACGCACCAGGTCCTCAAAAACTTGCTGGTCCACCTGATCATAATATTGATCAGAAAATTTGTTCAAAACACACTCAAGAAGGAATAGTGGATTAGAAAATACATCCTTTCACAAAGAGGGGTTACTACCTGACACTCAATCATCTCTTCTGAATAATAGCCATCAAAATAGTCATCCATAATACCCACAAGAGTCCTGTAAATGTAGCCATTGGAACACCCAAATAAAAATCCATCAGTTCAATCCACAATATACCCACAAGAGTCATGTGAATGTAGCCATTGAAGGAAAAGAAGGTTTCCAGACCTACCAAAATGCATTCTCCTCAGGCATTAAAAGTAACAATAAGCCAGCAAAAAAGTTCATAGCCTGTTGATAAATAAAATTAAGAGACATCAAACTTATTAAGTTCTTGAATTCAGTTTTACCATGGATACATAAAAGCTCTTCCACCATCCATAGGAGAAGGCCTAAAAAATAATGCAAACCAACTCAAAAGTAAACTTATAAAAATTGGTCTTTTAAGCAGCACATAGATACTTTCAGTAGTTCCATCAAGTAAATCATACTCCAATCCTAAAAAAAAAGAGTTGATCATTTTTCTTTTACATCTAGTAAGGCTGATAGGACAAACATATAGAACCTATAACAGAAATAGGAAGCACAAATATACCAATGTCCAAAAGTTTAGAAGGCTTTGTTCTCTTCACCAAAAACACGTCAGCTGGTCTAAATTTAATTAATTCTACTCAGAACCTTATCAATTCCAGTTCTGTCTAATTCTTGTTTTTCAATAAACTAGGATATATTTGAAAAAATTCCTATATACAATAACAAATAGCATAATCTTGCAAGATAGATGTATCAAAATTTGAACGCACAATCCCATATGATCTCACTGGTATGGCCCTATCTAACTCAATATGACTTGCAATTATAAGTAATAAATTCCTAAATAAGGCAAAGACACCATAGCCTAAACAGGTTAATTAAGTAATTAAAAACAATTCAAGAAGTTTAATGATTTTTACAAAATTGTTATTTTTCATTATGACATTTTGAAATATAGTTGATAGTTCTGATTTCTGAGAATTAAAGTAAATATTATCCACGTAATTGTAAGCTTGAAAAAAGAAAACAGAATACTGAAGTGTACAAAAAACTTTTGAATGTTGATGATAGAAATTGAAAAGTCAGCCAGTGAAATTTGCCATGTGCTCTGTGTCATTTACGAAAAAAGGCTCCAAGGAGTTTTTACTCCAGCTCCCAGGCCCCAACCCTTCTTTTTCTAAACCATGTGCTCTCCTCCTATCCTAGGGTCAAATTTTTCTCCAGCAATGTCATTTCATCACATTGAAACACAAATCGTCATGGTTGTTTTCTCTTTTAATTAATCCAAAACTACATGCCTCGATTTCAATCTCCTTTCTATTGATGATTTAGTTCCAATGTCCATTCTCAAGGAAAAAAATGATTTATAATTCTTATGTTTCAGATTGTAATGGACTAAAGTAAAATTGCACATTAAATCATGAGCCATTCTTATTTATGTGAAATTCAGATGATGTAATCAATCAAGGCTAAATCAGATACATCTTTGTTACTACAAAGGTAAAGTTGCATACATACGACTCAAAAAACAACATTTCGTTTAGCCTCAATAAATGGCATACCAAAATATATAATAAACAAGGTTCACGAGATTGAGAAGTCGACATATGTACTTGCTTTTCCACAATATCCCACTTTTAAAAGCTTTAATCAATCCTAAAAACACCTCCTCTTTCCCTCAGTAAAGAGAGTTCATATCACATCTTATCAAAGTTTTGGACATATATGGTAAAGAAAAAGCAGACGATACTTTTCTGGCTACCAAGCAGCACTTGGTTTTGATTTTTGAAGTAGCCATATACAAATGCGTGTACTCAGCTGACATCAAGAATGCAACATCACTCATTAATACCCTTCTCCCAGTCTTCTCCTCACAATAGGAATGAATATATATACACTTAGATTAGAATGACACCAATAAAATAGGAAAGTACTTAATAGATTCCTGATTAGACCTAACATACAATGTAATTTAATCATTTCTTCTCAAATTTACAAAAACATTTCCTCATATAGTGATATTTGCTCACACATCAGGTTAAGAGCTATCGGTCATCCATTAATTGAGTTTGAAACTAAGTAGCGCTCCAAACTTATACATCTTCTCTTGAGTCTCAACCCATTAAACTTGGTTGAAGCCAATGCAAGATACATACTTTTCTCTTACACATGGCTTGAATGGAAATAAAGAAAGATCTACAACGTGGTCCGCAAGAAGAAAAGGGGAAAAGGAAAATACACCTTATATCTTGAAAAGAGGCTCCATCGTACCGAAGGGGAGGCCAATTTTACTAACCTTAATAAGAGGCTACGACTGATTGAACCTTAATCAAATATGCACAAATAAATCTACTTTTAAAGTTATAAGAGCAACCAACTTTCCTAATTCAAGTAGCTTGCGCACAGAACAACTGTCCATAACCTCATTTCCAACGTAAAAGAAGCCCAAATAAGGCCATGCATTTGTTTATGCTTCTCAAGCATATAACATTAAATGATTCTTATTAAACTCGCAGCTTTAACAAGACAGTTCTAAGGACTGAAACACAGCATTGCAAGAAACTTTTAACAAAAGCACTAGGAAATGTTAGACATTGAAATAAATTTTGTGTTCTTTTCAATGATTCAAAGTAGTATTATATTTCAGTAATAAGATCTCCAAAAATCAATTACCTGGCAGTAACCAACTGATGGGTTATGCCGAGCATAAGCTATAAGCAAACGTCTTAAAGCATTTCTACCATTTTCATCCAAAGCAGGGTGGCCAGGGAAGGTACGAGGTAAATCCTGTGTGAAAATGGTTATGGAGGTTTCATTAGGTAAGTCAAAGCCTAAACTAATTGTCAAAAAGAAGAAAGGAGCAGAACATTGGGCCATTAATCCACCTTTTCAATCTGACCCTTCCATTTCTCAGGTTGTCTTGCACTTCGTACATCGGACTCTTTATCATTTACTTCTTCTTGCTTGATTTCATCACTGTGCCTACTTTCTGAATGCAACAAATTGTCATAGTACTTCTCTATTCTGCGTGCCTTTACACCAACAAAAGCTTGCCAAAGCTGCAATGGTAAAAATTACTCCAGCTATTAAGCAAGTACGCCAGATTAGCAGCAAATAACATGGAGTATAGTCTAATCAAGTCATGTACCTCTCCTCTAAGAGCCATTGGTAATCCACCTCGAACAAGGACTTCCAATTCTTGTTTCCAAGGAGAGCTGGAATTGAAGTTAGTTCCCTCAGCAATGGCAGGAGTTGCAGGTGAAGCTGCAGTATCTACAGAAGGGACATCTTGAACAGGGTCAGATTTCTCCACATCATAGAATTCTTCTTCCGAATCATCTTCCGTTGCCCCTTTAGTCTTAGCCTCTTCATTAGATTTAAAAGCACTGTGAGAATCAGTATCCAGTCCTTTCCGAGACCAATGGCTCCTCTTTTTCACTCTTGCACTCATCACACCCTCTATTGCACGTAATGATGGTCTGATCTCTGACCATATTTGTACTTTATGGATTTGTTTAACCTCAACTGTTGGAATATCATTATCGAATGAGCCTTCAGAACTAGGTGTATCAGTTTCTCCAACAAATTCAATTCCTTCGTTGCGGTTAACATCAGCTCCAGATGCAATGTGACCTACTTTCTTGTCATCAAAAGCGATTGTTTCTCCATCAACAGGTAATTCAACAGACTCCGACACCACCGTCTCCAGGAAAATATTCCAACGATCAGATCTTTCCTCTTCTTCCTCCTGAAAGAAAAAAAATGTATACGATTTATTCATAGATCACTGCAGTAAAAGTTACAAGCACTTAACTTGTGCCTAACTGAAACGAAATTAGTAAAAATCTTATTCATGCATGAGTTCCGTCATTCAAAAGTCTAGACTAATAATATTTCTTAAATCAAAAAAAATGGAATGTAGATCACATAATTAAATTTTAATTTCCTACGAGATCACCTCACAGTAACTTGGGTGAACTTTTTCTTCTTCTGAGGATAAAATTTTAACATATAAAGGCCTTGTTCTTTCTCCTTAACACACTAGTGTTCCATCTAATAAATAATTTCACTAACACAAGTAAGGTCCTAAGCTAGTACCACCGGCAAAGCCACATACAAGATTATGGTTCAATTTTTTTTTTTTTTTTTTTTTTGAGTTAGATTATGGTTTAGTTTATTCCACTTCAATTTTCACTTTTCAAAATAGTCTTACAATATAGATAGTATAAGATTTTGCAATATTTTGTATGAAATTGACAGCTTAACCTCACTAAAATCACTGAATTTTAAAATATCAGTTTAACCACACAACAAAAAATTTCTAAATCTGCCATTTGCTTATACGAAACTATCTCATCCGAACAAAATTTTGTCAGTCATATTAGCCAACGGAAATTAAATTAAAAAGAAAAAGGTTTCGATAATAAATCATAGATCCTAAAAAATCACCTTCAAGTCATAGTAAATATTTGTAGAGCACCAAAGCAATGAAGAGTCAACAATCACCAACCACCAGCACTAAGCAAAAAGCAATAATAACCCAAAAAAGGCACATCACACATGTAATGTAGTGTAAAAATGTACCTTGTAGATGCTGGCATACTCTCTATATCTTTGCACATGCTGAGGCCTAATTGCAAATCCATAAGCATCTCTGCATCCAACATTTCAATTCAACAGCTTAAAAATGGCAACATCTAACAAAAAAACAAGATCAAACACTCGGACATCAATGACTCAAAATCCACACAAAATGGATCAAAATCGAACTAAAATATCAACAATTAAACAAACTGGAACCAAAATGGATCAAAAATTCGACATAAACAATATAAAATGTAAGCAAAACTACAAAATTGAAAGTATCAATCAGTACGAGAATAGAAAGAGCGGGAAAAGAGGAATGGCGTGGGAGTAAAAGGAGGAAGAAGAGAGAGAGAGAAAGAAGGAAACCTCTTGTGTTCGAGAGAAATGAGAGGATTACTAGTAGAGTTTGGCTTCATCTTCATGATCGGATAGATAGAGAAAGAGGGTTGAGAGGAGGAGAGAAGATCTAGGGAGGGAGGTTAAGGTTTGTTTGGGGAGGTTTGAATTTTTATTTAGAAAATTTACAAGTAATTTATTTTTCCATTGAATGTTCATATATAATCTCATACAAGTTGAGACTAGTAGGGAGACCAAGAGTATAACTCTAGTCACTCCATATAAAATAGAAGTAATTCTTTTATATAATCAAATTATATTGATAAAGGTATTAAAAAACACATAAGAATCAAATTTATTTTGACCTAAAATATTATATCTGAAATCTGTTCAAATTTTTGGTACATTTTTATATGTAAGTTTAGAATGGACTTAGTTCACACTATTTTTATTGTACACTTATTCTCAACATTTCATTCACACGTTTATACTCCTCGTGCACACCAGGTGTTTTTTCAGGCGCGTTGTGTGTAACTCGCCCTTATTTTACATGAACCTATCTTTGGGGATTATTTGCATGCGCACATTTCTTCTTGACCCTTATCCTCTCCTTTGAGGGGACAAGGGTATGATTTGCCCATTACCCTCATTTTCCGGATCCTAACTTATATAGGATATTGAGCGGCTACTCTTGTGAGAGACCGTCCCTCAAAGAGACGACCTCAAAACAAGAAGTACACACTCTTATTTTCTCTTTAATTTGTATTAATTGAGCTATATAGTCCACATATCTAATACGTCTCTTGGAAAGACCATGTCTAGAAAAGATCATCTCTCATAATAATTTGTGGATATCGAATTGATAACTATGACTATAATATGACACGATAGGATAATTTTTAATGTATTAATATTAAGTTGATACATGAACTCATCTTTTTAAGTATTTGAGAAAGGAAGGAGTGATTTGATCTACAAAATAATTGGCATGTGATCATTTCTTTGCATAGACGTCGGCGACTACACTTTTCCATACACTAATTCTACGTATTAGAAGTATTACTCCTACTTTTTATTTATTTTACTTGGTACATAATCAAACACAATGATGATCAATTTTTCAACTCCAAGACATGTGTTTAGAAATTGGATATTGGTTGTCGATCTATTTAATTGATTTGCTTAACGAACTAATAGTTAACGGTCTAATTAGAATTTATATTAAATATGATCGAAAAATATTATAATTAATTTTTAAATTAATATAATATAGAAAATTTTGCAATAAAACATTATTCGTATTAAAAGGTCATTTTTAAAAAAATATTATTAAAATGTTTAATATACTATGTTTAAGGCTTCGGTAAAGGATTAAAAGTTCTAAATACAAAAATTAACTAGAGATTAACTAAAATAATTGATGATGTGGAACTGAAAAGTTGACAATTTTCAAGTTACGAATCTATTATGATGTTTAATATTCTTGCGCTTACTGAGGTCGAATCTATTATGAGTTACGAATCAAAATTTTCAAGTTATATTAGATTTTCGGTTCAACCATCCGAGGTAGGTTTACTACAACTCTACAAGAATTAGGTTCATTATTTGAGGTCTACCGTTTGATAGTGTGTGCTTTATGGTGTTGCTCTTGAATCCATGCTCATTTGTTTCATTTTTGCTCTTAAACACATAAAGTTAGATTATGTAGAATTTAAACTTACAAATTAAAATAGATAAACAATAGTAAATCGAAATTAATAATATTTTTATTATTTTTATATAGTCGTCTTAAATCTTTTAGGACTAAACATTTGACATGATTCTTGATTGTTAAAAGTTTTACATGATAATATTAAGAACACACAAGTGGATAGCGAAGAAACCTACTAGGCTACTATACATGGAAAGATAGACATGCCATCGACATTCTTCCACATACTTCTTCAGCCCGTTTAGTTATTGGTACTCAACGGTGATAATAAGAAAAATTTATAGTGTAAATTTTCATGATATGAATCATATCATTCCTATTATAATGAAATTTTGATCATAAAAGAAAATTTTCATAATTCAACATTTATACCTAATAACACATTTTCAAATAGAAAAATTGTGATCTTCAAAAAAAATATAATATTAGTTGTAAAGAAAATGAGATCATTAAGGGAGAACAAACTTGACCATTAAACTTGTCCAAAGATATTCCTATTAAAATCAAAATTACACCATTTTTTTCATTATTATTTCCACCATTTAATATCGAGTAACAAGAGGCCCATATACATTTCACTTCACAAAAAAATGTCAGATTCTGAAAAATTATCCCAAGAGTAGGAGGATATTCATTTCTTAAGGTGTACAGAAAAGGGCACAAATAGAATAACAATAACTTTACATTTCATCTCTAACAAAAGATTCACTCTGAATAGGAGCTTCATCCACATTGGAGGACTCTAGAAAGTTCTTTCTTGTAGCCATCCTTTTCTTCTTCTCTAATGGCCTTGGTCCTAGAGCATTTATATTAACAGTAGCACCCATTGCAGTCGAGGACTCGATAACCGCATCATACGCCTTACAAGACGGATTCAGCCCTTCGTGTATCGCCCTCAAGTATAAGTCATAAGCTAATCTTGGTTTTCCGTCTTTTGCAAGAGCTTCGATCAACATGTCGTATGTGATTTCATTTGGTTCAATGCTCATACTTCTCATACGTTGGAACCACTCGTACGCAGCACCGCCCAAACCGTTTCTTGCACACACACTGATGATTGCGTTGAAAGTAACGACTGTCGGGTTGTTTTCTGTTGCAACCATTTCTTGAACGATATAGTCGACAAGATGGAATTTACCAAAACCGACATAAACTGAAGCCATGATGGTGTAGGCATGTATATTTGGTTGAACGCCGACTTTTTGCATATGCTCCCACACCCGTTCAGCTTCTTCATACAACTTTCCTTTCTCGAGGGCACTAAGCAATGCTCCATACGAGACGATGGTTGGCTTTTCGCCTCGCTCTATCATTCGTTTGAATACTTCCACAGCCACACTAGCTTCCGAAGCTTTGGAGCAAGCGATAAGAACAGCGTTCCATTCCCTACTTCTCGGTTTTAAATCTTTCGCTTCCATCTTGTTCAACAACCTTAGCCCCCATCTCCAAATCCCTCGTTTGCTCGCAGCACTAAGCAAAATGTTAAAGTGAGATACAACCAGCTCGTATGACAAATTGTTCGGTTTTGGTCCCTTATCCAACAAATCTTCATAGATCTCGAGAGCAGCCCACCATTTCTTAGCTCTGCCCATCAACCAGATGATATGATTGCACACTGACAAACTTATATCAGGATAACTTTCCCTTATTCGATTATAAAGCTCTTTGGCAACGGTAATATGTTCTTCACGAGTACAAGCCCATATAAGCCGCTCATACTCATCACGAGTAGGAGGAAGTCCCGCTTTGTCCATCTCTATAAGTAATTTCAAAACATTTGTGGTAAAGTTTCCATCCTTAACAAGCCACCGGCGCATAACTTGATAGCATATACGACTTGTAAAGTTCTCTAACTTATGAAACTCGTTATCCCAATCTGCATGATCATCTTTCTCGAGTTCTCTACTTAAATACTTCTCTTTAACCGCAAGAAAGAAGTCTAATGCCCCGATTCCATCTTCCATTCGTCGAAAAGCCAATAAGGCAGTGGAAAATGAAGCGGGGGATGGAGATAGTCCCTTCCTATTAATTTCCTCAAACAGATCAAGCGCCTCGACTGCTTGTCCTTTATCCAAACATACACCCATCAAAGTATTGTACGTCACAACGTTCCAAGCAATGCCAGCTTCCTCCATCTCATTCAACACAATGTCGACTTTATCGAATTCTCCCGACTGTTTAACAGCACCTAACAAGCTATTATAGATGAAAAGGTTTGGACCATCAAGATCTTCGGTCACTTGACTCCTTTGTTTAAGCCATTCAACAACAGCCATCGCAGGTTTGAGTTTCTTTTCCCGACCAAAGCCTCGTATGATGGAAGAAAATACTTGAAGAGGCAATGCATACTTGTCTTTCATAACTTCTTCCACATCCTCTACCGATTTAGCTTGCTCTAAACTTTGTGCCAGCCTACGAACATCTACTCGTCTTTCCAATTTCTTCCCCTCTAATCCTACTTCATCTCTAATTTCCCCCCCAATATCATCACTATTAGTACTCGAACGAAACACGTTACTATCGTCTTCAAATCGGATTTCCTTCAAAAACCCATCAATTTTATCAGAATTCTCATCATTAACACCATTTCCAATCCCTTGTTCCTCCAAAGTCGATCCCACCGGAATAGACATCTCAACAGAACTACTCCTATTACCCGAAAGGAAAAGTCCAAATTTGGAACACCCAAAGAAAATCCCAATACCCAACTCAAATTCAGACCTCCTAGGGTAAGCAAACAAAGGAGACCTCCTCAAATTAACAATAGAATCAATACAACCCAACTTTTTCCTTCTAAAAGAACTTGTAATACACCCAAAAGAAGCAAAACCAAGCTGAAACTCAAATTGGGGCACTTCCAAAAAGTCCCCTCTAAAAGGCCTAATGCTTAAACCTTGCATTTTGATAATATAATAATTCAGGGTTTAAAATAAAAGGTAAAACCCATATGAAAAAACCCAATTACAAGGTAAAAAAAAGGTGATGGGCATCACATCCTCATTCAATTTCATGGTTTCCTGAAACATGTAATTCAATGAACATTCAAAGAAAAAGATTGAAATTCACAATGGGAATTGGATAAGATAGAGGAAAAACAAAGACCCTATAAACCATAAGAATTGAAGGTGGATTATGAGGAAGTTAAAAGTTAATAGTACTCACCCAATCATGTATATTGAGCGCGCGCAGTGAGCAGCCCGGCGGTGGGAAGCTCCGGCAGGGGGAATTGTTAGGCGTGGATAACTGATTGTTTCTAAAAGGATCGACTTGGAGTATTGAGTATCTATGACTCGCGTCTGGCCACATACCACATGGTTCATTTCCCCCTTTAAATTACAAAACAAAAATCCTTAATAAAATAATAATATTGTCAAAAATAATTTAACTTTTGGAAAAATTAGTTGATAATCTAATTTTTTTATTGATATATCTGTAATAATCTCAACTTTTGATTAAATATAAATAATCTTAGCTATTAGATGTGTTTGGCAAGAATGCATCAAATTAACCTCTTACTTATACATCAAGTCATTTTACATAAAAAGTAAAAAAAGTAAATACAAAATTAAATTATAAGAAAATTAAAAAATATAAAATATATAAAAAAAACAAGTAAGTTTGTTTTTTATCGTAACGTTTAATTTTTAATAAGATTTTTTATTTTTATTTTTTATAGCAATTAACCTGTAAAAATCGATTACCATTTGGGCAACAATATTTCTGAGTGGATGACAATAAAATTGGAAATATTTATGGTTAATTAAAAGTTAGGATTATTGTAGAAAAATCAATAAAATAATGAATTATTGTAGAAAAATCAGTAAGAGGTGAATTGTTCTAAAACAATAAAACTAGTTGAAGCTTAAGCATACAACCAATAATCAAGAAACAACAAGCATTTTCCAAAAGGCAAACATCAATCGATGATTAGATTAATAATTTTATACTCTGTAGACATTTTAAGTTTATTATAATTTGCTTTATATAAATGGTCTTCACTATTCATTAATTTTAGGAAAAATTGTCCAAAATAATATTGTTTATTGTCCATCTGGTATGAATAATCCATGCTATTGGTTATTTCTAGATAACCCAACTTTTGTATATTATTTGTTGACAACCATTTCCATATTTTAACCGGCTATTATAGATACATACCACCAAAGAGGAGTAAGGTAAGACCAACGAAGGAGCATAAGGGGAAATAAGTGAGTGTAACGGCTAATAGGTACTTACGGTAACCGGTTAAAATGTAGAAAGGGGTGCTGCCAACAAACAATATACAAATGTTGGATTATTTAGAAATAATCGTAGGGATTATTCATAGCAGATCGACGGTAGGAGAGATTATTTTGGACAATTTTTCCTAATTTTTATTCAGACTTTTTTTGTAATATCATTCATAAAGTTTAAACTTTTTATTTTCCGATCAACTAAAATGATCGCTTAATATCCGTGTTGATTCCGAATTAGCAAGGGGACAATGTCGTATGGTTTAACAACAAAACACAACTATTAGTAGCTTACAAATAGGTTTCAACAAATAATTTTAGTCTACGAAAAAATTCGACCCAAAGCAATAGTTATTATTTATCGACCATGGACAACTAAGAATCAAATTTTATCTCGCAAATACTCCTTTACTCGATAAGTTATTCAATTCGATTCACCCCTGGTTACTCATTCTCTCGGCCTATTCTATAGTCCAAAAATAAAAAAGAATCTTTTGTGAATTACAGCCTCAAAGTTTTCTTGTTTTGTGAATTACAGCCGCAAAGTTTTTTTTATGAATTACAGCCACCAACTTTTAAAATTGACCACCATTACGGCCAAGTGACCGGTTGACACCGTTGACCATGATTTTTACCGTTGACTTTCCCTTCTTCCCTTCTTCTAACCCAGGTTGGTTACCATTTAACCCAGCAAAGTTAAACCACCATAACCCACCAGCATTTGAACCTCCACATTTAATTTTTTACTGTTTAAAATTAAATTTAACCTCTTTAAATTACTGTCACTGTCATCATCGCCATTTACTTTCCCTTTTTAGAAGCAACCTTCTTCCATTGGAATCCGCCATTGATGCGCAGTGAGCTTGGATAAAGGTAACTTCTTCTCACTTCCTTTTTGCTTTATTAGGTAAAGTATGCGTCTTTTTTGTGATTTGGGTTCAATTTCGACAATTAGGGTTTGTATTTGCTCTGTAATGTCGTTTAAAATTCGTCTGCCCTGTTGATAGATTTTTAGGGTTTATTTATGTTTTTTTTGTGGTTTATGTATTTGCTCTGTAATGTTGTATGTTGTATGTTTATTGAAATTCTCTTTGATTATAATATTACAGATGACAATCTCAAATGAATTTGTACAATTAATGGTATATCATGGGGGTAATTTTTATATACAAGATGATGTTGTTTATTATCTTGATGGTTCTGTTAAAACTGGGATAGTTGCACCTATAGTTGATTATTGCTTTGAGTTTGTGTATGGGATTGTGAGAAGAAGACTGGGTTTGAACTGTATTATAAAGAGGAGGGTAAAAGCATGAAGGAGGGAATTAGACTGATAAAGGATGACACTGAGGCTCTATGTTGTTTGGGTACTTTAGATGCTAATACAGGATTTATTACTTTGTACTTGGTGATGGATGAAAGGAGCCCACCTAAAGGGACCACCAAAAAGGAGAATCTTACTAGGAGAAGCCCAAGAATTTTGTCCCCATCCTCTAGTAATAACCCAATTCCTGATATTGAGGTCTTGGAGGTATTAAACATTCCCCCACTTGCTGTCTCTCAACCACCACCTTCATGTAAACCTAAAACAAAACCACATCCCCCACCTTCCACCTATAGGTCAAAGCTCCCTATTAGGAAAAACAAATCTGGAATACCTATATCCACACCATCACCCCCCCCCCCCCCTCCCCCACAAAGACAAGCCAAATCTACTCCAAGAGTCAAACATGTTGCAAGGAGAAGTGTTACTCCAAGAGTCAAAAAACCTGTTAGTAAACCAAGTGTAGATCCAGAAGAACCAAGTGTAGATCCAGCACCTCCACCACCTAAATCACCAATTAAAAAACCTGTTAGTAAACCCAAAAAATCCAAGGGTAAGCAAAAGATCAAGCCAAAGCCCAAGCCCAAGCCAAAGCCAAAGCCCAAAGCTAGAAAATTAGTGTTTAAGGATGATTCAAGTGATGAGTCTGACATAGATCTTGAAGATGATGATTTTGATGATAGGGAAGATGCAGATTTGTTCTCTGAAAAGGTTGGAGAAACTATTATAGATGACATAAACAAGGCTGCAACAAAGGCTTGGTTTGGTAAAGTAGAGAAGGGTGTGGGTAAGAGTGTTTCTGATGATGAGGAGCAAGATTATGCTTCAGAGGAGTTATTGTCAGAGAATTTAGAGGAAGGAAGAAGAAGGTATCCAGTCTTTAACCCTGAGACTGATTTTGGAAGGAAAATCAATTTGAAAGTTGGTTTGATTTTTCCCAATGTTGACGTTCTTAGGACAACAGTTCAGCAGCATGCTGTAGAAAACAAATATGATTTCTTTTCTCTGCATAACAATAAAAACAGATTTGATGCAATTTGTGTTGATAGATGTGAGAAGTGTCCATGGAATAAGAAGCGTTCTGTGAGAAGTAGGTGTACATGTGACAAGAGAAATTGTAGTTTTTTTATTCATGCTAGCAAATTAAAACAAGAAGAGACAATGCAAATTAAGACTTGTAGGTTGGATCATCAATGTTGGAGTAAGCACCAAACTAGGAAGGTTACTAGCAAATTTTTGGCAATTAGATATCTTGAAGTATGGAGAAGGTACCCAGAGTGGGATCTAGTGAAGGGCCTTCAAAGTAAAGTAAAGGAAGATTATGGCATTGTGGTTAGTTACACCAAATGCTGGTATGCAAGGGCTAGAGCCAAGATTATGCTATATGGTGATGGTGCAGAGCAGTACAAGAAGGTCCATGACTATGCAACAACTGTTCTCAAATACAATCCAGGTAGCACAGCCTTAGGTGGTGTAATGACTATGCAACAATTGTGGTTAGTTACAACTGTTCTCAAATACAATTCTGTTTGTGTTTAGACTCCAATATGTCAATTTTTAAGTAGGATTATGTATTGTTTTGTTGTATGAACAATTAAGTATGTTGTTTGTAGTTGTAATTTTGAATGAACAATGGGTGTAATTTTTGGGCAACTGTTGAAAAACAGGTTTGCTTAATCATTTGTACAGTTGAATATTAGGGACAAGTATGATTATGGAAGAATCATTCTAAGATTTGCATTCAAATCAGTAAACTTTGAATTACAAAACACCATACATTAGCCATATTCGATTACAAAACAGAGCATAACTTATAGTTCTATTCACTCCATATTCCTGCATAAGGTAACTAAGAATCAAAATCACAGCAAGAACTACAACTAGACAATTCATTATCAATCCACATCTCCAAACCCTTTGTGGGTAAAGCATCTTCATCATAATTCTATCAGCTAGCTCCTTTCTTCCATTAACTTCAAGATTACATCTTTCTGCCAATCAGTTTGTTCATTGTCCACCCACTGGAAGAAATTGCAACCTCTTGAATTATTGTGAACATCATAATCAGGGCAAGCAACAAACCTTCGACCTGGATTTTTTGTAGTCCATCCACGTTGAACAGTAACGTCATACCCACAGTAGCATTCCTTTCGTTTGTCATTGCTAAGGAAATTGAAAGGCATCTGTAATAAAAAAAAATTAGGGCTCGAATTTATTCAAAATGATTAGGGTTCGAATTGTAAAATTAGGGTTTCGAACTTAACAAACAAAGAAGAATAATGAACTGAACGAACAAGGAAAAGGGAGGTTCTTTACCTTCTTCATCAATGGAGCTCGAAAAAAATGGAGGTGCTTCAGGAGGGAGGGAAAGGAACTAGGGCAAGGAAGAAGAAGAAGGGGGATTTTTAAAAGGAGTTGGTTGGGTAGTTAGTGGGGTGGGTTAAATGGTAACCAACCTGGGTTAGAAGAAGGGAAAATCATGGTCAACGGTGTCAACCGGTCACTTGGCCGTAATGGTGATCAATTTCAAAAGTTGGTAGCTGTAATTCATAAAAAGAAACTTTACGGCCGTAATACAAAACGAGGAAATTTTGAAGCTGTAATTCACAAAAGATCCAATAATAAAAAAATAAAAAAAATGGACAACCAATTTTCTGTTATGAACGAAAAGAGCAACATACTTCTATTACTTACTAGGGTTTAAGCAAAGCCTTTGAATATTGCACCATCACTACCCTCCTCTTCTCACCATTTTTGTTTCTCTTCCATCTTTCCTCCTTCACCATGAATCTAAAACTCAAGCAATTGCTTTCCAATCAAACAATCAACAGTCTCAAACGCATTACTACTTTCTCTTCCTCCACCATTTTTACTTCTGGTCATATTCACAATCAAAATCAAAATCAATCTGAATCCTTTTTGGGTACTTATCCATTTTCAATTACCCAGAAAAAAAGCTTTCATAATCCTCCTCAAATCATTCAATCTCCATCTACTCCCACTATTTTCACGAATGATGACAGAGATCAAGCCTTTTTGAATGAATTTTTGTCGAGAGTTGTGTTTACAATGAGGGGGAAGCTAAATGAAGCATACCCAGATTGCGATAAGTTCGCCATTGATGCTATGTTAACTCTAATTGTCGAGAAATTGGTGAATGAGATGCAAAAAGGGGGTATATGGGATGAAAAATTGGCTTCCCACGGTCAAGAATTGAGTGAGGATTTATGGAAGGTAGTGTTGGAAGTGAGTTTTGATGTATATAAAGGGATGGAGAAAGAGAGAAAGAAGGAGAAAATGAGGAAGTTTCTTCAATCTGAGGATGTTAAGGCAATGGCTAGGTTTGCTAGTGAGATTGGTGTTCGTGGGGATATGTTGCGTGAGCTTAGATTCAAATGGGCACGGGAGGATATGGAGAAAGCTGAATATTATGAGAGTTTGGAAAGACTTAGTAAGGAAGAAGAGGAGAAGAAACTTGCTGAAACCGAAACCGAACTTGAAATTGAAGCTAGTGGTAGTACTGGGTTAATTGGTTTTAATGGCGGATTACCACAGAGACATGGGGAGATTAAGTACAAGTTATATGGACTTGATTTGTCTAGCCATCAATGGAAGCAAGTTGCTGATAGGATCCATGATGTAGAAGATACTGTTTGGCCTGAAGGGGCTAAACCTATTACTGGGAAATGTAAGATTATTACTCAGAAGATTCTTGATTTGAAGAATGAGGATGACTATGATTCTGTTGTTTCTCCACTGTTGAATGAATGGAAGGATTTATTGAAGCCGGCTCGGATTGATTGGATTTGTTTGCTTGATAAATTGAAGGAAAGGGATTTTTGCTTATACTTGAAGGTATACACTGTTGCTTTCATTTGTTAAATTTAAGTTTTATGTATGAAATTTTGTGGCTTGCTAACTCATCATTTTTTGGCATTAATTTGTTTTTTTGGAGATTTTTTCTTGTTGTTGTGGTTTTGGTTTCAATATGAATTGATTTATGGTTTCATGTAGCTGACTCTAATCTTTTTGAGTTGTTGTTGTGGTGTGGGTGTGGTCAGTTTAACATGATTTGCTAGCTAATTCGCTTTTTGAATTCGCAATTCGCTCAAATTTATCCAAGAATAGCCTTAAACCGACCATGATTCGCTTTCTTCAATTCGCGAGGAGATTAGTGAATCACGTGACATGACTGTGGTAGAACCTGGTTAAAGTGTTTTATAAAATCATCATCATTTGCACTTTGTTTATACATGGGTAAAGTTGCCCCCGCCTAGAAAGGAGCCACTTTAATGATTTTGGGGCAATGTAAAACTTTTTTCTTTGGAATTGTTCAGCTTGACAAATCGTTCAACTTGGTCTTGCAATTGTTTAAATCTTGGTCTGTGGAATGTTGTTTGTCTCAAAATATATGTTATTATCAGTTTTGAGCTCATTTTTGATCAAATCTTGTGCTATTTAGGAAAGAAGAATTCTTTAACTTCCCCTAATTTCTAGTTGTCCACCCAAGCATAGTGTTATACCACCCCCTCGGTTAAATGGTGAACGTAGTGTATAGATCTTTGAGCTTATTGTGAGGCTGAGACAACCGTAAAAGCATCTGCATTGACCATGAAAGAAATTGATGCTCAATTCCCAAAGGTACTATGGACTCCATGTATGCACCTCCACAGTAAAACTTAATCTATGCTGACTTTGGAATACTGTGCTTCACCCCGTTAAACTCATGCATTTTTGGCAGAAGTGAATATGTTCATGGTCCATACTCCATAGTCCATACTCCATAGGATCAACACCAAACGTAGTGCTCGGTCCACCCCACCTAGAATACTGGTAATCTTTTTCTTTCATGAATCACCAGGGCTTGCTTTACTTTGTTGGGTTAGAATCTCCGTTAAAATCATGTGCTTCTTGCCAGAGATAAATACGTTCACAGTCCATAGGATCAACGCCAATTATAGGTGCGTGGTCCACGGTCAACCCACCTAGAACACTCAGAATCCGTTTCCTTCATTCATCAACAGGGCTTGCTTTACGTACTTTTTAGGGTCAGAATCCAAAGATGGAAGTCATTACAGAAGATCTTCCTCTATTCATCGCCAAACCTCTGTTAAGTGAGACTCTAAAACAAGAGTTACATTTTCTTGTGACCATCCATTCTGCAACCCCTTCTGTTACTATGTTCATTTTTTTGTCTGAATTCTAGGGCAGTATGGTCATACTTTACTTCAAGTGTGAAGTGTCGTGAAAATGTTCAAGCTTTTGGTTCATCTTCTAAAGTCCCAACATTTTGTGACATTCTATAATCACTCATTTGATTATAAGGCGTTTTCTTGTTTGTTCATGGGAATTGTTAGGATATCAACTATTTTTGTACATTGTGATTCTAGTTGAATCTTGGGAGTTGGGAAATATTTTCCTAATTATCAAAAGTAACAACAATATCACAATGCCAAATTTTCAATCCCAACAATATGTGAATACATGAATAAAAAAAGATCACCCTGAAAAAACATGATGAGCAATGATTATGTTGCCCTATTGAATTCTAAAAATATATTCATATAGATCTACAAAAAACAAAATCAATTCTAATGTCATCTTCCTTTCATTTATATGTATTGTTATATGCTCCCTTAAACTCCAATTCTTTATTTCATTATTTGGTCCTATTTGCTAGGTCATTTTCGTTCTCTTTGTCTTTTATCCTACTAAAAGTTTTCACCTTCCACTCTTTTATTTGTGCATTTAGGTTTTCTTTGCTCATGACCAAACCAATGTAGATAATTTTTTCTCATTTTATCTTCAATATTTTTGACTCTTAGACCCTTATCTATGTCTTTATTTTGTATTTTGTATTTTGGGTATGCTCTTTTATTCATCTTGACATACACATCTAACATATATCTATCTTTTTACAACAATCTCTGTTTAAAGCTTAAAATTCTGACCAATATAGTAGTGCTCGTTGGGAGGTTTACTTTCCTATTGCCTTTGTCAAGTAATATTTCGCTTGCAGCTTTCCATTTGAGCCACCCGCACTAATAATATGCTCTACATATTAATCAACATATCATTTTTTGCGGAAATTGAGGCACAAGAAAGAACTTCGTCATATCTATCTTTCCATTTCATATACTCTTACACCAACTTAGCTAACCTATTAGAACTAAAATGGAGTGGTGAAAGTGACTTGTTAAACTTTAAATTGTAGACTTGGAGTACATTTTAAGCAAAAATAAGGCTTCATCATATTGCATTAGCTGAGTCGTAAAGATTTTTAAATCTACCAAACTAGTATACCCCCACCGTAAGGGTGTAAAAAACCAAATTTCAAAGGAAAAATTATCGTGAATAATACAACCTTTTGTTAATTTCCCTACAATAATACGAACTTTTGATTAACCATGAATAATACCAACTTTGGGGCGTTTTTTCCTAGAATAATACCAACTTTAGTTTATTAACTAATTTACTAAATGTTTTTGTCATATAATCACCTATAGTTTGATTTTTAACATGTTAGGTATATTCTAGGGAAACACCCCCATAAGTTGGTATTATTCATGGTTAATCAAAAGATGGTATTATTGTGGGGAAATAAGTAGAATGTTGTATTATTCCAGGTAATTTTTCCAATTTCAAATGGGTTCAAGGAATATCTCATTGTTTTGGACAATTTTTGGCGGTATGAGTACGATGCCGCATTTGTATTGTGGAACAAACTGTAACATATAAGAACTAGAAGAAAATTATTGCAGAGAAGAGACCTTGGTGTCGTTTTTTAATGGTTTTTTTAATGATTGCATTTAGGCCAATGTTTGAGTATGCTTTTACCTGCTTTGTAAATGTATCGTTATTTTCTCTTTATTGTCGATTCCATGTCTATCAATATGATATGAATGACTTTTTTGGTTTTTACGATGTCTTTTTTGTTAACTTGAACGTGTCTTTGATTCTAGATTAGCAAATCTTGATATATTTTGGTCTATTTATCCATATAGGTGGCCGAGCATGTTCTTAGTGAGCCTTCTTTTGAAGCTAACGTCACCGACTACTCAAAGTTAATTGATGCTCATGCCAAAGAACATAGGTCGGAGGATATGCAAAGAATTCTTTCGAAGATGAGCGAAAACGGGATGCCACCCGATGTTGTAACCTTAACTACTTTACTCCACGCATATAGCCACTCAAACAACATCGAGAAGGCACTGGAAACTTATAACGCACTAGAAAGTCAAGGACTGAAGCCGGATATAGAGATCTATAATTCCATGATAATGTTGTATCTCAATGCTGGTCAGCTCAAGGAGGCTGACTCTCTGGTAAGAGAAATGGAGCTTAGAGACGTTAAACCCACGGAGGAGATTTTTATGGCTTTATTTCGGGCTTTTGCCAATAATGGTAATGTTACCGGAGCGAAAAAAATTGCGACTAATATGCAATTTGCTGGCTTCGAACAAACCGCAGAGTCCTGCACCTTGCTTATTGAGGCATGTAGCAAATCTGGAAATTCCGATGACACAAAAGCTTACTTTGACTACATGATAAAACTCGGATTCAAGCCAGATGACCGATGTTTTTCTATGGTGATCTCTGCATATGAGAAGAAAAACGAACTAGACAAGGCATTGGATCTGTTGCTGCAACGGGAACAGGCCGGATTTGAACTCGGAGTTTATACCTATAGTGCCCTAGTAAATTGGTTTTGTAAATTGCGGTTGGTTGACGAGGTTGAGCAAATTTTGACGAAAATTGCTCAGTTGGGCGAGGCCCCTCCTTTAACTATTCAAGTAAGCCTTTTGGATATGTATGCTAGGGAAGGTATTGAGAAGAAGACAATTCAGAGCTTGGGGGTTCTAGAGGCCAATAAGGAGCTTTTGCAACACCAAGATTTCGAGAAAATTATAAATGCTCTTTTAGAAGGTAATTTCGCGCAAGACGCAAAAAGAATGATGGACTCGATGGTAGCCCGGGGATTCACTCCATCAGAAAATCTTTCGATGAAAATAGTGGCGGTCTCCTTCCGTGGACAAAGTAGTGGCAAACGTCAAGGAAAGAACTAATTTCGGTGCTTCAGGTAATTCATTCAGCGTCGTGCTTATTGAGTTATATGACCAGTTAAGGAACATCTTAGTCACTCTTTTTAACTACATTCTGCCTATGGGAGTGCCCGCAATCGGTACTTGCCCGTGCAGGTGGACTTGAAATTTCTCAAGTAAGTTTCTATAAAATCACAACTATTTGATTTAGTTGGGTATTTTTTTTCACTTGATATATGTTGCATATTTGAATTATACACCGAGATTTTGCAAGTAATATTGTAGTAATAAAAAGCTGTTTGAGAATATGGGTTAATCAGTCTAGTGGTTGAAAATTTTCTCTTTCACGTGTATGATAGGAGTTCGAAACTAACTATTTGAAATAGATTAATTTTCCTTTTCTTCTCGTTTTAGTGAATGACTTAGGGGTTACTATGATGGTAATTAGCTTTGGTGTTTGCGATCACGGGTCGAAAGAATCAACCTTTTGGTTTTACAAAGGCAAGGTTGCTTATATCCAACCTTATTACCCCGTCGAGACGGGTTTAGTAGTATGAAATGGCGATATAAATCCTTTTGTTTCCATTTTCGGTTGTTTGATCTATTGTTATTGTTTTTAGATCACTATCATCTTGCTTAATACTTTCTACGAAATTTGCCCCCCTTTTCATTTGTCTCATTTCTATTTTGGCCGGACCCACAATCCTTTAGTTTTCATTCTCATGAAGTATTTAACTTATCTTCTCATCTTATGCACATATTTCTCACCCTTTCATATAAAATACCATGTTATTCACTTTTCTTAAATTTTTAGATGTCAGATATAGATTCGGATTTAGAGCACGGAAAAAATTTCTTCATCAATCTCTCTCTACACTTTCCCTTTTATCAACATCATCTTTTTGAGTGGATATTTTTGCCATTGAACTTTATCCTGTTCATGAGAAAAAAAAGTTTCCTCTCCCCTCTCTCCTATTTTATATTTTATCCTACCTCATTTTTTCTTTTATCCAAAAATATTAATAAGACAAAAAAAGTAATTCATAAAATATTATTAAGACAATATACCAACACAACAGAAAAATTAAAAATAACAAAATTAAACTAATAATGTAAACATTAAATTAATTGAATACTAATTTTATGAAAGTATAGAGAAAAGAGAATTTTTGAAGTGCGTCAATTGAAAAAAGGGTGTCTATTTAATGAATGTTGGTATATTTTAATTTTTTTTCGACTCTTTAAAATCCATAAATTGGGTCAAAAATAGAAAAATGGGAATATTTTTTTAGTTAGTTAGTAGTGGGGCCCATTGTGAGGAAATCCCAAAAGCTTCTTCCCATTGAGTTTTTTTACAAATATTTGAGTATATTTTTTTTGTGGAAATTCACTATTGGGATGCATTTCCACACAAAAAAATTTCCACTCAAATATAATTTTGTCACCATTGGGATAGCTCTTAGTAGTTGGATATCAGATTACCATATAAAAGCTATATTTTTAAAAATTATTTTGTCTAAAGAATTCAGATTTCGGATATTCGATTTGAACTTTTCAATTTATATCTTCATCGACATCGAATATCGAATACTTCGAATATTCAATCCATATATTTTTTTGGATATTGAATTCAATTATCCGTGTCAGATCAAATATCGGATCTTCAAATTTGCTTACCCCTAAAATATTGCAAGTAAGCATTAAGAACGATATAAGTAGAAACTTCAAAAAAAAAAAAGAATGATATAAGTAGACATTTATAATATTGAAAGTATGCATTTAGGATACGATAAGTTAGCATTAAGGATACGATAAGTTAGCATTAAGAATACAGTAAAAAAATATTAATTTTTAATGGGTTGGACTTGAAATACGTCTGTCAAAGAGACTGTCTCTCAAGAAACTAGCTGTAAAAAAAACTCATTGCTTTAAAATGTTTTTAATATAAGCATAAAAATAACGATCAAAAGTATTTTTATTTTCCCCAATATGGCTAACAACTAGTATAACATTGTCCTACTAAGGCTTATCATATCCTTATGAAGGTTAAACTACCTTAATAAATCATCTTAAATAAGCTTCTTTTAAGGACATTTTAGTAGAAACCCAATCCATCATTATTTATCGAATCGATTCTCGTTTCAGTTAAAGGCACAAATCACATTTTTCGTGCAATCAGATATAATTCTCGTTGCCTTCTCCCCTAGCCTCGTGGGCGTGTATAGTGATTGTTACGATGAATCGATATCCGATGAAGAATATCCAGCACCTTTGAGAGAAAGGAAAGGTCCTCGGAATGTATTCCGGCTAATCAAACGAGTGTCTAAAAACAATACTATAACGGTAATGTCATCATGGAAATGCCTTCGAACTCCTCTTTCTACCTTCTTAAGATCTGAATATCTCATTTCTCTTCTTTTTGCTGCCTCAATTAGTGCTGTTTTTACTAGCTTCTTTGCAATTCCCTGTAACACCAAATGAAACGTGTCGATCAGATAAAAAGATAAGTTAAACGAACAATAAAAAATTAGTTATTATTTAATTTATCTGAGTTACTTTTGCAAGAAATTGCATCTTAATGAGACGACCTCAAAATAAAAAGTGGGCTACGTTTCATTGTGAGACTGTCTCACAAAAAAATTTGTAAACTTATTTCAGGTGCTCTCTTGAAAGACCGTCTTTTGTAAGACGATTCTCAAAAATCCAGCCCAAATCTATATTTAGAGTTGTAACAACATATATTTAGAATTGGATTGGGCTTTTGAGAGTCGTCTTTACAAAAGACGGTCTCAAGTAAGAATATGTGAACTTATTTTTAGTTCATCTAAAATAAACTCATATGTTGATTATTTTCACCTATTGTATGTGTTGCTAAAAATGTATTTAACCTTGACATTCATCATATATCAATCTTATTATATTTTAATTTCTAAAACATCCTAAAATATTCAAATTTTTTTTAAATAAGGCTTGTAAGCTATTAAAACATCAAGTTTTAATTAGTTTGCCCATATTTTTGGCAAACACATTTAATAGATGAGATTATTCAAAAATAATCTAAAGACGGTTTTAGTTAAATAATTAATGTAATTTTCCTCAAGTTAAATATATGGATGCAAATTTAAAAAAGAAAGTGAGTCAAAATCAAAAATAGAATTTCTATATGTTCATTAGAGTTTGTCGCTCTTTTCTTTTTAATTTGTCCTTTTTCCTTTACAATTTGCTTTTAAGGAAATGTCCCATTATATTTCGATTTTTCTTTAATATAATCCACACAATTCATAGGGTTCCACCATTTTTTAATCTTTCAACACAATACATTTATGACAATTTATATAGAATAGACATAAGTAGAAAATATAGCAAATCAATATTTATCAATATGAGAGATTAGTCAATTTTGACAAAAAGAAACATACATGTCTAGAATAATCAAAAGATGATTTTTGTTAAATTATTAATGTCTATTTTTCTTCAGTTTAATGTGTGGTTGCAAATTGAAAACACTGTATGAATCAAAACCAAAAATAGAAATATACTTCCTTTGTCCATAAGAAATTATCACTCGTTTTTTTTAATCTGTTCCTTTTACCTTACAATTTAAATGATTTTACCGCTTAATCTTTCAGCGCGATACATCTCTGACAATTTCTTTTGTTTTTGTCCATACATTTCAAGTCCTCTTTAGTATATTCCACACAAGTCAATAGTTCAACTGTTTCTTAATCTTTCTACACTACACATCATTGACAATCTCTTTTGTTTTCGTCCATACATTACAACTCCTCTTTAGTACATCCACACACGTCAATCGTTTAACCATTTCTTAATTTTTTCCGCCCTACTAAAAACAAAAGGAGTAAGAATTTATATAAAAAAATTTAAATAAAATAAAAATATAGTAAAATTATTTTTTAAAAAAATAAAAACTTACATGTCTAGAATTGGAGTTGACTATGTCAACAACTTCTTGGTTGGTAAGAAGATCCCACAAGCCATCTGAAGCAAAAATTAGAAAATGGTCTTCTGGAAGGATCTTTTGTACACTTATAGATGGCTCAGCTGTCATAATTGGCTTCTCAAAAGGATCATTTATTCTAAATTTTGTTAATAAGGGTGCTTTATTGAACTCAGCCTTCTTTAGATAGGCATCACCAATAGATCTTGAAACCTATATTCAATTCAATATACTTTAGCACATCAAAAAAAAAAAGTTAATAATTCTCGGACGAGAAATTAGTCGCTGCACTTTTTGTTTTTAAACTATAAATACACTATAGGGAGTCAGGAACGAATAAATCAATATTTCAATCAACTATGTTTTTTCTTATACATAGAATAGAGTTGAACAATGACTTTTTGGTATTGTCAAAAATTGAACAATGAATATGGATGTCGAGCGCCCGATTTAATTGATCGAGCCATGTTGGAACAGGGTTCAAGTATATCGGTCTGTTAGGATGCCTCAGCTGCATACATCACTGCAATTGTAAATCAATATCGATCGACAATAGAAGTTACTATTCAAAATCACCCTGAAGAACGGCCCTGGTTTTGAGGTTAAGACTCTCATCCATCTCACAAGAGTAACAAACTCCTAAAAGCCGACAAAAAAAGTCATTTATCAAACAACATCGACAACTAAAAAAAGTTCGAAAATCAATCAAACAACCCCGACAACCGACTCACGGTAAAACGGTCTCATACAAGACTAACTAATCTGATCTCCATAACGTATCTTTCAATCACGACAACATTATCAGCTCACTGTTTCGAGACCGTCTCATCCATTGACAG
Organism: Amaranthus cruentus; assembly: GCA_019425755.1. Classification (NCBI taxonomy): domain Eukaryota; kingdom Viridiplantae; phylum Streptophyta; class Magnoliopsida; order Caryophyllales; family Amaranthaceae; genus Amaranthus; species Amaranthus cruentus. The sequence goes on from CM033460.1 coordinate 11,408,039, forward strand.
TCTCTCACAACAATAACCAAATCCAAAACGCCAACAAAAAGTCATTCATCAAACAACCCCAACAGACCGACAACTTAAAACGATCCAAAGTTAGAAATTTACCTGTATAAGACCCTTAACACGCCATACTTTGTGCTTAAGAACAACAATTTGTGGATCATTAGGGTGGCTGTTTTGCAAATCTTCTCTAACCGATTGAACACTTGCATTATGATCGGAAGATAATTGAATAGCCTTAACACATTTATCAAACTGATCTAGTTTTCCTAAAACAACACGAGAATCACCGGCATTTGCAATGTAAAGATGACCACAACAAATAACACCAACTAAACAACAAGCCCCTACAGAAGCAATTTGTGGCTTTTCTAACCATAATTCCTTTACTAAGGACATAAATTCTTCTTCTGTTGCTAAATATGCTTTCTTTATTACATCTCTTGACATGCCTTCACTTTCACTTGTATACTCTGCACCAACAATATCTGATAACATTAGTAAATCAAAGCATTAGTAAACATCTTAATTTCAAGATTTAACCTCCGTTCTGAAATACTTGCAGCTGATTGTGATATGTTGTGTGCAAGTATAATGGAACCGAGGAAATAGTTTGTAGTAGTTGATACTTGATTGGAGAGAGTGATTTGACTATACTGATTTGACTTATTGATTTTAAACTCGCTGGTGGAAGAGATTGTTTCTACCGATAAATTTATTATATGCTACTATTAATGGCCCGTTTTGTGGTCGGTATATAAAATGGTGAGAATGATAATGAAAATTTAGTACTCCCTCCGTCCCATATAGTTTGAAGCAAAGAGAAAATTGTTATTTTTTGATAAAAAGGTAGATTATGGTATTTAATGAAGAAAGAGAATGGATTGTGTGGTTGAAATTAAAAGAGAGTTAAAATGTATGGATGAGATTAAAAGAAAGTGGTGGGCTATAGTCCAAAAATAGAAATGATGCAAATTAAGTGGGACGGACCAAAATAAAAAATGCTGCAAATTAGATGGTACAGAGGGAGTATAAATTTGATAAGAAAATCTCTTAAACAATATCATTGATTATGCGTGTTTCCTTTCAACTATCTCATTTTTTCCACAAAATTGTTCATTAGATTATTTTGCCAATCAGTCTCTTTGTTATTCAAAATGTTTAATGCAAAACTATGTTGTTAAGTTCTAGACTAGGAAATTCCTACGGGTTAAGGGAAAAAAAAAAATCAATCCTTTCTATAGGTGCGAAAGAGAAACCTCAATCATCAGACTAACCCATGGTTCTCAAATCTCAAGTATATGTATTAAATTGGCACAATTATATATCTCCATAATGTATCTTTCGTTTGTTTTTAACAACTATCTTTGTCTTAAAAAGCTCATACATAAAAATAATAACGATCCGTTTTGTAATTGGTACTAAACAGCGGAAATAAGAATAATTTATAGTGTAAACTTACATAATATGTATCATGTCATTCCCATGATAATGAAAGTTTGATCTTAAAAAGTTTTTTTATTCACAATTTTCCATTACTAACTAATTAATACCAAATGTCCAAATGGTAAAATATTAGAATGTGAATTTTGTGAAAAAACGAAATAGTTGAAGGAGAATAAACATGACCATTAAATTGTCAAGAGATATTCCTACCAAACCTGAACTAACTTTTCATTATCATTTTCACCATTTAGTACAGATTACCAAACGAGCAGCAAGTGTAGCTACTAAAAATGGAAGATAGTATATAAGAGAACAAAATGAGATAATGGTTTAACCAAACAATGGAGAAAAAGGACATACTCTTAATGTTCTTGAAAAGATTGTCACACACAAATCTAGCCGTTTCCGGACCTCCATGACCATCATATATGCCCACAAAAGTCCCATGAGGACCATCATCGAGTAACCCTAGCGGACCAGATTCCACTTGACTATGATCCTCCAACAAATTATTAGCTTGAATCACAGCCATAGAGAAATCCCCATTAGCATGGGCTCCAAAATCTTTATGCCATAAAAGTCCACTAAATCGTCCATTCGAGTGTTTAGATGAGTTTTCGCCTTCAACCAAAGGCTTCCAACATGGGGAAACAATCCTCATCAATGATGTAGCAACCATGTCTTATAGTAGAAATGAATGAATTGATGGAATAACTTTCTTTTCTTTAGTTTGATCAATTTGAGATCTTCAAACACCAAATATCTGTATATTAATTAATGCAAAAAGTAAATAACCAAATGTATGACAATTATTATATACTCCTTTATATATTTTGAAAAAAATGTAATCAGGCGTTCAAAACAGATGCGATGATATGATATTCACCCGATCTTATAATAATTCGATTTGAACCCGACTTAGAAATGGATTTTCATTTATGTAAAATCCAATTTGGATATAAGAGACGATTTTAAAACCACCCAAAATACTTGATCCGAAATCTACTTGATGACCTTAATGAACATCACTAAATGTAATGATAGCGAAAAAGTTATTGAAATTGAATGGCCTGTTGGTTTCCAAACCCGATCTGACGAACCGAAATTGATTCGACCCCAAATCGACCTGATATAGACTGAAACTGATTCGATCGAAATTGACTTGAATCAGAACTCGCCCGACCGTCTTGACAGGTCTATTTGTATTGAGAATATCTAAATATTATGTTGGGATGGTCTATTCCACATTGATAAATTAACGATGGTGTATACACTTTATAAGTTATTTGAGCTCTTCCTCCCATTACCATATGGTCTTGGGATAGTATCTCATTGGATTATGGAGCATATGCACCTTGTGTTTTCCCGATAAGTCCAACCTAACTTTACATGGCATCCGAGCTTATGGTTGTTTAGAAATTAAAATGGTAGGTTTGAAAAGAATGGTGTTCCTACTTTTCTCTTGGGATAGTATCTCCTTGGCTTAGGAAGTATGTGTACCCAATGTTTTCCCCATAAATCCAACCTAATTTAATAACGTATTCGAGCTGATGGTTGATCAAAAATTAAAATGACAGGTATGAAAAGAATGACGTTCCTATCGCTCTTCCTCCCATTACCATATGGTCCCGGGATAGTATCTTGGCTTATGAAATACGTGCACATCATGTTTTTTCGATATATGTTAGCATTTACAATAAGTCCAACCTAATACATATAATTACCAACAAAAACAGTTCTATTACACAAATAGGGTAAATAAAAAAAATCAAAATTTCAACCAAACAAAAAACAAGAATATCGAAAATATATTACAAAAAAATCAGTCAAAAAGCACAAAAATAACAAATCAAATTATAAACAAACTAATTAAATAAAAAAAAATTGAATTAGAAGCCTACCTCAAATAAGTTAGAATTCATATGAATAAAGAGTAATTTTTCACGATCAATAAACCTAAATATCTCCCAAAAATTATATCTTTCTAAATGATTCCAGAAAGAAAAGATTGTCATTAATATAAATCGCAAAATTGATGAATAATATATAAGAAATAATTTTTAAAAGTTTTAATTTTGTGGTATTTTTAAGGCATTAATTACCTCATAATAATCATAATTTCCTAAATATTAAAGGGGTTATGTTAAGTATGACCTTGAGCAACCACTATCATAGCCTAATTAATCTCATCTCTCTTTAACCTTTTTTAGTAAATTAACCCACTTTTTTTTTGTTTATTTTATTATAAAATCATACTTTTGTAAAATAAAAATTTAATTAATTAATTTCGTGTTTCTTTTTGTTTGTCCATCTGTCCACTTTAAATTTTCCACTTTTAGAGAAAAATTTAAATAATGTTTTTGAGGTATATATTGAAAAAAAATATATTCATGTAAAATCCTGTTAATTAGATTATCTTAATACAAAATTTTTAATTAAATAATTTTTGTAGTTAGTGTAATGAGTTCGTAGCTCAAGATTTTCGTGGTTTTTTATTTAGTAAAATGTTTTTTTTTTTATTTACAAATTTGAGTTTATTTTATACTCCCTCCTATTCATCATTGGATACATTTGTCAATGTTGGTTGAATAGAGGGAGTATTTATAATGTTTTTAGTTAATTATGTATTTCCTCCTATTCACTATTTTTGATACTATTTATGGATCACTTTAAATTTATATTTTATTCTTAATCTATAAGTTAAAATACAGTGAAGTAGATTTTGTTTGATTCGTTTTTGATGTATACTATCATCATTTTATAATTTTAAATTAAATGTAATTTGATTTGATATATTTATAATTGAATACCATGTATTAACAAACGTGTAAAAATTAAATAAAATAATAATAATAAAATAGGAGGGAATATTATCTATTTTTCAATATCCATCCCCGTCAATTCTCAAATGATGAAATAGGAGATGTTCGGTATCTTGAATTCGCCAATAAATATCCCCAAATCCAATTACATACCTGTAATACGCGCGACATTTTCCGGCGAGTTAACCATGGCCGCAAACTCAGTCCGAGTTGCCGTTGCGCAGATGACTTCCATCAACGATCTTTCCGCCAATTTCGCCACCTGCTCTCGTCTTGTTAAGGTCTCTTCTAATTTTACTTGATAGTATAACAATATTCAATTTCATTTTTTGCTGCGATTTTTATGTTTATTGAATCCTTTGATTGATATGATTATATTCTTGGCGTAATGTTGATGTTCAATCGGAAAAGGTAATAGAATTGATTTGATTTGGTGAAATGTTTTATTCATTGTCATTTTCTAATATCTTGTTGTTGAGGTAATAGTTTGTTTAAAAATTAAATTGATCAAATTGTTGTTGTCCTTGTAGGAAATATATTTTAGGAAATTTCAGATTATTCTAATTGATTTGTAATTATTTTGTAATTGATTTAGTTTCCTTGATTAGTTCTCATATTCATGTATAAGTAAGAGCTTTTGTTCTTCTTACAAATTACCCAAACAATATTCATAAACCAATTTTTGCATTTTAATTCTTTTCATGGGATCAGTCTATCAGAGCTGTAAGGTTCAAATCTATCTGAAGATTTTTTTCGAAGCTTATCATTTACTAGTACATAACCTTAGCTATGGAATTCTAACTCCGACCGCCATTATCGACCTGGTTCAATCCCAACCAAGGGGTCTCGGGATTTACCACCAAAAGAATATTTTTCCGACCATTAAAACCTAAATCAACATTAGATCCACACTCAGAAACAGACACCAAAGCCTTTATTCATGGTCTTTAACCAAGACAAGACACCGACCATTTTCCCGGCCAGAATTACCTCAACAATGTCAGATTGCCACCCATAATCTAACAAGGCACGCCGGCAGCAAGCCCTTTATTGCTGCAGTGATCTCCGGCAAAAAACCATCAAATAAGGACTTCGAAAATGGGGATATGGCTGCAAGGTCCGAAGAACGAACCCTAACTATGGGGAATGGGGGAGCCTAGATCATGAATTACGAAGAGGGAGTAAGACTAAAATAAAGGAGAAGGGAGGATGAATCACAAATACTCCAGTCTAACAACGGGGGCGAATATGTTAACTTGAACATGGAAACTTATTTCACCTCTTTTTGGTTGTGTTGTCTATGTTCATCTTCCCAAGCGGGATAGGAACAAACTTGAACCTCAAACTATTAAATGTGTCTTTGTTGGGTATGGGGTCACTCAAAAAGGGTATCGGCGATTTGACCTAGTCCATAATAAGTTATATTCCACAATTGATTATGAATTCTTTGAAGAGTCCTAGTATTTTTCTCAGCTTGGTTCTCAGGGGGAGATGTTGGTGATGACCTAAGATGGTTGACATATCCGACAAGAATGGACTCTCCAGAGCAAGCAGGTAACACCGCGGACACTGCCACTGACCACGTAGTATTTCCATTTCAGATTACTCTAGTCCTATCTGTTGAGCATCCTAATGAGCCAGAGACAACACTTGAACCTGAATTGTTTGTAGATGATATGCCGGGTACAGTGCCACCAGATGAAATATTATCAAATGAGATGCTATTGCCTGATTTTGTGCTTAATAATATACCCAATGTTGAGATATCTAGCAAGTATGAGTTACCTCCAAGGAGCACACGAGGTGTTCCACCAAAGAGATATGATCCAGAATATGAATTACAACGATCCTGGTATCCCATTAACCAAAGTAGTGATGAATCATTGTCTTTGGTAGCCATGGCCTTTAACACCTCTCTCTATTCTAGTACCTTGCCTAAAAATGTTGAAGAGGCACTTTAGGATCCCAAACGGAAGAAAGTAATGGAGGAAGAACTGTTAGCCCTCAAGAAAAATGAAATATGGGAGAAATGTCACTTGCCAAAAGGTAAAAAGACCGTAGGGTGCAAATGGGTGTTCTCAATCAAGTATAATGCAAATGGATCTATTGAGCGCTACAAGGCTTGTCTTGTAGCCAAAAGCTAGACACAGACCTACGGAGAAGATTACTCCAAAACCTTGTCCCCAATTGCTAAAATTGAGTGTTACAAGACGTTCTTATTGTTGCAAATAAGGACTGGCCTCTCCATCATTTTGATGTCAACAATTTCTTTTTACACGATAATATCGAAGTAAGTGTATATGAAAGGACCTTCTGTCTTCCCAGAGGACTACAATTCAGGAGAAGGGTGTTGGCTTAGGAAGGCATTATACGGGTTGAAACAACCTCCAAGGGCATAGTTTGGGAGGTTCACTGCAACTATGAAGATGTTCGGTTATGAGCAAAGTATTTGATCACACTTTAATCCTGAAGAAGAAAAAGGATCAAATCATATGTCTGATAATCTATGTTGATGATACGGTTATCACCGGGAATGACGAACTAAACTTGTTGAAATTGACGGATACTTTATAAAGGAGACACTTGACAAAAAGATTGTTTGTGTCTCATTTGTTCGATCAAAGGAACAGTTGGCAAACATCCTCACTAAGGCAGTGACATCAGATAAATATATTTTAGGATATATCATAGTATTCTAATTGATTTGTAATTATTTGTAATTGATTTAGTTCTCTAGATTAGTTCTTATGTTCGAGCAGGGTATTGGGTTGATGATGATGATTAGTTTTCATATTCATGTATAAGTAGGAGCTCTTGTTCTTCTTTACAAATAGTACAAACAATATCCATAAAACAATTTCTGCATTTTAATTCTTCTGAGTCTTGCTCAGTATTTCTGCTAGCTTCATGTTTTTTGCACAAAACTTAATGGTTTCGACATACTAGTTAACAATTTCTTTGAGATACATGGTTTCCCATTATGTCGTTGGTTGAATGAAGTATTGTAGCCATCTGCCTTAGTTGCCCGAGTCCCGGAACTAAGTCTATAGAAAAAAAACAAGGTTGCATCGCATCGCATCGCATCGGCCGCGTTGTAAAGGTTTTCAAAATAAACGAATCGGTTTTCCCCGCGTTGTAAAGGTGTAAAAAACTGCGCTTTGGGCCGCATCAAGGAATATCTTATGGTTTCAACCGATATTTAGGCGATAATGCAATATGATAACCGCATCACTCTCGTTACCGCATCACTCTCCTTACCGCATCAGCGTTCCGTTACCGTAATTGCGACCGTTAACCGCATTTTTACACTATGACTAAGTCCTATTTTCCTATTCTAAAAGCATAATAAGGCGATTTCTGTTGCATAAAATATTTTGATAGTCTGATTTTTAACTATTTACCAAATACCAATTTACTTCCTTGGTAACCTTCTTATAGGAGGCTTAGGAGCGGAAGTTTGGGTTTGGTTATCTTAACTTTGGGGATCAGATCATCTAGTGCTAACTATTATGATCCGTTTGGTTTTTAGTGTTAAATGGCAGGAATGGCATTGAAAATTTAATATAAGTTAGCTACATATATTATTGACAGAGGTTATGATCAAACTTGTCCTACTCTATTTATTCTCTATTTATAAAAACATTTACATATGTTGCCACTTGAAAATATGGTATTAGAGGGTGACTGTTCCACCACCATGGGAATGACAAAACACATTTTATAAAAACTTAAAACCGAAATTCATTCCCGTTATCACCATTTAATACCAATAACCAAACACCTTATAAATACTCGGAGAGTTGGCTAATTCTAGTGAATTACTTTCCTCATAGCAGCATCCCTCACACCAGATTTTCTTGCAGCAGCCTTTCTTTTGTCAAAATAATGATTGATGACTTAATTTATGAAGCAGACTGGATCATAAATTCATAAACTTGTACTTCACTACAATGATTATTATATCATTGAATGTTTTTACTTGTTATCTCCTAAGATCTCAGAATTTCATGAATCCCCACATAGATTCATGGAATTAACTTAACACTTCAGTGTAAGGAGTTTAGGATATAGCTCAAAATATTTATAAGTTATGCAACCATGATCCAAATCTGCCTTAATTTTTCTGATGCAGCAGGTCCATTTTGCTTATACATAGAATTATTTGTCCTATAATTTTTCTCATTACATATTATGGAAGGTGATGAAAGCAATCATGCTAAGGCCATTTTAAATTGATTTTTAACTTACTACTCCCTGAGAAGTTGTATTACATCCTTTGACAATTTTATAATTGGGCAGTAGTTTTTGTTATAGACCATTATATTACATCATTAGTCGTCATTACGGTTGGTTATGGTATATTTGTTATTAGTTTTGAATTCACATCATCACATGTATGACATGCTTGTATTGGGAGTAAATATTTAAGGCAGAAATAAAAGTCAAACTAAGAAAATCAAGGTAAATAGAGGTAGATTTGAAAGGGAAATTTTTACGAAAAAAGATACAATGATACGAGAAGGGATAAAAAAAGAGGATTATCATCTTATTTTGGGGATGAAGGGGGAATATTTCCTCTATACTACACTAGGTTAAATATTTCCTCAATGATGTCGAGCAAATCAGTCAACTGTTGCTACAATTCGATTTCTTTTCATCTATTTTGAACAAAACATAGGATCTAGGGTATCTCAGTTTCCCAGTTAATGTAATGTTGGTATAAATATGTATATGATTAATTGTTATGGTAATTGTCTGATAGTGCCTACTTATAACTGCAACCTCTATTTGACTCAGGCGTTTTCAGTTTTAATTTTGTATCTTTGGTCTTCCAATCAGATTCAAAAAAATTTAAATAAATTTAAACGCTGGTATATATGCTTGGATTCTGTTCTTTCTAATACTTAAAGGAGTTGAAACTTTGCTTGAAATTTCAAAGGATGCAGCAGCTGCTGGAGCCAAATTGCTTTGCTTTCCAGAGAGTTTTTCATATGTAGGTGCTAATCTCGGGGACAGTGTTAAGATTGGGGAACCATTAGATGGACCAATAATGCAAAATTATTGCAGTCTTGCCAGGTGCAAAACTTTTGTTTTTGGTCTCTTATAAGTTTTTAGTATCTTCATTTCTAGTGTTCAAGTGAATCATGATTTTAAATATCAATGTGTGGTGTTTTGGAAATCAAAAATTCTTGTGAGGGACGGATCTCTAATTGGGCCCCATTATATATTTTTTAAAATATTGTAAGTAGGCATTAAGAATGATGTAAGTAGACATTTACAATATTGAAAGTAGGCATTAAGGATACGGTAAGTAAGCATTAAGGATAATGTAAGTAGACATTAAGAATACGATAAGTAGACATTAATCTTTAATGGGCTGGGCTTGAGATACGTCTCTCAAAGATACTAATTGGAAATCAATTGTTGTAATTCAACTCAGTTGTGTCTTGGCGTATTTACAGACTTGAATAAGTCGTTATCCTGAATCTGTTTCTTGCATCCTTTGACTCTTTTGTTTGTATGAATTGCAGAGAGTCTCAAATATGGCTGTCTCTTGGAGGGTTTCAAGAAAAAGGTTCAGATGATTCTCATCTGTGTAATACCCATGTGATAGTTGATGATACTGGAAACATCAGAAACAAGTATCGCAAAATACACTTGTACGTTTTATGGCTTTCAATCAGCTGATTAAGTTTTACCTTTATATTAAGCTCTACTTTATCATTTACTAATATAAGTATATAATAGTAATATCCACGTCTACAGAGTTGTTTGGAAGAGCTGGTAGAAACATCTGTTATAAACTTACATAGGCTTCTAGTGCTGCATACTTTTTCCCATCACCAAGCAAATAAAACTTCAGGAAAGTAAAGGAAATTTTGTTCGATTCTTGTTGATTTGGAAAGGAGTTGCTTAGAGATGTTTTTGTATCGTAATCGAGCAAGTAATATGAATAGGGAGAAAGAGAGATGTGAAAAGGATATCTTTTTGGAGTGCACAGAACCACTTGAATGTTCTGAGCCTGCTCTAAGCACATTTTTCATTAAAAGAAAATTCCCTATTCTTCTTTCTTCTTCTACTTATTCTTATAATCTTACCATAGTGTCTGCGAATTCTGTTTCTTTCTGTTTTTTCTAACCAAGTAGTCTCTGTCACTTCTTCATAACATCCTGCTGAATGCTCTAGTGCTGAATTCACTGACTCTCTGTCATTTATTAAGGTGAATATGCACGGAGAACCTAAATCTGTGCATATATAGCTGAATGCATACACGGACTCACAAAAGGCTCAAACATGTAAAACCTGGCTTCATCCCGTTTGTCTCTCCCTCTAGAATTATGTGTCTCTAAACATATCTTTGATGTGGTAATATGCCTATAATGGACAAAGGATTAAGGTGTGAATGATCATTCTGGTGGAGTTTTTGCGGTGTGGAAGTTAAAAACTATCTGAGATCCTTGATTTGTTTACCTGTCTTGAAGGTTTGATGTGGACGTTCCTGGTGGAATGGTGTATAAGGAAAGCAGCTTTACAGAAGCAGGTTTGCAAGTTTCGCTCTGAATAGTTTGAGATAATAACATCTATCTACAAGTCTGACATAAAAGTTTCATTGCATTTCGTAGAAAAGCCATTATTCCTTTTTTTCTCTTATGCCATTATTCCTTTTTTTTCTCTTATGCCATTATTCCTTCTTGCACAAACTTCAAGCCACTTCATCTGCGTGCCTGGCAATATGCATGATGTTAGGAGTTTCTCTTACCTATTCGCACTTTTAGCTACACTTTAGCAAACTTGATAATGCAACATCATGTTCCTTTGCTCTTTTATGGAGTTCTGACTTCCAAGTTGGGGATTAGTTTGCATGACCAACAAGGATCTTCTTTACTTTTTTCCTTTATTGTTTTGGAATTATTTTTGTAAAGGCTGCGTCTATGAACCATAGACTATGATTGTATCAATTAAATATCTGCAAATATACTTTGGTCTTTCGGAAAATTTTCTTATTCCAAAATATTTCTTCTGTGGGTTTTTGTTTGGGAAACTGACAAGACTCGGTTGTAGAAATATGTCTTTGCTCCACTTAATCTTATAAATTTATCTTCTTTTCTTTTTAATTGGTTTGGTAAGTTTCCAGCAATTAGGAGGTTCTGTTTAATTGATCAATAAAACGAGATAGGAAGCTGTGTTGCTCAATTTGTTTTTCCCACTAAGAAAACGTTATCTAAATTTAAGTTGACGAATGACTTGGTTGCTTCAAGTTTCTAGTGTTTCTTTTTCTAGTGTTGCAAAATAAGGGAAACAGAACAGGCTTTTTCTGTCAAATTTGTTTTAAGCTCCTGGGATCTCTACAGACTGTAGTCTTATGATGATATACCCTATTTCCAGGCAAGGATGTTGTGGCAGTAGACAGTCCCTGTGGACGCTTGGGCCTTACTGTTTGCTATGATTTGCGATTTCCTGAGATATATCAGTGTTTACGGTTCCAACATCAAGTACAAGTATGAAAAAATTGTGTATCTATTTCTGTGAAACTCTTTAAAGGTACAGTTACTGTTCAATCTACTTACACTGTGCATGATACTCAGGTGCTATTGGTGCCTTCCGCGTTCACAAAAATAACAGGTGAAGCCCATTGGGAGATACTTCTTCGCGCTCGTGCCATTGAAACTCAATGCTATGTAAGGACTTGGATAATACCCCCACCCTTCACCCCCTGCAAACAAATCAATCGCCCATCCTTCTTTTTTTCCCCTTTGGCGTTTGGGAGCACGAGTTTGTCACTACTGCATCCGTTTGCTTGAGTGTGCAGAATGTTTGTTTCTTTTTTATTACCATATTTTTATATGCCTAATTACCCATGCCAAAGACCTGTCGTGTACTAGCATATCACATTTCTACTTGATCATCAAATTTGGTTATGCTTTGCAAAATACTATTTAGGTGATCTTTTGGAGAGTACTTATTTTTTGTTTTGGCAATTAGCTAATAAGCTAAAATACATTGTTTATTGCTGTTATTTCTGTTGGAGAAAGTTTCTATTGTGTCCATTCTTGATGGATCCAAAGATTTGTAGTTCTTCGGTTTAAGATTATAAAGAACCATAAAATCATCAGCACTTCTTGCTTATGTGAAGTCGCATATGACATTTCTGTCAAGTGTCAATTGAAAATAATTTTAGATTTAACAAGGATATGGTTGCTTACATTTGAGTATGATTTTTTTTAGAAAAGAGTCTAGGCCAAAGTAACCTGATGCATGGACCTATGATCTGTGTGACCCTCTCTTTGCAGGTTATTGCTGCAGCGCAAGCTGGGAAGCATAATGAGAAAAGAGAGAGCTATGGGGACTCTCTAATTATTGATCCCTGGGGAACAGTAGTCGGGCGTCTTCCTGGTAAACTTATAACTTTGTTTTAGTTCCTGGGAAGAAAATCTCTTTGTGGATCTCTCTTTTGCTTACTGTCACATGCTCACTAATCTTCTCACGAATTGGGAATCTAAAAAAGCGAATTATGGTTTTTGGGCTATTTTTCGGCCACTTTGAACGAATCGTGAATTTATGAAGTGGATTATGGACGGTTTTTTGGGTTATTTGTGGACCATTTTGTGCAAACCGTGAAACCTGTTTGTGAGCTCATCAAGTAGTTATTTGTGCTTTTACAGATAAACATTCAACAGGAATTGCCTTTGCAGATATTGACTTTTCATATATTGATTCAGTGAGGATGAAGATGCCCTTAGACAAGGTATGTGATTTTAATGCTTTTCTTTCTGACAGAGAATCTCAGATCCACATAAATCAATTAGTGCCTAGTTCAGTCAGGGTTCTTATATGGAGTTTACTGAATTTTTAAATTGCTTGAATATGATGTAAGATGATATTTTTCTTTTAACTATAATAAGCATCTCACTTTTTTTTTTTTTTTTTTTTTGAACATCGCTTCACATCTCACTTTATACTCTTTGTTATGACAATAAATCTTTCATGTGCTACTCGTGAAATATACTACTATAAAATAAGCTCTTTTAAAAAAGAAAAATTTGCTCAAATTAATCCCAACTATTACCCGTTGCCAAAAATAATTCCAACAATCAATTATTTTTTAATAATCCCAACTATTCTCATAATTTGTTGAAAACATACTAACCTCCCTTTTAACCGGATGTAATAGGTAACTTTTCCACTTTTTTCTTTCTTTTTTGATTAATTGATGAAGGGGAAGAGTTAATTTAAACAGTTAAGTAAAAAAAGAAAAAAATGTGGAAAAGTTACGTGTTCCAGTCGGTAACAAAGGGGTGGGTATGTTTTCAACAAATTATGAGAATAGTTGGGATTATTAAAAAATAATTGATAGTTGAGATTATTTTTGGCCAACGGTGATAGTTGAGATTATTTTGAGCAAATTTTTCTTTAAAAAAAAGCTCCAAAACAAGTTTTAGAAATTTTTTAATTCTATAATAAGCGTCTTCGTATTCGAATCTAGGGTCAAGTTGATCGTTGAATCGTACAAAAGAAAAAATTACTTTGTTCGTTGTTAGTAACAACGAACAAAAAAGGACAAGGTCATAACGTTTAAAGGGACAAAAAATATATAAATTGTTTGTTGTTATAAACCGCGAACAATCTTGTTTTTCATTTTTTGTCCCTTCAAACATTATGACATTGTCCTTTTTTGTTCATTGTTACTAACAGCGAACAAAGTAATTTTTTTCTCGACTACTCTTTTGAGAGATCGTCTCTCAAAGAGACGACCACAAAACAAGTAGCTTACATTCTTAATTTCTTTTTAATTTGTATTAAGTGGACTATTTAGCTCGTATATCTAATACATCTCTCGAAGAGACCGTCTCTCACAACAATTTGTATTTTTTTGTTAGCTGTTAGTAACAACGAACAACCTAACCTTAGACTCAGATACAAAGACGCTTATTTTGGAAATTAAAATTTCCCTGTGAATTTTTTTTTATAAAAAAGCTTTTTTTATTCCATCTTTTGCTACTCTTAGCCATACGATATGGTCATTTTTACAGCAGTGGTTAGTAAATACTGATGCAAAATTTCCTGGTAACCATCCTCTTTTAGCAACGGAAGCCTGCTGATTTCTGGAAATCTTATTCTCTGTGAGCTCTATCACATCTGTATGCATGCTTTTATGCTTCATATCGAGTTGGCGACTAAATAGTAGATCGTATCTCGTTTTCGTTTGCTGCAATCAAATAGTTGGTGACCAAAATAGTGGATGCTAGGAGCTTTTCAATAGCTGTTGCCGATGTCCACTGCAATTGTCCCCCTGGCCCTGATAGATGCATCAATGCCAGAAATAAGCACATAACTAAGCTTTGTTATAATAGACTAAAAAATTGCTTGTTACTCATGTGTATTTATTTATCTAAATTCGTAAATGTTAACTATCAATTATTAAGGATCAATCGAAAACGAATTCTTACTTACGGTTAAAAAAGAAATATAATTTTCTATTTATAATTTATAAAAGGAAAAATTATCTAGAATTATCTCACATATTATTCATTTTTCTATAATAAACTTATTTATAAATTAATATTACATTCTCTTAATTTGTATATTGTCTCATCTTGTTATTGGACTATTTTAGCCAATTTAAAACTATCTTGCAATGAGAGCGTTTTAAAAATGTTAATTTGTTTTCTTTACTCGAGTTAGAAACATCGTGATTAGGTTAGTTAACATGTTAAGGGATTTTGGCCTTTTGGGTCTTTTCTACCTCTTGAGGTATTTGTTTGGAAACTCTCAATGGTATTTGTTTGGAAACTCTCAATGGTAGCATCGAATTTTCATGAAACGCTAATAGTAGCACTTTTGTAAGATTTTTCTACATAGTAACATCCAGTTTATGTCTTATCTAATTGTCATAGTATTTTATGTTAAATTATTCTCAATTTTCGTTTAAATTCACCATTTTGATGTTTCCACCCTTATTAAGTGTTGGTTGTTGTCCTTATAATTTGCCCTAAACCATTTTGATGCAATTAAATGTTTAATTAACCATTTTGACGTTTAATTCATCAACGCTCTCAAATGTTTAGGGCAAATATATAGACAAGAATCAACACTTAATAAGGGTAAAAACGTCAAAATGGTGAATTAAACGGAAATTGACAAGAATTAAACTGAAAATACTACGATAGTTAAATAAGGCATAAACTGGATGTTACCATTTGGAAAAATTTTACAAAAGTGTGTTTCATGCTAGTTCGATGCTACCGTGTGGAATTTCCCTTTTATATTGCGTTTTATTATTATCGATTCACACTTAGAAGAACTTGTTCTAATTTAAAATATTGTTGAATGTAATTTTCTTTTATTTTAATAATTGACATTACATTTGTTTCTGTACCGCCCCTGCTTGTAATGGTTAACAATCATGTTCCCCTTTTGGGAACAAGTATTTCAAAGTATAAATTTCAACTATAAAATCATTAATGAAGAATTTGAGGTTTGAGTTATCATTCTCAAATTCTCAACTCTAATTACTTTAAAAACAACGGTAAAATTTAATTCAAATTCAAATTTAAAAATTTTTGATTTACCAAACATTAAATTTGAGTCAATTTCAAATTTCTAAATAAAATAATTATTTCTAAACATGGCATAAGGGTAATTGAAACTGGAATCAATGTATGAATATGAATAAAAGACAAAACTATTGTAACGAATTTTTTTTACAATGAAAATATTAAAGATCAGAAATTAAATATGCTCTTTCAAATTTCTTAAAACCATAATTACATGCTTGTTTTATCGGCAAAAGCACTAAAAATGATCAAGTATTACATAAATATATATATATATATATATAGATATGATATACACACTCTCAAGAGTTTATCAGCAAAACACTAAAAATATTCCAATAGTTGAGATTTACAGATATGATGCACAAATTCAGATAAAATATCAAAACTATAGACAAAAGTAGGATTAAAGGCTTAACTTGTCTAGCCATAACAGGTTTTGTTTCAGACTCAGTTCTTTGATTTATTAAAGGCTTAACTTGTCTAGCTCTAGCCAAAACAAAAAAGTATAAGTATACCAGAATTGAAAATCAACTATGGGTTGATGCTATGTAACTTTTCAATTGCCCCGAAAAGAACCTTAGTTAAGGACTATAGAAATTCATCAGTCATTCGAGCAAGAACTCGTGGATTTGATCCGGACTTGCAAGGAGGTCAAAAGACTTGCTTCCTAGTGTGTCTTTCAAGATTGTAATCTGACCTTCTTTAACAAGCATATCCTCGTCAAGCGCCTCAACCTTCTTCTTCAGCATGTTTACCTCCGAGTTCAGCAGCATGTTCTTTTCGGTGTATTGCTTCACTTCTTCCCACATCATATCTCTTTCTTCAGTAACTTTTGGTAATATTCCTTGAATGATCGACAATTCTTTTAAACTCTCCTCAAGGTCGTTTTGAAGCTGATTCATTTTGTCGTCCTTCTTCATCATCTACAAAAGACAGTTCCACAATATTGATTTCTAAAACAAGAACAAATTCAACAAAAACAGTGAACAGATTTCCTAACCAAAGATAAGTTCCAATCTTGTGACAAAATAAGCAGCATGTTTTTCCATTTAGTGATAATAGCAAATATACCAATAAACTCAAATAAGACACAAGTCATGAAATCTGGACGTCAGGAACAAATAGCTTCAGAAACAATGCTCAAACTTCTATGGTGTATACATTTACCTGGAGTTCAAGCTCCTTCATCTTGTGCGTAACACAGGAAAAAGAATCGAGAGCATTTTGGACTTCACATCTAAGGATACCGTTACCCCTTGCTGCAGTTGCCAATTCAGCTTGCAGTCGTTCAACTTCTTGGTCTTTGGAATATAGTTTATCTCGCAAAAGGCTTGTTAATAACATTTCTGCTTTGAGCTCAGATTTGGTTGAATCCTGTGCAACATAAAGAAAGAAGATCAATCCTAAACTAAATATGTGGTTTCGCTGAGCCCTGACAAGTGAGGCACTTCAGAAGAGGGGATTTACCGTTGAATTCCACTCATTCAGAATCCTACATCTGTCGTCATCTGCATTTTCTGTCTGTGATTCTGAGGCAACAAGGTCAGACCTTCCATGAAGCGTTGTGGAAATGAGCTGCAAACTTTTCATTAGACTTTCAGATCCTCGCCTAAAGCCCTGAACTCTTGTGTCCGATTCAATTATGAATTGGGTGTCTACACCATCCATCTTTCCTCCGATTTGACCTGTTTTTTTTATGAATTCGAGTAGCTTTGAAGAAAGATGAATGCTCTCATTAATCAATGATAAACCCTGTTTCTGTAAGCAAAGAAGACGAGCTGACAGCTCCTCATCTAGCTTAAATGTTATTGAACCACCTCCTTTCCCACAGGATTTTAGGCGTTCCAGCAGTTTAACATTCTCATTCCTAAGAGAATCAACTTCTTGCTTGTAAGATTCAATTTCTCTTCTTAAAGACAGCTCTACTCCAATCAACCTTATTTGCTCCATCTGTAGCTTCTGGATATGTTTGTCAAAACTATCCATATCATGCTTCTTCTGGACCAACTCCATAAGCTCCCCTCTCAATCCCTCCATTGTCTTCTCTTGTTCACTGCATGTTTTGACTAACCTCGAGACACATGAATGTAATTGCTTGCACTCCTCCTCTTTCTCTCCAAAACTTCTTTGGATGAAAGCTCTGCCTTCTTCAGTGGTCTTATATTTCTCTTGTAATTCACAGTTGCTATCTTGAAGAGCTCGGTTCTCCTCTCGTGCCAGCTCTAGCATAGAGGTCCAATCCTTGATCTGTTTCTCATAAAGGGTTATCATGTTTTTTCTCTCAGTTTCTGTTTCACTGAACGAAGATACTTCCCTTTGTAACGACACATTCTGCTCCGCGAGTTCCCTTACTCGTTCTCGAAGTCTCTGCTCTTCGGTCTTATATTTCTCCACCTTTAATGACCAGTCACTCGATCTTCTGTCCAATTCCTTTTCCAGTGTTAACTGCATTTCATTCTTTTCCTCCAGTAATCTTTGCATCCGCAAGTCGAAATCTAACTCTGCAGACTTAAGTTGTTCTTTTAAAGAAGTCCTGTCAGCAATCTGATTTTCCAGTGCAGCAGAAACCTCAAGCGCCAGGCTTATTTTCTCCTCAGCTAGGTTTCTAATTCGATGAATCAATGCTGGCACATTATAGTCAACATCTCTAAGAAACGACTCCTGTTCAAGCTCTTCAGAGAGTACCAAGATTCTGTCCTGGGCCTCCTTAAATTTAGATTTCAACTCCATATTAAACTCATCATCATCACCTGCATCACAGCTGCCATAACTATCATGTTCAAAACATCGACAATGCTCGGCCTGAAACCCATAAGCTGGTGTGTCTGATGGGAACTCAATACAAGATGGGTTATTGAACTTTGAAGCAGCTTCTCCCCTCAAGCTCTTACTATAAACATCGTCAATTGTTATGGGAACATCAGGATCAGGATTGTTTAAATTTATTCTCGAATAGTCCCTAGACTGACACAGCTTTTCAACTACATGTTTTGCCAATTCCTGAGAAGATTCATGTCTGAATCCAGCTTCAACCCAATCTCTTGAAGAAAGATGATGATCTGCTCCTTTAGCCCCTCTAAATGAATCAGTTCTAGGCTTATCTTTGATACTACCCACTGGAGACCCAGGAGCTGTGTAATGAACTCGTGGCGGCTTTTTTAGTCCACCACCTCTAGTATGACTATTTGCAGATGCTTTGTTCCTGGGACTTTCCCGTTGGTAATGTTGTTCTCCATCAATATACAGGTCTAGAACCTCATTTGACACATCACTAGAGCTAATTGAAGCATTTCGTGAACGATAGGAAGCTTGCAGAGATCTTGCAGCAGCAGGCTTCCGCCCACCAAAATCATTATCATGAGAAACTTCAGGGTGACGCTTAGTCTTAATATGCCTTTCTGGAGTTAGTGTGCAATGCCTAAATCAACCATCAAAGCAACCGAACCATTCATACAGACACATTGTCTATGAAAATCAAAGGTAAAAAAGAGGCCACACTGACACACAAGTCATATATACTTGATTCAGACATAGAGGGAGAGAGAAATTACCTAGATGATCGATTGTGTTGCTGAGTTTTAACACTTTCACTACTGGTAGAAGGAGAGCTACTTTGATCACTCAAACATAATAAATTTCTTTCCCTAGAGTTACCAAGAAAGGCAGCAGATGAGAAAGAACGGCTCCTTCTAAGACCAAAATCATTGTCTACGTCAAGGTTTTTGGACAGTCTGGATGAGTCACTACCCTTTTTCTGTTGTACTACGTTGGGTGAGTTCTCTGAGGAAACTACCTTATCTGTTGAAGATCTAAAAAAGAAGAATTTTTTCATGTCTGGTCTATTTCATAAAACCTTCCACAAAAGCCTCTAAAGTTGATTCTTTCCAAAAGCTATGAAGGTCAATTTAGTCTACCTGAACAACAATGAAAACCATTATTTTCAATGACATCTGCCAACCGCAAAATAAAATTGAAAGGCAGTTCAAGGAGGCTTCACATTCTTGGAACCAAATAACTGGGACAAAAATCAGGATTCAGCAAATTTTTACAAGAATGAGGAAAAATAGAGCATTCAGTGTAAATTACGGATAATAATTCGCAGTTGCCGGATTGCGGGAGCCAAAAAGTACATCAAATTCAGATTATAACAAATAATCATATCAAGAACCAAACGGGAATATGGAAGATGAGATGTATAGCTTTTAAAAATATTCATGTCAACAAAATTTTTATCATAAGCACTATCAGGTCTAGATTTCTTAAATATTTATTAACTGCAACATCAACAGCAGAAACTTCAAAAGGTATAGCTATGGCGTGCAACGGAATCAACACTAGTTGAAATTCAAGTTATTCGTAACATGAACTCCACAGCATCAAATCATTGGGCGTTAAAATTAAATTGATCAACTGACAAAACCAAGGGCAACAAAAAATTCACGACGGATATAAACGTATTAAGATAAGAATAAACTCCACCAAAAGAACCTAAGCAAAGTCCACAACCATTACTTACCCTAAAATGTAGTACAATCTAAAGCACGTGATATCATTGGGCATCAAAAATTAAATTGATCAACAACTGACAAAACCAAATTTCATAAAAAAAATAGTAATATTTCAAGAAATTAAAAAACTATTGCAATAGAGAAGGTGATACATTACAGAAATCTTTAATTAGTATACAAATGGAGACAAAACTGTCAGAGACTGCAATTCAAATTATTTAATTCAATCATACAGTAGACTTAATAAACAAAAATTAACAAGATCAAGAACGTACTAGAACGTGATTTTACTTCAGTTTGATAACAACGAACCACATTCATTATCAGCAGAAAGTTAAAAAATCATCTTGCACTGTAAAGTGTAAACCCTATATTCAAATAAAAAAAAGGCTATAACAATTATTAGAAAAACATTACCTATTCAACAAAAATCTTGAAACGACTATTAATCTAACAATAGAGCATGAATCATGACAATCGTTCCTCAAATTTCCATCCCAAAGAGGAAGAAAATCAATGAAAGTATACAAAATCGTTTATAAATAGAAAGAATCAAACAATCACCATAAATTTAAAAAATAATGGAATTCAAAATGAAATAGGGGAGACTCACTGAAGTGAGAAGATGAGAAATGGCGGCGGTTATTGGAGAAACGTGAAGAAGGAGAGCAGCTTTTTGTAGTGTTTAATGGAGGGAGAAAGAGAGAGAACGAGAAAGACAAAGAAAAAGAGCTGAAAGGCAGAAAAGCCCTTTTGATGTAACGGTCAAATAGTTGTTTTGGTAAGGGTGGAATTGTCAATGTAATGGAATTTGAATATTTCGAGGAGGCTTTTTGGAGCGGACAGTCTATACTATTTAAGTGGAGTTAAGGAGCGTTTTACGTTACATAAACTTTACAACTTTTTAAATTGGATTAACACCTACTTTCGTGAGATACCGTCTCTTAACGAGATCACTTTAAAATAAAAAGTAAATACTTTTATTTTCACTTTAATTTGTATTACTTTGGCTATTTAGCTCATATATCTAATGTGTCTCTTGGAGAGACCGTTTCTCACAACAATTTGTGTAGGATTAAATCATTTTATTAAACTTTACAACTTTATGGGTATGAACCGTTGTCGTTTTTCCTTCCTCAGACCCTGATTATAGTTTTTATGATCGGCATACACTGAGTATGATGATGAAATACATTTTTGCGCAATCCAATGCGTTTGTCGGATCGTTTATATCTAAAGTTTCAGAACTAAAAATTATAACAATTTGATATTATTTAAATATGCGACGAGACGAATAAAACAAAATCTCACATGACTATGTTTTTTTCTCGTATAATAGCTAAAATATGAAAATTATACTTTAGAATAATGAATATAGAATAATGAATAGTGCAAAAGTTGATTTGTTGCGAGAAGTATATAAATGAGGAAGTAGTATGTAATTTTTGTCTTATTACCTTATTGCCTTTTACAATTACAATTAATCTAATGAAAATTTTCAATTAGCTTAGTACCCTTTCTCTCATTTCTAAGTGGTCTCATTTGACCTACTTAAAAATTGATAAAAAGCCAAATAAGATTAATTAGAAGAATAGAAGAGCGTATATGATCATCGACTACGACAAAGACGAAACTTAGATAGGATGGGAGGGGGTGTCGAATGGTACCCTAAGTTTTTGCACTTTATCAATGTCACCCTTAAGTTTTTCCGTTATCAATTGTACTCTCGTGTTATTGAGCGTTTTACAACCGTCACATTTTTTATTTTTATGTTCAAAACCGTTAACTTTGTTTTTCTTTTATTTTTCAATTTTAAACATTAAAAAATAATAGAAAAAGAAAAAAAAGTTAACAGTTATAGACGGAAAAAATGAGAAAATGTTACGGTTGTAAAATGCTCAATAAAAAAGGTAATAATAATATTAATAATAATTAAAACTTTGGAGTACCAGTACCATTGATTAAGTGCAAAAGCTCATAAATATCATTGATAATTTACTTTATAATTTTCATGTTAAAACACGATTGTACCCTAATTAATTTATAGGAATATTAAATTATGTACATTTCTTCTTTTATCACTTGTATTCTAAATTTTTTAGTGAAATGTCTAACGCTTGTCTAGATGATAAGAAAATCAATAAAATAAATTATCCATTGTATTTAATAAAATAAATTTTAAAAGGAGTATATAAATGATAATAATCTCAACCTTCTTGTTGCAGTTCTCCATCCTCATTCATCACTTTCTTCTACAATCACCAATCACGAATTCTGAAATAGTTGCTAGGATCGATACAATGTAAAGAACTTTGATGAACGATAGAAAATGCAACGAACTAGCAAATGTAAGAACGAAAAATAAATTGCAAAATTGACACAATGATTTAAGGAGGTTCACCCAATATTGGCTACGTCCCCCGTGGTGTGTAGTTGCTTGCTTGTATTATTTCAAAGAGAAAACACTCTTACAATGAAGTATTACAATTGAGTAAGAGATAACAAAAGACTTATGTGTTTAGGCTAAGGGGTTTGTGTTTGATGTGTTTTGGTGTTCACTCTAACTTTCTATTTATAGTGCTAGATTACTCTAGGAGTTACATAAGATTCAATGTAGGAAGTAAATGGCATAATAAACGGCAATTAGAGTCTTCAATAGCTGAGATTCAATGAGTTGTAACTCCCCAAGGCAAGTGATCCGTTGAAAAACAGCATCCAATGCTGTCAGTAACTTCGCTCGACCGGGTCGAGCAAGACAGGGGGTCGAGCGGTCTGGTCGAGCGGGAGATCAGAATGTTACTGGAAGAATTCTGTTTTAGCGCTTGACCAACTGATTTCTTCAACTTCCACATAGTAAAGTATCATCAATCATCAATAATTACATTCATAACTTCTACATTCAACTCCATCTTGACTCCTTATTGAAACTACCACACTTAACACCACAATTAAGTTACACACTTAATCTCCCATCTTAATTAACCACTTAGAATTCTACTACACACGTATGTGCACTCAAGTCATACATACACAACAAATTCGGTAATTCACCAGGATCAAGTTTTCCTTATATAACTTCAGGATCTTACTTCCTTCTCAAATGGCGATCGATCCTCTTAATACCTGAACAGCGGTAACAATGGCGGCATTGCCGACGTCAAACTTGTCTGATACAACAATGCAAGAATTTCAATTTGTTAAACTTCCTTTTGAACACTATAAGAATGTTATCCGCCGTAATAATCTTTCTCTTAAGAAGAGGATTTCATCCGTTATCTCCGCTGTTGAATCTGTTTCCCCTGATGATGATACTGTTTCTCATCTCTCTTCTCTCGTTTCTCGCCTCAAAGGTCTCAAGCGAAAGGTATTGCGTTCTATTCATTTGTTTGTGTTCTTTTTCCTGTTAGCGTTTATGAATCGGGATAGTTTTTGTTGATTGCAGTTGTTTAAGTAGCATTTTTGAAGTTTAGAATTCGACGTTCTTTGTTCAATGGAAAAACAGGTATAAGGTTTTGGTAACAAATTAAAATAGGATTTAACGTTCTTCTAAACTTTGTTGTTCAAGATGGATACTACAAGCAGTGCACTGTAGTCTTTTGCGAAATTAAAGATATGGATAGACATTAGAGGGCAAGAATATGATTTTGGTTGTGAAATGGATTTCGGGATTAATGCCGAGGGTTTTGGGATTGTCTTGGCTATATCTAAATTGTAATTAGTTCAAGACTTAACAAATTTTTCCTGTTAATGCAAGTGCCATAAATCATGACTTAACACTTGATTGAACATGCCTTTGCTTGTACTTCGGAGAAATACTTTGAGGAGGTGTCGTATGCAAGTGATTTGGTGTTTTGAACGATCATCGAAGTGGTCGATATGAGGCTAATAAGGGCTGAGGCTTCATTAAGGAGTGAAGCCATGCCTTGAATGAGTCAAGGCATGGGAAGGTGGTTGCTTATTCAAAGCAACATGAAACAAGTGAACAGCAGGCAGCAGCAGGGCTGCCTGTTCGAGCAGCCTGTTGTGCTCGTTCAAGCAGCATTCCAGTGGGCAAACAGTGGGTTTCTGATGTGAGTGCTCATTCGAGCAATAGGTTGGCGCATTCGAGCACTCTGCCTCGGATGCTGATTCTAATTTTTGAGCTACGGTTTTGCATTGATGGGCATTGTATTCCTTTGGTTAATGCCATGTTTACTTAATGTTTATTGTCAAGTTTATTTTGTGATGTTAATGTGAGTTAATGGTGATTTGTCAGGGAATTCTAAGAATGATGTATGCCTTGTCTATAAATAGAATACACCTTTCATACAATTACACACTACAAACACACATATTGAGAGAAGGCTATTACATTGTAGGAAATTTGAGAGTGTTCTTCTTTGTTCTATTATTTGTGATCCTGAGAGGTTGTTTTCAAGATAGGAGAGGTTTTCTATACTTGTATTGTCGAATCCAATTATAAATAAAACAACATTTGAGGGGGAGGTATCTAGGATACCCCATAAACAGTTGTGCTCATCGTTCCTTATTGTTTTCATCTTGTTTTTCATAAGATAACCTCTTGAGGCTTTCATTTCATTTACGAATAAAAATAAAATTACTTTTGAACTTCTTGACTTTCTTTACACATCATGACTTAGATGAAGGAAGGAAGTCAAGTTGAGAACTTACAAGCTAAGCGGATTAAAGCGCGGTTAGACCATTTGGAACCTATTGATGCAAATTCTATATTAAACAACACACGTTTGACGCGGATTATTGTGGACTATATGCTTCGTATGACATATTATGAGAGTGCTGCAAAGTTGACTGAAGCAAGCAAAATACAAGTATGTATTTAAGTATTATTGCTTCATAATATGTATAATATGCATTCTAGATTTTCATTATAGCAAAATTTTGTGGCTTGACATATTTAAGAATTATTCCACTAAAACTGAGTAACCCATCATTATTCCTAATTTCATCTATAATATTTTCCACCTTATTTTGTACATGAATTTTCTATCCTCTAAATATTTCAACCTATTTCTTTTCAATCTAATTTTTTCTACTTATCATGTTTATTCACATTTGCCATTCAATTTTTTTTTTTCAATCCACCTTGAGGGCAAGGTGGAATTTCAAATGGTCGGTAATGTGATATATTATTAGTTACAAGTGTATTGTAGGTAACTAGTACTAATTAGTTATAATATTATGGGAGAGAAAACTAGTGTAAATAAGAATGGGTAAGTAGAGGAACATATGAGAATATTTTGTAAACACATTTAGGTTGAGTTCGTAACTCATTTTCAGAGAGTTGCAAGCCTCTCGAATGATTGTATTCAATCATTGTCGTTCTTGAATCACATTAATACAATCTCTTTTACATTTTTATACTATATCGTAGATTATGAATGGAGTTTTCCAATATATTACAACATCCTTCTTATATGTGTGTTTTAGGTGACTACAGATTACACGAGATCATTGTATATAGTGACAATTCAACATACTTCATTGTCTTACATTTGTATTTTGTGTTTTTGATTCGGAGAAAACCTTAAAGGAAATTTTTACTAAGTTGATTGTAATCTTTTTCATGTTAGGATCTTGTTGATTTTGATGTATTTCAAGAAGCAAGAAGAGTTATCGAAGCTCTTCAAAATAAGGATTTAGCTACGGCATTAGCTTGGTGTGCAGATAATAAGTACAAACTAGAAAAGTCAAAGGTATATTTACTGTGGTAGCTCACATGTGTAGCATGTTTCAAAGTCAGTCGAACATAGAGCATATATGTTACCCTAGCGTGTATATGTTCCCATTATACCTTAACAAAACACCAGACACGTGTGGAACCCGGGCCTTAACACACCTCATTATCTATAACTTTTACAATATATTTTGATGTAACATGGGCAGTTCAATTGCTATCTTTAGGATTTTGTATTAAGTTCCAGATAAACGCAATGTTGGGGATGCAATGGGTGCACTGCATCATGTATAATTTGATTTTCTTTGTTTTCTAGGTCAAAATTCTATATGACATATTATCACACGCGGTTGCACCGTGTCGAAACCTTTTAGTTGTTTCATATTTGTTGGCCAACTATGATTTCATTCAATCAAATGGTCGACTTGCTATTTTGTTCATTTCACCTAAGAAATATAGGTATTGTGCTTTTCATCCAAGTATCAAGAATTATATTCATTTTGATCATAGTTAAATAAATGTCAATGTAGAATGAAAGGCAATAAAAACTTGTATACTCCCAGTGTTTTAGAATGTTTGTCCTAGATGACTTTCAATGGAACTAGCATGATCAACTTTAGTGGGGTATAACATTAAATGCACAGAGAGAACACAAATAATTAAGACAATCAGATTCAAAATAGTATAATTAAATGGTGTGGTTAGTAAAACTAGTGTACGCTTTCATATGAGCAAATGGACACTATTTTTATGAATATGTATTCCCTAAAAAATAGTTCCTTTTTTTTTTGGAAAATCTGTAGGTAACAGATCGAATTTTGGTCAATAATAGTTTATTTTGTTTTACTTTAAGTATTGTGTTCGTCGGGACGAACTTAAAGTTAGTTTTCATCCAGCAAGCAACCATAGGTCAAGTTCGTGAATGTTGACCGCAATGTTGCAGACGCGACACCTTGTAGTGTTACGTCTTGTTTCGTGAATATAACAATGCAAATTGCTAATTTGAAAAATAGCCCTTTTGTATTTGAATTAAATTTTGTAGTAGACCTTTTAGAACCTAGTACATATTAAATAAAGATTATAATGGGTAAAATTTTAGAAAACCTTTTAAAAAATCAACTCAACCAAAAATTTAAGTTGATGGTTGAGGCCTAAAGATACGTTGTATACTCTAACATGCTTTCTCACACAAGTGCTCATTCATTTAGAAGTGTGGATGCAACATGACACAAAATATTCCACTTTAAATTATGAAGGGAGGTGAGAGTTGGACTTGTGACCTCTAGTTACGTTGGCTTTTGATATAATGTCAAGGAACCAACTCAATCAAAAACTTAAGCTGATGGTTGAGACTTTAAAATATGTAATACTCTAACAATAACAACTCATAATGGTTGTTACTCCGGTATTTTAAATCACATGTAGCTTAACGGGTTTTTGTAGAAATAATTTATGTAAGCTCAAAAACTGTTGTGAAGTGATTTTATGTAATGGAACGACTTCAATTTTATGGTTGCAACTAATAAAAGACAGAGTTCACACACTACCCTTTTTTTTATTAGTTGAAACATTTAACACTTGCAACATTTAATAGTTGACACACTATTCCCTTTTTTGGTGTCAGAGCATATTTGAGATTCAACTAAGACTCCAAGAGTTCATAGAATTGGTTAGAGAAGATAATAAAATGTGTGCAATTGAATATGCCCGAAAGTATTTTACAGCTCACAGAGCCTCACATATGAAAGAGTTGCAGAGTGTAATTGCAACACTTGCTTTTGGTAGCCGTACAAAGTGTGATACCTACAAGGTCAGTTTTTTTCGCTTTTTGTGTATGCGTGTCATTCTCTTCTTTCTCGCACATTTTTTTGACTGAGTTTGGTTTGTACGATGTGAATTTGGAATTTGTATATTAAACACAGATACTGTGAAGATGATTTTTTTTTTTTTTTTTCTGAAGATGATCTTTGATACAAGCACTTTTAACTAAAAATGATATTTGAACAAGTTCTGAAACTGTCACATATAACTCGGGTTTAGCAAGGCATATATATAATATATTTTTTTGATTTGCTTCTTCTCCAAACCTCAAGTTCTGGAAAGTGCAACATTTAAATTAAGGTGTTTCTCTAATGGTGCAATCCTTTTCTATTCTAAAATTCTGCTAATTTGTTGACAAAGTTGATTTTCTTTTTTGGCTATGGATTTTATCAAGTTTCAAATTGTGTATGCGTAGTCTCACTTTTGTTTTCTTGCAATCATATAATGATGTGATTAAGAAAATAAGATTTTTTGCTTAGGTGCAATGGGGGATCATAGACTCGGTCTATTTGGCTCAACCTGAAATTTAGAATAGAAAAAGATTTTCAAGTTTTTAATAATCTATAAAATTGATTTACATTAGGGAATAACCCCACATATCTATAAAGAAAGTTTTAACCTAATATTAAAATAATATTTTCTAAATATACTAACAGAAGAAAAAAAATCCAATAAAAATACAAAATATTTTCTTTTTGACTTATTAATTTTTTAACATTCCCCTTCAAGTTGAGTAGTAGGATCTGGGATACTCAACTTGCAAAGTGCTCCTTCAAAGGCTTCAAATCCAACAACCTTTGTGAAAATGTCTGCAATTTGATCTTTTGATTCACAAAAGGAAGACTAATAATTTTTTTTCAAGATTTTCCTTTCTTGAAGTGTCTATCAGTTTCAATGTATTTTGTCCGATCATGTTGCACTGAGTATTCAGAATTGATGATTGTCGCCTTATAATCACAAAATATTGACACATTTCTATTAATGGAAAGTCAAGTTCTCTTATCAATATTCATAGCCATAGAAGCTCCATAACACCTTTGGCAATTCTCCTAAATTTTGCTAATGCACTTGATAAAGCAACAACTTTTTGTTTTTTGTTTTTCCATGTTACTAAGTTTCCTACGATAAAAGTAAAGTACCCTGAAGTAGATTTTCTTTCATTTCTATCTCCAGCTCAATCTGCATTAGTATTATAGTATATGCCATAAGATTACGATGATCATATTTCTTGAATAAAATTTCTCTGCCACTAGCTCTAGTCCCCTATTTGGCTAAGGGGGCAACTGCTAGGGCCCTATATTATAAAGGTTAACTTTGATAATTGAAATTATTATATTAAAATAAAATATTTTTGCTAGTGCTTGGAAATTGGAACTCAGATAGATTTGGGGTTGTGAAAAACTCAAATAGCTTTTCATTTCTCTCTCCAGCCTCTATCTTCCCACAAAATTTTAAATGACAGTTTAATTCTTTGATTCTCTCTCCAACCTCCATTATTCTTCTTTGCCTTGAAAACAAAAAGAAGCTAATTAGTTTCAAATAGGAAAATGTATCACTTTTTCTATGATTTTTTCTTCTTTCTCACTTTTCCTTCATAAACATGTTGGCAACTCAAACATCCATTACATATCAGAGAAGGAGTGTAGTGCAATCATAAATTTTGTTGTTTAAGGCCCCAATGTTTCGCCATTGTCAACTTGAAGGTTCATCAATTCATTCAATTGGTGGGCAATAAACAATCGCTATCTTCCCCTGATTTCAAGCTCACTTTCGAGAATTTTGATAGCAAAATCAATTGTATGTCTTTCTTTTTATTCAATTTACTTATATTTTTAAGGTTTGGTTTTGAATTATTGATTGTTCATTTGGTTATATATTTAGAGTTATATTGATGATGTTGTTTTGTGTTTTTCATATTGAAGCGAGAAATGCGAAATGCTCTATTTGTTTCCATTGCAAACAAAGATCCCTCCATTTTATCTAAGAACTTCAATGCCAAGAAGTAGTTTTAAGGTTTCCAAGATCCTTTATCTCAAATTCTTGAAATAATTTTTTTCTCCAATTCTTCTATTTTATTCACATCATTACCAACTGTGATCATATCTAAGCATGTAATTTGATCGTTTTGTCGTTTTAAAAAAATATATATATGGTCATAATTACTTTACTATACTCAATTCATTTCATTGTTGCATTAACTTCCAACTAAGCTCTAGGAAATTGTTTTAGTTCATATAGGGCCTTCTTAGTTTGCAACTTTCTCCATTTTTAAAGGCTTGGCAAAAACCAGGTTGAGCTTCTGTATACACTTCTTCTATTTCTCTATGAAGAAAGATGATTTTAACATTAAGTTGGGGAAAAGGCCAATTTAAGTTAGCAACAACTGAGAATAATACTCGAACTGTATCAATTTTTGCTCTTTGAGAGAAGTTTCTGGGTAGTCCACTCCATAGGTCTAAGTATAATCTTTTGCTGCCAAACGGGCTTTGGTTTCTTTCAATAATTCCATTTGGAACACCCACCTGCATCCTACTGTCTTTTTTTCCTTTTGGAAGATTACATACTTTTCGTCTTCCATTTTTCTGAAAAGCATAACCTCCTCTTCCATTGCCTTCTTCTAGATTTTAATCTTTAGAGCTTTTTCAACAGTTTGAGGGATATCAACTGTTGTTAATGCATCCTGTAATATGATGAATAGGATATTTGGATCGTTGACGTTGAGCTTCAAAGTCCGGTCATGTTGCCTTGGGGGAATCTCCATTGTACTTCTAGGATGTAATTGGTACCCAATAGATATTCCATCTTTAGATTGTTCTATTACTTGTAACAGACTTAGTAAAAAAAACTTCTCATTAACGTTCCGATTAACTTCTCAACAATCTCCTTAGGTTTTGTTTGGAAACAAGCATTTCATTTCAAACAGGGGCGGATCTAGAAAAAAATCAAATGCTGTCGATAACGATAACATTAAAAAAAATACATCATCGTTTTAATTACGGTAATTGACTCCGTCGAGTTTTCATATTCTGAAAACGACGCATAATATCATCATTCGACAAACTTTGTAACCAATCACATTCAAAATAAGTTACAACTGTATCATTTAAAAATTCATCGCATAAAACACTCTTTTGACAGTTGCTGTGGATACCGGCAAAATCAATGCTAGCTTCAAAAGCTTATAAAAGTGTGGGCATGACTTATGCAAACCAGAATGCACTAAAACTTTGGAGAGTTCACCAAGGGTTGACAAGTTTGAAAACCGGTCATCATTAGAAAAATTAGCAATCCTCCATTATTAAACTCGGTGTTACAAAACAAAACAAGACTCGATCTAGTTAAAATCCGCATATTTAGAGGTCTAATCCGAACCGTAGTGGCATCCAACCGATTGCAGACCTAGTCATGACGAAGGTCATACCAAAAGAAAAGGGCCAAAAGCAATAGTCTAAAAATGGAGGTCATAGCTATTAATTCTATGCCTATGGTCCTCTATGATTCAATCTTTGCTAACGATTGATTTTTTTCAATATGATGAAAGTCAGAAAAATGAAAAGTGCAGCATTGAGGGTTGAAAAAAAATTAGCAAGATGTGTTTGTAGAGGCTTGAACTCATGCCCATGCTGTTAAACACCAAGACTCTTACCAACTAAGCTATATAGGCTATTAGCAATTACATGAATATGGATTCTACATGATTCAAATGCTGTCAGTTGACAGCATTGAATCAATGTAGATCCGCCCCTGATTTCAAATTATAGATTTTAATTATGAAATCATTAATGTAGAATTTGAAAATGACAAGGTTTGGAAGATCATTCTCAAATCCTTATCTTTAACCATTATTATAAAAATTGTGGATTGGACTCAAATCTAAATTTGAAAATTTTTTATTTGCCAAAAACTAAATTTGAGTCAAATCTATATTTTCAAATGAAATCCTCATTCCCAAACATAGCATTAGTAAATTCCTAATTAACTTCCTCAAAATTCTCCTGACTTACTTCTTCGACTCTTTCCTCTTCATTTGGATGCTAATGAGACAAGATTAGGACTAGTTCAACTGAAAAAGGAGGTGAAGAAGTGTTGTTGTCAGAGGCAGGTGTAGAGGTGTCGCCCACTTACTTGCTCCAGAGGATCCCGTACCAACTCTATAGAATAGGTCAACCAACTTCGATCATCACTAGAGTTCTTCCCCTAAGATCAAAGGTGGTGATTATAATAAGATTTTTCAAAGAAAACACTGTCCATGGTAGTATATGGACTCGATCTAAGCAACAATACCCCTTTTAAGTTGTGCCATACCCAACAAAGACACACTCAAGTGCTTTTGGTTCTAATTTATTCCAATTTTGTTCATGAAGATGAACATATACAATAAAACCAAAGACATGTGGAAGTAAAGAATTGGTTGGTGGAATTGACATAAAAGAATTAAGAATGAAGAAGTCTGATAATGTAGTTTTTTTGTGGGAAGACGATTGATAAGATAGTGAAGAATAAGTAGGTGGAATTGACACAGCCTCCCTGAAAATTCTTCGATCATCATGTAAAATCAAAATATTGCGCAATAGTCCATTTACTGTAGAAAGATATGACTTAGTGGTTAAGAGTTTTTTTAAAACTAAAGGTTGGAAATTCAAATCCTGGCCCCCTTAGTTTTTTTGTTTGGATAACTTATAGACCAACACCCGGCTAGTGATTCAACATACATTTTGACTTCAAGTGAAAAACCTTAATGTTGTTATGATATGGAGACATGGAGGCACACAACTGCTTGTTAAGGAGATATTTAGCATGTCTGTACATGAATTTCTCAATGGACTCTAAAAGAAATATTGTAATCATGTTACTTCTTTATTTCACCTCTTTTGCTTAGATGGTGGAGATGTTTGTCAATTATCATTTCCTTTCCTCTTTGACAATTGTCAATGTCTCTGGGTGATGGGTGTATGATTGGTATTCCGGTCTTTATTTCTGGACTAAATTTTCTTCCTGAACTTTTAAGACTTTATAAGATTATGAGCGTTGTCTCTGTATCATTATCTTATATTTCCCTGCATTTACTCTTGGCAGGTTCTTTTTGAATCCAAACAATGGGACCGTCTTGTAGATCTATTCAAGCAGGAATTCTATAGGTTGTATGGCATGACCCTAGAACCGTTGCTAAAAATCTATCTGCAAGCTGGTTTGATAGCTTTGAAAACTCCGTATCCTTCTTTTTTATGCGCTTGTACAAGAATGAACTTTTCCGATTTCAAAGCCATTATGGAATTTTTCTTAAATTACGTGTTCAAGAATTATATCCTTGCATAGGCAGTTGTGTTTCTGCTGCATGATTTGAATTCTCAAGTTTTCTTAAAAAGAAAAAATGTTTCAAACATGCTAGGGTATTTTGTCCAGTATGATATCTTCTTCGAATTGCATGCCCAAAATGAGTTGCAAATTGCAATTATAGGAAAACAGAAGTATAAATTACAGGATGAATGAGCATCTTTTTGTGAATTTGTTGTTTGCCTTGACCTCTTTTAGATTCTGCTATAAAGGTGAATGTCCGAAAGCTGATCCACTATTTCAGGAAAGTTTACGTGAACTTGCATCATCGCTACCATTCCCATATCAGCCAAATTCAAAGCCTGTCTGCTACATAACAAAAGAATTGATGGATGCAATAAATCCACCAATGGCCTTACCAAATGGCCTTGTTTACAGCAATCAGGTTTCTATAGTGTCCTGTGTCCCTTACATGGAAATATTTTGTGCAAAAGCTAGTTGCTTTCTTGTATTAACCATGGCTTTACTTTTCTTGTGTTGTGGCAGGCACTCGAGGAAATGGCCAGTAGGAATAATGGTAGAATTACTTGTCCAAGGACAGGTTTGGTCTGTAACTACTCTGATCTTACTAAGGTGTATGTCTCATAGATTCTTCAACAATCGCGTAAAATGATAACAGTCGTAGGCTCAAGCAAAATAGCTGAAAATACTCTTTCCTTTGTACATACCAAAAGGGCAATTTTGAAGAATTTGTTGATTTCATGCCTAATAATGTTGTTCCAGTTTCCACATGTGATCCTTCTTGGTAGCAATAGTTCCTAAAGCTGCTGTAAAGCAGTTGTGTGCGTTGTATATCTCAATTAATCTCCATTTATGACACCCATAGATGTGTAATTTAATCAGGTGATTTATGTATCTCTTAAACTTAAATGTCCATTAATAACATTTCTCAAGGAGTTTTTGGGTGGTTTTAGGTCCCTAATTCGCAAACCCTAGCTTAACCATGATATCACTCAGATTCTCTTGGTTGGATTTTGGATTGTGGACGTTGGAATTGTTTTATTGACACAATAGCTATGTATGGTGATGAAAGGGAGGATATCAATATTTAATCCCACTCCACAGTAAAGCATATTCATTTTTTGAATGAAAACTTGGCTTGGCCTTCATCAAAAGGCTTTTATCATCCAATCAGATTGTCGTAACTCGCTCAAATTACATGCAGTCATTATTCAAACCAAGTGAAGATACTCCTCAATTGTGATTGAAACAAGATACTCCCTTTGTTTTAAACCCTTTGGCTAATAACGAACTTTAATTTCCATTCACATTTTGGTAATAAAAATGATTTACGTTGTAGAATTTTATTAAAAGTTCCATATTATTCCAGAGTAACGAAACTTTGATAACAAAAAAGTTCTTTATTTACAAAATTTCACTTCCATCTAATACCACATCTCTCAATGGTTGGAATAAATTTTAAGAAAATAAGAAGATTAAAGTTGAACAAGTATAACTAAGAGATGTTTTAACCAAAATTATACTAATTTTTTGTTTTCATTACCACCGTTTATACCAAACAAGTTGGTAAAGTATAACCATCAAATTAGCCAAGAGATTTTTCAATCAAAGTTACACTAGATATTACTGAATTTACACATTAGATAGTAGGGCTAATTCCATTGGAAAAAAGCGTTCCATACTTAAGGACGATCAAATGGAAAGGCATACAAACTCAGTACAGAAAAATCAATATTATAGCTAACAGCAGAATTTTTAAATTAAAGGCACAAACAGTTTTGAGTAGTGAAGAAATGGTAAAATATAGTATTTTAAGTTAACCGCTGCTTCTAGGAGAACCCTCATAGGCATCATTCTTTTCATTTCTAGCAACAGGGCTGACACTTCGGTCTCTGCCGTTTTCCTCATAGGGGCTCTGACTTCGACCATCTTCATTCCTGGGGCTGGGGCTACCTCTTTTGCCTTCTATCATGGGGCTTCTGCTCCTTGACCTAGGGCTACCGCCATAATCAGAACCATTTGCTTGTCTTTCATCCCTATCAGAAGGGCTACCTCTGCCATCTGGGCTCCTCTCATCTGGTGATGGAGAGTGGTTTTTGCCCCTGGATGCCACAGGAGAACCTTTTTGTCTTTTAGGGCTCCTGCTTTGGCGAGGGCTCCTTGACCTCTCAGTATCTCTTCTAGGTGGAGTCCTCGACCGACTGCAGAAGCAAGAACAGTCATTAACAGGTAAGAACATGCAAATATTTAAACCCAAAGCTGAAGAGGAACGATAAAAATTACAAACAGCAGTCGCGAGACACAGAAAAGGCAAAAAGAACAGATAATCTGTAGATAAACAATGAACGAGTTTATCAAGTTTTCAGCTGCAAATAAGATTTCTGAGTTCAAACATACAACAGTACCATGGCTCCAATATATATATATATATATATATATATATATATATATATATCACCAAAAGGCCTCAGGAAAACTTACCACTATTTAATTACTGTTACCAAGAATAATGAAATAAAAAGCTCCAAAAGCCCCCCCAAAAAAAGCATGGAAATTATCTACTATATGAGCTTTGATACAAACCTATTATTACATTAAAAAAACAAAATTGGAAGCATCATTCTAGCAAACATACTAAACCTTTAACTTCCAAAAGTACCAAATGATGTTAACCTAACTTTGCATCACCAGTCAGAAGAAACACGTGAATAATAGGGACTGGCAGTAAAATATAAACAAAAAGGTTGAATAAGCAACATACCTGTAGCTACGGCTTCTGCTAAAACTGCGGCTACGGCTTCTACCTCGGCGAGGTGATGGGGAGCGACGGCGAGGAGATGGTGAGCGTGAATAACTTCGACCACGTCTGCTAGAAAAAACAAAGACAGTTCAAGACGAAAATCACGAAATGCAAGCAAACTTCCTCCAAGTGGAACATATTCATAATAAGAAGGCTTCATAAACTAGTTGACTTGTTCCGAAAAATCACTTAGTTAACATAATTTTCTATTTGCTTTAGCCCCTTGCTTACAAACAAAGATAAATTTAATGGCGTAAACTCAAATCAGCGCAAGTGTTTGCATAGTAGGTAGCTTTGGTAGACCAAGTAACATAGGTGAAATAATAGCTTAGAAAGAAGGCAACATTATATTTAAGACCTTAGTTTCTTTGGGCTGTTTTGACAGTTCCTTTCTATGTGGCCTCGCTCTCCACAGCGGTAGCACTTGTTCTTCCAGTCACCTGCTTTGCAATCTCGAGCCCAATGGCCATCAATTCCACAATTAAAGCATCTCCCGGATCCAGGAGGTGGTCCTCTGCCTCCAAAGTCACGCAAACCACCTGGACCACGTGGTGTCTGAATAACGAATAAGAAAAAAAAACAGCGCGTCAAACCTTTAGTCTAATTTGACAATGTAATGTCATAAAAATAACACTAGCATGATCAGCGCAGGATCCACAAAACTGAAATGTCCTACATTGACCAGCACGCATTGCTGATGTACATCTGGACAATTACACAATGTGAATTCTAACAGCTGGAAATCTAGCTTTTAACAGCTGTGTCCACTAAAAACAGAAAGACTGAAAGGTGAAGGCAAACAAATGATTGCCATGACAAGTGAAGCAACAAAAATGATAGACACCAAACTGAAATCTCCAATAACATGAATCATGGATAACTAATCGAATAATTGATGTTATGCAAGTACCCAAAATTAGTGTAGAATTTCAATGTATAGATATGATCCTTGAATAAAGCAGAAAATATTTTAAAAATCGACTCCATTGCAACATACCCCCTTTGCGAACTCGACAATAATTCGACTACCACCAACATCACGCCCATTAAGACTATATCTTGCATCTTCGGCATCACGGGGATCACTAAACTCCTGTAATCATAATGTCACAAGAACAATACAAGGAGCTCATATGTGATTAAAAAATCAGAGTCCAAAATGGTGGATAGAGTGCACTGCAGAGAACAATATAAAATAAGAAGCATAAAGAGAAGAAATACATACAACAAAGGCATAATCGCGCTTCATGTCCACGTCACGTACTCTGCGTAAACGGTTGCCATAAACATTAAGGCCATCAGGACAAAACTACCAAAGGATTGATACCTCGCCCCTCACAGATGAACTAAACACCATTTTGAGAGTTTCCAATTCCATAAAAACACGCATAAATTATAAAGAATCGCCAAAGTCTCCTATACATTGCAAGAATAGGCACCAATTCCATCAAGGGCAACCATCCCACCAGACCTCCAGGCTAGGCAAAAGCCTAGAAACCTTCAACAACACATTCAAGTTAAGCCACACGACACATGGAGGATTGCAACAGTCCCAAACAAATACTTCTATACAGCACATCTATATATACATAAGTGAATTTAAACCTTTGCAAGAGCCCCCTTGATTAGCCAAAGCACAAGTCACGAGGAGGATAATTTATCTTGCAGACAACGATAATACATGAGCACACACTAAAGAGTTCATCAAACAAGATGTCTATAAAGACACTATCATGGTTGTTACTTTAAAGAGTTGCATAAATAAGCAAAGATATAAATCCACAAGCCACATTAAAATATAATGGTATTTGCACATGATCAAACAATACTTGCACTCAACAACAACAACAACAAGAGCGGATACGGTAAAAATGCAATCTTCACACTTACATCAACTAAAAGCAACATTTGACCAATACCATTGAAACAAATGTTACTCATAAACCCTCTCATGCGAGTATTGTCACATTAAGATAAAGTAGGCACTAATCAATCACATGATAAGATTACCTTCCATATCGGCTAAAAATATCATCCAAGTCATGTGTTCTGGTACGCGAAGAAAGGTGCCCAACATAGAGACGAGTACCACTGCCATGACGGTCTCCACGGTCTCCACGATCTCCGTAACGAGGCATTTTCTCTACAAAAATCAGAAAATTCAAACCCATCCATGTACTAACAATTCTCTACCAACTTCCCCAAAAATATCATAAAATTTTCAAACATCAATTTTCAAATTAAATAAAAAATTTGGCTGCTCATCCAAATCGATCCCCTTTTTCTTTTCATTTTTTTACATTATATGTTTGCCGATAATCAAGACACTAAGATTGAATTAACATATCCTCAGAAAGAAAAATGAAAGAAATAATTTATATACTCATAATCAAAGACACAAATCAAACACTACAACAACCTAAGTCTCTAAATCCTCAACTTTTAGCAAAAACTACAGAGTAACATTAAAGAAATTGTCACCGACAGTTAAAATTACAAGAAATTTGAACAACATAAGAGGATGAAGCAATTGAATCGAGTATAAAATAAAAAGAGTTGCGCACCTGGATGAAGAACGACGAATGAAATTCGAAAGCGAGCACGAAAACCCTAGATTTCTTTCGGTAAAGAAAAAAAGATAGGGAGGCAAAGTTTTCTCTCTCTTCCTATATATAGAGATATTAATTTGATCAACGGCTAAGATGATTCTCCCGAGCAATCGTTGATTAGTCAATTCTTAACCTTACTAAGAGTATTTTAATTTTCTTCTAAAAAAAGTATTTTTAATTTAATTATAACTGAACTAGTATAGAAATTTCAAATAGTAATGTAAATATTGTATACTATCATTAAATTTACCAAATATATGGGTTTTTAAATCAAAACATAACTACTGATGTTCAATTATTTACCTGATAGATACATAACTTTTTTTCATTCAATTGAACATATTAAATTCTAAATTAATTAAATAGAATTACTATAGTATATCATACAAATACTTTACCTAATTTAACTTCAAACTTAAACAAAAAATATTAGATTCTAAATTTGATAAATATTTTCATGCCTCTTTAAATGATGACGCTTAGAATTTTCCAAGATTTTTATAGTATCATCATTTAAAGAGGCATGACAATATTTATCAAATTTAAAATCTAATATTTTTTGTTTAAGTTTGAAGCTAACTTAGATAAAACATTTGTAGGATCATACAATACTATAAAAGTTTTGGCAAATTCCAAGTGTCATTATTTAGAGAGACATCATACAATCATGCAATACTATAAAAGTCTTGGAAAATTTCAATTGTCATTTTTTAGAGAGACATGAAAATATTTATCAAATTTAGAATCTAATATTTTTTGTTTAAGTTTGAAGTTAAATTAGATAAAGTATTTGTATGATATACTATAGTAATTCTATTTAATTAATTTTAGAATTTAATCATCATACAATATTATAAAAGTCTTGGAAAATTCCAAGTGTCATTATTTAGAGAGACATGAAAATATTTATCAAATTTAGAATCTAATATTTTTTGTTTAAGTTTGAATTAAATTAGGTAAAGTATTTGTATGATATACTATAGTAATTCTATTTAATTAATTTAGAATTTAATATGTTCAATTGAATGAAAGAAAGTTATGTATCTATCATCATATCATATCATACACTACTATAAAAGTCTTGAAAATTTTCAAGTGTCATTATTTAGATACATGAAAATATTTACCAAATTTAGAATCTAATATTTTTTGTTTAAGTTTGAAGTTAAATTAGGTAAAGTATTTGTACGATATACTATAGTAATTCTATTTAATTAATTTAGAATTTAATATGTTCAATTGAATGAAAAAAAAGTTATGTATCTATCAAGTAAATAATTGAATTAAACGTCAGTAATTATGTTTTGATTTAAAAACTCATGTATTTGGTAAATTTAATAACGATAGTATACAATACTTACATTACTATTTGAAATTTTTTTATATATATGTTGCACTAACAAATTTGTGCATTGCACGAGTTTCTATACTAGTATACTATAATAATTCTATTTAGTTAAGTTCGAATTTAATATGTTCAATCGAATGAAAAAAGATATATATCAGGTAAATAATTAAAATAAACGTTAATAATTATGTTTTGATTTAAAAAATCATGTATTTGGTTTAATACAGTAGTTACTACTTACATTATTATTTGAAACTGTTTTTATATATATTTTGCACTAACAAATTCGTGCTTGCACGAGTTTCTATACTAGTTGTAAAATAATACCCTTGCACACCGAATTTATTAAATTTTTTGATATTTTAATTTATTTGTATAAATTAAAAAATAAAAATTTACGACTTTATGCTTTGACCATCTCAAAATATTCTATACTCGATAAATACATTATGAAGATTTTATACTAATTGAAAAAAATAAAACACAATATATGATTTTCTTAATTCATTAAATGATTTGACTTAAAAAATAAAAAATCATTCAGTCTGAATAATAATATAGTCATGATTAGAAAGTAGAAAAGTCAAAGATATAAATACTCTCATCATTGAGTATTAGAGAGAAAATTTTTAATTATTAAGAAAGTGATACGTAAGCAATTTTAAAAAGTAATGACATCAACAGTGTTTCATTTTAGTAATAGTTATAGATATATTTTAAATTGATTCTGAATTTATTGTAAAAATTAAAACATAGTCATGTTTAATTTTGTTTAATTGCATTAAGTTTTTGTAATTTTTTTTATTTATTATGTGTAATTAAAGGTATTAAACTATTAAAAATTCATGCATCGAAAAGAGTAAAAAAAGTAAATTATAACAAAATATTAAAAATTATAAAATACACTTTTTATCTCTCTTAGTTAACACTTTGTCCTACTATTTTTGCATCATTTTCTTGTTAAACACACGTCCGCCAACCACACCACGTAACCTCACTTATAAACCTACTTTACATATAACAGACTTCATTTG
Source organism: Amaranthus cruentus (assembly GCA_019425755.1). Taxonomy (NCBI): domain Eukaryota; kingdom Viridiplantae; phylum Streptophyta; class Magnoliopsida; order Caryophyllales; family Amaranthaceae; genus Amaranthus; species Amaranthus cruentus. The sequence goes on from CM033460.1 coordinate 11,448,972, forward strand.
ATTATCCGAGCATAAACTTAATCCCTCCCTCCAATTCATTAAACCTTGCTAATTTACGGATAACATTACTTATAAAAATAGCTTTCCTTTTATATGAGAATTAATTTTTTTTATTTTCTTGTATACCCATACGTATATAATACTAGGACGGTTTCTCCTTATCCTAATCCTAAATATTAAAATATGACGTACCGAATATTTAAGTTACGGTAAAATAGTGTGAGAGTTTATTTATTTGTAAATTGTAATTATATGATCTATTTTTTACAGCTTTAAGATGATCATCATGTATATGGAGTATGGAGTTTTTTAAAAATGTTTGTATGTTTGATTTTGGTTTTCAGGTTTTGGGGTGCATTTTGCTGTTAGAATGTACTTATTCTTATCAGTTGTAAAAACAAATATGTATTCAGTATATTTCTTTCCTATTAAAAAAAAAGTTATAAACTGATAATAAATTGAGCAAGTCAAAATAAAATAACTAGATGATTGTTATAGATGAGACTTTTCATAGTTGTTTTATGTAAAATGGAGATCCTTTTATCTCCTCATACTTCCTCTTATGTCCTTATGCCATTGTTCATTAATCCTCTTAAAAAGAGGACAATGCTTCATCCTCTTTCCAAAGAGGATGATTATTTGGATTCGGTTGTTAGTGTTTGTTTATTATTTTTTTCTTTTTTTTTACCCAATTATATCTTGACAAGTGGCATGCTATTATTGGCTTGTATTTTTAGTCTATGTTTTTACCTAGAAAAATTACTAAACTTTGAACGTAGAAAAATTACTAAATTGGTATTATAAAAAAATTGGCAAATCAACATATATATATATATATATATATATATATATATATAAATATAAATATATATATATATATATATATATATATATCAATAATTCAGATTTTAATTTTCCTAGTTATCCAAACTCTCAAAATAAAATTTATATAATAAATTATAAAATATAAAAATATTAAAAATTTGTATCGTGGGGTATATATAAAAGTAGGAAAGAGAAAAAAATAAGAGGATATAAGAGGATACTTGAATGTTTGAAAAAAATTAAAGAGGGAGAGGATGAAAATAGTAAAATATGATGTGGATGAAAGAGATAATGATGTGTCAAATGGAGAAGAAAGGAAAATTTTTTAGGAGGATTGAGCATTGTTAAAAAAATTACTAAATTTTGAACGTAGAAAAATTAGGTAAATGCAGAAAAAAAAATTTTAGACAGTATCGAAAATAGAAAGGAAAGAGATTTTATGCTGATTCCAGCTAACTACTTTAAATACTAGGAAAAATTACCTAGAATAATCCAAACTATTCATGATTTTCCTACAATAATCCCACATATTGATTAACCATGAATAATTCCCACTTTGAGGGGTATTTTCTAGAGTAAACTTGGGTAACCCGATGACCTACTATAATAGGTAATTCACCAAAAAAATAAATTAAATATTACTTTAAATTTGAAATTTTTTTTAAAAATCTACATAAAAAATTTTAAATAATAAAAAAAATCATAAATTTTTATGAACATTTTTTTAGCATTTTTTTTCATATTTTATTTTAATTTATCTTTTTTTTAAAAAAAATAAAACTTGTTATAGCAAGTCATCTGGTCACCGGGTTTACTCTAGGAAAATGATGCACGCGCTTATCACGCGTGTTTTGCACCGATTTTAATTGATTTTAATTCATTATTGTGCATATCTTACTTAACTTAGGCCTTTCATGATCAAATTCCATGATTTACGCTTGTGGTGTAGTGCTTTGATTGATTTTAGGAGTTTTTAGCCACTTTCGAGGAGGTTTTAAGGTGATCGGGCACTTAATGGACCTCGAGAATCAAAACCTGAGACTTCGGATTAAAAACGACAAATCTTGGTGAAAATTGAAGGAGGAGTCGAGCATGGTCGACTGGAGGTCGACCCCGTAGCTGTGCAAAACTCAAGATCCAACACTTAGAGAATTTTCAAAGAAAAAAATTTGCCTAGCACTGAACCAGTCGACCGTTCGACTGGGAGGAGTCGGCTTGACTGGTTCAGGCCTGACAGCACAGTTTCAATTTTTGTCCGTGAACTTTTTGCCTCAAGCTTCCACCACTCCTTTCCCTTGCGTGCTTCAGCCTTTCCCTCCTGTGCACCTGCTTCTAATGATGTTGGAGATGGCTTGTTGGACTTTCTTGGCTATGATGATGAATGCAAGTGGGAGCCTCTTGTTTTGGCTATATAAACCCCCCATTTCTGAAGAAAAGATATACCACTTCAGCCCACAAGCTGAACTTTACTCCTTTCTCTCTTCACTCTATGATAGTTCATGTATTTGTAAGCTTTAGTACTTTATAACTCCAGAAATTTGTAGTTGTACCTCACTCAAACATTCTCTTTAGCTCTTTTATCTTTAGAACTCAAGCATTTGGTTTGTAACTTAATCATTAAACACTAGTAGGTAAAATACTAGGAAAAATTACCTAGAATAATCCAAACTATTCATGATTTTCCTACAATAATCCCACATATTGATTAACCATGAATAATTCCCACTTTGAGGGGTATTTTCCTAGAGTAAACTTGGGTAACCCGATGACCTGCTATAATAGGTAATTCACCAAAAAAAAATAAATTAAATATTAATTTATATTAGAAAACATTTTTGAAAATCTACATAAAAATTTCTAAATAATAAAAAAAATCAAAAATTTTTATGAACATTTTTTTAGCATTTTTTTCATATTTTATTTTAATTTATCTTTTTTTTAAAAAATAAAACTTGTCATCCGGTCACCGGGGTATTTTCATAGTTTGGATTGTTCTTGGTAAATTTTCCTAAATACTATTATTCCATTGCTCACATGTCCCCACTTGAAGGCACTCCCCTAATTTTAATACTCCCTCCTATTCTTCCTATTTGTCCCATTTACTTTTTAGTTACTATTCACTAATCACTCTTAATTTGTATTTTGTTCTTAATCTATAAGTTAAAATATGATCATGTGGGATCTTATTTTATTCGTCTCAATGCAAAGATTATTAATATCAAATTTTTAATCATGCACAATTAAAGAGATTACATGTCAAAAATGTTGCATTGGCATGTGTGCAAAAGGTAAATGGGACAAGTAGGGTGAATAGAAGGGAGTAAAAATTATAGTTAGCAAGAATTGATCCCACATACCTAACCTCAAAGACATGCTGGTATGTAGATCTAATTGCAAACTGAGTTAAACATTATTATTGATTATATTAGTACTGATTAATTATATCTATAATAATGTGAAACATGCTGGTAATAAGACTAGTGAGACACGAATTATAGTGAATTGATATATATCATACTTTGATCGGTCCATATATACATTTCAAACACAATAAATTTATAATAAAAGTATATGCCAACTTTGTAATCGATAATTTTGAATCTAAAAATCATTCCATTATTTTTGATAAAAATCTTTAATTTAGGTATTTTTGAATTTTTTTTAATAATTATTTGTATGTGGATTGTCTTTTACTGAAACTGAATTATGAATCATTTCATCTTTTGCTCACTTTTCCCTTGTAGAGTTGTAGTGGTGGCATTACATTATCCTCGGGTAGTACCGTAGTAGTAGTTTCACCTTGTCTTCCCAATTAGGATTCTTTTCCTAGAAGTGTTCAATTTGATTTTATTTTTCAAAATTCATTTCTTTTTAAATTTTTCAAAATTAATTTTTGTAAGTTTGATGTTGCCACTACCTTTGTAATGGTAATTATTTCATGTTAAATGTCACAAATATAGTTCATTATTTAAGTGCGTGATTATTATGAGTTTGATTTATAAAGTGTTTTATTTATGAAGGAGTCACATATAACAGCAAATCAAATATTATATTTTGGTGTATGAAATGATGATGAATGTTTGTTTCTCTTAAAACGTTGAAATAGTTTGGTTTTGTATAAAATTTTATGGCCATAGGTTAATGGTAGCATTATATAAGTACAATCTAATTTTAATCTTAGTTTGAGCTTGTTTTGCTTGAAAACTTGTCAAAAAACCCTAAGACTTCATACCTAAGAGTAGCCTTATAAATGAACTTAGAATATCACGATGTTGGATGAACTTAGAACCTTTTTTTAAGGTTATGAACATAAAATTGTCCAAAAATATACTTGAAACTTAAAAAAAATACCATATCCAAATAGTGAAAAGACTAGCATGACCTTTTGTTTTTAATAAACCAAATAATCCTGCATCACCCTTGAGCACTGATATGTCACAAAATCGAGTGCAACAAATCAAAACACGACAAGTATTCGTACACATATTCTTTTACAATTCATATATATATATATATATATATATATATATATATCAATTTACAATAATATATTATCATATTATAAAATTTTCATCTTTTAGCAAATTGTTTTCTCCAAATTTAAAAGAAATCCAAAATTTTCATCTTCTTTTTTATTCCCACAATCTATTTTTTCTCCCTAACTTTAACCTTAACAAAAAAATAATTGTCATTCACATATTTTATTGCTGATGATGAGGTAAGAACTATTATTATTATTATTATTATTATTATTATTATTATTATTATTATTATTATTATTATTATGTAACAAAAAGTGAGGAAAAATTAATATATGATTTTATACAAAGGAGGATTAAAGAATTAAATTTTTATCATAAAGTTTCAAATATTTTTTTATCACTAACCAAAGCTATAATATATTTAAAAAATAACATAAAATATTTCAACGACCACCTACCAAATACAACTATAAAAAAAGAAAAAGTCTTGTTTAGATTTGATTTACACTATGTTAGTATACATTAACATTATAGCTTATTAAAATATTAAATATTTTACTTTTATGAATACTATTTTAGGAGGGACTATTTAACAAAACGCTTCTTTATGTGTATGAATTGCCGCCTTTTTTCCATTTTCAAAACCTGATCATGGTTTCCTATAAGCGGGATACATTGACAAGATGATAAATTGGTAAATAGTAGTACTTCATACTACCTCCTATTCAGCCTAAATGTCCCATTTAGTTTTTTGGCACTATTCACTCATCACTCTTAATTTGTATTTTATTCTTAATCTTCAAGTTAAAACATAGTCATGTGAGATCTTGTTTGATTCGTCTCAATACAAGGATTATTAATATCAAATTTTTATAATTTTCAATTAAGAATAATTTGAGATATTAAGGGTTAAAATGTTGCCTCGGCAAGTGTGAAAAAACTAAATGAGACATTTAGGCTGAATAGAAGGGAATATTATTAATTAGATTGATCTTCATGATATGTTCCGTTTTAGTTGCACCATTGGGTTTGACACATTTTTTAAGGACAATCAAATCAATATTGTAAAAGTAGAGATGATGTACTACATCCGTTCCATTTTACTTGCAACACTTACCAATTTTGGAAGTTTCATATTACTTACAACATTACTATTTTTGGCAAAATAATCTACTTATTTTATCCTCACTTTATTCCTACCCACTATCACCATCAATCATACATCATCCCATTAATTATTTAATATACCCACAAGTCACAACCACTATCTACTTATAATAATTTTTTTATTTCTACCCCACATATCACCATTGATTATACTTCCTCCGTTCCATTTTAATTGCACCATTGGGTTTAGCACGTTTTTTAAGGGTCGTCAAATCAGTATGGTAAAAGTAGGGATGATGTATGATTGATAGTGATATGTGGGGTAGAAATAAAAAAAAAATTATTATAAGTAGATAGTGGTTGTGACTTGTGGGTATATTAAATAATTAAGGGGATGATGTATGCTTGAGGGTGATAGTGAGGTAGGAATAAAGTGAGGATAAAATAAGTAGATTATTTTTGCCAAAAATAGTAATGTTGCAAGTAATATGAAGTTCCAAAAACGGTAAGTGTTACAAGTAAAATGGAACAGAGAAAGTATGAACCAAGTTTATACAAACTTTTACTTTTAAAAAAGATAAAAATTTGGATGAGACCGTCGCAAGTTAAGACGAAGTGTGTACCGACCCATTTCACACGCGTGTAACAATATTTTAATTTTCAAGACATTTATCAATTTTGACCTTAAAGTTATCAATTTTGAAAATTGATACCTTTACGGTCAAAATTGATACTTTTTAAGATCAAAATTGAAAAATGCTCAAAAATTAAAAAAAGCCCAGATTGTTGCACACTTACACACACGAATTGGGCTGATCCAAATTGACAATCTAATTATAAGGACGTCTCGTCACAGACTTGTTAAAAAAAACATTTGAAATACACAAATGCTTGTGAGAGACGGTTTCTTTGAGAGACCATCTCCAATTAAGTTGACCCATTAGAAAAATGTAGAGTAAATATAGATAATAAGCTTTAATGGATTGGATATGAGAGACGTCTTTAAAAAGACGTTATTTTAGAAGATAGTCTATTTAGAATAAAATTCCTACTTTAAGACTGGTGGGCCCTCACAGCAAAAGATTATAAGAAGTGCTCTTGAGTACAATACAGGTCCCACCTCCTAAACACAGATCTATCTAATCTACAGGAATAAGTGTGCAAGTATTGATGACTCATCAGAACCTTCCACTAGCACGAAAGGCATTAGACACACACAAAGTTGGTTGGCCACAAACAACGACTCTGCCTCCCCCAAAACAATCTTGACCTGGTCAAAGGAGAGAGAGTGCCATACACCGTCGATCAGCCATTGCCGATCATCGATCCTATTCTCTCGTCAGATCTCTAACAACAAATTCTTTCAGAAACTAGTTCTCCCATGTTAACTACCATAAATCTCGTCCAAAACCATTTTAAACTGAACCTGAATTAGGTTTAATCACTTGATTGATAATCGATTAATCTTGCTTGATTATTGTTGACTCTGTTACAAGTTAAATCACTGTTTTTCGTTACTTTTTATTGCAGCAATCAGGTAATTTTATTAATTTTGCTTAATGATTACGAAGTTTCTACTGATATTAGTTATCTTTATGATTTTTTTTACTGGTATTCGTTATGTTATAATTTAGGTTTGGTTTTTGATGTGCATAAATTTTGCAGGCTATTTAATTGGCTGGTGAATGGAGCAACTCGTTAACTTCATCATTCGACCACCCAGGTGTGATTTTAGATTTCTTTTCGTGTTCATTGACTGAATTGGTTTGGATATATTTTTTTTTGTGTTCAATTTTAGCTCGGCTTCTATTTGTTGATTCCTATGTCTATGTATCGGAACTCTTTTCCTGGTTTAGTTGTATTTTGGTCACTATTTTTAAGGGGTTTAAGTATATCTTTACTTTCCATTTTCCATTTTCCATTTTCGATTATGATTAATCTGAGTTTGGTGATTTTTCATGACTGGTACACTTTTTGCTATGATCAAGTAAACACATATTGTTGAATTAGAAAGGAACTTCAGTAGAGATGCATTTTAATTGGCTGGTTGATCACCTAAAGACTACGAATTTGAAGCTTTACTTTAGGTTGAATTTTTATCATGCCTTGGTTGATCATGCTGTTAATCTTTTGCCAACCTTTCCAGAATCATTTCTCAACTTGTTAGGATAGAAATTCAGGAAGCAAAGGGAGGGAGAGAAGATCAAGGAGGAGGAGGGGGGGGGGGAGGGAACCAACTTTGAAGGAAACATTGAACCTTTTCCCTAGCATAATTAAAATTGAGTGCTAATTAATTGTCAACATATTTGGAATTTAAAAGAACTCGTCTCATTTTGCTTTAGTCGATAAAATTTGTAAAGCTAAGTTTCCTTCAAGGTTTCGGTGTTTTCTTGGCTGGACAAGCTTAACACTCTGGAGAACCTACAACAAAAATGCTATCAATAATCTATCAACCCCAAATGGTGCATAGTTTATTTTATTAAAATAGCTCCATTGTAAGTTTGCAAGGGACATAAGAAATAGATAATTTAGCATCAAGGGAGAGCCTTGGATGGGGCTTTTGAAGATTGGATTTTCCCTTCAAACAAGATTCGTTGATTTTGGAGAGGATCACCTTAAACTTCTATGGAAACCATGCTTCTTTGCCATGCTTTGGATAATTTCAATGGAAAGAATTAGAAGTTTAAAGATAGAGCTCTAACGTTTGAAATGTAGTTTGAGAGAGATCCATGTTCCTAGCCACTATTTGGGCTAAGTCCGATGACTTATTTTTTGATTTTTGCCTTACATAATCTTTGTAGGGATGAATGGAGAAACTTAATATACATCACTTGTTTTTTTAGGGATGACTCAACCCTAATCCTGTCTCCTGTCCTTTAGTAAATCAAAATTTTCTTATTCCAAAAAAGAATTCTACACTTTTGTTTTGAAGGATTATAGATTATGTGAATTCAAGGAATTTCCCTTCATTTTTTGATGGAGCTTGGAGAGAAAAAATTATCAAGCACGTTGTATACAATACTGAAAGAGAAACAAAAATAAGGAGGGAGGAGAGAGAATAATATAGTAATTGATGATGAATATTCAATATTTCTTTCAAATCTCCATTTGTGGAGAGATTAGTTTCTTATAGAACAAAGTTTAAGGATCCCTCCATTTCTTCACCCTTATGTGCCTTTCTTATCGGCACAGTCAGACCCTTTTCATTCTTTTCTATTTGCTTCTCTCTAAACACCTCTATGGATTATTATGGTTTAAGTGAATGGCTAAATTTCCCTTAATCTTAGGTAATACTACTAGCATATCAAGCATGAATTGGTGACATGGGAGTTTTTATGGTATGGAAACTGAAGAAGGCTTGTGGTATTCACTAGTAGAAATGTTGAAATTTACTTGGTTAGAGAAGCATCAAATACAATAACGATCTTGGAGTAATGTGCATACTAGTCTTATTGCTTCTTAATCGTAGAAGCTTATGCAGCATTACAAAGGATCCCAATATTTTGCGTACTATTTTGCGTAATTATAAGAATAAGACCCTTGAATTGAGCTTTTTTGGAGTTAATCAAAAGGTAAATTGATCTAAAGAGATGCAAAAATTTTGGGACTTACGAATGTTGATTTATATTAAAATTATATATAGGCAAATTTTATTCAAGGTTGTCAATACCAATGACCTGAGCATCTATGTCATTTTGAACCCAATAATGTTCTTGTGTTTTGAGCATAGTGCAAAATATTATCGAAAATTTGCTTATAACCATTATTGCGACTGTGTCCACATATAAGATTTTGCACTATGGTTTAGAGGGATTTTGCTCAAGCAATGATAGGCATTGTACATATTTTAAAAAGATAATGATGTTGTGAAGTAGCTATTTCAGAATATTGAGGGAAAATTATGATGTGAGAACTTATGTGCATACATTTCAATAAGTTTATGTTTGTTATTCTATAGGATAAAACTTATTTTGGGTGCTGCTACAGTGCTTGCTTGACTGAAGTAGGTGGTATTACACATTGTGTTTGAGAAGAGAAAGAAAAATGTGAGGAGAGGGCAAAGAGACGGCTGCAGGGTCTAAATCTAAAAGAGAAAAATGAGAGAGTGGAGCGTAAAAATGCATATTAAAATACGCTGGTCCAGCATAAGCAATTACATTCACTTACAGGAAAAATTGAAATTACAAGCATAGTGCAAAGTATCGCCCGCATCACTATTGTGAAAGAAATGTAGGCTGCGACGACCGCGACATCATCCACGGTTACTGCAAAATGTTACCACAACCGCGAGTCCGCGACTGAAACAACATTTTTTCCCTATGATTGCAACTTGCAAGTCACCTTTGAACCATTGTATAAAGGTTTTAAATGTTTGCTTAAGATTTGATACTGTAAGCAGAACTGAAGGGACCTTTTCTGTTTCAAAATTGTCTTCTAATTCTGCATTTTTGTGTTTGAAATGTTACTTGTTCATGTTTCGTGCAGAGCTGAATATAACGCTGAGCATGACCTTTTGGATCAAGAGTTCATGCTAAAAGGGAAATGGTACCAAAGAAAGGACATTGAGGTAACCTTCTGAATTAAAGCATTTGATGCTGGTATGTACCTTTTCTTGAGATGAATATGTATCAAGTTTGTGCTTATGTACAATCTTGCGTTGTCTGTGTGTGTAATATTGTATATGTGTGTTCGGTGTATGCATATACACATTAGGCTACAGGTCAGTCTTGGGCTGGACTTCACTGTGTATGTGTTCTACCCATTTAATGTTTGAATGCTCAATCAGAGCTAGTTCAAAGGTCTTCCTCCAACTGTGGCTCTACTGGACCAGGGTCAATCCTTTGGATTTGACTCTGCTCAGTCCTATTCCATGTAATATCAAAAACCATTACGTAATTCACTTCTTCAAAATAACACCGTTCCGACTCCGAGAATTTAAATAGAACCTATGATTTTGAATAAATTGAACTCTTAAAAGCTCATACAAACAAAAAATAAGATTTATACTTGCTAAATAAAAATGGAAATTAGGGCTAATAAGCTACGTTTGTTTAGTAGATAGAGAAAGAGATGGAGACTGTATCAGTTCGATGTGCACTTGAGACTTGAGAGGTTTAGAACAGCGGATATCTTTTAAAAATCAACAATCGAACTTCTTGCTGACAATTGAATTGCTTTTCCAGGACCCAATTTTTCTATGATTAGAGACATCAGAAAAAATATAAACCGTATGAGGCAGAAATCAGAAAACAATGAGAGGCTTTTCGAAAATGAGTATTTTCTTGGATGAAAATATTGAAGGTGACAAAGAGTTGATGTGAGGGAGTAGGGAAGAATGAAAAAGTGGGTAGAGAGAGAGAGAGACAGGGAGAGAGAGAGAGGTTGGTTTTCACTATTTATGAAGTGGGGTGTTTGTACTTACTCATTACCTCCCAGGCTCCCACATGAAATCAAGTTTGAGAATTTTCAAAAGCAAGACCTTGAATCTGTTGGACTTGACTGGACTTTCTCCAGGGTACTTATCCATTACAGCTGCTATCTGGCCATTTAAGAAGACTCTGCCCCTTTTAGCAGATTCAGACTCACAATGATATATTCTGGATTCATGTAGGGTTCATGTCGGTATTAAAGTGGATCCACTTGGACATGATGTGTAGAATAAGTTTAGTAATAAACAATTGGATAGATAAAGCCAATCCCAGCTGCAAATAGGACAATCTTGAAATTCCTGTGATGTGCCCACAGGAGTCTCCCTCTTTAAAAGTTTGTTCAGATCCCACCCTCTCTCTACCCAACTTATTTAGAATCCTAATGGAAGAAATAGGATCTCTCCGTGCCTCTTCCCTCCATTTCGCTACAAATCATTCTTTCCAAACAAAGTGTAAATGTGAAAGACAAAAAAGAAAAAAAAGTAAATTTCATAAATGCTCACATGCCATAGCTTGATAATAGGCACCTTTCCTAATGCTTAGCTAGATGCTTTGAACTATATTTACCAATACAGGATTTCTAGTTGACATCCTTTGTGGGATATGGGTAGTTCTTTTTTTAATGGGTTTTTTTGGTTATGTGAATGTTTACCCGTTAAGTGGTCATTATCAAGATTGACATGATTTTTTGCTGTAGACTTCTTTAGAGAACCTGTGTTTCTCAATGATGTATAGATCTTTTTGATTCTGTTGATAACTATTTCTTTATTTTGGAGAGCATTTCCTGCTATCTTGACTGATTGATTCCCAATCAGAAATCTAAGTAGTTGCTTGGACTTTGCAACAAATGTTTCAATTATAAGTGTTCAAAACTCTTGTTACTTTTTGATTTGAAGTGAGCATTACAGAATCTGAATATCAGCTGCTTTTCTATCTTCACCAGACTAAACAATATGTATCTTCATGTGCAGATTAAGAACAACCGAGGGGATGCTCTTCAGTGTAGTCATTACAGCCCCCTTGTGAGTCCTGAAGGGAAGCTCCTACCTTGTGTAATATACTGCCATGGTAACAGGTTAGAATAACTTTTCAGAATATTTGATCGGACAGTGCAGATCTGATCCAACTGTTTGCACACTGAATTTATTTATATTATATAATACATATCTGAATTTGTTTGATTTGACTATTTTTATATGAGTATTCATTTGGGTATCCTGCTACTTTCTCTTCTCATCTTCCTCTTCTTCCATACTAATATTTCTGAAATTCTCTAGCTATTCCAATGCTTCTTATATTCTGTAACGCATTTGTTTGATTAAGGAGAAACTTGGCAAGACACTGCCGCAATTTTATTTCTTCCAACTATATTCTAAAATATTAGCTCCTTGTTCCATTTTGGGATCCCAAAAAGAGTATTATTCTTATACTAATAGCCAAAATGATTAGATAAGTCTAGATTACTTGTAATCGTATCCTGGATTGCGAAACAGACCACTGATCTCTGACCTATGAAGTTTGACCTGGATTGCGGAACGGACACGACCCAATTTGTTGTGGCTCATGAATCAGCTTGTTGATGGCATCATCCCTTATGACATTTTGGTATTTTTCTTTTCTTTTTTCATCACAAAAAGGCAAAAGAAAAAAATGTACTATCAAGAAGAGAAGAAGAAATGCACAAAGAAAAAGGTAATGTTACATGGTGCAGCCACCATTGGAGAAGAGGAGGTAGAGACAGATAGAGCATAGAGAGGTGGGAATAGAGATGATGGAGGAAGACGAATATGTTTTTTTTTCTTTCATTTCGTTCTCCTTCTTTATGCCCTTATCTCCCCTTTCATCTGCTTGATTGCAACTTGACCATTTAATAGGAGCCTTTTACTACTCTACAATGTTAAGGTCTCCGCAGACCACTCCATCTCCTTTATTTTACAATCGGATTGCAACTTGCAAGTCTTAAACAAGAGTTCATATTTTATATATACTTATTTCTATCCTTTAATTTTTTTTAGAGTTTTACTGATATGTTTTATAAAATATACACAATGCGAAAGCTTTAATGCCAACAATATGGTGTCAACTACATGAACTAAAACAATTAATCATGGGAAAGCATCGCTAACAAAGATTATACAATATAATATCTAATAATAGTCTATGACTAAAAAAATTAATTTCAGTGAGTATCTACGTATTTTCTCATGGGATTTCTCTTGCATTAATTCTTGAGAAAGGAGGAGGAGGCTACAACAAGACCATAGTGTAAAAATGTGGTAACGATCACGATCGCGATCGTGGTAATGGAACAATGATGCGGTAACAGGAGTGATGCAGTTCTCATAACGCCTATATATTGATGAAACCATAAGATATCCCTTGATACCACCCAAAAAACATCTTTTTACACTTTTACAACGCGTAAATTATCAATTCATTTATTTTGAAAATCTTTACAACACAGCGGTTGCGATGCGATGTAGTTTTTACACTATGTACAAGGCGAAGCATGGGAGGGGAGATGCGAATTACCACTTGCTAAGCTTTATGACTTTTAAGTGTTGCATAAAACTTATCATCAATTTTTAATGTGAAAAGGAGTGGGTTTTGAATTGGAAAGAGCATGCCTTAGATGATTTTCAATTTTTTTCTATTGTATTTTTGTATAAATAGCTTAACTAGGATTTGAAAATGTACCACTTGACTTGGCTATCTTTAATTCTAAGAATTATGGATAGTGGAATCAAACCCTAGTTGAACCAAATCCATAAATCTAGGTCCAAAATAATATTTTTATTTTGCAAAAACATATAATCAAATACTTACAAATCAATAAAGGTACATTCATATGGAATTTATCAAATCACTTTTTCATTAATGAGACTTTTCAAATGCTCATGTAGTAGTCGAATTTATTAATCTTCTAACTTTCAAATTACAGAAAATGCTAAACTCATCTAACCTTTCAACATATTTTGGTAATAAAACACATTATAATAAGTAATGTTCTAAGTAAACACCTTTCAACTTTTAAGTTACATAATAAACTAATTTTCAAAACAAATACACAACCCAAAAAATCTAATTTCTAATTAATAAATTAAGTTTCAATTTAAGTAATTAAGTTTCTAAGTAAACAAACATGTTTAGTGCACGAATAAAAAGATTATTAAGGTTGGGACTTTGAACACCTACAAGAACCAACACCATTTTTATGGAGAAACGATGAACACATAGTATTTATCAAATATTCTATATATTAACAAAAGATTAATAAATATCACCAAAAATCTACTTTACAAGAACTGCTCACTACTTGGTATTGAGTAGTGTAATCAAAAAATGATCAAGCGATCAAATTATGCAAGCAATTTGCGATGAGTCATATACAATATATTTTTTATTTCAAAGGGTTAATGAGTTGTATATGGGTCACATTTGTGCCTAAGGTACATTGTAAAAGTGAATTGATGAATTGGAGAGCCTATTTCAATCAAGTGTAAAGCACGAAAGCTAGAATGTATCATTATTAAGAGGGAGGAATCATCTGTTGCTTTTTTAAATGAAGTTGGGGCTAATTCTAGGGTACATTTTTCAAGAGAAAAGTAGTTTTCGTTTACAACAATGTGTGATCATATAACATGTCCAATACATGCTTACACCTAGATTGAATATTGTTCTTAGTATCGTTGTTGCAATTCCTTGTTCCTTGAGAATTGGAGTTTTGGCAACTTCAATGTTGTATGGTTTTTGTTACATCAATGTGTAATTTCTCTTTCACTTGTCCTATCTCTCACTTAGCTAATACTTCGTCGAAGCTATGAACAAATGTCAGGTTAGTGTTCACCTACACAGTTACCCTTCAATTTGTTCAAAGTAAAAGATTGGCTCAATAATTCTTATATTTTCATAAAATAGGACTTCTTTTGTAATTGATTGACACATTGATTAGTTCCCTGTCTCTTGATGATGTGGAGTTTATAATTAAGTTACTCAATAATGATTATTTGTGCTTTTTGGAAAGTAGTCACCTACTTGATTTACTTTCATCCTTCGGTTTTGTGTCATGTTTAGAACCTATATGAACCAATTATTATAAATAATGAGTCATATGTCAATTTATAGATGTTTGGGTACTTAACACGTGTCTTACTAGTTTATATCCTATTACATATGTGACTAGTCTAAATGGGATTGGAAAGACTGTTCTTTGATTTTCCTTTTGCTGAGATAGTTAGATGTCTACGAGTATGATAAAGAAATCATAGAGCCAATATCAAGGAATAAATCAACATTTGAAAATAAAAAACCATTTACTGCCGTTCCCAAAGTATATAAAGTTATCTTATAATAATTGAATATGATGGGTAACTCTTTAATTTAGTTTGTAGGCTTTATGCACATTCGGTCTATATCATCTTTATGTACATTCTGTTTAATGGGCCACTTTTCTAAAATGTTGTCATTGCCGTTTAATTTTTCTGACTACAGCAAGTTTGTACCGCAGTGGGTGCAGGGCAGATGCAAGCGAAGCTGCTATAATTTTGCTGCCTCTGAACATTACAGTTTTTACCTTGGACTTCTCAGGATCTGGACTCTCTGGAGGAGAGCATGTTACCTTAGGATGGAATGAGGCAAGTTTCCCTCAGTTTCATTGAATTGAGCCATTGAGATATTCATATACTTCCACCATTTATATATGCTCCCTCCAATTTTTTTAAGCTGTCCCATTTAGTTTTGGCACACTATCCAATGGACTAATTCAATTCTAAATATCTCTAATTGTGCATCATTAAAATTACAAAATTTGATATGTATAAAATTTACATTGAGACGAATCATAGTTTCTGAAGGAGCCAAATATTCATGGTTCTTTGGTTTAGGATTATATTGGATTATAAAAAAATAAATTGTGAACTGGTAACATAAGAACTTTGACAGCGAAAGAGGCGAAAATAGCAATCCATAAAAGGATTTGGCGCCACTCACTAACATTATATCTCGTGCATTTCTTATTCATGTAAAAAGTTGATGATGATGTTTGCAATCAAGTGTATCCAAAAGAGTATCTTTCGTAGTCTTTGTCATTACAAGGAGAAGACTATGTACACCGATCCCCCTAACCCTGCTTAGCTTACGCGGAAGCTGCTTAGTGGCAGTGGGGTGACTCAATGCAATAATTTTCGAATGCAGCCTTTCTATGGGAGATCTATCACAGTTTGAGAGAAAGGGTGCAATTACAACATAGTAGATACTTGTTTTTCTATGATATTGTTTCTTATAGATGAACTATATAAGCTGTCTTTTCATGATATCTCAAGCTATTTAAGCAATTCCTCCTCTATGAATTAGAAGTTCAAATTTGCTATATTTTAAAAGCAACGACTGTAATTTTTTGTTGAGAGCTTGTTCTGTTGTAGCGGGAGCAATAGACTTATTGCAAGGGTATTTAAGCTTTATTTTCTTAGTATACTGTGGCATTTACAGAAAGATGACCTCAAGGCTGTTGTGGATTATCTACGGTCAGATGGAAATGTGTCTATGATTGGCTTGTGGGGTCGCTCAATGGGTGCTGTTACGAGGTTTGACTGTGCATCTTGTCATTTAGTTTCTTATGTGTTTCATTTGATATCTCTCTCTAGACTATAGTAGTTTTCCATTTATACTGTTTTGGAAGATTCCTGAGGGGTAATGGTGGAATATCTTGCTGGATGTTTAATGTTAAAGTTTACTTCTCCTACAGCTTAATGTATGGAGCTGAAGATCCATCGATTGCTGGAATGGTCCTTGATAGTCCCTTCTCAGATTTAGTAGACTTGATGATGGAGCTTGTGGACACTTATAAAGTTCGGCTTCCAAAGTTTACTGTGAGTAATGGTTTGAGTTGAGATTTTTTATTGAACTTTCTGGAATTCTACATAGTTTTAGATCTGTATCCGATAAATATGTTCTAAAAGTTCCTCCACTTTACCTACTTTATTATTGTACAAAAAGATGGGATGCATTTTTTTTTCTCTTCTATTCCTGAATGTGGTATTCTTGTCATCTGAAGCTGAATAAAGATGGAAAATGAAATTATAATGAATTTTACAAAAAAGATTATTTCTCTGGAAAACTTACATTAAGTGCACCATTTGCCCCTTTGAGAATTTTCTAATAAGTACACCATTTTCTTTTTGAGATATATTTTGGTGTATAAAAGACAAGATTACCTATGTTCACATCATAATTTTCATATGGGAGCACCACAGTCTCTTCCTTTCACATGAACATTTTGGTACACTCACACCTCTCTCATCATTCCTATTACATGCACTAATGAAATGGTGTCTTAAATGGATGAAGTATTATATTATCAATAATATCTGAGCTCACAAAACATGATGTTTTTGGGAGCATAGAGCATACCATTTAAGCGTTCCACGCTAGAATTTTTAATTTAGTCTATATGTAAGTAAAATATTCTATCCTTCGTTTCTTTTTACTGACAACACTTCTCAAAATACTATATGCAAATTCTTTACAGCTAATATCTCTAGTTACACAAGTAAAAATTACATCAAGTTAATTTATCGAAACTATAAATTGAAACGATTCTAACAAGATTTCACATGAGTATGCTTTTTTGGTAAAGATAGTCACTAAAGAAGGTCAAAGCTAAATTTGTGAATGGTATCAAAGTCAAAGTCTTTCAAGTAATAAGAAAAGTTGGATATAGCACATATATGGATTTTAGGATGGGAGTAGGAGTTTGATTTGCAAGAAAAGACTAAAAAAAATTCTAATTTGTAAAATAAGCATGACTGATGTTATATTTGAAATTCAATGATCTTTATATCATTCGAAGCTTCTCATAATATGCTTTTTATGATTATGTTCATATGCAATACAAATATACAATTAAGATTGTCTGGTATCAATGAAGTTGATATTAGATGTGATGATTTTCTTGAAAAATAGTAGTAAAAATAATTATGCATTTTGGATGTTCAGAACAGTAAAATAAATTCCCATCCCTTTGGAATTGAAGGCTTTATTATTGTTATTTTCAATTTTTGGAATTCAAATGTTCAAACATCATCGTGATTTCATGAGCATGATTTCTTAAACTTTATATGGATTACTTAAATTTATTAGAAATAATTATTTTAGTTTATACATCTAAAAATTTATATGAAGGCCTTAGTAAAATCTAATATTATGAATTACATATCATATCCCATATTAATGTAGCACAAACAAAATTTGGGTCTTAGGATCATTAAGATTATAATGTTTGAAATTCTACCAATTAGGATCTTATAAATCTACATTGTTTAAGATTGTACTTCATACTTAGGATTAAGACGTATCATATGTTTCTGAATTGTGTAATAGTGTCAAGATCTTGGTTGGGATATTGACCTAAATGCATATACTTGCATCACTTGGAAAAAAAGGCTAAAGCGCACCAAGTATTATGTTGTAGTACATCACTGAAGTTTTGGTCCATGCATCAAACGTTTTCTAAATGCAACTGAATTATTTTCAACGAATATTTTTATATGATTCTCAGTGCTGTTTAAAACATATAATTAAGTTACTGGTCTGTGTATAGCCGACCATTGAGTATTGGAGATTTCACATCTATTGCTCTATTTAAACAATAAGATAAAATTATGATATTTTCCATCTTTTTGAAGCTTAGCAAGTGATTAATCTATGCCATAATTATCCTTTTTGCTCTTGCATGTTTGCAAATTAGAAATCACTAACACTGGCATCAATCTTTTCCTTTTCCCATTTTAGGTAAAATTTGCCATCCAATACATGCGAAGGGCGATCATGAAGAAAGCTAAATTTGACATAATGGAACTGAACACCATTAAGGTTTCTTTCCCTTTGTCCTGTTTCTGGAAATTTCAATTCAACATTTGTTCTATAAATGTGTGATCCTTCCCCCTGTCTAATAAATGTCTTTTGGAACTTTTTTTTCAAAAAAAAAAACACAAATTGGATTTTATCCCTCTCAGAATCATCATCGCCGTACAAAAACACAAACACAAGTGAAAGACTGAAAGTATATAACATTATGCAAAGTAATGAGCTATGTACATTACCAATCTTTGAAAATCTCACATGTCTTGCACTTAGGAGTTAGAGACTATGTGGTAACTGGTAACTGTACGCTATAATGAAAAGCGAATCATGACGTATGGGAGGAATACTGGCATGAATTGTATTCCTTATGTTTTATCTTTTAAAGGAATTCGTTGACTTGTAAGCATGCTGTGCCTTGCTTGGATCAATAAGATATATAGTTTCTTTGTTGTTCTGATAATGGTTTATTACAAGGCTTTCTCAGATAATTAAGGCTTGAAATTGGTTTGCTTTATTGTTCTGATGATGGTTTATACTGATTGTTTCATTTCTCCCACTTGTGCGAAACTAGGTAGCGAAGTCTTGCTTTGTTCCGGTGTTATTTGGCCATGCAATTGATGATGATTTCATACACCCTCATCACTCAGAACGTATATATGATGTGTATGTGGTAAGTTCAACATTTTTCTCGTTTTATAAATCAATAAATATTTACATTTCCTTGTTAATTCCAAAAGTTTTGTTTGAATGATTGATTTGCATCTACTGCCTGGTTTACAAATGCGTGGTTCTATTTCATCTGTCTTGAGTCCTTGTCTCTCATTAAATGAGACTCCCAGAGAATCATATTGATTGTTTAGTTCTGTAACTTGTACAAAACTAATCTCGAAAAGTGCAAGTCTGATGTTTGTATTTCTTTTTATATCCTCTGTGCTTCTATGATCCTTTTTAAGCATTGCAGTAATCTACTTTTGAAAAGTGCAAATCATGAAGTGGTCTGAAAAGTTGTAGGATATGCTACACTTACACTGTCTGAGCAATCATCTGAGAAAGTGTCTAGTCTTACAAGACATTTATGTAACGAACTAGTAAGATTATATATCTTAAATGCTCATGTGTAGTAATTGACACCCAGATTAGTAGCTAGAATAGCTTGTTTCGAAGGAAGGACTTTCAAAGGAGGTCAATGTATGCACCAAGAATGCAGGTTTCTTTGTGATATTGCAAAATATGCTTGTTATATAAAAATTCACATGGTTCCTGAAATAGAAGTAACTACTGTTCATTACTCAATTCATGAGTTCAAGAGGCTTAGGTCATGCTTCTAGCTTAAATACAATGCAACGAAATATCTATTTCTCGGGTACTTGATAGAAAGAACTTTTTTTCCTTTCCTTTTTTCGAGGTGACTTAACAAAATGTAGTTATAAGTAAAACGGCATCAATCAATACACAGATGAATTCACTTTTTTTCGAGAGCAAGTTAACTTCCATAATTCTATCTTATACAATAATGTTAGTCTGCAACACATTACTTTTAGATATAAGTAATTATCCATGTGTTTTAAAATCGTGTAATGCTTTTGATGAATGGAATATCGGTTTTGACTTCCAGATCATAAGATATTAAATAAGAGCCTAAGAATTTAGAATTTTAGATAAATGTGCAATTGTAGTTAATTTTATTTGTTTCTTTCTTAAAGCTTCTGTGGATATCATTTTTCAAATAAAGCTAAATGCTATGATATCTCTGACAGGGAGACAAGAATATTATCAAATTTGAGGGTGACCACAACTCTCCGCGGCCTCAGTTCTACTTCGATTCAATAAGTATATTCTTCAATAATGTTTTACAACCTCCTGAGGATGACGCTCCACTAAGGTTATTTGACCCAGTGCATGAATACATTGATAAGGTAGACTGCAGATTGATGCCAACAAGTGGAGAGTTTGATGAAAAGGAAATAGCTGTGGTAAATAATTTATTTGTTCTTTCAATTTTTAGGCTACTTGGAATGCATTACATGGTGTTGGATACACAGGCAACAATTCTACAGGTGGATCCAGAGGCATGACTTCAGTAGCTTTTTTTCATCTAATTTTGGATGTTGAACTTTTGATTCATCCATTGTTTCAAATACTAGTTTTTCAGTGTCTGTTTGTCTTATTATATCTGTTGCAGATCCTTCCAGTAATGGCACTGGAGATGCTATTGAGCAGTTGCGTTCCAAACGACCCATGAGCAGAATGGAGGTTAGTGTTATTAGATGCCTCTTATACTCAGATACTGGTATTATTTCTGATATTAATAAAGATGGACATACTGGTCTTAGAAACCATCATTTTGCTTTCATTGTAAAACATGCTTAGATAAACTGCAGACATAATACCCTATTATTTAATTCATTATGTATTTGATATTGATTCCAAATTGAATATTCTCAGGTGCCCCCAACAATGACTGAAGGAGATGAACAACCTTTAACGAAGGTATATCTGATCCCTTTTGCCAACACCTTATTGTCTTTTGTTTTTTTGATTAATTGCTACAATGTTGATCTATCGAATACTATAAATGCGATTCTGTAAAGTTGAGAGTTTCTGGGTTAGGGAGAATCATTTTCCCAACTACCTAAAGGCTTAAACTGACAGATGTACGTCAACAGCATAAAACAGCTTTTGACTATGATAGTCTTATCTGATCAATTTCTAGAATGAAGTTACTCATCAACACATTACAATCTGTTTCTTATATGAAAATTATCATCTGTTGGTGCAGAAAATTATACGTTTCTAGTTATTTATGATGCTTGGGGTATTGGGATGATGGAATGTTTTACTTATCAATGATGCTGAAAACTTGTACAAAAACACCCCTACAATTCGGACTTAAGTGCTTTTCCAGATGATCCTTCATTGTTCAGGCAAATTTGAGTATTCTGTTTTCTCTGGAGTTCTGCCGACTTCCTCGAATTTGTGTAGGCAATGATTCAAATCTTTCTTTGCCCCATCGAAGATGATATCTGGCATGAAGTTGAGTCAAGTGGCTTTGTAGCATGCATTACAAATTGAAGTTAAATAATAGGTCCTTTGCGTTCATTTCCTCCAAATTTAGTCAACTTTGATTTAGCAAGTGGGAGGGAGAAAATTTTCACATAACCTATGATGGCTATGAAGAGTGAAGACTTGAAAAATTCATGTATAGAATCTTTCAATCTACTTATAAAAATGCACTCGATATACATACCCATCTCACATGTGCACGAATGTTGTTAGAGCCTAGAATATAGAAATGGAATGGCGTGGAAAGATGAAGAAAAAGGGGTGGTTGTTGTAGAGCTCGAAATAAAGGGTGAAAGGGGATGTGGGAAAGCGTTTGATCTTTTATTGTTGTTAATTATTTTATGGCAATTCGAGCTCCATTTGGGGTTTAATTTTTTGAGAACTCTAGTACATTTGGATGGTTTTGGGAGCATCACTGTTGCAAGTTGAAATTACTTGTGGTAGACTGAGGAACAATGCCAAAACCTAATACCAGAAATAAGAGACCGAATGAACCAAAACAAATCATTTTTCTGACTAAAAAACTCTTAGGATTTCGACCTCTCATATATAATTAGTGCCTTTTTGTCGCTTTTGCACTTGATCAAAACGTAAATAGTTCTGTCATTATGTCTACAAATTTGCGGTACCAGTATCTTTTCTTGTATCTTCATTCCGAATTCTATTTGGTAGAGTGTATTAGCTCATTGATCTTAACATATGCATCTCATCTACTCTCATTTTCCTACAATGATCTATTCTGAAAGAATCTGACCAAAAGAGTAGTACTAATGCTGGTCATTTATCAAACAAATTAATATTTTCTGTTTAACTTTAATGGCACACCTTGTTCATATGGTATTTTAGCTACAACTTTTCATTTTAGCCATCCACATTAAATCCTATGCATAATACCTTAATCATTATCTCTATTGTGAAAACTTGGGACAAGGTACTTGTAACATGCATATGGAGGGAGTATCTTCGCATCTAACTTTACAACACCTATGTTATGATATTATTCGCTGAGTAGCGAACGCCTCCATGTTAATTTAAATTTGGCTCATGGCATGAAATGTGATGATGTTTAATGTTGGTTGTCACTTGCCTACCACAACCATCCTTTATATGGACTCGAGACCTGCAATGAATGCATGGGCACTCAGTACTCACAGGTGGAGCTTAAAAAGTTCCCTTTCTTTCCCTCATTTGTTCATTTGTGTTTCCTTTCTGCTGTTACTTCCGTGGCATTTATTTCTCCTCAAGAGTATTTGATACTGATGAATAATTAGGAAAAGAAAAAGAGTGAAGAATCTAATTGATGAATTGAAGGAGAGCGAGTGGAGGGAACGGATTAGTTCATTGGAATATAATAGGAGTATTCGTTATGTCCTGTCTCCTTTCATCTTCCAGGTCCATTGTCCGTCTCCTGACTCGTCCACTTTGACTTATCCATGAGTTACTCTTGCAAACTGTCTATGTTACAAACTTTGGATTCCTAATTTTTCTTGATAAAAAACAAAAAGTTGGTCGTGATCAGAAACATTTTGTTTCCAGATTTTATACTAAGACATTGATTGTAGTATCTGCTTGCAAAAGTTGCTTATGTTCTACAGCTTCTGTTATGTTTTTTACTTTGTTGAAAACCTTATGGCTTAAGCTACACTATGCTCCAGGGAGAGGCCATAGGAACTGAGTCACCTTCTTCAAGTTCCGGGATGATTAGCTTCGAACTAGCCAATGGTCAACCCTATGGTCCTCATGTTCCAATTGCCATTGACGATGATCAGTATGTAGAATACTCTCTCGACAACATGACAGAATTCCCCCGTAATTTGGAGGAAGAAGAGCGGGTTGGTCAACTGACTATCTTATTACATGCAATTCATATTTGTAGTTGCATCATTGATTTGCTTGTGTATTTCCCAAATTCAGATGGTCATGGAAGCCATAGTCGAGTCTTTGAAAGACATGGGTACAAGGCAATCACCGGAAGAATCAACCCCCTGCACAAACTCCAATGTTGTAGAATCTAGCCAAGAAAATCATACACCAGTTGCACCCGCAGATAAAGAAAGTTGTGAATCATCAAAAACAGACTCAACTTCCCTTTCATCAACAAACAGTGATGCTCTAGCATCTCAGTCCTCTGCCTATAATACTGATACACCCTCTTCTGAACGTCAATCAGTTCAATCAGACAAATCTTCCCCGAAACGCGATACAAAAACTGTTACACCTGCCCAAACAACGGAATCGTCTAGCAATGAATCTGGTGACGGTACGAAAGCCACATTGACTGTTGAAAAAAATTCATCAGCAGGTAATATCATGGATGGGTTCTTTCGTCGTTGGGATCGAGGCTTTTTTAAAAGCTCGCGATGAACTTAGCTTAGTTGCAGCTTTTGATCCAATGTTTGTGAGAAACCACTGAACATATTAACAAAAAAGACGTTCCTATTCTTTTTTTCTTGCTGTAGTTTTTTACGCTGTAGATCGTTCCTCTAAGCTGAAAAGAAGAGGTGACTGGATAGGTGTGAATATTTGGTTCCATATTGAAGACACTGGTAATTCTTTTATGTGCATAAAATTTCCTGCTTAACTGTAATTCTCCCTTGATTTTCTCATCATTTATACTTCGTTATCTTTCTAATAATATAGATTACTTACTTCATCCACAAGTAGATATCCATGCCCAAGATCACATTTATAATTATACCGTCATTTACCAATGTTATAACTTAACAGTTTTTTTTTTTCATAACAGGATATCCCAAAATTAAGAAATCCCTTCCATTTTGACTTAAATATATATTTAAATAATGGTTACTAGAAGTTTGGAAACAAACGACTTTAACAACATTGACCATGCTTTGTTGTTGCATCCGTACCGAACGTGCTTTTAAAGATAGCTAACATTAAAATGAAACATCAAGTCTTTTTGAAACTTTATCATTGTCCTTGGGTTTCAAAGTTTTCCTCTTTTATCTTTGTGAGAGCAATTGGATTATCATCATTTATAGGAATGATTACTTTTCCTTCTTGTCTTAAGATATTCTTTAGTCTTACTCCTGAATTAAAAAAAGCTTTTTCAGCGATCAAAATGGTGAAATTTTAAAAAAAATAAATTTATTTAGAAATAAATCTCAAAATAAGCTTCAGGTTATTTTGATTCCAAAAATAAGCATTTCTAAACTAAAGTTGACGTTATGTTATTATTCGTTGTTACTAAACCGAACAAAGTAACTGGTAAAAAAAGTCAAAATATATTGTTTGTTGTTAATTGTTACTAGTATTAGTAACGAACAAAGAAAAACAATGTCATACCGTTTAAAAGGACAAAAAATGACAAATATTAGTTTGTTGTTATACTGCATACAAACATGTGATTTTTTTGTTACTTCAAGCATTATAAAATTGTCTTCCTTTAGTCATGGTAAATTTTTTTCTCTTATTCATTGTAAATGTTAGCGAATAAGTCGTGGTAAATGTTAGCAAAGTTACCGTATTAGTTATGTAAGTAATGATTTACATGTACGAACCAGTTTTAAGTTGCTCCTTTCACAACTTGTTCGACATTCCAAATGTTGTACAACAAACTATTGGAGCAAAGTGCAATCGATAAGTCTTTGTTATGAGATTGGATTAAGTCAATTCCTAAGATAAAGAGTAATGGATACCTCTAGGCTTTAAACTATATTACCTCTTATTTCTCACTACAAATCAATTCCTTTTTTTGGTTTGTCTTTTTTCTGTTTTCGTTTTCATGATGAGGATGTTTTAGATGAATATTGATTGCTGGCTTTTTTAATTGATTTATTTGATTAGCTGAAAAAATTATTAGCTTTTTACTTTGCAATTATTTTTTGGAAAAATTGTTTCTAAAAAAGCCAATTTTTTTGTCATCTGCAAATAAAGAGTCAACGTTTCATTAATTCAATAAAAAGACAACCTTTATTTCATTTTTGCAAATAAAGGGATAGCAAGTAAGTTTTTCAACTCTAAATTTATTGAATAAATGAAACGTTGAATAAAGGTTGTCGTTTTATTGAATAAATGAAACGTTGACTCTTTATTTGCAGATGGCCAAAAGATTGACTTTTTAGAAACAATTTTTCCTTATTTTTTAAGGGGGACCGAAGCTACTATATTGGCCTCCAAGAAAGTCAACCAATGTGCTTATTCTCGGTAATTTTTTCTAATTTAAAACATTATTATATTAAAAAATTTATACAATGAATTAATATATATAGCATAATTTAAAGTTGATTAAGTAAAACAAAAATATTATATGATAATTAGTACTCTAAAAATTAATATAAAATATATAACTTTAAATGGGAATTGACCCATAATCTTAAATGAGTCCCATCACTAATTTAAACTAAAAAATACTATTACAATCTCCACAATCAAGGATACACTTGAACAAAGCGAAGGAATATACTATATAACTTCAAATTTCCTTAAAAGGGGAAAGTGGGACCACCCCTTTGTAATAATTACTAGTAATTATTAGTAGATCTAAAAATCAGTGGAGAGTGGCTGGTGTGTATAAGCTGCATCACCAATGAAAATGTGATCATAAATAATAGAAGCAAGAGCAGCTCCAATGAATGGGCCAACCCAATAAACCCAGTGATGAGCCCAAGTCCAGCTAACAACAGCAGGCCCGAATGTGACTGCTGGGTTCATCGACGCCCCGTCGAATGCACCACCAGCCAAGATGTTTGCACCAACAATGAACCCAATTGCAATTGGGGCTATAGTGCCCAAATTGCCTTTCTTTGGATCAACTGCTAAGGCGTAGACGGTGTACACTAGTCCAAATGTCATCACAATCTCTAGTACAACTGCATTCCATGAGCTTACCCCGGGTGATAGTGCAAATGCTGTTACTTCCTGCATTACAATATGAGATGCGCTTTATATATGATCTAAATAGCCTAACTAATATAATTATTAACATATGAACTCTTTGTATTATAAGGTCGTCTTACAGTGAGGCAGTCTCTCGCAAGAATGGACTTTTTATAAATAGTTTATGTTTTAAGCCTCGAGCCTTATCAATAGAATTAACAAGAAGAGTAATTTGTGAGTTACAGCCTTAAAGTTTAGGCCTTTTGTGAATTATAAGTTTAATCTTATTTTTTCTCGAATTAAAGTCATCAATCATTAATGTCTACAGCATTTAAGCAAAATCACAAGATTCCGACCACTTAACATAAATATTTCTTTACTAAAATAGTTGGGATTTCGATTTGGCCTAAAAGTTGTAGATATTGATACTTTAGTTGTTGTAATTCACAAACAACATAAACTTTGAGGTTGTATCTCGTAAATAATTCTCCATCATTACAACCACCAAATTATCAATGTCTACTACATTCAGGCAAAATCACACGATTTCAACCATTTAACTTAAAATTCTGACCACTAAAATGGTTGGAATTCTGTGATTTGGCCTAAAAGCTGTAGATATTAATATTTTACTAGCTGTAATTCGCATAAGACCTAAACTTTAAGGCTGTAACTCGAAGAAAAATATTAGTACCATGCCACCGGTAGCGAATTGGAGAAGAAAGCAAGCAACAACAGAAGCAAGTAATTGGGCGATCCAATATAAAGTGGCACGGATGAATGTAATGTGACCACCAAGGAAGGCACCAAAGGTGACAGCAGGATTAACATGTCCTCCAGAAATGTTGGCACCAACTGCAACTGCTACTATCAGTCCGAATGCGTGTGATAATGATGCTGCTATTACTCCTGATGATGCTGTTATTCCACTGTCTTTCAATCTGCCTTCACTCAACACAACACAACACAACACGATACATGCTGTTATTCCACTGTCTTTGGAACAAAAAACGCTATGTTTGCTTGTCGGTATATTAACGGGTGTGAATGGTAATGGAAAGTTTACGTAATTTAGATAGGAAAAATTCTCGACAAAATTAATGATCACGCTTTCGCAAAATTCATTCTAATGCATTATCTTTTGGAAATATGGTATTAGATGATAATGAAAAATTGTAAATAAAATCTTTTTATGCTCTATGTTTCAATGTTTCATCACTATAGAAATGATATAATTTGTAGTAGTACCTTATACTAATATTCTAGACTCTACGGGCCTATTTAGTTGTTAATACTAAAAGGTGGTAATAGTAATAGAAATGATTTATGGTAAATTTTCACGAAATGTATTATGTTATGCTCATGGTAATGAACTTTGATCATAAAAATATTTTTTCCTCACGATTTTCCATTTCTACCTAATATCATCTTTTTAAATGGTAATACATTAAAATGAATTTTGTGATAAAATGAGATGATTGAAGAAGAACAAACATAAACAATAAAATTGTGAAGAGATTTTTTACAAAAATTACACTAACTTTACATTATAATTCTCACAATTTAATACCAACTACCAAACGTACAGTAAAAATGATAAGTCAGCTTGAACAATGAATTTAACATAGTGCAAAAACAAGGCCGCATCACCATGACCAAATTATTAGTTATAGGTTGTATTAACATAAAATCATCTGTATGGACCATAAAATCTGTTTCACGACCGTTACCGCGACCATGACCGAAACACTAAAATGCCATAAGACAAATATTACTTACTGAAAGCCATGCCGGAACCTTGTCCGGCAAAAACGAAAATAAGCATAGAGAAGAACTCAGCAAGGGCAGCTCTAAGAGCATCTGGATGCCTTGCTTCTCCTGGATTTCCCACTGCTATTTTGTATATAGGCATCTTTTTTTCTTATATATATATTTATTATAGTTGGTCTTTGTTTAATCTTTTTTCTTATTTTATTTTCTTCACAATATAAATATTTATGTCATAAACTTTTATCACCAAATATAAACATTAAATTAAATTAATTTGAATTGTAGGATGCAAAATATTAGGCTTAAAAATTGGGCCATGTATGGCTTTGATTTTGTCAAATAATCATAATTGACAAAGATGATATTTAACCCAAAGATTAAGGCCATCCATTCATTACTATTTGTGGTAAATTTTATCTTGCCCATACTAAAATAAACCATATAAGATTATAAGTCACCAATATAATCAAACATGCATTAGCTTGAGCATCCTTGTCCATAACCTTTCCCAATAAAAGAATATACTAAAATAAGCCATGTAAGTTACAAATTTTCATGTTTTATAGGAGTATTATGCTTCTATATAGGGGTAGGATCTGGTGAAAACGTGAAAATAGGAAGAAAATAGTACATATGAATTTAATGGGGTACATAAAAGGATTGCGTGTGGAGGGTTTTAACGGTTAAAATAAGATAAGGTATTTACGAAGATGTCATTAATAAATTGGATACATTCCTATAACCTGATACGTAATTCCTGACGTATGATTATATTCCCTAAAATAAACGTATGCTTCCTCGTATTCGTATATGATTGAAGGGTATTAACCAAATCTGAAATGCAACAAGATTAGGGCCTAAAAGTTGAGGCTTTATCCCTAAAAGAACGCCAGAGAACAATGGTAGGAAGACTCTTGATCGAGTAACAACTATAATTTACGAACTAGGAATGAAGACAATAGGAAATAAGCGCAATAATAAACAAAAATACAATCTTTTACGAGGTTCACCCAACTTGAACTATGCCTAGTGGTGGCTAGCTTTAATTAATTAAGAGAAACAATTAATTTCAAAGATTTGAATACAATTTTTGTACATAAAAAGACAAAATAACAATGAATAAAAGGGCATTACTATTTGTCGCCACTTTTTTTATTGTGTCGCCACCAATTTTTTCATGAATTTCTAATTTTAACCTTCTCTCTTTAAAAATTGTTTGAACTCAATCATCTTTTTAAAATCTCACAAACAAACACCTATTTAACGTAAATGCAACATATGGATTTTTCGTTTTGATTAACGAAAATGCATAGAAGACACAATTATAAAATGTCAATTGATTTATTTCTTTCAAAATCCTTAAATTAATAAAAAAATATATATATTAATTTAGTTCAACGCAATGTAAACACAAATTAAATATGAAATGTTGATCAATTCAATTTCAACTCCATTATAAAAAAAAGATTAATTTCACTTAAATCTAAATCTACTTTTGTTGGTTGACAAATCTAAATTAAATCGATTACTTTTGATTTATTTAAAATATCAATCAATTTAACTCTGAAATTTTTTTAAAAAAATAACGAAGTAGCAACAAATCCAGGCTAGCATTTAGTAGAATTATCGGAATTTTAACATCTACAAATGATGGATCCACTGAGGACCATAATGTAACAACACTTGATTGCATACACCAGAATCTGCCCATTTAGCATGCCTGTGATGTGAGCAACAAATTTACATTCCCTAAAACAAAAACTGATAGAAATAGAATCAAAGATAGAAGAGAAAATTTTAAATTCCAAAGCTCAACCATCAAAATTGATTCACAACCCTGTATCCCGTATAAGCCATATTTACAGAAAATTACAACTAATTCTTCACTTTTCCTCACTTAGTCAAGGGTTCTAAGCTAACAATTTTACACCAACAAACAAATTCTGCTAATAAAAAAAGAAAAGAAAAGAAAAAGCACAACCTAGCACAACAAATCTATAAATTAAAAACAAACCACCCAAAAAATATTACAATTTTCCCCCAAGTACAATTGATTAATAGAAGTGATAAATAATCATGGAGACAAAGCTGCCCAAGGCTACTTACAAGCTGTTTACTACGAAATACACAGACCTCCGACAGCACGCTCCAATGGCCCAACAGAATTCCGCAGAGTCTAATCTGGTGCTGTATTCACCATACCTGTCATACCTGTCATAGCCAACAACCCACCAAGCCTCCAAGTCTTTTAAATGCCCAATCTTTGCAACTAAACTATAATCAACATTTCCTTAGGAGTCAATTAAACAATATTTACTAGAACTGATCAAGATCACCTATCAAATAGATCCAATAACAAAGATCTTTGGTCCAAATCAAACTAATCGATTATGGCGAAGTCCTTTCACAAAATGAGGCTGCATTAGTCGAACATACAACCCATTCTTTGCAACCAGAGCATCATGCGTCCCTTCCTCAACTATCCGGCCACCATTAAGCACAACAATATTGTCGACGTGTCTCATCATTGCAGCTCTGTGGGCTATGAGAATGGTAGTTTTATTTCCCATAATTAGGGTATCCAGGGCTTCTTGCACTACTCGACTGGATTCTGACTCGATAGCAGAGCTTGCCTCATCTAACAATAAGATGGGTGCATTTTTCAACACCACCCTAGCAATAGCTATTCGCTGCTTCTGCCCAGGAGTCAAATCTACACCCCTCATACCGACATGGGTGTCATAGCCGTGAGGCAAGCTACTAATAAAATGGTGAGCATTTGCAATCCTAGCTGCCTCTTTCACTTCAGCTTCACTAGCATTATGCCTAGCATAAATGATATTCTCCCTAATTGTAGTCGAGAAAATGACAGGTTCCTGCTGAACCACACCTAGATGACTTCGCAACCATCTCAAGTTAAATTGTTTAAGATCTCTGCCATCAAGGAAAACCTGACCAGCAACGGGGTCATAAAACCTTTCTATAAGAGATATTATAGTGCTCTTTCCAGAACCAGAAACACCAACTACAGCAACAGTTTGACCACCACCAACTTTAAGATTAAAGTTACTGAGCACCAGAACTTCTGGACGTGTTGGATAACAAAAGTCAATATTCTTAAATTCTATGCTTCCGTAGACATTGGGAGGTTTTAGGGCAGTAGAATCATCTGGTTCAATCTTAGGTACACGATCAATGATTTCAAATACTGAGATAAGAGATTTCCGACGTTTAAGGATATAAGGAGCTAAACCGAACGGCTCTACAAGAGCAAAAGTGGCAAATGAAAATACCATGTATTCCTTGAGAGCAGTTGGGAGATCCATGTAACGCTTTTTGACAGCTAACGCCGTATACCACAAAAGAAGAGCATTACAGGCAAAAAGAAGAAACTGTGAAAAGCCAAAGCAAAAACCGATAGCCATTCCATGAAGGAAACTCTTCCTGAGTATTTTCTTCAATTGCATTCTGTAGAGGTGCATCACCTTGTTTCCCGCACAAAAAGCCACAACAGTATAGATATTTCTGACTGCATCCTCAAGTACCAAAGAAGCTTTTCTATGCATTTCTTGGATTCCCCTAGAAAAACCAGCAAGCCACAATTTCTAAAGAGCAGAAAAAAATTAGGAGATTATCAGTTAGGGTTTGGCCAAGCATTGCAGAAAGATAATAACTAAAAGGGCTTCAGTACACAACATTTAAATTCGCAAAATACAGAAAGTATGTCAAAAGTTCAAAATTTGACAGGGAGGCCATAATGGAAACTTCTCCGTATCAAAAGGGTTTATGAATAGAGTTGTTTAGAAGCTCTTTTTTGTTTCAACAGCACTCGGATGACTGTCAAGAAACTAAAATATTTCAATTGTTTCTTAGACAGCTGAAGATAAAGCCGCAAAATACAGAAAATCATTGATATTGAAGCGGCACTAGTAGGTTATAAGTGTGTCGACATTATGTTGCACGAAATACTAAACAGTCAATACACAAACAAGTGCATAGGATACAAAGCTTTTATCTTAATTGAGTTAGCAAGCCTATTTGAGCATGGGCTTTGAATTGTAAAAGTTAAAATTTCCCTTCATACACACTACAGCTTCAGAAGGATTTAAATGCCCTGTCACATAGACCTTCTGCAGATTTTTTGGAAGATAAAAGTAATGGCCCAACAGCAACCGAACCTGACCGGCCCCTTCCCTGTCTTCGCATTCAGATTTCTGACTCAATCCAGACTTTGCAGCAAAGCCCTTGGCCATATGGAGAAGTAGGAAGAAGTTAAGTAGAACACTAGCCCGCCCCCGAGAACTAGAATTTTGCTTGAATCAAACTCATGATCAAGTTTACCAGTTGATATACTTGCCAACTACACCAGGCAAGCTAAATAAATATTCACAATGATGCAAGAAAAAGCTTAAAAATTATT
This sequence comes from Amaranthus cruentus, assembly GCA_019425755.1. NCBI lineage: Eukaryota > Viridiplantae > Streptophyta > Magnoliopsida > Caryophyllales > Amaranthaceae > Amaranthus > Amaranthus cruentus. Next base: position 11,481,767 of record CM033460.1, read on the forward strand.
TGGTTCTATCCATTCTTGCTTGATCCAAATCATAAGAGATTATGAATTTGACTTTCTTAGAGTTGGACAAGCATTAAGGGATGCGAGCAAGAAATCTAGTCTATTACCTATTACCATCGCAACTAGAACTCACTTTACTCAATAATACTAGAATATACTAGTAGAAGACCAAAAGAATTTTCACATTACGATAAAAGGGTGACTAGATTAGTATGTCTTACTTTCAAAAGAGACAGCATACATGATGCAAAGGTCCTAAAATAACAAGGTGAGAGTTTATGTGGAAGTGCACAAATTACATCCTTTCATAGAATAATCAGCTGAAGCCATAATTGAAAGTATAACAGCAAACTCATGCTGCTTCCATTTCCATGAGTCAATCTTTTTAGAATGAAACAAGAACGTCCTTAGGAATCATTTTCAGTCATATGGGCTAATTATCACCACAAATGAGTGTACTCATCCACTGTGGCAAAGTTCACAGGAATACTCAAGCTGTCTAAGGAATCTTCAACATTATTGCTTAATTATGCTTAGTAAAGAAAACAGGAAAATTGATTTACAGTGAAGACTATTTTCTTTGACTAATAACTTAAGATAACTAATACTAAAACTTGTTGCCACACTTTACGTTGGTGTGCAATTTTACAACCTTTCAGAATTTTCATTTTAACCTTAGCATTTCGTCAAAATGAATTCGAGAAACTCTCCAGTGAAACAAGAGTTTCAGTAGCTGCACACTGCTAATTATAACTAACAGAAAGTAAAATTTACCAACAATAAAGAGCAATCAGTAAAGTTTTTTATACAAACCTAGGGAACCACAAATCTAACAATCACATACAAAGGTTAGCTAGCTATTTGAAAACAGTACCAAAAAGTAGGAGCGAAATAATACGCATTCTGAAAGATATTCTGTATAGGGGCAAGAGTAAAACCTGGGCAACTGCAGAAACTGTAAGGACCGGAAGTGTTGCTACAGCCACCACAGCCAAACGCCATTGTAGCAACATCCCAATAAGAATAGCAACTATTACTGCAGCACTGTCTTGTATAAAAATGGAAAGCCGGTTGCTAAAAGCAGCACGCACAAATGTTGCATCATTAGCCAATCGCATGGATAAGGTGTCAGCACTATTTTCCTCATCATCAAACCATCCAACTTCATTTCGCAGCATTGCTGTAATGCCAGTAAAACCAAAAGTATTACATCTAAAACAAGCATTTGTGGTAGGCAATAATCACACAGCAAAATGACAAACAAATGTACCTGAAAACATCATCCTCCTTACTCTTTCAGTCATTTTCTCCCCCATGATACCAAAGTAAAAATGTTGCAAGAAGTTGGCAAGTACAGTCACAATGCCCATGCATGCTATGATCAAGCACCATTTGTCAACTTCATGTCGTAAATGGTGACCTTCAGAAAATCTGTAGTAAGTTGTTACTATTAATGCAATGACATAAGCAAGAAGAGGGTTAAAGGAACCAAATATAGCAGCACCAATGCTCCCTAAAACAGCATAAAGCCATTCCGCAAGGCTAAGTTCAACTAGCCTCCAAAATGATGGTGGCTTACAGTTTCTTGAATCCTTTGTTTCCCTCAGCGTTTCAGGCATGTCGCCGATTTCACTATTTGGGCGACTAAAGGTTTGTGAGTGTGAACGTTCATTTTTAGGATCAGATGTTAAAAGCGGTGAAACAGGGGATTCAGGATCAGAAGCATTGGAGGTTTGTCTTCGTGCAGCTTGAACATCAAGTTTTGGTAGCTCAGGCAATCTCATTTCAAAACTGTCCTGCCTTGTCATAGATGGCTCCTTCTCTGCTCCATCTAAGGAATTACCATTACCATTTTCCCTCAACTGCTCTGAAGGTGGACTTCGATCTTTTGGTGACTCTAAAGAGCTAAAAGCAGCATCAGACACTCGAAAAGCATGGCCACCAGAAACTCTCTGCAGAGAAGGTGATTTAGCCATTTTTGGAGAGGATGACTCTTGGTAATTGTGACTTCCAGAAAAGTCATTCTCAATCTGAAAAGTTGTGCCCTCTTTGTATTTCCTTACTGGCATCCTATACAAGGAGGAAATAAAAGGTAAACATTGCCAAACTTTACACCAACTAAATAATCAAAATGTTAAGACACAAACAACAAAGGCTACAGGTCTTGTTCATGCCCTACCTCCTGGGAAGCTTGGCTGCCTCTTCACATTTAAGAAGTTCAGCATATAGACCATCCAAGTTTAGTAATTCATCATGTGTACCCATTTCAACAAGTTGGCCCTCCTCCATAACAGCAATGTAATCAGCATTCCTGATTAGACTAAGTCGCCTAGCAATTATTATGGTAGAACGTCCTAACATAAGAAGATCCAATGACTCTTGGACAGCTTTTTCAGCTTCAAAATCAAGTCCACCTGTGACCTCATCGAGAAGTAAAATAGATGGATTAGAGAGCACTGCCCTCGCAATTGACAGCTTAATCTTCTGCTCTTCTGTCAATGCCAAACCAGCTTGACCAACCTGGAGCAAGCAACTTCTAGTAAATAACAAGAAGTTGGAAATAAGGAAAACCAGATAAAACCAAACCTATATATACAAATATAGAAATGCAGCGTAAAATTACACATACAACTAGAGGTCTACCTGAGTATCGTATCCTTTCTCAAGTGAACTGATGAATGTATGAGCATGTGCTATTTTAGCAGCTTCTTCAATTTGATCTGATGTAACGGACCGTCCATAACCAATATTTTCTCTGATACTCAAACTAAGTAAAGCAGGTGCCTGCGTGACTAGACCAATTTGACTTCTAAGCCATTCTAATTGAAGATTTTTTATATTCTCTCCATCTAGAAGGACTTCCCCTGTACCAATAGAAGAAAAAAATCACTAACTCAGTCATGGATTAGCTAGCTTCAGCATTATTCAATAAATCAATGTATTTTGAAGCCTGTATTACCTAATGTAGGATCATAAAATCGCTCCATGAGAGGTATAATACTACTTTTTCCTGAGCCATTTCTTCCAACTAGTGCTACAGCCTTTTTAGCAGGAACAGTGAGGTAAAACCCACTTAAAATAGGTATCTCTGGACGAGACAGATAGCTGAAATACACATTTCGAAACTCAATATTACCCTGAACGGAATTTAGAGTATTCCCCTCATTATTAGTAGAAGAAGATGAACGACTGATCATTTCAAATAGTCTATAAGCAGCAATTCGTCCTTGCTCAAAAGAATAGAAGTTTGTAGCAGCCTGATTCAGTCCACTGAAACAGAGGCAAAAGGTAATAAGAAAATAGTAAAAAAAATATTTAAGACACATGCAGCTACAAGAATTTGAAAAGACAGGTTCTTACAGGCCACTCAGAATCACAGCAAAGAGTGCAGCAATAATTTCACCACCATGTGCTTTATTATGAGTAACCAGAAATCTTCCAACCCAAAGCTGCAGTGCACAAGAACAAATTGCTAGGCCATATGTAAAGCCAAGCCCCAGGCCTTGCACAAGACTTATTAATATACCATATCTAAGTGTTGCTTGAAGCGACGTTGCATACGAATACTTGGCCAATGTCTCATTTGTGAATGCATATAGTGTTCTGATGTATGACACAGCCTGTAAATGCAATTAGATTCTCACATATATATTCTAGAAGGCATCTAAAAATTCATAGAACCTAATTTTGACATCTACAATTTTTTTCCTACGGAGAAGACTGTTATGGAAGTAGTCTACAAATAAGAACAGCTTGAAATATCACCATAAATCCAAAAGAATAAAGAACTTAATCTTAACATCTTTAACTCACTCGATGGAGCCAAAAATTTAGTTCATTGGTTTCGGGTAATAATGAACTATAGTAAAATGACTCATTAGATAATCGGGTCTTGTCTCAGTTGACCGCTTTCCTCAGGTAACTCTCACCTAGTCTTCCCCTACCTTAGCCTACTCGGTAATAAAAAAGACTCAATAAATCATTTGCGCTTTTTATTTATGTGAAGTTGTTATTATTTTCAATCGAAAACAACCAATGTATTACTACAAGGATAAGTTTTCAACTTTCCATACATCCAAACCCTCCAAACTCCACATGGACAGGAGCCACTTGGCATTGGAGTAATGTCATGTTGTATTTATTTGACTATTAATCCCCCTATGTCCATATGAGATTACTCCAATACCCTTTAGTTTCTTGCTTTAAAGCAAACACAGTGGATGGGCCAAGGGTAGGTGCCTAGGGTGGGGGAAGAAAAACATTAGACAAATTTCATAAAGAGTAAATGAAGCAATCTCATATGGACGCCCATTAAGACTGGTGGAGCAATCACTATAGACAACGGGAGTCAACTAATTTTCCATTCATGGGTTGGTTTGGCATGACGACCAAAGAATTACCTGCTCAGCTATGCTGGCTGCTTCTGCATATGCATCCTGGATATTCTCTGCAAGCCTGTGAAGAAATATGTTTGAAATTCCTCCCGCAGCAACAATGAATGGCCCTGTTGCTAAAGTTATGAGGGCAATCTGCCAACAGTTGATAAATCCAACAACCAGACCGCTGAAAAATGTTGCCATGTTGTGAACATAATTGCCAACCTGATGCACCAAAAATGAAAAGTTAGAAACTAATCAATCATAATATCTTTATTCAAAAATATTGAAAAAAAAGATCTTTATTCAAAAAAAAAAACTTATACCTTTTCACTTAATGCTGATTGAATAAGCAGCACATCACTCAACACTTGACTAACAATGTCTCCATTATTTCCATACGTGTCGAAGAAACTCATATCCTGATTTAATAACACTTGTACATACTTTGACCTGATTACAGCAGTCTGCCGTTCTCCAGTAAGAATCCAACAGGTGACCTCTATTTAAAATCAATATGTTAGAATTGTAGACATGAACACAAAATAAGGATTTGACGTGCAATTAAACACAAATGTACCAGACATTAACTTACCAATCCACCCAGCTGCAAAAACACCAGCAGCTATATAGACAATTTTTAGAGCAAGCTGCAACAAAAACAAGCCATGTTAATAGAATAAAAGTCAAACATTATGTTCTCCAAAACAAATTTAAACAGATTATGTCTATTCTCAATGGAGCCAAAGATTAATAGTTCTTAGGACTCAATTATATTGAACTACAATTAAATAGCTCAATAAAATATGTGCACGTCTTAATTATATGAAGTTGCAAATGACGTTTATTATCAAGGGGAAAATAACCTTTTTGTATCTCAAGTGTGAAATTGCATGCATCTGAAGGTGAGAATCAATTAATGCATTGGATTGGGGTAATTGCACATTGTTTTTTCTAATACATTCAAAATTTAAATCCAACTATAGGTTGGCTGTACTGAGCACTTGCCCATAAACAACCTTCTAAATTTTACTGCCTCTGCATGCAGGTCAGAAGCAAGGCAGACAACACACGCATAAGCCAGCAGTCAACTGTTCAAGATCATATGTCAACTATTACCATACACATTGCACAATACACAACACCAAAATAAGTTGATATTTAGGGAATAAAAAGAACCACCACCAGCAGTAGCCCCTATAAATATAATCCAATAGAAAGATATTTCCAAAGCTATGTATTGAAACAGGCAACTGAAGGACTTAAATTAGGATTAAAAAAATAGGTAAAGATTGTGGTGAATAGTCTTTGACAGGGCCACTATTATACCTTTGGCACACATATAATTTGATATATACCATAGGAGAGGATTCCTTATCTACACCATGCGATCCTATATCAAATATTAACAACCTATGCTTGAGAACATAGATGAAAAGAAATACCATATCCATACAAGTTAAATAATAAAAAAAAAAAAAGCCAAAAACAAAAACACTGACGGCAAACAAAAGGGTGTACCGGTGTAGTACTACTTAATTATTTGAAAAAAGGTTCCTTGAGCTTCGAAGTTCCAACAAAAGAAACCTAACCAGTTTGAGAATTTGTATGGAATCACGGCAAACAAAGCACCCCCAACCAATCACAATCGCTACACGTGTTTATAGAATCCCCTTAAACTAGTCACCATTTCAAGCTGCCAAGAACAGCCCTAAGAAAAACTGCTACTAAATACTAGAACCACATAGCAATAATGTTACCAAACTCATCCTTTATGTTGGGTTCAGGTAGAAATGTTTCAAACCTCAATATCTAGGATCCACCACCTAAAAACTTACAAGGCATGTGATTCTGAGCTAACCTTAGATTCCACATTGACTTCATAGGAATACACCAACAATAGAAGGCACTAACCAAAAAGAGAGGGGAGAATACCTATAATGCATGAGCTAACTACTTTTTGGGTGATACAATTTTGCAGCTAGGTGCTTGTTTGGCCAGCTTAGCTTGGTGTTGAGTGTTTTTATGCAAGTATTGCAATATCTTAATATGTAAAGTAAGGCTTTGAAGGGGTATTACAATTATCTGGTATTTCGTTGTTTGAGGAATAAGTAGAGAAAAGTACTATAAAAAGAAGGGGGAGGGTAAGAGTTTGTTAAAATTAAAAAATAAGCTGGTTAGTTCTTAATTGGTATAAATATATAGCATGTAATAAGGGATTGAGGAGATATAAAATGAATATGACATGAATTCTCCCTTTTATATTTCTCTTTTCTCTATTTCTCACTGTAGTTTTGTACTTCACTATTTCTTAATCTTCTTCAGTAATTCTCTTCAACCTCTTCTTCTTTACTCTTTCTAATCCTTGATCAATTTATTTCTCACATTGTTAGATTCTAGTTCATTACAACTTGGTATCAAAGCAATACGTTTCAAATGGGTCCATTATATTTTTTTCCTTGATAAACTAGGTATAACAATTCACTATTTGGGGAAACTTCAAGCCCATAGCATAACTATTGAGTCATTTAATAGATTTGCTACACCATTTTCCAGTCATGATAAGTCAGATAGTCTTTAATAATTTGGATGATGACTTTGCTTATCCTTTCCTTTAGCCAATTTGAGCTTTATCCCCATTTTTTGAACAATTATCCAAAAAACAATTTGGATTTATGTTGGAGAGATCTACAATGGAAGCAATTCATATTATGAGACAAATAATGGAGTACTATAGGCCTAAAAAGACGGTCATTCCCAAGAATTACATTGATATAGTGCAAGATACGTATCGAGAAGTAATGAAATGTCAGGACATGTGGAGAGGCAATTGAGGATTTTCCCATCACAATTGGCCTTAATCAAGGCATGGTTCTAAGTCTCTTTATTTTTGCAGTGGTCCTATAAGAAATAACGCGATTGATACAAGGTGGTGCATAGATGAGACTAAAGAGGGCTAAGTTAGAACGATGGAGACAAGAGTTGGAGTCACGAGATTTCAAATTATGTCAAAGCAAGACAAAGTATATGGAGTGTAATTTAGCACCAACGAGATAACAAGAGGCACTATAAAAAATGAAGAGAAAGAATTTCAAGTAAATGCTTCAAATACCTTGGGTTCATATTTCAGAGTAGTGAGGACATCCAACAAGATGTGACCAATAAAATTAAGTATGGGTAGCAAAAATAGAGACGACTACTTGAATATTATATAATTGAGGTGTGCCCTTGAAGTTGAAGAGAAGTTTTATCGAACGACAATTAGATTGGTGCTACTATATAGATCAAATTGTTGGGCTTTTAAAAGGGATCATTGTAGAAAGATGGAAGTAGCGAAAATATGGATGTTTTGATGGATGAGTTGACATACTTTAAGGGATAAAATTCAAAACGAAAATATAAGAAAGAGTTTATGAGTTGCAAGTATAGATGAAAAGATGAAAGAGAATCGTTTAAGATGATCTGGATATGTGCAAAGATGGGGTATTAGCAAACCGATAAGGAAGATAGAAAGATGGAACTCAAGAAACTTAAAAAGAGAGCGAGAAAAATCAAAGATGAATCGGGAGGTAGGAGTGGAAAAGGATATGAATGACCTAGACTTACAAATTGAGATGGCAGAAATCATAATCAATTGTGAAGAAAAATATATGCGGAGGACCGACCATTGAAATTGACAAATTGGTTACAAATACACAAGAAATAATACCGCAACTCCATCTCTTTCTTCGCCTCCTCACCGAAAAACACCCAAAAAAAAAAAAAGAAAAACCCAAAATTACAGAAGAATAGCATGAAGAAGGATCGTTACAAGGAGTATTTACAAAAAGGAGCATTTGTTACTTAGCCAAACAACACCTAAGAAAACTATAAAAACTTCTAAGTTTCAATTATGACAAAACTAGAGGTATTTCCACCATTAGAAGTAGCTTAAATGTTAATCGATTATCTTCTTGTCAGTTGTCTCATCATGAAATAGATAAATTCTTGATGTTTGTCATGGGAGATCATAGTATCAAGGCTTGAATATGTTTTTACTCCTTCACTTATCTTTATATTGGGTTTGGTTGTACTTGTATGGAAATTCAATTATGGAAATAATGGAAGATATTGATAGCTTTGATGGAGTAGGGTAGTTCGAAAGAGGATGAAAAAACGAAATTGGATTTTGGTTGAAGGTTCCAACATTGTTGGACAAGTGGACAGCGAGAGAGAAGGAACACTTATGTAGGAAGGAATTAATTTTGTCAAAATTTAGTTTTCAATTTAGTTTTCCTTCTTATCTTCAATACTTTGATTAAAAAAACTGAGTATGTTAAAAAGCTTTTTATTTCAAAATACATTAAACAAAGATCAAATAAGAAGTAAAGAGTTTATTTGTCTTTCTTTTTAACTGTTTTTCATTACGGGATGATTAGGGCTTGTAAGGGATGGCCCATCAATTTGCACCTGATGATTAGGGCTTGTTCGTGACATTTTGGTCTTGGATGGTGGTTAAGGACTTCATGACTTGAAACCTAGAAACTTGGCTCGTGAAGGAGGAAAGGCTAACGGCTAACCCTATGAGGAGTGCCTAATATCTCTATATAGCAATTTTTGGTCATCTTTCATAATAATGTTAGTGTGTTCTTAAGTCATTGGCAATACAACTTGTTTAGAGGCCTAAAAGCTGGAATGCTGTGTAAAATCCTAGAAGACAAACATAGGGCCGTTGTGTCATGATTCTTGAATGTTCCTCGAACTTAAGCTTGATTGTGAATGGTAAGACGTGGAAAAAGCCTAAAGTCGAGAAAGCCGCATTTTAAGCCGTAACAAGGGATATCTTATGGTTTCAAACGATATTTAAGCAATATGATACGCGCATCACTCTTGTCACACATCACCGTTTCGCTGTAACCGTTCATTTATATAATATGAGTTCAAGACAAGCTTTTTGTTGCCAAAATCCAAAAACTGAAAGGTGACATTAATTGCATGCTAGTCCTATGAAGTCTTATCTTGTTCATGTATTTGCCCTAAAACCCAAGGTTTAATTAATTGTTGTTTAACTCTTGCAACCAACCAGAACAATCCAACCTAATATACAATTTCCTTTCACCGTTGGACTTAGTGCAAAGAAAGACCGTCCCAGAGCATATAATCCCTTGCTTAGCAGTGATGCTAGTCATTAAAAAGTACCCAAGGTATTATAAATTTGTTAGCACAGAAAGGACCTAAAATCCTTAACAGCAACCTGGGAACCGACTATCAAACTGTCTCATATTGTTTACCCATAAAATCCCCACTGTATGAAATCTAATTTAATTGTGAATTCTGTCTCTGCGAACAACTCCACACTAAGATATTCGAGCACAAATTACTACTTTTTAGCAATTAAACACTGAAAAAGAAAAAGTACAGCAAACTAATTAAAAACAATAAAGCAAGCATACCTCAATAAATCTGCTATGCAAATCATCCTCACTTATGTTCTTGGAGCTGTTGAAAGCAAGAAGTTGAATAATCTTAGCAAAATAATGGAGGTACACAACCAAAGCAGTGCCATGAGCTGCAGCAGCAAGTGATCCAACCGCCATTAAAAACCAATCGAGGCGGTCGGCGCAAGTGAATAGTCGAGAAAACGGGACAGCAGCTGGAGGCGGCTCGATCTCATCCTCGGCTTCATCCTCCATATCCTCCTCCATCTCCACACCGGGAGCCGCACCCTCGGCGTTCGTGTCTATATACGGAGACGGAGACTCCGGAGGCTCCGATACTTCAGATACCGGCGTTAATGGCTGTATGTGGGGTGGGGACCACCCAAACAGTCCCCTCGATACATTCATTTTTCTATTTCCTCAAGAAAAATCCAAATTCACCTTGTTTACCGATCTATTTTTAGGTTATGCTAGATTTACGGATTAATTACAGTCCAAAAAAGTTCAAAATAAGTGAGAAATTGAGTAGATCACCACAATATAATTTTCTTTACCGATTTCTTCACTGCCTGGTTGTTTGAATCAACAATGGCGGAAGAGATAGAGAGAAGAAGGAGAGCGAGTTGGTAACTCAGTCAAAGAAGGCGGGAGAGAGGAGAGAGAAAGAAAGAGTGGGAGTGGGTATTCTGAGTTTTGACTCGTCGTCGAAATTTCTTTCTTTCTCTCTCTTTAAGATTTTACTATTTTTTTTTCTGTAAAGGAGGAAAGAGAAAAAGGTAGGTTAACGGCAACGTCAACTTTATTTAAATTAATAAACATTATTGGGTGGCTTTTGGAGAGTTGCGACTTGCGGAAAAAAGCGCTTTCTTCAACGGATGTGTAATTGTTTACCAAGGGTAGTCTAGAGATTGTAACTAGTGTCTCTCAAACTCAATGCTCAATGGCTCAATGCCATGAGTTCAAGAATTTTTTTTTAAAAAAATAAATAAATTTTTGTACGTTTTTACAATGAGACGTGTCTTATAGTTTGATTAAATAGTCTAATAAATAATAATATATACTTTTAACTTAATGAATCTTTGTATGGGTTTATTTCACAATGAGAGGGTCTTATGAAAAGGCAGAAAAAATAATTATTCAAAACTTTAAAAAAATTTGAATTTTTCCATTAAAATTATTTTACATTAAAATTAAAATGATACTCCCTCCAGTTCTATTTAGATGTCCTATTTGCTTATACACGATTATTAAGGATGGTGTGGGGTCCATTAAAAAGTGAGTAGTTGGGATATTTTAAATGATTATATTAGTGGGGTATTTTAAATGATTATATTTTGGACATTACTTGTGTGAGCATAGGGTATTTAGGTAAAAAAATTCACAAAAAAGGAAATGTGACAATTGATATGAATTTGTCAAATAAGAAAATGTGACAACTAAATCGAGCTCATTTTCACTCTTGCCAAAAAAGATTCGACTTTGAGCTCCTTTTCACTCTTGAAATGTGTCTTTGAGGTGCCGGAATATCTTGGAACTTTGCGAGGTGTTCGGGGATGACTCGGGATGCTCGGAAATGCCTCGAAACACGTGCCTCTTCTTCGATAATGATGTTTAGGTCTCGAACTCAATTCGTTTTACCTCGAAACCCCGAAAATATCTGAAATGACCTTAAATCACCGCGGAGACAAGAGCAAGGTAAAATTGAGTGTAAAACATGTAAAACCAATAAGAAACGTCAAGATTCAACACCATAATGGGGATATAAATGTGCTCTAAATCGAGCGCATCAGTGCACTGTAGAGTACAGTAGCTGTATATGAAATTGGGTTGTTCATGATGTCTTTATCTTCATTGTTGGGTATTTATACTTGTGTAATGTAAGTGTAAGGGATAAAATTCAGTTTTATTTTGTTTATGTAATCTAATGGCTGGAATTTGTTTTGTAAATGTAATCTAAAGATTGTAATTTTTTTGTATCTTCCAAAACAGCCCTTAATCCTTGTATATCTTTGGTAAGCAAAATTCGCTTAAGCTAGTTATATTGTCTCAATCTTTTTGCATATCATTCAAAGTCATCTTAACAAATTCCTATATTAACACATAAATGCTTTTTTTGGCTAAAACAGTGACATATTTCCTCTTTTTATAGGAAAATTGACGTTAATAATCCAAATTTTTATCTATGCTATGATTAATCTCACTTTGATTTTTTTTTTAATGATTCAACCTTTGTCTTTACTTTGCTATTACTGTAACCTTTTATTTTATATTAATTCAACATTTGCCCTTAGTGTGCTATCAATATACCCTATTAGCATGCTGACAGCCAATTAAGAACAAATATTAATTTATTTAAAACAATCTAAAATTAACGTTATTCAAAGCGGATAGATAATAAGTTGAATTATTAATATAAAATTTTCATATTTATATTCTTCTTTTAATTTTAAATACTTATTGGGCTATTTGTATTTTTTGATTTTAGAGTGGAAAATTTGAAATAAATAAGATTATTTATCAAAAAAAAGCATACAATAAGATCATAATTAAATTTATTCCAAAACTAAGCGTGTAATCCGCAAACTTTAGGTTCGGGTTGTTCACACTTAGTAAGTGCGAACAGACTGAAAAACTGAAACAAGTTGTTTACTGTTACAAAGTGCAAACAACTCTTGTCTTAAAATCAGCATGTTGACCCTATTTGACCTGTTCGCAGTTACTAAGTGCGAACAGAGACTTGATTTTTTTTTACCAGTTTATTAATGTTCGCACTTACTAAGTGCGAACAGACCTGAACCTATACTCTGGGGTATTAGACACTTATATTTAGAATAAATTTGATTTGGATCTTATCATGCTTTTTTTTTTTATTAAGAGTCTATCTTTTTATAATTTTCTTTAGAGTGAGGCAAGACGAGTTGAAAAGCCAGAACGTATAAAGCCCACATCCTCTCCGTTCCAAAAACCCTAGATACTCATTTGCCGCAGCAGCTTCTCCTAGGTTTTTCTCTAACTCTTTCATTTCCATCCTTTAAATCTGTTAGACTTCATTTTGTTTATCTTCTTTGTTTATTCTTGTTTAGGACTTTTCAATGGCTCCTCCTGCGAAAGGTATTCTTCATTTTCTCTTCCATTTTCAATTAATTCATATTGGATTTGATTTCATTTTGCAATGCTGTTGTTTTGAAGAGCGGTTCTTGTACTTTGATTTAGAATAATTTTTTTTCTTTCAACAAACGGTTGCTTATTTTTTATTGTTAACTTTGAGATTAGAATTTAATGTAGGATTCTCATTGAATTTTATTTGCGGTTTGGAGGTCTGAACATAAACATGTACCATTACTAGGGATGAACACGGTCAGGTTTGGTGGTCTGGTCTCACACTAAAATCAGACCAAATCAGAAAATCTGGTCTGAAAATTTTCCAGACCGGACCGGACCAAACCGTCTTAGAACGGTCCGGTCTGGTATGGTCTACGGTTTTTTAATTTTATTTTACTCCAAATTAATGCATGTATTTATGCAAATATTTCACGCCTACATTTAATAAATATAATAATTTATAATTAGATGATAACATCAACATCATTCAAGTATATATTGCTATATAAAAATAATTACATCTTAAAATATCTAGGTAGCAACTTAATTTTTTAAATACAAAATTATGATTTTCGACCATATTACGGTTTGCAGTCCGGTCTGGTCTGAAAAATAAAAAGCCAGACCAGACCATTTGAACAGTAGACCAGACCAAATACTAAAATTCCGGTTTGTTTTACGGTTTAGACCAAACTATGTTCAGCCCTAACCATTACAAAGCTTTCACTTGGGGGATGTATAAAGTGAGAAAATAATAAATGTGAAAAATTATGGAACATTAACTTGGTTATGAATATAGGATTAGACAAAACCCTATTAGTTCGGATAGTCTTTCATCGAGGAAAATTGCAGTACAATGAGGTTTTTGCTCAGGCACCATTGATGAGAGAAGATCAGTAAAGATGGTGTATTTTGGGAAGAATGTTGGTGGATCTAGGGTTTGTGAAATTAAAGTTTGTTGGAGTCTTGGAAATATTAGAGGGAATGTAATGAGAAGGAAAGTGAAATAAAATGAGGAGAAAAATAGTGAGTCGCTCAAATGTGCCAAACTTATGATTTTAATACTTAATTTTTTTCCTATACTACATGTGACTAGCTATTTTACTATATGGATCTTGGTCTTTAAAGTTTTTGAACCATGCTGATTTTAATTGTTCGATGTGTTATGAGATCGTGTTAATAGGTAGTATAATGTATCTTGTGTGTTTATTCCTGGAGTATAAAGCTGGGATTATTCTGTAATGGTTTCTATTGAACTAATTTGATGTTGTAATTGTGTAGAGGGAACTTGAATTTATGGGTAAGTTAGATAGCATAGCGAGTTGGATATTCTGTTTTTAAACTGAAATAGGTGCTAGAGTGGCATTGAGAGCACTGAGCAGTGTAGTTGAATTTGGTGTGGGTTGCTATTTGATTTTTGCAGTAGTAATGTTTTCTTTGCATACGTGCTTTCCTGACTGCAGATGGAAAGAAAGCTGATCCCAAGGCTCAGGCCTTAAAAGCTGCCAAGGCGGTCAAATCCGGTGCGTCAACCCTGAAGAAGAAAGCTAAGAAGATCAGGACCAAGGTTACGTTCCACAGGCCTAAGACATTGAAGACAGACAGAAACCCCAAGTACCCTCGCATCAGTGCACCTCCAAGGCACAAGTTGGACCACTATCAGATCCTTAAATATCCATTGACCACCGAATCAGCAATGAAGAAAATCGAGGATAACAACACTTTGGTCTTTATTGTTGATTTACGTGCTGATAAGAAAAAGATTAAGGATGCTGTTAAAAAGATGTATGATATCCAGGCTAAGAAAGTCAACACATTGATCAGGTAAATCTATGGCGATTGTATTTTTGCTCTTAAATTTTAGTTCTGTTCTGATTGTGATTTTGATTGTTAAATACCTCCATACTTTTGAGGTTGCCCCCAGCTCATATTGAAATGGTAAATGAAGCAAATATTGAGACCGAGCGAGGTGATGCATTAATTATTATGTGAATTTTTGTTGTGATTTTTGGTGTCTTTGATATCATAAAATAGCAACATGTTCATCTCTCTTTCAAGGCAACGAATGCTCATAGTACTCGCTGACGCTGTTTGGTGGATTATATGCTGTTAATCTTGTTTTGTGTATGCTTGTCATTGCTTGTGAAATTCAACTTTTCATGCTTTGTGGTTTATTGTGGTTTTCTTCCCGAGCAATATACACTGTTGATAGTCATCTGCTTTTCATAGTCGATGTGATGTCACAAAAAACTTGTCATAGTTCATGCAACGTCTGCCAAAGAATGTTAAACTGAACTTGTCTTATCCTCAACTGCAGGCCTGATGGTACAAAGAAGGCATATGTTCGCCTAACACCAGACTACGATGCATTAGACGTGGCGAACAAGATTGGAATCATATAAACATATATTGGCTTTTATATTTTTGTCAGAAGCAGATTAATTATCTTTGACAATTTTGTTAGACATGAATATTTTGAGCTTGGTTTATGGTGGTAGTTGTATTTTCATCCAGAATCTATCTGTCTTGGATAATGGATAATGATGTGTTTGATCTCTGATTGCTTGCTAGTGTTTCTGGGTTCATTCATGAAGCTTGAATCATACAGAAATTCATCAAGTCTAAAAGTGTGGTGATATTTTTGAGGTTATATTAGCCGTTTGGATTCGAGATAGGGCTGGACTGCAGGACATTGCCTGGGATTAGTGTACTATTTTTTACTACTAAGCAGCTGTTGCAAATGTCTCAAAACACATCTCCTTGTTAACTGTTTTACCTATCCCTCAGACTTCAATCAAAGCTTTACGGCTCGTTTGGTTAATAATATTAAATAGTGGTAATTGTAATGAAAATTTGATCAAAAAAAAAAAAATTGTTTATAAATTTCCATTACCATCTAATACCACATCTTCCAAATGTAATGCATAGGAATGAAATTTTATGAAGAAAATGGAATGATTGAAGGTTGGCAAGCATGGTCGTCAAGGTAGCAAGAGATTTTTCAACTAAAATTATACTAGTTTTATCTGGTTTTAGATTTTATCGACATTAATCATATAATTTGGTTATATGTTGAGTGCAGGTGTTGTAAGGCTAATTCAACTCTTTTAAAATGATTCAAATGTTTCAAGAACAAAGAACGAAATATGGGAAGAATGTATTTTAGGCAAAAAGAGGTTATTAAGAGTAAAAGCACAAATTCAACGCAATGGTGTTTAGACAAGAGATAAGACAAACACAATCTTTTCTAGTTTAATACACAAGATGACTTTGAAATCTTGTTGACTTTGCTGAGATACAAATAGGGATGATTATGGATTTAAGATCGTATTGGATTGGGTCAAGACAAACACCCTTTAGCTTCATCTAATCTGTAACACAATATAAACATACCTTACTCGGGTTTGTGAATGACTAAAACCAAGTACTTCTAGAATTACAGCAAGTCTCCTGAGAGACCGTCTTTTTGATAGACGCCTCTTAGGCCCAATCCATTAGAGTTTAATTCTTACTCTTATTCTATATTTTCTTTTATGGGCTAATCCGATTAGAGTTGGTCTCTCACAAGAATTTGTGCTAGAACTAATGTAACGGGCTAATGCTACATTGTACTTGATCTTGGATCTTTCTCTCCTCCTTTTGAAGAGTTTGTCCTCAAACTAGAATCATCTAAGTATGGTCACAAATCCGTCATACTGAAACACTTTAATGGATCATCAAAATTCGTCATAAACTCGTATTTGCAAAGTTTAAGAATTGTTATTTTCTCAAATGGAGCCAAACGAAATCCCTTGGCACAAAAAAAAAAATTCCGTTCTTTTTTACACTCTCTTGGTGTTGTTAACCCTCTAATTTTTATTCAATTGCTCACATTTTTTTCAAAAGCTTCTTACCTCTTGATTGCATATATTCCGATAATATCCCCGTTCACCATAGAAATGATATCTTTTGTAAGCAAAATTCGCTTGGGCTAGTTACATTGTCTCAATCTTTTTGCATATCATTCCAAGTCCTCTTAACAAATTACCTATATTAACACATAAATGATTTTTTTTTTGGCTAAAACAGTGACATATTTCCTCTTTTTATATGAAAAGTGACGTTAATAATCCAATCTTTTATCTATCTGCTATGAATAATCTCAATTTTGTTTTTTTCTTTAATAATTCAACCTTTGTCTTTAGTTTGCTGTCACTATAACCTTTTATTTAATATTAATTCAACATTTGCTATCAGTATACCCTATTAGTATGCTGACAACAAATTAAAAACAAATGTTAATTTATTAAAAGTAATCCAAAATTTACATTATTCAAAGCGGATAGATAATAGGTTGAATTATTAATATAAAATTTTCATATTTATATTCTTCTTTTAATAGTAAATACTTATTGGGCTATCAGGCGGTCTTGGGAGAGACCGTCTTAGAATAAGACGGCCCAATATTCCAGCCCATTGCACTTTCTCTCTTCTTTTTCATTTTATGGGTATTTTTCAATTTTAATCTTAAAGGTATCAATTTTGACCTTAAAGATATCAATTTCAATTTAGGTAGAAATTGATCAGTTTAACGCAACAATTGATCACTTATAGGTAGGGATGGGCATTGGTCGGATCTGGGTCGGGTCTAGTAAGATTCAGATCCAGATCCTAATTTTTGTTGGACCCAGACCCAGACCCGAATATGTATGGTCTAAAAATTTTGGACCCGGACCCAGACCCTTAGGATCTGGCGGGTCTAGGGTCTTGATCTGGGTCCAACACAAATTTTTTTTTTTCCTAAAATTTTTTTTTTGATCGACTAAAATTTTTTTCTAAAATTTTTTTAAAAGTATATTATGAAGTGCAATTTTCTACCATTTGCATAAAATTATTTAAACATTTTCGACTAACGAGGATCTTCTAATACTTTATACTAATTGAGCGAAACATATGAAATTTTTCAACATTCAAGTTCTTATAACGAAATATTTATCAAGTCTATAATTTTTAAAATATTGATGCAACGGCCAAATATTAAATTACATGAACCGATAAAGTTCAAAATAACGCAATGTTAAAAATATAACAAAATTTCAAATCAAGCAATTAAATACACATAATACCTAATATATAATTGTTTTAAAAAAAAAGATGTAAATGGGTCGGATCTGGGTCTCAGATGTGAAGCCTCGGACCCGGACCCGGACCCTAAGGTCATGGATCCAGATTCGACCCGGATCCATAGGGTCCAAAAAAAGGTGGACCCAGACCCTTAAAATTAGGGTCGGGTGGGTCTAGATCCTTAGGGTCCAAGACCCGTGCCCAACCCTACTTATAGGTTCAAATTGAAATTACTTTAATTAATATATTTAAGTACTACTTTACATTGATATTGATACCTTTAATGTCAAAATTGATACTTTTAAGGTCCAAATTGAAAAATGTCCAGAAAATAAAAAAAACAAAAAATGGAATCCAAGAGGGCGCGTATAGCACACAGGCCTGCAATGGGCCGGCCCAGTTGTGGTATTAGAATATGACGGTCTTACGCAAGTTTTTGTGTATTTTGAAAAACAGCTAGTCTCCTGAGATACCGTCTTTCTGAGAGACGTTTTTTAGGCCCAGTCTATCAAAGCTACTTTCTACTCTTACTTTACGGTTTTTTTTATGAAGAAGTTTGAAAAAATGTATTTTTTCTCTAACTGTATTTTTTGATTTTAGAGTGAGGCAAGACGAGTTGAAAATCCTGAACGTATAAAGCTCACATCCTCTCCATTCTAAAAACCCTAGATACTCATTTGCCGCAGCAGCTTTTCCTAGGTTTATCTCTAACTCTTTCATTTCCATCCTTTAAATCTGTTAGACTTCATTTTGTTAATCTTCTTTGTTTATTCTTGTTTAGGACTTTTCAATGGCTCCTCCTGCGAAAGGTATTCTTCATTTTCTCTTCCATTTTCAATTAATTCATATTGGATTTGATTTCATTTTGCAATACTGTTGTTTTGAATAGCGGTTCTTGTACTTTGATTTAGAGTAATTTTTTTTCTTTCAACAAACGGTTGCTTATTAATTTTATTGTTAACTTTGAGATTAGAATTTAATGTAGGATTCTCATTGAATTTTATTTGCGGTTTGGAGGTCTGAACATAAACGATGTACCATTACAAAGCTTTCATTCGGGGGATGTATAAAGTGAGAAAATAATAAATGTGAAAAATTATGGAAAATTAACTTGGTTATGAATATAGGATTAGACAAAACCCTATTAGTTCGGATATTCATTCATCGAGGAAAATTGAAGTACAATGAGGTTTTTGCTCAGGCAACATTGATGAGAGAAGATCAGTAAAGATGGTGTATTTTGGGAAGAATGTTGGTGGATCTAGGGTTTGTGAAATTAAACTTGGGTTGGAGTCTTGGAAATATTAGAGGGAATGCAATGAGAAGGAATGTGAAATGAAATGAGGAGAGAAATAGTAAGTCGCTCAAATGTGCCAAACTTATGATTTTAATACTTAATTTTTTTCCTATACTACATGTGACTAGCTATTTTACTATAAGGTTCTTGGTCTTTAAAGTTTTTGAACCATGCTGATTTTGATTGTTTGATGTGTTATGAGATCGTGTTAATAGGTAGTATAATGTATCTTGTGTGTTTATTACTGAAGTATAAAGCTGGGATTATTCTGTACTGATTTCTATTGAACAAATTTGATGTTGTAATTGTGTAGAGGAACTTGAATTTATGGGTAAGTTAGATAGCATAGCGAGTTGGATATTCTGTTTTTAAACTGAAATAGGTGCTAGAGTGGCATTGAGAGCACTGAGCAGTGTAGTTGAATTTGGTGTGGGTTGCTATTTGATTTTGCAATACTAATGTTTTCTTTGCATACGTGCTTTCCTGACTGCAGATGGAAAGAAAGCTGATCCCAAGGCTCAAGCCTTAAAAGCTGCCAAGGCGGTCAAATCCGGTGCATCAACCCTGAAGAAGAAAGCTAAGAAGATCCGGACCAAGGTTACTTTCCACAGGCCTAAGACATTAAAGACAGACAGAAACCCGAAGTACCCTCGCATCAGTGCTCCTCCAAGGCACAAGTTGGACCACTATCAGATCCTTAAATATCCATTGACCACTGAATCTGCAATGAAGAAGATTGAGGATAACAATACGTTGGTCTTTATTGTTGATTTACGCGCTGATAAGAAAAAGATTAAGGATGCTGTTAAAAAGATGTATGATATCCAGGCTAAGAAAGTTAACACATTGATCAGGTAAACCATTTTTTGTTATATTTTAATAATTATGTAGTGTTGGTAATTTTCCACTAAAATGTTGATCGCTAAATACCTCCATTCTTTTGAGTTTGCCCTAAACTATACACCATTATAGAAATGGTAAATGAGCCAAATATTGAGACTGAGGGTTATCATGGATTATAATTTGAATTTCAGCACCTCTCCTGAGAGATCTTTATAAGAGACGGCTCTCTAGGCCCAGGCCCAGGCCCAGGCCCAATAATTAAAAACAAGAAATAAAAATCTATAAACTGACGCGTGCGGTTGAACCTAGTTGGAGTTGGTGTTTTTACCTGTTGAAGTTGGTGTTATAACTATTGTAGTTGGTATTTGGAGTTGGTGTTATAACCAATTAAAATTTGTATTACATAACGCGCATTTTTTGATAAAAAATTTTCTAAGTAATAATGGGCCGGCTCATTTGAGATGCGTCTCTTATTAAGACGGTCTAAAGTAAGAAGTTGTCTTTGAATTTTTGTTGGGATTTGCAAATTTGGTGTCTTTGATATCACAAAATTGCAACATGTTCATCTCGGTTAAGGCCACGAATGTCGGTAATGCTCACTCTTTGGTTGATTATAAGTTAATCTTGTTTGGTTTCCGCTTGTCATTGCCTTGTGAAAATCAACTTTTTTTGCTTGTGGTTTATTGTGTTGCTCTTCCTGGGCAATATACTCTTGATAGTCATCTTCTTTTCATAGTTTATGTGATGTCTACGAAAAGCTTTTCACAGTTTATGCAATGTCTGCCAAACAATGTAAACTGAAGTTGTCTTATTCTCAACTGCAGGCCTGATGGTACCAAGAAGGCTTATGTTCGCCTTACACCAGACTATGATGCATTAGATGTGGCGAACAAGATCGGAATCATATAAATTCTATTGCCTTTTCTTTTTTTGTCGAAAGCAGTTTGGATCTTTGACAATTTTGTTAGACATGAATATTTTCAGCATGGTTAATACTGGTTTTATGTCTATTCAGAATCAGGTTTGTCTTGAGAATGTATAATGTTGTGTGCGTTCCCTTAAATTTCTTGCTAGGAAATTGCCATGATTCGTTTGGAAGAAGTCCATATGACTTTCATCGGATCATGTAGCCGAAACCGACTTGATTCGTCTTCAAATGAATTTAAAATTAATGCGAAAACAAGACCTGATTTTGAGCCGACTTAAAATATTTGACCTGAAATCGATCGAATGACCCGAATGAATATCTCTAGCTTAATTTATTAATTGGCTGGTCGATGCTTTAGTGTTAGCCATCCATTAGACCATAACCCGTTTAACCTAACATAGAATGAGCTTCTCTGGACTTAAACTCTCAATCATTATCATAGCAAGCTCAGATAAATGTGGAAATTCTCTTAATCTTCGACTGTATTGTTGGTTATTACGCTTAGCATTCAATTATCATCATAGCAAGCTCAACTAAAGGTGGTAAATTCTCTCAAGTTTTTTTTTTTTTATATTTTTTTTTTAAGTTTTTGAGTTTTGTCCGGTTTTGATTTTATTCTGGGCACATTAAGCATTTAATTTCGTCATAAATCAAGTTGATTGAAGGTTTGTGTCGATTCAATGTCACACCGAGTTGAAGAGGGGTATATTATTACTTCTAATGGCCCATTTGATTAACATACTAATTCGTTATAATGAGAATGATTTATAAGATTAATTTTCATAATATATCTCATATTATTCTTATGGTAATAAAAATTTGATATTAAATAAGTTTTTTATTCACTATTTTTGATTATTGCCTAATATTACATGTTCAAAGGGTAATATATTTCTGTGAAAAAAATGAAATTGTTGAAGGAGAATAAGCATGACAATAAAATTTGTCGAGATATTTCAACCAAATTAAGCTAACTTTCTTTTTTTTATTACTACCATTTTTTAATACTAATTACAAAATGAGCCGTAAATATTTCGTTTATAAGTGGCATTTTCTCTATTTAAGTAAGTTCTGTGATGTTTTAAGCTTGTTTTGATATTGATTTATTGAATCACACTCCCTCCTATTTACTCTAGTAGTTCGATTTGACTTTTGATTCTATTTATCAATTACTCTTAACTTGTATTTTATATTTAATCTATAGGTTATAACATGGTCAAATGTAAATTTGTTTGATTCGTTTTAATGCAAAAATCATTAATATTTTTTTATGATTGTTAATTATGCACGATTATATATGACAAATGTGCCAAGATAAATGAAATTAGATCTCAAAGTTTTTCAAAATTAGACTTAATTATGAAGGTTTTACACTCTCTGTAAAAAAAACATTTATCTTAAGTATATGAGAATTTTTTGAGTCGCGTTGTATAAGTCTTTGAAAAAGGGATGGGTTCTACAAATCAAGAATAAGAATAAGAGTTGAATAAAAGTAAAATTGTTTCTTTATAAAATATCCGTGCAAACTTTGCGTAGGTTAAATTTTTCTAGATATGTTTTTTGTGATGCTTAAGAATTAATTTATGACATTTAATGTGTCAATAAATAGTGCTCAAGGAGTCTATTGTGTTCTAGACTTCTAGGGGTTCCATGATATAAATAACCGATGATAACTATGTCTTATCTCAATTAAAATAAATATTGTATTTTTCAGATAAAGTTTAGAGATTGAATTTCACACAGTCTTACCTTTACCATAACCGATCCTTTGAATAAAAAAAATACAAATAACTGGTTAATTGCTTTCTAACCAGTGGTCTTCAATCCTTATCTATAAGCTATTATAAAGCTTCTCCTTTTGCACAACATGTTCATTTTTCAATCCATCTAAATTTGACTAAAAAGTTAAACATTAAATTACATTCTATCCTATCTATCCAATATAAAAAATTATGAACATAATCTGAAAAGGAAAATCCGTAAAAGAGAGCGCAGCCAAAGAAGACTCCAACTCCAGAAAGACAACAGAAAAGTCTGCATGAAAAAGATAAATTAAATAAAAACAGATAAAATAAATAAGTACAAACAGTAAAAATGAAAAAAATAACACTAAAAAGCACGAGGACAAGAACACCAAAAATTAAACATTTTACTAAATTGTTTATTTATTAAATCCCACGCTTAAGAATTCAATCGTAATCATTAGCTGAATTAATATAACAATTTGTCAATTAAAAATTCAAATAAATAAGTGCAAGTTGATTAATTAAATAAAAATTAGGTGAGGTTTAATGAGGATGGGCTCAAGGGCGTGTGATTATGACAGAAAAAGCCTGCCTTATCCCCTCTTTACTTCCTCCTTGAGATGAACATATATGATTTGTCCGCATCCTTTAGGAAAAAGCCCCACCCGAACTCTGCCTTGTGCGGGATAATGAGAGTGTCCATTACTTTTACCTAATGCCTCTATTACCAATGTGCCATAAACAATCTCTATTATTGATTATTTATAAATAAGCTAACCTTTATACTTTTAATTGCTCACCAAATCCAACATAAGGAGGAAGAAAAAGTGAGTGTAACGGCTAGTAGGTGCACACAATAACTGGTCAAAATGTTGCAAGAGTTGTTGTCAGCAAATAATAAACAAATATTGAATTATTTATAAATAATCAATAGTAGAGATAGAGATTATCTACTGCAGATGGACATTTTATGAGATTATTCACGATAATGTTTCTTGTTTTTATCTTATTTTTATTTTGAGATATAATTTTATCACTTTAATTTTTTATATTATCTCATTTATTTTTTAATATTTCACAATTTAAATTATTATACTTAGTGCTATTAGCAAATAAAAAAATATCCATGAGGAAGAATAATCAAATTGAAGGGCAGGTATGCGTTTCGAATGGTTGTGGTTTTGGCCTTGTGCCAGGCGCCGCGGATCTACAAATCCACATTACTACTTCATATTGGTCACATCTTCCATGTTTGGTCCTAATTCTAATGGTTAATGGATATATTTGATTTTACATATTTATCGATTATTTACAATATTTTTAGTTGTGTTTTGCTAGAAATAATAAGACTTATATATGAAATTTACATTAAAGTCAATCAAATAATATCTCATTTGAACATATTTTAATTTATAAATTCCAAACGTCGATTTTATAGAGTTTTGCCAAATAGAACATTCTTATAAATTCAAATGTGATTGTCTCATATTCAAAAGATTTTAATACATTAAGTGTGATTTTGAGTATTAAATGTAAGTTTTTAAAAAGATTAGATCATATCATACAATCATCATACAATACTATAAAAGACCAGAAAAATTTAAAATGACAATTTTAAAGAGATTTGTCAATTAATAAAAACATTTTTACAGGTTAAAATGTAATTGCGAGGCATTTAATTCATATTCACTATAATATACAATTGCATCTTGAGCCAATGGACTCTTTGACTGTACTCTTCTATATCGGTATGAGCTGTCCTCTATCTTGCTTCCCCAAACTCTAACCATAGTTGTTTATGAACGAAATACACTTAATATGATGAATGATAATGATGTATTTTATACATTACCCATGTGCCATAAATAATCTCTATTATTGATTTTTTATAAATAAGCTAACCCTTGTACTTTTATATTTTTTGTTGATAGCCCTCATTGTCATATTTTAATTGCACACCAAAGATGAGTAGTGACAACCAACATAAGAAGGAAGAAAAAGTAAGTGTAATGATTAGTAGGTGCACGCAATAATTGGTTAAAATGTGGCAAGAGGTGCTGTCAGCAAATAATAAACAAATATTAAATTATTTATAAATAATCAATAGTAGAGATAGAGATTATCAACTGTAGATGAACATTTTGTGAGATTATACACGACAATTTTTCTAAGTTTTATCTCATTTTTATTTTGAGATAAAATTTTATCACTTTAATTTTTTATATTATCTCCTTTATTTTTTAATATTTCACACTTTAATTTTATTATACTTAGTGCTATTAGCAAATAAAAAAAATATCCAAGAGGGAGAATAATCATATTTAAGGGCAGGTATGCGTTTCGAATGGTTGTGATTTTGGCCTTGTGGGCGCCGCGGATCTACAAATCCACATTACTATATTGGTCTCAAATTCCATGTTTGGTCCTAATTCTAAGTGATATATTTGATTTTTCATATTTATTGATATATTTAGAATATCCTTAGTTGTATTTTTGTTATAAATAATAAGACTTGTATATGAAATATATATTAAAACAAATCAAATAATATTTCATTTGAATATATATTTTAATTTATAAATTTCAAATGTCGATTTTATAGAGTTTTGTCAAATAGAGCATTCCTACAAAATCAAATATGATTGTTTAATATTCAAAAGATTTTGTTACATTAATTATAATTTTGAGTATTTAATGTAAGTTTTTAAAAAGATTAAATTATATCATACAATCATACAATACTATAGAAGAACAAAAAATTTTCAAATGACGATTTTAATTAAAGAGATTTGCCAAATAAAAGCCTTTTTACAAGTTAAAATCATAGGATCTAGTGACATTTCTCAGAAATGCCACTATAGTGACAATTACATATGCCACTAAAGACCAAATTAAGTGTCGCTAAATCACTTTATGATGAAACTTAAAATAAAAACCAATAATTATTATACTTAAAATATGAATCAGTGGCATTTTATTAATGCCACTAAATCTAATGTCGCAAAAAGCTAAATTTGTTGTAGTGACTCTCATATATGGGTATGATCTATCGTCTATCTTCCCTCCCCAAACTCTAACCATAGTTGTTTATAAACGAAATACACTTAATATACTTAATATAATGAATGATGATGATGTATTTTATACGTTACATGAGTTTATATTCAAGTAATTAATGAATAAATAGTGCCAAATGAAAACACGGACACCATTTACACGGTCAATCACTAGAGTCATTAATCACATGTATGATACTCTTTGTTGATCTAGTTGTATCCACGTAATGTTTTCCTCGCTTTACCATTCAAATCCAAAGCCAATTTGCATGGTCAACTTCACCTTCTAGTAATGAGCTGTTTTATACCTACAACTCTACCTAATTAAATCTACACCTTTTATTTTTTTTAATGTGATCCCAAATGTTGAAAATTATTGGGTCATACTCAATACGTACTTCCTCCGTGACTTGGAATTTGCAACATAATAAAAAAATATTTTTAAATGAAAAGCTCAAATATTGCAAATTTTATAAAGCAAATATGCTAAATTGATAATTTTAAATTAAACTCTAAAAATGAAATTTAAATATGATTGAAATTCAATTATTTTGATTTATATCTTTTTTCAGTTTATTGATTTTTATTGTGATATATGGTCTTTAGTATGAAGCTGCTCATAATTTGTGTGCCAAGTATGTTGCTCAAGGTGTATGTGTTGTCAAGCTATGTGCAAGAAAGGATGATGTTGCTGTCTTAGGATTATGACGTGGCTATCTTCTATTATTCTTTGTAACTAACCACGTGTTGTTTTTGGTTAGTGTTAATTAGTTTGTTTCAAGTTTAGGGGTTTAGTTTGTTAGTCCTATAAATAGTTATTCCCTCTGCTGTAATATTTTAAGAATGCAATAATACAATTCTTCTGTTCTTTTGTTTTCCACTCCCTTTAGCAATTGTTTTCATGGTATCAGAGCATCAAACCAAGCTTTGAATCCTTCTCCTGTTTTTTTCAAGAAACACATTCTTGTTGTTTTTCTTTCCTTTCATGCATCCATTTCTTTCCAATATGGGAGGAAAGAGTGCAAAACACACTGACATAACTAACAATCCAGCAAGTGTGTATTATCTTCATCCAACAGATATTAGGTTGAAGTTGGTCAGTAATACCTTCAAAGGTGTGGGGTTTAAAGGGTGGAAAAGGGCCATGTCAATAGCCCTCTCTGCCAAGAACAAAATAGGCTTCGTAAATGGAACTATTAAAAGACCTAGTACTAATACATCTCATGGGAAAGCATGGGATAGGGTCAATGACATCGTTATTGGATGGATTATGAATGTTGTTGATGACAACATAACAAAAAGCATATTGTGGTTAAAGACTGCAAAGGAAGTCTGGGATGAGTTGGAACAACGTTTTGGACAATCTTCATCTGCCCAACTCTTTCATATAGAGGAAGAGTTAAGCAAGGCT
Organism: Amaranthus cruentus; assembly: GCA_019425755.1. NCBI lineage: Eukaryota > Viridiplantae > Streptophyta > Magnoliopsida > Caryophyllales > Amaranthaceae > Amaranthus > Amaranthus cruentus. The sequence goes on from CM033460.1 coordinate 11,509,045, forward strand.
GTACAAACTGCTGATATGACAATAGAAGAGTTCTACACCAAGATTAAGGGTGTTTGGGAT